>OX419724.1:27595700-28845700 GCA_948477245.1 Thumatha senex
CCGCACAATTTTCGAAGTGATCGCATCTGCACAGCATTCAATTCTTGTTCAAATCTATAGGTTAGATTTTTTCAACTGGTTTTTACAATGACTTACTTATTCTTAGATTCATTTACCATCGGCTAGTATTATGTTATAAATTAATAATATAATGTCACTTTCAAACATCTCATACATAAATGTGAATAACATTTATGTATGATTTGTTTGAAAGTGACACAAAAAACCGGACAAGTGAATTCGAAATCAGAGGGTTCCGTAAAAATACGATTTTGTGTCATAAACAGCCATAACTTTTTTTACTTCAACATAGAACTTTTACGCGTTCCCGAGATATAGTTTTACAGATAGACACACGGACGAATGGACAACACAGTGATCTGAAAAGGGTTCCATTTTTGTTTTTGAGGTACAGAACCCAAACAACAAACAGAGCTTATAATGCTGTGCTTTAGTTTTCAACTGTCGTAATATGATAAAAGTGACACCATCTCTTTATTTCACTTAGGAGGTAACATTATGGCTCATAAAAACTTCATATTTATTAAAGAGCATAAATCTCGGTTCACACTCAACACGATCAGATCCGGGTAGTTTGAGATTTTTCCGTTGGAATTTGAATATTTCAACAATACGTTGTATAATATACTTATTCTCTTTATATTGGTAGTTTGGTAAGGTTATAAAATTTCGTTTTTGTGAGCTATGGTGTTACTTTTTTATCGTAATGCAAACACTATACATATATACTCTATATAGGAACTAGCTTAGACCACACTTCACACATGCGTAGCGCATTTATTCTTTTCAGGGTTCCGTACCCCAAAAGAAATAAACAGAACCCTTATAGAATCACTTTTCTGGTCCATCTGTCCGTCTGTCTTTTGGCCGTCGCCCATCTGTCTGTCAAGATACTGGCGATCGAGTTAAAATTAAACTCAAGTCTAACTCAAGTATCTTTTTTTTTTAAGTTAATGTATACATTTTTTAAACTTTTTTTTGTCACACAAACGACACTCAAAGCAATCAAAATTTAAAGGATTTATGGTGATAGGTATGTAGCTTAAAGAGTTGTCCCAACATTAACAATATTTTTATTTATAAAAAAACTTGTATTAGCTTAGTCTGGGCTAGATGGCGCTCTGTGAAAAGTATCACATAATTTATCTTTACTATGTAATTAGCAAAATAAGTAATTAAATCATGAAAAATATTCGAATAGAAATTATTTATATGTATGAGTATGCAACTAGTATTTTTCCAGCTTTTTATTTTACCTTTTACCGATATAAAATATGACCTTTTAGATTATGAACTATCTGTATGCAAAATTTAAGCGCAACTGATATACCCTTAAACGTTTTTGATAAACCAACATTAAATAGTTATTTTACTTATAATGAATTGTGAAACTTAAAACCTTGCTTACTGCAAGGTGTCTAAAACAGAACTGGAAATTATCTCTTTGTTAACAAATGCCTATATTGCCTAAGTTTGGTTAGGTATGTGTTTTCCTTGGCTCCAAGACGAAAAAAAACGTTTTATATATAATATAATTAATAGAATCAGAGAACCCATTTTAGTACCTTTGTTTTAACAAATATACGGCCTTGTAACACTATTGTGAAAATCTCTGCTTTTCCTTCGGTTTTACATCAAACACGCGGTTTGGTAATGTTATAACGTCGCTGAATTTATCTTATTAATATCGTTAGCATGAAAATGATCGTTCAGCCTGCCTCCACCGATACATCAAGAGAAATAATATTAAATAAATAAAAATACGTGAAGGAATATATTTTTATCTTCAAATACTTTACTACAAATTTGGAGACAGTCAGAAAGCTTTTGATACTAAAACACAGCACTTAGGCGGTCTATATATGATGAATATAAAAAAAAACTTTTTAATTACTTTTTACTCGCACAGCTCTAAAATCAGCCAGGTGTCAGGATGTCTCATGATTTATCTCCAGTCTCGTTATAAAATTACCTTATGCGAGAAAATGAAGTTTGGAAACGTAAGTCCATGAGGATGATGTCCAAATTTACCATCAATCTACAAGTAATGACTAAACTTGCTATATTTGTGACTGCAATATGTCAATCAGATTCACACATATTTAGTTTTTCTTTGTTGCTTAAACTTTAGCTAAGCGATTTCAATAAAAATCGTCTATAATAGTAACACTACACAACAGTGTACTGGTGTACTCAGTGTTAGTGCGGCTGGTTACATCCAATTTGAAGATCCCGTTTTAAACCGACATGTCGCCTAGTCGCGTAGTGTAATCTTAATTTGCAGTTACTTTACGGGAACCCCGGCAGAGGATCCCCTAAGTAGTGTTTTAGATATAGAGCTTTTCGCAACTCTTAGAAATTAGCGTGTTAATTGCATGAAGATGAAAACAAGACTTCCGTATCCTATAAAACTTTTATTATTACTACTACACTTCTCGTTCGTCTTGTCTCAGTAAATTTTATATTGTTTATCGGTTGAAATGATGAGGTTGTATATTTTAGCTGTATATTCTCTTGCGAAATTCTCTTATGTACTTGATGGCATGTATAACCATGGCAGATGATCTTTGCTTACCTGGGAAATTACTCACATGACTTCAATAGTTTTCATTTTCCACTTGGCTACTTCTAATCGTGGTGCCAATTACTCTATTTCTAGTCTGAGAGCAGTAGAACTATAGCATTTTGATCATTTACAATAATTAACGTAGGCACCCATGTGCAATATTTTTAGATTTTAGATATATCTCTAACGATAATTTAAACAAACTTTGGTTTATAATGGTAAATACCATCTGTCGGCGTGTAAGTATGCTATCATACTTAAGGTAGATGGCACTCATTGGTGTTGTATACAATTTGTGAAGAATTGTGTACAGTTTTTAATAACTTTGACCATCATCATCACTATATCATGACCAAGTTAGGCTTATTTTTGTTTACAACATTGTTTCGGTCAATTACCAGTTCTATATTAGAAGTAAGTATCAAAGACGTAATTCACAATAAACACATTTAGCATTAAATATCTGTGAACGAAGTCACTGCAATTTTAACTTAAGCTTAACCCACGGCATTCCTGACTCTCAAGTTTGTCAACACAATCTAGTTTTCGTGAGTGACGTTCGACCAGCATTTTGTCTGCTCACAATCTGATCTTTCCTTGTCTCGCTGAGTTATTGCTCAAGGAACTTTCCAATTTACTCTACTAATAAGCTAATATTTTTTAAGGTCTAATTTCTAATGCCTGTATAAGTCAAATTGTTCTTACAAAAATCTTAACTTATAATACCTTAAACTAGAAACATCAAATTATTTTTAAATTAAATTGAACCACAAAAGCATCGCCCTTGTGTGTGGTTTTTAAATTATGCAAAGACTAAGGGTTATGACAAAGAGAACACACAAAAACTTTTCCAATTACTTATTCAGTTCCCTTTAGAAGAAATTCACCACTTCTCGAACAAACGCCTCTATGAAAAGAAATCACCGAATAGGTGAGCGCGGGGGTAAACTCACGAGTAAACATTTGCGTATGTAAACTGGAATTATTCACGAAAAAACTTTTAATGGCGTCCCCGGAGTTCCCGTCAAACATTTATCAACAAAAGAACGAACGTCCCGCAGGCGATGGAACTTGAAATGTATGGAAATTACCCAGTCAGGAGCGGGAGAACAATTCACTAACGTCGGCATGGGCAAATGTTTTTGTTGCAGCTTGTTTCGTTGTGTAACTTGTTCAGATTTTAAATCATAACTACGGAATGCTACCAGACGCCTACATCTTTTCAGACACACATGTTAAGACTAAAAATAGCAGCTATCCTTTAGCAAATGAAACATTTTGGTACGAACTCAAATCTGCAAGTGATTTGTCAGATGTTCGCCGGTGAGCGTAGACCGCCCCTCGTTGGGCGCCAAATAACTTGGAACGAAATAATGAACCGCTTCAGATTCTTTAGCAAACAATCCCTGTCATTGCTCTACTGCAGAGCCAAGATTAAAATTTCATAAATTTTTTACAGATGTTGAGATATTTAAATTTGAAATTTGTATAGTTCGAAGTAGAATTTTAAGAATTTTGTTTACTTTAGCAAAAGCTGAATTAGAAGTATTTATACAAAATAGGAACTTATCATTGGTTAAAATATCTTAGTATGCTAAATGATATGGCTACCACTATAATCTTTTAATTCGAAAGATTAGCTAAAGAGGTAAAATAGAATAAACACGTTTAGAACGGACACCGTTTCATTTGCATTTCAATCAGAACGATATAGCCAGTGGAAAAGAAAATTCGCATCGTCGCCTCACTTAAAGCTTTTGAAATATTCCTATAACTTTTGACTACGAAAAAAAGCCTATTTGAATTGGAAAGATCAAAGCGTAAAAATTTATCGTTACAAAAAAAGCGTGGCAGGAACGTCCAAAAAGACGTCAGGCACTTATTATTTCAACAGATCGAGTGTCTAGTCTTCTCTCTCATTCTATTTGTCTTTTCGATTGTTCCGGTGCATAGACTCCTCCATTACTTGGCACTGAAAGGAAAGTTTTGTATTCAATTTGGTATTATAATTCCCATTTGAAGTCGCCACGCACCATCGCGCCGACATCGGCTATGTAAATGGAAGTATCCGGGACTTCTCGCATTTTCACTAAAAAAGTTAAACATTTAAATGTTTGTAAAAAAAATGCCCTATTTTGTTCTTAAAATATAAATAAATGTCCGTGTCTATATCATTCATTAAATTTTTCAATCGTCCATCTATATACCATCAATGGTGTGAACGTAACGATCGCTTTTGCAGGTTTTGAGTATGTTTCTTACAGATCACCTGTTTTAACGTCTGTCGTGAAATTTTGCTTTGACATTTTTTTTTTAGTTATAATGTTAGCGGCAAAAAGGGGGAAATGCATGATATATGGAGTAATAAGTTCTACTCATGTTGTGCTCAAAAGTTTTATAAACTGTACATTCTTCACAATTATTATGTTAAAAATACGTTCCAATATTCAACTTCATATAATCATTACATACTCGTACTAGTAGTATAAAACAAAGTCGCTTCCCGCTGTCTGTCCCTATGCATGCATAAAACTTCAAAACTACGCAACGGATTTTAATGCAGTTTTATTTAATAGATAAAGTAAGTCAAGAGTATATAATTTACTAGTTGACGCCCGCGGCTCCGCTCGCGTGGTGATGTTTTTCCGTTCCCGTTTCCCACAAGAACTTGCTCCCGGGATAAAAAGTAGCCTATGTGTTATTCTGATGTGTAAGCTATATTATTCTAAAGTTTCATCAAATTCCATTCTGTAGATTTTGCGTGAAAGACTAACAGACATCCATCCATACTTAGAAACTTTCGTGTTAATAATATTAGTTGGATTACGTTTTTGTATACATTGTCTAAAATATAACTTTATTTGTTGGAGATGTTGGAAAAAATAAAGTATCTGGGAGCTTCCAATGAAAACGCTGTCTAAACCCTTTAAGATATAACAAAATAATGTATGAAACAATTGTGTATCTTATATAGGACTATAGAGATTCTTAGGATATATAGCAATATCAAAATAATGTGCAAAGAAATTAACTTCGTTGAACCATAATTCGAATGGGCCGTACTGGAGACCGGAGAAGTAATCAACAAATTTAAAAAATGTTCATACATTAATGTAAATTAATAAACGAGGATTAAATGGGTGCCACGGTGTTCGAAGTATGTCACGGGCGAAGCTGGGCGGGTCAGCTAGTAATTAATAAATGCTAGATGATATTGCTTGTCGATGTAAATATAAGCTATGTTTTGGTGATAAAACTTAATTTTTCCAAATTATCGTTATTTTATTTGAAATTGATTTTAACTGTATGTCAATTATTTTAAATGGCGGGACGTGTGCTGCTCTCTTTTAGCCACTAGTTTATTTATCTAACTACTTGCAAACCTGTAAATTGTTCACTTCTGTCAATATTTTTGTGTTTACCTGACGTGAATTTTTATTTCGTCTTGCGCACTGAGCCCCGCCGGGAGACATGGCAACATTTCAGTGTTTCTCTTCAATTTAAAATGGAAACTTATCCCTCGGCTATCATAAAGTCTGTATTTACCATAGAAATCTACCTAGCACGCTGTACTCAATCCTAACCAGTGTCCACACTGAATCCACCTGGATTTAGAGCAAACACTGCACAGCGCCTCCAATGAAAGACTGCATCTGTGTATAACGCGGCAGGTTTTATTTTACGATATGTTTTCCGCGACCGTTTCGCAGATAGTAAAATATTAAGTTTTACGTCGCCACGTATTATGTAGCTTTTATGGCCCCCGAGCTCGGTTGAAGCGCTGTTACAGTGGCTTATGAGGGCTCTTGTGACGAAATAATTAACCTAGTGTTGCTCGTATTAGATTCAGCTTCCACCTTACATCGACTACTTACATTCTTAACATTTTATTGTTTTCTTCTTGATATATTTCGAGATTAATGCTTTGTAGACAAAATAACGAAATCTCCTCTTTAGCTGTAATAACTCAAATAAGTAAGACAATGAAGTTGGACGAAAAAGACATTCAGATCTGTAATACAATAAAACAGCTTTTGTTTTTATTGAATTGGTTCCTTCGCTTGCATTGTCCGTTATGAAATTGAAGTCTTGAAATGGTTTAAATAATTTCAATGTTATAATTATGTACCTATCAATCTTCACGCTGCATCCCTGACGGGGCAGTATGTTATAATTAAGGCGTTCAATGTTAATAGAAATGGCACTACCAAATTTAGCAGTTGCGTTAACCTTCATAACTGTAAACCGTCATGTTTACAAGTGGCACAAAATCACGATCGAGATATAGGAGCAAGCTGGACGTCTATATTGCAGCCTGAGACAAGGGGCCGATAACAGATTACCCGCAAACACGTTTTAAATTCATTTCCCGACCCGAGCGCCGATCGCTCCCCGATAAAATGTGGGGACGACCCGGGAAACGGGGACATATTTACTTTGTCTCCCCGCGGCCGATTCCACCACGGCCACTTTTTCAGTCAGGTAACGTTACAAAGTGGCAAAATATTTGCACTAGCTCGTTACATGTCGATACCTATTTATACTCCGAGAGTCTGATAGCTACTCATAATCTGAATGCGCTATTCAAATACTGACTGCCTCTGTGGCGCGGTGGGAGTGTATCCGACTGTGACGCAAGAGGTCGTGGGTTCGATTCCCACCCAGGATAAAACTTTGTGTGATGAGCACGATGGTTTATTCTGTGTCTGGGTGTTATTTATCTATAATATGTATGTATTTAGAAATATATAAGTATGTTTATCAGTTATCTAAATCCCATAACACAAGCTAATATTAGCTTACTTTGGGCTAGATGGCTGTGTATGAAAAGAGTCCCGCAATATTAAAAAAAAAATAGGATATCAGGTGCGGTTTACTTAATTTCTGTGCAAGAAGATATGTTTTGGAACAAGGACGTAATAAGTTTGATTATTTTCATAGAGATCTTAGTGGCTACAACATTATATATCAGCGACAAAGTAAACGCTATGTGAGCATGTAAACTGATGAGAAGAAGCACTAAAATTGAATTAAGACTACTCTTTAATAATTAAAAACATACAGTAAAATTAGTCCCTACATAGATTTCCGGAACTGAAGTGACTTTAACTAGTGGTGCACCGGTCTGCTTACTGACGAACGAGGCTACGACGCAGGCACCTGTACAGGGTTGGTAAAACGACAACGACGTTGTCTAAAAAATGTGAAACCATAGCTGCTCTTAGTAGTGAATAAAGTTGAGGTTTCATGCCCAATTAGGGTATGGAAAATAGTAGTAATATGCAAAAGTAGAAGAAGAATGGAAACGTTAATATTTAACTTTATTGCTTTTTTCTTATCTCAGTCTCATATTATTCATAGAAGATTTTACATTCTTAACAAACAATATACAAGAGCGTATTAACTAGATTTCTTTTCAAAATTCACATCACCTGAAGTACTAGTAAATTTTCCCACGGTAAAAGCAATTTCCTTAATCTGTTAAACACAGCGGTATGCTGTTGATAAGCGTTTTTAACATGCAGGCACCTTGTATGTATGATGTTAAAAAGGTTGTAAACTTATAAGTGCGATTAAGTTCATTACGTCAAAGTGTTGAACAGATATTTGTGATGCAACAACGCTGTTGGTACTCGCTTTATTAAACACTTGCTTTATCCGGTCAATTGCTTTGTGTAAGCGTTTGTGCTTTATTGAATTATGAACGACCTACAACGAACTTAACTGAACTTTACTGTCCACCAATGCAGTTTTCACGTTTCATTGCCCCGAAATTGTAATAGCTCTTGTACGTGGCTCAAATAAAGTGTCCTAATTCATTCATTCACGTCTTATTTTACTTATTTATTATTGATTTTTCACGTATTTATTATTGATTACTTTAACTTGCAAAGTATTATGCTATTCTGTATGATTATTTCAAATTTGGTTTGAAAGTCTGTCAATTTGAAACTGTCTATAAAGCTTAATGTTATTTTTAAACTTTCGCGCGGACTTCGCGCACTAAACGTCCAAAACGTTTTTGTTTCGCGTGAAGTCCCGAGTAGTATATAAAACATGTGTCTATAAAGCTTTATAGGTTGAAAATTCAATACCCTAATTGATCTCATTAGATCAGCGCGACTTCTTCTACTCATTTAAAGAAGTCGTATCATTGCAATGCAAAGTTAATAGACATAAAAAATGTTGTTTATTCTTAAAGTTTGTATTCCTTCTTCTTCCTACAGACATGATCAAGAAACAGCTAGTACTTGTTAGTAATCTTTCATTTAACCTATTGTTGTATTGGTATTTATGAAAATCAAGGTTAGTGAGAACATAAGTTGAAGTCATTAAAATATCAATAAATAAGGCAATCATTAAAATTATATGCTCCTAATCAAGATTCTTACAACGATTGGAGGTCCTCCAATGTTCTTGTTTAACTTAGCTGACTGTATGACAATATTGGCAACTTAAGTCATTATTAATATTGCTCGACTACATAAGGCTCCAGCGGTACTAATAATAATATCAGTGATATTACACTGCTTCGAGCACTTGTATCGATATCTTCGATGCCAATTTATAGGGCTCCGGAACTAACTTGTAATGTTGAATGTACCAGCGATAGGATATTATAAATAAATTTACTCTTAATGAATATGTATAAAATCATAGTTGTTAGGTGACGGACTTGCCATCATCTTAACCACTATGACTTTAACATTGCGGGTAAAATACAGGAAATTCAGCTCGACAGTTGATTTAGTATCAGGCCTATATTGTTTGGGCAAAATAACTACAAATACAAATAAGCCTAAAATAAAAGAAATATCAATAGTTATGGGTGGTTTTACCAAAATATCAAGTTCAAAATAGCATTTTGTTGTGCATAATCGGACAAAGCTTTTATTATCAGCGGTCTTTGATAAACTTGTCAAAGATTTCAATACAAATGAAGCTAATAAAATCGTTTTCATGATAAATTAATATTCGCTTTATAAAATTGACGCAATTCTACGTTTATCTCTATTTCTACCACTCATACTACTTAATAAAATCTTAAATCGTCGTATCATTACGACGATTAATATGCGATATATTTGATTTTATAAAAAAATCTAATATCTCGCATATTAAATAGAAATTTTTAAAAAGATAAGAAGAAACAAGGACAATTTAAATCTACGTCATCTTTATTTATCTTTGTAGAACGCCAACATCGGTTAAATATCTGCGGCTAACCACACTCCATGAGACAAATGTAAACACATCATTGCCTTTGAAACGTCATCCTGGAATATAAGCCTGCATACCTACCATAAATAGTTTTGAGAAGAGTCAATACTGTTCATGACGGCTTTATCATTAAATTCCTTTAGGAATTCGTATATTTTTGACGTTCAGATTTGAAAGGAAGAGAACTTAAAGTTCTATAATTTAAATAAAAAATCTGCTTTATAAGACACACTGATCAAAAACATAACAGGATCCATTTCTTTTTTGATCGAGTGAACCTAGTTATCAAAAGTCTTATCACAGTGACAATGTTCAGAAGTAAAATTTCTCAACGATTTTTATGGAGCTTGCCATGTATGTTAATTGATTGTACGGATCTTGTTTTATCGTCGACGACTTTTGATTAAAGAGTTTTCCTGCCCTGGAGACAAAAGGGTAAGATCGCTGTAGTGTCATTTATCAACCATTTTGAATCAAGAAGGAAACGTTTAATAATTATTTTTCCTTAAGTTGTTATAAAAAGCTTTTTGAAAACGTTACCTACACAGTAATTTAAAAAAAAACTTTCTTATTTTAAAAAGAGAAAAATAGAACATGTATACAACTGCTTCTGAAAAAACATAAATAAAATATTTCCAATCTGCTGAAGCTACTGTAGAAAATTTACACAATAGTTGAGGAAAACATATTCCCTCGGAGTTGTTCTAAAGATAGCATACATAATCTAGTACTGGATGCGTTTCCTCAAAGACACAGTATCAGCATAAGCTGTGAAACGGCCCTCTTTGACGCTGCCTTACAACTAAAGGTTGTCACATTTTCCATTCTCTCAGTTTGATAAAGAAAATACACCGAATTGATACACCTTAATTTATTCTGTTTGAGGGATATGTTAAATGGGAAGGAACATTATTATGCTATAAATTATATTTTAATTTCATAAATATTACTGAAGTTGTGTCTCTCTACTATGTTGTATCGAGCCTTTTTAAAATAAATAATGTAGATTCGAAAACGAGTGCAAGCAATATTGCACTCATTGACGAAGCTACATAAGCCGTGAAATCTAGATATTATACGTGACAAAAAAAACTGGAAATTATTTACCTAAACTTGAAATAAATTATAAAAGGCAAACCGTCGCGGTTGGAATGTTAAGTAAACCCATATTTTGTTAAACTGATGCTTCATGTATCGAAATACTAAATCGGAAAGGCGTGAGAGGGCTTAAAATAACAAACGAAATCGCTGCCTTGTATTGGGTACGATATAACATTTGAAAGGCAAAAGAAAAATATGAAAAGGCGGTATATTACCAGACGAAATTTCGATTGTTTTCGATTTCATATGGCTCATTGAGGGGTAAATTTTTACCTTTGTGCATTTTGTATGTCTTTAGTCTAATCACATAGGTTGTATCAATAAACGTAGTAAAACTGTATCAACATTTAGATTGGTAAATTTTATTTTGGTACGCCATAAATAGTATATACTTAACGAACTTGACGTACAAGTTTAAAATAAGTCCTTTCATTGTGTAATTTAGTTGCTTCCTGACATGTTTCATTAAGAACATTATATTGGCGTACAAGTCCAACTAAAGCCTAGTTAGCGGACTGTAGCATTGAATATTAGCATTAGCAAGAGAAATGTGCCGTTGGAGTTTGATAGTTTCTCATTAGAAGTCGGCCGGACCTGTCCCGTCACATCCACTAAGCCGCTTTACTACATAACTTCTTCAACCGCTTCTATTATGAACAAGGAGTTTCTGCGGCAACTGTGCTTAACATGGTCGATAACTCTCCCTAAGTATATTCAAGTAGGTTAAAGAAATTATTAATAAATATAAAAAAAGACTCTCTCAGTTTAGATATTTTAAGTAATACTATCTTTGCTGGGTCAGCATTCTGTAAATTATCACGGCGTTAAACTTTTTACACTATAACTGGCCATCAGATGGGTAACCGCTTTGTGGTATTTTTCTATTTACGAGCGTTCCCGTGCTTCTGAAGGCGCGTTAAGCCGTTGGACTTGGCTGTTAGAATCATGACAGTCATTAAATCAGCTTGAAAAATTTCAACAACTTAACATCTGGGTCTAATAATGAAATTAAAATTTCATTAGACTTGTTTATAAAATAGTGCAAGTCATAATATAAGAGACTATGCCACTGCACTCTATTTGTGTCGTCTCGTATGCAAATGAACATCGCCCCTAAACGTTGCCTTTTGTTTCTACCGCTCTGAATCCGCTAACTTTTATCGCACAACTTTTTCTGAGACCAGATTAGTTTTGCTTTAACAGTATCGTAAATTAAACGACCATTAAGCTCGAGTTTAGTGAGCTTAATGATACGATCTGTCTTAGAACTTTTAAGGTGCTAATTGAAAATGATATAATATTTAATCATATTTCTTTTCATTGTTTTTTTGTAGAGTGTGAAAAATACACTCTTTAACACATCACACACATTATTATCAGTTGAACATGGTTTTTAGAGAATCGATTACAATAATACATGTGCTCGAGTGTCTATAAGGCATAACATGGCCATTCCTCTACAACTTAGTTTACGAAAACTCATCTTTTATATTCTTTATAAAATAGAGTTGTGACAGCGAGTAATGTCTCCTTATATTGTTCTGGGGCTAAGAGGTTTGTCTCCTAGTTGTGACGAGAATTCTTAACTTTTATATCTAGTTAATTTATCGCAGTCGCAATTTGAATTTTTAATAGATACATCCGAACTACAACAGCAACTGCAAACGTAACAAATGACGACTGGAATTTATATTGCCAAGTGGAATGGAGCAACACATCGTTACGCCTTATTAATGACTGCGTAACGTCTTAATATCCGAGCCGGAGCAAAGAGTTTAGGTGATAATCGATATTTCCGAATATCGATTATGAAGTTAGTTCGAGATCACCCGACGCGGGTGGGCGCTTGACAAATGTCCGTTATAAGTGCGGAACAAATTGGTGTAATTAATTACGACTGGAGCTGGGAACGCCGAGCCGCCAAATATTATCAAGATCGTTAATTTCGAGATCTTAGAGGAAGGCGAGAGAATTAAGCATTAGACCGATGTGCAGCGCGGCACTCGATCAATGATGCGTGATGCTGCTCTCTGGCGTCGTCGGCATAATGCTTCCTGCGTACTATCCGGTGTGCATACGTGAGATATCACGATTGGGAATCGATATAAGTCGTGATATCGATTCGTAATCGTGATATCTTGTTCTCGTGATATTTAGGTTGATTAAGTTTGACGTCGGTCAAGCTTAATCATCCATTAAAAAAAAACCCACTCTTCTTATAAGAATTGCAGCATTTTATTGTACTAATGCATCAATCACTTTGTTTCTCCCTTTTTGATATCAAATCGCTAAAATACAAGTATTTATTTCCTATTTTCCTTATGACTAAAAGCAACCCTCTTCTAATCAACGGTAAATAAGTTAATTAACACTCAGAGCACGAACGTGAAAAATTGTTTCGTTAACAACTTGAAATGATTCACAGTGTTTAAACTAAGCAGTGTTATTAATTGTTTAAACTAATAAGCGCTGAAAGTATTTTATGTGATTTTGGTTGCATGTATGAGTCGATATAATTGTACGCTTTTTGTAGAATGATTTTTTAATAGAATAGAATAAACTTAATTGCACACCAAAATGTAAAATAAATCATACAATGAAATATCAATTTTAGAAATGTGTCTTATAGCTAAAATTAAATATGTTACTATTTTTGCAATGTGTTTCTCCATTTTTCTTTATTGGTTAAACGTTAGCCAGTTATTATGAAGTGATTTTAATAGTACAATAATAAGCTATTTTATCATAATCGTACGAATAAAAACAATATTGTACGGATACTAAAGCAAAATTAATGATTATATGAACAGAACTTTTAATAACCAAGGTACAGATATTGCAGGGAATATTTGCTATTTCGATACTATCTGTTATAATTAAGATAAAACATTTTAAAACTGGATCCCAATTTTGCAATTTTTTTTAAATTATATATAGGTAATTTTAAATTGTGAAGAAAATGGCAAAATTGGTGTCAGCCCGCGGCTGATTTGTCTTAGAAAATAATCTCCATTTCTCGAATATGTTTCATCTTATTAGAAAATTCATCTATATATTCTATATTTTCGGTCATATTTTGTGTACTACTCAACCAATTACTAACAAACATACGACACCATTTAAGAAGAGCTATCTAAAAAGACACCACATCAAAATCCGCACAGTTGTTTTAGTTTATAACTAGAGGACACTCGCGGCTCCGCCTGCGTAGTTTAGTTTTCTTCGATTCGTTGCCCACAGAAACCTGATTCCAGAATTAAAAGAAGAGTATGTGTTATTCGAGCGTGTCAGCTACATCCACAATTGTTTTTTGTTTGTATCTTTAAGCTGTATCCCTGACGGGGTCAGAGAGGACAGATCGCCAGGCTTCGCGATCCATGCATACTTCTTTCGCTTCTTCAAGATTCATCAATCGCTTCCTACACGCACGTCTGGGTATCCGAGTACTTTTCACCTTTCCGTTTTTGAGCAATCTGCTCACGTGGTCTTCATATGTAAGTCTCGGCCTACAATTAATTGAAAACTTCCAGAGTAAAAAGTTGTTGTAAGTACCATACAAACTTGCAACCCCTTTTCACCCCCTTAGAGATTGAATTAACAGAAATCGTTTTATAATGCAAACCTACATCACTTAAACATAGCTGTGCAAAATTTCATAATTATTCAGTTTGCTTGATTGATTAGTTATTCAGCTTTTGCTGTTATAAATATAGATGGGAAATTTGACAATTAATAGTTCTATTAAAAATAAAAATCAAGTGTGAAATTAGCCAGGACATACAACTTTTAAAAGTACAGGTTTCAAATAAATATTTTTAATTTTATTAATTATAGCTATGCCATATTATGCATGAGTCCCAGTTTGGTCCATTCTCAGCAAGCTGTTACCCAAATCTATGTTTTTGCAAACGATTCAATTTCTGCGAGTTACTTGAGCTCATAAAACATGAATATAAATAAAACTGAGAGCAACGCATGACTCTTAATGAAAAGTATATTATCTCACATAAAAACATTTTACGCTCGTTTTCAACGATGGTTATTAAATTAAATCATAATTTACACACGTAGAGCTAAATCAGAATGTAAGCTCGTGAAATCGCAATAAAAATTATTAGGCTCGTTATACAGCTTTTCCACGCTAGACCCTTTTTATTTTTTTCATATTAGATTCATTCTCAGAAACAATGACGTCATAAATGTCGAAGCGATTTTTCATTCGCCTCGTAAATGTTCGTTGTCTCTCGTTTCTCCCTATTTTATTTGGCCACAAAAACACTCACGGCACACGTGTTTTATTATAAGCCTACCCCGTTTCTACTATCGTTCGATTTAGTTAAAGTATATATTTGTGGGGCCAGTGTGCTTCAAGGGTTTATACAGATTTTTTTAACGAAACCT
Source organism: Thumatha senex (assembly GCA_948477245.1). Lineage (NCBI taxonomy): Eukaryota > Metazoa > Arthropoda > Insecta > Lepidoptera > Erebidae > Thumatha > Thumatha senex. The sequence continues at coordinate 27,611,011 of OX419724.1, forward strand.
TAATACGTCAACATCATAATAAACAACTTGCCATTCAGTAGTGAACGTAAAATAACAAAATGGTTTCGAAAACGTTTATACTGTTGATTGATGGCACTTAATACAACTTAATACACATCTTGAATGAAAATGGTTTTTGAGAATACCTGTTATATTTATTAACAAACGAGTTCTTTCAATGTTTTAACTCCGCCCTCGCTCCCCATCCGCAAGTGTAATCTTCTAGTTGCTTGACTGCAGCAATATAGGTTTGGCGTTTATGTTATGTATTAATAACTCGATGCTTACTGATTTTGTTCAAAGCAAAATTACAGCATTGATCACTTTGTCCGTTTAATCAGAACTACTGAATATTTGATTAAGAATTTATTGTTGTATCAATTAATGATCTATGAAGTGGGACATAAAACATTTCACATGACATGGATAGCCGATAGTGCTCTGTTGGTTTACGATGTTCGTAAAACTATCGAAGCACCAAAGGGATTTTATTTATTGTGTCTAGTACCTGCTTTCATAAAAGTGTCTGAATATTTGTATTGTAGATTTAACTGCTATAACAATCCAATTCAAATGAGGACCGAATGATTTGGGTACTGTACCTATTTACAGAAAACCTTGAAATTCCGGGTTGCTCAAAACGTTGCGAAGTGCAGGGAGAAGAATAGAAAAGCAAAATCCCGGGATTCGACGCGAGGGCTTCTTAAAAGTCTTCAAAATATTTATTTTAGAAGTTTCTCACCTACCTATCACGATATACATTTCTACATGAAGCAAATTACATTGCAAAAAGTAGCAGTCTATAATACCATAAATAAAACAGGGTCTTAATGTCAAGTATTTCCGAAACATCTTACATTTTGATATGTCTAATACATTATCTGTATTGATTTCCGACAATGGACTTCGATACTCCTCTTTGACCACGTAAACATATCATTCTGCCTCCTTACTATCTCAAAAAGGGCTCGAGCTCGTTCGTCTGTTATAAGTAAACCTTTCATGTATATTTTATTCGGATATTTTGATATGTGGGCCCCTCGTATCACGTTCATTCAAATGACATATTGGAAGAACGTTTGAGTTTGTTTCTCATCGAGAAAAGATCTACAGTTTTCTTTCAAGAGTAATACCAAATACCGTCTTGTAAAGAACCAATCTAGGGAATTGATTCCGCGTCGTGCATCGGTCCCGTTTGTACCTACGTACGCACATATTACGTCTGTCAAGGTTTAAGTTTTTTGTTAATAGATATTTGAAAAGACACTTGTTTGTCTACTTGAATTATTCGGCAACAAATTCTACCCCGTTTGATTCGTAGTGAAACTTTTTTTTTATGGTTAGCTCCTGTGGCTGTATGCTAGTAATTTTCATAATGAGACTGTTATAAAATAACACACAGATAATAGACTCAAATTACTTATACAATGGCGTATACATTTGCATTCTAGGCGAATACGTTTCAGTAGAAGGCTTAGAAGGAATATTAAGAACAAATAATTTAAGATTATTTCTTGTATTCTTAGGCTCAATGTCACCATTGTCTTCATCATGAAGGCGTCATTCGACATCATTCTCCATTAAGTTGAAATATTGCTGAGGCAACGATAACTGCCCTCTTTCTTAACATAATCCGCCCGCTTTCCGCAAAATTTCCATCGTGCTGTTTTTTTATGTTGTTGTGAAAAATGTTATTTAATTTTGGGCAATTATTACACGCGCTCTACAAAATTACTCCAAGGAATAGGACCCGTGAATGTTGATTTTATTTCTGCGAGAATGCTTTATTTTTTGCTCCAGTGAAAGCTTTATTCTTTAAAAATGAGATTCCTGCTGTTACTTTTATCTATTTTAGTAATATTATTCACGGTTATCCATTCTTTTGGCTTTCGATTCTTTTAGGAAGTTTGATATATTTTTCCCAAAGTCGTAAAACAGGTTAATGTAACAACATCAGAAAAAGCCTAAGTAGACTGAAAACCAAAGTTGAGATGTAGATGGGTTGTATCTTAATACTTAGAAATAAGATTGTGACATAACAATTAACAGTAATATAATATAAGTGTGTTATTTTTTTTTTCAGTGTAACAATAACAATTTTAAACACGTATGATGCAAAATTTCATACAGATTACGTAATTTACATTTTCATAATCAACAACGTGTTTATTTAGGCCAGATGGCGACTGAGTTTTCCTTAATTTTGATATCTGGCAGAAGAACTGATGCGTTCTGCTTTATTAAGTGTCTCGTGTGAGTGATGCCCAGGCGACACACGACAGGTGCGATACAAAATCCGCGGTGTCGCGTCATTTGTACATTTTCTTTATTACGTCCCGTGATTTATACCTGCGCCCGGTGCGTTTAACTGCTAAGGTCTGTCATTTCGCCGTCTTAAATTGAGATTGATCCCGGGGTAGGGTGGGATGACGTGTGCGTTGGCGTGATTCAAAATTGTTTTTGTTTTCCTCGTACGTTTCTCTTTTTGTATTGAATACGGTGATGTCTTAGCACATGCAAAGGTATCTTGTTAACATTAGGCCATCGAACGTCCCTATACTTCAAGTAATTAAGTTTTTAAAAATTTATTTATAGTGAAAATAATTATTGATTATTGTTTTACGTACTATACTTTTAAAATGGACTAAAAATAATAAAATAGTAAACACCCAAACTCCGAAACAAACATTTTCAAATCACATAATTTTTTGTTCTAACCCCGGAATAGAAGATGGTAAACGTAATGTTTCTACTATTTCTACAGATTTGTAATTTATTTTGTTTTTGTGTTTTTAGATTCTATGTCCTTTTTTTGCGTTCTTTTTTAAAAATAATTATGCATTATGTTTGTTTCGGAGTTTGGGTGTTGCCTATGGATAATTGGAGCTTATAAAGCTCCATTTTTCCCCGATTTGGATTTTCGCTTTGTCCTCGAACTTCTCCCAAACCACTCAACACTTTTTGATCAAATTTGACCCATAATACGACATTTAGCCACAGATGGTTTAGAAAAAATTAAGTCGAATATCAGACAGAAGTTTATCGGTCGTCTAGATCCTATTACACAAGCTTATTATTATCATCTACTTATGAGCTATGGTCCAAATTTATAGTATCTAACTCATAGGTGTTTAAAATCATTTACAAAATTCTACCCGGATAATACTTTTACCACGGCGTTTTAGTAAAGCGTTAAAACTTTTAAAATAAACAATTTATTATAAACAATACGTTCATTGATATATTACTTATCACATTGACATTTTTATCTTCTCTGAAAGTACATAACTGAAATTAAGAAGTAACCTTTTCGCTACGACCTATAAAAAGCTTACGATGCTCTTATATGAAACCAAATAATATGTCATCACAAACTCTTAAAAAAAGATTTCTCAATATTTTACTTGCGGCCGGTATCGAGCCCTTTCGCGACAGGAGAGACTGTTCCTTTTTATGCGTGGTCTATCGCCTGTGCAAAGGTCTGTGTTCAGAGAAATTGTTTGATAAGATGCTCCATGCTTCTTTCTATAATCGCATCTCTCGCTATGACTATGTGTTCCTGCTCACACTCAACGTCCAGTGCGTTTACATACAGTAAGGTCTAATAGGGACTTTCTTCCTCGTACGCTTAGATTGTCTTTTGAACAATTCCAATCGTCTACAGTATGGGGTTCTTGAAAATTATATCTGGACAACCCAGGCGCTTATAAGGATCGTGCAGATTTGGCGTCTTTGTTGTTGCTAACATCCATAGGCTAAATAACATGGTAACAGACCAGCGCGGCGTCCAAAATCCATCCAGAATTTAGTTGTAGTTTTTGGTTTAATAACGTGAAGGCATAATATTACAGACAGACAGGCATTACTCACAGAGAGCAGTAGACCTCACAAGCATTTGAAATTAAAATAATTTTAGATGCCTATGAAATTTAAATATTTTTAGATTTTTTTTAATATTTATAATTCTTTATTTTTTAACCGTTTTTTTTATAGAGTCATTGTTTTTCCTTCACAGAGAGGCTCCGACGAGCTTCTTTCGCAGAGTGGCGTGACCGTCATGGCTCCCGCCGCTCCGCACCATGCCGATAACAACAACCAGGACTCGGCGGCAAAAAAGGTATGTATCATCATTATTGACTTAACCTCGTCTTATTGTATGATCTTAATTCCACTACTACTCGCTGGAACCACTTCGTATCTAGTTTATACGTATGAAACGAGAAGTGAGTATTTCATAGTCAGATTACCCCACAAAATATTTCCTTATGTCCGCGGATATAACGTGAAAGTATTCTCCATCGGTTTGAATTGTCAGCACTTAGGCAACCTCCACTGTTGTTTATGCTAGATTGTAGAATACCAAGCCACTACTTTTTCCATTATCTTCATTATCTCGCAATCAGAAATGGCGAAGATCACGCGTTCGCGCTGCTTATGATCCATGATTAGTATTAGTAAATTTGACGACTTATATAAAACATTGAACATTTACATTCAAAAGTTAAAATATTTAAAATTTGTCTATATAAATTATACAGATCCAGTTCAGTTTCTTTCCCGTAAAAGGTCAAAAATCTCAAGTCACCATTCAAACGGCACTTTTTGTGCTGAAATGTGTAATTAACTAAAAAACGATTAATCGCGATAAAACGGTGAAATCGCGAAACCGTAATAAGTATTAAAATAAAAGGTCCCTCGTAAAAAGCCAACGTGCCATAAAGAGGCTTTCCTGGCGGGTCGAGGCAAAATTTTTATTAATCTCCTCCCCGTTGTCGATACGGGGATGAATTTTTACATACAGAAATTAGATCGATAAAAATAACCTTTATGGATCGTACCGACAACGTGTCGAAGAGTCCATTGTAGAATGAGAGTTGAAAATTGTACTTTTCTGACTGGTCATTCAGGAAAGAGTAGTGTAAAAATAGTTAGAAGTTTTATTTCTAGTTCGTTATTAGTGAAGTATTTTCAAAATGCGAAAGAAATACTACCAATAACAAGTATCTATCTACGTATATAATAATCGCGGTGATGGTGCTTGTCTACATTTGTTAAATATTTTAATCACAATATTTAAATTATCGTATAGCTGTCGTCTTATATGAAAGTTACAAACATTATTATCAGTATTGGTGTGCAATGCTCCAACAAGATCTCCGGGGCCCAATCGACCTGACCTGCAACCGACAATACAGATTTTTAGCTCCTTGGGAGGTCAGACGACAGTCTCGCCTAACAAAAATGGCTAATGCCTACAACCAAAACCAAACAATAGCGGTTGTATTCATGATTTGGACTACACGAGAAATATAAGTATTTTTTATTGTGGGACACTTTTTTTTTACACAGCGCCATCTAGCCTAAACTAAGCTTTAAGCTTGTACTATGGGATCTAGACAACTAATATACTTGCTTATATATTTCTAAATACACACATATTATACATAGTAAATCTAATAGAAACCAACATTTGTGAACTAACTATCTTCACGCTGTATCTCTGACGGGGTAGTCAGAGAGGACAGATCGCCAGGCTTCCCGATCCATACATACTTCTTTCGCTTCTTCGAGATTCATCAATCGCTTCATACACGCACGTCTGGGTATCCGAGTACTTGTGACATTTTTTTGCGTTTTTGAGCAATCTGCTCACGTGGTCTTCATATGTAAGTCACGGCCTACCCTGACTCCGTCTACACTCTACTTTCGCACAATCTATATTCTTCGTCAATCGTTTCTCATTCATTCGTTGGACGTGTCGAAACCAACGGAGCACGCCCTGGGTCACACAAATATTTGTTCCGACCCGGGAATCGAACCCGGGACCTCATGCGCGGCAGTCGCATACCCTACCATCACTGGGCTACCGAGGCGGTCAGCTATAATAAATACTCTAACTAATGTGTAGATACTGCATTAAATGTTCTAAACTATCTATTAGATGTCTGTCTGTTTCGTTTATCCTTATGATTAGTTCTGTTATTTTAATACACATGTGCGTAGGCTACGATGATCATTTTCGATTCGTAGTTCCGTATGTTCGTCTACTTCACTCTCCGACGGGTTAATCCCTATGTCGTATTTTAGGTATTAAATATTAATTGTGTACGTAAGTGATGTAAATGTAATTCCTCCGTCCTTTGTTCAATATTCATAAAACAATTTGAATGTTCACAAAAAGAAGTTCCATTATCCTATTTCTTTGAACATTTTCTTGTCTCACTCCTTCGCTTGATAATTTATTGCGTTTGCAACGAGATGTGATATTCTATCGGCTTGTTATTTTTGACATTTATATTCCGCATTCATTGTGATAATTTACTCTTGTATCGTATTATTTTAAAGATTTTATTTAGCTACGGCTTTTGGGATTGTTCATACTTTTATTTGATGTTGTTCCCGTTCCCTTTCGTTTTCATCTTTAAGTTGTAATATTTTTGTAAATATTGCGCAAATTGTTACTAGCTTTAATGTGCAGTTATACAAATAATTTATACGTTTACGCGTAGTGCTGCAGTAAAATTCTTCAAGATATTTATGTATACACGATCTCAGGATCTCTTCTGCGATTATAATTCGTAAGCTACGATTATAGTTTTAATAATCTTATTTCATAACAAGGTTTTGCAGTATTCTTTATGAACTTTAATTGCGCTTAACCCCATACCAATATCAATAATATTCATAAAAGATATACGAGCGTATGTTTCAGAAGCAGGACCAACACAATAGGCGGTTAATAAAGGAAAGAGTTTTGGTACACAATAGTCTTCATCTTGGGTTGGACGGGATGAGTTTCTTGTTTATCAGAAAAAATCTCATTCCTAATAGCTAGTGAACAAGTCAATTCTTAATTTGAACGATATTTTTACTGTTCTCTCGTTCCCCGTAGTCCTCAACATTTTACTCATATGGAATGTCTTCTTGTTTTCTTCTTTGTTATAATAGATGGAATTTGCGATTACTATTGTTTGTACTAGTTTGTAAAGAATAAAATGTTACTTTACCATACTAGTGAAAATATATTGAACTAGGTGACCCCCCGGCTTCGCACGTGACATACTTCAAACTCCCGTCGCACCTATTTAATCCCGTCGCTTATAAATTCTTCAATAATGCATTAAAATTTGCCTGATTTGTCGACATTTATGACTACTGCTCCGTTCTCCAGGGAAGTAGCATAATGAAATATAGCCTATAGCCTTCCTCGATAAATGGGTTATCTATGGGTTCCTGAGATTAGCGCGTTCAACCAAACACACAAACAAACTCTTCAGCTTTATAATATTAGTATAGATGTATTTTTGTAAAAGGAGCACATTGACAGCAGTTGTCAAAAGCGTCAAACGTTGGCAAAAGGTAGAAAACAATCAACATGAAAGAAGACGGTAATAAAAATAAACAAGTACCTACACGGTCTTTCGGTGCACAGTTGTTTCATCGCATATTTACATAAATACGGAGAGTTTTGCATGCACACTTTGTTGGGTGCTGAGCAAACAGGTCTTTGTTTGTGGACACCAGCGCGGGCCATGTGTGCTCCCAGCCACCAAATGGATTGCATCATCCATTAAAACTGAACATAACGTGTTATATTCCTGTGGCAGGCTGTGTAGGTTTGTGCACTTTAGTTAAATTATATTATACAAAGGTCTTGGAAATGTAAAGTAAAAAAACTCATAACTATAATTTATTGGAATAAGATGTATGTATAAAAAAGTGTGTGTGTACTTATGTACACGCGTTAGAAGTTATAATACTTTAGTCTAATAAGCTTTCTATTGTCTAAAATAATATCAAAATAGTTACCATCGGTACCTATCGACGAAAAATTTGGTTGCAATAACCAACGATAGATATGAATATTTACCTACGACATTAAACTAACTCTCACAAAATTTAAAAATTCAACTGTTTATCTGTGGTAGCGATATATATATATAACTGAAGATAGAATATTGAAACCGGTCATAAATCGGTCGGCATCGCTATCTAATATCCAACTGTGGTATTAAAAATTAGCATCTAGCCTAGATAAGTAAGGACTTATCTATTATAAGCTTGTGGTATGGGATCTAGACAACCGATGAACTACTGATAATTCTTATATATTTCTAAATTCATACCTATTAAGGTATAAGAAACACCTACTGAAACAAAGATTTGTTAGACCACACAAATATTGTCCCGACCCGAGATTCGAATTCAAGATCTCAGCGCAGTAGTCACATACACTACCATTTAGGCCACTGTGTTTCTAAGGTTAATTACACTAACTGCCACATTTAGAGTAGTAAACCATTAACTAACCTATTACTTAGTTAAATTTATCTAAGTAAATTATTATGTTAAGGTGGTTAGTCGAACTTGCTCAAGTAATAATCTTAATATTCGAGATTATTCTGTTAATCAAATATTGCTCCACAATCCCTTTGAGACACCGTACATGCTTTCTGCAAAATGAATTACACCCTAGTGTCTAATTTATCTTTAGAAATAAAGAAAACAAATGATTCGCTGGACTTAAAACTCTACTTGATACATTCTTTGTCAGTCGGGAAACTAGTTCTAACCTCGTGATTTAAACATTGAAGAACCACAAACCTTATCTATTCTAGTAGAATATTAATACTTCTTCGATTATAGGTCCTAATATGTTTCTGTTTGTTCTTACTAGACACATTATACATTAAGTATAAATTTAAAAAAAAAAGTACCTACCTATAATGTGGTCGTTTTCTGTATCTCACCAACCTCATAGTACCCACATTTAACAACGCCTCAGGTATCATTTACGTAAATTAAATAGAAGCGAACCGTCTCGTGGCAAAGAAGCCATTTTCTTATTCTTTACCGCAGGCAGTTTATTTCCTCTGCTGTCACCGGTCATTATGTCACTGCGAAATAAAATATCATACTGGCTGTTTTCTAAAAGAAAAATATTTTCTATTTTGTCTTCAATACAAATCATTTATGTAAAGTTATAAAAATGAAGTTGCTTACCATGATGTCCTGAAATTCTCTGAATGTGCGCCGCTATGATAACTAGTGTGGCTAAAGAGGTGAATCGTGGTCAAGTTGCCTGCCCAAAGATACGCTTTCAAATACGCCGCGAAGTATTGTGTTCACCAAGTCTGATTTTACAATATTTTAATTTAAAAATGTTTTACGTTATGGAAATATAGTATTTTAGTTAGATACTATAGGAGCCGTAAATATATATGGAAAAAGAACCTAGCACGATGGACGTCGGACGACGGTATAAGGAGCGCGGGCTGCACAATTATCCCGTATGGTACACGACAGGGATATCTATGCAATAATATATAAGTACCAGCCATATCTATGCAATACGGCATACCGTATTGCATAGATATGGCTGACGTCAACGCATTGTATAGACAAGGACTACTAATATCAAAGAAGAACTTCCCACTGTAAAAAAGCAACCTGCCCCTTGTAAAGGTTTGAAGTACTGAAAGGCTTGGAAAGGCACCCGTGTGGTGGCGGGCAAACCACCAAACGATAGCATTCCCAAAGAGGGTTGGTGTCAGGCTGGCGGCCGACCATAAAAACCTAGCCAAAATATTTTGCAGTATGGAATTTAGACATACTGCGCCGACCCCAAGTAAATTGGGACAAGGGTAAGAGGATGATAAAATATAGTATTTATAAACAACTTTTAAAATGGGGCTACCAAAAAATAATAGACGAATATGAACAGACACCTAGTATATGAACTGAGCCCTACCAAAGTCGCCTGCGTGTGGGAGCACCTGCTGACCAAAGGACGAAGCTCCGGCGCTGATACCCTAGTAGGAAACCCACCATAGGGACTAATGACTCAGAGCACTGCAGATGACCACTATTATTATACCACTCATTGAACTAAATACAACTGGTTAATTTTGGGCGTAGGTATAGTACGAGTATGCCTGTCTCCTTCGAAAAAAATGAGTGAGTTATGTAGGTATATGTATAGTTTTTTATTATCTCATTCAGAACATGATTGCACAAATACTTCTGTATTAAAGTTTCCCAACCTTTTGCCATCCATTTACTACTCTCACTTGTTAGGTTAGGGGCGTCCTGGAAAAAAGCTTGCCGCAGTAATCTTAATTACATTGTGATCTCGTTACAGCTCGGCCTTAATTCATAATTAAATAGGGACGTGTCCCGGCGTTGCTTATTTATTTGCTATTTTATGGTTTTGCGATTGCGTCCTTCTTTTTTTCTCCGCCATGAAAATTTAGGCAGTGCCTTTTTGTGACACCCCTTCCTCCTTTGTTACCCTGAATATTCATTTGGTGCCTATCGGCGAAATGGCGACTCGTTTTTAAAAGTATTTTTTTATGTTTTCTCTTTGTGTTGTACTGCAAACACTTCATACTGTTAAAATATTGAAGGAAAACTCTGAGCGCCTGTTTTTATGTTGAGTGTTTTATGGCTTGAATTTGGGTTGTTAGCAAAATAATTTATTTATAGATATTTGTTCGTTTTTTATCGTTACAGTGATTATCATCGAATGTTTCTTTTTCCATTTGAGTTTTGGGCTTAGGGTTTGATTACATAATCGATCATGTTTCAAATAGATTTAGCTTTTAATTAATGCTCGGTTATCTGACTGATGTAAGTTATGCTTGAGAATATTAGTTTTGGTACTTTATGTTAAACAAGTAGCAATGAAAGAGTTTACTTATAATCCTATCTTTGTATGTTCAGTGTTCAGTCCAGCCGCGACCACGGATGTTGTAACTAAGTCGATATTATTTAGTGTAAAGTCCCGAGTAGTAATAAAGTCTATTAAAAAAAGGTTAAGTAAGAATAGCTACATAGTATTGAATTTCAATTAGCAGTTAGCATTGTCCAAAAAATGATGCTCCAAGTTTTTCGAATATGAGACGAAGAACCACTGTTGGAAAACACACTAATCAACCCTCATCCTCTTTGACCGGGTCATTAATGTCTAAATCAAGTAATTAATTATGTTTTCCGTACTTTCCTCATTTTCTTGACGTTCGCCTGTAAAAACGCAGAGGGCCTCCTTTCTAAAGATCAATCAAATCAGAAAATGCTGCCAGGGGACTGCGTTTACCACTACTTAAGCATTTACGAGCTTGTCTTACAGAGTTACGACCTCGCTTGCACAGGTTCTCTGTTGGTCTTATTCCGAAAAGAATTTACGATCTATTCAGCCCCTGTTTTTCTTATTCATTACAGTAAGTAATTGTTATTTTATTTTTTAAATAACGTTGTACTGGATTGGGGACACAGTAATTAGCCATTAATACAAAATTTTCTTGAGACAACCGTATTTTCTCGTTTAAACTGACTAAGAGTCTCCAATTAAAAGTAAATACTTACGTAATACGAGTGCTTAACTATTACACAAATAACAATTCTGTATACGAAGTTTATTACAGTATAGTTTAAAGCGCTAATAAGGCAATTTTCCAAATAAAATAATATATCAACTAATAAACTAACTACTTATACTTTTACATAATGGAATTAGGTACTTATACTCGTATCTATAAATATGATGACATTTCTGATGCTAAAATTATTTTTTTTATATCGCTGCAATCCCCGTCTCGAACCAAATTATCTTTTTGCACTTTAATAAAAACATACATACATTGCAAATTAATAGAAAGCTTGTAAAAATCAACAAGCACTATATACTACGAGTAGTTTCTAAGAAAATTTGATAATCAATCAAATGATCGCATTAAGATATTCATTGCCAGCACTTTCACTTTTACTGCTAGTTTTAGGGGGTACTAAAACCATTTGGCTATTTTATTTTACGATGCTCAGCACGAACCTGTGTAAAGAAAACCGATGGTACCTGTGATTTACTACATATATATACAAGGCTTTTGCTGGCTATTCGGTTTGTTGCCTGTCTGTTGTACTGTAGATCTTAAACGAGAGAATATATTTGGATCTGACGTAATATATTCATTTCTGGGAGTTCGACAACGATTACCATCCCGAACTCAAAGCAAATGCAAAGCCTATTAGGATTTATATTAATAACTAGGTGAGCTTCGCGACTTCCCTCGTGGCATGCTTTGCACACCTATAGCACCCCTATGGCACCCATGTTTATAAATATTCGAATAATGTATAAAAATTGGAAAGTTAATAATTTTTTTTTTATATATGATTACTGTTTCGCTATCCTGGATATTAGCGTGATAATATAGCCTTCCGCGATAAATGAACTATCCAACAGAAAATGCCAGTAATTCCTAATATTAACGCATTCAACCAAACAAACAAAATCTTCTTATAATCTTAGTACAAAATCTTCTATTAGGAAAATTGATTTAAAAAGTTATTTGCGTTATGATATTGTGTTACTTATAGCAACAATCAAAATTCTTTGCATGTAAACTTTATTTTACGAAGTACGGAACTCCGATAGTAACTTTTAAACTTTCGCGTTGCATGATACGAATGAATTTAAAGTACAGGTATTAACACGTTTTATTTGAACTCCGATAGGTTTAATGATCGATTGATGAATATAAATTCAAAAAGTGTGTGATATGAACTGTCTTTCATTATACAGAATATTAATACATTTTGTAAAATTGAAAATATTTTAATATTCCTGAGCTATATTCTACATAGAAAATGAAGTACGTAATCAAATTTTACAAATAATATTTTGCAATAAAGTTCATAGGCGAATAATTGACAGTTCCAAAAAGGTATTCCATGGTTTAGTAAACCTTAAACTACTTTTAAAAGTTTACCGATTTGTGCACTTGGACTGTGCAAAAAAGTCTATGACCTTCTTTTTTATCTTAAGTGTTTTCCCAGTTTCTGCTAAAGCCTACTTGAACTTGGAACATGGGATTCTATCTATTTATAATATGTACGTATTTAGATTTGTATAAGTATATTTAAAAGCTTTACATAACACAAAGCATAGAAAATATAGGGACCCAAATGAATGTGTGTAGACTTATATTACAAAGTCCATAATTAAAATGATTGAGTTAGTTACAATATTGAATTTGTTGTACTTTATACCTTAGTGGAACCCAGCTCGAGTGGTAGGCAGAGTTGAAAGTGGCTCTCAATCTGTATCGAATAACATTGATGGTTAGCAATGTAACGTAATATTCTAGTAGACTGCCAATTAAAAGTTTTATCCGATCGGCTTCTGCGATTCGCGGTGTAATAATGCTCTTCAGATTTTAACGGAGTGCGGTGGATGCAACTTTGTTTGGATGGTACAAGTCATAAGATTTTACTATATTTTTAGTCACGCCGAGAAATTCCAGGTCCCTCTGAATTTTTATTATTCTATCTGCCATTAGTGCCAAGTCAGTTTCTTTCATTCGATTAGGTTAATTTAATATAATAAATCGTTTGTAACGATGCATGTTACGAATATTCAAGGGATGCAGAACTTTAGCGAGGCCTATAACTTACGAAAACTCAGATAGACATCAAAAAAGGAAAGTGTTTATAACCATAAACATAGTAGGTGAAGAAATATAAAGTAATTCAATTTTGGCTTCTTTGTTTATGTGAGTATTATTTAAATATTCTCGAAAATTTACCATACGACATATAGTTGATGTCGGATGTAAAATTTCTCAAACTTAGCAGAGCAGAGCCAGCCGCATATGCCTATTCCGAAAACTGGACTACTACATATAATTGGTTTCATTTTGTAATTTAACTAAACTAAATAATTTAATGATGGGCATAATGGCCTTTATTAACATCTCCGGGGCCCATGAGGATGCGACGCAGGCGCGGTTGCTGTTACGGGGTTCGTAGGACAGACGTAGATTCAGCTCTACATTGCCGAATATCAAACACCAAACGAGAACTCCAAATCCGGGTAGCGTTTGGAAGCAACTGGAAATACACTACGATGAAAAATAAAGGCTTATGTGGGACATTGTGGGTTATATTTTTTCACACAGCGCCGTCTAGCCCAAAGTAAGCTATATAAGCTTGTGTTATGGGATCTAGACGTCTGATAAACATACTTATAAATTTCTAAATATAAACATGTAATACATAAGAAACACCCAAACTACAAAACGAACATTCGTGGATCACACAAATATTTGTTCCGACCCGGGAATCGAACCCTGGACCTCAGTCGCGGCAGTCGCATACACTACCACTGCGCCACCGAGGCATTCAAATGTCACAATAATTATCAGCTTAAGCATGCAAATACAGGAGTCTAGGCTCAGAATATGATTTTGTCCCATTCTGTGTCGAGACCCTGTCCGTGGGGTCCTAGGGCTACAAGGCTTTTTAAAGAAATAGCAAAAAGGTTAGTCGACATCACTGGAGACCGAAGAGCTGGCATCTACCTCGGACAAAGAATTAGTCTAGCCATTCAAAGGGGGAACGCTGCCAGTATCTTCGGAACCTTGCCTAAAGGGACTCCTTATATTAATATATTTTAAATTATCATATTTTTAAGGTTATTTAATAATTTGTTGTAAATGTATTTTTTTTTAGTCTGTTAAATATCTTATTATAAACTTATTATTATCAGCCTACATCCCTAATTTGGGCCAAATTCGTTCAGTGGTTTAACCCTATTTAGCAGCGGGTTACATCACACGAAGGAAGTTACGGTTCTAAAAAATTCGTTTGTTAGTCTCGCTAAAACTCGAGAGCGACTGCACTGACTTAGCTATTTTATGTTTTAAAATATTTACGGCATTCCAGGGGCGGTTAAATTGTGAGAATAGAAAAAAAAATTGCAAGAAAATATGTTTTTAAACAACATTTTATTTTTAATAATAACTGTTTGTACTGTACCTATGTACGTAAAATAGTATTATTTGATTCTGAAGCGCCGATACGCAGTTGTCGGGTCAGTTCTAAATCATGCATAGTAACTAACTTGTGCTACCGACACCACTATGCAAACTTTCTCAGATTCCTAACCAACCAACGCCCCATTAAATCGCAATAGTTATTACTTCAAGGGTTCGATACTGCACTGTATTTCTGGAGACTTCTTGAGTTTCGCACAAACATTGAGGTCATTTTGTACCTATGAAGATAATTTTCAGCTTTATTAATAAATTTGTTAAGTCATGATTAAGTACTTTTTGCTCACGAGCAAAAAGTACTTAATCATGACTTTAGCCACGGCTTTGCTTGCTTTTTGCACGTTTTCCGATATACTGCTTCGGTGGTGTACTTATTGGTAGTGAATGTTGCTTAAGTACCGAGTTCTAATTCGGTGTCAGAACACATATTTTAGAGTTTGTGTGTTTCTATAGAACTTATGTTAGGCCACCGCAGACTCCTTTCGAGGGCTTATCTGGGACTCCCGGTCATAGCAGTTGTAAGAGCAACGTGTGGTTCTTGTCGATAGGAGTCCGGCGTAGAACCCACACGACAACAAAAGGCCACCACAGACTTGCTTCTTTTATTATATAATATCGCTGGGAAAATTCACACAACGCCATGTGATTCCAAACTAAGCAGAGCTTGTACTTATTATCCGCAGCAGGCAGGTTTTGAGACTGTATCTATGTATTTAGTTTCTTAAAAAGTCTGAAAATTATCGGTCGCGGCTGGTATACATTTTTTATCAACTTACAAACACCGTAATTGCGTAGTAGTGGTAGTTGCTTTATTTTAACTTTATTATTGTACTACATGAAATGTTTGCTATTGACGGAAATTACTTCTCTAGTCAGGAAGTTGCAAACATGCCAAGCAAATCCCGTTAAACCTACTTAGACCTAATTGAGGCTACTATTGTATTTGGGCACGCTTGGTAAACGTACTTAACACGGACAATCTAATCTGTGGAGGATTATCGTACATTAGAGACGTGTAACGTGATGAGAATTGTAAGCCGAAATCGAAATTAGTGTAAGTGACAATCTCGGTATCAATTTCTATAAACTTCTAATTTTTTTTTGCTTTTTGCTGATGGTCAAGTTTTCTTTTGAATACACACGTGTTTGATCTCCTTCTCTACAGGTCGCATATTTTTAAAATCGGAATAGGATAAATTATTTTCAATGCTCACGAAGTCCACTGCTGCTACTACCACCACGATATGACTATAACTATGTGGAGTATACGTACTAGCACTATAGACTTTTTTGAATGTATTTATAAGTTGTAACGGAAAATCAGCTAACTTAATGGTGTCGGTTTTTCGTGACGGTCTGCGCGCGCTTTGTAAAAATTTACTCATATATTTTTTTCCCAACGTGGCAAAAAGAAATAATATATATAGTATAACTTCAATAAATAAATGTAAGTTACGAAATTTTGCAGCACATTTAAAGTTTATATAAAACTGCAACATATGCGTGAAGTATAACATATCATGATGGAATAGCGACAGGCTATAGTCTATATGTAATGCTGTCTAAAGTATCAGCTGACAGTCCACATGTCTACGACTTCCTTGCTACGGCGTAGCACTTTACTACATTAAAGCATCTTCGGCGTAGCAACTATCAATTTTAATTCTACCTGCTAGTTATACAGAAGCACAACTATTAAAACTATATTATTAAAAAGCGTCTGTTTATTTCGACACGGAAATGGGCTCACTACCTATTACATAGCACAGGAATACACATGGTGAAAAGTGGGCATACAATATGTATGCCTCTGCCACCATTTCGGGGATAAGGCGTGATAGATAAATATTAAAAACCTTTTTATCAATATTATTTGTGCTTTCAAATATTATTCACAGTAATATGTACCTATTGTTGTTTGGATAAAATATATGTTCAAAAATTCTCCTGTATCACGAAATCGATTACACAGCAGCCCCTTTCATATTCGCTCCGTCATTGTCTGCTACACCTTCACAGCCTTCTTATAGCTCTTGGATACTTCTATATTTCGTAAGCACTCGAGCGGGATGCCTTTTCCAAATACAGTATTAGTGTAACATAAAATGTATCTACAACAAAGAAATTAAATACTTAATTTTAAAATCATTGAAGTAAAAAAGCTGTATAGAGAAAACGCTTTAAGTGATCTGTAAGTTTCGAATAAACAATGCCCAAGAAGCTAGAAAATTAGTTTTCAAATAGAAAAAATCACATCGAAATCGGTTCAACCATTTAAGAGTTACGATATTTACACGCACATACACGCATATAGAGGTCAAATATACTAAACCTATCTTTTTGCTTTGAGACTTAAGAATCAATTACAAGCGGAATATTGTCACTTTGTGGTTATATAATTAAATTCTCTTAAATTAATGGGATTGATGACATAACAATCTCGTCATGGCTTGGAAGTACTGACGCAATTATGGCAAAACAATTTACTTAAGTGCCTATTTGACATCATTAAAGCCGATTAATACTTAGTAGGTACCTATGGAAGAAAGATGCTCAGTCGTTTAGAAGTTATAGTGGAATAAATAATTGTACATACGAGTACATACATGAACCCGAAAAACATTAAACTCATTTTTAAAGAAAGTCATGTAAATACCGTCAATTCCGATATGACTTTTACTAAAATTTTGCAAACAAATTGGTTTTAGTTCATAGGCATCTAAATACTAAATGCATCTAAAAACTACATATATGAGAAAACCTAAAATATACTTGTAGTGGCAGTTCGCTCAATCTTCCCCCTAATCGCTCCACAGACTTAAGTAAAAGCGTAGACCAACATTGTTTTTTCTGCCCTTGGAAATCTTAAAAACCCTCATAACAGTCTGCAAGAAATCCCAACCTGACCTCTGTCCCAGAAACTGATTACAAAATGTCGTTTCCGCTACCACGGAGACCGGAGGAGTACCGGACGTCTATTGTGACACCGTAAACGGAATACTGAATACTTTGTGACATTTAGAAGAATATTTGTTTGCATCTTGCATTAATTGTTCCAGTGTGATTGCAAAAATTGGGAAAAAGTACCAATGCAATCAAATCCAATATCTCAAATATGCAAGACATTGATTGAATTGGCACTTTTTTCGAGTCGGCCTTACTAGTAATACTAGTTTCCGCCCGCGGATCCGCACGCGTGGTGTAGTTTTTCCGTTCCCGTTTCCCACAGGAACTTGTTTTCGGGTTAAAAGGTAGCCTATGTGTTATTTTGATGTGTAAGCTATATTATTGTAAAGTTTTATCAAAATCCATTCAGAAGATTTTGCGTGAAAGAGTAACAAACATCCATACTTACAAACTTTCGCGTTTATAATATTAGATAGATTGAAACTACGATACAAGTGACATCAATGTTTGTTCTATTTTCTTATTACGGGTTGAACACTAGAATCACTGTGCGTATTTTATTCATTCCTGTATATACATTACCACGTTGGTCTATCTACATGAACACTTTTCATATATAATATCATGTCGTTGATCGCTCATGGTAGCCAACCGACACGGGTATGGACGTTATATTTAATGATATGGTGCCAGAAAAGCGGCCAACTGAGAAATAGTGTTTCAATAAACACGGCTAGCGCGATCACCGGGAAAATTGACCGATTCCGGGAAATCCTCATAGGAGAACGTCATATGATAGTTTTTTTTCTATTCAAGAAACCAAGCCAAGATTTAATATTTATGGATAAAATGTGAGACGATGCGGATGATTTAAAGTGCCTGATGTGGAAATCGTTCCTCGCAGATTTTCTGACCCGGCGAAAGTAATGTCCTTCTTTACCGTTTCACGAACCAGTTGTTTTCTTTCGTGAGGAGAGAAAATATCAAAATGTACCTTCGAGGTGGGCGAGCGTGTTCGACGATTTATTCCTCCCTTTGCAAGTCACTTTGTAAAAATATTGTTTATTTGTTTATTTACGGAGATTTGGCTCTTTTGATATCGATGCTAACAAAATTCGGATTATTTAACAGTATCATATCTGTGTGTTGTTCTTTTAGTTAGTAGTTTGTTGTTTCAAAAATTTTAACATTGTTTAATATTTCAGGTTAAAGGTACTACAATTTTATTTTAATTTAATATATTTTTATCGAATTTTTCTTTGCTAAGTGTCGTTTAATTGTTTCCAAGCAAATACAACTGCAACATTCACTCTTTAACATCTAATGAAATCCAAACAAGCTTTTTGTCGTACTGCTGAAGCGAGTCGAACAGGGGTAATTAAAAAGTCAATTACATTGTATCAATAGTACTTAGAACGTAGCTTTCAAAAGCCACAATGGAGTAGTTCGCCAAGGGTTTCGACTTTTCCCTGCACTTTTGTCAGAACAACTGCTCACTTTGTCTGAACTTAACAAGGTCGAACTAATAGGCATTAGACTCATTTGTTACACCTCCACGCTTCGCCGCCTCCCAAAGAACGTAAAAAGGGAGACGGTTTGATAACCCGCAACTCTCAAATCTTATTCCAGCCTCTAACCAGAATATCTCACTACGTTTGCCAGCGATAGCGTAATTATTTTATAATTGTCGAAATATAAATGTTTGTTTTAACTTAATTTGTTGAGACTTTGGCTTGGTGTTTTTCTTGGTTAAACTTTTCAAACGTTGCTTTATAAAGTCCTGAACAAAAATCACTAGTTCTGAGAGGGAATGAAACTAGTAATACTTTAAAAGTAAGCCTAACTCTGTCCAAATCATTTCTTAAAATGATAATAAATATCCATCAGGCCTTATCCCCGAAGGGGTGGCAGAGGCATATTATATGCCCACTTTTCACCGTGTGAATTCCTGTCCCACGTAATAGGTGGTGAGCCCATTGCCGTGTTGAAATAGACAGACGAAGGTTGTGGCTACCTGCTGTTGAAATTTTTTAAGCCTCCCATAAGGCCTTTAACCAGGCTTAACGACTGCCATTTTACTGGCAACCGGGACCAACGGCTTAACGTGCCTTCCGAAGCACGGAAATGCTCGCAAATGTAAATGCCA
The DNA here is from genome assembly GCA_948477245.1 of Thumatha senex. Taxonomy (NCBI): domain Eukaryota; kingdom Metazoa; phylum Arthropoda; class Insecta; order Lepidoptera; family Erebidae; genus Thumatha; species Thumatha senex. The sequence goes on from OX419724.1 coordinate 27,630,895, forward strand.
CAAAGTGGTCACCCATGCGAGGACCAGCCATAGTGAAAGTTGCGTAACTCAGTGATCGTTTACAGAACACTGGGACCGCGGGGCACGATCGCTTCAAATGATTTGTTAATTAAATGTTAAATAAATTCTTAAAATGATTTGTTAATTATTTGATTGAATAAAACGAGACTTAGAAATTCTTCTTTCATTTTCATTGAAAATCAAAGTATCATATAAAGCTACAATATATTCGGGACTGGTTTCGAGCCTACCGCCGTAATCAAAAGGCTCTCTCGGGAACAATGGCGCCCACATCGGGGTTGGGCCTGATAAGCCTCGACAATTATACTACATCGACTTTTCAATTATCCAACCGGCTCTTCCTCGCGAACAATGCTAGCTTTATTTATGTATATTAGAACGGTCATTTTGTACTCTTGTGTACCATTTAGATTCATATTAGTTCAATTAGAATTAAATCTACAAAGATTTTTCATTGTTTAGTTCCATAATAATTCTCTATTTAGAGCTTTTGGCAAGTATATCTCCTCTTTTATCATTTAGAACTGCTAAACATATTTATTTACAACATAAAAACGCCTGCGTCTGCACCCGTTTCGTAGAGTTTTCCAGTACTCTTTTCTTACAGGAACTTGTTACCAGAATAAAAATTAGCCCTTAGGTTAATTTGGAGAGTCAACTACACAAAATGTTTATCTAAATTAGTCCAGCCGTTTGAGCCTGAAGTAACAAAGACATTAGATCGGTGAAAGTTTCCGAGTCCAAATTTTTACTAATATAGTATTGCATGGGGAAGATATCCCGTAACAGTTCCTGGAATATTATGTAATCCATGTGTTAAACCACGATGTCAGCAACGTCCACACCAATTTTTATCTAGAATGCTTCAGATCTTTTAGCGTGTTGAAGTAACAAACGTACACACTCACAAACTCTTGCCATCGTAATTGTTTTAGAAAGATCGATGCTTAGTTATTTATTAGAGGTTAACAGTCGTTCTTTGCTTGTCATCAGGTGAAACTGGAACAAAATGTTGGCAAGCCGTCGAGGGTCATCCATATACGGAACATACCTAACGAGACCACAGAAGCAGAGATCATACAGTTGGGTATACCCTTTGGAAGGGTCACTAATGTGCTCGTGCTCAAGGGTAAAAACCAGGTAAGATGCAATATTTTGTAAACAGTTTTGTATACTATAATGTTTTTTATACTATTAATTTGGCGGTTAAGTAAGTACATGGTACTGCCCGCCCGATCGAAAATGGTCACTATAGACGTTTGCATAACTTTTCGCTCGCCCTACCGACGATATTGCCGTGTTGAAACAAAGAAGGACAGGTTGAAACTAGCTCCTGTTGAAAATTTTCATATTTTTTATTTGGTTTGTTGTTTACCCATTTACTGGTACTGGTACCTATAGGATCAAATGCTTTACATGTACTTCAAAGCACAAAAATGGTCATGAATGCAAATGCCACAAATGCTTTACTGTCTCAGAATTGACCGTAGCATAAAAGGCTTAACGCAGTGGTTACAAAACACTGAACAACTACTCACTTTTGCTTGTAGCCCGCTGGCTACAAGCAAATTTTATCTAAATTAGTCCAGCCGTTTGAGTCACAAACTTAATTTACTGATTAGGTGGTATATAATACTCTTATATGCCTCTGCCACCATTTCGGGGATAAGGCGTGATAGATAAATAAATAAATAAAACTCTTGTTTCTACAAATATGTAAATGCTATTTCCTAGTGTCTGAATGCTTAAATTGTGTTAACAATGAATTGAATTCACTAGATAAAGCTACCTAACGGCAATTAAATCCTTTTAATAGTAACACTTTATTTCTTTTCAACTATAATATACTTTAACGTACAGTTATTCAGAAGTGATATTGATAAAACAACTTCGCCTTACAATCTAAACATTTTCAAAGTCTCGTATCTTAATACCAACTAGCTTGAACAGATTAGTTCAGTGGTACGGGCTCCGTACGAAGCCACTTGAGGTTTACTCGAACGTACGGCCAGGGATAAACGGAAGTTAATAGAGGTGGAGTACAATCGCAGATAAGGTGACTCATACCAACGTAAAGTATATTGTAGGTAATTAACAGTAAAGTGGATCTCTTGCATTCAACGTTTATGTAGAAGTTTTCGAATGCACATAAAGTCTGATGAAAGGGCAAGCTGACGAGTTTAAACTGTAATTGCAAATGGACGAATTTCGGCAAATAAAACTTTTTTTTTTGTATCTATATTATCTTTTCGCTGACAACAGTGTATGTAATATTTATTGTAACGTTACATACACTGTTATAATACAACAGAAAAAATAATATTCAAGACTGACTTAAGTTATTACACACAGTAAATGTAATGTACCATCTAACTGACACAATGTGATCGTAGCCTTTGGGGGAAGCACAACAAGTGTCCGCCGCTGTCCGCAAATAGGCCGCTTGCCATTGTACCTTGCTACGGCTTTTTTATTTTAACCGGAACTCTAGGCGATACGATGGCTAGGTCACACTAATGGATTGGAAAATTGTTTTAATGGGGGAAAGTAGTATATAAAATATTACGACAGACAATGCCCGTGTCGTTCTCGCTTGTATATTAAATGCGTTGGCTTTCACAAATACAAGAGTTTCATACCATTTTTGTAACCGGCCGTTTCGAGCAAGATGAACAGGCTAAGGACTCAAAAATCGTAAAAATCAATCCTAATTTAGAAGTAAGCATTGCTTAATATGTGAGTACTGATAGTGTGAATCTTTTCGCAATCAGAAAAAATGAGTTTCTATAATTTATCATATTTACTACACATTTGTAATAATGATCATTGACTCTTTCATACAAAGATATGAAAACAAAAATGTAGGAAACAGACGGATGAAAACTCAAGTCTATCCACGATGATTGACGTTCACGTAAAACGTAACGTAATCCAGTGGATGGCAGGCAATTTTAGTGTGATCGACATTTTTACTAACACATCAAACTACTTGCTTATTTATTGAGGTAATGGACAACAAAAGAATATTCAAAAGAAATATTTTCTTAAAAATACAACATATCTGTTTAGATATGTTGTATTTTTAATATTTTCTTAAAAATACAACATATCTGTTTAGATATGTTGTATTTTTAAGAAAATATTTCTTTATTTATTATACACGTTTGTGTATAATAAAACATATCTATGCGTAATCGTTTTTTTACATCTCCCTTTCATTATTTGTGTGAATATAAAGTAGCATTTAATTTAAACCCAAGGGTGCTAATCTGAACATCTGAAATTATATTTAGCGGAAATTAAGGGTTATGTAATGATGTCCAAAATAACTTTCAATTTTGCCCGACCGACCGAGAATGGCCGTTGAATGAAGAGCAGCCATTGCTAAATACTGGTATATATTCACATGTTCTCAAATGGAGTTTTAAAACGTTTGATTTCATTTACTTTAACTTGAAACTGTTCTTGACTTATGAGTTCCATTACACATTTTTAACTTGTTACCAGCTTGTGGTAAATATGTTTTTCGTGTTGACATGAGTTATATCATCATCATGCACGCATGAAGAAATAGCGTTTTTTTTGCGTGAAAATATTTAAACGTCGTGGGCAGTGAAGAATTTATTATTTTCTGCTGACAAATTAAAAATGAGTTTACAACCTAGTAATAAAATAATAAAGGAAAATCCTATTACGAGAACGCAGTCGGGAGGCGGCCGCGACAATGTTATCCCATCTAATAAATAGCCCGTATGACATCTACCCTCCTATATAACGTGGCGTGAAGAAAAACAATCTCTTGCACGGGGAAACAAGTCGAATCCCCTTTTATGAACGGTCACATGCTCTTTTCTTATGAAATATGCCCCGTCTTTTTCGAGGAATACTTGAGGTGCAAAGTAGTGGAAATTTTTTCATAAATCTTCATTCTCTGTACATTTTTAATTATAAAGCTTTTAGAGTTTGTGTGCTTTTTGAAAATAACAAAGAGGCACTCCACGATAAACGTAAAAGTAATCAATATAAAGTAGTGGTCATGATAGCTTTACTCCTTTGACGCGTTGTGAGTGGATGATGAAAGTATCGTTGGTAGTTGATGGTTACCGAACCTGTGAGAGTCCAGTTACAAAGGCACCATCTGTCGAGAGGTGGGCAAACTCAATGTGAGTGGGTGCGGACAATCGCCCCCACTCTCGGTGATTAAAACGAAAGAGGCGTTGACACTATTTTACGATCGACGCTCGTCGCGTGACAGCTCTACGCTTCTATTAATTTGTGCTGCATCGGTTGGAATTACGACCCGATGCTTTGACTTATTGCTTCATGTCTGCAAAAACTTAAAAATGTGGCCACTGCCTGTACTTTAGGCAGTGACTGAGTATAATCGAGGGAAACATAATATTATCATACTTGATGATAAAATTCAAAGTACTGTGCATCTAGTAACTGAGTTTTAGCCACTAATTACATGAGATAGTAATGTACGAGTACACGATGAAATGTGGGTGTATAATATACCTCTGCCACCCATTTGGGGATAAGGCGTGATTGATAAAGTATAGCAATAGACTTGACTGGACCAATGGTTCTGGACAAAGTTCTTTGTTATACAAGTATGCTAAAAGTTATATCGTATAATATATTATTAAAAATTGTTTATTATAGGAGAATATGGGATTGGAACAGTTTGTTGTATAAAACTTCTTTATCAACGTTTATCCAGTGGTACTCAACACTAATTGCAATACGTCTGTCCATAAATATAGTTACTCACTTAATACAAAAATATTTTCAACGAACACTTGCTAGTATTTTGTTTAATATTCGCCTAAATCACATACGGCAATAGCGTATAATTCGTATGACGCCAAAAGCAGAGTTCTGCGGTTAGAAACAACGTGGTAAAACGCGAATTTAACCTGTGAAACGACTATTGAAATCATAACACATTTAGAGAATTATACAGGTAGGTTCACTTTAGTGCTAAGCGGTTGAGTGGCCAAGTCTACTAATTCAATCGCGTCAGAAGAGAATTGAAATCGTCGTTCAATCGAGAGCAGACAGAAAAAAAATACAGTTTTCGTAGTCTACTATTACAATTGCGCTTCAATAGAATTCTTTCGGCCGGCCGATAGAATGTTTTTAACACGTGTAGTAGCGCCTGTACGCATCTCTTAATTTGCATTTTTGGTTGTCTATATTAATATTTTGATAGCTAAAAACAGATATTTTGTTTCTCTTCCGCAGCTTGAGAAGTATGATTGTTTAATGCATGTATATATAAGAGTTTCAGTAGACTACCTAATTTGGACTAATCGCAATAGAACCGCTATAGAATAGAACTAGAACGGCTTTCTATTGGAAAATAGTAGACTCGGCCCCCTTGTAGTGTTGTGCGCAAGTTTATGTATGGCCAGGGAGGCTCGATAGGATTAATTGGACTCTATAGGCCTTGCAAACACAGACCTTGTTGGGGTGTACCGCATTACAATAAAGCCACTACCAAACAAATGATTTCTCTACATTTAACCAAACGGCTATTTTGTAGCAATTGACACAATGATTTGCATATCTGAAGTAGGTTATTCTTACAGTGTTTTAGGTAAATTATTCGAGAAAGCGTTATTTAAACCTTTGCCATATTTAGAGAATTAATAAGTAGGTAAATAATTATTTATTGCATGAAATTCTTATTATTATTCCAATTTCTCTTACGGGTCTAAAAGAATAAAGAATATAACCTTGTGTGATTTGGTCAATCTGTGTGTGCCAGTCACCTTCACGCATTGTACAATGGCCTCAAATAGACTGATTTTACTGGCGTATAGCTATTAGTTATTAAGAGTAACTTAGGCTACATTTTATCCCCATATTCTCACGGGAACGGGCACATTGCGGGTGAAACCGCGGGGCGTCCGCTGTTATTAACAATATAACTTATGTACTCCTCTTGGTTTAGGCATTCCTTGAAATGGCGGAGGAGATATCAGCTGTAGCCATGGTAGCATATTTCGGAGGATGTGTGGCGCAACTGCGCGGAAGAGCAGTCTACGTTCAGTTTTCCAACCACAAAGAGCTGAAGACAGACCAGACGCACAGCAATGCCGTGAGTTTTGTATTTTTATTCTCAATTTATTTTTCAGGACCCCGCCTCAACCTGGTTAAATAATTTAATTATGTTAATTTATTTAGATGGCGAATCTCGTACATTTTGTTTTTTATGGCATGTCGTTAAACTTACTTTGGTCAAGCCAAAAATAAAATAAAAACAGCAACTTAAAGAATTATAGAAATTAAACACTCAATTCACAATACTGTAACGATAAATCGATTTAAACAATAAATAGATTACGTGAATCTATCGGACACCAAATCCATATACTACCTAAGCCGCAAGCCTTGTATTCAACCTGTTAATTAATCTTCGGGACATCAACAACAATTTAGATAACAGTATTCAATAAACCCGCATGCTGCGACGGGACAAAGTCAGTACATTGTTCCAATTTGATTGAGTTACTGAACTATTAAAGTTACTTTACACTTTCCGATCCGATTCTATTTAGTTTAGATTATAAATATAAATCGAACCATTGACCACATCAATCAAGCCTCTTGTGCCAGTTCATCTTGAACACCATTACACTAGTAAAGAATAAACAGCTCTAAATAAACACTGTAGAACTATGTGTTCTACCATAGTGTTTTAGCATTCATTGCGTATGCATAGTACAGGCTACTACCCCTTTACTTTATTAAAACTTAGGCAAAAACTTACCAAAATGTGATCGTGCTAAGACGATGACGGTTTTTGCAATGTACAATCACCTTTAGGATTTTACATCTATTTCAACTGCGGTGCCCGTTAACGGTCCGTTGTGACGAAATAATTGGATATTGTTTCCTCGTTAGATAAATAATAGTCGTAAATTGGAGAAATACGGTGTGACGAGCATTTTTGATTGGTTTTAAATGATGAAAAAGATATATTAAAACTTGAATAGTACAACAGTTAGCGAACCTGGCAGACATTGTCTTCTCTAAAACGTTGTAGCCTTCTTTATACATGTCCATCCACTGAAAACTTCAAACTGAAAAAATATTCAATATAAATCGGATTTGCTATTTAGTAGGAATTCAATGACATACATTTATGAAAGAGAAAAATATTCTCAGCCATTCAATAGCATGGAAAAATTAATGTCTGTTCTTTAACATTCTCCGGTGCTTATAATAATTATACTCAACCCTTTTAGTGTCGCGTCCTGCTGATTGCGTAAGAGTTTATTTTATTTTTTATTACACCGCTTCCTTATAATTGAGTACAAGAGCTCCCTTAATTTTCTTTATGTTCCTTTTCAAACATTTGTTATTTAATAGATACAACCTTTCGGTACAGCATACCTAGACTTAGTTCTTTAGTGCCAGAAATACACTCAACAATTTCCTTAACAAAAAAATCGCACATTCGTCAATCGGAGTTTCGTCCTGGCCACAGTACAAATACCACCTTTATTGAAATTGCTGAAGTACGAAAAGCAGTGAGCGAATTCCGCTGATATTATTGTACTTGAACAATGCGTTTAACGCCATTGACTTCGACGTATTATTAAGCATTTGGGTTTCTCTCAGATATCTTATCGTTTCTCGCTATCTGTAACAGTACCTAATCGAGTGATATCATTGTGACGTGTTTAGCAATCAACAGCGTTTTAGTGTTGAATTTCCTAGTTGGATTACAACATCATGTGATGTAATAGAGGGCACTTTTCTATATTCTCAACTTTGAGCTATTTGACATAGTCTGTTGAACATTATCTTTAAACAATATATACGACACAAACAATGTATGTATACGATATCCAGAATTACTTTCATATTGTTTTATTTATTACTAACCCTTTAAAAAGTTCTTTGTTTCTACAGATTAGATCATTGCAACTACCGTTATCTGTAACCAATCCAAAACGCTACTTAGTGGGTATTCTTTGGTTGGTTTTGAAATAAAAGTTACTTATGTAGGTACCTTGTTGTGAGGGATAAAGCTCGGATTCGTGTACTGATGGCCCTATTCGTCACTTGGACTGAATGAACCAGCTTTTACCAAAACACCCTCCGTAATACGCGTTCTTGGGTTAACGTTAGGCAAAAAGATAAATGTCTAACATTCGTGAGTGAACCTTTCTTACCAGGGGCTTGTAAAAGAGAAGAAAATCAATATTTTCGGTAACAAAACACTCTATAGAAGGATTAATTAAAACGCTTAATTAGATTCGGTTATCCTCGAAACCTATCAAAAACAAACCCTCATTTTGATGGTTGATATTGTTGAAATTGTTCTTCTTCTTAAAACTTCGTTCTTAAAACGAAGATGTTATGTGTAGGTATATCTTCCATAGTAAATATCATATGCGTGCATATTAATACACCAAATTCATTTCTTTCGTAATAATATTTTTCGGCACTATCGATACACGAGCACCGAACACACGAGTAAATCTTAAAAAAAAATTCTGTAGTAACAGCATTATTGATGGTTATTTAAAGGTTTTTATTAACCAACTCAATAGATTATTGATTTTCATTAATTTTATTAACAATACATACGTTAATGTTATTTTTAAACTTTCGCGGTGTATACTCATGTTTTATATACTACTCGGGACTTCTCGCGAAACTAAATTCTACTTACTTACGAAACGTCGGTGAATGTAAGTAGAATTTTGTTTCGCGTGAAGTCCCGAGTAGTATATAAAACATGAATTCATACGTTAATATAGCTTACTAAAATCAATTAAATACAAATCATTTTAATTGAAACTTTTATAAAATATTGTAACTTCATAGTGTACTGCAGATAAACATTGATGATATTAAATAATATGAAATGATCAATACATTGTTTATTAAATAATTGCAACTATTTGATCTAGTTGTCAGCCGAGCAAACACGCGATTGTGTCAACACGCGTGCTAATTAATGTGATGATTAAACTCAAAATGGATACAACTATGTGTCTATTATCTGTTTGTGTTAAGCCCTGTTCCCTAATGTACACAGTAAATATGGTGGAATAACATCTTGGATGAATTAGTACACAAGTATTAATTTTCGTATTAGGTACGTTTGTTGATAAATTATATGCGGTATACGTAATCATTTATTCTCATAATAATTATAATATGAAGAAATAAATTTGGTTATTTTTTTTTAATTTTTAACTAAAGATTGAAACGCCGATTAATGTGAAATATGACACAGTTAAGTTTATGTGAAAAAGTATAGAACAAAAGCTATTTTTTAAAATTTTGTCGTTTTTGTAACAATCTGCAACCACACGTATTTTGAAATTGAATTGCTGATTCCCAATGTTAGTGCTTTCAAACAAGTAAACTATTGTTAGTATTTTAATAGGGAGGGATTCTTTGACCACCACCTCTTTTTTGGTACTGTTTTCTGTAAGTATGTCGAATTTAAAAAGTAAAATGTTCACATTAACTAATTTAAATAAAAATCCAATAAATAGTTTTAAAACGAAAAAAGTAAAGAACTTAATGTTTTAGAGTTGTAACACTAAATATTGAATCTTACTGACGATGTGAATAATGCAGGCCCTCATTTTATAAACCTGGAATATCCACAAGATAGAGGTAACTTTGGAATACTGTTAATGCCTCTCTCGATATCATCATAATGATATCACTTTACTATTGTACAAGTTGCATCTTTCTAAGAGACAGGTTTTTTTGTTTCTTTGTGACTGGTCTTATTCTTTCAATAACTCGTAGTTCTTTGTAAATCGAAAGGTACAGCAGTAGACTTGGTCGTGTTTATTGCGAGAAAAGTGAAAGAATATTTTAAGATCTTCAAATTTTTAATGGCACTAAAGTGAATTCATGCCAAACATTTAAGTACCAGTAACTGAATAAAAATCGTGGTGTAGTCTATAAAACATGTACTTTATAGACTACAGAATACTATAAAGAATCATTGAGCATAGTTGCATTATTAATATGTTTTTGTGATTTATATATTGTTATGTAATTTTAAATCTAATATCATTTATTTTTCTTTATTTTCGACCAGATTATTTAGGCGAGTAATTGCTAAAGTAGTGTATCTAAATGAATAAAACATAAATATGTTAATAAGGAGGCTTAAGATCTAAATACGCTTTTGGAATTTGCATAATTCACCTTTTATTTGGAGTTCAGTTTGTATAAAATTCGGTGGTTTATTAAAGCTGATATAATCTAAAATCTATAGTTATATTGTAATTCTAAAGAGTTTGATTGCTTGTTTGGTTTAACGCGCTAAGCTCAATTACTATTTATTCGAATTGAAAAGTTCTTTTATTGTTAGATAGTTCATTTATCGAGGACTGCTATAGGCTTCATAAAATCAATCTTCTTCTACTAGGAACCGAGCACTAATATTAAATATGAGCAAATCTAGCAGAATACCGTACATTATCTAAATTTACAGTAATGTTGAAAGACATATATACTACACGGCTTACCGTGGGGCATAGCTAGTAGTATGATAAAAAACTTTTCAAGTGAATCGTATAGTAGATTATGCCCTTAGTATCTTGTGCTCCTCGTTATAAGTTTTAATAATGTAGTAGGGACAAAGAGAACCCCTAATGTGACTATGTAGCAGTAAACCCTTATAAGACATGTCTATCTCTTAGTTTTACATGCGTTTGCCTTTTAGCGCTCGATCCTGTATTATATAACCGATACGAACCGAGCGAATGTATTATATAACCAAGAACAGAATTACAAACCTACTACATTTTAGTTATACTTTATAATTTTTTTAAATTATCTTTGATTACACATAAGATGCTGCAAGAAATAATTTCGAAAATAAAGAAATTCTCACTGTTTATCATGAATTTAAAGTTATAACCTCTTTACATCGCCCTTAGACGTAAAGAAGTGAAAAAGTTCAGTTAGAGTCCTCGGTAGCTCAGTTTGTTAAACATCTCACTCAGCAGGTGAGAAGTCGCGGGTACGAGACCCGATCGAGTTTGAACATATTTCCACTTTATATTTATAAAATATGGTTGCATGAAATCTAAATAAACTTCAATACATTACTATTATCGTGTTAACCGGCATCTGTATGTTAAAGGGAAGTACTTATTTACTTGGGTCATAGAACCATATAAAGTTCACTGTAAATGTTGGCATATCAATGCATTTTTCATTACAAAGAGACTAAAATTTACTTAACTTGAATGCTATTACTGAAAGCTCTGACTATTAGTGAGAATGTCATACTGGAGTGCATTTAAAGACAGACGGTGAACTGAACGCAAAGCTTTGATCAATCATGCGAAAAAAGATTTTTTTTTGTATTTGTTGAATAGGACTCCTGCGAACGGAGTTATTTTCTAGCGTCTCGTGGCGTGTCTGCTTGTGGTCAGTGAGAGAGATTGCTAGTCAGAATGAGGAACTTTTAAATAACTCAAAAGTTCTGCATTGCAAGAACGCCCACACCGAGCCGTTGACACGATAGGTAGTTAGTACTCCTAGATACATAAAACGAAGTTGTGTTAGTAACACCATTTTGTATTTTTTTTACATTCTACAGTATAAATAATTTCAAACGCCAGGCAACTAAAGGAATGGCTGCGTTTAGTCCCGGTAATAACTACATAATTATATGTAATTTGACTTTGTTGGTGTGTAAGCACCCTGTAGAATTATTTATTATTTGGAAATTGACATGATAGTTGCTGTGCAGTTTTTGAGTATGTCATGCTCGCCTAAGTATCCTGGCAGTGGTGGCGTATGTATCGGGTCGCCATATTCCCTATTAAACGGTTGAGTAGGGCGATGGCTGATATAATGCGTCATACCCGTCAACGGGTGCCGTCTGTTGGGACTGGTCAGCTCATAGCTGTCATAGCAATTATTACAAATAATCTTATTTATATTTAAGGTAAACTTAAGTTTAGTCGACTGTTCTCACATAAATCCAAAGGAACAATGTAAGTGTAATTTTAATGTTGTAAGCCATTCCTACATTTTAAAATGGCATCCATTGACTTTCTTGCCAGATTCTTCTTCTTCAAGGGTAGGCTGCCCTTAGAACCGGCAACTATAATCGCTCTAATTTTGATATGATTTTAAACACAACATTGTTGCTAATTCTGTTGTTGAAACCACTAAACTAAATTTCTCTAAAATTTTCTTATTTTTATTGAGAGATTAACAAATGCTATTCTGTTATTATGTCGAACTAAACTTGGTGATATCATAAAGAGCACTAAATTTGTATTTGACATTACTAAAATTCTATTTAAGTGATAAAATTCAACAAAACATGTATTTAGACGCCGACTAACTGCGTGATTGAACTGTCTATGTACATTTTTTACTTTTTGTTGAATTTTATCACATAAAATTAATTTTATTGAAATCAGATACAAAATGTAGCGTCACACAAAATTTACATGTTTTCACTAAAATTAGACGACACCTATTTAGGTGACGTCTTATATTAGTGAAAAGTCTAATTTTAGTGGGACGTTTATTAATTTTAGTAACCGTTTGAAACGTGAAAACGTGTAAAACGTTGTAACGTGAAAATGTACATAGGCAGTTCAATCACAAAGTTAGTCGGCATGTATTCACATTCGACTGTCTATGTACATTTTTCACGTTACAACGGCAATCTCTTAATAAAAATAAGGAATTTTTAGAGAAATTTAGTTAAATGGTCTCAACAACAGAATTAGCACCATTGTTTTGTTTTTTTGTTTGTATAATTCATTACTATATAATTGGTCTAATATCATGTTAATCAAACTAATGTAACTGGCGTTTAGAAAAGAGTGGCCATGAGTTTTATTGCCAGGTTCTTCCTCAGGCTCTACCTATTGCTGTGCGAATCTGGCAGTAAATGTAAATGTAGAAGCAATATTCTTGACGTTCATAACTGTTACTTTGTGACCTAAATGAATAAAGATTTATTATATTTATAACTTAAGAAAGAGTGGACCGATTTTTATGACCCTTGATTTGTTGAATTTTATTTTTCAGATAGTCTGCTAAATCTAAATCCTATCAATCATAAGTAATACACAATAAGAGCAGAGCAGAGCTCGCTGAACTAGTATAATAATATTTATATTGTATTACCTATCTCTAATTATTAATAAATAAGGTTCTTAGCTCTTATAATGGATTTTACTTCTTTGTTTTGTAAGTCTGCTAAGTTACGTAATAATATTAATTCTTAAATATTTAAAGACAAGACATCTTTCTGAAGCAATTTTTTTTTCTTAATGGATTCGTTTAACTGTACTTATAAATGTATGCTGAGCGACTATATATGTACTCAGTAATAAATATTTAATGTAGGTTTAGGAGAAAAAAATGTTTTCAAGATTTAAAATTTTGAATCAGAAATGTACAGGCATTACTTGTGTAAAGCTTAGGTCGATTTTTTACAGCTATAAAATTTCTCTCAACGTCGATAAAGAAGTTTCACTGTAAAAAATAAAATGATTTGTCTGAAAGTTACTTAACAATCTTCAGCCTCATATATTTCAACAGTCATCATAAAACTAATATTAGTACCTACTTACTCCAAAAATGAAACATATTTTACAAAAGAAAATAAAATCTAAAGGACATACATATCAAAGAATATGTTCAAGAGAAAAAGCGAGGTGAGGTGGAACAAGTCAACGTGAATTTGTACCGGAGCCTTTGCCGTCGCCGGCAGGCTTACCATGACACGGTTAAAGCCTTATTTTTGTGTCTGGCCGGCCCGCTTGTCAGGCCGCCGTCGCACAAAGCCAAGTGAAAATATAGGATCAAAGTGTGCCGCACCCTTAGATGCGATAGAGATGTGTTAACAACATGCTGTATATGTAATCTTTAATTATTATAGACATGGATTAAAAATGGAATTACACTTACATAGAAAATAGAGAGAACGTTGCTTGTATATTTCTGATCTTCTTTATTTTATTTGTTATACATGGCACTTATAGCTCATAAGTGTCACAATAGCGTCCACCCCTATAATACGACACAAAGTAGCGGATTGTTCAGAGGCGATACAAAATAAGTTTATGACGGGCTTTATTTGATGTGGTCAATGTTATCTCTTGGTCTTAAGCACTCGAAGGTGGTAGCCTCGCGTGGTTGAGATAACTCTGTCGTATTACGTTTCATTGTTCACGAAATTATGAGATTCGAGGACTTTTGTTTGTTTTTTGTACATGGCACAAAGAGTAATCATTTTCGTTCAGATTTGGCGTCGTATGGTATACACACGATCGGTACTTGAAACAACTTTACCTGGTCTATCTATACTAATATTTTATTATAAGGATTTGTAAGTTTGTTTGTTATGAATAGGCTTAGAAAATACTGAGCCGATTTTCATTATTAGAAAGCTACATTCTTTGTGAATAACGATGTAGATTTTTATCTTAGATTTTATATTTTTATCTTGTTACGCCGAAGAAGTATAACTTCTAACGCGTGTACATAACACACGCACACACACTTTTTTGGAACTAGAAAGATGCGAAACTAGGTTCAGCCTAGCACTTGTAACATGTATAATTGTATATTATTTACTCAGTCGGCTTCGGCGCAGGCGGCGCTCCAGGCAGCCCAGGTGATCTCCAACAGCGCCGGGGCGGCGCTCGTGGCTGGCGCTGGAGCGGCTCTGCAGCCCGCTAACGGAGGCACAGAAATTCAGGTCAGCATAGCTTATAAACTATCTTACTATCTTTAGTTACCTTTTACATCACATATTTGGCCCCTTTCTTTCTTTTAGCTTAGTATTCTCAGTTCCTTTTAAACCCTATCTGTATTTGGAGCTTTGATTTTGTGTTTGGATTTTGGTTTTCGGCATTGTTGCAAGTGACAGGCATCTCACGTCGGAACAAATACTTGTGTCAATCGCAACAACAACAAAAACAGGTCAAGGCAGGTCGCCCAAACCTGCGCTTGTCCATTTTCAACAAGGCAAGGACTTACCATCTTTTACATTAGGCATAAAATGCTCACGGTGAAATGTGACGTCTTTGGGGATAAAGGCGTAAATGACAACTATTCAGTTGTTCAAAAGAGTCGATAAATTTTATGACAGGCAACTTATTACGCAAAAGCACACACGCGTTCTTAGGTAAATTCTCTACCTCCTTATAGTACTTTTCTGGGCATACGTTTCGTTGCTGTGACTAATTAACATTATTGACTTATCAAGAACATATACGATATAATTAGTCATCTCAATAATATATCCCCTTCCGCTCTTAGATCTTGGTACTCCTCCATCTTTGCCGCCGTCACAAATCGCTGTAGGGAGTTTAATTATGAATAAGCTTTGCTCCTAAGCACGAATTAATGTTGTTTAACCAATCTTCTGAGAAATAGATGATTATATTCTTTCTGTATCCTTATTCTCTAAGGATACCAGGATTTCCTTTTATAATTAATTAAACCAAACAATTATATGTATTAAGGAATTTAAATCGAATATTCCTTTGAGGCCTTTGAATAAGTACGCCCTTTGCATCTTTATAATCTTGTAATTAAGCGGAATTTATGAAAATGAAATGTATTTTTTGTTGTAATGGTCTCTTAATTATTATTTTCTTGTTAACAGGGTGGCCCTAACACAGTTCTTCGTGTGATTATTGAACACATGTTATATCCTATAGTACTGGATGTGCTATACTCCATCTTTCAACGTTACGGCAAGGTGCTCAAGATCGTCACATTCACTAAAAATAGTAAGTAACCGTTAACGTAGCGTATTACAATTATATATTCCCAATACTACTAAGTGAATCAATTCTGCAAATGTTTATTCATGATGTTGGATCATGCAACGATCGACAAAACTTATGAAAAAAGAAGAACAAACTTTACATATCGCGGTAAAAAGTTATTTGCCATAATCATAAGTTATACTGACTGCCTCAATGGCTCAGCGGTAAGTGTATGTGAATTCCATGATGAAACTGAAATCTGAAATATAGATGAAAATCTAGTTTAGATGGCAGCTGCTATCTTAATTATGTGTGAAACCAAGCTGTATATATACTTAGAAAAACTTACGTATGATGCTTTAATTATTACTTTATGACTGGTTGAATCAATGAAATTATTTTATTCTTGTGATCTTTAAATGTTTGTTAATTCAATGAACGCTTATACCAAGTTTCAATAAAATTGGTCGAGAGATGCTATCTATAGAGGTTAACAAAGACACAAAAGAAAATTTGGGCATTTGGAAATGGAGACTCGCTCACTAACGGCGTTGGTCAATAATAGTAGCAATGACAATGCAGACTTGAGCAATAGCTATTAGTTGTTGTATGTGACTGTAAACGTGCCTTGTTAGTGTGTGCAACTGACAACAACAATATTAGTACAAAATTTGCTAGATGGGCCTTGTAACTTCTCTCATGTGTTCGTCTTGAGTAACGAATTAAATTTTGGTTTTATGATATTTTTAAATAGTCACAAAACAACCTTCAAATATGTTCCTTTCTCAGTAGGTACACTTCGAGTTTTGTATAATAATTTTAGCAAAATTTTACACAATTCCCATGTAATTAATCATGCAAAGGTTCCATAATTTACTAACAAATATATAGTTGCATAAGCCTACTGTCACAATCGCTTTGTGTCTAAGGCAACTGGGATTACAGTGACTAAAACAACTATTATTGAATATAACAGGGCGGGCTTTAAAATTAATTTCGGTTGGACGTGTTGTAGTGATAGGTTCACGAAACATAACACAGGCTCGAAATCCAAGGGCGCAATCCGTTTAAAATTTAAATCGTACCCTCATGCATATCCTAAATAAATCCGGCACACAGGAGGCAGGCACAGGTAGTTACATATTTGATAAGCTCCCCCGAACTGTACACCCGCGGGCATTGAGGCACAACCATGCAAAACATTTCCGTACTGTACCTTACCTCACTGTACCGTAGACAACATTCACTCTTGACTAATTACACAGTAGGTACCTAGTTATACTCCTAGATAAACTTATTTCAACAACTCATAGTGTTCATCGATTGAAGCGATGCCCAATTTTAATTTTATTAGGTCTATATTGCATTTTAGAATTAAAATGTTATCTGCGGCTTTATCTGACGATAAAACGGTTTAATAAATGTCAATATTACTGAATAGTAATTATCTCCTCGGAGGCGGAGCTCCAAACAAAGACGATATCTAAAATTTATAACTCATTATATTGCCTTTGGATGTTAATTTTCACCTACTTAAACGCAGCTTTTATCTGTGTTGAAATTGTAGCGCGTTTTCTTATTTCCTTATAAATTTGTTATGTGAAACCATGACAGGGTCCAAACCTCTTGATTGTTGGGCGGCAACCCTCAATTATTATCATACATAGACTTGAAATCATACACGGAAATGTACTGGAAAATAATGCAACTTGTGTCATATTTAAAAACATGAGGCAAAAGATATTCTATGGTTGCATCTCTAATAAACTGTAAAAATAAACCAAGCCAAATCATTTCCTCCATTAATTTGACTGTCGATATTGTTGGGATCCACTGCCTTCCGACCTCCCAACCTCACAAGTACGCCCATACCTCGTCCGTTAGTTAGCAGGTGCACCGCTAGTAAGTAAGGCTGCTTTGGCCCCGAAGATCGAAGTGAAATTGGCCAGTAAGGGACTTCATCAAACTGATTACTTATACAAAAATAATTATTATTATCTACTAGTAGTACATACCAAGTGATCTTAATGAACTCATAATTGTATTAATTTATTTATTTATTTATTACCTATTGAAGAAGTAACTAATGAGCCGTAATTAAGTCATTTGTGTACATAATCAGTTCAAAAATCTGTTTGATGACGATATTATAATTATATATTACTGAGTTGCCCCAGACCCGTTTACAGAAATTAATAAATAATTAATTTTTATTTTTATTTTAACGAATACTCATTTCAAATCGTAAAAAAGAATTGATACTTATAATGAATTTTTATCGAGGCCACCATTAATTAAGTCGATTCAAACACCGTTTTAACTTCAATTATTAACATTTAATTGAAAATATTACACTATCTTTCGTCTAAAATATACATTGAGTATCTATTAATTTTATTACGATTTTCAGACATTCAGTGATATCTTTTAATTATTCGTTCAGTCATTGTCTTATTATTGTTATTACCACTAATTCCACCTTTTCTAAGTAATTTATATGCTACCGGGGTTTTATTTACAAGGACATGACATTATGGATGCTGAAAAAGGTTAAAATATTTTGTATATACAATTACAGTAAAATGATTGAATTACTACTATGGTTGTTTTTTATGAATGTTTACAGAATACTAATTTCATACACTTAGGCTAACATAATTTTTAAATATGGCCTATTTAAAAATTATGTGTTATTATGTTTTCAAATTATCAACAAGATATTTTTTTTTTAGTTACTAATTTTTTTATTGTGCACGTTTGGTTCACTTCAACGCGACAGACTACGATTTCGATTTACAGGATGTAGAAAGGAAGTATTAAAAATCATTACCTAATGGAGGCCTACGTGAAAATAACAAATGTTGAAATTGAGCGAAATCCTGTAATTCTGTGAAATTGAGCTGTGCGTTGATAGACCAGTCAGTCACAAGGCACGTTAAGCCATTGGACGTTAAATCCAAGTTGAAGGCGTTATGGACGGCTTGAAAATTTTTCAACAGCAGGTCGCCTGAATCTACGCCTGTCAATTTCAACACGGCAATGGGTTCACCACCTGTTACGTAGGACTAAAATGCATACGGTGAAATTTGCCCCTTCGGGCAAAATTTCAGGCGTGACTGATAAACATACTTAATTTTTCATAGATTAAAAAAAAATTAAAAAACCATTGCAGATCTTCAAAATACTCTGCGATGCTACATTTAATATGTTCAGCCTGTTAGGATAGAAAAAAATACTTGAATGTAATAAATGAGTACCTAATTTACAGGTTGCAATATAAATTCACAATCACATAAAAAAGTGATCAAACTCAAATCACATCGCAATCTGCCGATACAGTTAATCTATTTTGTTCCCGCACAAAAGCTCTAATATATAGATGATCAAATGAAAGTAGACAGTTCGCATGAACTTGTAACTTGTCGCTATCTCGTACAGTGACGTCATTAATATTGCATTTCCAGGATTTCCAAATTCCGAATGCCCGCTTCTAGTTCTCCAAACGGCTGTTTGCTTTTTTACCGCATTCATCATTGTCCAATTGTAAATGCTTATGTGTCGGACAATTTCCCTATACTGCTCGACAGGAAAGTGATTTTTTTAAAATGATTGCCCGACAACAAATCTTGTTAATATATATTACAAGCTGAAATGGCATACATTGTTTTATCATATAAAGCGCCACCGTTATCACCTAGATGTATAAAAATATCCTACGACCTATTCTCAGACATACATATGTACCAAATATACACAAAAAAAACATGATAATCGGTTAAACCTTGTCGGTGGAGTTTGATAAGAAACACTGTGACACGAAACTTTTATAGGAAACTAAAATCAGTTGTGAAGGAAGAAATCAAATAGGAATAAAAAAATCAATCTTAAAGCGGAGTTTTCAGGTAAATTAAAAACTATGAGGACTATTTCAAGTTATTGAGAGATTTAACGAATCCTTCGTGTCTAACTCAACTAAAATTTCAACTGACGAAATTAGATTGCATATGTATCCGAAACATAAATCCTTACTTCAATTATCCTGTCTCACGGGGAGGGGAGCAAATAAACCACATAGCTATATCCTTCTCATTTTCATTTTCAATACCCTCTATATGTCACGCACCTGCCTAAACTTATGTAAAAGTATATATTTCACCTGTTACTTGATTTTCATAAAGCGTTTCGGCGTATTTATGGCGATGATATTCGTGCTTTTTTTCCAAAAATGCTTATACGTGATCATTTTCAAGTCCTTGTACTCGTAACGGAGGGGTCTCGAATCATTACTTGGGATATACCTACATTTTCTATTAAAAGTCGATGATATCCTGAGTTATATCGTGCATTTTCGTTGGATTAAATTATCAGTGTGGGTGTTGTCTGCCATCCCTATCACAAGTAGAACCCGTGGGTATCGAAAATATTAGTTTTTTACCTGCAAAAGTTTCATCAGATTTCGTAATAAATTAGTTGTGGACGTGACAAAAAAACTCGATGATAATAGCGATCCCGTGTCCTACTCATAGATATGTCGGCGGCTAGCTGACAGGAGGTTACGCATTCCTAATCCTAAAACAAATCTCAATGAAGAGCGCGGAGTCGCCGTAATCCCACACCTCCTCCCTCGTTGCCCCGCAGCTTACCCCGATTGGCTTTATTAAGGTGTAGCAGGCCGCTACAATTATTATGCGTCCCCTGTTTGCGGTAGGTGTCGTGTCTATGTCGTCGTTGGATTCCCTTAATTAAGGATTTGATTCGTCAACAAATATCATCTTTACGGTGACACTTTACCCTCAATTGCGTGAAGTGTGAAAACCGACCATACGAGTTATAATGTGTCATGTAATGATACCAGGGTTCTGTTGTAGGACCTTTACGGACGATTACATAAAAACAACTGTTCTGATTATGAAAGTGCATTGATGCGAACTTTGGAGCAATGTAAGTACTTAGCAAATTGCAAGTTTAATCTAAGTATTACAGATGGAGGTTAGTTGAAAGGCGCGTAAATTGCGAACGAGGACTCATTCAGGCTTGACAGAGCTCGCTCATTTCAGGGGAGACGTCGAGGTTTAAGATATCAAATTATACTGTAATCGGTCGGCCGGCGCACCGCCCTGCCCTGCCCCACCGCTTAATATTAACATAGCGGAAGCAACCTCTTTGCTACACAGCGAAATGTGGATTACGAAATTTTAATTTTACCACAACTTCCATCTTGTTTTTACACAGACATTGACGTTTAAATATTCTATAAAGTAATTGCGCATCCCACTTGAATTTTTAATGAAACATAATGAAGCGGCGCGTACGCTACGGATTGATTGAGATTTGAATTTCTTGCGCGCAATTGGAGCCGCAAGCAACAATATTGAATTAGCGCTTGAATATTTCAACTGGATAAATAAAACACAGTGAAGGGGACTATTACTTTGGGCAATTTCCATTTTCATTGTTGCTAAAACTGCATAAAACTTTTCGTGTCAATAGCAACGGGTTATGAATTTTAATGAATACTGTTAGCGGGATCAAAATTAATTTCGCTAAACGAATATTGTTATACCGTAAAGCTAAGGAAAATGTATTTGATAATTAGTATAAGGAAAATATTTTGTTAAGTCGGTAGCTAATTAAGCGGTATTTCCTAAAAAGTACCTTCATACGAGCATATTTAGAAAATATGTCGGAACAGACATAAGAAGTATACCTTGAGGCGAACTTTTAACACGCACTTGTTTAGACGTAATATATATTGAGGATCAGAAATATTTACAAGACAAAATAAATAGGAAAATTTCTTCGGAGGCCTATCATCTTTATTATATTCTATACTATACTCATTATGATATACTAATTATGTAGCTAAAATTTCTCAGGTCTTACAAATTTTGCGGTTTTTACCACATTATGTCAAAATGTTAAATAATCCATTTTACAATTCATAAACAAATGTTGTAAAACATGCTACTTGTAGATAGCAGATAAGAAAACACAAAACAATATCATTGCTGTGTTCGGTGAATGAATCGATAGATAAGGTCTATTTCTATACATATATCTTTTATTCTATATGTATTAAAAATACAGAGCAGATAAAATAAGTAATAAACACTTAGTATAAGTGTTTATTACTATATTATAATTACTATTATGTTATGTGTACAGTGCCTAGTGCACTAGCACTACGAGGGTTGAAGTAACTAGCGTATTCTAGTGGTTGCCTTCATTGTCCTCATAAAACTCTTTTTGCTTATTCACGATGTAATTACATAAAAACTCCAATTTGCGCTAAGCTTTTTATGCATTCCATTTTAACGTTCCCAAATGGTTGGCCAAGAAAAATATGGAGCCTTAAACAGCATTTAACTATGTATGAAGGAGACAAGGCGTTACTTTTAATTTACGTCGACATTTTCTGTCCTGAGTGGTTCTACGTTCAATATTTATTCTTAGGTGACTGAAAAAGAACTTGTGGTTGGTAGAAGACGTTGAAAATGTGGAGGTTAGTTGAATGTTGGACCGTGACAAGTATGTCCAATGGTTAATTTTTGTTAAAACTAAAAACGGTCACATTAGTAATAACAAAAAATGAACGCGCGAAGATAATATTTAGTTGCTTTTACTACCCCGCCTTTCCTGTGTTCTTTAAAAGAAACTCAATATTGCGGATCAGTACCTACCTATATCTAACAAAATTATATGTACACTAGTTGACTCCCGTGGCTACGCTCGCGTGGTGAAATTTTTTCCGTTCCTGTTTCTCGCAATATCTTGTTCCTGGGATAAAAAGTAGCTTATGTGTTATTATTATGTGTAAACTATATTATTGTAAAGTTTCATCAAAATCCATTAAGTAGTTTTTGCGTAAAATAGTAAATTGTGTGAAATAAAATACATCCACACATTCTTACAATCTTTAGCATTTTCAATATTAGTAAGCAATTTAAAAAACGTATATACAAAAACTATTACAAAACTGACAACCCTCTTACATTTAATAGTCTGTACAATGCCCTAAGCGGCGAGACGGTGTCACGGCATCTAATGGTACGTTATGTGGCCAGCCCAGGTGTTACCAACCCGGACGATGTTTCCTAAAAATGTGAATTTATATGTTCGCCCCACGAACGGCAATGATCGCTCGGCTCATGCCTTAAATTAGGGGGTTTAGCGCTTATCCTCTCGCAGTAAATAAATTTCACCAACAATATTACTTGTGGGACCATTTACTTGAATGTTTTCCTTCCTTCTTCGTTGTTTATACACACCTGTCACAGAGATTAATAACTTTTTATTACTGATATTGACTTAATTTAATAATGAAGTTAAAACAGTATCTATTCAATGTTGTTAGATTAATAGGAGAAAGAAATACATTATTCAAGTTTCTTATTGGAGTAAAATAACCACCAGGTACAATAAAAGTAACAATTTCAATAATGATTTAATATGTGCGGTAGGATTATATTTTTCAAACCCCATTAACTTTATCATTTTTTTCTCTAGACTATATCCTATATCTAAAATTAGTAATGTGAAAACACCAAAGCGTTGTACATGATAAAGTATTTGCGGTGCACCTGAGACTAGCAAGAGTAGAATCATCGCAAGCTGCCCCACGTCGGGCGCCAATTTCACCTTGTTTGAACGTACTTGTAAACAAGATATTGCCTGTCAGGAATTCCACGAGACATCTAACACTCAAGCACCCTAGAGAAAATGGTTTTACTACTACTAAAAATTTTACAAAATCATTAACCTACTGTGTAAAGCAATATTGTTACGTGAGGTTTTAAAAACTGTACGTAACTAAATAAAATAGTAGACATTTTATTAGAAACATCATTAGTGCTTCAATTAAGTATAAAGTCAATAGGAGTATCTAAACTTAATTGTTTATCCTCAAATATATATATATATATTATGAACTTCTTCATAAATTAATATAATTGTTAAAGAAATATCTTTCCCTGCAAAGGTTGACTTGAGGACACTAATATTTTTAATTGTTAGACATTGATCATCTGTTTTCTAACCCGAAGTAATTTTGTTTCCAGATTCATTCCAAGCTCTCATTCAGTATCCAGATACGGTATCGGCTCAAACGGCAAAAACAGTGAGTACTTAACAGTTAACTAAACTAACAAACTACCTTCACACTTTATCCCTAAAAGAGTAGTCAGAGAGGACAGATCGCCAGGCTTTGCGGTCCATCCATACTTCTTTCGCTTCCTGCAGATTTATTAATTGCTTCATACATGCACGTCTGGGTATACGAGTACTTTTGACTTTTCCGTTTTTGAGCAATCTGCTCACGTGGTCTTCATATGTAATCCTCTATACACTTCTCTTTCATATAAGTGACTAATGCCTGAAGGTGGGCTTTTGATGAGGCCACGAGCACCGCATCACCAGACAACTAAAACTAACTAACTATCTTCAAGCTGTATCCCTGACGGGGTAGTCAGAGAGGACAGATCGCCAGGCTTCGCGATCCATGCATACTTCTTTCGCTTCTTCGAGATTCATCAATCGCATCATACACGCACGTCTTGGTATCCGAGTACTTTTGACCTTTCCGTTTTTGAGCAATCTGCTCACGTGGTCTTCATATGTAAGTCTCGGCCTACCCTGACTCTTTCTACCCTCTACTTTTAAACAATATATATTCTTCGTCAATCGTTCCTTACTCATTTGTTGTTCATCACCAGACAATATACTGTTAAGTCACCCAAATTCACACCCTTATCACATCTTTCAAATTCTGCAGGCAACTGTCTAGATACACTATGAACAGCCAGGCGGACATGACACAACTGTTTGACGCCTGTACAGACGCCGAAAAGAGATGACACATCCCCCTCTACTCGCACGCAAGCACTCAGTCCCTATATAGCTACTTTATTGCCCGCAGTACAGCCGTCCATACCATATCCGGGCCGGCCCGGCAAGTACCACAGAGTTTCTCTCACAAGGCTATCAAAACCTTTCTCCAGAACCACAATACGCAGAAAACCTTCTAGCTAACAGCCAGAAACTTCTCCGTGATCATGCGGAGAGAAATCACTTGATCTATGCAACCTCTTCCACGTCGGAATCCGCATTGAGCCTCCCACAAATACATTACAGAGTTTTCTTGCATTCTTGCCGTTATAACCTTTGCATACACCTTACTAGCTAAGCTGACAAAGCTGATCGCCCTATAGCTGGAGCAGTTTAGGCAAGAGTCTTTCTCTTTGTAAATAAATACTACAACTGCTATTTACTGGTAAATAGCAGTTGTAGTATTTATTTACATCTGTCACCTCATCTGTCCGCCAGCATAAATAACAGTTCTTTGATTTTAATTAATAATTATTTATGTATTAATAAAACATAAGTGCGCATTGCATTAACTACAATGTGTCGCACTTAAACTTTTTAGATATGAATTATCTGTCTAGAGTATCTTCGATACGTGGCCAGGAATATGTTACAACTGACTCCACCCAAAATTGTAATTATAACAATCGAAATTCACGTACTCCCTGATAAGTTTTTAAAAGGCTTTTCATTTCATTATAGCAGTAAATTAAATTACATACTTTTACATGTGTGCACCTTACTTACAGCAAACAACAAAGCTCGAACAACAACTGAGCGTTTATGTGCATTTAATAACAATAATATTGAGAAACAACATGGCTGCGTGGAGGCTACGACAATAGTCAGCGCCCGACTCACCGAGTGGGACATCATTTTTCTCGGCTCAACTTTTCCCATTCGCTATTCATTTGCGTTAGAAGTTGGGCGTACTGCCGCCTACTGCAGCGACTGTTTTAACTTTATTTCTGATGCAGCGTTCAGGGCAAATTAAATTTCGTTTTGCGGCTTCCGCAAACTCGCTTTTCGAGTATAATTATCGAGGTTTTATTTATTTTTTTATTTCCATACGGTTATGAATCGCTGAACGTAACTTTGTTTGAAACCGATAGCGAATATTGACAAAATTCACTTTTTTAAGTTGAATGAATGATTTATAAACATTTTTTGATTTCAGAAAATTACAAATGATGAGTTTTTACAATTTATACCAATTGTAATAGGTAGAATAATAATCCAAAAGTTAATGAAACATACTCGTTACTGTATTCATTTGTACAATTTATCTGCTATACCTCGAGGCGTAGGTACAATTCACTAATGAATTCTACAATAGCGAGTTGACTATCCGTCCTAATTAGTCGCTCTTTACGCCCAATTCCTGTGGAGTTTGATGCGATTGGTACAAGCAATAAACTTAAGTCACTTGGTTGCCTGCAAGAGTGTATTTCGGAGAGCTCTTCACGCTCGGCTTATGACTTAAGGAACAAATTAATGCCGGGAAGCGGGGAAACCCCTCGTGAAATTGAGATATTACTGGCAGAACTAAGCGGAGTTGTGAAAATTTAGCAACGCTAAGTCGCATCAACTCACTTATGATAGGATTCCTTTATTGAATGACTTCCCACTACACCTTCATCTGGTGCAGATTATTGTTTAATATAATGTAACTGGTTTACTTACTGCCTTTTGTATTCGTGTACGAGTACATAAAGTAGTGCTCTTTGCACATTTTGTAGATACCGTATCATAGTAATCTACTACTAACTAAATCTATAGAAATATAATTTTAGCGTTAAGGCCAGTATGGGTATGCCAGATATACATACCGGCCTGCTTTATTTTGACATGGCTACGGTTTATATGATTTTTGGAATCGTCTATTCTTTGACTTTCAATAGTGACAGAATTGTTTCTCTGTAAGTCTCCTGTTTAAAAGTTGGTTTGTGGTTCCAGAGATCTAGGTGATCCTCTTCTACAACCGCATAAAAATATCCAGTATTTATTCTAAAAAAAATGGTCCCAGTTACCAGTAAAATGGCAGTGTTTACGTCAAGTGGAAAGCCTAACAGAGCGGCTTGAAATAACACAACCTGCACCGGTCCATTTCAACACGGCAATGGGCTCACCACGTGGACGAAAATATTGTTTACCCTTTTGAAATAAAGACAGGGCTGATAAATTAGTAACATAGATTTAAAAAGTTATTGAACTTGTCGTAAATCTTCACATATCTCTCCACTTTTATGTCGTATATACCCATATAACTTTAATTAGCAATAATACAAAATCTCGTTATATCACATCTAAGTATTTTAAACGTTCAATCGCGTCCTCAGCTATCTACCAGCAAAATTCCCATTGAAATCGGTCCATCCGTTTCAGAGATTAGCCGGAAGAAACAGACAAACAGGCAGTAAAGAGAAGCTATTTAAAAATTGATTAGTTTTATTTAAGTAGAGTTATATACTTATAAAATACAGTTACTTTCACATTTAAATCTACCAAAAGCAACCACCGAATTGCATTTTAAATAGTAATTGAAATGTGAATAACATTCTTTTCCCCGTTGACAGCGCAATACAGGTTTAGTTGGTACTTTAGTTCTGTAACAGTGGTCTCGACGGCAATAAGTCTGGATCTCGTTAACGGATCTGCCATCGTAACTCCCGGACGAGCTAACGAGCATACAATGTCAGGAAGGAGTACGTCTATTTTTATTGCTCCCCTGTTTATTACAATACTGCATGCAATCAGCATCCCTTAATCATGGTTTATGGAGCAGGTGAAGCAGTACAGTGTTCTCTTCGGAAGTTAAGGTGATTAATCTCTCTTTTTGATGTAGATAGAATTATTAATCGCTTAATTGAGCAAAGTTCACTATGGATGTGACAAGGTAAATTTATTCAAATTCTCCGAGCAAAAAGTTATGTTCCTACTAATATTATAAACGCGAAAGTTTGTAAGAATGGATGTTTGTTACTGTTTCACGCAAAATCTACGGAATGGATTTTGATGAAACTTTACAATAATATAGCTTACATATCAGAATAACACATAGGCTACTTTTATTCTGGGATCAACTTTCTGTGGGAAACGGGAACGGGAAATCTTTACTACGCGTGTGGAGCCGCGGGTGTCAACTAGTAAATAATATTTTTTTTGTGATTTTGATCAGTTCACTTTATTTTATTGAAATGTTTTTATCATTGATATTAATGTCCATATTATTTGCAGTCACGCATATTCCCCTAATAGGGTAGACAGAGGCATATACGACCGAATTTCACCAGTTGCATTTTTGTCCTACGTAATAGGTGGGTGAGCCTATTGCCGTTGATATTAATTACCTAACTTGATGGCTAAAAGATATTATTTCAATAAGTCCATAATGCTTATGGTAACTGATGGTTTCATTTGCCTAATATATTTATATTGTTATGGCAACAACCATGAACCATACTCTCTTACTTTACTATACACGTGACAAAAAAAAATATACAAGCATCGGTTGTTCAAGTAGCAGCTAGAATGCCTCTTGTCTCACTCGCGTGGTAAAGTATTCCCCTACCATTGCCCGACAGGAGCTTGTTCTCAGAAAACCTAGTAGTATACCAGATTTCAGCCACATTGGTTCAGGAACTAAAGCATGAGTAAGTAACAATTCTTCATAATCTTTCACACTAATAATATTAAATAAGATGTAAGAGGGATCATTCGTTGTTAACTTAAGATATCATAATACCGTTTATATTTTCTCTTAAGTACAACATAAAATATTGACGTAGACATACATACAGCACATACGTACATGGGTAAGGTAAGTGAGGCTTCACTTCAGCCTGGAATGTTATCGACTGGACTCGGATTTTTCTCGAAATGGAATTAAAACGTCCCGCGAGGTAAGTGGCAGTACAAGTAAGGTGTACAAAGTGAAGTGAAGCCGGATAGTGCTCCAGCCACAAAGGCCACAGTCGGATGTTAGGAGCTCTGAAATCCCTCAATCCGGCCTCTATGATCCTTGACATAAATCTCTAACCTCGCCATCAAATCTTTTCAGAGGGCGGCTTATGCGCGCAGACACGATATGTACGTTTAATGCGCTTGACTATATAAACCTACATTATGTACCTACGTTGCCATCGCTCAGGTATACACAATAGGAAATAGAGACGACCGTGTAACCTATTTTTAGACGTTATGAATGTTATGCTTTAGTATCTATCTGGAACTCTTACAGTTACTCGGTATTAAAAATTTTAACGTAAAATGTCATTATTTAAATATTTTTTACATAATGATCAAAGTCATTTCTCTAGTTATTGCCAGAGACGTATTTAACAGAAAATAGTGATTTATTTCACTATCTTTGTTGATGGTAGTATCTTTTTCACTAAAATTGATCTGACTTATCGTTCAGAAATATCAGATGCCAAATTGTTAGATGAAGAGTCCTCGTGCTGTGGAAGCAGTGAGACAGTTATCATTAGTGTAGTGGTTCTGTTGTTCGGCCGTTAATCAGAGCCTTAGCCACTCCCTCAGTAAGTTATGATTGATAACATTGTGATTCATACAAGCCTGGGGCCGCCGCCCTTCTCACTCGTGGCTCATCCATAACCCTCCCGACGCTGTCACAGACAATCCATATAACCAGTATACGAGGTGCGTGGCAACTGCCGGCTCCATTGTTTATATTTGTGACGATTTTTCATCACAACGCACCTGTCATATATGCAAACATCACGATTACGTCGTGGCAGTCAAATGTTTTTACAAATATTAATACTTATTTATTAAACACCCAAGAGCTCAAGTGACCTGTAGTAAGGTTTGCTACCGAGTCTACTTCAGGTCTAAATTTAAATTCTGTTCTGTCTGAAATTATGATTTTGCAAGCTTATAATCAGAACTATTACGTTATCTTTATATTGAAGTTATACCTCATTCAAATAAACTAGAAGCTTCTTTTGTAAAACCATATACGCTTAATTTAAGTACTTATGTGATTTGCTCGCAGTCAATATATAAACCTAGTCAGGTCATAAGTATTGTCACAAAGTAAAAACTTTTCTTTTAGAATGCTGGCCACAAAAAAGTTTATTGAATTCGAATTTCGAATTGTTCATGAAAATAAAAATGACTTTTGGCGCGAAGATGAGCAGTGACGCACGTTTGTCGTATATTATTTTCAAAAACTAGTGTAAAATTCGTGTTTTTGTGTTTAATAATGGTGGAATATTATACATAAAGAGTTCGGAAGTGCATTAGTTAAAGAAAGTGATATATTGCAATGAGTAGCGGTGTTGTTTGTGTTAGTGCCAAATTTCCATAGAGAGCTGCAATAAGGGATCCACTGCCTTATTGGAGCACGGACTAGGACCTAGGACTGAGGACTTGACATCGACAAACGACTAGACAGGACTAAAACAAGAAAATAATAAATACTGATGACTAGGCTGTATGGACTGAAGTTTCCTTTGCCTGCCCAAGATCGGCGAAGACAACTAAAAAAAAATGAAAATAGAAATGTATACTTTTTAGAATTTTACTCATGTTTAAATATGGAGTGGACGCTTAAAGAAGACCGTATTGCAGTTATTGCGTTGCATCGTTGCGGTTACGCGCCAATTCAAATTTTTGACATACTGAAAATTTTGAATATAACCAAAAGATTCGTTTATCGTACCATCAAACGATACAATGAAGACTCTAGTGTAGATGACAGGTCAAGAAGTGGTCGCCCTCGGTCTGTTAGGACTCCAGCAGTGATAAAAGCTGTGAAGGCGCGAATTCAAAGAAATCCCAAACGTAAGCAGAAACTGTTGGCCCTTCAGATGGGGTTAAGCAGAACCACGGTGAAAAGGGTGTTAAATGAAGACTTAGGGCTTCGGTCATGTCGAAGAAAAACAGGACATCGTTTAAATGCTCGTCTAATGGACCTGAGACTGAAGAGATGCCGCGCTTTGTTGAAGCGGTACGCGGGATAAAAAAATCGAGAAATTATTTTTTTCGGATGAAAAAATTTTTACCGTAGAAGAGAGCTACAACAAAAAAAATGATAAGGTGTACGCACACAGTAGTGAAGAAGCGAGCAACCGTTGTGTATCATAATACAGTCCTGACGAACCTTGTGGAACCTGTTTCTCATACCATGTTTAATAACAGGCACTGGGTATTCCAACAAGATTCGACGCCAGCTCATAGAGCGAAGAGCACACAAGACTGGCTGGCGGCGCGTGAAATCGACTTCATCCGGCACGAAGACTGGCCCTCCACTAGTCCAGATTTGAGTCCGTTAGATTACAAGATATGACAACACTTGGAGGAAAAGGCGTGCTCAAAGCCTCATACCAATTTGGAGTCACTCAAGACATCCTTGATTAAGGCAGCCGCCGATATTGACATGGACCTCGTTCGTGCTGCGATAGACGACTGGCTATTGAAGGCCTGTATTCAAAATCACGGAGGTCATTTTGAATAAACTTTATTGTCATAAGAATCTATGTTTTGTTAAGTTCAATATGGTATATAAATGGTTACATAATGAATAAACTTGTTTCAATTATTTTATATTAAACATGTGACAGAATTTATGACCTGACTAGGTATATATATATATAAACTTGGGATGAATCTAAAATTAAAAAAAAATTAAGGGGTGTCGTGGGACACCAGGTAGGAACGAAGTTCGAACTTTCGAAAAAACTAATGTTAAAAAAAAACCACCCTCACCCCCACCCTCACCCTCACCCTAACCCTCACTCTCACCCCCACCCTCACCCTCACCCTAACCCTCACCCTCACCCTCACCCTCACCCTCACCCTCACCCTCACCCTCACCCTCACCCTCACCCTCACCCTCACCCTCACCCTCACCCTGACCCTCACCCTCACTCCTCACCCTCACTCTCGCCCTCACTGAAAGAGGGAGAAAGAGAAAGGCATTATACACTACTCGCTTGTGTCTCATTTAACGGTTTTATTCCACCCATTTTTTTCCACCCAATTTTTTCCACCCAAAATTTCTTACGGTTTTACTATCACATATTTTTCAGTTCGGTCGCGCAACAAAATCCCTATCTCCTCCAAGCCCGCCATAAGGAACTTCGTTCCAAAAAGTACTCGGCTAATAGGTAGTCTGGAAGATGAAAAGTAACGATTCTCAGTATTCAAACTACCCAAGTTCTCCCACAAGATTTAAATATTTGATATTAACCTATCCTTAACCTATAACAATATATAACATGACAAACTTAGGAGATTTTAAAAATCACAGCACTCCAGGATTTTGTCATAATTTATGCCGTTGATAAACTATGACAAAATCCTAGAGCGTAGTTTACTTTCGAGTTATTTACTCGTATTTATAGAAACGTAATATGTGTCAGTAACAGGCGTACGTTGGTACATTTCATATAAACGAGGTAAACTTGACAAGACTTCGTCTCTGAGGTTCAATAAGGCGAAATCCGAGATAGCGTTTATGGACTCAAGGTACAGGCTTTGTTTACATTTTAAAATTGCACTTTGCACTGCGGCAACGTCTAACCGGTGTCTTTATGCCAACACTGAGACGTGTTCATACAATGTAACCGTCAAAATGTTATATACTTTCCGTTAGCAATATTTTAATATCGGTGTTGAAAGGTTGATGTTTTAAATCGTGTGCAATAAATTCACTATTCACTCAGTACCTTTCAAATTGAATAATTATTGAATAGTAGTAAATTTATAATTAGCTCTTAAGTACAAAATATAATAAATGAGATGATATTATTATGAACGAATGCCCAAATTGTTTCAACTTTACCCGACCGATTAAACTTAGTAGAAACTTCGCGACGTGCGGTATGTAAATAAACAGGAATCAAGTGGCCAAGGACCGAGTTCCGTTTAAAATTGAACGTACCATCGCTCAAACCTGTTTGGGTGCCTGTCCCTATATGTTCTGGCAACAACGCATGAGCTGCACTTTGCATCACCTAGTTACGTGTCAAACATTGTTTAGTAGTTGTTTTGTTAGTGTTCTGTGGCTGTTTACTCGCCTTAATCAAGAGACGACCAGCAATCAACCAGCCGGCCGTACATGACAAGTTTTAAACTTCCAATCTTCATGTAAACGATACTTCATTCGCATCAGCGCAGCGTTTATTACCCGCCTATATTACATTTAACATAGGTAAAACAATGCCATTATGTTTCATGAACAATATATTGTTCATGGACAAAACCGCTTCACGCCCAGCCCTGCGGCAATGGTAGAGTTCATTATTCACTATGTCACTGAGTACACACATTTAACACCAATTTAGTTTCGTTTCAAAGCAAACTGAAACAGTGTTTTAAGTGGGCGCGGTTGTTGAGCTATCGTCACTCGATTTTCGTTCGTCACTATCAGTCAACCACAATTAGGGGTAACCGGGAGTATTAATTACATTGTCTAATGGAGTGAACGTGGTTTGTTCGGTGACTCGTTCCCAAAATATATACTTACGCACCGTAATTAGGCTATTGCCACTATCATAACTAAATTTATAATTTTCTTCGAACTTACCGCCTTGCGAAATTAATGTAATTTCCGCAATTCGTATACGCTTTGTAAGATACGGGCTCGGAAAATTAACAATTCCTTCGTAACCAAATAAACTCCTTTGGGGATAAAGGTGGGATGGCCGTGATTGATAAACTGATAAACAATTTAATTAATAAAATAAAATATAAAATAATTATACAGTTATAAGCTGATCGTTGTATTCTAAAGCTAAATAATCTGCATTTATAATTGCGTTAAAATGTTAATCAATCACGCCTTATCCCCAAAGGGGTGGCAGAGGTATATTATGTGCCCTATTTTCACCGTGTGTATTCGTATCCCACGTAATAGGTGGTTAGCCCATTGCCGTGTTGAAATAAACAGACGCAGGTTGTGGCTACTTGCTGTTGAATTTTTTCAATCCGCCCATTAGGTCTATAACTTGACTTAACGACTGCCATGTTACTAGCAACCGGGACCAACACCTTAACGTGCCTTCCGAAGCACGGAAACGCTTGCAAATGTAAATGCCACAAAGTGACTAGCCATAGCGAAAGTTGCTTAACGCAGTGATGGTTTACAGAACACTGAGTCAGCGTGGACATACGAGAAGCAGCACAATAAACTGATTAACGTCTGTTTAAAAATGTATTTCTTTATCTTTATTAAAAATATGATTTTAATGTTTCTATAATGGTTCATACAGACAACCGTTTTAAATTTTTAATTCCAACAAACCAAAAAGAAATAACTTAAAAGTGCTATTTGTCACAGTACTCACGGTCCAATCCCATTTCGTGACGTTTAAATTATTAAATGCTTTTCCAATAGTGGGACGCGAAGTGATTAAATGAGCAATGTTCGCTGAAGTATTTGTTGTTTTATTTTTATTATTAATTGCTTAAAAGCTTTCTATTTGTTCGTTGTTTTTAGTGCAACACTGATAATACCATTTGCACTAGCACTCAATAAATGATCCTTTACGTGAAGGTAAGGTAATCGGTGGCGCAGTGGTAATGTATGCGACTTCTGCGTCTGAGGTCCCGGTTTCGATTCCCGGGTCGGAAAAAATATTTGTGTGATCCACAAATGTTTGTTTCGGAGTTTGGGTGTTTCCTATGTATTATGTATGTATTTAGAAATATATAAGTATGTTGATCAGTCTTCTATTACCTTACACGGGTTAGACGGCACTCTGTAAAAAAAAATATCCCACAATCTGATTGAATGTCTGTTTGTGCTTTTAATATAACATAAAATTATTTAACGATTTGTTATAAAGATTGAGCACTAGAAAGTGGCTCATGAAATTCGGAACGAGGACTTTAGAAGATAAAGAATAGGTAATCAAAATTTAAAAAATTATGATAAGAAATGGCTGAAACACCATGTATAAAAACAACCGCTAGAAAACCAGCTTTTAAATAGACACACTTATACTTTTTACTTCGGAGCAGGGGTTTTAAACATAACTACCGAAATGATATCGTTGCAATTTCTCTGACGTTAGCTGCTGACAAAAACCAAATGCATTCCGGAGCTAGCGTAATCCTTGCACCGGCAATGGAAGCTCTTTGAGCTATGTGGGCTCTTATAAATATTAAACGCAGCAAACCAGGAACCCCCAGCAGAAACATTTATCTGGTCTCCGTGGAAAAACCGCCAGAATTAGCAACAAGGGGGTGGATTAAGGCGGACCACATTTAATCCTTCACTAAGAAGGCTTTGCTTAAACGAGTTTTAACGAGCTAAAGATAAAACAATTACCGGGGACGTGATTAAGAGATACGGAAGACACTTGTTACGTCCTACTTTAATATCAAGATGCTACGGATGAGAACAATCTCCTTTCCATTATTTATAACATGGTCTGATTTGTTTTTATAATAAATTACACGATTTGGCAAAAAAAAATAGTTTTGCAGCAAACTGCCATTGACTGATTGCGTTAGAAGCCATTAAAAATGGCTTAACGTACCTTCCGAAACACGGAAACGCTCCGAAACGGAAATGCTATGAACGGGTGTAAGATGCTTAATCCTACTGGGGCTACGGTCTAGTAATCTATACTGCTTTAACAAAGACGTGTTACTACTATAACAAAGACGTGTTACTACTAAACTATCGGGAATTTCACTCATATTTATGATATTAGGTACAAAGCCTACCTTATATTTACCAACGAGCCTAATTATTATGATCTTTGATTTGTTTAAAATTGTCTCTACCTCTAAATTACAAAAATAATATAAAAACGGCAATAAAATGTTTGTATGGAACCCAATTCTATCAAACTCATCATTTTCATCAAACTCCAAAGACAGGCGAAATAACACATGAACTTACGACGAGAAAGTCTGTCAAGAGCCCTGATGATATCCTTCCGACGGCTCAGTCGGGACCACCGGCCAAAGCCAAATGTGTGCCAGAAATGGGTCAGCATCATCGCCACAGATGGAAGGCAACGTGTGGTTTTAGTCGGAGTCATGAGGACATTCACACGAATAACTTGCCAGAGCCACTAGATGCAGATAAGCGTCAAATATTCAAATATCAGTACTTGTCAAATTCAATAAATCGCTTGAACGAAAATCAGTTCACCCTATTACGTAGTAAAAGATTCCAATATAAAATCGGGCGTGACGTTTGTCATTTTATCACCTTGTCACTCTTCCTAATATTTTTTTTACCTCAATTACGACTCCCTCCTTCAGTGCAAATAATTCCTTAAGATTAAAATGAAATTCGACGGAGTACTGATTTAAAATGAAAACGGATAGGTAGGTAGAGAGTATGGAGTACGCCCGCATCGATTATCAAATTTTTATAACGGTTAATCAATATAACTGACACCAAAATTTGTCTCTGCCTTCACCTGGATCTTATAAGCTATGTAATTTTCAAAGAATGATCCACTCTGTTGATGTTATTTAGGCACTTTACTGTATGTTTTTGACCGCAGATTATGGAAACTGATTTGGATACCTTTTCTTTATTTGGAAGCAGATTTTCTGGCGGTGATGTTTAGATGAGTTAGATTCATTTTGATTTATCCGTTTATTTTAATACCTAGTTTTTACCATGATTCAAAAAAATATTGTTCATTTCCGTAATAAAATGCAAAGAAGCACGTTTGCACTAATTCACATATCATCGCTCATTACTTTCAGCAGATTAGCAGATTTTCATTGAGTTTATAAATTTTCCTGTGGGATCCTAAATATTTCCTGGAATACAAAGAATTATATATCCTGCAAATGCATTCTAACTACTATACATACTAAGTTTTACGCAAAACCCTTTATTACCGACGGCCGAAAAAACAGAAAGACGGACAGACAAATACAGAAAATTTAAATAAAAAAAAAACTAAACTAACTAACTAACTATCTTCACGCTGTATCCCTGACGGGGTAGTCAGAGAGGACAGATCGCCAGGCTTCGCGATCCATGCATACTTCTTTCGCTTCTTCGAGATTCATCAATCGCTTCATACACGCACGTCTGGGTATCCGAGTACTTTTGACCTTTCCGTTTTTGAGCAATCTGCTCACGTGGTCTTCATATGTAAGTCTCGGCCTTCCCTGACTCCTTCTAATATAAAAATGAGAAAAAATCTAAAATTTAAATAAATTAAATTAATTAAAAAAATGAAAATTTAAGTTAAAATAAAGTGCATACCGTGCAATGTGGGCGTATAGTATGTCTCTGTCTACCCCTTCGGGGATAAAGGGGTGACAATATGTATGTATGTATGCAGTATCGATATCTTAGCACCACTTCGAATTCATCTCGTTATAGTTTTCTTTAAATGTAAACACTACATGAATCAAAAACGCATCTAGATCTAGAAAACTTATTTATCAAACTGTCCAAGTTATATTTAGGTACATCTTTTATAAAAAAAATATTGAGATTTTTTAGATTAATATAAGTCTTCTTAAAGTAACGACCGAGTTAAATTCAAAAGTGCCTCCGAAAAAGCTTATAAAAAGTAAGAAATTAATCTGCAATTCAAAATCTTTCTTGGCCTCTTATACTTTTTCTTTCTTTTATTTTCGTTGATAATCCACGACAAACGTTTGGCGGATATCTACCTTCATTGTCGATGTAATTGTGAATATTACAGTTTATTTTTTTGCCGGTTTCGTGTATCTCTCAGTCCCTTATCCGTACAGTAAATATATTATTTTCATAAATTTACAATTATGTATGCGAATCGCTCAAAATCTAAAATAACTGCCTAAGTAGGTAAAAAGCCTGTAGATTAGGTTCTATAATAGTCTAAACAGCTCTTATAACTAAAATAGTCCCTTTGTGAGCGTTGTTCTTTGTTACTAACTAAACGGTTTTACTCACGTGTAAATTTCGGGATAGTCCGACTAGTTTCGGACCTAACGGAGGTCGTTTTGAGGGGCGTCGAACTACGTCGGAAGCTGCGCTGGCACTCAACTCAGACACTACTCTTGAAAAAGGACTTCTTTAGGTCCGTAACTAGTTGGAATTTCCCGAAATTTACACGTGAGTAAAACCGTTTAGTTAGTAATAGCTGTTATAACTACGTGTTATTCACTACTAAGCAATAACGTCGAAATACGAACTTTAATCTATTATTATCGAATAGCTTAACTAAGGCACTTAGTTTGAGCCAGAAGTTTCGGTAGTCTTATGGAGTGCAAATTGTCTTTGTACTTCAATACACGTTAAGACACTAATTGTTATATAACTTACTGTATATTTAATTTTCACCTATTGTATTCGATGTATGCACATCCTACGCATCACATGAGCTAGACCTCGGACAATTATGCTGTTCATTAGTCAGTGTCCAAAGCTCTTTTCTATTATTGCTAGGAAAAGTAACTTTTAATACTTCATGACTAGAATGTAATTAAAAAAATTTAAAATTGACACTTTAAAATCAAAAGTAATCACTTATACATTATTCTTACACAAGATCCGATATCTAAATTGTTCTCAATGTTTGTATTTATTATGATATCATGGCATAATTCCCCTCTATAATGAATTCAAATTGCTAAAGATGAAACAATATCGAAATCACAGATTATAATCTCATTTGACTTTTAAAATTGCACTCCAGGATGTCTATGTATTAAATGGGATGTACATATATTAGAATTGTAAATTAATTACTCGTTACGATCGTTTACGGGTCGCGCGTGCATTTGGCATTCAAAATCGAATTCAAGCCCCGAGGCTCCACAAAACTAATTACGTATCGAAGCTATCTTCTTCTACGCTTTCTTACGTGCCTTTCGCATTTCCATATAAGTTGAGCTTTAAACGAGCCAATCTATTCACGTCTACACATCAGGGGGTAACATTTGCATATAGAACAGAAATTTATTAAATCTACCGCCAATATCAAACGTTTCGACCCCAAACTCTTACTTCCTCCTCGACTACACCAATACCGTGCACCGACTATGCAATAGATGTTCTCTCGTAGAAACACTCATTTTGACAAAATTTGCCAACCGTTTGTCTTCAGCTTCTGAGATTTTCATACTGGATAAAATTTATCTAACCAACACTGTTCATCCGACCTAATATTCGTTTTTATTAGAGCACAAGAGTACCTTTACACGTCATTGCTACCTACACAACTAAAACGGCCACAAAAATTTGCCATTATAAAGTGATAATTTCATAAACCATCATCAAATCTTCTCAGAAACTCGTAAAAATATTCACCTAATGGAGTCTGTCGTAGAAATGTCACATTTATTTGACAGAAAACACTTAGCGAACTAACTTCTGTGCAAAATTACAAAAGAAATTACTTTTTGTTTTAGTCCTTCAGTTTCAAACTTACTTATTCTATATACTTTATACATTTATGGTATACTAGGTGACCCCCAAAGCTTCGCCTGTGACATACTTCAATCTCCCGTCGCACCTAAATAATCCTGTCGCTTATAAATTCTACAAAAATGCATTAAGATTTGCCCGATTTGTCGACATTTATGATTACTGCTCCGCTCTCGAGGGTAGTAGCGTGATGATATATGACCTATAACCTTACTCGATAAATGGGCTATCCAACACAAAAAGAATTTTTCAAATCCGACCAGTAGTTCCTGAGATTAGCGGCGTTCAACCAAACAAACGAACAAACTCTTCAGCTTTATAATATTAGTATAGAGTTTTTTGGGGAGATACTACTCATAAGAATATCATTTCATCTTTAACACCTCTTTATAGTCTTAAAACTTTCCCACCAGTCATCAATATACAAATATTCGAAAAGAGTGCACTGAAAACGTGGCTTCAATATGACTGTACTCTTTTCCAAAGCATTAGTTTCATTAGCAGGAATATAGCATGTTGCATTCTGCTTTAATTATAAAAATATTATGTACACGCCTCCGACGAGCTTTATGCTCACAGGAATGGGTTGAGTGCTGTTGCATTTTAATTAATTCTCTTTCTATCGCGATGTGGTGTTATCAGGCTCCCGCAGGCGTCGCGGCCAAACAAATAGCTGTTGCGCTGGGAACGTAACCATTTTGACACGAGCATAATGCGAGTTTTTCTTCGTTGTTGCTTCTAGTATATGGATCTACTCTATTATCTGTTTATTACGTATTGCCACTTTGTTAACCGTTTATTTTCTACGTAAAATAAAATATTATGTACCTACACGATAGTTTTGTGCTACTTAAATTTAAAATACAACAAAAGAAACAAAAAAGCGCTCGCGGCCCCGCTAACTTAGTGTTCTATAAACGATCACTGTGTTAAACAACTTTCGCTATAGCTGGTCCTTGGCTGGATGACCACTTTGTGGCATTTACATTTGTGAGCGTTTTCGTGCTTCGGAAGCGTGCGTTAAGCCGTTGGTCACGGTTGCCAGTAAAATGGCAGCCCAGTTCAAGGACATAAAGGCCTTATAGGCTTGAAAATTTTCAACAGCAGGTCGCCACAACCTGCGCCTGTCCATTTCGACACGGCAATGGGCTCACCTCGTTATACCACCACCACCACCTGTTACGTTAGACAAAAAATACATAGGGTGAAATGTGGGCATATAGTATGCCTCTGCCTACCCCATCGGGGATTAAGGCGTGACAAAATGTATGTACGTATGTAACAAAAAAATTAGACTTATTTAAAGAAAAAACATCACATTTTTATTATGACCGAAAATGAACGACCCTCCAAAAGAAATAAAACTTTTCCCGTCGTAATATGTTTTTGATGAGATTTATAATTCGCTCATCTGCTTTTTCGTGTCAAACGAGAAAAGTTATTTCAATAAAATGATTAACTTTTATTTAGTTAACTGGCGCGTTTGTTACAGGCTCTCGATGGACAAAATATATACAACGGATGCTGCACGCTGCGCATCGACTACTCTAAGATGACGTGCCTGAACGTGAAGTATAACAACGACAAGTCACGGGACTACACCAATCCCACGCTGCCGTCCGGGGATGGTGACGCACACCAGCTGTTGACCAGTGAGTTGATGCCACTGCGGGCACGGCTTGCTCTGGCCCTCGCATCCAGGATGAGTTAGTCTTCTACTACTCCGAGCACCTGGACGCTTTATTCACCGCGCTCCGTCTCTCACACACGTATCGTAGCCTCTTGCGTCTTGTATCCGAAGTTATCCATATGATGGTGCGGATGTTTTTTCAATACTTCATTTAATTGAACCATCGATAAGAGCTCTCAACAATATCTCTCCGCAATATTTCTCCCCATTTACATTTGCCTATTTAACTTGACTTCGATCGCTCTTGCACCTTTTAAAATCATTAAGTAGTCGTCTTCTGGCTTTATTGTCTCATAAATTTGTTCCATTCCTTATTCCAGGTTCAGGCATGCTTGATAAGGCCACAATCACGGATTTTCGTCTCGTTTGTTGTAGATACCTTTAAGTCCTGATCCTAAACCGAGTCTGATAAATCTACCACACTTGATGTTGTTTTTTTAAGGCTTTGTCATTTATTTTAATTTACATATCTGTTTGTTATGGTAGGCTTTAATGTGTTTGAACAAGGTTACATCCAAAATTATAGAGTAAAGCATAAATTACAGTAATAACATTACCAAATTACATTTACTCTTCCGCATTGAGCCTTTTTTCTTGTGTATTATTCATATTTCAATTAATTCTGAATATTCCCGAAGTGACAAATAACTCCTTATTAATCCATATTGCACCATAGAGAATCGTAATATGTAAAGATCATTTCACAATCAGATAACAAATATCGATGCCATTAAAATAGTTTTTCTTTTTACTTTCAATTTTTTAGGTGCTCTGTATTAGCTGCCCTTCTAAGATCCTGTAACCTGCCTTACTATTTTTGTAGGTCTGCAATTGAAATTTATTTCACAAAATATAGCAGGATATGAAAGTTGCGTTGTTGTCACAGGTGGCGGTGTGTTAGCTCCACAATTCCTGGGTCTGGGCTCGGGGCTGGCGTCTCCCTATGGAGTTGGCGTTGGTGGCGTGGGTCTGCCGGCTTTCGGCGCACTGACGCTGACACCGGCCTCACCGGCTCTGCGGGCCCTTGCGGCGCCCCCCCTCCCTCTGGCCACCGTGCTGCTCGTGTCCAACCTCAACGAAGAGGTTAGTGATCAACGTTACATTTTCGAACTTTCTCGAACTTCCTGGTCGGCGGAATTACATTTCCAATTCACATAACCGCCCTTATTTACTTTACGAATAAAAATTTAAATCGATGTAAAATATATTAAAAGAGGATTTAAAGATTCTCGTTGTTTTGATTCAGTAGTTTAACGTTTATTGGCAAATTTTATACATTATGCTAACAGGATAGCCGGTAACGCCCGTCTGCCGTTTTACTCGTGGGTTTCTTTACATTCGAGAACGAACTAATGCAACGCACTAATACCTACGGCGTTACAGGCTGTTATATTTATATATTCTACTTAAACTCCTTAAAAAATGAGTTGCTAATTTATTTATAGAAACGAGTATAATGTCAGATATCTTTTACAACTATTTATAATACTGTCTCTTTTCTGTCTCCTATTGTTTTAGATGGTCACGCCTGACGCTCTCTTTACCCTTTTCGGTACGTGTGCACATACATTCCGTATTTTATATTAAAACATTAATATTGCTCCTGAGCCCTGTCGCCTGGAAGACAAATTGTCAGCTAACATTTTCGACTTCTGTACTGATAACCGCATCCGACGACTTGTCATTGCTTTGCTTGATAACACTATTGAATCTCTCAATAAATAATATCTCAATTCTAAACGCTTAATAACTCATCTGACAATTTGTGTTTCAAACACCTTAGTCGTAGCTAAGTTATTTAGAACTGTTTACCCAGTGTTGTCTTTATATCAATTGTATTTTTTTTTATTTCATTTCTCTATTTGGGCTGTCAGTTTTATACCAGCTACGGTACAGTACAGTGAAATATATTACGCATCTCTGTGACGTGACGATTCTTTTCATTTATTTTGTCTTTTATTATTTGTACGATATATTATTATATATATTTACGTAAACATGTTAGTGGTGCCAAATTGTAGCTTTTATTTCAAATGAAGGTGCGTTGTCCAAAAGTATAAAGATACGACAATAGCGTAGTACTGTTTGCAGTAATTTGCTTTTACACAGCGGATAAATACAGGCCGTTGTTAACCACTAAAGCATTAATCGAAAGCTTAACGTGACCAAATTAGAGCTTGAAGTTGTTTCTTCTTGTATTTTCCGACTGTCCCGTTTCTCGTATATATGTTATCAAACATTGTTTTAAATTATGCTGTGTAAAACAAAAATATCAATTTATTTTTAAATTTATTAATGATATAATTTTGACAACATCTAGGTACATTTTTAGGGTGTATTTTACAACAGATTTAAAATATTATAAAAATGTGATCTTATCTAAGTCTATAATTGCTGTAAGAGAATTATCTCGTTTCATGTTAGTAAGACGTTTTTACATATAGGCGTGTATGGCGATGTGCAGCGTGTGAAGATTCTGTACAACAAGAAAGATTCGGCTCTAATTCAAATGGCAGAACCTCATCAAGCCCATCTAGGTAACTATTACGAATGCTCTTAGCATGTTTTTTGCCTATATTTTATGTTTTAAACATAATTCCCTCCGCTGAATTTTTTAAGATTTCCACACGTGAAAAAATAGGCGTTTAAATATTTATGTAAATTTTATTTATCTATATTGTGTAATGTATATATGCTGTTACAATAAAGAATATCTGACTAACTAAATCACTATATTTTATCACAATAGATAAATAAAATGTATGTAAACTTATAAACTTTTTTTATAAAATATATTTTGTCATTGTTCCCATTCCACAGGGATATTATGAAACACTTAACCTACTCGGGGTCTAAATAGATCAATACGATAGGATTCTCCTTGGCACTGTCTATATAAAAACATGAAAGCATTCACGCATATACTCCTAAAAGTTTTAATAGTTTGAATTTGAACTATTGTTTATTTTTATTTTAACGTTTCTATATGATTTTTAATTAAAAAAAAAATAAATAAATCGTGCT
The DNA here is from genome assembly GCA_948477245.1 of Thumatha senex. Classification (NCBI taxonomy): domain Eukaryota; kingdom Metazoa; phylum Arthropoda; class Insecta; order Lepidoptera; family Erebidae; genus Thumatha; species Thumatha senex. The sequence continues at coordinate 27,674,612 of OX419724.1, forward strand.
ATAAAACTCGTATCAGTGCAGTTGGTCTTCTTATCAGATTGTTGACACAGAGGAATAGGACTGTACTCGTATTCTTGCAAGGTGTCTTTTTAGACATAGTCATCTAAAAGTAAACTGCATTGCTCTAGGAAATTGACTTATTTCTAAAACTCATAGCCAAATTTAGTAAGGTATATAAAAGGTAAATTATAGAATCCATGCATTTTGTTTATAGCCATGACCCACATGGACAAACTGCGCGTGTTCGGCAAAGGTATGCGCGTGATGCTGAGCAAGCACCAGACCGTGCAACTGCCTAAGGAAGGCCAGCCAGATGCTGGGCTCACCAGGTAATTTAAACTAGTGTTATAAAGCTGAAGAGTTTGCCCATTTAGTTGAGCGCGTTAATTCTAGGAACTACTTCTGGCTCAAATTGAAATATTATTTTTGTGTTCATTGATCCCAAAGCGGACCCCATACAATCCAGGTTTCATGTAGAATCTAAATAATCTTAATATTTCATGTGTTATGCCGAGTGGAAGAATACAATTCGTTGTGTAGCAATTTGTTATGTTCATAAATATTAATTTAACTGTAAATGCTTTACAGGGATTACTCGCAGAGCCCTCTGCACAGATTCAAGAAACCCGGCAGCAAGAATTATCAGAACATTTACCCACCTAGCGCCACTCTCCATCTGTCCAACATTCCGTGAGTACCAATTTTGTTTTTTTTTTACCAAAAGCTTCACTCCGAACACAATTCAATTAAGTTTGTAGTTTAAACTGGTGTAGGTATCTCTTTTTGGTTATTGCATTAATAAAAACAATGTAATAATTTTAACGAAGACGATTTTGTTTTAAAAATAAAATGAGGTATAACCGTCTATATTATTGGTAGATTATACATTTTATTTTATATTTGCATCTATAACCTGGCGGCACATTCTGATTAAACGAAAACTCGGTCACGAAAATTGTCTATGATTAAACATTCAAATTAAACCAAAGAAAATATAGTGAAACAGAAGGAATACCAAAATTTTGCTCCATTTTTTTTATTTCTTCATTATTAATTAATTCATTATTAAGTGTTTATCCGTATAGGTCATAAAAAAAACTGCACTTACACTTAGCTGCTTTCGTGACTGATCTATAAAATTCAATATATAGTTGAGTTCTTTTTTTTACAATATTCAAGACCATGAGCAAAAATTTTAAATATTATCTCTTCGTAAATTACAGAGCTACTGTGTCTGAAGACGATATCAAGGAGGCTTTTACGAAGCGAGGATTCTCTATTAAAGCATTCAAGTTCTTCCCGTAAGTAAATGTTTACTATTGGCTCTCCACTCTTACTGTATCTTTGTCAATCTCATAACGATGTTCTATCTAGAGAAGAAATTATGGTGGTGGACTTCATTTTGATCTTTTTGAGGTTTTGGTACACGCAGAGGCTTTTGAATAAAATCCTCTGCGTGTACGCATGGATCTCGATAAGAAATATCTTCTGGCCTCACACATTGGTGAGTTCGGTGTCTGTAGTTAGAATAAGCTATAACGAATGAAAAATCTTAATGCATGTTGAATGCATGTGTAACTTAATTGTCTCCCCTACATACTTTTACATGTTATCTCAGGACGATTTTACAACAATTTTTTCAAAAATCAATAGATTTTTTCTTAAACTTGATATATATAGCTATTATTGTATCAAAATGTAAGAGGTCATCGTAATTCGATATAATTGGATAGTAAATTTCTTAATTCAATGAAATAAACACACATTACTTTGTAGATTTAGTAAAAATAGTGTTCCAATAGATATTTTACTAAACTAATGTTAAATCTTTCAGAAACAATGAAATATCACATTTGATATGTGCTCTCCAAAACCTTAATAAATTATTATTATTACTGACTTTCTTTATCCTTAGGGTAAAATCTACGACATACAAAGCAATAGATTTCTAGTTACGTGCAAATTATATTGAGCACAAATCTCTAGTTTTTATAGTAACCAAGTATATTATAAAAATTCTGCGCAGATGCAGATATTCCATCATGACACTTATCTCTTCACTAAGCCGTCCGTATAATACACGGAGGACAGAAAGAACGGAAAGTTGCAAGCAAATTTCTCTTCATAAAAGGGGCGGTTGACCCCGCCTTAAACTCGTCCCTAATTATAAATCCATCTAGCGACATAAAGGTGAAACACATATCGAACTGAGGATCCAATGAAAATTTTAGTTTGTCTACTCGCAACAAAAGCGCTACCTACTTTCCTAGAACATTCTCTAGAATAATGTAACATGTGTTATCAAGTTATCAATAAAGTTGTTGGTTTATGCGCCGGTAGATGGTGTTATTCTTATTTAAAATTTAGTGAAATCCTGTAAATTCTCAGCGTGCAGACTTACAAAATAATTGTCGCTTTGGGCAGAAATATGAACAAGCATTATAATGTGGCGTATTTACAAAAGTATACATTGAGTATTATTTTTTTTACTTTTTCTTCAATAGGTGCATGTCAAAAGTCACTTGCATCTATTGTCTCATAGAAGGCTCTAATTTACAAATTTGAAGAATATCCAAGAAAAATATTTTATAAATTGTTCTTTTTAGGTAAAAATACCTACAAATGAAATGTGATACCGTGCGGCATTTCTGCTTTTATTCTCTACTCCGTGGTATAATATATATTTAATTTTCCATCTCATTCACCAACATGAATAACATCCTAGATAAATACTCCCTGCTATTTGCATTGTGTAAATAAATATTATTTCAAAAAGATTTTTATGTGTTACGGTTGTGAGATTGCTTCACACGATATTTTTTAAGCCAAGTTTGAAAGCACTGAATTAGAACTTTTGATGTTAAGCTTGGTACTATTTTTATTTAGTTTTACCAGAAGCGGTGTCATTTTAATCGCATGTTTCTTATTTATAAACCCTTCCGACAAATCGTCTTTAAAAGATCCTTACCAATAGTTTACGCCAAACAAATTTAGGCAAAGTCCCTAGCATGCGAATTTGTTAATCACATTTACCTTTTCTATTTGTAGGTTCGTTGACTTGTAATTACGTGTATTATATCATGTCTATTTTTGATTTTATCTTATAGAATAATATTAATAACATGGTCTGGGCTTTAAAAAAACGAACATAGCTTATCATGGGTGAAGATGCATAGTTGTCCACATATTTATGCATTATGTTTATTCTTTTTAGTTTTGTTTATCATTGAATTATAAATGAAATATGACAATATTCAAATTTAGAATCGATCGGCGAATTTGAAAAATATCGACTTATTGTATAGTTTTGTTTTGTATACGTACGCGAGAGAAAAAATACCAGTAACACATCACAGCTTTAATTCATAACCGTAACGCCGTTCTTTTTTGGTCCGTGCCTAACAATTTGGGAATTTTCTTTTGTTAAAATAAAATTATCATTTCCTCTTTTCGTGTACAGGAAGGACCGCAAAATGGCCCTGGTGCAGTTGGCGACGATCGATGACGCGGTTGCGGCACTCATCAAGATGCACAACTATCAGTTGTCCGAGTCCAACCACCTCAGAGTGTCCTTCTCCAAGTCAAGTATCTAAACCAACTAGCGACGTCGCAGCGAATATCACACAATTGTCGACAGTCGGCTGGTCTGACCTCAGCCTTACAATTATCGGGGCGTGCTCCTCTATGATTACGTAAATATCTATATCCGCGAATCAGACACATGAATTTAAACTTTTTTCAAAATGTCTATTCTATTTTTGAATTTAACTATCTGTCAAAATTCATGTGTCTTGTACACTACTTTGACAGTATATGCGGAAGACAGATGTATTTCAAAGCATTTGAAGTGATCATAGCGAATCAGGCCCCAGCATTTAATTACATCTGAGTGAAAGCCAAATCCTTAAACTGTCGGCATAATACCTCTCACACAAATCGAGAATTTCCCTCGACTGAAAATTAAATATATCTGTATTACGCTTACTCGGATCACTAGACATTAAGTGCTATTCTATTTTCTTAATAAATACGTACGTTTACTGTTACGGTACCTATTCTAATCTAAGATATCTACTACGAATCACAGTCGAACGCTGCTTAAACTCTATCGTATTTAGATACTTCCATCTAAACCTGTAGACGTAGAGAGGAATCATATTTTGTGTGATATTCATTCCATATTGAAGTAAGTATAATGATTATTTTATTTTTTATAAACTGTGTAATGTTGCCCGATGATTTCGATAATGATTATGTTGTATCGATTGTTCAGGACGATATAGTTGGCAATTAGATTGCGCTAGTTACGATTGGTGGACGCGCAAGTGCAATGTCAGACATTGGCTCGCTTGTATGTATGAGTGACACATTATCATTGTATTCGTGTCTCGAGCACATTGTTGCAACACTCGGTCGCATATAATTTGCAGTTATTACTCTTAAAATTGTATTTTATACATATATTTTATTGTCTATTTTAATATGCACAATTTACTATTATTGCATTTCTTTGTAAGTAAAATATAGTTTTGTACGCATACACATTTTAATCTTTTTAATTTTTATCGATGAATGGAATGTTTCGAATAGAAATGTGTATGTGTGTGCAATATTAGTTGTAAAAGTTATGTTAGTGCCTCCTGTACTCTAGAATGTTACTTCCCGGCCCGGAGCCACCCGGAGTGGCTTTGAGGCTCCTGTCCTCGACCTTATGCTTCCATACTTGTTTCATTCACGTGAATGTCTGTTCTCGCTCCGCTCATAGTTATTGACGGTTAGTTAGTGTAATCACAACTCTTATAACTAAACATGTAGTTGTATATCACCATATAAACGATATGTTCGGTGACATTATAGTGACATGATGCATTTATTTTGATGTTAATTTATATTAAAGGTAGCTACAACATTTATAAATGCTCGTGCATACGTTTCACTAAGTGGTTAATTATAGACAATTATTTATTGGCGATGCGGTGCGGTGTGGCAATGGTTGCGATCGCGTATATTTTAGAATAATTCCCGTTCATATGCTCTGTAGCCAGACCGCGCCATCGCGCACCCGTATCGCGACGGTCTACTAAGTATTAGCCAGATCTGATTTTGCTCTTTGACATATTTAATCAACAGTATTTACACTAGGTCACAATTACTTCGTCAAACAGTATTTTAGTTAAATAACTGTCTTCAATACTACGTTTTGTATATAGACACGCTCCGACTTCGATGAGTTAACCTCTCACGTTTAACTCGGACTTCGCTCACTTCTCGATTGGATTTCACACATCTTTGCCTTCTTAAATTATTTAAAAAAATATGTCTAGTCCAATGCAAAAAAAGAGATTAAGTTCGTGAATTAAGTGGTTGTACGTTTATCAAAATCTTCAATTCGTTTCAGATAGGTAAAAGCTTTTGTAAAAAGAATATATTATTATAAACTAAAATGTCCTTAGTGAATGTCCCGCCAGTCCCGCGATCTAACTTAGGACCAGTCTTAAGTGTTCAGTTACACGTCCAATTTATGTGATTAATAGGCAAAGCATGCGTGAAACACACCCTGATATGACGAATTTTAGGCATACTGAGTACCATTCGTGGAACAAAACAAGCCCTTGTCAAATGACAAAGCAAATAATTAATAATATAAGTCACAAATATATCATTCAATGCGTTACATATCTCAGCGATGCCACGATCGGTATTCCATTAGAATAAAAGAGTAGATTAAAAGAAAAGAAACGGTTGGTAACGAGATGTTTTGATCACGCGATCAGAAAACACTGCACTTATATCATTATGTAACTCCTGATCATTGACCATAACGGATGTTACTTGCGCTCACTACAGTGACACGTATCTTGTGTAATAGTGAACATTCGTGTGTGAGTGACAGTGTAAATGTCACATACGGCATGTTTGTCACAAAATATATGTCACGTAAATGTATGCGAAATGTCACGCACGCCATGTAGGTATGTCATGAGCACAACGTATGTATCATGAATACCACGTAAGGTTAACGAAGTGTATGCACGCGATAATACAGTCTTATCGATTCCATTATTTTGAACATATCCCATTATAATAGACAGTCAAAATGAACTATTATTTTAGAAAGCATTTGTAAAATTATAAAAAATACACATATTTACACTATTATAAAATGTATAATATATATATCACGTAACATACATAAGAAATAAATATAGAGCTTAGTAAGATGAGTAAACTGAAATATTAGATTGTCATTATGAAATAAGAATTAATAGAAAAATTTAATCATACAAATCGTATTAATCGGTACCTACATATAATAAGAATGTAAACGTAGTTATTTGATTTAGATAATGTTAGGTGACCAGGGTGAGGTGATATTTTGCACGTTTTTGAAAATGTTTTTCTAAAGGCGCAGCGCAGCGACTTGCGGCTGCGTCTGGGACGATACGAGCAGCGGTGGTGGTTTAGCGAGGGAGATCTGCGGAGAACGCATTTGTAATTTTATTGATACTTGTATAAGTGTATTTAAAGTAAACGCGATATCACAAAGAGGAGATTACATATCCACTGTACTCTGCGTAGGACGCTACACACGGCCGGTCTGGTCTGCTTCCGGCCGAGCTGGTCTGGTTCAGGCCGGTCCTGTCCACTTTAGGCTGGCCCGGTCCGCTTTAGGCCGGCCGCGTGATCATGTGTGTAGCGTCGTCAGGCCTAAACGTTCTCTCATAACATTGGTATTGACTAATAGATAATTATAGGAATTTATGTGTTTAGAAAAGTATTTTAAATATTTAGATTTTAATGGTAATATTATTAAAAAAAATAATAAATAGATCAGTGTTTAGGACGAGATGCCAAATTTAAAGTCAATACACATTATTTTAGGTAAAAGGCAATTGAAGTAATTTTAACGTTTATTGAAAAGTTGATGAAAATGTTACAGTTAAATTATATTTGAGAGTTTTATTGAGCGCAATATATGCAATTTTATTCATTGTAAGTGAACATTGTTTCAATTTGTTAGTTAAAGTTATGCATTGAGAAATGTTGTGTACGTTGTTTTCGAATGTCTTAACAGTACCCGCGACGGTGGCGCATCCAGCGCGAACATATCCGCGTATCGCACGCGACTTGCTTATACTTTATTGCGCTTCATAATATATATCTCTACTACATATATTAGCTGTACTAAGTATTTCATAACGATACGAGCGAAGGCCAACATATCAATGAATAGATTTGGCTAAGGCGCATATACACTTACACACTCCTTGATTCTGCTTACATGTTGTCTAACTTTCCTTTCGTGCGCGGTGACATGCCTGTGGTCGTCCGCCGCCATGTTATGTGTCGTCGTCTATTTCTTATTTTTAATTTTAAGCCTTTTGTGTGGTTAATTTCACTCTTATTTTTAATTTCATTATTAAACTATTTTTATCATTGATACTTTTTGTTCTTTATTTTCAATCCTCTCCCCTTCTACCTCATTCCTTTTTTACTTTCTATTTCATACCAATTGTCTACGAGACGACAGCTGTGCAGAGTTTATGCAAAGAATAAATTTGTTTATGTTGAAACTAGCAGTTGAAACTGCTAGTTTGCGGGTTTTTTTACGAGTTAAGTTAATCCCTTTATTTAAAAAAAAACCAGAACGCGTTCAAGAAAATTACGTACTTGTAAATAAAACTTATAAATGTTAAAGGGGATCAAATAATGAGATGTACATTTAGTACACAATTGGTATTCTAGACATACTCGTACTTTAGAACTAATTACTATCCTGGCGAAATCTACACTCGATTACATTTTAAAGCATATCTATTACGCTTCAGTATATTTATAAAACTTGTGAATGACATATCTCAATCTTATTTCAACTTTGAATTCAAAAACAAAAGATATTTAGGCGAACTGACAGTCGTTTAGTTGAATTGTAAACGGAGTAAGGGACTTAAAAGTATTGCCAATGATAATTATGTTTTATATAGTATTGTCAAGTGGAATATTATATTTCGCACAGGGTATATTGTGAATTAAAGTTATGAGGCTGCCCGCGGCATCTAAACGTTGCATAGTGCGAGGTGGTCGATTCATGTCCGTGCCGCGTCCCTTATTCCTACTGTGTGGAAAGAACTGAACCATGCCGTATTGAATTGTTGAATTAGCGAAATTATTGTGTAACTGCCACTTGATGGGTTGACAACTAACAATAGTTTGCTATTTAACGTGTGTAGTGAATGCCAAAAGCGACGCAGGACAGTGGCAGCGGCACACGTGTTGAAAATTTATCTACGGATGTAAATATTATACACGACTATGTTAATAATAACAAATTAAATAAATAGGATCGTAAAGGTTAACATAATCATTACTTTAAGATTTACTAGTTAAATACCTATCCTAATTTCAGTAGACGCTCTAGTTAATTACCTACTTACGGATTGCCCTTCCTAGAAGTATCTAGTACTGTAACGACCTATCTTGGTTACATTTCAATAATGTTTTAATTGTTTCAAAGATTTGAATAATGGTGTGCAAATTAAAGGGTTGTGTGTAAAGTTAAAATAGATAAATAGATGTAAACAGTCATTTGGATGACGATATATAGTCTCATTTACTTATTTCAGAAAGCACATCTAACTTTTGTTCACTGTCTCGTAGAAAGATTTGCTAAAACAATTCGAACATGTCAATACTAATTAGTCTTAATTCAATAAATATGCCAAAGACCAATCATTGGGACAAAATAACAGGGATTTAATAATGTTTCCTTTCAACTTATCCGATGTTTTATTATCTTATATAAAACACGCGTAAAGCAAGCTTTAACAAGCGATATTTCAAGATAAAAATGTATTTTGATGATGGTTTGTGAAAATTAATTTTATGAGACGCCTACGGTCAGCCGCGGAGGGCCGGAAGCACACTTATCTACATTATGTAATGCAGTTATATATGAATTATAAATATATACACAATATTAATATTTAAGCGACTACCCTACTGAACTCTAGATTTATTCTTTGTGATTTTATAATAAAATATAGTTGAAAATGGACTTTTTATTTTAATTTTCCTAACATTGAAGCTTATTCAGCTTTATATAAAATATTGATTTCAGCCAAGTATATAATTTCAATAAACAGCTAGAGTCGTGTGTCTATAATGGAGTGGCTGGTGGCTGGACTAGTCACCCAACCTCAGGACGGGGGAGACCTTCGTTAAATCCAAAACTAATAAAATATATGTAACACTCACGAAAACTTCTAAAGGCTGTATGACAGATCGATTCTTGAAAGTAAAGTTAGTTTTATAAGAGATGTCTTATAAAACTAGCTTAATTGATGAATTAAGCTCGAACGTTTCTCCGTACGGTTGCCAGTCGGTCGGTTAGTAGTTACGATTCTGGGTCTGAAAAGTAATAAAAAAATGAACTTTTGCCTAGACTCTGCACTGGAAAGTAGATAAGTTATAGTGGATTGTAAATATCATAATTTTTTGGACAATACAAGGAACAAGGGCCCCTGACCTATAGGTATAAGTTATTATATATCATCATTATTTGGACAATACAAGACTGACAAAGAGTCATTTTTTGCCTCATCTGATAGCAGTGTACCTGCTGATCAACGGACTTGGCAACGATTCAGGCCACGGGCTTAGGAGGTCAGAGAGTGATTGCTCCCAACAATGCCAATAATAAAAAGTCAAACTCTAAGCTACTAGCAGCCAATAAAGGCGGACCTCAGGGTCCAAATCTAGGTAGGATGTGTAAGTACCTAGTACGCAAAAATAGTTTTCTAAGTAAGTACCTAGTACGCAAAAATAGTTCATAATAAGTCTGGATGTTACAAAAATTCAGGTAGAGTAGAATTAAAGAAATTAAATATGTGTAAGTATAAAGAGGTGTATGGTAATTGGAACGGAGAAATGATGGAATATGGTCTAAAACACACTGTAATTTCATTACCTCTTGATACTATCTGACTGGGTGCTCGCCGTCAGATAGTATCAAGTTAGCTATATTTTTTACGCGTCCGTGTGCTGAATGACTAATAAATTGTAACGGTCGAATAAGGCATTACCAGTACAATTTCTAGGCCTGTTTTCACCCTTGTTACAAAACTTTCAAACTCATGCCTGCTGCCTATTTATCCAAAAACTACGCCATAGTTCAGTTTCGGATGTGATCTCTTGAAATTCATAAAGTACAGAGACACTACACACATTAGTGGTTAATATAGTAATAGCTAACAGGAGCGCACCTCACCATATTTCATGTTGTAGGTATATTGTACTCGTATTGCAAATGACATCTTTTTTTACTTTATAATAGATATAAAGGACATGAACAAAATCCAGGGTTTGGGGGTGCTGCCCCCTTTCCGCTCACCTGGGTGGGCTCATGCGGATACATACTAAGTACACGTTTTCTTTCTTCACTTAAATGTAAACCTGATAGTATTGTGAGTTCAAATTGCTTGCAAGTAATCCTACTGCCTATCCTGCATGATGCAGTACAGATTAGGTAGGTAGCCACAAATTGCATCGAAGAGGACATAGATACATGAAGTCACCTTTCCATAAAGGGTTGGCAAATTTCACCACCTATTACGCAAGACAAAATACAACTGGAATAAGTTTGCTTGTAAACTAATATGAGCATTTTATTGTAAAGGCCTTTAACTTGTCTTAACCGCTCTTCATTCCATCATGCCATCTAGGCACATAAATGAAAACGCTTATAAATCTTATCAGTTTCAAAAATGTTCTAAAAACCAAATCAGTTTGAAAACCACAGTAGCATGCAATGCAAGGTTGACATATTGGAACAACTGGTAATTAACAACCAGATGGGCATGGCTTAAAATGAACTCTACCTAAAGTACCTATACCCTTGTGTCATCTAGTGAGAACACTTTGACAGCTATACACCAGCTCACCTTGTTCAGAGGTTTATAACACTTCGACTTGACACTCGCGCGGTCTGCAGGTAAAAAATGTACAAGAGTAAAAACTATGACAAAGACTTTCATCGCCTTATTTAAATTATAAAACATTTGTTTACTCATTTTTATTATTCGATATTCTAAAAGTAATTTCTTATTCAAAATATAATTATAGGTTGAGGCGTGAAAAGTTTTTTCTTTAAGGAAAACGTTAACAACGCCCACATTTTGTGACAGAGACATTAAAATTAGATTGAATACAACATACATTCACATTGTAAAAGTTGAAATTATTCGTATTGTAAGATTAGTGCTGTGAGGATACGTTATCGATAAAAAATATTTAGGTATGAATTTTTTCCTTGTCTAAGGTTCCGCATATTACACAAAAGATCCAAATAAAAAAAGGTTATTAAACATATGTAACAATAGTAATCTGTGATACAATTGATCGATATTCTGGAAGAATTCTTAAGGAAATTAAGTATTCTAAACCCCACCTATACAATTTTAAGCGACTAGTACCTCCTCTGTCTGTCGCACTTTCAAGTCAAAACTACCGATTTATTATAGAAATTTGGTACAATGATAGTCTATAACCCGAGAAAGGACATAGGCTACTTTAGGTCCGGGTACAAGTTCCTGTGGGAAACGGGAACGGAAAAGCCTAATTAGGTGGCGAAGCTGCAGGGATCAATGAGTGATTATATAAAAAAGTAATTTTAAGTTCAACATCACATCTCTTAATAGGGTGTCATGTCGTGCCAAAAAAAAACTACACTACACTACATAGAGATTAATACTTTATAGAGATTATTCGTCTGATAGGGTCGTGCTGACAAACTTATTTGATATAAAAGGGGCAATACAAGTTTATGGATCGTTAGTCTTTTCATGAAGTGAAGATGATTACATTACTGAACAACTTGGAGAGTACAGAGCGACCTTTCTTAGGCCCAAACTATTGGCTACTAAAAAAAATTAAATTTATCATGCCTGAGTCAAATTATATTAAGATATTTTATATAATTATGCACCAGTTTCTCACAATTTTGGCGATTTCCGAGTTCATAGAGATCTTTATGATTTGGCCAGATTGCAATCTCGTGATCAGCAGCTTCAAAGTCACAATGTTGACTGTCGTATGTGTTGTAAAAGTGAATACCTTCATAGTTATGCAAAAAAACTGGCAAGAAATCTTTGATTACGTCACTGAAGCTGATAAATTTGAACGAATGGATGAAGATCCAGTCAGACGTTCAATTGTAAGTTCTTATACAAAATATAGCCGTCGCTTAACATATTTTTACTGGTTACTGACTTTTATCACATATTTGACTGTGACACAGCCTCCTTTGATAACATATTTATCTTCGTCTACATTGAGACAGAACGTACAAAATGAAACCGAAGATTTTCCTCCAATGTTCATAGCATATATGCCGTTAGATAAATACCACTCTCCAGGATGTTGGATCACTTATGTTTGGCATTTCCTCATGTGTACCAATGGAGCTAGTGTTATGGCAGCTTACGATTCATGTGTTGTTGTAATCATGGTGTTTTTCGGAGGGAAACTTGATCTGCTGCGGGACAGATGCAGACGAATGCTCGAGAGCATAGATGGAGATAAAAATAGTGATGAAGAATGCATTGAATTGGTTCGACAAATACATGAAATACAAATGAGTCTCATTAAGTAAGTTATATCAGATATTTTTTTTTAAATCTATGGTTTTTAAATAGTTAAAAAAGAATTCTAATGTCATTAGTAGGTACTTATTCTACATTCAACACATCCAAAGTACATACATAGATTTATGTTTATTTGAGTGAATCGCAATTTCAAAATCGATTGAGCAGACATTTTGTATGCACGCATACTTTGGGTACAGATTGGGTGGCAATGTTTGGTTTATTGTGTGACGTCGTTCTAAAGCCAATACGACCGACTAGTTATTTTAATGACCCTCTATATATAATAAGCGCATTAATGGAAAGAGTATTTGCAAATGCCCATTTGCACTAAAGTTAGGCGTATCAAGTTCACACCCATAGTTCCTACTAGCATTAGCCCGCGGCTACGCTCGCGTCGTGTTTTGTATGTGATTAATAAAAACCTTGTAAAAAATTATTACTGTTATACTTATTATCCTCTTTCAATCTGGAGGGTGTCTGACGTTACTATTACATGCCGCGCGCGCGGGACGGTAGTTAGTACAGGATTTTGTTTAGTGTTTTCTTTTCTTAGCCATGTTAGGTTCACAACTTGCCGATAGGGCTCCTATTCACCCCATTGTTGACATTGTAGTATCTGATGTTTTATATACTACTCGGGACTTCACGCGAAACAAAATTCTACTTACATTCACCGAAGTTTCGAACGCGTTGCAGCGTCTGTAGTAGCGTTTGTAGTATCTGGCCTAACCTCGAATCGAAATTCATTACATAACAAAAATCCTCATGATCTTTGGTCCAAGTTATGCGTTCTGATGTAGTTGTTAAACGTTGTGCTAAGTTAACTTCTGAAATAACATACACGAATCGGGAAACCTCTACGTTTCTTACCCATTACGCGCATGCTTGGGGTCAGTGGAATCAGGACTACTGATGCTACCTGAAGCTAACGGATGTACAGTCAGCCCCAAAAGTCGCTTGTACACTTAAAGAGACGAAATATTCTAAACATTAAACTTACCATAAGTCGGTGCTGTCACACAATATCAAAATAAACTTAACATCATAAATTTCCATAAAACGATGATGGGAGTCTTTCATTTGTCACTTAACATCTTACACATCATAAGTCGCTGAAAGTCTGTTGTTAATCTAGTTTTGTAGTGAATCTACAAAACTAGATTAACAAATCGTATTTTTAATGTTCTTGCGTGTGAATCTACTTAAGATTCTGGTTTCATTATATTTTTGTAATTAAATAAGGTTATTTTATAAGTCGCAGCTATTTCGTCGTTTAAATTTAACAATAAATATTTTAAATTATTGAAATATCTATATAAAAAGTTTATAGTGTTCTAGCCCGTATTAAGCAACTGATAAACATACTTATATATTTCTAAATATTAATATTGTAAAATAATAGTATATCATTGATCTGATCCGGAATTCAAACCCTAGACCTGACGAAAGCGAAAGTATTCACTACTACTTATGCTACCAAGGCGAGCAAAAATTTATTTTTTTGAATAAAATATTAAAACCAAAATACCAAATGGGTTCTTTCAGACAAAAAACTATAAATAACAAAGATTAAATAATAGAGTTACTATTGAAATATGTAACAATTAATATAAATTTAGTAATCCTAAGAAAGTATGGCGATTGGTTAATGAAATCTGTGGGAAACCACCAGCTCTGTGGACGAGGTTAAACGGAGATACATCCCCATGAGTGAACGGGATGTCAGTAACTTATTTGCTAACGAATTTAAAAAAAATACCAATAAAATTGTGCTAAATTGTGATATGCCCATGTTAAGTTCTCAACCATGTCAAGGGTTGGATGTGTCCATGCTGCTACCACAAATAGCCGATCATACCACACAGAAACTCATTAACAGGCTTAACACCAAAAAAGGTCCAGGTCTTTATGGCATAAGGGCTAAGGACATAAAACTAATATCCAAACAGATAACACCATCTATTACACACTTCATAAATACATGCATTAACACAGCTAAGTACCCTGACGAGATTAAGATGGGAATGGTTCGTCCTATATATAAAAAAGGCGACCGTACTGACTGTAATAACTATCGTCCAATAAGTATATTTCCATCTTTGGACAAAATAATTGAGACGTACATAGGTGACAGAATAAATGGATTTCTAAAAAAATCAACATAATACATAGGAAACAATACGGTTTTCAAAAAGACAAAAATACGTCTCAGTTACTATGTCAATTTACATATGAAATCAACGAGCACCTGAACAATAAGAGTCACGTGCTTGTTGTTTTCATTGACTTCTACAGGGCTTTCGATATGCTGCGATATGACGTCCTATTCAGCAGATTAGAGCAGACTGGCATACGCGGACCAATGTTAGAACTCATAAAAAACTATCACGAGCAAAGATATACCAAAGTAAAAGTAGGAAGAGAATTTAGTAACGGCGTACCAACCTCCAAGGGCACGGCTCAGGGCTCCGTGAACGGTCCAAAAGAATATATTATATACGTTAATGAAATGTGCAATATTTTTGAGCATGGTTCCGTATATCAGTTTGCTGACGATACATGCATTTTGCTGGCAGATCGTGTGCTGGCTTGTGCTGAGCGTAAGTTGCAGGAGAATTTCGACCACATGTGTCAATGGGCACACGATGTAGGACTTGTCATTAATGCAAAAAAGACTAAACTTAGCTGCATTTAGTCTCCACAGAACGCCAGGCGGACTAATTATATACCAGCGATAGTAGCCCACAGTCACGACTGTTTGCATGGTAATCATGGTTGTCTCTTGAACGATTGTGTCATGCTTGATTTGGTAAGTGAACACATGTACCTAGGCCTTATTGTTGACCACAGACTTAACTGGAATTCTCACATTGACTATATTTGTAATAAGATAAGAGCTGTACTGAGTAAACTATATTTGATTAAATATAAAATACCATTCAAAGTGTTAAGATTGATATATTTGGCATTGGTGGATAGTGTTATTGGGTACGGGTTGAGCAGTTATGGACGTGCTTGTAAAACAAAATTGGCAAATATTAATAACTTACAAATTAAATTATTAAAAACAATAGTTCCCAAAATAGTAAAACTTCAACACAGAAACTGTTATAATGGATTGTTCCAGTATTGCGAGCTGCTTCCTGTGCAGAGTAAACTTAGACTGACCATTCTAAAGGAAGGTTATTAATGTAAATGTACTAAAAGAGACATGTAAATGTACTACAAGAAATGAAAACCTATAAGATCATTAGAGTATACAAAAAAAATTAGTCTACCGAAATTTAACTTAACTTAACTTAACTATAAGTTAAGTTAAGTTAAGTTAATGTTCGGTAAACTAATTTTTTGAAAAACAAAACTACCTAAAATTAACAACAAATATGGTGCTAGAACATGTAATTACCTTTTGCCATATATTTTGAATGGTTTGCCTACTGCAATAGGCAGTTCCGTATGTCACTCCTACCTCCCACGTCTTGTATACTTTCCACCCTTTATCTATGATACCTTTACAGGTCAATAATTTTTCAGCACTTAATAAATCTTCGAATGAGACGATTATTTTATAAGCATTTATATATTTTATACCTTTTATACCTCCTATTTTTTCCGCTAGAAAAATGTTGGCCATTGTGAACTGTTTTGGTAGTTTCTCGGTACTAGTAATACAGATATCAATCTTTTTGGTTTTCCTTCTCTTTTCACCTCGGCACGGAATCCATTCTCTCTCTTTATTGTGTATATCTTCCTCACTATTTTTATCAATTTCTTGTATAAGGTCCTCTATTTCCGAATTGCTACTACTCATCATATTGTTAACAAAATCTCCAGTTCTGTCATCTTCAACTGCACGTTCACCCATTTTAAATAAGGTCCAAAACGCATTAACAGGTGGCTGCGCTTACGCGCGCCGTCCGTAAACAGGTTTTGCAATAGACGCACAACAATAACTTTAACAAAAATACTTAAAACGCGACGTAGCACACGGAGTGTGTATTAAGCACTGTAACCGAGTAGTTCTTATATAATATATATAATAAGATGTAAAACTGCATGTTGTGAACATTTTTAAATAAATAAAATAAAATAATAAAAATAATCAAGCAGTAAGTTCAAGGCGCACTCGAAACCTTGAGAACAGTAACCAACCTGTATACGGCGATAATTTACAATTACCCTAAAAGTGGATAAATTAATATTATTAATAATAATAATAATAGTCTTTTAGTACATTTACATTAATAACCTGGCAACCCTACACGTCAAATGTCGTTTTGCTGATAATATTTTAAATAATATTATAAATTAATTGAAATTACTGCAGAAACTGTGTATGTATTCACTTTAAAGGAAAAAAAATGATTATGATTCATCAAATTAACGGAATAAAACCTAAATATAAATATACCATAATATTTTAATGATGATGGATAGATATGACGTTTAATGTCATGTTTTATAAGGCAAACGAAAATAAATATAATGCAACGACAAAATGATTACAAGATCCAGGAACAAACTCAAAGCACCAGTAACACCTCCGGACTCGTCGCACAGCTCCGCCACGCAGCCCACGGTGAGCACATTAGCTACACCGACTGCTGCTGAGGCGTCGAGCTCTAGTTCCAGCGACGAGTTCTTCTCTCCGCCGTCGTCACCAACACCAGCGCGGCGGCGTGGGAGAGGCCGGCCACCGACTTGCTTGGCCTCCCGAGGCCCACAGGCTTCGAATAGGGCTCCCGCTACCGGTGGTGATGTGCGCCGCATGAGATGGACTAATTCTATAAACGAAAACGTCATGCGGGCATATTTTGTGGCTACAGAGGGGGGAATCAACCTTACTGCGTACCGTAGTCGGCTATTAACTGTGTTTCAGGATCTTGAACCAGCTGTTAACGTTTCGGCACAACGATTATCGGATCAGGTACGGGCTATTCAACGTTGTAACATGTTGGATAGTGTTGTACTTGAGCGGCTACGTTCTGAAATACGAAATAACCTCGCCTGTCGAACTTCATCTCAGGTTGCAAGTTTAGAGGTAACAAACACACCGCATAATGATGAAGTTGTAGCTGTGGAGGCTATTGCCGTAAGTAACCAGTGCAATGATGAATTAAGGAGTGCTTTGGAAGATGCGATGCCTGAATATCGATCTATGAGTCCAGGCTGTAGACCTAGCCTACCGCGTTTGCCTATGCATAAACGAAATATGGCCCTGGTGTGTGCTCTAGATTCGCTATTATCTGAATATTTGGATAATAGTGAATACCTTAGTGATACGCACTCGATTCTATACTGTGCAGCCGTTGCAGCATGTAGAGTAGCTGGAGTGATTTTTTTTGAAAAGAAACTTGCTTCTCCTCCTAAACCTGCCGTGCCAGCTTGGCAGTATAGAATTGAGCGTCGTATCGCTCGGGCTAGGGCACTCATCGGGAAGCTAATCTGTTTTAAATCGGAAAATACTCGACCGAGGGTCATGCGCTTTGTGAGACAGGCACTCGGGCACTAACATCACGCCTCAAGAATTTATGAGTATGTCATGTGTCACAGAGCGCATTGACTTTCTAAAACAGAAAGTTTATGCATGGGCCAACCGGATTCGACGTTATAAAAAACGCGTAGACCGATATACCCAGAATCGCATGTTCCAAAAGGATGAAAGGTGGGTTTATCGAAAATGGGAGAAACCCGATTCCGATGTGAATGATGGACCGCGACCAAATGCTGATGCCACAAGTGCATTTTGGCGTGGTATTTGGTCGAGGTCCGTTAGTCATATTGAAGGCGAATGGATGAGAGAGGTTGAGCGGGCATGTGAATCTATTTAAACAATGAACCCAATTAACATAATAGAAGACGATGTAGCAAATGCAGTCCGTTCATTGCCCAACTGGAAATCAGCGGGACCGGACGGACTCCATAATTTTGGCTAAAGTGGTTCCGTAGTTCACATGCTCGCTTAGCAACTCAATTCCAGTCGTCTGTAGAGTCGGGCTCTCTGCCCGATTTTATAACGACTGGAATAACCCACCTTCTCTATAAATCTGGCGATGCCTTGGATCCCAAAAATTATAGACCAATCACGTGTTTACCAACAGTCTATAAACTTCTAACATCCATTTTGAGAATCAAAATTACTTCACATTTTGATAAAAATTCAGTCTTGTCTTTGTCTCAAAATGGATGTAGAGGTGGGACCCGAGGCACCAAAGAGCTCCTTATTATTGATATGACCATTAACCAACAGGTACGCCGTAATCGTCGCAGTCTGGCGACATGTTGGATTGATTATAAAAAGGCTTTTGACTCTGTGCCTCATACCTGGCTTCTGAGGGTGCTGGAGCTGTACAAAGTGGATGCAACTCTTTGTACTTTCCTGCGGTCATGTATGAGGCAATGGAGAACAGACCTTTGCTATCCAGGATGTCGTCAGATTGTAACAAATGGCTTGCCTATTGAACGGGGCATATTCCAGGGCGACAGTCTCAGTCCTTTATGGTTTTGTCTAGCACTGAACCCTCTTAGTACTATACTAGAGAGTTCAGGGCTAGGCTTTCAGTTGCGGAGAGAAGGTCGAGTTATATCCCACCTACTTTACATGGACGACCTTAAGCTATTTGCCACCACCAAATTGGAACTGATAGAACTATTGAAGTTAACAAAATCCTTCAGTAGTTATATTAGAATGGAATTTGGCGTTGACAAATGTGCAGTCATGCATGTAAAGAAGGGTGGGATTGTGGAGTCTGAAGGTGTTGAGCTTTCGGATTCCATAATACTCAGATCTCTCTCCACTACTGAGACCTATAAGTATCTGGGTATATCACAGGCATTAGGAATTAACCAATCTGGTCTGAAACAAACATTGAAGGAGCGATTCTTTGACCGTCTGAAAAAAGTACTGAAAAGTCTTTTATCAGGCGGTAATAAAGTGCGTGCCTTCAATGGGTGGGTCATACCGGTCCTAATGTATTCCTTCGGTATACTTAGATGGACTCAGACTGAATTAGATGCCCTGGATAGGAGAGTGCGGTCTCTGTTGACCACATTTCGAATGCATTATCCTCGTTCATCAGTAATGAGGTTGTATATCCCTCGGAAGTGTGGAGGTCGAGGCTTTTTAAATGTCAAGACCCTCCATAACCGTGAGATATGCAACCTCAGAGAATATTTTCTCAATGCTGACACGAGGTTGCATCGCGATGTGGTTGCAGTGGATAATGGACATACCCCGCTCTCGTTGGCTAAAGAGAATTGGCATAAACCTATAGTACTTGGTGTTACTGATCGCAAGGAGGTATGGAAGAGTAAGGAGCTGCATGGTCGTTTTTATCAGGCCTTACACAGGCCTGATATAGACTTCAATGCATCAGTATCTTGGCTACGATTTGGTGATCTCTTTGGAGAGACTGAAGGGTTTGTTTTTGCAATTACTGACGAAGTTGTAATGACAAAGAACTACAGGAAGTATATCCTGAAGGATGGTACGGTAGACATCTGTCGGGCATGTCATCGCTACGGAGAATCCCTTAGGCATATTATTTCTGGTTGTTCGAGTCTTGCAAACGGTGAGTATTTGCATCGACACAACCAAGTAGCCAAGATCATTCACCAGCAACTTGCTCTTAAGTACAATCTTGTTGATTTAGAGGTACCATACTATAGATATGTGCCCGACCCAGTTCTCGAAAATGGTCATGTCACATTATACTGGGATCGATCTATTATCACGGACAGGACTATTGTCGCCAATAAGCCTGACATAGTGGTAATAGATCGATTAGAACGCCGTGCAATTATTGTTGACATCACCATACCTCATGACCTCATGAGAACCTCATGAAAGCCGAGGTAGACAAACAAAAGAAATATTTAGACTTGGCTCATGAGGTTGTCGACGTGTGGGGTGTGGATTCAGCGATCATTGTACCGATAGTCATATCTGTCCATGGACTTATAGCCAAGAGCCTTGACCAACACCTACAAAGGCTCGCGTTAAACAGCTGGATCAAGGGCCTGATACAGAAAGCAGTTCTTCTCGACACGGCACGTATTGTGAGGAAATTCCTTTCTCTGGAGCCCTAACCACCGGTAGCTTGGTCCCTGTACCCGATACCGGTGGGTCACTATTTTTTATATTTTTAAATTTATTTTTTATTTTATAGATATATTTAAAAATGTAATTGATATGTTGTATATATAAATAAAGAGAATAATAATAAATCTTTATTCATTTAGGTCACAAAGTAACACTTATGAACGTCAAGAATAATGCTTCTACATTTACATTTACTGCCAGATTCGCAAAGCAATAGGTAGAGCCTGAGGAAGAACCTGGCAATAAAACTCATGGCCACTCTTTTCTAAACGCCAGTAATTACATTAGTTGGATTAACATGATATTTGACCAATTATATAGTAATGAATTTATACAAACAAAAAAAATCAATGTTGTGTTTAAAATCATATCAAAATTAGAGCGATTATAGTTGCCGGTTCTAAGGGGCAGCCTACCCTTGAAGAAGAAGAAGCTGACAAGAAAGTCAATGGATGCCATTTTAAAATGTAGGAATGGCTTACAACATTAAAATTACACTTACATTGTTCCTTTGGATTTATGTGAGAACAGTCGACTAAACTTAAGTTTACCTTAAATATAAATAAGATTGTTTGAAATTATTGCTATAACAGCTATGAGCTGACCAGTCCCAACAGACGGCACCCGTTCACGGGTATGACGCGTATATATCAGTCATCGCCCTACTCAACCGTATTATAGGGAATAAGGCGACCCGATACATACGCCACCACTGCCAGGACACTTAGGCGAGCATGACATACTCAAAAACTGCACAGCAACTATCATGTCAATTTCAAAATAATAAATAAGTCTACATGGTGCTCACACAACAACAAAGTCAAATTACATATAATTATGTAGTTATTACCGGGACTAAACGCAGTTGCCTGGCGTTTCAAATTATTTATACTTTAGAATGTAAAAAAAAAAATACAACATATATATGCAGATTCAAGACAAGTAGAATATAACACAAGATTCATTCGAATATTAAATAGCTCGAGCGAAGAGCAAGCAACTCATTTCCATTTATTTTTATCATTCAAATAATCATTAATTGTGTAATAGGCCCTTTTCAAGAGGTGAGTCTTAATTTCCGCCTTAAATCTATGTAACGGCAGGTTCATAATGTTTAAAGGAATTTTATTATATAGGCGTACGCCAATTCCTCAAAAGAGTCGTGAACCTTATGTAAACGATGATGCGTTCCAATTAATTTATGCTTATTTCTAGTATTTATCAAATGTATGTCACTGTGTCTATTGTATAAATGTATGTTCTGTATAACTAACATAATATTTGCAAAATATATACTGTGATGCAACCGTTAAATGCCAATTTCTTTAGATTTTTCTCTAAGAGACACTCTAGCACTCAATTTATATATTGCACGTATAGCTCTCTTCTGGAGTACAAAAAATTCTTGTAGATCAGCTGCTTTGCCCCACATCAAAATGCCGTAAGACATGACACTATGAAAATAACTAAAGTATACCAGCCTGGCAGTTGCCACATCAGTAAGCTGCCTGACTTTACTAACGGCAAAGGCTGCCGAGCTGAGTTTACCTGCAAGACACGTTATTTGGGCATTCCACTGCAGTTTGCTATCTACAGTGATCCCCAAAAATACAGTTGATTCTACAAGATTAAGGGTATCACCGTTCAATGTTATATTTGTACCGCAATTCCTGACATTAGGCATACTGAATCAGATACATTTTGTCTTCTTAGCTTTTAGTAGCAAATTATTGGTCGTAAACCAATCTACAACTTGGGCAAGTGAACTATTTACGCCGTTAAAAGTACTAAGCGTGCGATCAACTTTAAAAATAAGTGACGTATCATCAGCAGATAGAACAATGTCGCACAAGTTCTGTATATTGAATGGCAGATCGTTAATATAAATTAAAAATAAAAACGGACCCAGAATTAATTCCTGCGGTACGCTCATAGAAACAGATGCTCCAGAGGAGCGAATTCCATAGACATCAACATGTTGTATTCGATCATTTAGGTAGGAGGCAACAAGGTTCAGTGCTGAGTCTTTGATACCATAATAAAAGAGTTTTCCCAACAGTGTTTTATGGTCAACGCGATCAAATGCTTTGGAGAGATCGCAGAATACACCAATAGCATCTTGTCTATTCTCCCAGGCGTCATATATATGATTCAGAAGTGTCACACCTGCATGAATGGTAGAACGACCCCTTGTGAACCCATACTGCTCCTTATGTAATAGCATATTTAAATTAAAATGAGCTTGTAATTGTTGCAATACAATTTTTTAAAAAAATTTGCTAATTGCTGGTAATATTGAAATTGGTCTGAAATTACCAGGGTCGGTTTTGGATCCAGATTTAAATAGAGGTATTACTTTACTGTGTTTCATTAAATCTGGAAACACTCCTTTATCAACACATTTATTAAATATTTTAGCTAGATGTGGTGATATATTAACAATGATAGACTCAATCAATTTTACAGAAATACCCCCCAAGTCAGCTGTCTTTTTTGAGTTAAGTAACTTGAATACTTTAACGATATCGTTGGGGTTTACATATTTAAAGCCAAATAAGACACTACACTGATCCACGCTGCCCCCAATCATGCGTTGAGCTTTTATTGGACAAGAATTTAAGGAGCTAGTTGTTTTCGCGGGTATGTCTATAAAGTAGTTGTTAAAAGTTTGTGCTATATCTAATTTATTATTACACACTTCGTTATTTATAATTAACTCAATGTTATTATCACGGGGTAGTAATCGACCGGTTTCAGTATTGATTACATTCCAAATCATTTTTGCCTTGTTTTTTTGACTCTTTAATTTTATTACTTATATGTAACGACTTGGCAGCAGCACAGGCCTTTTTAAAGGTCTTAGAATAAATTTTAACATATTGAATAAAGGCAGGATCAAAATTAAATTGCTTCGTACAACTTAGCCCTACTTTTGTAAATTCCTGCAGTTGCCCACTCACAAAATTCATCATCAATTAAAATTTTCTGCCTTCATTTTATAAATCCTGCGTCTCATTTGTTGGTCAAATAAACAAATTTTAAGAAAGTAGACATTAAACGGGAATGCACTCAGTAAATCAGCAGTCAATACCTGAGAGAGAGTTAGGGGATAAGATTATATGCCATTTTTCATAAGCGAAAGGCTGTACAAAACGTTATTAAGGCAAATGGAGGCCATAAAATTCTTTCACCGAAACTATATTTTAATGAGTTAATTGAATATTTGTATTTATCCTATCTACCTAGCACCGGTAGATAGTAGGAGGTTGCGGCATCTTTCTGCGAGCAGGGTTCGCTCGCAGAAAGATGCAGCAGTGGGTAAAGAGGGTGCGAGTGTGGACTCTCTTTGCGGCGGAATTGGCGCAGACTTGTCTTCGACCATTTTTATGACACATTAAGACGCAATATAACACCCGAAACAACACTTTACGGCGTGGGTTAACACCCAAAACCGCCGCGGTGATAACCCTGATGCCGGTAAACCTGTGACATAATTCCGAGAAGTTACCCTGGGTACTCGGCAATAGGCAGATGGGTAGGGACCGTGTGTTTTTAGTAGGTTCGAACACGGCTTGACATCCGTAGGGAATTCCACACATAAAAAATAGCCTACCAGCCTAGTAAATCAAAAAAAAATTGAATAACCCTAGGTTTTAAAAAATCTTACTGAAAATATCTAAAACCGGAAAAGCCGGAGGCTAAACCCGTGTGGCATAATATCCCGTTTCCCACAGGAACATGTGAACGGGATAATAAGCCCATAGCAGTCAGTCATAGTTCTTAACTTTCAACATTAACTAAACCTAATTTTTTTACTGATGAACAGTGTTTTTTTTTTAATCGGTTCAATGGATATAGAAATTACCTCTACAACGTCACATAGTCATATCATAAACTTTTCCTCTATAAAATATTAATATAATATATTTTTAATAAATATGATACTTTTTTACCAACTTTATTACTTAACCAGTCCTATAATACAAAAATCGAGAAACATTCCGACCACCAAAAGTAGATTCACACTTCAAAACATTCAAAATACGATTTGTTAATCTAATTTTGTAATGGATGACTATCAGCGACTTATGATATGTAAGATGTTTAGTGACAAATGAACGACTCTAATGCTAAGTTTATTTTGGAATCTTGTTACGACACTGACATATGGCCATATGTTAAGGTGTTTTGTAAATTTAAACTCGCTAAGTAACTTTTGGAGCTGACTGTACTTAGAGTTAGTGAAGTGCCCTAATGCTTTCAATTCAAAGTATAAAACTTTATTTAAAAACAAGCTTTTATTTTAAATAAAAGCTAAAATGAATAAAATAAAATTCTCTTTTTAAACTTATACTATCAATTTATAATGTTTTTCCATATTTTTCTATGATATAAAAGCTTTTCGAGACATTTATGTGTAAACACTTAAATAAGTACCTAAATAAAATAACTACTTCAAATGATTTATTATTTATTGTGGCTAGAACATTGCCCTGGTTAGGCAAAGGTCACAAGTTCAATCCCTGTCTCGAATAGAATTGTCTTTTTCCACTTTATTAAAATAATAATATGTATAGGTATATATTTATAGATATAAATAAATAGGTTTACAGTAGAGATATAGTATTCACGGACTTTCCTTCTAAATGTAGAAATAGTTGTGCTATTTCTGATAGTGAGTGGAAGTGAATTCCACAATCTGACCGCATAAGTGTATGCGGTCAGATTGACAGTGGTGAAGAAGTAGGAGTAGAAATCAGTTTTATGGAGAGGAAATCTGAGATTCGAGCGTAAATTAGATCTGCAGGGAGCATCAGGAGAGCGAACAAACGAGAACAGCTACTTTAGATATACCATAATGCCACGCCTTCATCCCCGAAGGGGTAGGCAGAGGCATATTAAACGTCTACATTTTACCGTATGCATTTTTGTCCCACGTAACAGGTGTTGAGCCCATTGCCGTGTTGAAATGGACAGGCGCAGGCTGTGGCGACCTGCTGTTGACATTTTTTAAGCCGCCCGTAAGTCCTTCAACTTGGCTTAACGACTGCCATTTTATTAGCAACCGGGGCCAACGGCTTATCGTGCCTTCCAAAGCACGGAACTGGACCTTTTTAGTGAGGTGGTAACAAAAAGGCTAACAGGTCTTATGTGCTAGACTCTAATTAGCACGACCAATTAAAGTCCTGGTAGTCTCGGACTGGGTCTGGTCTCCTTTAGATAAGAAGGTGATAATGGGTTATAAAGGATATTGAAAAGGAGGCTGAGAACTCGAGTGTTTCGGCAAAGGCAGATCGGGAGCAACTTCAGTTCTTTGCGAATTAGGGAAAGAAACATAATCGTATTTATTAGGATTGAATATGAAGCATTTACATAAATTTTGCAATCTCTCAAGTTTATCTAGAAGCTCCTCAATGGCTTCTAAGTAGAAAACATCAGCTTAGTCAATAATGGGTTGAATAAGACCTTGAGCAAGCCTTATTTTAGTCTGCAAGGGCAAGAAACTCTGTAAGCATCTCAAAGAGTGGAAAGAAAAGTGCCCCTTTTTGCTGACATCACTAATGTGAGAGCTCCAAGTTAGCGTGGTGTCCATAATCATACCCAAGTTCTTCATGGAGTCCGTGTAAGGTATTTAAATACAGTCCAATAGCACAGGATTCAACCCGGACACCTGGAGAGTGCTACATTGGTATTTACTGCCGTTGATGATTACTTGCGACTTGGATGGCCCAGTCCAAATCCTGATTTATAAGAGATATACCTGAGAGAGCATCGGTAGCCGTAAAATGACGGTACAGCTGCAGATCATCAGCATAGAGATGGAAGTTACTAGAAATAAGACTCGTAGCAGAGTTGATAAAGATAGATAATAAAAGAGGAGATAGAACGCTACCCTGAGGAACACCCGCAGATAGTTAGCACCATTCCGAAGATGTCTGGCTGATGCGAACACATTGAGAGCACCCCCGAAGATAGGCGTCAAACCAGGATATAGCAGAAGAAGAAACATTTATTGACCTTAGTGTGCAAAATAGAATATCAAAATCGACTGATTTGAAAGCACTGCTGAAGTCAAGTAACACTATGAGGGTACCTTTTTGCTACATAGCCCAGCGGATGTCATCCGTCACTTTAACAAGCACAGAGACAGTGCTATGCCCTGTGCGAAAACTCGACTGGAAGGAGCTGGGAAGTCAGAAGATGAATGAACGACCGTAAGCTGCCGATAGACAATATGCTCAAGGACTTTGGAAAGAAAATGATGAATGGAGATTGGTCTGTAATCAGTTAACAAGCAAGGGTTGGTTGTTTTGGGTAAATGTACGACATGCGTTGGACTTCCAAACCGTATTATTAAACATTATTAAACAATATTATAAAAAAAAACAAGTAAATACCTTAATCTCGCGATAAGGTTTAATGGCAATAGGTGATGAGCTGCCTAAATACTGCAGTTTATATTACCATATGAAGCACGACAATGGTCGTAGATGAAAATACCACAAACCCCCAAACTGTCACACGTTTAGAAACAATTTTGAAAAGCAATTACTATGCTAACTAAATCTTAAA
Organism: Thumatha senex; assembly: GCA_948477245.1. Taxonomy (NCBI): domain Eukaryota; kingdom Metazoa; phylum Arthropoda; class Insecta; order Lepidoptera; family Erebidae; genus Thumatha; species Thumatha senex. The sequence continues at coordinate 27,701,930 of OX419724.1, forward strand.
TATAAATTTAAAGTGGTAAAAATTCAGTCTCGAGCTGGACTCAAACCAGCGTCTTCTGGTTTAGCGCTCTAGACGCGTCAGCAACTACACCACCGAGACCTACTTAAAACTGACGAATTAATCCACCTCTTTCCGTCTTAAGGCGACGAAGGCGCCATCGACCTGCACTTAGCAAAGTTTTCTCTCATCTCAAAACTGACCGTAACATGTGATGTTTAACGCTGTGATGTTTTCCTAACATTGAGATAGCAAGGCTACGAGCAAATTGTTTTAAAAGAAATCCTTTGAATTCAAATTATTTTCAGATACTGGAGGTTATTTAATTCTCTGATATCGCCGATAATGTTTCTCTACGTGGTGATTTGGGCTGTGATGATTTGTTCCAGCGCGTTTCAACTTTCTGTACGTACCAACTGAATCTATACTAATATTAAAAAAATTTGTAACTTTGTAACCTCTGCCTACCCAAATTGGCAAATATTTCTATGGTTCTTTCACAAAAAATACATAAAAGCGGTCATCTAGGGAAACTAACTGGGGACTAGCCGCTCATGTCACTTAATCAATTTATCACTCAGATATGTTTCGAAAGTTGTAAATGGTTAAGTTTAGTTTATAGCCCCTCCAAACATTTTTTACAATTCCTAAGCCATGCCTAAGCTTAACAGATGCTAAGCTTTGGCAAAAGTTACAAGATAGAATATGAATTACACTAATAACCTAACCTAACACGTACTAAGTATAAAACTTTATTTAAATTGATAGATAAGAGATTAAAACAAAAAAAGTCACACTGTAATAGTTTATTTTTCGCCATAAAAGGCTAAAGTGCTGCTGTTTTTTGTTTAAAGTCTGATTTAAATTTTTTAAAGTTTAATTTATTTAATATTTTACGTTAACTAGTTAAGCTAAATATAACTCTTAGTGCAATTCCACTAGGTATCTTAGTCACTGAGTTCCCACTGCTTTATTATTTAGTTAGAACTAAGAGAATTGATTTCTATGACAAGTATTTCTTCTTTTATCTTTAATTTCACAGTTGGTCGTTAACACGGCAGACAAATTTGTAATGGTCCAGTATCTAGTATTTGGAATAGCGCAACTGTTTATGTTCTGCTGGCACAGTAATGAAGTTATGTTAAAAGTAAGTACTTAATCTATTCATTTTAGTGGAGTCTATAGTACAAATGAAGAGAGACGTTTCCTACCCGCGTAAAGGGTGACATTCGTGCCAAGGGTCTCTACTAGGGATGTTGACGACCGTGTAAAGTGGAGCAGAAAAGTAAAAAAGCAGTCCTCGAGCTCCGTGAGACGCTTGGATAATGATAATGATGACGTTTCCTACGTGCGAATGATAACTTTTCCTAATAAGACAACACTTAAGGCGCCTTCAAACCTAAAGAAGTTCTAAATAAGAAGCAGTGTAAATATCCCGCGATATTAACTCAATGGGTTTTGCCCCGCTTTCATAAACATTGTAGGTAGCCTTAAGTTAGTTCTTCTTTTTTACTTACATTGTTGATTTCTACCATTGGCAAGAACAAAAAACGTTTGTAGTTACTTCGCTCCTGGTTCTTTTGCCGCAATTCAGTTCATCCCTTACACCAACTTTCTATTCTAACACTGAATTATGTATAGTGTCTTGCTTTAAGCTTATTAATTTTGTGTAAATAGTTTCATTTTATGTAACGACATCCTCGAAAGTTTCAAAGTGTGTATGTTTGTCACTTCCACACGCTCAAACGGCTGGGTTAATTGGTATAACATTTGGTGTGGAGGTAGCTCACTGGATTGACACATAGACTAGCTTTTTATTTTGGAAACTGGTTCTAGTGGGTAACGGGTACGGGAAAACTTCATAAAACGTTCTCTAGTAGTTCAATAACTACGTTAATGATTTCCATTGAGTAATATCAATAATGTAGGGTCTGCTCAAGAAGACACTACTAAGTCGTGCTAATATTGATATTAGAGCAAATTCCAGAATAAGGAGCTATCCTCAGGACCTTTTGAAAGTAACTGGTACATTGGAAGCTCCAAACAAAGAAAAACTATGTTAATCCTATCTGGGCAGCTTGGTATCAAGAATGTGTTTACTGCGGGTCCATTTGCCGATCTCACTATATCGACATTCGTCAATGTAAGTGTACAGTTTCTCAGTATAATCCATTTCATGCATGAATTTATAAAAATACCGGGAGGAGCTCAAGGTAAAATAAATCGGAGACCAAGTTAAAGGCACAGTTCATAAATTGCTACCAATATGTGAACCAATTTTAACCGGTGCGTAGGTACCCGCTATCTGAATTGATAGTGAAGAATTACGCATTAGGGCCTGAATGGGCATTACTGACTGCTTTTAAATGTGTTATAAACCAAAAACAATTGGAGGAATGGAATTACTCACTACGTATGACTTAGAAGTTTTAAATACATACGTATTGTCATGCCTTTATTCCCGAAGGAGTAGACGGAGGCATACTATACGCCCACATTTTACCGTATGCATTTTTGTCCAATGTAACAGGTGGTGAGACTATTGCCGTGTTGAAATCGACAGGCGCAGGCTGTGGCGACCTGCTGTTGAAATTTTTCAAGCCGCCCATTAAGCCTTCAACCAGGCTTAACGACTGCCATTTTACTGGCAACCGGGACCAACAGCTTAACGTGCCTTCCAAAACACGGAGACGCTCGGAAATGTAAATTCCACAAAGTGGTCACCCATCCAAGGACCACCTATAGAAAATGTTGCTTAACGGAGTGATCGTTTACAGAACACTGAGTCAGCGGGGCCACGAGCGCTTCAAGTTTTAAATAAACGGAAATAATGCACAAAAAAGCACAAGGTCAAATAATTTATAGAGTATTTTACCTATAGCCCTGAAATTTTGGTCCTTGTGCACCCTTTCTTTACTGACTAGACCAGACAACAAGTATTCGCGAATGAGCAAATTTGAAGTACAATGAAGTAAACTAATGAAAACCTGCAGTTGTAACAGTATTGTGTACGGTGATGACACTAATATAATTATTGTTTGTTACAGATACTAAAAGGAGCTTATAGTTACTACGCATTGCTTAGAAAGTAATCTTTAACAACTTACACTGAATAATTGAAACTTAGTAGGTAAATCTAGGTTCTTTGTAAAAGTGCAAGTGATAAATCTGTGAGAATGTCTTATATAAGATGATATTTCTTTACGTTGTTTTGTTTGAAATATAGTTGTCGAAAGTATACTACTACTACTACTGTACTACTATAATTCTAGTAGTTAGGTATCCACCTTCATATTGCAAGGTGAGTACAGTAGGTACTGAAATAATTTTCTAACTTGTTACAAATATCAGTCAAGTGTGTAAAGTTGGTGATTACCGCTGAGGCGCTATTGATCTAAAGAGAGCTGAAGACGGTAATCAACAATACACACGTGTATCATACGACGTTTTTTAATACATTTCTGAATAATATAATACTAACTTATATTATATAAACACAATACTTTTTTTTATATAATTATTTTATGACCTGGTTACGAAGACCTTTTAGCCAAATCTTATTTTTAATATCATATTTCTTCAATCTTATCTTCTAATTTTAGTCCTGTCCAGTCTTTGTCGATGTCGAGTGCTCAGTCCTAGGTCCTGGTCCTTGCCCTCAGTATAATGGTGGTTCTTATACTGAAGTTTTCTGTGGACTTTACGCGGCAAGATAGAAAATAGCATTTCACAGCTTAAATATAATTGTTAAACACAATACTAAATAAAACAAATTAGTTTTTTTTATGTCTTTTTTTTTATTATTAATTTATGGCCTGGTTACGAAGACCTTTTAGCCAAATCTTATTTTTTATATCATATTTCTTCAATCTTATCTTCTAATTTAGTCCTGTCCAGTCTTTGTCGATGTCGAGTCATCAGTCCTAGGTCCTGGTTCTTGCCCTCAGTATAATGGTGGTTCCTATACTGAGGGTTTCAGTGGACTTTACGCGGCAAGATAGAAAATAGCATTTCACTGCATATATATCATTGTCTTTCACTATAGCACGTTAACACAAATTTAATGTCCAAGAAATCACCACTTCCGCACATAAAACAAGATAAATGCACTAGTTTTAGAAAATAATATACAGCAAGCGTCCGCACTTGTCCCTGTTCCCGCGCAAAGTCCTTTATTTTTTATGCGCGCACATCGACCACAGAGTAAAGTTTGAGGTTTTTTTTTTCCTTTTTTATTAAAGTTGTTGTTTAAAGTCTTAAACAGAGAAAAATTAAAAGTTATATTTGAGTGAAAGTCATGATGAAATTTTCTATTTAAATACGAAGTTGCAAGAAATGAACAAGCAACAGGTAGGTATATTAATTTATTTGGTCTATTGAACGCGATCTTATTTGTATAGATTTTTTTTTGAATAATGCAACTCAACCAGCTGTTTGGCGCCAATTCTGGAAGATGACGCACGGTTGCCGTATTTTATTTTCCAAAACGAGTGTATAATTCGTGATTTTGTGTTTAATAATGGTGGATTATGATACATAAAGTGTACGAAGATGTGCATGAGTTATGGAAAAAGAAATGTTGCAGTGAACAGCGGTGTTATATGTGTTAGTGCCAAATCTCCATAGAAAGCCCTAATTAAGCACCACCTCGTTTTCTACTCTAATTTTCTGTTATAAGGTGTAATTGTTATGTGGTTTTTGATCGGAATTGGTAGAAGGCACGGTTGTGTGACATCTCAATTCTTCTACGGTCACCTTCGAGACTTTAGTACGGAGATCAGTTTGGTAGGACCACGCCGCAGTACCTACCCATACCCAGACCGATTTGGGAGCTTTTGTTTGAGCAGAAAGAGGACGAGTCTATTCACAAATATTATTATCCATAAAAAATGGTAAAGGTTAATCCATGGTTAATCGTAGTTTTTCTTATTACTGCCAAAAATAAAAATTATTGTACAATACTCCATAGAAAGCAATAACACTCAAATCAGCATAATGAAAGTAAAATGGTATAAGCTTATTATATAAATTAAGATGATACAGCTGGCTAGCTTTACAACCACGAAGCATACATAGCCCTCAAACATTTTTATTTAGTAGCGATAATACGAAATGGTGTTATAAGGAATTCAAAACCTTTTATTTAACAAAAAATAAAAGATCATAGAATAAAAACAATAAGATAATGCGTTCCAAGACCTAAAAGACGTCTCCGCGTGTCGCAGTATAAGAGACCTTCAGGCGATTCTCGTTGTAGTCATAAGCCTCATTAAGAATCCCGAACTAATTGAGGCTGAGAACCATCATCCTGGTCTTAAATGAGTAGGTACGTCTACGAGAACCAGAATAAGTAGGTACCTCATGCGTCCGTACTTCAAACGTCTTGTGGCTGTGACATCGAGGCGCATTTTGCTGCAACCTGGGCAAAGTTGCAAATCTGGCGGGTGTCTCACTTCAAAATATCGGTTCGGTTGAAAACGTGGCATCATATAACTAACGTAACTACAGGACAGTGAACCCTAGGTTTTACAGAAGGTAAGCAATTTGGATGTAACCAGAAATAACGCTCAGACGATGTTGAGTATAATAAGGATAAAGGTTGATTATTTTTCTATTTAAGACGTGATAACTTAGTTATTTACAAAACGGACTTCATTTTGTTGTACGAAGTTGTTGAACTGTTTTAGTTCACCATACGAGTACTACTTAGAAACAATACAAATGAAGATTTGACACGAGTTATCTACCTTATTTAGTTCATCTGATAATATAACTATAATACGACTTTACTGGGGTTAGATATATAAGGCGTCTACAGCATACATGGTATATGGAGTGCTACTAGGAGTGAGAGTAAGGGGCCCAAGCAAACCTTACCTGGAACACCTGCCGACCAGTGAGGACGGAGGGCAGTCTGCAGCTGCAGTTGTCATAAAGTTTAAATCAAACTACACATGGCTCTGTTGCCCTTCCACCGAGTCTCCTGCAGGAACGCCACGTCCACCCTCCGCCTGGAGAGTACTTCGGCCAACTCTACCGCACGCCCAGTCAGCGTGCTAATGTTCCACGATGCGAAGCGGATACGGGTTGGGGCTAACTTCTTTAGTAGTGCTGGCCCTACACACGGCAGCCCTAGCCCATTTGCCACAGGAGTCGGACGGGGCTCCTGTGCTGCAATCCTATTGTGTCTTACCATGTCAGTTCTTGCATTTTGGAAGCGACGCCCTCGGACCTCCCAACCCCTGAAGGGCCAGAGCCTCGTCCGTTTTTCAGCAGGTGCACGCACTAGCACGTGAGGTTAACTTGGGAAGGAAGATCTTGGTGGGGCCCCCTATACCCACACATACATAGCGCAGTCTATACCAAAGTAAATTAATTAAGCTTGTGGTACCTAGGATCTAGACAACTGACAAACATCCTTATAGATATATATATATATATATATATATATTTATGATCTGTCAAATTGCTAAGATAGAGGTCCTCGTTTTAATTTGAATTTTGTAGAAAAAAATGTTTAAATGTTCATATAAATATTGTTAAATTGTCGAGCAATTTTAGTTTATGCTCTACTATTGTTATCTATTCATTGATCCTCCAATAAAGTCAATAAAAGTGCAATTTAATGAGTCGATCAATAAGAATTAATTTGCTGTCACTATAATATAAACTTTCAATATTACTTATTATGTTGAAGGCCTTATGGGCGGCTTGAAAATTTCAACAGCAGGTAGCCACAACCTGCGTCTGTCTATTTCAACACGGCAATGGGCTCACCACCTATTACGTGGGACAGGAATCCACACGGTGAAAAGTGGGCATATAATATGCCTCTGCCACCCCTTCGGGGATAAGGCGTGATGGATATTTATTTTTATTTTATTTCAATATTACTTATTATACTCTTTGATATCAACAGTGACAAGCAGGCTCAGACTAGATTGCTAAGGCCGCTATCGGTTGTCCTAGCGACGACATGCGTCGCTAGGTCTCTTCCACTGCAGCGTCCAATTGCAAGACCATCCTGTGACACCTACGTAACGACGCATGCGTGTTGTTACCAAAACAAGCAGCCTTCATATTTTGACTTTGAATTTTTATGGTTTTAGTGTACATTTAAGTTTCTATATTGTGTTTTTAAATTTGTTTTAAGTTGTTATTTTTTGTGATTCTATTTAACTGTTGTGAATGCAGTCCGTGAACCAATGTTGTGATAGCACATCGAACGCGACCCATACATGTACACAGTGCAATAAGTCATTCAAATCTTTAATAGGCCTTAACAAGTAAGCTCCTCGCCTTCTCCCGCATCTCTAATTAAACATGATGCCCCTCATAATCGCAAAAAACTCATCGAAAACAAAATCTATGACCGAGATCTCAAAGGTGCCGCTCGCCTTTTGTTCTCAAACGACGTGCTATCACCAGATACTCCTGACACCCTTCAGGCCTTATGGTCAAAACATCCTCCAGCTCCAGTTAACCCATATTTTCTCGACCCACCAACAGCAGGGCAAGCAAGCCTTCAAATTCAAAACAAAGATGTAAAGGATGCCATTTTATCTTTTAAACCAGGTTCGGCTGCTGGTTTGGATGGAATCTCACCCCAACATTTGAAAGACTTAACATCGCATTCTGTGGGTGATGCAGGCGAGCAACTTGTAAATTCAATCACTAAATTAATCAACTTTATGTATTCCGGTAATGTCAATCCAGAAATTGTTCCCATCCTTTTCGGCGCGAACCTCATTGCCCTCACCAAAAAGGACGGAGGGGTGAGACCAATTGCTGTTGGATCAATACTACGACGTCTGGCCTCTAAAATTGCTGTTCGACATATTTTACTAAAATTAAATTCGGAATTTCAACCCGTACAGTTAGGCTTCGGTGTAAAAGGAGGGTGTGAGGCAGCCGTCCATGCCCTACGCTCTTTCCTAACTTACGGACAGCCTGACGTGTTGCTCAAAATTGATGTCAAAAATGCATTCAATTCGGTAAATAGGTATACCCTGCTGACGGAAATAAAACAACATATACCGGAAATTTACAATTATCTTCTTCTCAGTTACGCTGACCCAACAAAATTGTTATATCGATCTAATGAACTGTCCTCGGAAGTAGGTTGTCAACAGGGTGATCCCCTTGGGCCTGCAATTTTTAGTTTGGCTATAAATCCGATAATCAAAAATTTAAATTCTAAATTCAACGTTTGGTATTTGGACGACGGAACCCTAGGAGGAGATGTGGATACTGTGTTTTCGGACCTATTTTTAATCAAAAATAAATTTGAAACCATTGGTTTGGAGCTTAATTTTAGCAAATGCGAACTTTTTATAAATAACTGCGACTTAAATTTCAATGACGTTAAACGATAATTCAATATTTTGGCTCCAAATATTAAAATAGTTAACAGTAAATCCCTTTAACTTTTAGGCTCTCCAATCTTTAATGAATCTATTTCTGAATATATTAATAATTCAATAACTAAATTCCAAAATTCTGCTGACCGTCTCCTTGAAATTAGTCCACATTATGCACTTTGCATCTTAAAATTCTGTCTTTTCGTCCCAAAATTTACTTATGTGCTCCGTTGCTGCTCCTCTTGGAATCACCCAGATCTTTTGACACAAGTAGAAGACTTAATCAAAATTAGCTTCGAACCGATTTTTAATATGCAGCTGAACGAGCATTTTGGACCCAAGCATCCCTACTAATCCGTTATGGTGGTTTAGGGATTCGAAAAATTTCCAGTGTCGCTTTACCAGCCTTTCTATCTTCTGTCCATAGTTCAACAAATCTCATAAGTAAAATTTTAAGGGCATCCCCTTCAAACTTTGAGATTGCAGGCTTGGAAGAAGCTAGAAACGCTTTCTTAATTGCTTGCCCAGGTCAAAATTTTCCTTTTTCTCTAAATTCACAGAGGAGCTGGGACGACATAAACTGCAAATTGACTTATGACAATCTTTTGAGCTGTAGTACAGGTTCGGCACGTGCTAGGCTTTTGGCCGTGGGTGCGCATGATGCCGGCTACTGGCTTCACGCGTACCCTTCGTCAAATACAGAAACTTTTCTTGAGCCTGACACGCTCCGAATCGCAACCTGTCTACCGCGCGGGCCAGACAGAAGATACGTAAGACGCAGACGGGGCGCGGACATTAGTCTCTACCGCGTCCCTTTCATACAAAATGTATAGAAGCGTCACGACGCAAAACATACAGAAGAGACGGGGCGCGGGCGCAACGCTTTTACGTCTGCGCCTTTTATTCAAGACATACAGAAGACACGGGGCGCGGACGGGGCGCGGGGTGGCATGCTGGCCGGGCGCGCCGGGCGCCGGGCGGGTCTCGCTTACTCCCATGTGTACTTGTGAGGTCTAATAGTTGCGTTGTTTTGAGTTGTTATAACTTTAAAATAAATAAATAAATATCCATCACGCCTTATCCCCGAAAGGGTGGCAGAGGCATATTATATGCCCACTTTTCACCGTAATAGGTGGTGAGCCCATTGCCGTGTTGAAATAGACAGACGCAGGTTGTGGCTACCTGCTGTTGAAATTTTTTTAAGCCGCCTATAAGGCCTTCAACCAGGCTTAACGACTGCCATTTTACTGGCAACCGGGACCAAATGTAAGCATATGTAAATGCCACAAAGTGGTCACCCATCCGACGACCAGCCATAGTGAAAGTTGCGTACCTCAGTGATCGTTTACCGAACACTGAGACCGCGGGGCCACGAGCTTTATAACTTTCTTTTTTAAAATGCGTGACGACCTAGCATTTGTTATTCAGTTTTGTGACGGAGTCGATTATCCATTAGGAATAGATCTATCATGCTTCTCTTTGACTTACATCTCCTCGTAAACATATGAATTTGTTTGTGGTTGAACATTGTGTTCGCCACAAACAAATCCTTTTCCTTACAAAATGCCAGTAGAAGCTTGCCAGCGTCGTTCACCCATTTATCCCCATACTTCCCGAGTACCTACCGACTCGAAACCATCGCGAGCGGTACCCACCCATCCATTTAAGTCTCCACATACTATAAGTCTTCACAAGACTGTACACATGGGAGTAAGCGAGACCCGCCCGGCGCGCCCGGCCAGCATGCCACCCCGCGCCCCGTCCGCGCCCCGTCTCTTCTGTATGTCTTGAATAAAAGGCGCAGACGTAAAAGCGTTGCGCCCGCGCCCCGTCTCTTCTGTATGTTTTGCGTCGTGACGCTTCTATACATTTTGTATGAAAGGGACGCGGTAGAGACTAATGTCCGCGCCCCGTCTGCGTATTACGTATCTTCTGTCTGGCCCGCGCCGTAGACAGGTTGCGATTCGGAGCGTGTCAGGCTCAAGATAAGTTTCTGTATTTGACGAAGGGTACGCGTGAAGCCAGTAGCCGGCATCATGCGCACCCACGGCCAAAAGCCTAGCACGTGCCGAACCTGTACTACAGCTCAAAAGATTGTCATAAGTCAATTTGCAGTTTATGTCGTCCCAGCTCCTCTGTGAATTTAGAGAAAAAGGAAAATTTTGACCTGGGCAAGCAATTAAGAAAGCGTTTCTAGCTTCTTCCAAGCCTGCAATCTCAAAGTTTGAAGGGGATGCCCTTAAAATTTTACTTATGAGATTTGTTGAACTATGGACAGAAGATAGAAAGGCTGGTAAAGCGACACTGGAAATTTTTCGAATCCCTAAACCACCATAACGGATTAGTAGGGATGCTTGGGTCCAAAATGCTCGTTCAGCTGCATATTAAAAATCGGTTCGAAGCTAATTTTGATTAAGTCTTCTACTTGTGTCAAAAGATCTGGGTGATTCCAAGAGGAGCAGCAACGGAGCACATAAGTAAATTTTGGGACGAAAAGACAGAATTTTAAGATGCAAAGTGCATAATGTGGACTAATTTCAAGGAGACGGTCAGCAGAATTTTGGAATTTAGTTATTGAATTATTAATATATTCAGAAATAGATTCATTAAAGATTGGAGAGCCTAAAAGTTAAAGGGATTTACTGTTAACTATTTTAATATTTGGAGCCAAAATATTGAATTATCGTTTAACGTCATTGAAATTTAAGTCGCAGTTATTTATAAAAAGTTCGCATTTGCTAAAATTAAGCTCCAAACCAATGGTTTCAAATTTATTTTTGATTAAAAATAGGTCCGAAAACACAGTATCCACATCTCCTCCTAGGGTTCCGTCGTCCAAATACCAAACGTTGAATTTAGAATTAAAATTTTTGATTATCGGATTTATAGCCAAACTAAAAATTGCAGGCCCAAGGGGATCACCCTGTTGACAACCTACTTCCGAGGACAGTTCATTAGATCGATATAACAATTTTGTTGGGTCAGCGTAACTGAGAAGAAGATAATTGTAAATTTCCGGTATATGTTGTTTTATTTCCGTCAGCAGGGTATGCCTATTTACCGAATTGAATGCATTTTTGACATCAATTTTGAGCAACACGTCAGGCTGTCCGTAAGTTAGGAAAGAGCGTAGGGCATGGACGGCTGCCTCACACCCTCCTTTTACACCGAAGCCTAACTGTACGGGTTGAAATTCCGAATTTAATTTTAGTAAAATATGTCGAACAGCAATTTTAGAGGCCAGACGTCGTAGTGTTGATCCAACAGCAATTGGTCTCACCCCTCCGTCCTTTTTGTAGGTGAAGAGCTGAAGACCAAGGGCTGTCGGAGCGTCGAGCTGTATCTGATGCCAGCTTGTCCTCAAATTCCCTTTGTGCACGGACTTGATCGAGTCGATGTGGTTTTTAATTTATTAGAAGTTGTTATGTAAAATGTACTGAAGCGTTTGTTTACTAGTATGCATTTCATGCATGAACTTGAACTTATTAAAATTCCGGGAGGGGCTCAATGTAAAACAAATCGGAGACTAAGTTTAAGGCACAGTTCATAAATTTGTACCAATATGTGAACGAATTTTAGCCACTGCGTAGGTACCCATTATCTGAAGTGATAGTTAAGAATTACTCATTAGGGCCAGAATGGGCATTATTGACTGCTTCAAAATGTGCTATAAACCAAAAAACATTTCGAGGAATAGGATTACTCAATACCCACGACCTATGACTTAGAAGTTTTAAATATAGACGGATTATTAGTATTTCAGGCAAAATGTGAATAATCTTCATACCACGTGATCTTTGGCATTACGGCAGTAACGCCTATGTCTAAAAACGGAAATAATGCACAAAAAGTACAATGTCAAATAAATTATAGAGTATTTTATAGGCCCGAAATGTTGGTTCCTTGATGGGATCCTTGTGCACTGTTTCTTTACTGACTAGACATATTCGCGAATAAGCAAATTTTCACTAAACTGTTGAAACTTGCAGTTGTAACAGTATTGTGTACGGTGATGACACTAATATAATTATTGTTTGTTACAGATACTAAAAGGAGCTTATAGTTACTACGCATTGCTTAGAAAGTACACTGAATAATTAACTAACTTACACTGAATAATTGAAACGTAGTAGGTAATCTATATATCTTAGTAAAAGTGCAAGTAATAGGTAATCTGTTAGAAAAGACATAACATATTAATAAATCTACATTAAAATCCTTACACACATCACTACATTATTTTTACTAGTAAACAAAAGCTTCAGTACATTTTACATAACAACTTCTAATAAATTAAAAACCACATCGACTCGATCAAGTCCGTGCACAAAGGGAATTTGAGGACAAGCTGGCATCAGATACAGCTCGACGCTCCGACAGCCCTTGGTCTTCAGCTCTTCACCTAGTCAAGAAAAAAGATGACAGCTGGAGACCTTGTGGTGACTACAGAGCACTCAATGCGAGAACAATTCCTGATCGCTGCCCTATCCGACATATTTAGGATTTTTCTCACCAACTGTCTGGATGCTCAATTTTTTCTACGGTTGACCTTGTGAAGGCCTACAACCAGATAGCCATTAACCCACAGGATATACCAAAGACTGCTATCACGACGTGCTTTGGGATGTTTGCGGAACTCAGCACAAACCTTTCAAAGGTTCATTAATGAAGTGCTCTAAGGGCTAGATTTCTGCTACGGGTATATTGATGACATTATGGTTTTTTCTCATAGCTAAATTGAACACAAATTGCAACTACGACAGCTCTTCGAGCGGCTCCAGCAGTACGGCGTACTCATAAACACTACTAAGTGCGTATTTGGACAAGAAGCTGTCACTTTCTTAGGGTACAAAGTGTCCGCCGCTAGATCTAATCCCTTGGATGAGATAGTTCAAACTGTCAAAGAGTTACCTGTTCCAAAAACTGTTAAAGAGCTTCGGCGTTTCTTGGGGATGCTAAACTTTTATCGAAGATTCATACCTCAGGCCGCCAAACTCCAAGCACCGCTAAACTCCTTACTGCAGGGACCCAAAATCAAAGGTTCTCACCCTGTGTATATGACTCCAGAGTTAGTTCAGTCATTCGCGGACTGCAAGACATCATTGTCAGAAGTCACACTTCTAGCTCACCCGGACTACTTGGCAAAACTCGCAATCGTCACTGACGCTTCGGATACTGCAATTGGCGCGGTACTTCAGCAGCGCAAATGCAACGTTTAGCAACCTTTAGCCTTCTTCTCGCACAAGCTTTCGAGGAGCCAAAAGAAGTACAGCAGTCCCTACGACAGAGAGCTTTTGGCAATCTATGAAGCTATAAAATATTTCAGACATATGGTTGAAACTCCCACCTTTGCCATTTACACGGATTGTCGTCCAGCAAGCACGACTGCTCTCCAAGGCAATTCAGGGACTTAGACTTCATATCGCAATTTATCACGGACATATAATATATACCTGGACCTGAAAATGTGGTTGCCGATGCCCTCTCTCGTGTTGACGAAATCTCCATGGCTATGGACTACAAGTCTCAGGAGGACAATATTTAACTGCAAGATCTTCTCCGTAATGGTTCCTCTCTGAAACTAAAAAAAAGGCGAACGATACACAGCGACTTACCTATCTTCTGCGATACTTCTGTGAGCCCCCGCGGCCGTACATCACTCCAAGATTCAGACGGCAAGCTTTTGACACGGTACATAACTGGAATCTTCCTGGAAGTTCAGCTACAGCGCGACTGGTGGCACAAAAATGTGTGAGGCCAGGGATACGTAGTAATTGTAGAGAGTGGTCTAGGCAATACTTAAAATGCCGGAAAAGCAAAATTTCCCGACACACACGCTATCCTCTTTTCTCTTTCCTTACCCCTTCTGGGAGGTTCTCTCATATCCACATTGAGCTCGTGGGACGTTTACCATTGTCTTGTGGTTACAGATACTGCCTCACTGTTATCAACAGATTTACGAGATGACCTGAGGCTTTTCCACTGCAGGACATCACGGCTGATACGTGCGCAGCTGCCCTCGTGTCTGGCTGGATAGCCAGATTTAGCTGCCCCGCACGTGTGACTATCGACCGTGGTCGCCAGTTCGAGAGCCACCTCTTCAAAGCACTCACCAGCATGATCGGCGCGCGTCACCTCCGAACCACAGCATACCACCCGGCAGCAAACGGAATTTTAGAACGTTTCCACCGCCAGCTGAAGTCATTCGAGGACTGCAAGACATCATTGTCAGAAGTCACACTTCTAGCTCACCCGGACTACCTGGCACAACTCGCAATCGTCACTGCCGCTTCGGATACTGCAATTGGCTGCTATAATGTGTCATGATTCTTCACAATGGACCAAATCATTACCACTGGTGCATTAGGGATCAGAAATTCCTGGAAGGAAGACCTGCCAGCCAGCCCAACAGAGTTGGTGTATGGTGAGCTACTTCAAATGCCTGGCCAGTTTCTTGCACCCAAGAACAACTACACTACTGAAAACATCACCTGTGAAAAACGTGACCCGTCTCCGAGCTTACATGGCGAAGTTGTCTTCTAAGCCTACTTCTTGGCATACCACAAAACCATTTTATATACCACGTGATCTTAACGTGGTATATAAAATGGTTTGAGGTCAGCCTACGTGACGAAAGAAGTTCATATTCCTACTTCAACTGCAAATGCTACCGGGACTGAGAAACGCGATGAGGAGAAGAGAATTCGGTGCGGCAGAAGAGTAAAGCTGCCAAACTTTAGCGACCGTAGTTAAGGTCTGGCCGGGGGAGTAATGTGGCGATACACTCGCCAACACAAAACCGCTCCGCTTATGAAGCTTGTACCACAGCTTTACGTCGCATCGAAGTACCTACTTGCTACTCGCTTCCAACACATCTATTACGCGTTCCCGGTTTTGCTTGCTAAGTATATATGTGCTATCGGTCGTAGTAATAATACAGTTAATGTAATCAGTGTTTTAATAATATTAGTACTTAGGTAATTAATATACTCGCTAAATAATATCTTCATATGCTTTCGTGTTTCTTCACTTCATTCTTAATCACTATCTTCACTTACCTGTTCTGCTACTACTTCTGCTTTCTGCTTGCTGCTGCTGTAAGCTACTACATCGCCCGCATACCTTACTGGTAAAGAAGAAACTGAGAGAATTATATAAGTAGGTACCACAATACGTACATTCTACAAAGGCATTAATGACGTCATTGCTACCACGTACGCCACTCGATGAACTTCGCTAGTGTTTAGATCCATAACTTCGTCAACTTTAGTCGTAGAACAAAAATTTTTACATTATATGATATGGATTTTTTGGATCTATAAATCTGTATTATCAATATATAACGTTACGAATCCTCATTGCCTGCAGTTCCACTAACGTAAATGGACCGCGAGCGTTGTAGTCGAAATTCATGGACCGCACATCTTGGGCAAAGTGGACGTTAGCAGTTATACAATTGTATTGTACTATTGTGTGAAATCTGTGCATTTCGAAGTGATCAGACGTGTTTATAATATTAAAATTGTAACATGCAGTTTTGACTAGCGATATAGTGCGGACTTATTGCCGCCAGACGTCGCTAGTTATATTGATGGATAGGATGTTAGTGCCTAGCATTTGCCTATAGATGGCATTACCGGGTCTGATATTCAAGAGATCCCATTTTAATTAAAAAATATAACATTAAAATTGAATGAACAGTTTTTTTTAAGGAATACTAGTATTTAAATCAATAATTCAACATAAATATAAAATAACTTTAACTTGGTCTATGGTGGTAGAAATTAGTATGTTGATTACTGAACGACAAGAAAAGGATATTTTTGACAGTTCTCCAGAGTGGGGTCGAGTTGAAAAAAAAAGGATAATTAGGAGGAGTGTGGAAGGATCTTGATCGATTATTGACCTGCGATAGTTAAAGGATACCCGAAGTTCTCCAGATTTCTGAGAAATTCTCCAAATTCGTTAATAGTGATTTTCTTGTGCAAGTTTTGGCCAATCCAGCCAAGTTCTATAGCCGTTAATAGTTATAATCACGTACGAGTGTATTAGAAACCCCGCTATCCACATAATTGCTGGAAGCGTTGTGGTTTCCCTTGGAGGAAAGGCGCGGAGGCTTCGCAAGATTCTGCTACTTGCCTGTGAGTTGCACTCATAAGGGCCGCTGCTCACGGTCTCTGTGGGCTGTCATCGATTACTGCTGCTCTTGAGGGCAATCCTGGTCCTCGGGCAGTTTTTCTCAGCATTGGGCATCAGCGGGTCGACGCACGGAAGCTCGGCGTGAGCGGAATTGTCAGCTCACTCCGCAAGCTTCGCACCCTTGCACAAAAGCTGAGTACTTTTTATTTTTCTACTCCTGCATTCTGCTTCATATTTTCTTGTGTGTGTGTGTGTGAAGAATACCTATTTATGAACATTATACCCTTAGCATTGCATTTATATAATAATTGATACCTGCGATGAACTTATATTGAAAAATATTTATATTTTTTATTGTGAGGTAGATTTTTTTATTCCTTAAAATAATCGAATTCCTTTTTTATTAAACCTCGTAAAGAACAATTGTGCAAGCATATCATTTATCTCCCAACCACACACATTCTTCATCAAGGCGCCCTGGGATATTTCTTTTAGAGTCTCTCTTCATTGCTCAAGAGTGTGCTTTTTGAGACTAGTGTTAATTTGGTATTATTATTTATTTATCTGTCTCAAGCAGGTTACATTTTCCAATACGAATGAAACTTCCCCTGTAAGTAGTTAATAATAGGTACTTGTGTTGGGGTTGTTTCGCTCCTTCCCTTAACATAATAAATACTTTAAGTCTCAAAATCGGTCTGACAAATGTTTTTTTTTTTTTTTTTTCAAAGAATACGAGAAAGACGGCGTTTTTCCTTTCTTTATATTTCAATAAATGACTGAAATATTTACGATCAAAGTGCGTATAACGCGGGTGACCGCATACGTCACAACACTGCTCATTCAACTGTCGCGCTCTCGTTCGCACCCGAACGCCGCGCCGCGCCTTGTCGCAGTCTGTGATACGTTATGACGTCATAATGAGCGCGTCTAATCTCGAAAATTCAAATAAGGGCTATAACTTCTCGTCATCACGTACCATTTCTCCCAAGTGTCAGCAAAATAAACTATTGCCGTGTAGTCTGCATAAGAAAACATTTTTTCGCGATTTTGTATTTGTGATTGTAAAAGTAACCCTGCCCAGGTGGTGACGCTGGCAACACTCCCCCAAGTATACTATTCACGTATCATAAATAACCACCTCACGCAGCTATCCCACCACGTTGCGCAGAATCTCGAAATGAATCGTTGTGCCGTATGGTGACGAGTGTGGGGTCCCGGCGGTCACGCTCGTGGGATACAGGGTCCTTCTCTTCGGTGTGTCATCTCCTGCATGTGTAGTGGAGGCGGTGATTATGACACTACTCGTGGCAAACAATGGCGGTCTACGCTACTATTTTGCATCCCAAAGTTGTTGCTTTGCATCCCAAAGTTATTGCTTTGCATCCCGTGCCTTGCAGGTAGGACCCCGTTGAATAGCGCCTGTATTATTGCTGGCAAGAACTGAGTACGCCGATGTTATTCAACGAAACAGTCAGTGGGCCAGGGTTCGAGCGGTGCGTGATATGACATGGGTGGCCTCTAGGCGATATTAAACAGAGCCAATAGGACCAGAATGTAGGCCTTCAAGCGAGCGGCTGCCTCGCTTTTACGGCTGTGTCTCTTAGCACAGGTGTAAAACGCGCTGCCCGTTGGAAGCTCTACTCACACTTACGTAGCATGCAGGTCAACTTTAGTCAATTTTCGTTGCCACCGCTGCGTTACCCTGATGAACCACTTTCTCATAAAGCCAAAGAGAAAGCTGACATGCTTTTAGAGGTCTTTCCCTTATCGATGAATGTAGCTTGTAGCCCACCACCATCGCTATTGGTGCCAATACAATGCCTCAAATAGTGACCAGGCAATGCGAAGTACGGGAAATGCTACGGTTACTCGACTCTCGATAAGTCAAACTCATTCAATAAGTAATATATTGATTTTCGGGATGTTTACCATGCACATTTTACTCCGTACTTACTCATTTTACGCTTGCAACAGTGCCGAAATATCGGATGCTCGCGCGTGAAAGTGTACATGGTGAATATCCCAAAAAATAATATTTTACTAATGTGAATATGACTATTATAGTTTAAATTCAAACTCATTCAAACCTGAAGGATCGCTTATCACTGATCGGCAATTCGACTTTCGACCGAAACTATCATCAACTTCTCAGCATCCGTAAGACATGTTTTTAGTGAGGTCTTTGATAGTGTATGATATGTGTTGGATCATTTCAAGCTTCCAGCAATGATCTTCCGCATCTATTGTGCAGCTAGATGGCCAGTTTTTTTCACGGGTTTTATCATTTGTGATGATCAGATTTTTTGCTAAAGAGCTCGTAGCTCCGATAACTAAGTGTTTTGTAAACGGTCACTGCATTAAAAAACTTGGTCCCAGTTGCCAGTAATATGACAGTTGTTAAGCCAAGTGGAAGGCCTTTCGGGCGGCTTGAAAACTGTTAATAGCACGTCTAAGGGAATGATAAAGACAACACAAGGATGTATGGGCTAAATTTCCTTTGTCTGCCCACAGATGGGCGAAGATGACTAACAAAAAGCTGCCAAGTGCAAAATGACAAATGTCACTACAATTGCCAAAACGCCAAAATCCAAATAAAATTTCTCTTTGAATACAATTAAGAATTTTATTGCTATATTGTTTCGTTTCATTTTATATATTATTTATCGTTATTTATTTTGTGATACTTCTAATTTTATACTTTACCTGTCAGGAACTTATTATAATGTCTCACCAAACAGGAATTCAAGGTAAGTTGTGCTATATATAATACAAGTTACCTTTGCCTTCCATTTCAATAATTCGCTTACATGATAAGAAATTAATAAAATCCAGTTATACAGATCCTGGTCGGTGTAGGTGATAATTGGAGGCATACGATAAACACCCACGCCTAATGAAATCCATCTACTATATGCAATGCTTCAGAGTTTAATTTGTATTTATTTTTGTATTAAACTTATATTAAATTGTAAAATAATATTATAGACCTAAGGTACTTGTAAATATTCATGCCACATAACATAGTATAATTTATATATATATATATATTCATCACGCCTTATCCCCGAAGGGGTGGCAGAGGCATATTATATGCTCACTTTTCACCGTGTGGATTCCTGTCCCACGTAATAGGTGGTGAGCCCATTGCCGTGTTGAAATAGACAGACGCAGGATGTGGCTACCTGCTTTTGAACTCTTTCAAGCCGCCCATAAGGCCTTAAACCAGGCATAACGACTGCCATTTTACTGCCATTAACCGGGACCAACGGCTTAACGTGCCTTCCGAAGCACGGAAACGCTCGCAAATGTCAATGCCACAAAGTGGTCACCCATCCGACGACCGGCCATAGTGAAGTTGCGTAACTCAGTGATTGTTTACAGAACACTGAGACCGCGGGGACATGAGCACTTCTAATAATTTTTAACAATACTTATCTTGTTCTTTAAGCTCTTCTTTTTATGAAATCAATGTCTGTAACCCACAGAATATTTATCTATACTAATAATATAATGCTGAAGAGTTTGTTTGTTTGGTTGAACGCGCTTAAGTTCAGGAACTACTGGTTGGAAAATTATTTTTGTGTTAGATAGCCCATTTATCGAGGAAGGCTATAGGCTATATTTCATTACGCCACTACACTGGGGAGCAGAGCAGTAGTCATAAATATCGACAAATCGGGAAAATTTTTTGCACAGCTTTATGCATCATTGTAGAATTTATAAGCGACGGGATTAAATAGGTGCAACAGGATTAAATAGGTGCGACTGCTGTGGTCATCTAGTATGTATTATAAAATCAATCATAAGATTTGCATATAATATGAATCAACCAGTTAATGGTACCCAACCACCTACACCAACAAAAATATAAACATAACTATCTTTTTTATGTATAATATGTCTTTATCTTTATTATCTAAGCTGTAATCCCATTACAAGAGAAACTTAATCATAGTTTAGAATATTTTTATGGCACTTTTTACAAACAGTAAAATTTTAATTTATAATTAGAGAAAGGTAGACTTTCCTTCCATGTTTATAAAATGATCATCCAGTTTTTTGGGGATTTAACATTATAGTGTTTAGTATCTGTACTCATGTAGAAATGCTTTTTTGTTATAAGACTGGGATTGTGAAACATGAGATTCCATTGCCAATTAGATTTAGTGCAATGTACAAATAAAATAATTGTGACGAAGATATTCCTACAGTAGGTAATTTACAAGATAATTAAATATCAGACTTGTCCTTGCCACCTCAGTCATATATAAAATAAATATCATTTCTTATCAAATTCCAATTCTGACTAATATACTCAGCTTTATAACTTTCAGCTAATGCAGAACTGAAGAAATATTTGGGTAAATGCAGAGATGGTAAAATCAGAGTACTGAAAATAAGCATTGATAGTGGTAATTTTCAAGATTATAACCTATCATTAATTATTATATTCTTTTAAAAATAATTTATTACTCAGCAATAGTATTTGGCATTGTTGAGAGTAGTCTCAGAGTCGAGATACTGACCTCTAAATGCCTGCCTCAGATCCTCTCTACAGCTGGTTTACTAGCTTGTCGGTTAGGTTGTCTTGGGCCTCTGAAATCATAATGATTCCCTGTACACCATGAATGATTCCAGTAGATAATAAATTAATCTGTATTTTTAGATCTTCTATTACATTTCAGAACAGTTGGTGTTATCTAAACATTATCCACCAAAACACTCATGGGAGCAAGACTTTGATAAATATGTTCCCTCCTTAATTGTTGATGACCTCCCTTGCTACATTTTATACAGGTAATTTGATTATCACTTTTATTATTTCAATGTTAATTTAGAAATAGGCTAGAACTCTTAAATTAGGATCTGATCAGTCGTATATGACATTTCTAACATGCATAATATAAAAAGGTTAACAATATTTAGTGAAATTTACTGACCAAAATTGACTGCCTCGATTTTTTTTTATTATTATAATTATTTACAAAATGTTGCAAGTCTTCCTTTAATAAAATTGACAATGACTATTCTATTTTAGGTTTGACTCAACCAATTCTGTTGGATATGAGTGGTTACTACTCAGCTGGTCTCCAGACAGTGCCCCAGTCAGACATAAGATGTTGTATGCCTCTACTAAAGCTACACTCAAACAGGAATTTGGATCATCCCATATTAAAGATGAAATGCATGCGACAGTCAGGGTAAGTTTAACATTATTAGTCTCTATAAATTAATTTGTGTATATATATATGTATATGTAAAGTTGTGTATTGGACTTATAAAATGACAGACCTACTTTGGGATCTATCTGCTAGTTCAATTGAAAAAAGAGATGTTACACATAGTGCGTTATTATTGGTCGATAATATTGCGATATCAGCTTTTAGTACGTTATGTTTTAGAATGACAGTCACTTAAGCACACTGGTGTAATACGACGCAATAGAAGTAGTATGCTTGCATTTCTCCGTCCCGGGATGTTCCGATATGAGTTCTTTTTTTTACATTTGTATTGGGTGCACATGTGACCTCAAACTCAACCACGAGATAGTACGTTTAGGCGAGGGCCTAGAATAAATACGAAATAGAATTTTCGTTTAGCATTATCGTATTAACATATCCTGCACTATAAGTTACATGCATAATATATTAAGTAACTGGTTCATAATAATGATTACGAAGTAACTAATTCCTTTTATTAATTGTTATGTATTGCTAGATAAGCACTAATGTGGGTAGTTATGTCTCAAATGTCAAATAAATTAGTTTGTTTCTTAAACTCAACTTTGGCGTATCTTTTAATTATCATGAAGGAATTGATTCCTTCGTGATTCATTTACAGTTCATTCATGTTACAGTTCCTCTGCGATTATGGCACTTGAAACAATGTCGAAATATTAGATACCCTAAGATAGTAGGTAATAGATATATTATGGTTAATTCTCCGAAAAAAAAAATTTGTTATTCAGTATTCTGCAACTTTGAGTCTTCAAATGAATAATTGCATTTTTCATAACCACAATTTTAGGAAGAAGTATCTCTGAAGGGTTATAATGCGCACTTAACTGGAGTGAGAGCACCGGCGCCCCTCACTGATAGAGAAGAGGCCTTGAAAGAATTACAAGAGAGTGAACAGAACACCAACTATGGAACTGATGCTAGGTATGATTTATTCTACAATTTGTAGTAATGTACATATAGTAACTAGCGATGCCCCGCGGCGTCACCCGTTGCATACTTCGAACTACTGACACCCTACACATACCCCCATAATTGATAAGTTTTACAATAATTTATGAAATTTTTTTCCGATTTGGTGAAATTTATGATTACTGCTCCGGCCTCCTTCGTAGTAGCGTAATGATATATAGCATATATCCTTGTTCTATAAATGGGCTATCCAAAACAAAAAGATTTTTTTCGTTTCAGACCGGTAGTATCCGAGATTAGCGTTTCAACCAAGTAAACAAACAAACTTTACACCTTTATAATTTTATATCATAGATTTTGAACTTTCATTCAAATTGTACCTACTTATTATTTATTCAACGATCCAACTAGCGAGTCAGTTTTTTTATTACCATACTACAGGATACAATTTCTATCACAAGACATGATAATCAAATTCTCAGAATTCCGTCATTTGTATGCATATTTAGGAAGTTAAGCGAAAGTTGTCCGACTTGCTTTTGGCGGTGTGCGGTGATTTCGCAGGTTCCCATAGCTATTCGTTTTTTATAGTTTTTCCAATTAGATTAAGTTGTGTGTATGTGTGCGCGCGTGATATTTTGAATTTTTGGACTTCTGATTCAGTTTTACTCTGGGTACTTCTAATTCAAACCTACACGAAATTATATTCATTTATATAAAATATTTCATTTACTTTCAATTTATTTACATCATAGCCTGTCGTCATGGAGCTGTTGTGTGCTGAGGTGTTTATGTGAAATAGACTTATTAAAATTTACATTTCTTCGAAGAAACCTATCAAGACCTGCTTTTACGATACATCGTCAGTAAATTCTAAAATAATGCATAAAAATTTGCCCGATTTGACGACATTTATGGCTACTGCTCCGCACTCCAGGGTAGTAGCGTGATGATTTATAGCCTATAGCCTTCCTCATGGGCTATCTAACACAACGATTTTTTCGAATCCGACCTGGGGGCCTAGTCTACTATTGACAAGTCGTAGAATAGAACCAGAATCCCTGTTTTTAGCTGTCAAAATGTTTATAGATTATCAAAAACTAGCTGTCCCGCTCGGCTTCGCCCGTGACATACTTCGAACCCCGTGGCACCCATTTAATCCCGTCGTGTATTAATTTCACAATAATTTATAAACATTTTCCAAATTCGTTGAATTATGGTTAAACGATATTAATTTCTTTGCGCATTATTTTGAATTTGCTATAACTCGTAAGATATTCATTTAAGATGCAATGTGTAAAGGGACAAAATACTCTTCATGAAATGCTAACGCCAACTAACGTATTAAAAATGATAAGGATTAATAACCTATTTGTGTAAATAGCCTTCAAATTACCGCTTTATAATTACAAGATTTTTTAAGTATTAAAATGGTTATAGTATGTTATCCTTAAGAGATCGACATATACAGTCGCGGACTTTTTTGTACACATATATTAGGTACACAATTCCACCATACATTATTTTGTTATATCTCAAAGGGTTTAGGCAGCGTTTTCGTTGATAGCTCCCAGTATTTGAAAAAATAATCTTGAATCAAATGCTATCCCATTTTAATAGTCATAAAATACTCCATGCGAATCAATTTGGGTTTATGAAAGGGCGCTCAACTTCCGATGCTGGTGTTGAGTTATTAAAATGTATTCATGAAGCATGGGAAGACAAGCACGAAGCATTAGGTATATTTTGCGATCTATCAAAGGCTTTTGATTGCGTTCAACATGAAACGCTGTGCAAAAAATTACACCACTATGGAATAAGAGGCAAAGCTCTCGACCTTCTGTCTTCATATTTGAACAATAGAATACAGAGGGTCGATATTAATGGTACACGTTCTGTAGGATCCATGGTTACAATGGGTGTGCCGCAAGGCTGGATACTTGGGCCATTCTTGTTCCTCATTTATATTAATGATTTACCATTTTATGTAGGGGACAGGAATAGGATTGTTTTGTTTGCAGATGACACCTCATTAATTTTTAAAATTAAAAGACAATTAGATAACTATGACGATGTAAACAATGCAATTGCAAGAGTAGTTCATTGGTTCAGCTCAAATAATCTTTGCCTTAATGAAAATAAAACTAAATGTATAAAATTTACTCTACCAAATGTAAAACAAGTTGCGGCCAATGTTCAACTGAATGGACAAGTGTTAGAGTTTGTAGAATCAACTGTGTTCCTAGGTATAACTATTGATGCCAATTTGCAGTGGGGCCCACACATAGAAAAGACAGCCTCTAGATTAAGTTCGGCTGCATACGCTGTAAAAAAGATCAGGACTCTAACAGATGTGGATACGGCTAGAATGGTTTACTTCAGCTATTTTCATAGTATTATGTAAATAAATAAATAAAAATAAATAAATATCCATCACGCCTTATCCCCGAAGGGGTGGCAGAGGCATATTATATGCCCACTTTTCACCGTGTGGATTCCTGTACCACATAATAGGTGGTGAGCCCATTGCCGTGTTGAAATGTACAGACGCAGGTTGTGGGTACCTGCTGTTGAATTTTTTCAAGCCACCCATAAGGAATTCAACCAGACTTAACGACTGCCATTTTACTAGCAACCGGGACCAACGGCTTAACGTGCCTTCCGAAGCACGGAAACGCTCGCAAATGTAAATGCCACAAAGTGGTCACCCATCCGAGGACCAGCCATAGTGAAAGTTCCGTAACTCAGTGATCGTTTACAGAACACTGAGACCGCGGGGCCACGAGCGCTTCTTATAGTATTATGTCTTACGGTATTCTCCTTTGGGGGAGTGCTGCAGATTTAAATATTATTTTTGTTCTACAAAAGCGGGCTGTACGCGCTATTTATAATTTGGGCCCCAGAGTTTCTCTCCGAGAAAAATTCAAAGAAGTAAATATTCTAACCGTACCATCACAATACATTTTTGCCAATCTTATGTATGTCCAGAACAATCTATCACAGTTTTCTAAACTCTGTGATAAACATAATATAAACACTAGAAATAAAAATAATCTTTCAGTCCACCACAGTCGACTACATAAGATTGGCGATTCTTTCCAGGGTAACTGTATACGCTTTTACAACAAGCTTCCCTGTGACCTGAGAAATTTACCTTTAAATAAATTTAAAAAGTTTATTAAAAACAAGCTTTGTGAAAAAGGTTTTTACTCCGTTACAGACTATTTGCAGGACAGGGACGCCTGGAAATGATCTGCTGGCAAAGTGAAATAATATTAAATTGTAAATAGGCCATCAAAAAAAAAAAAAGCCTTCCTAAGTTTCTTGCCGGTTCTTCTCAGGTGGGCCGCGTTCCGAACCGGTGGTCGCTTTAAATATTTTAAATAGTGTATGACATTTTGTAAGCGCCGTTAAAATGGTCTATGCAAAATAAAGATATTTTTTTTTTTTTTATAGACAGCTTATATTTTCCGGCAACCTCAACAACTATCGTTATAATTTAGTCAATGCATACAAAAAGTTAACAAATTATACATAAAAACCCTCCTATATGAATCACTCTATATACTAAAAAAAAACCGCATCAAAATCTGTTGCTTAGTTTTAATAACCATACACCTTAATATACACATTAACCATATACCTGACAGCGAAAAACGTTTATACTACTAGATCGTTCAATAAGTCCCGAAAATAACTTGGAAATGGCCTATATATTAAAAACTCGTTTAATTTTTAAAAAGTAATGGCTACAAAATAGAAGCGCTCGTGGCCCCGCGGTCTCAGTGTTCTGTAAACGTTCACGGAGTTACGCAACTTTCACTATGGCTGGTCCTCGGATGGGTGACCACTTTGTGGTATTTACATTTGCGAGCGTTTCCGTGCTTCGGAAGGCACGTTAAGCCGTTGGTCCCGGTTGCCAGTAAAATGGCAGTCGTTAAGCCTGGTTGAAGGCCTTATGGGCGGCTTGAAAATTTCAACAGCAGGTAGCCACAACCTGCGTCTGTCTATTTCAACACGGCAATGGGCTCACCACCTATTACGTGGGACAGGAATCCACACGGTGAAAAGTGGGCATATAATATGCCTCTGCCACCCCTTCGGGGATAAGGCGTGATGGATATTTATTTATTTTATTTTACAAAATTTTAAAAAACGGAACATTAAAATATTGATTTTGCAGACATCTAAGTGTAGTTTCGATACAATGAATAAAAACGAGTTTCGCGTGTTGATAAAACATTGCTTTTTAATGGGAAAAAATACCGTTCAACGGTATGCAGACTTCAAACGCGGTCGCATGGACACAAATGATGGAGAACGCTCAGGTCCTCCAAATGAAGCAGTGACTCAACAAAATATTAACCAAGTCCTCAAAATCGTAATGGAAGATCGGAACATAAAAGAAGATAAGATAGCCAAAATAGTGAAGATTTCAGCTGGTAGTATTTTCACTATATTATATAAAAAATTGCCTATGAATTAGCTTTTTTCCAAGTGGGTGCCGCGTTTGCTTACAACTGATCAAAAGGAACAACGTATCAATCATTTAGAGCGATGTTTGGCGCTGATGAATCGTAATAAAAAGGATTTTTTACGTCGGTATGTGACAATGGATGAAACATGGATACACCATTTTACTCCGGAATCCAATCGGCAGTTAGCGGAGTGGAGAGCGGCTGGTGAAAGCCGCCCGAAGCGGCCAAAGACTCAGAAATCTATATTTTGGGATGCGCATGGAATACTTTTCATCGACTACCTTGAAAAGTGGCAAAATATAAATAGTGACTATTACATGTGCTTATTGGAGCGATTGAAGTACGAAATTGCGGATAAACGGCCTCAAATGAACAAAAAGAAAGTGGTGTTTCACCAGGACAACGCGCCTTGTCACATGTCTGTGAGAACGATGGCAAAATTAATGAATTGGGCTTTGAATTGCTTCCTCATCCCCCTTATTCGCCAGACTTGGCCCCCAGCGATTACTGGCTCTTTGCAGATCTCAAAAAAATGCTCCAGGGTAAGAAATTTGACTCAAATAGTGAAGTTATCACAGCAACGGAGGCTCATTTTGAAGCCAAAGACAAATCGTTCTACACGAATGGGATAGAAACGTTATAAAAGCGTTGGAGGGACTGTATCGCTCTTGGAGGAGACTACGTTGATGAATAAAAAATAATTTTATAAAAAAATCCTTGTTTTAGTACTTAGTCTCGGGACTTATTGAACCATGTGTAGTGTTGCAACTGACTAGCGGCCACTGGCGCGGTACGTGTTAGTAGAATTCTATCGGCTGACCGATAGAAGTCTGTTTGAGTAGGATTATAAATAAACTAGATGTCCCCCACAGCTTCGCCCGTAGAATATTTCGACCACCCATCGCACCTATTTAATCCCTTCGCTTAAAAATTCTACAATGATGCATAAAAATTTGCCCGATTTGTCGACATTTATGACTACTGCTCTGCTCCCCAGTGTAGTAGGTTAATTATATAAATATCGTTTAGTCTACTCACAAAACGCCATCTGATTCCAAACTAAGCAGAACTTGTACTATGGTAACCAGATATCTAATAAACCTACATATATACTTCTCAATACATACATATTATAAATAAATAACACCCAGACACAGAATAAACCATCGTGCTCATCACACAAAGTTTTATCCTGGGTGGGAATCGAACACAAGACATCTTGCGTAACAGTCGGATACACTCCCACCGCGCCACAGAGGCTGATTATTCTAGTAGACTTCGACAAACTGTCAATATTGTACCGGTGGTGGCTCTCTATTCAGCGACGATTTCGATTCTATTTTGACACGATTGAAATAGCAGCCTCGGCCCCCAGTAGTTCCTGAGATTAGCGCGTTCAGCTTTATAATATTAGTATAGGTTCAATTGTCAAGTGTCCTTTATATTTATTTCAGGCAGTCCACTATGGGCGGTGTATCATTTCCAATTACAGATGATACAAAACAAGGAATTCATGATCTCAAAAGAGGTTCCTATAACTATTTACAATTTAAGATAGGTGAGTTGAACTATACATTGTGGGACTGGTGCTAATTCTGTTGTTGAGACCACTAAACTAAATATCTCTAAAATTTTCTTATTTTTATTAAGAAATTGCCAAATGCCATTCTGTTATTAAGTCGAACTAAAGTTGGTGATAAATTTGGTCTAAATCAATCTAATAGAAGCATATGCTTAATATATATTTATTATTTCTATTTATCTATCACGCCTTATCCCCGAAGGGGTGGCAGAGGTATACATATTGTATGCCCACTTTTCACCATGTGTATTCCTGTCCCACGTAATAGGCGGTGAGTCCATTGCCGTGTTGAAATGGACAGGCGCAAAGTTTTTAAGCCGCTCATAAGGCTTTCAACTTGGCTTAACGACTGCCATTTTACTGGCAGCCGGGACCAACGGCTTCACGTACCTGCCGAAGCACGGAACTGGGAAGGGGCTAAAGGGCCGAATAAATTTAATAAAATGTGTCTATTTCAGATGTTAAATTTGGAAGAAATTTTGAACCTGTTACCTTTTCAGTGAGGTGGTAACAATAAGGCTAAAAGGTCTTATGTGCTAGACACTTATTAGCACGACCAATTAAAGTCCTGGTGGTCTCGGACTATATATATTTCTGAATATATTACTAGAAACATTTCTTCTAACGCTTGAGAAAATTGTATGTTAGAAAAAAGGTATACAAACGAGTACGTTCTTGTGTCGAAGTGTACCACGGCGCACTAGAGAGCTATCGGATGCATACATTTTAGTGTGACTTGATGCATATGAAAGTGTTTGGCCCAAACTTCACCACTCTCTGATACATTAATATGTATGTGCTAGTGGTTTTACGATTAAGATCAGAGCACCGCGTCGTGATCAATCAAAACGAGCTCATGAACGAATGAACGACATGATCTTGGTAGGGCGTTTGTCGACAATTGGTACCTATAACCCTCGCAGTCCACATCGATTTTCCGTTCACACAGTTCGTTACTCAGTGGGTGCACCATTTACAGGTCTGGATGGCTTAGGTCCTGAATATCAAATATTGAAGATTGCAGAACACAACAATGGCATAGCAAATCGCAATAAATAAAGCTACGAATCTAAAATAATTGTAATAAAGGTTCTGTTATTTAATATTTCAGATATAGAAGAAGAAAAAATTCTTCTTTCCAAGGCTGCCAACATATCAGTGATAGAGTTACCACAACAGGTGCCAAGTGATCAAGCGAGATATCATCTTTTTGTATTCAAGCATTCACATGAAAGTGATTATATGGAAAGTGTAGGTAAGGAAGTAACTGTTTAATATACACGCTTTTGGTTTAAGGCGTTAATCTCAGGAATTACTGATTCGAATTAAAAAAACTGTTTTGTGTTAATAATATAATGTGTATATATATATACTCGTATATGTTTTTTTTTGTATTAATCTCATGAAAGCGCTCAGGGACTGTGTTCTGTAAACTATCACTGCGTTAAGCAACTTTCACTATGGCTGGTCCTCGGTTAGGTGACCACTATGTGGCATTTACATTGCATGGAAACGCTCGCAGTTTCCATGCTTCATTCATTCATTCCATGCATCAGAAGGCACGTTAAGCCTTTATTTTTTTTATTTAAATAAACCGAGGTTGACAGTAACATGGTAGTCGTTAAGCCCAGTTAAAGGCCTTATAGTAGTGATGGAAATTAATGCTATTTTTTGTTAATTTCATTAGCGTGCTAATTTTTATCTCTAGCATGCGACGTACTATTGCTATGCTAATATGAACATCAATGAAGTAAACATCAACTTGCTAGGTCCTCCCGTTCCTGAGAAAATCGATGATGACACATGGATAGACAGACGAACTGACGTCCAGACGGACATTATGAAAAAAAATAAGGGTAGCAAATTTATTAATAATTACCAAAAAACGAAAAATTTACCGGGATCGACGTTAATGATGATGATGATGATGAAAAAAAATTCTACACCGAAAGAGTCTTAATTGATTACACAATATTTTTTAATAAGACCTGAAGATGACCGGGATTAACGTTAGATGATAATGATTAAAAGAAGTTTTCAATTCAATAAAAATAAAAAAACTTTAGTTCCGTTGTTTTCCTTTCGAGAGACGGAACCCAAAAAATACATTTTGTATTACATTATTTATTCCACAATAAAGTACAATCACACGATTTTAGAGTTCATATATTCAAAATAAAAGAATAATACATAAAAACTTAAAGACATACATAAAGACTTCTTACTCAACTCAGTGGCATTAACAGAATGTTAAAAAAAAATTATACTATATTGGAATAAATAACCCCAAACACAAGCATTTAATAGTTAAAAATAATGGGCTAAATATCAACCATGCACTTTTTCATTCACACACTCCGTATTTCGCAATAGCACAATGATACGATCCATTCATGAATTAGACGTGAAAATTCATTTTAGCAATCGCAGCGACGCATCATTCGCAGCTCGCCTGCCTCATGATTTAGTCGTCGCAGCGACGCAGCGTTCACAGCTCGCCTGCGATATGAATTTGTCGTGAATTATAATTATGAGTTTTGGCAATTTAATTTAGCATTCACAACTCGCCACTCAGTAGCGGCGCGAACGTCGATGCGCTTAGTCATGTATTGGAGGGAGATTGTGGGTTCGTGACGAATTGTCATTTATTGCGTAATCGATGTCTCTTAGCAATAATTAATTTTAACAAGTACTTTTCATTAAATTAATACGAATGGAGTCTTAGCAATTAAATATGATTGCTAACGTTAATATTTCCTACACTACCTTATATGCGGCTTGAAAAATTTCACCAGCAGGACGCTACAACCTGCGCCTGTCAATTTTCAACACGGCAATGGGACAAAACGCTCACCACTGGGACAAAAGTGCATATGTTGAAATGTGGGCGTATAGTATGCTTCTGCTTACCCCTTCGGGGATAAAGGGTGACAATATGTCTATGTAATCTTAGGGAACTATTTACGAATGCGTAGAAGGCAACATGATGTTGTAAAGGTGACTGGGATTGGGTGACTTCAGGATCGTAGATGCTGAAGAGAGGGAAGTGGAAACGTGATCTGAAACCTGGCCTCTGACAATAAAAACGTAGAACCATTCTAATATACCTAGTCAGGTCGTAAATTCTGTCACATGTTTAATATAAAATAATTGAAACAAGTTTATTAATTATGGAACCATTTATATACCAAAATGAACTTAACAAAACATAGATCCGTGATTCCTAGATCCTCCGTGATTTTGAATACAGACCTTCAATCTGCGCGGCCAATCGTCTATCGCAGCACGAACGAGGTCCATGTCAATATCGGCGGCTGCCTTAATCAAGGATGTCTTGAGTGATTCCAAATTGGGATGAGCACGCTTTTCCTCCAAGTGTTGCCATATCTTGTAATCTAACGGACTCAAATCTGGACTGGAGGAGGGCCAGTCTTCGTGCCGGATGAAGTCGATTTCACGCGCCGCCAGCCAGTCTTGTGTGCTCTTCGCTCTATTAGCTTGCGCCGAATCTTGTTGGAATACCCAGTGCCTGTTATTGATCATGGTATGAGAAACAGGTTCCACAAGGACTGTATTTTGACTGTACTGTATTTTGATACACAACTGCATTCGTTTTTACACCTTTCTCACAAAAATGTACCTCTGTTAAGCCCCAATAAGAAACTCCCAACCATACCATGAGCGAGGGTGGAAAATGACCTCGTTGGACACGCGGAATACGGTTGCTCGCTTCTTCACTACTGTGTACTGTATTCTTTTTTCGGATGAAAAAAATTTTACCGTAGAAGAGAACAACAAACAAAATGATAAGGTGTACTTATCATTTTGTTTGTTGTTCTCTTCTACGGAAAAAAATTTTTCATCCGAAAAAAGAATTTCCCGATATTTTTTTCCCGCGTACCGCTTCAACAAAGCGCGGCATCTCTTCAGTCTCAGGTCCATTAGACGAGCATTTAAACGATGTCCTGTTTTTCTTCAAGATGACCGAACCCCTAAGTCTTCATTTAACACACTTTTCACCGTAGTTCTGCTTAACCCCATCTGAAGGGCCAACAGTTTCTGCTTACGTTTGGAATTTCTTTGAATTCGTGCCTTCACAGCTTTTATCACTGCTGGAGTCCTAACAGACCGAGGGCGACCACTTCTTGACCTGTCATCTACACTAGAGTCTTCATTGTATCGTTTGATGGTACGATAAACGAAACTTTTGGTTATATTTAAATTTTTCAGTATGTCAAAAATTTGAATTGGCGCGTAACCGCAACGATGCATCGCAATAACTGCAACACGGTCTTCTTTAAGCGTCCATTCCATATTTAAAAATGAGAAAAATTCTAAAAAGTATACATTTTTATATTCATGAACAATTCGAAATTCGAATTCAATAAACTTTTTTGTGGCCAGAATTCTAAAAGAAAAGTTTTTACTGTGTGACAATACTTATGACCTGACTAGGTATAAAGCTGAAGAGTATGTTTGTTTGTTTGGTTGAACGAAGCGTTGATATCAGGAACTATTGGGTACGAATTGGGTTTGAAAAAATATTTTCGAGTTGGATAGTCCATTTATCGAGAATGGCTATAGGTTATATAACATCACGCTACTACTCAGTAGAGCGGAGCAGTAATCATAAATGTCAACAAATCGGGAAAAATTTCATGCATTTTGAAGCGCTCGTGGCCCCGCGGTCTCAGTTTTCGGTAAACGATCACTGAGGTACGCAACTTTCACTATGGCTGGTCGTCGAATGGGTGACCACTTTGTGGCATTTACATTTGCGAGCGTTTCCGTGCTTCGGAAGGCACGTTAAGCCGTTGGTCCCGGTTGCCAGTAAAATGGCAGTCGTTAGGCCTGGTTGAAGGCCTTATAGGCGGCTTAAAAAATTTCGACAGCAGGTAGCCACAACCTGCGTCTGTCTATTTCGACACGGCAATGGGCTCACCACCTTTTACGTGGGACAGGAATCCACACGGTGAAAAGTGGGCATATAATATGCCTCTGCCACCCCTTCGGGGATAAGGCGTGATGGATATTTATTTTATTTATTTATTTTTAACGCGGGATTCAGCTAGTACAATATAAATATACTCACTTAGATTGACTGCTGAAAGCAGCTGTGGTCTGGCATTTTTTCGGCAGTATTTTAAGCGACTGTCGTTCAAACTCCAAATGCCTCGACAGTCAGGATACTGGAGCCTCGTTCGTCAGATGCGCCAGTTTGAAAATCTTACAAGGATTCTTAGCTGATGCTCGCACCTTCGCGGGCATTTCGTGATTTCATGACGCCCGCATGTCCCCCATTGTTATAGAAAGCTAGTATGTTATCCTTAAGACATAGACATATGAAATTGCGGAGTTTTCTGTAGACCTATGTAAGATACATAATTTCATGATACGTTAGTTTGGCAACGGGTTTAGGCAACGTTTCTTTGAAAGCTCCCAGGCGGCTTATATTTTTCCAACGCCTCCAAGAAATATCGTTATATTTTAGTTAATTTACACAACAACTTAAATTATATACTAAAACTTTCCTCTAGAATCTATCCATTGGTGAAAACAGTATTAAAATCGAAGCAATAGTTTTTAATTTTATCGCGAACAGACAGACAGACGCCACGAAGGACTTTGTTTTAATGGGAGTGATAAAATGCTTAAATTCCATAAATGCCTCTTTTGTACATTTTCAGTGTTCATCTATTCAATGCCGGGATATAATTGCAGTATAAAGGAAAGAATGATGTACTCCAGTTGTAAGGGACAGTTCTTAGACGTTATCGAGAAAATGGGTCTTGAAATTGCGAAAAGAGTAAGTACAATACATTTGTGTCATGTAGTTAGTTATAAACTGACAATGCTGAAACAAACTGTTTGGTTTTTCTAACGAACTTCTTACAGTAACTAGTTGTACATCCCTTTCATTAACCTCATAGCTGAATAAGAAAGTTACGTGTCCATTGGAACCGTTTGCTACAAGGTCCAAAGAGACACTGGCAGTGGATACCGAGGTAGCAAGCGTTAGGAATAAAAAGGACAATATAGTTAAAAGTCTGGCGGCTCACCAGATAAAATCATATAAGTCCACAGGTTTTCATAGCTCGGAAATAACAAACTTTAAATCAATCCACCAAAAACTTGTCACCAATAATTTAGTCATTAATAAAGCTGATAAAGGTAACACCATAGTGATTATGCCCAGAGCTGAATATACCAGCAAAGTGAATGACATCATTCTGACAGATGAGTTTCAGCGCCTGGGTTCCGATCCAACTTTGAAGTATCACGCAGAGCTAAAACTCTGTATAAAAGCAGCAAAATACCTTTTTCCAGAAGATTCGCCGTTACTTCGGACCTTAATACCTATGAATCCACAATGTCCACTACTTTACGGGTTACCAAAAAATCATAAAGACAATGTACCTGTCCGACCTGTAGTCTCGTATATAAACGCGCCCACTTATATATACATATAAGTATAAATTAGCCAAGTACCTCAATTCACTTATTAAGGAAAAGACCGGTTTCAATCCAAAATATTGTTTACGTAACACTTATGATTTGATTCAAAAAATAAAAGACATCGAGTTGCCGCGTAATTCAATATTGGTATCGTTGGACTTAGATAGTTTGTTTACAAACGTTCCTTATAAGGAATGCTTAAAAATCATAAAAAATATGTTGCAAATTAAAAGATTACATCCAGAACAAATTAATGATATTTTACGCTTAACGGAGCTTTGTATGAAGCAAAATTACTTTCAATTTAACTATGAATATTATGTACAAAAAGAAGGTCTAGCAATGGGCTCGCCTTTAAGCCCCCTAATGGCAGACAAATTCATGGACTATTTTGAAAATAAAAATATAATCAATAACAGTCATATTTCATATTATTATAGATATGTAGATGATATAATAATGAATTGGACGGGCACCCATAGACAACTAAGTATATTTCTCAGTAATTTAAATTAGAGATAGAACAATAATTTACTGAACTTCCTAGACCTATCAATTTCAAAAAATGGCACAAAGCATAGTTTTGAAATATTCCGTAAACCAACTTATACAGATACTACAATTCCTTTTTCCATTAAGCGGAGAGGCATTTGACAAGGAATTGAGTATTATTTGCTGCATTGCACAATCTAACGGCTATCGCTCAAAATTAATACACTCACTTTTATTGAAAAAGCAAAATAATATGGTTAAACTCCTTTTGTACCCATCAACTAAAGAAACTAAAAAGTATACTTCTAGTCTCCCATACTTTGGGCGTATCACAAATCGTGTGGCGAGGGTACTTAAGGAAAATAATCAAAAATACCTTAAAAACATTATGTAATGGTAAAGATAGTATTAGTAATAGCAAAAAATCCGGTATTTATAAGTTGAAATTTGATGGTTGTAGCAATGTTTATATAGGCCAAACAGTTCGTTCATTTGATACCAGATATAAGGAACACTTAGGAGCATTCCGAAACGGTAACACAGATAAATCACATTTCGCGAAGCATTTGCTGGACACCGGGCATATTTTGAATGATAACAACAGTTTTGAAATTTTACATTTATGTGAAAAGGGTCTAAAAATGTCCGTATTAGAGCAGTTAGAAATTATAAAACGGGACGGGTGTACTTTGCTGAACGAACAAACCGAATTCCACACTTCGGTTTTGCTTAGTTTATTCAAAAATAGACAAAACAACTAGAAGTCTACATCGTGCTATCGTTTGGTTGCGTTCGAATTACAAAAGGTTGAGGTGAAAAAGGAAAAGTCACAAGTACTCGGATACCCAGACGTGCATTTATGACGCGATTGATGAATCTGCAAGAAGCGAAAGAAGTATGCATGGATCGTGAAGCCTGGCGTTCTATCCACTCTGACTACCCCGTCAGGGATACAGTGTGAAGATAGTTAGTATTTGAAATATAGTAGGTCTCAGAGTCACGTTTTGTTAGCCTTGTATAAAATAAGTCTTTTCTCCTCACAGCTTGAAATCGATGACGGTGAAGAGTTGACTGAAGATTTTCTGTACGATGAAATCCATCCCAAAAGAAACCTCCATCGTCCTGCGTTCGCCAAACCTAAAGGCCCTCCAAATCGAGGCGCCAAAAGGATCACCAAGTCGCAGACCACACAATAACCGTTGTGCATTTTATTAGCAATCGCGTGACTTTAGTAAACAATAAAAATGGCCAATCAAATCAATAATAGAAACATACGAGTATAGTAAAAAATATATAATGGAATTGTTTTAAAGAGGATGAAATTTGTGGGACATACTTAAGCGGGTATGTTCCAATGCTATAAGCAGATACGAAGCTAATATTTTTAACAAATAATTGAACACTATAAACGAAAATGAAATATCCAACTTTTTTACTCTAAAAGTAAGTAATTAAGATAATATTTGGATAAGATCAATTCATCAATATGTCCTTCGTTGAATTTTCTCAGTATTCTTCAAAAACGCGATTTTAATAAATTTTTCTACGATTGTTTACTTACTTTGTTATGCGATTAAACGTAAGTAATTTTGACTCACGAAAAGAATAATTTAATATGCCGCCGACATATTTAAAAGGAAAACCTGATAAATGAAATTTTGATACTATTAATAATAACCTATTTTATTGATGATCTTATTTCACTGGTGCTGTTTGAACTCTTTGAATAATGAAGTGTTATTACTACACATGAGAAAAGCTTGTATAGTTAGTAAATTCTTGACAGAGAAATGGGTCAAGATAAAAAATATAAGAGCGAACAGACTATAGCTTTATCGTATGAATAAAAAATAGTGGGAGTCCCATAAACGCAAACTTATATGAACTAGCGATCAAACAAATTGGTCCCAAAATAGCGTGACTTAGGACACGACCCTCCTTCGACATCGAGCAGGCGTTCGTGTGACTATTCAGACCAATTTACTTCGTACTGAAATGTTTGGGAATTATAGATTGGCGTGAACTTATCGCGCATACCAACATAAGTACACCTCTTAAAGATACATTTGTTTGATCACTAATTGGTATGAGTAATATTTGTTTAGGACAAAGCCTTAGCCAACGATTCTGCATTTGATATCTAAATTTGATATTTTATTTTATATCGAAAGAAGTATGCATGGATCGCGAAGCCTGGCGATCTGTCCTCTCTGACCGTCAGGGATACAGCGTGAAGATAGTTAGTTAGTTATATCTGAGTATATGGTATATGTGAGTTGTAATTCGATATAGAAACATTTTTATGACATTTCGATGCTCAATCATTGATTCTTAAAAAAGAAGAATCAACTATTGAGATAAATAATTATCACGTTCCTGTATGACTCGAAGTTAGACATGGAACACTTCGAAAAACCAATACATAACTATCTGATCAACAATTTAACGAAGGTTAGACACTCAAATAGTGATGTACTCTTTAACGAGTTTAATCGATATTCGATAGTATTATAAGCAGTCATTATATTGTTAAAAATCTAGTGTAT
The DNA here is from genome assembly GCA_948477245.1 of Thumatha senex. NCBI lineage: Eukaryota > Metazoa > Arthropoda > Insecta > Lepidoptera > Erebidae > Thumatha > Thumatha senex. The sequence continues at coordinate 27,740,129 of OX419724.1, forward strand.
ATTTTGCATATAAATTTTATTCTATTATAGCTTTATTAAAATTTTTTGCAAGGACTAGACATATTTTTAAATCAAGTATTTAAAGCTGTGGCTTCGGTGTTTGTATAATCCACTGAAAAGATTGCCTTTGTAGCAATATAGGCTACGTTCCACTTGACGTCCGCAACTATCGCAACATACTCTGTATCGTTCCACCTAAGGCTAATGGTCGGACGTCGTACATGACGTCACGGTTCGCTACCGCATGACGTCCACAAAATATTAGTGGGTCCAAGAGGGTTTACAGCGCTCAAAATGTGCATTGCACTTATAAATTTTGCCTACAACGCCCGCGGCATTCTACTTTAGTGTAGTTTGAGATAAGTGGAACGTACTTACCCATAGTAAGTCGAAATCATGGATAGTAAAATATTTTGTAGAGGTCTATAAAAAATGCAAGTGTCTGATCTGTAACGGTCATTATTATACCTAAGACTAACTTAAAAGGTATATATTAACTGACTGGATCTACGTAAAACCTATCATTATCTTGTCGCAATGTATGCTTCTTCTCGTGGGAATAGTTAGCTCGACACAGTTAAAACCCTAAAGTTTAGAAACCTATAAAACGGTCCGGTCTGTCCGTCTCTACTCATCTATTTCTCAGGAACCATAATAGATAGAGATAACGGGTTCGGCATTCGATTCAGGACACCATGAATACGTGCATACGCGATTTTGAAGATTTTTATGCCGCTCTCACCTTCCACTGACGCTTTTGAAACTGATTTCGGTTTAGAAGTAGTCCGATTCCTTGGCTACAATAGTAAAGGGCCCTAGTTTAGTTTAGTTTCAATGCTAAGGTAAAATTACATCAGCCGTTTTCCATCAATATGCTGTTCTCTTATTGCACTACAATGTGTTTATACATTTCGTGTGGACTGAGATTACTCTTAAAGCATATCGTCCTGAAGTCACAGCTAATATTATGAACGCATATATAGCTCAATATAATTATTTATTACGTATTAAAAGTTCTTGCCATTTTTAAAATTTTGTAACTTTATTCTTAAGTGTTCGTGTAATGTATTTATCGATTTTAAATAATTATTGTAAGTTTTAGCATTGTTTACTAATATACATATAAACAAATAAGCGAATTTGTTTTACTTGAAAGTTGTGCACAAATGCAATATAAAATGTACTTGTAAATATTTCATTATATTTTTGTAAATGAGTTTGACTTACCTATTGTGCAATGTCTATTGAAAATAAATTGCTTTTAATATACTTAACTTGTTTTAATTAATATGTCAATGTAACTGTGAAATGATTACTTCTCGATAAAAAAAGAAACCTTATAGGCAACTAAAAGACGACCGCGGCTCCACCCGCGTGATTTATTTTGTTATACCAGTTTCTCACTAGAACCTGTTATATCATCACATAGCTTATCTTAATAAGCTAAGTGATCCAGGGTACAGCTACCTTCGCACCAAATTTTATACAAATTGGTTTAGGTGTTTAAGCGCGTAGCAGTTACAAACAAACTTTTGCCTTTACAATATTAGGTATGTATGTATTTCTATGTGAGTATGTAAATATTAATAAGTAATTGTATGTATTTATAATAACATATAATATATATAAATATGAGTTTTCATTATGTATTATAAGTATATTTACTTAGGTCATAATATTTTGTGTATATTTTGTACTTTGTTAATACTAATTAATAAACTTCAAATAGTATTGTTTATACTTAAATGCGCCTACCTCGTATTTAGCTCTGCACCACCCAATGGTTGACTGGTAGAGAATGCCTTAGGCATTAAGTCCGCCAATGTACTATCCTTTTAAAGTATAATAAATAAATAAATAAATAAATATTAGTACTGACAGACGCAAAATGAGCAGGTAAAGTTTACATACATACATACATATCATCACGCCTGTCTCCCATCGGGGTAGGCAGAGACTATGGCTTTCCACTTGCTCCGATCCTGGCAAACAACTTTCGCTTCTTCAACTTTCATAATTGTTTTCATACACGCTCGCCGATTAAGGGTACTCTTGACCTGGCCTTTTGTCAAAAGATCTTGAATTTGATTGGCATTTATGTACGTCGGGGTCGACCATTACCCGTTAGCTTTTTTTAAAAATTTTCTTCGTCAGTCTATTTTCATCCATCCTCTCCACGTGTCCGAACCATCTAAACATCCCTTTTTCTATCTTAGTCACTACATCTTCTGTCATACCGCATTGTTCCCTCATCACGCTGTTCCTTTCTTTATCTATCATATTCACTCCAGCTATACTTCGCAGACTTCTCATTTCTACTGCATTATTTTACTTCTTTGCTTCTTCTGCCATACCCAACTTTCACTGCCATATGTTAGCGTAGGGACAAGCACTCCTCTATGCACAGTCAGTCTTGCCTTTTTAGACACGTTCTGGGTGCTCATAAAGGTATAGATTGCTCCATTCACTTGATTGCCAGCCAAAACTCTTCTTTCAATGTCATCATCATACTTTCCATCTCTCGCAAATTTTGAGCCTAAGTATTCATCATATATATCACTTGTTCCACTCCTTTTCCTTCCACAAAAATCGAGCAATATGTCACGTTTTACTCTCAAAAATCATTACTTTCGTCTTATTAACATTCACTTTCATTCGCCTTTTAGCGCATCATGCATAATATTTACCATCATCTGCAACTCGTCCGCTGATGATGCAAGTATTACCTGATCATCAGCGTAAAGAAGACATTTGAAAGTAAGATCAGTCATTTTTAAACCATACGCATTTTCTTGCAGTTCATTCAGGCTACTGTCAATGTATAGATAAACAGCCACGGTGACGCTAAACAACCCGGTCTCAAACCTTTTTCTATGTGAAAAAAGTCTGCAAGCTCCGTTGATCCTGACACAAGCACTGGAGCCCTCATAGAGAGATTTCAGTGCTCGTATCAAGTTGCTGCTTACTCCATACATGGACAATGTTGACCACAGTTCATTCCTCACCACTCTATCATAGGCCTTTGCCAAGTCTACGAATGCGCAATAAACTTTTTGACTCTTCGCCAAAAGCTTTTCAATTACGCATCGTAAGGAAAAGACCTGATCCGTGCATCCTCTTCCTTTCATAAATCCTGCTTGAACATCCCACATTTTTTCCTTCAGTTTCATTCATCACTCTTTTTATCAAAACTTTCGCATACAGTTTGCCGACGATGCTGAGCAAGCTTATGCCGCGAGAGTTTTTGCATTCTTGCTGCGACCCTTTTCCTTTATACAGCGGCACGATGACAGCTTTACACCAATCTTCTGGTACGCTGCCACCTCTTCAGCAAAGGTTAAAAAGGCGGTACAGCTGGCAAACTACCACGCCTTGTCCTGCTTTCAGCATCTCGACAGAAATCCTATCAATTCTTGCAGCTTTGCCTAGTTTCATACTATAAAATGCTTCCATAATTTCTTCCATACTTATATCACTTTCATTGCCGCTTTCACTCACTTCCCAGAAATGTGCCTGTTCTTGCATATCATCTTTTTCAAATAAACTTTCAAAATATTGCTTCCATCTTTTTAGCACACATTCTTCTCTTTTCACAAAACTGCCATCATGGTTTCTGACAAGGTTGAGCTGCGATCTTGTCTGTTGAGCTGTCATTGATCTTATGGATTTCCAAAAGAATTTTATATTCTTTTGGAAATCATCAAATAACCTGTTGTCAAATTCATCTTTGTCATTCTTCTTTTTTTTTATCACCTCTTTTGCAACACGCTTAAACCTTTTATATTCATCCTTTGCCATTCTTACATCCTCATCCGTTGCCTTCTGCATTCTTTGATTGACTTTTGTAGTCAGCCAATCCAACCTTGCTTTCTTCTTATCAGACAATGCTTTCATGACTTCTGCACACATTCTCTTTACCTTACATCCTTGGCGCCTCTTGTTTACTCCACACACTTCAACCGCAACTTCCACGAGTCCTTCTTTAAACGACTTCCATAATTTTTCCATCTCACATACCATATCTAAATTTTCAAATTTCTCGCTCACTTTACTTAAAAATTCTTCTTTTATACCTATCTCTTGCAAATTATCGACTTTTATGCGCTCTAGTACACTACAGGGTTCATGCAAGCGCCGCCACCGCTTAAACAGACCTCTTACTCGACTAATAATCAAGAAGTGGTCTGTGTCAATACCGGCACCGCGGTATGCCCGGGTGTCTAGTACTTTCTTTCTCAGCCTTGCATCTACAATCACAAAATCAATCATGCTTCTCTGGCTTCCTTCTTGTCTCGTAAACAAGTGGATATCCTTGTTTTTTGGATTCCTCTCCAAACATACTTCAAGCAAACTTTCTCCATTTTCATTAACTCGTTCGTCACCGTATTTTCCCATCACGCTTTACACCAACCCAACCGTTAAAATCACCTAACATTACCATTCTTTCGTTCCGTTTGCATTTATATCACTCATACTCTCCCAAAATGCCTCTCGCTTTGGTCTCCTTAAGATCGATACCACCGCGCATCTTGCGGATGATAAACTCCTACAACAAAGATGCGGGTGAGTCCAAACTTCAACCTTAACCAAAGGAGTCTTGGGCTCACGCATTCATATTCTGTCACACATTCATTCATTCTAGGGGATAGTAGCACACCCACACTGGCACGCTGTACTGGTCGAGGCTACACCTGGGCCGCAATTCTCATGCCTTCGAAACAGTCTCGATTTCGAGATAAATTTCGAATTCGAACTTTATTCGAGTTTTATTGACGTTTAGCTATTCTGCAAATCTCGAACTCAACTTTTCTCGAAGGGAAGCCACTCGAGTTGCTTCGAATGGTTGGTAGCAGTCGAGACGCAGATTTCGAAGTCGAATCACTATAATCTTTGGACATTTCTTAAGTGACCGACCCTAAATTAGCATAATATTACATTTTACATTTAATAAATATCAAAATGATTGATAAATTAATAGTTTAATACGTGCAAAACATATTGCAACTCGCTTCAATTTCAAACACGTCGTCGCCGATGTTTCAGCAATGTGGAAATTTTAGCAATTTGATTTGTGATTACAAATAACACAGTCTTCAATAATATAGACAACACACAGTGACAGTGACACATTCAGATATTTTTCATTTTACGGGACGGTATAAGCAATTTTTAAAATATACATTAAGGTACATTTATTATTAGTCCAGTCATTACGTCGGAAAAATCGGGTTAGAAATGCAAATGAACCGAGAAAGCCAAATTTTGGATATTACTTGGGGGGAGGCTAGAAAAGCTTAAGTTCAAATTGTCGACAAAATAACCTGATGGGTTTTCCGCCATCTTGAAATAAGTTATATTCAGTTTTTTCATCATAACTCGGTTCCCCGTTGAGATACGATTATTTTTTTAATTTTTTGTTTTATTTCATTTTTTTTTTAATTTTTACAATTTTATTATTATTATTTTTTACTTTTTTCAAGATGGCGGAATACCCATCAGGTTATTTTGTCGACAATTTGAAATTAAGCTTTTCTAGCCCCAAACGTTATATCCAAGATTTGGCTTTCTCGGTTCATTTCCAAATGTATATATAATGGACTATATGCAGTTTACAATATTTTTTCTTTTAATAATTACAATAATCTCGAACTTTAGTTCGAATAAGACATTCGAAAAAACCATCTCGATTTACGAGATTTTATGGTCGAAAAATTATTCGAAGAGTGAACTCGAATTCGAGATTATTTCGAAGAAAACGAGAATTGCCTCCCTGACCACTAGGCCGTATAAGGTCTATGTGTAGTGGTGTTACATCCTTTTCTCTTTGTTTCATTCACACATAGAACATCAATTCGTCTTTCTCGCATACTTCCTCAATTTTATCTTTCATTCCTCCTCTAACATTCAGTGTAGCAAAGCGGCTATCCGTAGCCCACTTTTCGCCTCGATGGGAAACGGGTTTAGATTGCTGTTAAACTATTGTCAGAGCTAAGTAAATAAATAAATATTTTGTGATATTTTAGATTTAACATAGCGCCCATCTAGCCCTCGTATAAGCGCTCTTGGCCCCGCTGAATCAATGTTCTGTAAACGATCACTGCCTTAAGCAATTTTCGCTATGGCTGGTTACCGCTTTATAGTATTTCCATTTACGAGCGTTTCCGTGCTTCAGAAGGCACGTTAGCCGGTAAGAGGGAAAGACCCCTAAGGGATGACATGCGTGCCAATGGTCTCACTACAGGGGATGCCGAAGACCGTGCGAAGTGGAGGAGAAAATGTAGGAAAGCGGACCCCGGGCGTCGCGAGACGCAACTGGGACAGACGCTCGAATGATCATGAGAAGGCACGTTAGCCGTTGTTCCGGATTGCCAGTAACATTACGGCAGTCGTTAAGTCAATTTGAAGGCTTGAAAAATTTCAACAGCCAGGTCGCCGCAATCTACCCTTGTCCATATCGTCGGTAATGGCAACCTATTACGTGGGATAGAAATGCACACGGTGAAACGTGGGCGTATATGCCTCTGGCCACCCCTTATAAAGGCGTGATTGATAAAGCCGTCTAGCTCCAAATGAAAGCTAAAACAATTCTAACTATCTTCACGGTGTATCCCTGACGGGGTAGTCAGAGACGAAAGATCGCCAGGCTTTGCAATCCTTGCATACTTCTTTCGCTTCCTGCAAATTCATGAATCGCTTCATACACGCACGTTTGTGCATCAGAGTACTTTTGACCTTTCCGTTTTTGAGCAATCTGCTTAAGTGGTCTTCATGTGTAAGTCTCGGCCAACCCTGACTCTTTCTAACCTCTACTTTCGCACAATATACTTATTTATATTCTTCGTCAATCGTTTCTCACTCATTCGTTGGACGTGTCTAAACCAACGAAGCACGCTGTTTTCCAGCTTTTTCTTTCTTTTCCGCTTACACTTTTATTCAAACCTACCATATTGCGTATCACTTCGTTACGTATTCAGTCGGCCAAGGTTACACCGCACTATTTTCGAAGTGATCGCATCTGCACAGCATTCAAATACTTTCATGCATCTTCTGACATACCGGAAGCTAGGAGTACCTACTAAATAAGGTGAGGCGGTTCTTCACGCCGCACCAGAGATGTCTTCTGTACAAGACGCAGATTCGTCCATGCGTTGAATACTCTCTCACCTTTGGGATGACTCGGCGAGGTACTTGCTGGACGCGCTAGCCGCTATGCAGAGACATGCTATTTGCATTATGAGGTAACACGAACCCTTGAACCGCTGGCGCAGGGTAGAACGATAACTTCATTGGCTACATTTTACCGTATATACCACGGCGAGTGTTCTGAAGAACTCTTCAACCTAATCCTGCCCTCTCCTTTCCAATCCCGAACAATGCGTGCCACTCTCTGTAAAGAATTTTCGCCAGAACTGAGCGGTTCAAAAGATCGTTTTTCTGTCGAACAATAGAAATTTGGAATACTCTGCTACGCACGTGTTTCCCCCCTCTTGTAATTCAGGGTTCTTCTAGCGGAGCGTGAAGCGGCACATCATTGGGCCGCCAACTTGAGAGCTACTGTTAATAGTCCTGTGGATTGTGACAGTGGCTTTCAATTTGCTAGATGTCGTCATGGCTTTCCATCAGGCAAGCTGTGTCACTATGGCGAGTTAAAAAGAAAATCCATTTTCGCTACCGTAAAGCAACGTTGGCACTAGCACTGCTTTATGAATTGCGAGCCGTGCTTCTTTTACGATGCTTTGTGGCTTTACTAATTGAGACTAAGCACCGTTAACTTTGTTTCCCGCACCTACATCGTTCGCAGTTCTACATCTCAATTTTTCGTTCGTGCTAAACATACTCTCTAAATAAACAAATTCATTCACTTGCTCTAGGCTTGCAAGGTTTACCCCAATTTCGCACTTAGTTTTTACGACATCTCTTTTAAGTACTAGAACCTTAGTTTTACTTTCACACTCCTCTTTCATATCAGTGACTAATGCCTGACGCTCGGCTTCTGATTAGGCAATGGGCACCGTATCATCAGCGTACAACAGACAATTTACTGTAAAGTCACCCAAATTCACATCCATATTTATCTTCTGCAGGCAAGTGTCCAGATATGTTTGACGCCTGTAGAGACGTCGAAAAGAGGTGACACATCACCCTACTCGCACGCAAGCTTTACAATCCCAATAAAGCGACTGTACTGTTTGCAGTAGTGAGCCGTCCACAACAATTATATGGACAGCAAGTCCCACAGAGTTTCTTTCAGAATGTTATCAAATGCTTTTTCCAGATCCACAAAAAGTTATAAGGAACGAAACTGGATACACACAAATATAAATACATATGGAAGAAAACATACGTATAATCACAAAAAAAAAACACGCTTATAGGTTTAATTTTATGATAAGCCTGTCATCTTATTCTTTAACTAATTCATTTAACATCTTCTATACGTTTTTCGCCATATTCTTTAACGATCCAGTTATGGCTTGCTGTCAGCTCATCATTCTTAATTGTGGCTGACTTTTCTAATGCCTGATTGTATTGGTCTATTCTGTAATGAGAAAAATCAAAATTATTTACATAATTGGCAAAATTAAAATAAGGAGAAAAATGCATACAGTGATATGTCGGCGTTTATTATACCTCTATCTAACCCTTCAGGGATAAAGGCTTGACTGTTAATTTGTCAGTTCCTTTTGCAATAGGAACTGAAGTACAGGCAGTGTCAAAACACTATAGAGACAACCAGACTGTTCGAAGAGATCCTACCAAGTATTTAAATTAAACGCTCAATGAGATAAAGAATCTTTTAAAATGAACAAAACAGCAGACTGCAGAACTGTAGTCATTATGGTTTACCAAATAGTTATATTTATGAGCTGATTATAGATAAATATATTTATTTTGTTGAGTGAGGAACAAAATTTGCTTTCATGTATGCTGCAGTGAAGTAAGCAAGCAAAATAGTCACCTCCATTGTCGTTTTTAACCATACACAAACATCTTTTTTTTAATCCCTATCCTTTTGATACCGAATAACACATACGAGGCAATAGTGCCACATTCCTACAACCGTCAATAATACATTGAACGCCGTCTACATGGTAAACGACTAACTAAGACTTATACCAATGGGTCGTTTTTTTTTCTAAGTGGCTAAGAGCCACTTATGGACCTTTCTGGCCATGATAGTGACCCCCAATCTCTTGAAGTTACCATGACTTTCCATCAGGCGGGCAACGTAATTTTGTTAAGCCCCAATGAAGACCTAAAATATTGATGGTTAAAGTACTAACATACCTGGCTTCTCTTAATTTGTATAAAGATTTCCTAATATCTTCCATGGTAACACCAGTGACTTTTAAAATTCCTAATATTGCTATTCCAGCAATCGTACTTAATACAGCACCTGCAAAGTAGACAATGGTTTATTGATTTGTGTTTAGTTAGACATTTTGTTGTGCAATCGTTAAGCGAAATTGAAAGCCTTATGGGTGGATTGAAAATTTTTAACAGCAGATAGCCACAGCCTGCGTCAACACAGCAATGGGCTCACCACCTATTACGTGGCACAAAAATGAACACTGTGAAATATGGGCTGAAATATAAAATATAATATGCTTCTGCCACCTCTAGGGGATAACGGCGTGATCGATAAACAATAGTAAAAATATTCTTGATATATAATAGCAGAATTCAGGCCCTGGTTGGTCAGTCGCGAATAGGATGGACTTTCCTGAAGCTTTTAGTAATTTTTTTTTTTTCATTTATCATATAAAGCCGAGCGATAAATTGTGATTGCCTCGTGGTATAGAGCTCATAGTTATTCCAAGTAAACATTATATTTTTGAAATATCGTAGTCAATAAACAACCATTTTACTTACGTACGTTCGTTTTTTTGTCGGCAACAAACTTTAACTATAAAAACAGTTTGTGGGCTATTTTTGCTTGCCTACCTCATAGTGTGGGGACTTGGGGAGTCGTAGAACAAGTCTTTCTAATCAGACTTCTGTTGCTAGACCAATTTTCATGGGTATTTGGCATATTATAATATTTGTGGCATAAAATACATACCCAAAACAGTACCAACTAATGTTCCTGCTAGTCCCATATCTATTTTGTACAAAGCACCAGTGAGTGCACCCGCCGTTATATATTCAACTAAAGATGTATCTCCTCTGTATACTGAAATTGTTGTTGCTGTTAAGCTAAAATATAATGAAAGGTTCATTTTATAGATAAATAGTTGACAAGACGCCCGCGGCTTCGCCCGCGTAGAGAAGCTTTCCCGTTCCCGTTTTCCACAGGAACATGTTCCCGGGATATAAAGTATGTCCGTCTCCTGGCTCTAACATACCTCCCCACCAATTTTCAGCCAAATCGGTACAGCCGTTGTTGAGTTATAAATAGTGTAACTAACACGACCTTCTTTTATATATATAAGATTAAAATTTTAAAATTAGTATACGTTTAGAAATTGAAGTTGAAGCGCTCGCGGCCCCGCTGACTCAATGTTCTGTAAACGATCACTGCATTAATCAACTTTCGATATGGCTGGTTATAGATAGGAGACCATTTTGTAATGTTTCCATTTACGATCGTTTCCGTGTTTTGGAAGGTCCGTTAAGCCGTTGGTCCCGGTTGCCTGTACCATATATAAATGTCGAAGGCCTTGAAAAATTTCAACAGCAGGTACATCATTTCAACATCCTGCATCTGTCTATTTTAACACGGCAATGGGCTCACCTCCTATTGGAACATGAATACACACGGTAAAAAGTGGGCGTATAGTATGCTTCTGCCACAACTTCGGAGATAAAGCATGATTGATAAACTAAACTAAATTGAAGATAACCAAATCGAGGCGCTCGTGGCCCCGCGGGAAGCGCTCGTGGCCCCGCGGTCACAGTGTTCTATAAACGATCACTGAGTTACGCAACTTTCACTATGGCTGGTCCTCGGATGGGTGACCACTTTGTGGCATTTACATACAATGTGTACAATCAAAATAATCATCATTTATTATAATAGAAACTGCATTCCAGCATTAACCTCGGGGCACAAAATCAGTCTGCTTTTTTTGTTTTATAGCAATTAGTATGACCATGGGCATAAACAAACTCCCCTACACAATATGTCAGAATTTCGAATTATTAATGTATGGGGTACATCTTTTCCTGATTTTACCAAATCACAGCTATTTAAAATATGTAAGTTGTTTCTTAACAAATAATGACTTGGTAATGTTTCTTTTTACAAAACAATTTTTTTTTCAAATGTATCATTTACTTTAACATACTTGTCCCAAAATATTTAGGATAGTATCATACTATAGCAAATCCAGAGATCTCAGCCCCACTTGCCTAATCAATTGTATAGCCTAACAAGATAAAAATCAATTTAATTACCACCAACACAAAAGAATCTTATTAACTGCAACATGACCCTTTGCTAGAAAAACTGCTTAAAAATAAAAGTACATCGAAATCTGTTCACCTGTTTAACAGCTGTGGTATAATAACACCACAATTTGTAGGTTTGGACATGAATCTTGGCTCTTTTTAGGTGGCCAACAGAAATCTGAAACATTGGGCATGTTTCAGATTTCTGTTGGCCACCTAAAAAGAGCCAATTTCTGTTGACCACAAGCAATGTAATTGTAGTTACAAAGGAATGCATGATTGCATGCATTCCATGACATGATCCAAGCATCTCAATGCCTTTTATATGGTAAAAATATTCAGAGTTCTGTATGGAATTTAACTTACCTAAATATTCCTGTGAAAAAACACAATCTCCAACCCCATTTGTAAGCTCCTCTCGCAAATGCTATTGTCACATAATCCTGCAATTTTTTCTGAAAGCAGAGAAATTTCTAGTCAATAATATTTGTCCTATATAATTTTTCAATATTTTTTTTTCAACATCATGTGTGTAAATTATTTAAGCAGAAATTTACAGAGGGACTGCATCCATTGTATCTGTCTGGATCAGTAGGTAAATGGTACTATTTACAGAACAAATTCTTCTAATAAGTCAGTTAGTTTTGAGCCTAAGAAATAATTTTACTGGAGTGATTTCTTTATTTGATTTTATTGATTTTAGATGGATAACCATAATATTGAATATAAACAAAACAAAAGAAATTTTGAGCTTCTGACAAAAATGAGACTACTCATTAAAAAATTTCACTAAAGTGAAAAAAGAAAACTTGGATCCGGTATCAAACTTTAATTGGTTGTGATAATTAGTGTCTAGCAGATAAGACCTGTTAGCCTTACCTTACTTACCACCTCACTTAAAGGCAAGGGTTCAAAATTTCTTCCAAATTTAACATCTAAAATAGACACATTTTATTAAATTGATTCGGCCCTTTAGACCCACCCCAGTCCCGTGCTTTGGAAGGTACGTTAAGCTGTTGGACCCGGTTGCCAATAAAATGGCAGGTGTTAAGCCAAGTTGAAGCCGTAATGGGCAGCTTAAAAAATTTCAACAGCATGTCGCCGCAGTCTGCGCCTGTCCATTTCAACACGGCAATGGGCTCACCACCTGTTACATGGGACAAAAATGCAAACGGTGAAATGTGGTTGTTTAATATGCGTCTGCCTACCCATTCGGGGATAAAGGCGTGACAATATGTATGCATGTAATAAATAATTATGTGAAAGTTAGCATACTAATTCAGTATTCAGATTTATTGCCAAAATTACCCATGACATAGTCTTTATTAAACATTTGTGTTGCCCAGCTGAGTGCACTCATGCACACCTATAGTGCATTTAAAAATGAGGCAAAGCATTAAGCCTAGCTAGAATAAACTAATGACAATAAAATTATAGAACAAATAAAGATTACCTTGGCCTCAGCTGTTGTTTTAAATATAGTGGCATGATTATTTTCTATAAAATTTACATAGGCTACTCGTGAGGTAACAAACCCTCCTAAACATCCTCCAAGAAAGGCTGCACACATTGTCGATTGAAATACGTTAGTTAGTTCCATTGATACTTCTTCATATTTACTGTAAAATAAGTAGAAGTCAATATCATCATACGCTGTCATTTCATATATTATGTGTTTACAGAACGATATTGATCCACACTTCTCGTCTCTGATGTACCTTACCTCTTTGAATACATTTGCTTAACTCTATCCCATCCTGTTTGAGGTTTATCAAGTTCATTATTATTAATTACTATATCATTTTCGTTTGTGTTGCGGTTAAATATGGAAATTGCGTACACTGGTGTAAACCTGCCTATTGTCCGTAACATTGTCGCTATTTTACAGCTAATACATTAAATAATGTAAATAGTATAAATTACAATTTGTATTATATATAGGTAGTTTTTGGCTGCTACATAATTATTTATTTGTAGCACCTCAAGTAGTTTTTTTAGATTGTCATTAATGTCATTGTTAGTAATGTCAAACATCTTTTTTTTATTTGTTTTTCAAAAGTACTCTGTTTTCTACCGTAGTATAAATATCCTCTAATGTGGTCGACTCATCATCATCCGAGCGTCTGTCCCATTTGCGTCTCGCGACGCCCGGGGTCCGCTTTCCTACATTTTCTCCTCCACTTCGCACGGTCGCCGGCATCCCCTGTAGTGAGACCATTGGCACGCATGTCATCCCTTAGGACGTCATGCCAGCACTTCTTGGGTCTTCCCCTCTTACCGGGACCCGGCGGGGCTGACATGGCCAGACATTTGTTACCTACGTAGCCCGGCGGTATCCGCAAGACGTGACCATACCAACGAAGACGACACTCTTGCAACTTGTCTGCAATGTCACGGACATGAAGGCTGCCGTGGATGCGAGAGTTCCTCACGCGGTCCATCCGCGTGACTCCACACATCCACCGCAGCATCTTCATTTCTGTGACACGCAGCTCCTGCTTGTGTCACGGCCACGTCTCACTGCCATGTAAAAGGACAGGTCTAATAATGGTTTTGTAGACCTGTCCCTTCAACCGGATCGGCATTTTAGGGTCACAAATGACACCGGTCATCTCCCGCCATTTGGCCCACGCGGCAGCAATGCGTGACTTGACATCGCAATCGATGTCACTGGACGTGTGAAAAACACACCGCGAGGACCCATCGCCTTCCAGGCTTCGATGGGGACTCCATCGGGTCCGACAGCTTTCCGATTCTTCATGCGGCGAAGCGCAGTCTCTAATGTGATCGACTATTCACATGTTTCTAAAAATAAAATGTAATTAAAATTAATACCAAACTTCATGAAAGGACGAACGTCAAAACGGCCATCATAGCGTGCTACTAGTCTATGCTACGTTCTACTAAACGCCCGCAACGACCGTAACACCCAAAGTATCGTTCCACCTAAGGCTCGTGGTCGCTGCAAGCGATCGTACGCTCTTCTACCACGCTCGCTCTTAGGCGCATTCGTAATCAATGGAGCTTATATACCTTTTCTCTGCGATAAGTTTTGCGGGGCAGTCAGCTGCTCCTGTAGCATAATTGTTCGGTTTATTGAAGCGCAAGCACGTAGCGCATTTTGGTTATTCTATCTTCTTAGTACAGTCCTTGAGTGAGTGCCCATGCTCCCCGCAGTGACCACAGGTATATGACGTTTCCCGACAAGTCTTTGCCACATGTCCATACTGCTGGCATTTGTAGCAGCGCGTCACTAGGGTGAAATCTCTTACTGGACTTGGATGACCAGTTTACGAATATCCTCTCTTTAGCTATTAGGACTTTGCGTAGATTTGCAGACATTTCAATAACATAGTTACAGGTCTCGGCGATTTTCTTGCCCGATTTATGACTTAGTCTAATTGAGGACAAAAATGTTTCAAGGTGCAACTGGTCTTCCAGATTTTGATGGTACAAACAGGTAAATACCACCTTTTCCTGCATAGCACTTGGTACCCCGATAACAATCACTCGCGGTTTTCGTTTATGTTGGTCATCTACGATGAGGCCTGATTTTGCTAACTGAGCAGATTGCTTTAGTTTTTTAATATCTCCCTTTGTGTCTGTGCTAATGATGACGCCACCATTTTTGGTTTTGCGCAATCCTCGTACTTGCAACTTCAGTTGCTCAGGGCAGATAATTTTTTGCACCAATGTCTTGGTATCCTCGCTCGATATTCTCTTATCATTGGGATAAATCGCCACGGAATTCAAACTTTTATTCGGGATACAGTTGTTAGCGCCTTTTTTCACTATGTCAGCAAATGATGTGCTTGGTGCCAGCTTGTGAGTCTCATCAATGGAACGTTTAAGGTCTATTAAGTTTTGGGACAAGTCTAGTTGCTCCTGGGTAGTTTGGGCTGTTGTATTGATTTGGACGGCTTTCATTTTTAGGGATTGATATTGTAGTGCCAATAGAGCTGTATTTTTTCGGCATAATGCACTAATCCGCATCTTTTGATCCGAGTTCAGCTTGCCTTCAGTTGCAATAGTGCACACCTCATTGAGGCACTGGTCAATAGATCCCATCCAGTTTTGGATCTCAGCAGTTGAGATGACCTCCATCTGTTGTTTTCCTTGATTTTGCATATTTGGGCGCGGTGCTGGTGCGGGTGTCGGGGGTGGAGTGCGAACAGTCCTGCTACCCCTACTAAACGGACTGCCGTCCATCATATTATTATGTAATTAAATTAGTTACAATACATTATCGCCACTTTACTTTACACATTGACACAGTTAATGTTATAACTGACTAATGCCAAAAAAGAGGTCACGATTTAGCAAATTATTATTTTGTTATTTTGTAACACTTTTTTTTTGGGTGCTACCACCAGCTTCACTCCGGGCAGAGCTTGAAGCCCCACACTTATTAGGTACACGACTACACGGTGACAAAAGTCCGCCACCACGTTGTTAGCTATCGGTAATCAAAAAGCTAATGGATAAAATACATTGCATGTTTTTTGTGACATTGATAAACATCATGTAAGGACAAACCGCTATGTACTTTATATTTGTACGAAATACTGTCCGTCCATTTATTCGAATTCAGGGTGCTTATACTCAATACTGCGTGATGGATAGGCGCTGGATCTTTGAAAATGGTTCTCTTTCTCCGCTCGCTATATATTATTTTCCAAAACTAGTGCATTAACCTTGTTTTATGAGTAAAAGTTGTACCATTTTATTCAGCAGCGTGTTCGAAGGAATCCGCGTTTGACGGCTGTGCAAGCCAGAAATATTCTTCAAGAAGTTCGAGGAGTAGCAGTAAGTGAAGGCACGGTAAGAAGACGGTTCGCAGAAGTGCATTTGCGTTCACGCGTACCCGCCAAGGCTCCAAAGCTCAAAATTGATTTGATAAATATTTAGCATGTTTTTTAATGTTCCGTTGATTGTGCCGATATACTGCGTGACATGCGGTGATGCGTTTGTTTCGTTTGTTTGAATGGAAAAGATGAATGTGTGTTTGATCAGAAATTTCCACGCTCGGAAACGAAAGTCTACCAGTCTACGGTCTACTCGCTCTTTTAGTCATTTTAACCTACTAATATTATAAATGCGATAGTTTGTAAAAATCGATGTTTGTTACTCTTTCACATAAAAACTACTAAATGGATTTTAATGAAACTTTACAATAATATTGCTTAAACATCAGAATAACACATAGGCTACTTTTTATCCCGGGAACAAGTTCCTGTTGGAAACGGGACCGGGAAAACATGTCTACGCGGGCCTTAACTAGTAGCACAGATAAAATAATATAATTCTTATACAGATGCACGAACAGGAACTAAAAATGGTCACGGCCTTAACTTTCCAAGCAGGCAGGCAGTACGGGAGTTTGTATATAGATGGCGACAATGTTTTGGCAAACTATTCTTATTATTTACTACACTACACTAGATGTCACTATAAACATAAATACTCTGCCGTATGCCTTTTCTAGCTAATTGATGTTATCAATATTCTGTACGGGCATGATAAAGGTCATGTTATAATGCAATTTCCATGCATGGAGATCGTTTGTAGAGGACATGTGAAGGTGGCCATAGGAACTTCTAAAATAGACATGATAAACCCATTCCAGGGTTCATGAATGTTCAGGGGCCAGGATCCAAGTTCGAGGACGTAGAGCCCATATTCCCGACCCGGGGTCTGGGATCCTGAATTCCGGCTTCTGTGTCTTAGATCGAGAGTCCAAGGTCAGCTACTCCAGATCCTCTGTTTAGAGACAAGGGTTGGGTTCTCCACCGAGGGTATGCAGTAGAGGCTCTAGAGACCTCACAGTACAGGGGGTAGGATCCAAGGTTAATGGCCTTAGGGTTCATGATCCTGTTCCCGAGATCCGGGGTCCAGGGTCCTGAGTCAAGATTCCAGGGTCTTAGATCCGAAGTCCAGGCTTCTGGGCTAGGGCCCCGAGACCTTAGATCCTGAGGTCAAGGTCAACTGTCTATAGTCAAGGGATGTCTACAGCCCCTGGCTCCGGGTCTATGGTCGAGATCTCGGGGTTTAGGTTGTAAGATATACCTATTGTCTACAGTGCAGGCTACAGAGACCGAAAACAGGGGTCAAATAAACCCTTAAGTTCTATAATTTAGGTAGATAATCTATTGTATCAGGCCTCCGAACGTGAAATTTATAGTTAATGAAAGCAAAATAAAAGAAAGTACCTAGATAGATTATGATTATCTTAATGTTAATAAAATTATAAATGTGAAAGTTTGTATGGATGTTTGTTACTCTTTCACGTAAAAATTACTGAACGGATTTTAATGAAACTTTACAACGTGGCTTATACATCAGAATAACACATAGGCTACTTTTTATCCCAGGAACAAGTGTCTGTGGGAAACGGGAACGGGAAAACTTTTCTACGCGGGCGAAGCCGCGGACGTCAACTAGTTTAATATAAAAATTATAAGATATAAATATTATAAAGTGGAAAGATTTGATGTATGTTTGTTACTCTTTCACGTAAAAAGTACTGAATGGATTTACAACATATAGGCTACTTTTTTAACTGGGAACAAGTTCCCATCACGCGTCAACTAGTTTTTTTTTATATTTTTAACTTTTCAAAGCGCAATGTTTCATCGTATTATACGATGCAGCGCTAATATTTTGACGTATGAGTAGTGCCGGCGCGGCGGTCATACCACTTTGAACCTTATTGGCAGGTTGACAGAGACCGACAGTTATTCCGCGCTTCTATTTTGAACTTTATTTTAAGTAAATATCGTTTACTTTGGCGGATCGGATCACTGGATTTGATTTGATTACAATTTAGATACCACATGGCGTTTTGATAAAAAATAAAATTATTTAATTTCTGCAATCTGCAAAATGTGGGCCAGAAAGGCAGTGATAGTCATTTTTTTTAATGAAACTTAAGTCAATCTAGTACGTAATAAACACTATATTTAGTAAATTTCTATAAAACCAAAAAAACAGTATTACTTTTTCGGTGTTTTGTATTCATAATTGTTAATATTTATTTTAAAATGCAAAAACAAAAATCAAAACTATGAGGATTCGATCTTGGGACTCTACTTGGGAAAAATACTAAAACTAACAACACATCTACTTCTCGCCATTAACCACCAGACCAAACACATGGTTACGATATGTGATGAATTTATCTACTACTTGATTATTGCGGAACAATCCTCGTCGTCGATATCATAATATTTTTACAAATAAGTTTATTATTCTAGCGTGCATCGCTGTGACGTGCGTGACCGAAAGAGATAGAATGCTCTTTTTTTTACAGGTACTATTGGCGTAGAGAGACGAATGTTAGTGGAGAACTGTTATTATTATAGATGAACAGTATCGAGAACCAATTATTCACGCAATCTACATTAATTGTATTATTAACGAGTTTAGTATGTTAATATCACAGATTATAATATGGTTTTTATTTAAGAAATCAATTACCGGACTTTACACAGCTAAATAACATTGTTATTTTTTGTAATCTTGAAAATGATACCATTACTGCCATCTAGGGATAATTTAATGTTATTAAAAATATTTTGTTCGCATTGGTACCCCCTGCTAGTAGTAAGGTCATATATTACAAAAATAGTAACATTTGTCAACAACTACTGCCATCTATTTAAATATAGATGAACTACAACAATTTGGTCGTAATTATTATAGTTCATTAGTATTCCAAGAGATGGTACTAGTAATCCTATATTTATTTGGAAAAAAAAACCATATTCGTAAAATACCGCATTCGCAAGACATGATATTCGTAAAACATCATATTCTCATAACATAGTTATTTGGTTTATTGACTTTAATCATAATTCGTATTAACATTTACCATTTAAATTAATAGTTTTATGAGCCAGATGCGTACCTACTCACTACGGGCCAAATCGCCTCTGACTTTATAGGAGTTCCAACGTTGTAGGTATTTGACCTGCTCAAAGTGGATACTCAGATACTCTCTAAGGCCTGTCCTTAATATAAAAAGTCAATGAGTTACTATACTTATATTTTATCATGATTTTAGTTGTTGGCGATGAAGAAATGTAGACGGATCGAGCCAATGGATAACAATAAGTATTCTTTATTTTTCTCTATTTTCTATTGGCAAGAACAGATATTACAATAAACACAGTTTTCTGACACCGTGTTTGTGTTTATTGACACATTGTCACCACTGTGGTTCTGATGAAGAGTGGCCCAGCACACGCTGGAGGACTGCCCCGCATGCGGGAGTCCGATTATTGGATCCTGTTTGGACGGAATGCGGGAGATTTGTCTCCGCCAGCATCGATCGCGGCAATGCTGGTGAGTGACTATGGGTGGAGAGCTGTAGTCTCGTTCTGTGAGACCGTTTTGATCCAGAAGGAGGTCGAGGAGTAACCCGAGTCAGGTTACCTCGCTGTGATCGGTGGTGTAATCTAGGAGGGGCGCAGTTTTTGACTTACAAATTTTCAGATAGTGTGAGGCTGGATTGCGTCCCGCCCGGGATATACCTAGATACTCCGCTCCGTGACGTGCCCCAGATATGGGGCATGGCAGGAAGGACTTTAGAAGCCGCTGATGCGTTCTTGGTGTGCCTCCACTCTGTCGAAGAAGGCTGCATAATTTTTCTCTGTAGGTATAAAATTACTGCAACTTCAATTCAAATTGTTATCGCAAGTCACCTAGTTTCCTACAATCTCTATAATCCCGGCGCAGAACTGATCTATACCTATACAATTACAGAATTTCATGCATTTCGCTGATTTTACTTGCAACCTCATTTACTTGCTATCTATTGTCCGTCCGATATTATTAGTGCCTGCTTCATGGGTCAACTATCGCATACTGGTCCACAGATCCGCTAAAAATTGAAAGAATTGTAATAGATATTTTTATAATGACCTAGTTTCACTGCTACAATAACTCAAAGCAACCTTTTTTTTGAGACGAGAGGACGTTTGACTATCGTGGTACAACCTAGTTATAATAATCTTATATTTAAATAAAAAATGGATTAAATAAGATAAATGTAATTTTCTACTCGGTGCGAAGACATTTTCGGTTAATTAAGATCATTCGTCTTACTTCTAGGTTTAGGGACTTCTCGTCTTATAGACACGTAGGTATATTATCACGCACATATACCACCATAACTTTCTTCATAGTTGGCCCTATAACCTCTGTTGGCGTGACGGACGGCATATGTGGTACTCCCGGTCTAATGTAGGTACTACACCCCGCGGCGGCCTTCTTTAGCACAGAAGACAATGACAAGCACTTCACACAGCTTTCCTTCCCCCCGTCGCTATGCACCCAGACGTGGAGTATGTCTCGGAGTGACTGAACCCCGCAAGTGTGTAAGATGAACTCCTTATAACACTCCTTTTGGACTAATCTCGAGACCGCACTCGAGTAACACTAGTCTTGGGTCGCTCTCAGCGATCGCTGGCTCTATTGCTATATCTGACAAGTTATTATTTAGGCGTTCTGAAGCGTTTATGGCCCCGCGGACTCAGTGTTCTGTAAACGATCACTGAGTTAAGCAACTTACACTATGGCTGGTCTTCGGATAGGTGACCACTTTTTAAAAACAAAAGTACAAAAGTACAAAAACAAAAGTATAAACTGTAGCAAATCCACATTCCAGATTGCAAGGATTATAGTTCTAGACAGTTAGACACAGTTAAAAATAAAGTTACATCAAAGCGACGGTTTTAACACATCCTTTCCACCGCCAAGGTGTAAGTTAAAATCTATATTAATAGTATATAGTAAAGAATTATAGTAGGTACATAAATTAAAAAAGCTATACAAAAACTGTACGAAGAGAAAAGGATATGGTGAATAAATTAGGTTTCTAAATTATTTGATTTACACTAGGTAAGGTACACTCATATGTGAATGTGTTTGTTAGTTTCTGAATACGTCTGTGTTACTGTGTATTATTATTGGTGCTATATTTCTACAAATTCTTCTGTCTCATCATTAGAAAGAGATTTGAGCCAGACATCAAGTTTTCTCATTAGTTCATTTCTTTTCTTTGGGTAAATATTCATAATGAAATTTACATTATTGTATAATTTTGAGCTAATATATTTATAGTGACGGTTTGCAAGTGCTGTTCTGCGATATTCTATCAGAACGACGTTTAGTGCTATATATCTCTGAATTATAAGTTTGGATAGAGTGTTTTCAGAGCACAACTTGGATCACAAACAGCTGTCAGACTGTCAGTACCTGGCACACAGAGTAAATTGTAGAAGTTGAGAACCGTTAAGACTTCTCAGCCATCACCTTAAGGACATCACGCTGATTACGTTCTATACGTAACATTAAAGGTTTGTGTGTCCCTCCCTACATCAGCATGCATTAACCAATCACCGACTGAACCAACGGACCATCAGACCATCCTAATCCATCAAAATCCATCACTTTTCTAAATTTTAAGCTATTGCATAGCTTCTATCGCGGGCCTTGAGCGTGAAGACCGAATCCAGAAAATTCGTAACGAAATAACCTAACACCCGAGGTCACACGAAGTTCACCGAGCACGGCCGAGCGGATACTTAACGTGTATGTATATATATTATATGGTACGACTGTACGAAGCTCGCACGGATCGAGACGTGATGATAGTGAGTGTGAGTGTAAGGGTGAGGATGAGGGTGACTGTGAGAGTGAGGGTGGGGTGAGGGTGAGAGTGCGGGTGAGAGTGAGGGGTGAGGGTGAGGGGTGGGGGTGAGGGTGTTCTTGGTACAAATGGTAATAAATTTCCACTTATCTTGGCTGGCGATTTCAACATCAACTTCGCTGATAAAAAATCAGAGCGGTTGACAACTTTTCTTTCAAAAATATTGAATTTGAAAATGAATAATGATCCACAAGAATCCACAACAAAATATGGGACCACCATTGACGCGGTATTTTCCAGAGATATAGAAGATATCAAGTCTCAAACTTATGTTTCTTATTTCAGTTACCATAAACATATAGTTTCAATGATAAATATTCCTGAATAACCTACATGTATTGTAAGATAAAACAAATATTTTGAACAATAAAATAAAAGAAAAAATAAATGTTTTCTTATCGGTCACCACGCTCAAAAAGTGTAACTTGAATTAATATCAAAGAAAAACAAAGGAAAAAAAATACTGCATAAATAAAATAAATAAATAATTATAATTACATAACTTGATAAAAAATGCTATGCAATAGCTTTACCGCGGCAGTCTCCGAGTGCCACACGTCTTTTTTTTAATATTATAATATAGACTAGTTATAGATAGTAATATAGTATAATATAGATTAGAATATTATAGTATAGACTAGCCCGCGTATAGAAGTTTTCCCGTTCCCGTTTCCCGCATAACTTGTTCCCGGGGTAAAAAGTAGCCTATGTGTTATTCTGATGTATAAGCTATATTATTGTAAAGTTTCATTAAAATCCATTCAGTAGTTTTTACGTGAAAGAGTAACAAACATCCATACAAACTTTCACATTTATAATATTACTAGTGGACGCCCGCGGCTTCGCCCGCGTAGAAAAGTTGTCCCGTTCCCGTTTCTCACAGGAACTTGTACCCGTGATAAAAAGGTGCCTATGTGTTATTCTGATGTTTAGGCTACATTGTTGTTAAGTTTCATTAAAATCCGTTCAGTAGCTTTTACGTGGAAAAGTAACAAACATTCATACAAACTTTTACATTTATAATATTATTAAGATTAAGATTTTTCTCAGACGAACTACCGTGGCGTCTATTTGATAATTCCAATTTAAATGCTCATCCACTAGTACACCTAGGTATCTGATAAAATGGGTTCTATCTATTTGTGGACAGTCACTGTCTAGGTTTTTTTCTGTATTTGAGCATATTTACCTGTATCGATTTAATATTACTTTATCAGTACCTAGTTAGGTTAAGCAAAAATACTCTTACAACATCAGTAGTGATACCATATTCCTTTCAGTTTCCAATCGGATCGTGTCTCCAAACTGATAGCATTAAAAATACGTTATGAAAAGTTTGCGTATGCCAAATGGCAAACTACATCGAAGAGGCGAACGACAAAAAAATAGGCATTCTATTACTCCTATATTTTGTGCCTAGATAGTGTTATGTTTGAAGCGTTTTCGAGCTCTCCAGCGATTGAAACAAAATTATATGCGGCTTCTAGTTTTTGCTGCCGGCCCGATCCGGATCAGCACGGCCTGCGTCGCAGTGCTAATTGTTTTCAATTCAACCCTGGAGCGTTTTGCGTAGGTATTTTTTACATTTTCATCTTTATGTATGCGATTTATCAATTTGAATTTAGTCTTCAGTTATTGGTCTTTATTTCTTTATGAAACTAACTCAGTATCGTCGAGTGAAAAGCAAGTGAGGTTAATTTTATTTTGAGAAGCCTATTGTCATTGAGGCACAGAAATACTACTCGAAAAGAAGCGACTCTTATGTATGTTTGCTCGTAGGTAGGGAATGAAATTCCGACACGAGATCTCAAATTGTAGACCCGCAAGAAATATCAATCCTGCAAGATACCGAAATTAAAAAAAATAAAAGTTTGATTATTTGAAAAAAAATTGTGTTGAGTGAAATTAAATATGATTTGAAAGAAAACAAAAACCTTTATCTTCAATATTACTAACTAAATAACTAAAGTATTTATTTAGAAATTATCATAGTCAAAACAAAAAGTATAACTCAAGTACATGTATTACTTTGTGCACGTTTGACCACTGCCACCCAATTCCGTCAATCTAAAACTGAATCTCGTCATATTATGCTTCGGGATTAATCTTGAAAATTTATGTGAGATTTCGCGAGATCGGGATTGCATTGGTGTCCATCTAAAATTACGTACCTATGTATTCTCCACTAAAGTTTTGGTGTGGACAAGTCAGCTATGGTCCTCTCTGTATAAGAATATTAATATAAAATCGAAAATTTTCATATTTCATATTTTCTTTTAAATGTTTTCTTTCTTTCTAGGTGCGTACTAGTACTAACAAACCTGACAAACGCTGTTTTGCCATATAAAAGACTAACCTAATCATCTAGGGAAAAATAGCCTACGACCTATTCTCAGACCTACCCTATGTACCCTAGACATTAAATTTTAAAATAATAGCTTAAAAATCCCAAATACTCAAACACGCTTGTATATAAAAATAAAAACAATTAAATAAAGGATAGCATAAAGTCATTGTCAAAAATAACTTGAAAATAGTAGATTATGAGTAAGATGAGGGTTTAAAGAGAGCCGAAGACGGTAATAATTAACAATACACTCGTAATTCATACGACGTTTTTCAATACACTTATGAATAATATGATACTAAAAAAAAAAACAAATTAGTATTTTTTATGCGCGCGCCTTTACCACAGAGTAAAGAATGAAGCTTCTTTATTTAAAAGTTATATTTGAGCAAAAGTTTTGTTTATTATACACGTACAAAATGAAATTTTCTATTTAGTTGCATGAAATGTACTAGCAATAGGTGGGTATATTAATTTATTTGTTCTATTGAACGCGATCATTTTTGTATCGATTTTTTTTTAAGAATAATGCAACTCAACCAATATAATAAAAATAATCTATTTTCCCACTCGTGATTTAATAACGATCAAAAATCCACAGTTTGATAATAGGTATCATTATGTGCCTAATTGTGGTGAGATTAGAGCCATATTATTATGAGTAAGTGTATTCAAAAGAATATTATTGCATTGTCATCGGAATTTGATAAGTGTAAATCAACCGGTCGCTCGTTTTGAAAATCACGTTAAAAGATTACGTTCCGGTACATTAACAACCTGCCAAAGTAAATAAGAGCGTGTTGAAATTTAATATAAATCGGTCAAGCAGTTTCAGAAGAGTCCACCAAATACTGTGAGTATTTATAACTTTGTATCAAAGTTTAGAGACATAGTAGGCAGGTACTAAAATTTGCTGAACATTTTGCTTGTGTAGACGGACTAGGATTAAATATTTAATGCAAAAAATGCGACTCGGAGGCCTCAGTAATGGGCGAGTAAATATGGCAATGCTCCTTAAGAATGAATAATATATATCGAGCGTCGCTGTTCTGTTGCAAATACAACCGTTGGGAATTTCGCCCGCGTTGCTATTTTCTTTGGATTTAGTAGAGTCGAGATGTTTACGAATTGACCGCTGCACGCTGCCTGTATCACATCCGAGGGAAAATATGATAGTTTCGTGCTATCGAAGTAAATAGCAGCAAGTTATGGTCACATAAATGTGTACGAGTACATAGCAAATTGTTTGTGGATAATGCCTCTACGAACTTATAGATAGGAGTGCGATATTATCTCATACTTTTTAACTAACTCAACAAAATATGTATGCTACTTTGTTTCTTATTGAAATCTAAGTTCCTTTCAAATCCTACCTGGATTTAGAACCTGAGGATTACTTTGATTGCGATGAACAGCTATCGTTTGCATTTGTTTAGGTATTGGTACTTGTAATTAAGCCATGGTACCTATATCTTCTATAGAATAAAATTGAATTGCAAAAATAAGTTGCTATATTAAATACTTGAATAATACGCAATGCAACCGGACTTATTCAGCTAATTTTTGCCTTTAAATATATCCCATAATCCAGAGAAGGTTATTTATGAAGTTAAAAAGTGGAAAAAATTAAACGAAGACAGAAACAGTGTGAAAAATAAATCAACATACAAAACATTATATTAAAATTTATAAATTAGTTACGGGTATGGTGTAATTGGGTGCAACGGGGGTCAGAGGTAAATCACTGGCAAAGTTAGTGCATTTTTATATTTAGATACTAACGTACGCCCCGAGTAGTTACCGTTCTCGTGGGAATATGGGAATAAAATGTAGCCCAAAGTACTCCTTATAACATGAGCTATCCGCCAGTGAAAGTTATTAAATTGGAATTTCAAACAGAGCCTTCAATTTTATTTGTCTGTATCGATATGTGAACCATCAAGTGTTTGATCAGACTTAGGGTAGAATGGTACTCTGCATGACATGTCGTGACGGGGTTACTGTACCCGATCAACCACGTAAGTATGACGTGACGTAGTTGTAGAGTGGTTTTGGAATTGTAAATTTTAGTAGGGTAGGCATGGTACCTACCGAAAGGGGGTAAATAGATTTTCGATTGCCCAGGATGGCGATGGCAAAGCAATCACACACGACACAATAGATTGTTCACGCCACGCCGCTTTAAATCGTTTATTACGTGCGGACTCCTACCGACAAAATCTACACGGTCACGGGTCACAGACTATTACTCGATACTCTGTGACACGGTGCCCTTCCATCTGTCTATAGCCAGAGGTTCTAGATGAGCCGTCGGAAGGGTAACATCAGGGTTACCTGACACAGACTTTGTCCTTGTTTAAGGGGGGTTTGGGTCTTACATCGCTTTTACGTGCACTCTTGCCATACTTTGGGTACTAGAAAAAAAATAAACATATTTAAGGGAACGTATTTATTTTTGTGAGTAACGAGTTTTGAGTTAATAGTACGTATTTAGTGTGATTATTGTCACAATAATCACAAAGTTAAAATTAATTCATCGCACGGCATGTCCACAGCTTCAATAATCATTTTTAGAACAAATGGCACGTTGATGTTGAATGGTTGTAAACATTGTAAAGATATTTCAAAGGAAAATTAAAACAATATGGCGATGATATTCTTTATTTAAACGTTATTGAACAGAAAAACAACAGCTGATACGCTTAGCACGGCCACTCCCATGCTGAGTTTATGACTGTTTTATTTTTCATTCCTACACCGTTAAAAATAAAACAACATTCGCGTAACTAATTTCATGAAAAATATCAACAAATCGATGTAAAAACTAGTATGTTAAAAAATAATACAGACATCCACAATTTATTTTTAGATTTTGTTGGGATTCCTAATGCTCCATAAAGGACTCCAAAAGAACTCCACATGTTGATTGAACAAGCGGAGTTGATTCAACTGCCAAAGACATGGGATAGGCGCCCATAGTCGTATTAGTTCAGACGGCAGAAAAGCATTAGCTAACCAATTATAAGTCGGGGTCCTCTACCTTTAACAATCTATAACTCCAAGCGTTAGGAGTATTCTAATCCCGGAATGATTAGTGTCTATTGCTAATTCGCCCTAGCTAAGTCAGGGTGGCAAAATTCAATGTGATTACGCCGTCCTGTTTTCCGGATCCATGGCCGATAACATTGTCAGCAGCCCGGTACTGTCCACTCCTACGGCAGACAGGTTACCACGTCACTGCTCCATCCCCACTGGAGAGTTGGCAGTTTCTTAGTCCTCATATAAGACAGTGAAATATGAACCTTTAATTTTTACCTTTCTTTTACCCGGAAAGAGGGGAAGACTCAAGAAGTGCTGGCTTGACGTCGTAAAGGATAACATGCGTGCCAATGGTATCTCTACAGGCGATACCGGCGACCGTGCGAAGTAGAGGAGAAAAATTAGGACAGCGAACCCCGGGCGTTGCGAGATGCAACTAAGACAGACGCTCGGATAATGATAATGGCAATCTAAGGTGATAAGGCTTTTTACTTAAGATTTCCTTTTGTCATAGATTTAAAAAAGAAGATGTATGTAATTATAATAAAAAATTACTGCTGGTGCATTACTTATTAACCAATTTAGAAATAAAACTTACTACCATGAAACATACTACAGTACGGTACAACTTTTACAAAGCAAATTGTAGTAAAATGAAGAAAGAGTTGGCTAATAGCTGGGATAAGGCTTTGTCGTATCTCACTTTTGAGCAGTCTGTAGACGTATTCTACTAAACACTGTATGGAATCATCAGACAACATGTTCCGTTAAGTAGAACCAAAGGCTCCAAATTTCTCTACTAGTTCCCACCGTCACCGACACGAATTTTCAAAGTCAAAGAACGTTCATGGGTAAAGTGGAAGATATGGCAATCTTTCCAATTTAGATAATTGGAAAGATTGCCACATCTTCCACTTTACCCATGCACGTTCTTTGACTCTTAACAAATCAAATCATCGTGAACTTATCAAATCATCGTAGCTCATTTTATAAAGAATACTTCAAATGTTTTCGAAACTACATGAATTCAGTCGTGAAGCGCTCGTGGCCCCGCTGATCAGTGTTCTGTACACGATCACTGCGTTAAGCAACATTCGCTATAGGTGATCCTTGGATGACCACTTTGTGGAATTTACATTTGCAATTGTTTCCGTGCTTCGGAAGGCACGTTAAGCCGCTGGTCCCGGTTGCCAGTAAAATGGCAGTCGTTTGAAAAATTTCAACAGCAGGTCGGTACATCCTGTGCCTGTTCACTTCAACACGGCAATAGGCTCACCAACTGTTACGTGGGACAAAAATCCATATGGTGAAATTAATGTGGGTGTACAGTATGCCTCTGCCCTTCAGGGATAAAGGCGTGACAATATGTATGTTTGTGTGAATTCAGTCGAGGATAGTATTCCTAAAAACATCAAACACTGGGCCAGACGGCTTTCACCTAATATCTTCAAAAAATTATCAGATGACCTTTGTACTGTACTTTAGTACTAATCGTTCAATAAACAACTAAATGTGCAGTCTCGTCGGTAGAATGTGTGCATTGCGAGCATCCTGTTACTAACAGACGAAATAAAGAATGTACAACATGGTATTGGATCGTACTATTTTCTCCCAGACATACTAAAAGTGCAACACACGGCGCTAAAACCCATTATGACTCAAACTCTATCACCTCATCTTACAACGGGTGCCTTGTATTTACCATTTCAATGTTCTTTTTTATAAAGTCCGACATTATAATGTACAAGAGCGAGGAGTTAGTAACACCTTCTAAGGATTTTTTTATGTTATTATTTTTTTCTCTCTGAATAATAAAGAAAAATATATATTTCTATTATTATTTCTAACATACATATTTGTCACAGAACTAACAGAAAATCAACACAAAATCAACAGCAATTGTGTATTTATACCTTTGTGACGTATTTGTGCTCATCAATACGGACGTTATAATAGGAAATTTTCACATTGTGCTCAACGCTTTGAAATTCAATGGACCGTTTGGTGTGCACTGAATCCACGTCGAATAAATATACAACTCATAAATATTTAATTTTGCAAAGAACTACGCATATAGAGAATAATGCATTACAATGCGTAACTAGATATTTTTTGATTGAGCAAGTCCTTACTTTAAAGATCACAGAATTCTCCCATACTTAAGTTAGTTTGGTCTAAGAAAAAGGTATATTTGAAATTCAGCTCAGCTGATGTCATTGCTGCACTCTCTAGTGTGTAACACTGCATCCTTAGAACACCCTACGTCACGCAGTAAAACTAGGTGTCTACAGTAAAACTCTTCGGTCCTCCCACTTAACTTACAAAAACAATAATTCACTCATATTTAATTATCATTTTATCTAACTTTCTAATAAGTAAAATAAAAATAGATTGCCAGTCAGATACCAGATTCAGATTGAATAACCTGATCAAATAAATATCGCACGGCTCTCCAAGAATAGATGACAGACAGAAGATTGTTTCGAAATCTAGAGACGATATAAATACAAAACTTTTGAACAATATTTCAAACTCACAAAGTGAGATATAGAAACGTCCATTGGCTAGCATGATTTAAATTATTTTTGATTATTTTGTGTGGATTAGGTAAGATTGGACTGGTAAAATTGAGCGAAATTTTTTTCTTCTACAATAAAATAATTAATTGTTTTCCATATGGAGCGCACTAATATCCACAGTATTACTTAACATCTCTATCTAGCCTTACATATATATTAAAAAAAAACAGAATTGCACACACAGTGAGTTTGAAATAGGCAATTTCTATTTTTTCTTTTATCTTATATTCAAGCCAGGCTACGGCTCTGGGAGCAACAAGTGGACTACTTATATATTATAGGTAGGTCTTATTTCACAAAACATTGCTCCAAGACGGTATATTGGCTTAAAATTAAAACAAATAATAAGTCGGACACAAAAGCTGCTGTAGATATTTACTACGGTAGATATTTTTTAACGGATCGCTTTGTGGATGTACGTTTGTTTTGTTTGTACAGAGTGAATCCAACTGTTGGCAGGCTAATAAAATAGAAATTATCACACACATAGGATATTATGCCACCGTGAGCTTTTCTGTAGACCTATAAAATGAATAATATGAGTATACCTGGCATGTTGTTTTGTTTTAACTCTCAGGGTTTTGGAAGGAAACCTTCAGTAGGCGTAATTTTTTCCAAAATCTTGAACAATTACTGCCATAATTATATAATATTATGTGTATCCCATCTAATGATACCCATTAATAGATCTTAGCGTATACATACAGATGGTGGGAAGCGACTTCATTACTCTGTAAAGAAGATAAAGAACAGAAGATGAAAAAAGATACGACATAATTATTATGAAATAAATACAATTGCTTAATTAAAGAATGTCAGGTAAGGTACTTGGTTTAGTCCCAACGTCATAGTTTTGTTAAGTATGTAATATGTATATTGGTACTATGTTTGTGAAGTAATGTTAAGTTTCAGAAATGAAAGAAAGTTTTAAAACTTAGCAGCCAACGCTTAGGTTGCTAAAGTATCTACTTACCTACCCCTAGTTTCAAATACCGAGACCTATTCTTTAAAATTGCTTTGCACTTTATACTTTGCATTTTGGACCCGCTTTTGCTTCGCGACTTTCAATTTAACTTTGTGTTCGAAGACTTAGGTTCTAAGTATTAGTAGAACGTTTAAACTTGTTATTTTTCAGTCTAATAAACTATTAAAAATGTATCTGTTAGTAAGATAGTAGCCAATTCGGTTGGAATAAATATTTTTGTGAGACACAAAGGATTTTTCGGAGTTTGGGTGTTTCCTATCTATATATATATATAAAAATGAAACCCGTTTTCCGTTGTCACGACATCACGCGTGAACGGCTGGACCGATTTGAAAAATTCTTTTTGTATCGGATAGCCCATTTATTGAGGAAGGTTCTTAGCTATATATCATCACGCTACTACACAGGAGAGCGGAGCAGTAATCATAAATGTCAACAAATAGGGGAAACTTTCATACATTTTTGGAAAAGTAATAAGCGACGGGATTAAATGGGTGCCACGGGGTTGGAAGTATGTCACGGACGAAGCCGGGCAGGTCAGCTAGTGTATAATAAATGTATGTTTTTAGAAATATATAAGTATGTTTATCAGTTGTTTAAATCCCATAGCACATGTTTAAAGTTTAGTTTGTTGGAGATGGCGCTGTGTGAAAAGTGTCCCACTATATTTATTTATTTAATTAGTTTCCATAATTTCAAACTACTGTTAAATGAACTCAATTTACCTATCGCAAGCGGAGTTTCTTTTTTATTTACTACTAATACTAAAAAGTATATAATAGATAATGAACGTAATTATTTTTCTTAATTTTTCATGTCTTCTTTTTTTTTATTTTTCCTTTTCGTTTCGCCCAACTTTCTCTCCTTCTTTTTTCATCCACTTCAGAGCTATGGTTCAAAAAAACTATCAATTACAAATTCCAATAGGATATACATCATACTAAAAATAAACGGCAATGGGCTCACCACCTATTACGTGGGACAGGAATCCTCACGGTGAAAAGTGGGCATATAATATGCCTCTGCCACCCCTTCGGGGATAAGGCGTGATGGATATTTATTTATTTTATTTTAAATAAACGAGTTATTTAATACATGGACCAAATGAAATTTCGATTTGGCCAAAATTGTTAAAAACTTATGGCCTAATTTGTGTAAAAGTACACCTATTTTTGCCTTTATAATATTAAGAACACAAGAATGTCGACTAAAAAATAACAAATATCCGGTTGGATAATAAAATTGATAAAGCTAACCTCTAGATTTATATGTGGCCTACTATCGTACCTAAATGCGGCATACAGTGGCCGACTCTAATGGGTTCCATTACGTTGCTTGCCACCTGAGCTAATGGGTCAGAAATATTTAATTGGGGAGAGCAGCTCAGAACACAGATATCACAGTACACATTTTTCATCATCAACCAAGTATTTAATGTTAAAGTTGAACCGTACTATATGTTTATATGAAGTACTTACATACAGAAGTTCATAAGTACTCTGTATGTATGTACTTCTGTGTTTATAATTAACTAAGGTATTATGTACCAACGGACGCCCCCCGGTTTCACCCGCGTAGTTCTCGTTCCCGTAGGAATATGGACATATAATGTAGCCCAAGTTACTCCTTATAACATGTGACAACAACAGTGAAAGTTTCATTAAAATCGGCTCAACTGTTTCAGGATTACTCGAAACTTAATTCTTCAAATTTAGTGAGGTTGCCATCAGTAATCAATAGGTACCGAGTACAAATAATTCGGAGTTTTTTTTTCTAGTGTAAAACATTTGTGAGCGTGCCCTTGCTTCGAAAGGCTTGTTAAGCCGTTCGTTAACCAGGTAGATGTTAAGCCGAATTGAAGGCCTCATTCGGAGCTTAAAAAACATGAATAGCAGGAAGCCACAACCTGTCCCTGTACATTTCAACATGGCATTACGCTCACTACTGCTGTTACGTAAAAAATATTCGTATAATTATATTTTTACGTATAATAGTTTGAAGCGCTCGTGGACCTGCAGACTCAGTGTTCTGTAAACGATCACTGAGTTACGCAACTTTCACTATGGCTGGTCCTTGGATGGGTGACCACTTTGTAGCATTTGGTCCCGGTTGCCAGTAACTTGGCAGTCGTTAAGTCAAGTTGAAGGCCTTATGGGCGGCTAAAAAAATTTCATCAGCAGGTCGCCACAACCTGCGTCTGTCTATTTCAACACGGCAATGGGCTGACCACCTATTATGTGGGACTGGAATACACATGGTGAAAAGTGGGCATATAATATGTCTCGGCCACCCCTTCGGGTATCAGGCGTGATAGATTAATAATTATGCAGAGAATAAGACGTGACTATAATTATGTAGTATGCATTCATAGGTGTGATATGTATCTATATATTTATCAATTTAACGATTTAAAATTTAAAACGTACTGATCAAATTGACACGACAGTCATCTATTCAATTCGTGAATACATCAGATAGACAAACAAACAATTTCTCTGACGGTTGGTGAGTTCATTAGTGGTTTTTTTCGGAGGTGTCATTGGTCCGGAACGCCTGGTCAAATTATAGTACTTTAGATTATTGCGGTATCTCAAGATAATATTCTCTGTAGCCAAATTCCATCTACAATTGTAGCTGGCCAAGGTAACGCAATTAAAGAGAAATAGCACTATGGTCGTTGCAAGGCCATGATACTGCTACTCTCCATCCACGTTAGGCAGACTGCATATATGCAGTTTTCAGTTATGCATCTGCATATTTCAGTTTAGCTGTGTACTTACTTTTTAAGTTTTAATGAAGCTTTTGTTTATTTTAAAAAAATATTTCCACAGTGAACTGAAACATACTTATTATTTTTGATCTATTTGAATACATATTTGTTTAACAACGTTATAATTGGTCGTAGTTATAATAGGAAATAGAATATGAACCTCGTGCTGTCTATTATTCCAAAATTTCTTTAATATTTACTTACCATTTAATAAACTCGAGCCGCTCCGATATCCTCATCAATTCTATCAACCACTGACCACGTTGGTTTGTGTGTTGTTCTTTTTTCAACAAATAAGTGCTAAAAATTAGATTACTCAGTACATAATTTGAAATTCTCGAAATAACGGAGCTTCAAACCTTTGAAGTTATACAATTTTAGTTCAGTAATTTGATATTAAAACATTAGTTTTATGAGTCCCGTTGCGAGTTTCTGTTTTCGGAGCCGTCGAGAAGTGTCCTTTTGTAAGAATATTCGATCAATAATGTAATTTTAAAGTCGCAATGTAGAGATTTGGTAAAATGTGCAGATTGCGAAATGGGTAGATCGCGAAACTTGCAGACAGTAGCATTTGTTTAAGAAGTTTCTGAACTGTAGCTTCTGAAATTGTGATTGGATCGTCATGCATATAAGTATGTTATTCAAATCCACACTGCTGTCATGTCTTGTGTTAAGTATGTCATCGATCTTAGTCCAGGGGCTCGTTGTTTACTTAGGACGGTCGCTACATCTTCTCACCGTGACGCCAAATATTTGAAACTATAGATGGTAGGACGCATCGAGATCGTATGTCGTTAGAGTGCCCATTTGAAGTACCTATGTTTGCATAAGTAGGCATCAGCAACAATAGTCCATGCGTACTTATTAATCTTTGTAAGCACGGACATTGTCATGTGAATTTAATCC
Organism: Thumatha senex; assembly: GCA_948477245.1. Lineage (NCBI taxonomy): Eukaryota > Metazoa > Arthropoda > Insecta > Lepidoptera > Erebidae > Thumatha > Thumatha senex. The sequence continues at coordinate 27,774,857 of OX419724.1, forward strand.
ATGACAATTCGTGTAAATATGAGTAGGTAGATATACTTACAATAGAGTGGTCACATCAATAAGTTAGGTGACAAGCGGAACCCGTATTAAAAAAAAACTTTGACAAAAACAAAGTTAAAACTTTAGTTTGGTCTGAAAGGTCATATCGTTAATCGTTGAATAGTTTTCTCCCGCGGTCAGGTTCCTGACCGCACCATCACAATCATGTACATGAAGTTTGTCCGGAATGTTTGTTGGAGTTTTTTTTTATTAAAGTTCTTTGATAGTTTATATGTCAGAAAAAGAGCGTTTTTGTGCTTTAGTAGACACATGAAGCTGTCGGTCCCGGTTGGGTTGTTGGCTTGAAAAATTTTACCAGCAGGTTATAATATCAATCAAAGCTGCTTAAGGCAGTCCACTGTTGGACGTAGGGTTGTCTCAATTTTCTCCATAAATTGGCTTACAAACGTCCATAGGCTACTTTCTATCTCTCTCGACTCGACTCTTTGAAATCAATTTCATATAAATATGAAACAGCAGAGAAACAGAGTAGGGAACAGGTGTTAGCCATAGGTAAATTAGTAAATTCATGTCATTGTCAAAATGACCAATTGACATCCGCAGGCCATATTCCCTCCTCACCCTTAAGTTGTGAAAGAATTAGATGCAATGATGAATTTTCACCAATTAAAACTGTGTGCAGTGTGGATAATAGTATATTAAGTTCAAGTAGTAATTGCGAGGCATCTACGAGTCATCATCATCCGAGCGTCTGTCCCAGTTGCGTCTCGCGACGCCCGGGGTCCGCTTTCCTACATTTTCTCCTCCACTTCGCACGGTCGTCGGCATCCCCTGTGGTGAGACCATTGGCACGCATGTCATCCCTTACGACGTCAAGCCAGCACTTCTTGGGTCTTCCCCTCTTACCGGGACCCGGCGGGGCTGACATGGCCAGACATTTGTTACCTACGTAGCCCGGCGGTTGCCGCAAGACGTGACCATACCAACGAAGGCGACACTCTTGCACTTCTTTTCATTATTTGTTTCGGCGGGTGGCTTTTATGGGAGCGACGCCCTCAGACCTCCCAACCCCAGAGGGGAAAGCCAGCGCCAGAGCCTCGTCCGTTAATCAGCAGGTGCACGCACTGGCACGGGAGGTTGACTTGGGCCCCGAAGATCTTGGTGGGGCCCCTTACACCCAGGCATCTACGAGTATAATAGAAAAATTGCTAATAAAAAGTGATGCAAAGACCATAGTCTATTGCGATGAAATAGGTAAAAATTTTGGACATTATTTATCACAGTTAAGTCATTCTGTAATAAATCATACATATCCAGGAGCTTCATACTCTCAAATTATAGATTTTATATTGACTGGTACACACTGCATGCAGTCTACTATAGTGGTGCTGGTTGGCAGAAGAGGCAATATTAATAGTGATAATATTTTTACTGATATTAAACCTATAGATAAAGGTATTGTGGATCCTGTGGAGTCAGATCATCGTGGCCAATGGATAAAATTTCCTAAAAGTAGTAACAAAGTCAGCAAAAAACAAATTAAATATGTACCAATTAACCAAAGTCGTTTGAATAATTTTAAAGAAAATGTATTAAAGAGATTACCATATCTACCTAACTTTACTTGTGTAGACCAGTCATATAAACACTTATTTAATTTGATTAATGATGAGTTTGGTAAAGTTTTTACCTCAAAAACTCTACAGATTGGTGGTCGTCCTGTTTTCAGTGACTGGGCAACACCAGGTATCTTTAAAAGTAGAAATAAATTATTTGAATTATATTCAGAGAAATCATATAATTTTAGGCAAACCTTTCAGGAATATGTTAAAAATTATTCAAAGATATTTAAACAAACGTGTCATCTTGCTAAGTCAAACTTCATTAAAAATAAAATTTCTAATTCTGTAAATAAAATAAAAATGACTTGGAACATCATTAACTCTGAATGCGGTAGATCTTTAGTGACTGAAAGGGATTTCCACTTAAAAGTAAATGGTTGCCATGTTACAGGGGACCTGGAAGTGGCTACGGAGTTTGAACACTTTTTCAAAAATGTACCTATATTGACAACAAAATCTCTCCAAGCATCTTCCAGTTCCGCTGAACTTTTATTAGAAGAATCTGTTCTTTGTTGCAGGGATGCATTTGTATTCACAGATATTTGTGCTCAGGACATTGTAAAAACATTTAAATGTATCGAAATTAAGAAAACCGCGGACATTTGGGGATTATCGGTCAAAACTGCATCATGTATAATTGAGGTAATTGCGCCCCATCTAGCAACTGTGTTTAATGACTGTGTTTCTAGTGGTACATTTCCTGATTTAATGAAACACAGCAAAGTCGTTCCCTTGTTCAAGGCTGGCAGCGCTACAGAGCCGTCTAATTTCCGACCAGTGTCAGTGCTGCCAACTTTGAGCAAAGTATTTGAAAAAATAATCTTGAATCAAATGCTATCCCATTTTAATAGTCATAAAATACTCCATGCGAATCAATTTGGGTTTACGAAAGGGCGCTCAACTTCCGATGCTGGTGTTGAGTTATTAAAATGTATTCATGAAGCATGGGAAGACAAGCACGATGCATTAGGTATATTTTGCGATCTATCAAAGGCTTTTGATTGCGTTCAACATGAAACGCTGTGCAGGAAACTACACCACTATGGAATAAGAGGCAAAGCTCTCGACCTTCTGTCTTCATATTTGAACAATAGAATACAGAGGGTCGATATTAATGGTACACGTTCTGTAGGATCCATGGTTACAATGGGTGTGCCGCAAGGCTCGATACTTGGGCCATTCTTGTTCCTCATTTATATTAATGATTTACCATTTTATGTAGGGGACAGGAATAGGATTGTTTTGTTTGCAGATGACACCTCATTAATTTTTAAAATTAAAAGACAATTAGATAACTATGACGATGTAAACAATGCAATTGCAAGAGTAGTTCATTGGTTCAGCTCAAATAATCTTTGCCTTAATGAAAATAAAACTAAATGTATAAAATTTACTCTACCAAATGTAAAACAAGTTGCGGCCAATGTTCAACTGAATGGAAAAGTGTTAGAGTTTGTAGAATCAACTGTGTTCCTAGGTATAACTATTGATGCCAATTTGCAGTGGGGCCCACACATAGAAAAGACAGCCTCTGGATTAAGTTCGGCTGCATACGCTGTAAAAAAGATCAGGACTCTAACAGATGTGGATACGGCTAGAATGGTTTACTTCAGCTATTTTCATAGTATTATGTCTTACGGTATTCTCCTTTGGGGGAGTGCTGCAGATTTAAATATTATTTTTGTTCTACAAAAGCGGGCTGTACGCGCTATTTATAATTTGGGCCTCAGAGTTTCTCTCCGAGAAAAATTCAAAGAAGTAAATATTCTAACCGTACCATCACAATACATTTTTGCCAATCTTATGTATGTCCAGAAAAATCTATCACAGTTTTCTAAACTCTGTGATAAACATAATATAAACACTAGAAATAAAAATAATCTTTCAGTCCACCACAGTCGACTACATAAGATTGGCGATTCTTTCCAGGGTAACTGTATACGCTTTTACAACAAGCTTCCCTGTGACCTGAGAAATTTACCTTTAAATAAATTTAAAAAGTTTATTAAAAGCAAGCTTTGTGAAAAAGGTTTTTACTCCGTTACAGACTATTTGCAGGACAGGGACGCCTGGAAATGATCTGCTGGCAAAGTGAAATAATATTAAATTGTAAATAGGCCATCAAAAAAAAAAGCCTTCCTAAGTTTCTTGCCGGTTCTTCTCAGGTGGGCCGCGTTCCGAACCGGTGGTCGCTTTAAATATTTGAAATAGGGTATGACATTTTGTAAGCGCCGTTAAAATGGTCTATGCAAAATAAAGATATTTTTATTATTTTTTTTATTTTATCAGGTAGCAAGGCGATAAAGTTCAAGTTGATGCTCAAAATGCAATGTAAATTCCTATTTGTGGATTTGATTCTGGTCTGGACTATTAATAAATTACATTAAATATTTCAAATAACTTGGATGTACTGCTATAGAGTACCCACCTGCAAAGATAATCCTAAACGGAACAAGACCTGAAAGACGTTAAATGAAAGTTGATGATGATGATGTATAATCAAAACTCTAAGTTGATGTCCTTCTTAACCGATTAATAGTCTCAGTCTCAGCGCGGACCATGTTGACTGGTTCACTACATGTCACTATCAAACTATGGTTTTGTCACTGGGTTTACTAAATTTCAGCTCAATCAGATAATCGTAAGTTATCAAAACGTCTTTTACAAATTTTGAAATTTTGAGCTACGAACAGAAAATAAAGTATGTAGTGATCCTTTTGTCGTGGAATTACGAAGTTCATTAAATGAACTCATATATTACGTAATAAAAATGGAAGAAGAGTATAATTTACTCAAAACTTTCACACAAATGTAGGCTGCTTCCCGTGACACCCTTTTTAGTTGATCGCGATCTCATCCGCGTTGGGCACCTTTTAATTCACCCTACGACCTTAGAGTTAAATATCCGATCGAAATATGTAGCGAACATAGATGTTAAAAACTCATAATCGAAATGGAACATTTAAAGCTTTTAAAAACCGACCCTCAATTGCTTTTGTAGCACTCACTACAAAGTTATTGCCTCTAAACGGTAAAAACTTAGCTGGATTTACCGTGTTTGATCTTTTAAATGATTTAGACATAAAGCCGAAAACGTACAAGCTATAAAAGGTCAATTATCTTTTGCGAGAACTCTACTTGAGTTTGCGTTTTAAGACTGCTACATCGATTCGATTAAGATGAACCAGAATTAGCGGCTGACTCTAAGGGCCGGCTGCAAAGTTTGATTTGTTTGCGCGAAATTGTCCAACATTGTCACGGGTGTACGGCTGATGAATTCCATTCGACAGCGAAACCTACTTTGTAGGGGCATCAAATGTCATGGCTAAGTTTTTACGATCTAATAATGTTTGTCTTTATTGGCAAAGACCACGGGATTAAGTCCGCTCTGAACTAAATATTATGTATAAAACTATGCCTCTGTGCCCTGGTTTGTCAAAATCCCATGACTCTAAACACTTGCCATATTGGGCTAAATATATATCATGATGGTGTCATAGACGAAAAGGGGAAGAGGATAGACTTGTTAACTCAAGCAAATAACTTGTACAGTAATGAAATTGGCTGCGGAAATGTAAATGAAGGATAAGAGCTCTGTTTATTCAATGATAGATTGTACCAAACAGTTCAATTTGTCTAGGTCTATTTGATTAGGACTCAAGATTTTTGTTCAGAGCTTTAAAAAAAAATAAAAATAAAGAAATAAAAAAATCTTTATTTTGCATAGACCATTTTAACGGCGCTTACAAAATGTCATACACTATTTAAAATATTTAAAGCGACCACCGGTTCGGAACGCGGCCCACCTGAGAAGAACCAGCAAGAAACTTAGGAAGGCTTTTTTTTTGATGGCCTATTTACAATTTAATATTTCACTTTGCCAGCAGATCATTTCCAGGCGTCCCTGTCCTGCAAATAGTCTGTAACGGAGTAAAAACCTTTTTCACAAAGCTTGTTTTTAATAAACTTTTTAAATTTATTTAATGGTAAATTTCTAAGGTCACAGGGAAGCCTGTTGTAAAAGCGTATACAGTTACCCTGGAAAGAATCGCCAATCTTATGTAGTCGACTGTGGTGGACTAAAAGATTATTTTTATTTCTAGTGTTTATATTATGTTTATCACAGAGTTTAGAAAACTGTGATAGATTTTTCTGGACATACATAAGATTGGCAAAAATGTATTGTGATGGTACGGTTAGAATATTTACTTCTTTGAATTTTTCTCGGATAGAAACTCTGGGAAATTATAAATAGCGCGTACAGCCCGCTTTTGTAGAACAAAAATAATATTTAAATCTGCAGCACTTTGAGGCATATATATTGATATACCACTTATTTGGAAATGTATCGGAACAAAAATTTGCCCAATGATGATTTTTATTAAGTCCCTTTTAATTCTGTAGATATGAAGAGCTCAAGCTAGAATCACCTGTATGTTTGCGTATCTTTTGATTGAAGGACGACATCTTTTCACATAGGTACATAGTGATATAAGACCTAACTTTTGCCTGGTATTGTCAAAAAATCTAAATTCATAACTATAGCCCTAACCTGACTTTACCATGGAGTCATTAAATTGATAGAAGGTTTGCGATGATATAGACGCAGTGCGTGAACGTATTACGAATATTCCTTTATATCATGTATAAAAGAAATCCGTAATGGCCGTTGCAAGCACGGCACATGGAAAAGTATTGTGATGCAAGCGTTCTCAAAGAAAGGATTTGTGTTATTCTTTAAAAGGAATAAAAGGGATTTATGTATTTCCGCGAGCTAAGTGACACCGTTGGCACAGTCTAGTATAGTACATTTAAAACCTACGGAGCAATCAATTTTGCGCAAGTAAGTTGGAGCCGTACAGAGTGCTAGTGCCATGTACCCACCTACCGATTTGGTACAGATGTCGTCGAATGCAAGTCGGAACAGATGAGACTCAATGAGCCGAACCACCTGTGTGTTCGATAGTCATGACGGTGTCCAGAGATTCAGATGAGGTGAGCGAACCCGTCAAGACTAATCATTGTCTGGCACAAGTTGTGACAACTATATAAAGAGAAAAAGATAATCTATTACGCCTGATATTGAACAATGTAGGTACCTCAGAATTCACTGGCACACTCTTCGACTGTTCCGAGAAAAGTTCTTAGAATATTACATTAGAGCATATTAATAGACCAAAATATAAATAAGTACCAGACCACGATCTCTGTGTTATAAGTAACATATTATGTAGTATTGTTGTATTATCTTATTGGGCGTATCGTCACCGCTTACAGCCACCCTTGTGGTGGGTGTGATGAATTCTTAACGACGCAATTTGCATTTTAAAAATGAATTCTGCTCTAATATTTCTACTTACACGAAAATATTTTATTAAACGCTGTAATATAATGTGCAAAATGTATGATAGGCTAAGTTTAGGCTTCTAGAACTAGAGTTTTTGAGATAATGACGGTGATCTATACAAAACTAAAACAATGAGACATTTCTCCATTAAAAAATAAAATTTCTTCTTAATCTTCAATTGTTTCCATATCCTATCTGGATTTTTGGTTTGAGGTTCACTTGGTTTGGGTTTATTTGGCTGCTAGAGCAGCAGTTTGGATTTTTTTCGGTATTATTGGGAGCAACTGGCGTCTGACTTCCCAACCTCATAAGGTCGCATACGTAGTTGCCTCGTCTCTCGGTGTTGAGGTGAAGTCGAGCCCCGGAAATCTTTGTGGGACCCCTTAGACCCGTCTATCAAAAAATAATCTCTTATAGCATAGAGGAATGTTGCTCACTTCTTCGCTCAATTAGGCGTGAGTGACATTAATTTTTTGCCCTTTGAGCATAACAAAATCAATGTACACTGTCCATTTAAGTATAAAAATAAATCCTTAAGTCTATCAGAAAGTAAATTTGCCCCAAAAAGTACAACAAAAGTTTAACATTTAACAATTAATTTAGACATATTACGTAGGTATATTAGAATGCAATAGCGCAATCAAAATCAATGGTTCTCCAATTGAATTGAAATGATAAAGATAAATTTGTTTCAAATAGCACAACAAAATCAATGTACACTTGACATTTACCTACCAACTCCAATTCCAACAATAACAATGTACATTTGACATATAAAGATAAAAGTAAATAGTTAATTTACTTAAGTTTTATTAGAAAATTAATTTGCCCCAAATAGCATAACAGAAATTAATGTACACTTGAAATTAAACGACGAAAGTAAAAATATACAATTCTAACAGAAAGTATGTTTGCCCCAAATAGCACCACAAAATCAATGTACACTTGACATTTAATGATAGAAGAAAATATTTTAATGTCGTATTTTTATTCTGTTAAGAAGTCAAATAGAATATATACCATTTTTGTAAAGGTACCATTTTTCAACAGACGTAAAAGAAATGGTTTTGCTATCAAGATCAAAGTAGTCGTATCTATTCACAAATAAAATATTTACAATATTTGAGTTTGAATAGCAGCACCTTACCTGGGGGTCTGAGTGGCTCATTTACATGACAAAGTCTCTAAGCAACCCTTGAAGGATTTCGGCGATGCGTCTCCACTTTGAGTACACCAAAATTCATTGGACTACTGGCGTCAATGTGCGAGACAAGAATTTAAAACGACGCATGATTATATGCGTGTGCTCTCCCTATTTAATTAAAGAAAGGTATGCATCACATAAAGACATAAACCTTTTCTACTCACGGAGACTTATAAAAATGTAACTCAAAAATATTTTTGTCGAAAATAGAAGGGACGATATGTTGATGGAATCAGCTTTGTGCACCCGTCGCGAATTGTACATAAAATCTCTTTTGAATCAAAATAACAAAGACAGGCCAAAGAGCAAATTGGACAAATTTTCCAGCTTTTAAAGAATGGAGCCGCTATGAAGTGCCACTAACAGAAGAAAATGGGGAAAATGTTTTCTTTTACAGTCTAATGAACTTGGAGTTGTAAATATTTTTTGAGACAGTAATGTGCTTATTTATGATTGTTTCACGTAAAATTTGCTATTAGGTACTTGGAGACATTATGTTTCTTTTTACGGATGATGACATTTTAAGCGAATAAATAAAGATTGTATGTATATGTACATTGTTATTGATCTTGTTTAATATAGAACTATGATATTTCCTAGTACTTCTGCGGTCTAAAATACATATCTATTTGTGAAATAAAATTAATCTTTAAATCATACTTAGTTTATATGATTTTATTTTATTCATTACTTGAAACAATGAGAGGCTTAAATTATTATGAGATTTTACGTTGACTAATTGTTCATTTGAATCTGAGGCATTTTTACTATGTTTGTTTTTAAATCAATCATGTTGTGTCCAAGGTAGTATATGTATGGAATACTATACACTCATATTTGGACTGGCATAAGGCACTAACATGATGACATGTGGCAAAGTCATTTAACAGCTACTGTAGCATGAACAGTACGTACATAAGACGAAAAGTCTTAGCCAGCCAGCCTTTCTGGCTTCATTGGGGATACCATAAGCTAGCAGTGACCATTCCAGACTGGTTACATAATGAGACACACCCGCGTCTTGGCACAGCGTAACCGCGGTCAATGTAAGATGAGGCATATCTCACCCAGTTTATGCAGTACCTCTGCAAACACTGCGCAGCAATCACTCTTACTTACTGAAACTACCTCACCGCGGTCCGCAGTACTGGGGGCCGAGTCTACTAATGACAAGCCGTAGAATAGAACCAAAGTTGCTGTTTTTAGCTGTCAAAATGTTCGTAGACTATCGAAAATGCAACTGACTAGCGGCCAGTAGTAGAATTATATAGAAATGAAGGGTAGTATCCATCGGAGTGCAAAAGACAACGAAAACTGTCAAAATTGTACCTTGGGCTTTATATTAAGCGACGAGCGATTTCGATTCTATTCCGACACGATTGATATAGCAGACTCGGCCCTCTGCTCTCAACCCCAATACCTTGAGGCAGTATTCTACCGATCGAGCAGAAGCTGCGCATATTTTACGAGTTTGAACTTATGTAAATTATTTAGTTAAAATAAATACTTGAGAAGTTGGTCATGCTTTTAACATTGGACCTCCTACGTCACGATTTAATACTTTCCACGGCTGACTCTACCCTTAGTGACGCTCACACAATTCAGTGGACTCTTATGATACCCCAAACTCAACAATATCATTTAAATTCAGTAATTATTAAATTATATTATATTTTGTGTTATTGAAGTAGGTATTACTAAAAACAGATTTGAATACATCCTTTGAATTATTTCATGAAATTTCTTATAGCGATACTAACGGCGCGGCGTTTTGAATTTAAAGTACATAATTAATGAAACCATTAGTGTCCATTGTGGACTGACTGACATTGATATGCCCGATTTTGCACAAGGATATCACGCTTTTTGTTAAAGTAGATTTACATCTATACGGACTGAAATGTCTATACTTATTTTTATTCAGATTTATTTAATGTAATAAGCCCAACGATGATTAAGTCCACTTAAAAATGTCTTACACTTTATTTGAGCACAAATATATTTACAAAAGACAAACAAAGATTTGTCGGAAACAAAATTAACGGTGCTTTGTCCCAGTTAGTAAAGCGAAAAAGCATCGTAAAAGTACACGAATGGCGATTCATAACGCAGTGCTAGTGCCAACTTTGCTTTACGGTAGTGAAACCGGGGTGTGTCAGCAGATGCATTAAAGTAAATTGAATGCTGCGGAGATGCGATCACTTCGAAAATTGTGCGGCGTAACTTTGGCCCACCGAATACGTAACGAAGTGATACTCAATATGGCAGGTTTAAATGAAAGTGTCAGCGTTAAGCTGGAAAAGGGCGTGCTCCGTTGGTTTGGACACGTCCAACGAATGAGTGAGGAACGATTAACGAAGAATATATATTGTTTAAAAGTAGAGGGTAGAAGGAGTCAGGGTAGGCCGAGACTTACATATAAAGACCACGTGAGTAGATTGCTCAAAAAAGGAAAGGTGAAAAGTACTTGGATACCCAGACGTGCGTGTATGAAGCGATTGATGAATCTCGAAGAAGCGAAAGAATTATGCATGGATCGCGAAGCCTGGCGATCTGTCCTCTCTGACTACCCCGTCAGGGATACAGCGTGAAGATAGTTAGTTAGTTAGTTACAAAAGACAAAAAAAATTGACGCTAAGAAGAGTCCATACAATTTCGCTTACTGTAAAAAAAAAACTGTGTGAGTTCACAGAGTAGAGTTGAGAGCGAGTTGCTAACGGTTTAGTCTCCCACCATACACCCTCGATTCGTAGATGTTATCCTTGAACGTTGTGCGGTAGGATTGACGAATCGAAGGTGTATGGCGGGATCCTCCTCCCCTCCTTTATAATCGTACTGGATATTCTTATCAATTACGATTCATTTAATCCCTAAAGCTTATAACAAATAAAGAGACTTTCGCATTTATAATATTAGTAAGGATTTTAAAGTATCAGAAAGTCTCAGAGCCTCTTATCCATTTATACATCATTAAATTTCAAAAAGATATTCAAATTTCCCGGAGCCATATAAAAATGAATTATATATATTATTCAAAAGCATCGAATGGAAATGAAATATTATATTTCTCCTTACAACGAAGACAGATAAATATACTTTCTGATAAGACATAAATAGAACCTATCTGTTCCAAAAACGAACCCTTTGAGATATGAAATTATCATGTTTTTAAATCTTGAATATTAGATAATATTCCGAAGCAAAAAGGTTCGTTTTCATTCTGTTCAAACACTATCAGTAGCTAATAATAATATTAGGTACCTACATTATTGTAAAATAAAATATGTTCCATTCAGATTTCAGAGATCCATATCTTGAAACATTGAACAAAAAAAGACTAAAAGATTAATAAAATCTAGCTTTATGAATATAAGGAGTCTTCACCAAGAAATTCGGCGACAGTCGAAATCAAAATACAAATGATACAACCCCTCCTAGCAGTCAAATAAAAGTGTACAGTGGCTCAAAATGAATCCAGCCTCACCTGCGAGTGGTCCATTTGCTGATTAACGGAGGACGTCATGGCAAAGGAAATTAAAAATCGAGACAAAGCCCAGTTCCAACCCGCCTGGACAGTGTAGTATAGTAAGGCAAAACCCTCCCAATATGAAGGCACAAACAAGAAACGGCCCCCAGTTCCCAACCTATGTTTAAACGTGCTATTTAAATTCGGCCTAACCAAACACTATCGAATAATTCAATCATCCACAATTTTATTAACCTCTAAACTGTATAACAAGTTGCTAAACAACAGCTCACGGGAATTAACTAAGTGGATTATAGACACTAGAGCGAGTATAAATTAGTACAATAATGTGCTAAGACACGGCTAAGTGATCACTGATTAGCATATCAATGAATTGATTTACGCGTCATTATTATATTAAGTAATCAATATTTTATTATAAGCTAATTAAATCATGATGCACGAGCTTCGTTTAGTTACAGATATATACATATAATGATTCTGAATAAGAAAATTCATAATTGAAATAACGTTTTTAAAATTGTTAAATATTATAAATAACATATTCAGCAGTTTCGATTATTCATATTTACACTGCCTCCACGGCACAGTGTTGTATGATATCACAGTTGTCTGGACGACATAGCACTAGGTTTACATAAACTTAATTTGGGTTGGATGGCGTCTTTTAAGAAATGTATCATAGTAAAATTTATATAAATAAAATACATATAAAATTTAAAAAAAAGCCCATGGATTTACTGTAGCGCCGCAATTCCAGGGCGCATCTCTCTCCATCTTCAATAGTATTGGGATCCTTGGTGTTGAGATTTCTAGTGACGTCCAATACCGTAGTAATTTAGAGGACAAGGCAAAGCTAACCTCCAAAAAGCTCGGCGTGTTCAGCAGGGCGCGGCATTACTTTACTGCGGAGCAAACACTGCAAATCGCAAGTCCGATTAAGTACACTTGACAGCAGTACTCCATGTGTGGCCGTGACCCTTTGAGCTGGTGCACCTGAATACCAGCTTCGTGCTTTTGACTCATTGTCAACGATCCTCTACAAGCAGGCGGTGTTGAGCTCCGTCGTGAAAAAAGAGACTGCGCCTCCTTATCTGTGTTCTATCGCCTGTACAACGGCCTGCTCTGAGGAATTGTTTGATAAGATGCCCACGGCTACCTTCTATCATCGCACTGCTCGCCATAGACAGGGTGTTCGCCCTTACACTTTTCGTCCGTAGCGCTCACATACGGTTAGGTCCGATAGAGGCTTTATTCCGCGTACGCTTAGAAAGTGGAATGAACTCCCTGCCCAGGCTGATTTTCCCGAACGTCTACAGTATGGGATTCTTCAAAAGAGGTCTTAGAAGGTTTTTACAAGGTTCGTCAGCGCGAATGCTGCACTTCTGGTGTTGCAAACGTTCATAGGCTAAGGTGACCGCTTTCCATCAGGTGGGCAGCATGTCTGCCACCTCTGTGGTTTTAAAAAATAATAAAAATAGTATTTTACTGTAATAATAAAAATACGGTTCTACAGTAAAGATTATTATTTCTAAGTATATATTAGTAAAAGTTTGTATTGAAGATTTTAAACATACAGTACAAAATTAACATTATATACAATATACATGCAGTTTATTAATGAACATTTTGCAAAGAATTGTGTGCCGTTTTTTATAAGCTTATCTAAAATTTATTATTGAAAGCCAATCTCAAACCACAAATACGTCTGTTGTAAATCCATATTTGTTATGTGAAAGATAAAACTGATTTGAAATGGAATTACAGCCATGCGGGGAAGAATAGAGTTTACTTAGGGTTATTCGAACCCTTCGCGAAGCATTGTCAACTTGGGCATATTGAATGACCCTTGTAACACTATTGTGATAAACTTCCTTTGTGCCTCGTTTTAGATGTATGGATTGAATGGATTTATATGCATACTCAACTTGTTTGGCTGAATGTACGAGTGTACGTTCTACCGAATGTACCGAAGCTAGTTAGGTTATATTGAAAGAGATTTTGCCGATGGAACACATTGAATTTAACTCGTTTTGGGGAGAAAAATTTTGCAATAGGTATGAAATATTTTATATCTATAATTTTTTTCATAAAAAAGGCAATAAATAAAAAAATATCGTTTGGAATATAAATTACTTTAATCGTTGAGCGCTCGTGGCGCCGCTGATTCAGAGTTCGATAAATGATCACTGCGTTAAGCAACTTTCGCTATAGCTAGTCCTTGGATGGGTGATTCATGATTCATTCGAATGATTGTGTATTCATCAGTCATTCGAATGAATGATTGATGATTAAAATGAATGCATGATTTGACCACTGACTGCTATTTTCGTAATGAAGTGGACCATTTGACGCCAATTTGTTTTTTAAAGTGGCTTCTCGAACATTTCTTCAAACCTCTGTCCTGATTGGGAGACTCGAGAATAACAGCACATCTGACCCCTGAGGCTTATCTTGGGGCATTCCCTTAACCCGGTACTCAGTTCTATCTTGCGACCCGGTTGGGAAGTAGTTGGAACATCGCCGGATTTAGAGAGTAGGATGGCTCCTAAAAATCCGGGAGGCTCATTCACCGTTCCTTTTGCCCCTGAAGCAGCGGGTATACGCTACATGCTCGTTTCCATCGCGTATACGCTCGATTTCCAATAAATATTGAAATACCTTTCTCATATTAAGTCACAAATCCTCAAACTTTATCCACCAACACACAGATAGTTAATAAATAGCCATCAACTGATTAGGGATACACAAGAATCTCAAATTAATTCGGCTTAGTTGGGACACCTGTTCTCTCGTTTATATAATGTCACAACTTACGTAAGCTTTGGCTTTTAACTCAAAGCCTAACTTTGTGTAACGTTGCGAGCAACAGGTACATGTATATTAGTAAAGGTATAATTTTATTAATATTTATATAAACCGCTTGTAGCCGCGCTAACTCAGTGTTCTATAAACGATCACTTCGTTCAGCAAAATTCGCTATAGGTGGTCCTTGGATGTGTGACCACTTTGTGGAATTTAAATTTGCGAGCATTTTCGTGCTTTTCGTGCTTCGGAAGGCACGTTAACGTTGGTCCCGGTTGCCAGTAAAATTGCAGTCATTAAAGTGGTTGAAGGCTTGAAAAAATTTACAGGCGGGTCGCCACAGTCTGCGCCTGTCCATTTCAACACAGCAATGGGCTCACCACCTGTTACATGGGACAGAAATGCATACGGTGAAATAAAGGCGTGACAATATGTATGTATATGTATATATAAAATATGTATATATTCATTAAAATCTATTCAGTAGTTTTTGCATGAAAGAGTAAATAATAGATTTTAAGCAAACTTTACAATAATATAGCTAACACATCAAAATAATACAGAGGCTACTTTTTATCCCAGGAACAAGTTCCTGTGGGAAACGGGAACGGGAAAACTTCTCTACACGGGCGAAGCCGCGGGCGTCAACTACTATAAATATATATAAACCGCTCGTAGCCCCGCTAACTCATAGTTCTGTAAACGATCACTGCATTATGCATCGCTATGAATGGTCCTAGGATGAGTAAAAGCTTTGTGGTGTTTCCATTTATGAGCATTCCTATTCTTTGGGAGACAGACTAAGCCGTTGGTTGTATATAACATGGCATTTGAAGCCATATTGAAAAGTCGTGGACGGTATAAAAAACTTTAATAATAGGTCGTAACAACCCAAGCATGTCCATTTCATCAGCTATGGTCACGGTGACTGTCTACACCTTCGGATATAAAGGCTTGACTGATAAGTAAGCAATACGGATACTTTACAACACCAGAGGCGCTGCACTGCCGTTGCCTACCTTGCCTTATAAGGCAATATTTAAAACCTTTTTAAATCTTGATGACTTGATAAAAATAGTGACATTATCGAGTGTAATTGTAATATATCGCTATTGAGCTTCTTAAAGTTTGTGTATAGTGTAGATTTATAATATAGTTTCCATGAGACCAAAAAACTTTCTCTATTATTCATAACAATCTGTTATTTATAACATTGTCAGAGACCACGACAAAACGAAATATTTTCAAATCATGCCAAGTGTTCTTTGAGGGAAAGTTTTCAGAAAAGCAACTTCTCACAGGGACAACTTATAAAAAGGGCAAATATTTTACAAAAGTTAGGTCTTAGATTTGACTGCCTCGGTGACGCAGTAATAGTGTATGCGATTGCCGGGCTGAGGTCCTCGGTCCAATTCGCAAATGTTTGTTTTGAAGTTTGGGTATGTATAATATATATGTATTAACAAATATATAAGTTTTATTTATTTAAGATATCTTAGAACTACGAATTGGGTGTTAGTGGCACCATCAAGATCTCCTGGGTTTGAGCAACCTCACCGGCTGCTATCGGTGTACCTGCTGAGTAGCGGATGAAGCAACGACGCAAGCGCCCTTATGGGGTGGAAACAATACCGAAATTCAAAAGCCAAACGATAGCTGCACCTTAAGACAATTAAAAGTGAACCCCAGACTCCCAATTGAGGTAGGGTTTGAAACCTAATGGAAATACACAAAGATGAAGAAGAAGTACGTACGTTATTTTAAGCCCCCAAAAAATGTAGGTAGTGCTTTTATAAAACCCATTTTTTCTTGGTACTACGGGCGACAGCGGTTGCTTTTTCACTTACAAATGAAATAATAAGGGGTTTACGGTGCCTAAGTAAGGAAAAATATTGTAGAGGTACTACGTAGCGTAGATGGTATACGGTTTGAATGTATGGTAGGGGTACCATCAGTTTTGAGATCATGAGATTTCCCTGTAATTTACAGTGTCGCTGAAGGATGTATGTGACAAAAAAAACGGGATCGCATCCAAATTCTTAAGCAAAGCCGCAGTGACAGCCAAAGTCTGTCGGGACATCTTCCAAGGAGTTACCAGAGAAACTCGTCGCTAGAGATAAAGGTGGTTTTACTAAGTTTGATTCCAGCATGACATCCGTAGGGATTTGCACATGTTAAAAAGACCTTTTTTTACTAGGTAACGAGTCCTCATTCCTAGCGTCTTCAGTCATCATCATCCGAGCGTCTGTCCCAGTTGCGTCTCGCGACGCCCGGGGTCCGCTTTCCTACATTTTCTCCTCCACTTCGCATGGTCTTCGGCATCCCCTGTAGTGAGACCATTGGCACGCATGTCATCCCTTACGACGTCAAACCAGCACTTCTTGGGTCTTCCCCTCTTACCGGGACCCGGCGGGGCATTTGTTACCTACGTAGCCCGGCGGTTGCCGCAAGACGTGACCATACCAACAAAGGCGACACTCTTGCAACTTGTCTGCAATGTCACGGACGTGAAGGCTGCCGCGGATGCGAGAGTTTCTCACTCGGTCCATCCGCGTGACCCCACACATCCACCGCAGCATCTTCATTTCCGTGACACGCAGCTCCTGCTTGTGTCGCTCCAATATCGGCCACGTCTCCCTGCCATGTAAAAGGACAGGTCTAATAATGGTTTTGTAGACCTGTCCCTTCAACCGGATCGGCATTTTAGGATCAAAAATGACACCGGTCATCTCCCTCCATTTGGCCCACGCGGCAGCAATGCGTGACTTGACATCGCAATCGATGTCACTGGACGTGTGAAAAACAGATCCCAGGTATTTAACCTGGTCCGTGCGCTCGACCAAATCACCGCCTATGCGGACGGATGTGGGATCTATCGAGTTTAGTGCCAAGTACTCGGTCTTCGCCACATTTAGTTTCAGACCGCCGTTCTCAAGCGTCTCCTTCCACGCCTTTACACGTCGCACCAATCTGCCCCTGTCCGCGTCTGCCAGCGCAATATCGTCAGCATACATGAGCAACCATGGAGGCTGCTCATGTGGGTTTCTGATGCTGTCCGACAATTCGTCTAATATTACACTGAACAGAAGCGGACTAAGGACCGAACCCTGGTTTACCCCGACGGTGATGGGGAAGGGTTTCGTGTCGCCAACAGCAGTCCGAACCATTGAATCGGAGTCACAGTACATGTCCCGGATAGTGTCAATATAGACCTCTGGAACCCCTTTGGACCGCAGTGCCCACCAGATCATCGCACGAGGAACACAGTCGAAGGCCTTCTGCATGTCTAGAAACAAACAGTGCAGAGTTCATGGTGTGGGACATCACCTTAATACCGCGGTAGCTCCCGCACTCCTGCACTGACCCCTTACCTTTGAAGACTGGAGTAATAATACTCAGTCTCCATTGGTTTGGGATCTGCCCGCTGAGGAGTATGCGGTTAAAAAGGTTTACTAAGATGCCCACACCGCGAGGACCCATCGCCTTCCAGGCTTCGATGGGGACTCCATCGGGTCCGACAGCTTTCCGATTCTTCATGCGGCGAAGCGCAGTCAGGACTTCTCCAGGCGTTACCGGTGGCACTAGTCCCTGATTTGGAGGGAGGTCCGGAGGCTGCACCTCTTTGTGCTGTTTATTAAGCAGCTCGTGGAAGTACGAGCGCCATTTCTTCTTTACCGCGAGGTCTTCGCTTAACCCCTCAGGGTCTTTTACACAGCGACACTTGGATATATCCTGTGCCGCTTTGACCCTGGAGCGCGCTAGCTCATCTATATGAGCTTCTGCCCCTCAGACGATTCCAGCTTATCATACAGAGGTTGTAAGTGGTCACGTCTGGCTCTGGCTACAGCTCTCTTTGTGGCGCGCTTGGCAGCCCTGTACGCGTCGCGGTCTTCAGGAGATACGGTCGCTTGCCACTTTTTAAAGAGGGCTTTCTTCTCCCTAGTCTCCCTTTGGACTGCGTCGTTCCACCACCAAGTTTCCTTGTCACATTTGCGTCCACCCTTAGACTCACCGAGCACCACCTTCGCCGCCTTAAGGATGGCCGCCTGAACTTTGTCCCAGTAATCTTGAACTGGTTCGCCTTCAGTGTCGGTGCACTTGTCACCGACAGCTGAGACGAACTCCTGGGACCTAGTTTCATCAAGCAGCCACCATCTGATGCGGCGCTGGCACCGCTCGATGCGTTTGCCTTTGGGCTTCACGCAGAGGTCCATGACAAGGAGACAGTGTTGTGCAGTAAGACTCTCACCGGGTATGACCTTGCAGTTGGCCACCTTGCCGATGCTGTGTCGGCTAGTGTTTTTGAAATACGTGTTCACAATGGCCAGATCGGCAGCCGCACACGTTCTGAGGATAGTTTCTCCTTCAGCGTTGCGGGTGCCGTATCCAAAACACCATGAACACGCTCAAACCCCTCACACCTCTCACCCACATGACCGTTTAGGTCGCCGCCCAAAACGATTCCCTGTGACAACGGAATGCTCCGAAGCACTCCCTCGAGTTGACCCCAAAACGACATCTTATCGGCGTCGCTACAACCGGCCTGTGGCGCGTAGGCACTTATCAGGTGGGTAATAATCCCATCGATAAGCACCCTCACGATCATAAGCCGGTCGCTACAGCGTTTCACCTCCAAGATGCCACTCTGCAGCCCCTCGGAGAGCACAACGGCCACCCGTTCTCCCCAGCAGGCGCACCCGTGTAATACAGCTTGTACCCATTCTGCAAGGGCCGAGCTCTGTTGCCCTTCCACCGAGTCTCCTGCAGGAACGCCACGTCCACCCTCCGCCTGGAGAGTACTTCGGCCAACTCTACCGCACGCCCAGTCAGCGTGCCAATGTTCCAAGATGCGAAGCGGGTTCGGGTTGGGGCTAACTTCTTTAGCCGTGCTGGCCCGACACACGGCAGCCCTAGCCCACTTGCCACAGGAGTCGGGCGGGGCTCCTGCGCGCCGTTTTGCGGCGGCGCCCTATCCCTAGCAGCATTCCTTTTCTGACTGTTCATTTTTTTTTTGTTTCGGCGGGTGGCTTTTATGGGAGCGACGCCCTCAGACCTCTCAACCCCAGAGGGGAAAGCCAGCGCCAGAGCCTCGTCCGTTAGTCAGCAGGTGCACGCATTAGCACGGGAGGTTGACTTGGGCCCCGAAGATCTTGGTGGGGCCCCTTACACCCTAAACCATGACATCCGTAGGGATTTGCATATGTTAAAAAGACCTTTATTTACTAGGTAACGAGTCCTCATTCCTAGCGTCTTCAGTGCTCACGTTGAAATAATGCGGAACACTGAATATAATACATATTTATAATACATATTATCATACGCTATCTATTGTTTGAATTTTTTTCCATAACGCCATGCATAGAACAACTTTGTGTCTATGCTATACTGTGTTGCTACTATTACTATTTTTGTGCACCATCCCGAGACATCCGATATCATAGTCATCCGAGTGACTAAGTACAAAACATAATTATGCAGACGAACTTGGATACACAAAACGTCTGACACTTGCAAATTGCAATGGATTCGTCAAATATTCAAGCTCATGCTACATTTTGTCCTTTCGTTCTACCCCTCAAGTTAGATGGCTTATTTGATAAGAATTAAGATATTAGATAGTGGGTTTATTTGATAAGAAGTGCGTTTATGGATAGACACTAGTCCATGTTTCGATCTATTTATTTTATAGGTACCTATTACAACATAAAGATCAAAAGTACTCGGATAACCAGAAGTTCATGCATGAAGCGATTAATGAATCTGCAGAAAGCGAAAAAAGTATGCATGGTTCGGGAAGCCGAAGAGGGCGATCTGTCCTCAATGATTACCCCGTCAAGGAATACAGCATGACGATAATTAGGTAATTACATTTTAATTAGTATAATTTATATGAGTATTATTATTATAAATTGTATATAAGCCGATTTTAGTGTCCGTTTAAAGAAGATTTGACAGCAACAGCATAAACGATTCCAGGGGTTATCTGTGTGTCTACCGTCCGTGGTGCTAAATCTCTTCGCCGCCATCACCTTGCTGGTGATCGAGGCAACGACGACGGCGATGAGCGGTGACCTAACATCCTGTTATACATGACTCACGGAGTTAAAGGAGAAAGATAGTGGGAAATCTCTACTATTTTTATGCTGATAAGTAGGTCTTTGTACTTCGTGGCCTCGCCAAGGTCTCCAGGGCCCAAATGACGGCACCTGCAAATGGTGCCCCTGTTGACTAACAGACGAGGTAACGATGCTGGCGCATTTACCGGGTTGGCATGTCAGACCCCAGTCGCTCCAAACAATGACGAAAATCACAAACCAAGCATTCCTAGCAGCCAAATAAAAAGGCACCAGGCTTTCATAGCTGGAAAGGTTACTGGCAGCGACTCTCAGGTTGTCGGCACTAAGATAATGTCTTTTTACGCTTAAGTTGTTTAACCCGAGGTTGTAACAGAAAGTAAAGTGTAGTTGTAACACTACTGTGCTGGTAGAGAGTTCAGACTTTTTAGAACAGAAATAAATCATATGAGCTCAGATAGTTCGATTTGGAAGTCAAATACACCATTTTCAATATAATATTGCTTGTAAGTTTTTTAAACTTTCTACAAATAAGATTTTAATGAGAAACATAATAAAATTTATTAATAATATGATTGAACATTAATCTTAGTTAAAAAAAACAATTAAAACTATATCTAAATAAAAAAAAAAAAACTACCTAACCTATTTATTATAATTTAGACTGGGTCCCCTCGGTAGGGTACCCATGACGCAGGCAGCATTCCCACGCTGAATAGCTATGGAAAGCCTTTGCGCGAGAAAACTACCTGCACGAGGATCGCCAGTTTCTTCCCTCAGACGCTTACTTAAAGCCGTAAAAAGACCATGTGCGCCGCGACCCCATGGACCTAGTGTCTCGACACCAAATGGAATGAATTCATATTGGGTACCGAGACAACTGTACTTGCCAACCTTCAGCCGCTCGCGAAGATTTGCCGCAGCGCTTGCTTTTTTGCTAGTAGCCGGGAGATAGGACGTTGCAAGAGTATCGGTGCAAGTGGCATCCCATACTAGTGCACGTCCCATTCTCCAGGGTACTAAAGACATCCCGTCGGGCCGCTTACCATCATCTCGTATAATTTGCGGTTCTAAGACCGCGGGGACATTTATACTGACAAGGGCTCGTCTCAGGATATCATTTAGTGCAGCGTGACGGGAGTGACGGCCAGCGGCAAAAGAACAGGCAAGCCCATGATGTCCGAGGTGGCTCACATAAGCTCCGCACGATACACAAGAGTGTTCAATGCACACATCAGCACCCAACCGGAGACAAACTGCTATGCGGAGTGTAGTGGGATCAATGAAGGTGC
The DNA here is from genome assembly GCA_948477245.1 of Thumatha senex. Lineage (NCBI taxonomy): Eukaryota > Metazoa > Arthropoda > Insecta > Lepidoptera > Erebidae > Thumatha > Thumatha senex. Next base: position 27,796,688 of record OX419724.1, read on the forward strand.
CAGTGTTCGGAGAAGGAAAGGCGTGAAGCCATTGCCCAGACTCTGATCGAGATACAGCTAAAAGCCTTGCTCGATTAGTACCGGAAGAGTTTTCAATAAGAGTATTGAGAAAAGCAGAAGAAGCTATTGTGTCCCAGGCCCTTTGCTTTTTGAGCGTCGGGGGTAAATTTGGACTTGGTCCAGCTAGCCAAGCATTCAAAGCTTCGTCCAGACTCGCAATCTCACAGTTTGAGGCTGTAGGAGCCTTTAAGACTTTACCTATGAGGTCACGAGTGCTGAAAATCGAAGACAGGAATGCTGGTAAAGCTATACTAGAAATTTTTCGGGTCCCCAAACCACCGAACCTTATAGGTAAGGAAGCTTGGGACCATGCTTGCTCATTGAGATGAATATTCAGAATAGTTTCAATTTGGGATTTTAAAACATTTTCAATGGGTAACATCAGATTAGGAAATTTCCAAATAGGGCAGCAACGGAGCAAGTAAGTAAATTTGGGCACAAATAAGCAGAATTTAAGGATAAACAAAGCGCAGTGACTACTAATTTTGACAATGCGGTCTGAATATTGATTGAATTTTGTTACCAACTCTCCTAAGAGATGAGGAATGGCGTCATCGAAAATGGGAGATCCCAGGAGATATAGGCTGTTCTTAGATAAGAGTTTAATATTTGGGCAAACTTGGTTAAAATTTTGATGAATTTGAGAAACTAAGGTTGTGTTGATTTTGTCTGAAATAAATAATTCACATTTATTAAAATTTAAATGCAAACCAATAGTGTTAAATTTGTCTATTATTAAAGTTAAATCTGCAAGAACAGTCTGTGAATCACCACCTAAGGTCCCATCATCTAGATACCAAATATTTAATTTTGAATTTAAATTATGAATTATAGAATTTATAACCAAACTAAATATAGCTGGACCAAGGGGATCACCTTGCTGACAACCCACGGCTGAAAGGATTTCATTACTCTTGTGAATTAATTTAGAAGGGCAGTGGTAACACTGAAGTAAGAAATTATAGATTTCAGGAACATGTAAATTAATTTTATTTAGCAAGGCGTCCCGATTAACCGAATTAAAGGCATTTTTAACGTCTAATTTTAAAAGAACCTCGCATTCATCGGTCTGTGCAAAGGTGCGAACAGCATGAACTGCCGCTTCACAGCCTCTGCGGGTGCCAAAGCCAACCTAAACGGGTTCAAAGAGGGTCTGCAACTTGGAGCGAGATAGTCGGACACAAACTTTGGCAGCTAAACGACGAAAGGTAGAACCCACCGCTATAGGGCGCACACCACCATCTTTTTTTGTGAGGGCTATTAGATTGGCTCCATATAAGACAGCAGTTACGTCTTGACAGACATCTCCCAGCAGCATAAGGTTTACCAATTTAGTGAGGGCAACAACGAGACGTTCGCCAGCAATACCAGTGCCATGGCATGTAAGGTCTATAAGGTGCTGCGGAGAGATGCCATCTAAACCGGAAGCAGACCCTTTAGGAAATGATGCAAGAGCTGCTACAATGTTTTTTTTTTTTTTGTCTTTTTTTTTTCTACAAATAAGGGTATACTAACTCAACAAATGTAACTGATATCAAATACACAGTTTCTAAACTCAGTTTTTGGAAATAATTTGACGTCGATACTCTTGCGTACTTATAGGTTATTGTGAGATGTGTTCTACACACTCGTACTATTAAGAACATACATTTTCCATAATTCATGAGTCACACACCAATGGAATATTTTGTTTTCGACGACAAGGAAAATTAAACATGCTTTTACCATTTATTCACTTAAGTGAGCACTTAAAATGTCGTCGAGATGAATGGGCTCAGCTTCAAAGTACCTTTAACTTTTGACAGTGGTGATCTGTAGAATTTTTGTCTAGGAAGCTAATAGAAGCATAATTTACAATGAGTATTTCAGATAAATCTCACCATTTATAATACAATTTCGGGGATGCGTGTTTCAAGGAGACTAGGTATAACATTGAAAGAAAACAGTTAGACGCCACTCTTACCTATATGATTAGTATTATTCTATCTCTATATGTAGAAATCCTCATGGACATTACCTCGTCAGAACTGTCGACGGGCTCTAATCGAGTAGAACCATACAACTGCGCCTGGATGTGCCCCAAAGAGGATGTCTCTAGAGGCCCTGACAGGCTACCACTTCCGTGGAGGTTAATGTAGTTCCCCTAATTTGACAAGACGCGATTAGAGCACAACGCGTCGCCTTCTAGGGCCTGCTTTTACTAGGGCAGATCAGGCAGGTTTTACCTGTCACCCCCAGGACTACGCTCATGGAGGCCGGAGATCAGTCGTTAATACATTTCTCTGGATAGGATAAGGTGCTCAACTGTGTTTCTCCCTTCCAACCGCCTCTTTGACAGTCATCACTGCCTCGCAAGTTTTGACCATGATTTTCAGAGAGAAGTTACTAACCCCAAGGGCCGTCTTCAGGTCGTGGCACTCTTGTGCCCGTGCCTGGCATCAAATACATTATAGTGTAGAGCGTCGAAACTTCCAGACAGTCACTACAGTGCCGGCATCTACCAACGACTATTGCTTGTTAGTTAAGATCTGAAGAGATGCGTGCAGTACACGGTAATTTACCGCGCAGTCACGCCGGGAACGATGCGTTCCTCTTATTAGGTGACATTTGTCCACCAGTCCCGTTTGTCAGCGAAACCCTTACATAGTTGCGCGGGTCATTTACAAGCTACCGATCTGTTTTACGTCACATGATATGTGACATTTCGAGTAGTCGAAAAATATAATCCTCCACGATCCAGCTCAGACTTCTTGGAATCTAGGTCTATTCTTAAAACATGGTTAACGCCAGGAAACCGCTCAGTGCATCCGAGCTATTCTGCTCGAACTGCTCAAACACAGATCATCCCTCTAGTCCAAATAAAACAACAGACCCCATAATGCAAAAAAAAAATTATGACTAAATAGTCTGGAAACTTTTAATTTTACTAACTTATTATCTTAACGCTGTATCCCTGACGTGGTAGTCATAGTCATACTTTTAATTTCAACTAATTGTTTATGTCTAGCCCATTCTTTTATACCTTATCCCAAATTTATAAACATCCACTCTCATCGATTTCGAAAATTAAGATAAACCTAATTAAGACACTCAAATACCTTTTAATGTTACATTTTAAGTAAGAAATTAAGTAAAAATATACAATGAATGCTTCCGCCAGTAATTACTACGAAAATTGCTTTCACAGGAGCGCCAACGTCTTTATAAGCTCTTTGATTATATTAGATGACACCTTTGTTTTCCTTCCAAAATACAGTAAAATTTTCGTCCGATATAAAATGTGCCTTTATTCGAAGATAACATAATCATAATAATCTTTTTAAATGGATAGGTAAGTAGAAATATACAGTCGTCTGAGTAAAATTAAAAGAGGCAAATCATTTAAATTATTTATGTTAAATCTCGTATCTAAAAACCATTCCTATAGCTACTACTTTTCTTAAAAAGAAGTATGAACCACTTATGAACACTAAAGAGGATAATAATTATCTGGTCATATCACTACCGCGTATATAGAAAATATACCTATAGCCAGCGTAGGATTAACAACTTGTTACCTTCGAGGTCTACTGATTTGCAAAGTAGTTGGTGAATAAAAAACCATTCCTATAGCTACTACTTTTCTTAAAAAGAAGTATGAACCACTTATGAACACTAAAGAGGATAAAAATTATCTGGTCATATCACTACCGCGTATATAGAAAATATAATAGCCAGCGTAGGATTAACAACTTGTTACCTTCGAGGTCTACTGATTTGCAAAGTAGTTACTTTCTGAATATTTTTGATGCGGGTTCCTAGACACCCTAACTTTTCCTGGGACAGTATCAAGTGTAACTTTTTTGGTCTAGGTCATTTCTGTAGTCACAGTAATGAGAATGCAGATAGAATTATTAAAAAAAAATTATAGCCGACGTTGGCCATCCCTTGGGCTCGAATAACTATTAAAAATGCTCCCTAGTGTAGTAGTGTAATGATATGTAGCCTACAGCCTTCCTCGATAAATGGGCTATCTAACACAAAAATAATATTTCAAATCCGACCCGTAGTTCCTGAGATTAACGCGTTCAACAAACCAAACAAACAAACAAACTCTTAATCTTTATACTATTAGTATAGATAACACTTTAAGTTTCTGATTCCTTTTACCGTATCGCAATGACCTCACCTCTGGACTACACTGCGACCCATTTTTTTATATAACTCAGAAGTAGGTCATTTCCTTTTATTTAATCCATTACTTTATATATAATAAAGACATTTATTTTACTTAAGTGAATAGAAATGGCATAATTTCAATTTAAAGTAAATAGCGGAGACGCTTTTCTAACAAACTTTGTAATATTAATTATATTCATATATATTGACTATAAATGTATTGTTGTGTTAGGCTTCCTTGGACATTTTGTTGAATCTGAGTTAATAGCCTTGTTAATTAAGCTGTCGCAAAACACATATTTCAAATTAAAAGCCAGCCGAATACCCTAACGTGTCCTTTTGTTTGAAATTCAACCTTGTAAAATCGTTTCAGCGATAACCCCTTATTCCATATTATCTGATGGCCTCAGGCGACAGGTTCATTTATGAATATAAGAGGGTTACAACCATTTCTCAACAAAAGGCAGATGTACGGACCAAGCGCGAACAATCAACAGTTCACTTGGGACAATAGTCATTAATACCTTCGAGCAATTTGGCCTCATTTATTCAACACCAAGTAAAATTCTGTCGTGTAGGCCAAGATTTACGATGAAGTCATTACGTTTTATGGGCCATAATTGATAGAGATAACATCTCAGGGCTACTGAAATTGCAAAGTGGTGTTTCAAGCACGTTGAACTCAAAGACGCGCATTAGTGTAAAGAAAAATAGCTCGTATTACCATAAACGACTTGCGTTGTGGTTATTAATTACAACATTTTATAGGCAGGCGACACGCGAAACTTCTTTTGTGTTTAACACAAATATTTCTTTTTGGAGCGTTAATATTCAGGTTGGTGATTTGGTTCCGTAATAACCACTGTATTACGTAATTAAGTCTTTAAATAGTTACATTATACAATCCTATACTTACGTTGAATTTATAATTTTGATAAACACAAAGTAATTTATGCTACATTTTTTTAATTTCCTGCGCCTTCCGCATCCCCCTTGGGGCCTTTTTAAGTCGTGTCCATTTGGCTGGGGGGCGTCCGACCTTTGTAGTGTGGCGAAAAATACAATATAATTCTTTGCTATTTATTATAGATAAAAACATTTTTTTCTAATACGTCATACTTTATTTATAATACGTCTTTATTTCGAAAAAAGAATACACGATGTACTGCATTTACGTACAGAGAAAATCAAATTCATTGCTGGAACGGTTTATTTAATTTGGAACTTTACAACGCTCCAAAGCCATGTTGTATGAAACAGTAGCTGGAGTTATTTGATACTCTATGATTGTATTTCTTTTATCATTCTTCTTCAGCGGACACTTACTGTAAGTTTATTATTTCTAAAATAAGTGCATTTATCTTGTTTTATGTGTGGGAGTGGTGGATTTTGGGATATAAAAGTTATAAATAACTTAAAGTAAATAAAAGCTATAAATACTTAATAAATAAATATGTTGGGACACTTTTTAACACAGCACAGTCTAGCCTAAATTAAGCTATTAGCTTGTGCTATGAGATCTAGACAACTGATAAAGAAACTTAAATGTTTCTAAATAAATACATCTGAAACACCCCAACTCCGAAACAAACATATGGGATCACACAAAATTTGATCTGACCCGGGAATCAAACCTTCTGATTCATTCATTCAGATTCACCAACTTGCTGCGTATCTTTAAGTAGGTCATTGCCCAATATGGCTGTTGTAACTTTTAATGTTTATTAAATTAATATATAATTTAAAAAGCAAGTATTTTTAATATCCCTGCATTCTTTTGGAAAAGCACTATATATAATGCCTTGGTTGAAATGGCTATTACCTGTGTCGTTCGCGGATGGACGGGCCGCGTATCACCCTCACGGGCCTTGTCGGTTTTGATTTGTCGCTGCCGGCCGTGGTGCAAGCCATGGTCGGCAGCCAACAGTGCTGGGCCGCCGTCGCCTCGTTTGCTTCAGAGGTGATGGCGGCAAAACGGTGTTCGGGGGCGTCGTCGTGAACAATTCATGCGCGCCCCCGAATAGTGTCTGGCCGTGGGCGGAAGGTCGGGGGACCCCGCCCAACTGGACACTTGGCGACGGGCACCCTTTCTGTGTTCCAGGGGGTGCCTACTTTTTGCGCACGCCCGTACAGGCCGCTCTCACCTCCTCTGCTTATAGAGGTGCGCTCGAGAGTGGTGGAGGTGCGGGCTAGTTCTTCAGCTCCTTAGGGAGCTCCGGAGTGGTCGCTTATCGACCGCCCCGAGACGGACCCCTCCATTCTGGGGTGCTCCTTGCCGGCTCGCAGTGATTTAACCTCAGGCCTACCCTGCGAGTCGGTTTAAGGTGAGGCGGAATACCGCGGGGTTTAGAGGGTAGGACGGCCTCTCTCTCACGGGCCGGGAGCCCCACACACCGTTCTTATTGCCCCCGCAGCAGGGATGACGGTGCATAAATGCATTTTCACGGCCTTTGCAATAATGTACTATTATGCTTTTTTGATAATCACTACATTAAAAAAAAGTCCCCTTCACTGCGCTGTCTGTCTGTTGGCGATGAATTTAAAAACTACGGCACCGACTTTTACGCTGTTTTCACCAATGAATAGAGTGGTTTTCAAGGAATATTTTAGTATTTAATTTGCTAAGTTTTGTATATATTCGCTAAAATATAACGATATTTGCTGAAGGTGTCGAAAATAATATACCATCTGAAAGCTTTTAACGAAAACCTTTTGAAATATAACAGAATAATTTATGGCGGTATTGTGTGAAATAACATACTAACTTTGGTACTATAACACTGGAGGAAACGGGTACGGGAAAAGCTTACCACGCGGGCAAAGCTGTGAGCAACAGCTAGTCTTACTTATAATATTTTCGATGAAATTTATCCTATCTATACTAATATAATAAAAAACAAGAATTGCTTTGTTTGTAGTCGATATACTCTGGAACTACTAATGCGATTTATAAATTTTTGCACCATTAAAAGGCAAAGTTATTCAAAACATATATAGGTTATGTGGTATATCTATCTCATTGGTTACTTTCCATTTAACGTCTGCAACGACCGCAACACCCTCTGTGTAGCTCCACAAACCTCATGCGGTCGCGAACAGTGGCGTCGTGTATGAACATGACGTCACTGCTAGCGACTGCATGACGCCCGCGTCGCCCACGAAAGTATTCTTGGGTCCAAGTGGGCTTACAGCGCCTAAGTAGGCGTTTCATTTATAAATTTGAACCACAACGCCCGCGGCCTATTTACGTTAGAATTGGTTTCAGCAGTCGCGGTCGTGGGCGTTGCGGGCGATAAGTGGAACGCGCCATTTTTATGTATTTACTTTTTTTTCCCCTAGGGAGTAAAACAGTAATAATAAATGTCAACATGTTCTTCTGTTGTCAATCATTATGACATTTATTGTCATAAAGATTGACAGCTCAGAACAGAAGTATAATAATCGATTTACAATTTTTTTTTTATTACATACATACATACATACATATTGTCACGCCTTTATCCCCGAAGGGGTAGGCAGAGGCATAATAAACACTCACATTTCACCTTATGCCCACATTTTTGTACCACGTAACAGGTGGTGAGCCCATTGCCGTGTTGAAATGGAAAGGCGCAGGCTGTAGCGACCTGCTGTTGAAACTTTTTAAGCCGCCCATAAGGCATTCAACTTGGCTTAACGACTGCCGTTTTACTTGCAACCGGGACCAACGGCTTTACGTGCCTTCCGAAGCACGAAGCTAGGTGGGTCTAAAGGGCCGAATAAATTTAATAAAATAAAATGTGTCTATTTTAGATGTTATGATGGGGATGAAGAGTAGAAGCGTGCACGTCGTCATCCCTGCCAGCTACGGCTGTAATTCTACTCCAACACGAGTGCCACCAGGGCGAATACTGCTAGGGCGTGCCCCCGAGGCGACGCGCACCAGTTCGTCGCCGCTGGTGGGAAAAGTGTGAGCCAGAGCGGCGTAGGGAACCGCCACCCTACACGCGCGGCCCGACACGGCGGGAAGTGGAGGATGGAGTGCAGGGTAGCTGCGTGGAATGTTAGGGGAGGAATGACAGATAAGATGAATGACTTGATGGATGTTATGAATGAGAGTAAGTTAGATGCAGTGTGCTTGACAGAGACCAAGCGCAAGGGTAGCGAAGTCTTGGAGCTCCCGGGTGGGATGCTCGCGATTTGGTCTGGAGTACCAGAGAGCGAGCATGGCAGTCGGGGGGTTGGAATTTTGCTGTCCTCGCGATTGGCCTCCGGTATGTATGAGTACAAACTGGTAGGTCCTAGAATCCTCTGGATCCGTGTAAAACTTGGTTTGACGAAGATTTTCCTGGTTTCTGCTTACGCGCCAGTATCTTCGTCGAACGCGAGTGAGCTAGAGGATTTCTGGGAGAGTATGAGAGAAGCTCTAAATGTGATAGAAGGAAATGAAAGACTTATAGTATGTGGAGACTTGAATGGATGGGTGGGTACCACTCGCGATGGTTTTGAGTCGGTACTCGGGAAGTATGGGGATAAAAGGGTGAACGAAGCTGGCAAGCTAATACTGGCATTTTGTAAGGAAAAGGATTTGTTTGTGGCGAACACAATGTTCAACCACAAACAAATTCATATGTATACGAGGCGATGTAAGTCAAAGAGAAGCATGATAGATCTATTCCTAATGGATAGTAGGCTCCGTAAACAGGTGATGGACACAAGGGTTTATCGAGGCGCTGAGCTGGGATCAGACCACTACCTAGTCATAACTAGGATTAGGGGTATGTTCGCGGGTGGGCGTTATCGTACCGAGTGTCCTGAGCTTGAGCCGACTTATAGCATCAAAAGCTGGAAGCTGCAGGATGCATCCATTAGGGATAAATATAAAGAAAGGGTAGCCGAAAAGCTTGGCGAAGTCAATGTAAGCAGTGAGAATGTGGAAAGTGTATGGCAGAACCTTAGGGATAGTATGATAAATGCCGCTGTGGAAGTGTATGGAGAAACGAAAAGAGGCAGTAGTAATAAGCGTGATGCATGGTGGAATGAGGAAGTGAAAGAAGCAGTTCGAATGAAGAAGAAAGCATGGCTAGACTTACCACTAGGCGTACTAGGCTAGATACTTAGCCTCGCGAAATGATTTTAATATGAAAGAGAGATACAAGCTGCAGAAAGTTAACACGAAGACACTGATAGAAGAAGCTCGTGAAAGGTGCAGAATGAAAGCGGATAAAAGGTTGTCGTCCAATTTCCGGGATAATGCCAAGCTCTTCTGGAAAGAGGTAGGCAAGACCCGGAGTTGTTCGGCAATCTGCAGTATGAATAAAGTGCTTAGTGTTAACAATGACGTCCTAACAGACCAAATTGACGTCCTGCAGAGATGGAGTGAATATTATGGAAAGATGTATGCAAGAAAAGACAGAGATGCCACATCCGGAAGTGGAGCTCACTTCGATGCTCCGGATCCCGATGTCATTGAAGTCATTAGTATGAAAGAAATAGAACAAGCGATAAGAAGTATGAAATGTGGTAAGGCTGCGGGAAAAGACAGAGTTACTGCTGAGATGATCAAGTACGGTGGGTCGCGTGTCTGGGACACACTATGTCTGTTATGCAACTTGAGCTGGCGGACGGGTGAGGTCCCGGATGACTGGCGGATAGCAGTTGTAGTACCTATTTACAAAGGAAAAGGCTCGTGCCTAAACTGCTCCAGCTACAGGGCGATCAGCTTGGTCAGCTTAGCTAGTAAGGTGTATGCGAAGGTTATAACGGCACGAATACAAGAAAAGTCTGAAAGGTATTTATGGGAGGCTCAATGCGGATTCCGACGTGGAAGAGGTTGCATGGATCAAGTGTTTTCTCTCCGCATGATCGCGGAAAAGCTTCTGGCTGTTAGCCAGAAGATTTTCTGCGCTTTTGTGGATTTAGAGAAGCATTTGATAACGTTGTGAGAGAAACGCTGTGGGACTTACTGCCCGGATATGGTGTGAACGGCTCGCTACTGCGGGCAGTACAGTCGCTTTATAGGGACTGTAAGGCTTGCGTGCGAGTAGGGGGGGATGTGTCACCTCTTTTTAATGTCTGTACAGGCGTCAAACAGGGATGTGTTATGTCCGCCTGGCTGTTCATAGTGTATCTGGACAGTTGCCTGCAGAAGTTGAAAGATTTTAATATGGGTGTGAATTTGGGTGACTTTACAGTAAACTGTCTGCTGTACGCCGATGATGCGGTGCTCATGGCCTTATCAGAAGCCGACCTTCAGGCATTAGTCACTAACATGAAAGAGGAGTGTGAAAGTAAGGGTCTTCGCTTGAATGCAAGTAAAACTAAGGTTTTAGTATTTGAAAGATGTGACGTAAGAACTAAATGCGAGATTAGGATAAACCAGGAACGTCTAGAGCAAGTGAATGAAATTGTGTATTTAGGGAGTATGTTTAGCGCGGATGGAAGATGTAATTCGGATGTAGAACGGCGAGTATCTGCCGGAAACAAAGTTAACGGTACTTTGTCCCAGTTAGTAAAGCGACAAAGCATCGTAAAAGAAGCATGCATGGCGATTCATAACGCAGTGCAAGTGCCAGCTTTGCTTTACGGTAGTGAAACCTGGGTATGTCAGCAGATGCATAAAAGTAAATTGAATGCTCTGGAGATGCGATCACTTCGAAAATTGTGCGGCGTTACCTTGGCCGACCGAATACGTAACGAAGTGATACGCAATATGGCAGGTTTGAATGAAAGTGTCAGCGTTAAGCTGGAAAAGGGCGTGCTCCGTTGGTTTGGACACGTCCAACGAATGAGTGAGGAACGATTGACAAAGAACATATATTGATCAAAAGTAGAGGGTAGAAGGAGTCTGGGTAGGCCGAGACTTACATATGAAGACCACGTGAGCAGATTGCTCAAAAACGGAAAGGACAAAAGCACTCGGATACCCTGACGTGCGTGTATGAAGCGATTGATGAATCTCGAAGAAGCGAAAGAAGTATGTATGGATCGCGAAGCCTGGCGATCTGTCCTCTCTGACTACCCCGTCAGGGATACAGCGTGAAGATAGTTAGTTAGTTAGTTAGTTTTAGATGTTAAATTTGGAAGAAATTTTGAACCCATTGCCTTTTTAGTGAGGTGGTAACAAAAAGGCTAAAAGGTCTTATATGCTAGACACTTATTAGCACGACCAATTAAAGTCCTGGTAGTATCGGACTGTATATTAAAATAAAAAATAAATATGCAGGACGGATATAGAACCTTTGACCTTTGCCTAACCAGGGCAATGTTCTACGCTACTGAACTACCCGAACCGTACCTTAACAAGTCGAAATTCTTCACTATATTATAATCGGCATTTAAGAGTATGTTTAGAGCCATCTATACTATTTTAACAACTCTGATATAAAGGAATAGCGTCACAACTACTTTTAAACATTGATGCGGTGGACTACATTTTTAAAGCCATTTAGTATGCTAACTTTCATACAAAGTTTTATTAAAGTGGAACTTAACTTCATAATTCCTGAAACCTAGGAGTATAATGTCAACAAAACAACTAACAAATAATTATCTAACCAGAGAGTCATAATCCGAGTTCAAAGTATCGCTTGTTGTGAGCAATAGTTGCCTAGTCATTAATCATAAGTTGGCAAAGTTTCGTATAACTGAAGTAGCAGCTCTTAAGCTAAAGGGGGCATTAATGTTGTATTGCTCTTTGCGTAACAAGCAACCTTAACGAATACTACAGGTTTTCTACTGTAGTTAATGTTCATGACTTTTTCGCTTCCGACCATATCTATCTATATTAATAAAATTACGTGAGACTCGCTCGTATATCAACGCCTAGCCGTAACTCTTACACCTAGAAACTTGATTTTTTAGGGTCAACTACCCTTATAATTTAGGCACCCACTAAGAAAGGATTTTTCAAAATTCCACGCCTAAGGGGGTAAAATAAACGGTTGTATGAAAGTTCACTATTTTCAAAGATAGAGACATGAAATAACGTATACGTATTTATGATTACAAATACATTGACACGTGTTTCGCGGTTATCTAAAACTTAACATTTAAAAGATACAGAACATAGAGGTTGTCTTTTATTGATAAAATTTGTGGGTAACTCATTCTTATATTCAACGTTCAGGCGAAGCCCTTGGACCAACAAACTTAAAAATTAAGGATAAGCTACCCTTATATAGTGGGTTCAAAATAGGTACTAAATATGCCTATACTTGCCTGGTTGTAGATGTGTGCCAACCAATATTATCCCTTATAATATTACTTGTCCAGATGAATATCCATTGCATATCAACGATATCTTGACAAGTAATGTTATCGTCAAATATATTGTACCGAATCGATACCAAATTCTGAATCACCTGCTGATTCCGCATCGGTTGCCATTACAGTCGTAGCAAATTATGAAAGCGTTTTAGTTATAGTTCTTCTAGTGATACTATTGCTCTACATAAGAGTTATAGGTACTTTAAGTCGTAGAGAAAATAAGAGATATAATTTATACAAATAGAACTGATAGTGGCTATAATCGAATATTCGCGAAAACATTTCTTTGCTTAGAATCTCTATGTGAAAAGGTGAACTCAGTTACTGCAGTTAAAACGATGAGCTTGAAATATATTTCGTCTTTCAAGAAAACTCTTAGTACGAGGTAATGCAGCCATAAATATATTAGCAAGGCTTGAAGTACCAACAAGTTTAATGAAATAGGCGACACGTGTCTAATGCCTAAGTGACACAAACTCCACGTGCGCTGCTGTTGCAACGTGTTCGCATGAAAGTAAAAGTCAACTAATGTAAAACTTTGCTTAATGTACATTACTTGCTTTGAAGATTAAGTATGATTTATATAAAACATTTATAGTCCACTCGTTACGTAAATTTTGAAGTGAAACTTCTTTATCAACTTTGAGAGAAATGTTATAGCTGTAAAAAATCGACACGTTTTTCGGTTACGCGCCATGTTGTTTTGAAGTGAAACTTCTTTATCGACGTATGAGAGAAATTTTAAAATACGTCTGTAAAAATACGTCTTAGAAGTTTCACTTCTTACCTGTGTGCTCTGGGACACACACATAATTTTTTTTTTATAAAATCTTTGCAGGCTCGTCTTTCCGGTATTAATGTACCTTTATTCCATGTTCATAATCACTCGTCACCTATCAACGCCCAACCGGAATTCTTGCACCTAGAAACTTGAAATTTTAGGATGGTAACATACCTTGATAACATACATAGAATGTGGTACGTGCGTAGAATTGGGTGGAATTTTGAAAAATCCTTCCTAGGTACTAAGAAAGTATTTTTTTAAATTTGACCCTATGGGGACAAAATAAAGTGTTGTATGAACGTTCGTACGTAACGCTCATGCCCATTTAGGTCAATAATATATACTAAATACGAACGTCTTTCATATCGAAACTTCGATCGATCGATCCTTGTGTGAAAGAAGTGGAGCAGGTATCTGTGTCAACGCGGCTCACAGGCAGTGTAACGCTACGAGACAAGTAATACTTAACTAGTAAGTTTTAACAGATGCAGAGAATAAACTAGCAAAGTCAGTTCCTAATGCTGATTGATCTAACTTTGTTCCAAGCACGATTTGTGAAGCAGTATGTTTTGCACATATTTCTTTTTATATTTGGCGCCGCCCGTCTGATGGAAAGCATAGACATCGACCCGTGATTGAGTGCCGCTATCATAGCCAGCCCGGCAAAAATAGCGGCACGCAGGTTAACGGTCGTAGAAATATAAAATATAATCTTAACAGCCCAGCCTGCAACCGCTGAACCGCAAACAAGGGTTTGGGGGCTTTCTGTGTATGGGTGGTACCTTCCAGGGCCAAAAAAATTACAACAACAATTGTGCCACCTTGCATATACCGTTGCTTCGTCCGTTGATCAGCAGGTATGCATCACATGCAGGTGTGGTCGACTTGGGCCCTAGAGATATTGATAAGACCACTTACACTCCTAAGTTTATAGACTTATACCAAATTATTTCAGTAATATTACGCCTAAGCTTCAAGTCATTATAGCTGGATATATCATCTTTATTGCGAGTATAGAAATACAATGCGTCTGCTTAGTTCGTTTCGTGTGAAAATAGTTTCATTTTTCTCTAGCCGCATAGAACTAATGAACAAGCAAACAGTCAATAAATCTCAAGTCCGCACAGTGAACGTATTACTCGTTTAGTACTCAGTCAAACGAGATTGGATAAGTTTATACGAGCTTACAAATTGTTTTACGAGCGCTGTGTGTACGATGATCCTTATTTTGTCCCTGTAAATGATGTCTTTACACCACCTAACTCGTGTACTGTTATTAGATAAGTTTTGTTAGTTTGGGCTTTTAATATTGTGTTACTTTAGGGCATTAACCGTTTTATATCCGACATGTTATTTGATCAAATCTGAATAAACGGAAAAAATACTCAAAACTCACATGAAATAATGTTTTTGATCTGTTTGGGGTCGAGACTAACTAAGACACTGATTATGTTTTTGGGCCGTTTGGGGTCATGGCATAAACAAGAATAAGTACTTCGTACAAGTCATGGGATCCAAACGCTCGTATTTTAGAAAGACATTGCAAAAAGTTAAATTAATACTAATTGTGTTCAGAAGGCTGGATTCTTTTTTGCACAAAGGTTAAGCATTGCCATACGACCGACGTGACAATTATGCCAAGAAATTTTACGGATATTACGTTAATAGTATTTTTACTTTATTTTTAGTTAGCTTAGTTTACTCAATAATAATTAATACTATATGTTTATAAATTGAATTATAAATTATATTCCAGTATTATAAATAAATTAATTATCACTATATGTACTATACTTGTATTTATAGTATGAAAAGTATTTCTCTATGTATCGCACAAGTGTCAAACAGCTGCCACTTCATTACATACAACCAACTTTCCTCAATCTAAAGGTTGCAGGTAGAAAAGGCTAAAAGTGCGTCATAATATTTACAATTATAAAGGTAGGTATATACTACTTCCTGTACTTAATACAATTACATATTCCTAAATTTATTTTAATGGCATAGAGTAAAGTATAATAATAACATTAATAATCAAAATTATGTTACAATTAAAAGCGATTTTTATTGAATTATTATTGAATCAGTCACCGCCTATAGTTCCTATTTAATAAAGACATATTTATGTAAATAATATGTTCTTTATAATATGCATAAGTTTCCGCACCACTCGTGAGGTAGTATAGGTATTGGCACGTTATTTTAATTTGGTTTGCTTGGTAGGCCTATTCAACGATCTAGTGTGGTCCTGTTGAGTTAAAAACAATTGTAAAAATGCGACCCTATAAAAACTTTCTAAGACCCCTTTTAAAGAACCCGATACTATGGATGTTACGGAAAATCCAGGAAGGTAGTTCATTCCACAATCTAAGCGTAAGCGGAACAAAGACTCTATGAGATCTTACGCTTCAAATGTCGGCATATCAAACAATTCCTTAGACACAGATAGTTGTATACGCGATAGAACACGCATAAGGAGACACAGTCTTACACCCGCGTCGGTCTTACGGTCTGTGGCGAGTGGCATAATGATTTCACAATTATTTCAATTAAATCTTTGAATTCTGGGTGACCACTTTGTGGCATTTACATTTGCGAGCGTTTCCGTGCTTCGGAAGGCACGTTAAGCCGTTGGTCCCGGTTGCCAGTAAAATGGCAGTCGTTAAGCCTGGTTGAAAGCCTTATAGGCGGCTTAAAAAATTTCAACAGCAGGTAGCCACAACCTGCGTCTGTCTATTTCAACACGGCAATGGGCTCACCACCTATTACGTGGGACAGGAATCCACACGGTGAAAAGTGGGCATATAATATGCCTCTGCCACCCCTTCGGGGATAAGGCGTGATGGATATTTATTTATTTATTATTTTAATTCTAAGTTAAAGGTAGGCAATAGTTATTTGTTCAACAAGTGAGCAAAAGTATTTTTAGCATCGAGTGCTGATGTTAAATCACGAACTAGCGAAGAAGTCTAAAATTGAATCATGAGCATAGCGAGTGATCCACAATTCGACTACTGAACGCAGTGAGTGATTTAAAGGCACGAGTTAAAAAAAAATTGCTTTCGTGTGAAACATACAACTTTTTACCTCTCCAGTGAGAATACTGTTACCAGAAGTTAATCACAAATAATCATAAACACAAGTCGAATAATCCAAACCATCTAGATTTTTAAAATTTCAGCTTGGTTCACAGATTATACAGATTATTTTAGACCTGCGGTCCGAAATTACAATGCATGTCAATTTTTGAAAACTTAATACTAATGATATGTTTTTGTAACGCGACATTATTGTTTACTGAATTATATGGTTATTATTATTTTTAAATAAAACGTCCATACATTAATTTAATTACACCTATAAACTAAAATAATTAAATTACATAATTGTCCGGCCAGGGCTAGTCTTGAGATTCGGACCGCGCTATTGCTTATTTATTTTTAAAGTTATTTTGCCTCATGCTCGCAGCAAAAGTCGCTTTTCCTTCGAGGTTTCACGAAGCAAAAATGCCCTTTAGCTGCTGGAGAGGTGGAAATATAATTTTTTCAAACAAGCATACAAATACTGTCAAAAAAAAAATACGCGATGTATCGCATTTACGGATAGAGAAAATGAAATTAATTGCTGGAGTGTTTTATGAATTTGGAATATTACAGCGTTCCAGCAATGTTGTATGAAACAACGATTGTTCAGTGGACGCTTACTCTAAGTATATTATTTTCTAAAATAAGTGCATTTAATTGTTTTATGTGTGGTCGTGTTGAATTCTGGGATATAAAAGATTTGTCAACGTGTTGTAAATAAATATTTTGGAACACTTTCACACAGCACAATCTAGCCCAAACTAAGCCTTGTGCTATGGAATCTAGATAACTGATAAATAAACTTTATTTGTTTCTAAATGTATGTATTTAGAAACAAATAAAGTTTATTTATCAGTTTTCTAGATTCCATATTTTATACATAGGAAACACCCAAACAGCGAAACAAACATTTATGGATCACACAAAAAATTGTTAGAATCCTAGAGCTTAGCGTGACAGTTGCATATACAATTTTATTTTTTAGATTTCCCATCTTGCTACGTATGCCTAATCCATTGGAGGGGTATCAAAAATATTTTATTTTAGTAGGTCCCAGTCCCAATATGGTTATTTAAAAAGTATGATTTATTTCCTTGCATTCTTTTGAGAAAAGCACTATATATGCCTCAGCGGGAATGTCAATTGCCTGTCTCGTATTAGTGAACACACTCGTACTCGGCCTGCAATTGCTTATGTTCCGGCCTTTACAATAATGTACTATTGCTGAACATTGTACGTTGGCCGGGACAAAATCAAAGTAATATATTGTAGTCGCAAGAAATACGTACTACCATTGCAGTTCTAATCATACTATGAATTGTTTAGGAACGCGGTATAAGTTGCAAGCGTAGAGAATTTGATGCGATATGGTCTAAAAATATTGTGGTCCAAGATCATCATGATGTTTTTTATATTATTATTATACTCGCGTGTTGACCGTTTTTCGATTCCGAAAGTAGCCTATGTGTTAAAAATGTCAGGTTGTCAGCTACTTCCTCACTAAGTTTTATTAAATTTAACCAGCTGTTTGAGTGAATAGGACTAAAAATCATACATATTAACAAACATACAAACTTCCAGCTTTATAATATTAGTACTGATTATCACTGCCTTAAGTCTGTAGATATCACCATCACTTCTATAAAATGATCGGTGGTCTTTGACGAACTACATACATACATATTGTCACGACTTTATCCCCTAAGGGGTAGGCAGAGGCATACTATATGCCCAAATTTCACAGTTTCTTTTTCTTTGACGAACTATGTAAACCAGGACTCCAGTCTGAGTCTGCCTTTAATTGGACTGGACTTTAATTGGTCGTGCTAAGGAGTGTCTAGCACATAAGACCTTTTAGCCTTTTTGTTACTACCTCACTAAAAAGGCAACGGGTTCAAAATTTCTTCCAAATTTAACATCTAAAATAGACACATTTTATTAAATTTATTCGGCCCTTTGGACCCACCCCAGTTCCGTGCTTCGGAAGGCACGTTAAGCCGTTGGTCCCGGTTGCCAATAAAATTAGGCAGTCGTTAAGCCAAGTTGAAGACTTATGGGCGGCTTAAAAATTTTAACAGCAGGTAGCAACAACCTGCGTCCGTCTATTTCAACATGGCAATGGGCTCACGACCCATTACGTGGGGCAGGAATGCACACGGTGAAAAGTGGGCATATAATATATATGCCTCTGCCACCCCTTCGGGGATAAGGCGTGATAGATAAATATATAAACTTTGTAAAAAAAATTAAAAGGCCTAGTTAGTCAAATCGCTTTTCTTTTATATCTTGTAGCCTTTGACAGGTAGTGTCGTTAGCGAACGCCTGGCAGTGCCTTGGACGCCTTTATTAAGTGAAGCAACATTAAACGCGTGACAAGACAGTTTGTTTCAGTGCTGTGGCAGAACGTCCGATTGAAATCAACATGAGATTCCACCTCATTCTGCTTACCATTATGTTTGGAATAGAAATCCTCAGTGCTGTGAGTTTAGTTCAGTGTTTTGAAAAACTTACTAATAAAATGTATGGTATTATATAATTTAAATAATTTAAAAACAATAGGTATGACTTTACTTGCATATTTTCAAGTTCGTATATAAATACTTGTGTTAATAACCGAAGACTGGTAGCATTTTTTCAAGTTATATTGAGGAGTTGACGGCGGAAATGGTGTGTAAGGGACTCCACAGGTGAGGTCACAGAAGCCCAAGTGACCTTGCCCTGTTAGAGGTGCACTAGCTGACTAACGGTTGAGGTTATCACGCTGCCCCCCTATGTGGTGGCCAGGTCAGCCGCCTGTCGCTCTAAGCAATGCGGTAACCCAGGCTCTAAATCCAGGTAGGATTGGAAAGATGAGAAGATATGGGAATTTATTACCGTGAAGTCCTAATTTTTAAGGTTAAGCGAACTGACATGGGTACACAGTACATATATGAGTCAAAGCAGTAAGAAAACTATGAATAAATCAAAATAAAATCTAATATAAAATCAAAAGGTTTTAATATAATTAAATATGCATTATCTGAGATAAATAGTATTGAAAAATTTATGAAAAGGTTAGGTCTCTCATATAACAATACTAATATATTATAACTCAATATGTATAACGGGAAAAATGTGACAACCGCAACTAACCGACTGACGTAGCACTGCGATGTCCGTTTCTGGCGCCTGTAGATGCATGCGTTTGCGTTAACCATTGAGATCTTTGTATGAAGTTGTTTTACTGCTCATGTGTGTACTGTGATAGATATTATACCATAGCTTATCTTAAAATAAGAACCTATTAATAGGATTCCAGTCCAAGGTTCGTAAGTCATTTTCCACGTTTGTATGAAGTTGCCTTACTGCTCATTTTTGTACTGTGATAGATATCATACCATAGCTTATCTTAAAATAAGAACCTATTAGTAGGATTCCAGTTCAAGGTTCGTACCGTAGTAATTCGCAGAGTAATTCCTATACCCAACCGAGGTTATTTATTTATTTGTTGCCCAGTCAGCGCCGTCGTATGGCCTATAGGCGCGCCTCCCCTACTATAATCATCGTGGTCGAAGAGAAAATGAAAAAAATAATGTATTCTGTAAAACAATGCTACACTTATAAATTTTTATTAAAGTGGAAAAAGACAATTTGATTCGAGACAGGGATTGAACCTGTGACCTTTGCCTAACCAGGGCAATGTTCTAGCCACCTGAACTACCCGAACCGTATCGAACCAAGTTGAAATTCTCCACCTTATTTATATCGTCATTTTAAGAGTATGACCAGAGCCATCTATCGAGCTAATGAACAACTCGATACCAATGAACAGTGTTACAACTATTTTTAAACATTGATGCAATGGACTCCACTCAGTATATTGATAAATTTTTAAAGCAATTATTTGCTAAATTTCTCATAAATTTTTATTAAAGTGGAGAAAGACAATTTGATTCGAGACAGGGATTGAACCTGTGACCTTTGCCTAACCAGGGCAATGTTCTAGCCACCTGAACTACCCGAACCGTATCGAACCAAGTTGAAATTCTCCACCTTATTTATATCGTCATTTTAAGAGTATGACCAGAGCCATCTATCGAGCTAATGAACAACTCGATACCAATGAACAGTGTTACAACTATTTTTAAACATTGATGCAATGGACTCTGTTGTCTGTCGATGACTGTCTCGAATCAAATTGTCTTTTTCCACTTTAATAAAAATTTATGAGAAATTTAGCAAATAATTGCTTTAAAAATTTATCAATATACTGAGTGGAGTCCATTGCATCAATGTTTAAAAATAGTTGTAACACTGTTCATTGGTATCGAGTTGTTCATTAGCTCGATAAATGGCTCTGGTCATACTCTTAAAATGACGATATAAATAAGGTGGAGAATTTCAACTTGGTTCGATACGGTTCGGGTAGTTCAGGTGGCTAGAACATTGCCCTGGTTAGGCAAAGGTCACAGGTTCAATCCCTGTCTCGAATCAAATTGTCTTTTTCCACTTTAATAAAAATTTATGAGAAATTTAGCAAATAATTGCTTTAAAAAATTATCAATATACTGAGTGGAGTCCATTGCATCAATGTTTAAAAATAGTTGTAACACTGTTCATTGGTATCGAGTTGTTCATTAGCTCGATAGATGGCTCTGGTCATACTCTTAAAATGACGATATAAATAAGGTGGAGAATTTCAACTTGGTTCGATACGGTTCGGGTAGTTCAGGTGGCTAGAACATTGCCCTGGTTAGGCAAAGGTCACAGGTTCAATCCCTGTCTCGAATCAAATTGTCTTTTTCCACTTTAATAAAAATTTATGAGAAATTTAGCAAATAATTGCTTTAAAAATTTATCAATATACTGAGTGGAGTCCATTGCATCAATGTTTAAAAATAGTTGTAACACTGTTCATTGGTATCGAGTTGTTCATTAGCTCGATAGATGGCTCTGGTCATACTCTTAAAATGACGATATAAATAAGGTGGAGAATTTCAACTTGGTTCGATACGGTTCGGGTAGTTCAGGTGGCTAGAACATTGCCCTGGTTAGGCAAAGGTCACAGGTTCAATCCCTGTCTCGAATCAAATTGTCTTTTTCCACTTTAATAAAAATTTATGAGAAATTTAGCAAATAATTGCTTTAAAAATTTATCAATATACTGAGTGGAGTCCATTGCATCAATGTTTAAAAATAGTTGTAACACTGTTCATTGGTATCGAGTTGTTCATTAGCTCGATAGATGGCTCTGGTCATACTCTTAAAATGACGATATAAATAAGGTGGAGAATTTCAACTTGGTTCGATACGGTTCGGGTAGTTCAGGTGGCTAGAACATTGCCCTGGTTAGGCAAAGGTCACAGGTTCAATCCCTGTCTCGAATCAAATTGTCTTTTTCCACTTTAATAAAAATTTATGAGAAATTTAGCAAATAATTGCTTTAAAAATTTATCAATGCTACACTTTTAATGATTTGTGCATTTCACTTGCGTTTCGTTTGATTCACAATAATATTCAGATATTTTTAATGTTTACAGAGAAGGAATAAACGAAGCAGCGACCATTGTAAGTACCATGCTATTCGGTGTTTTTATTTTTCTAATAGTGAACACCCGCAACTCCGCCCACGTTGTGAAGTTTTCTCTTGCTCGTTTCCCACAATCTTCTCCTGGGATAAAAATAGTCAGGACAGCCGATTCCACATAAAATTATATCTAAATTGGTCCAGTCGGTTAAGCGTAAAGACGTAACAAACAAATGCATTCACATATTTTAGTACTGAATTAGATCGAAATAGTAACTTCAAATAAAATAACTAAAACCTTTCTAATGAGGTGCAGATACTAAATCGTTTCATAGAGAAATTAGAGGTCCATTTTGACAGATCACTTTCTAGAACACAAATTTATTAAGCCACTACTGTCTCACTTCTGACCATAGGTATAGTTTGACTACGACCGCTGTACCGCTCACTGCGTAAAATTTTGTACGTAGTGAGCGGTATAGGCATAGGTAAAAAGTAAAAAAATACAAAAAAACTGATTAAATTTGATAACGATTTATTGTGGTAACTGCTAAAGTAGTATTTGTTTTAACTTTCGGACTCGACAGTCTCTATCGAGAGCCTGTTTTCTAATAGAGGCCAACACTTTTGTGGAGTATACAAACCTAATTAATGACATTTGTGTCTGACAATATCTCAATACAAAGATAAGATGAAGAAGTCCTGTTGGATCTGGTATATGATTTTTGGTTCCCTGATTTAGATTCAAAGTATGCTTTACCGCAGAGTAACTATAACTATAGATTGTGTCATTGTCGTCAATTGTGTTACACAAACTCTGCACCATCATAATAATAATTAGAATATTCAATACTAAGATTATAAAAAAGGGAAGATTTGTAAGTTTGTGTGTAATGAAAATTCTTTCACCATAAGAAAGCTACATTGTTATTGGTGGATTTTAAAAAAGTTTGGGGTTCCGTACGGAATCTTGAAAAATCTTTTACTTCACCACGCGAGTGAAACTGCGGGCATCAGCTAGTAAATAAAATAAAATTACAATTATTGACCTTGCGGAAAGAGTTGAAGAAGTATTGAAAGCTAAGGCTTAAGATTCATGTGTTCTGTTGATATAGCTATTATAAAGGAAAGTAACACTTCATGTAGGTATATTTTCTCAACATGATTTTTTATTTACAAGTTTATGTCTATATATCTATCTATGTAATAGTCAATACATTCTCAGTCAATTTTAATTTCAACTCAGATTTGTTGAAAAAAATCTGTAGAGTTAAAAGTTCTCTAGAATGGATGGGCCGATTTTTAGGATGCTTTTGCTTTGGCTATTTCTTTACTCCAAATAACAGAATTATTAAAATACAGGAAAATTAAAAAAAAAATTTTCTCCATCCTTTACGCGGTGCAAAGGTCACCAGGACCCCTAGTATTAATCTAAATGAGAAAGTTTGTGAGGATGGATGTTTGTATGTTTTCATCTTTACTCGTAGTAGTATAAGCTACTGAATGGATTTAAATTATACTTAACAACTCGGCACTGAACTTGTACAGGATACAGAACCATATAAAGGTAAGGTATATTATAATTCCATATAATTCCATTGAGTAAATTAGCCAAAATATAACAAAATATATCTGACAAGTTGGATAAAATTCTACCATTTGCTATAATTTATTATTCGCTGCCAAACCTGTAATTAGATATATGTGACGTTTTATCCAGGAAAGCATCTAATTCCCACGAGAGAAACAGAGAGAGGGTAATCAAAATATTACGTTGACGGACCCACGTGAGTCTTCTAGTTTGTAAATAAACTTTGAGCTTGCTCAGAGTTAATTTTTACTGGGCCAAGAGTCGAGTGAAGCTGAGCATGTACATAAAATGTAATGTTCAGAGAATTAGATTTCCATGATGAGTATAGTTCTCCGTTCTTTTTTTGTTTTCGCGGGGAATGTCTTTACGCACCGTCATCCCTGCTGCAGGGGCAACAGGGACGGTGTGTGAGGCTCCCGGCCCGTGAGAGACGGGCCGTCCTACCCACTAAACCCCGCGGTGTTCCGCCTCACCTTAAAACCGGCTCGCAGGGTAGGCCTGAGGTTAAATCACTGCGAGACCGAGTATAGTTCTCCGTTGCTCATGGAGTAGTTTTTCTAAAACTCTTCACGGGCGTCATGGGCGTTGTGATAATTTACATCTTTCTATTTTAAATTTTGTGTTGCCACATGTAGTTTTAAAAATCTTATGATACTAGTAATAAAAATCAATTCAGTTTGAAAACACACAAGAGATAAAACAGTCTCTTCAATTATTTATTAGAAATATATATAAATATTCACACTGTACTTAACGTTGCAAGGAACAAATCAACATATATAACAGATTCCACTCAAACATTTGTTTATTGCAGTTATATTTAATCAATCGGCATTAACAAAATTGACACTAAGTGATAATAGGTAGGTACTGTAATCTAGTAAAAGTAGATTCACACACTCCAAGGTTACAGAAAGGTTTGTGAATGAAAATTTGCATATGTGTTATTATTTATGAACAGTTTATTCGAGTACTTGTTTAAAATAATATAATAAATATCCATCACGCCTTATCCCCGAAGGGGTGGCAGAGGCATATTATATGCCCACTTTTCACCGTGTGGATTTACCTGTCCCACGTAATAGGTGGTGAGCCCATTGCCGTGTTGAAATAGACAGACGCAGGTTGTGGCTACCTGCTGTTGAAATTTTTCAAGCCGCCCATAAGGCATTCAACCAGGCTTAACGACTGCCATTTTACTGGCAACCGGGACCAACGGCTTAACGTGCCTTCCGAAGCACGGAAACGCTCGCAAATGTAAATGACACTAAGTGGTCACCCATCCGAGGACCAGCCATCGTTTCCAGAACACTGAGACCGCGGGGCCACGAGCGCTTGTTTAAAATAGTTATATTATACTATACTGAATAATATATTTAGATTAAAGATAATGTTCTACTATGCTAGGTGACTTTCGATGCAGACTAAAGTCTATTTTTATGACATTATAATTCTGAATACGAAGAAGCAATAAACATATTCACGAGTATTTTCTTGCTTACTTTCTCATTTTGAAAAAAAAAAAACACGACCAGCTCCCAAGGAATTGTCTTCTTCTAACCTGAGGCTAAAATATCTTTGTGTTCGCTATCATTGAAATGTGTATTAAAAAAAAACTACTTCGGCGTGTCCTGAGGGTAACAAAGAAAAGAACATTGTTATGTTTAAAAACTCATCGCCTCGTTATAATACTTTGTAAGGACATGCCTTAGAGCGCGTCGGAGTTTTGAAAAAGGTTTTTCGAATATTCGTCCACTCAGTTTATAGCTTTTTTTCGAACCTCGGACATAGTTAAAAATACCATTTTGAATTGTGAAAGGTTACACAAATTATACTGAAGATATGTCAGTTGATAAAAGGTACATCTGAGTAAATAGTACAAGAAAATAATACAGTCATTATTTATTGTCGCGTTGTCTTTAGTGCGTCATGTACACTGTCCGCGTATCAGTCTGTCTGTGTATCTGTTTGTCTATGTATATGTGTGACTACAAATTTGGTATATTATTACTTTGCTGTTACATATTTCTACGACATGGTAATCTGGAACTTGTTACTGTATCAAGTAGTCTGCAGGATATATCCAACTCCTCAATAAAACCGAATTACTCGTATACCATGATTGGGCATAATAGAACGGTCTCAACGAGTAGTTGTTGTTCGGGACTTATTTTTTTTTAAATGTATCTGGTTAATCTATGTAAAAACTAAAATAGCTCAATTTCTGTTTATTTACAGTGGTCGGTTCAACAAACCTAAGCGGTGCAGCATCGCTCGGTGAACAAGGTGTATTTGACTGCCTCGCCGCAGGGAATCAACCGTGGAAATGTTACACGGAACAAAGTGGAATAAACCCACAGTGGCGATGATAATATACGATATTCTAGTAAAATTGCTAAGGAAGTTATAATTCCTAGTAAATGAAAATTGTTATTAAAATGTCGACAATATATGTAAATAGTATGAATGAATGTAAGTCAATTCACCTTTATGTTTTGTAATAAAAATATTACTTTAAAGTTATGTACTGAAAAATCGAGTTAACTGTATGTAGATATTACAATGAAATAAATAAAAATGTTCAGTAGTAGTGGTCATAATAGGCACTTGCTGTAAAATAATGTTTTAACAGATACAATGACAAAAATGCCTACGGTGATATGTGGGCGTACCAAAAATCTGTTTTGTATTTTAAACAAATTAAAAATCTTAATAATAAAAGAATAATTTTAAAATGCTTTAAAAAACAGTTTTCAGCAAGTCCTTTCATTTTTGATGCACAAATTGTAGCCGTGCATTATAAATAACCAGTCCGCCATCTTGGATGTTCCACCATGTTGGATTTAGAATAACTTCACTCACCTAATCATGCTTTGTCATCTAAACAAAACGTATAGGTATATACAATTTCAGCTCGTATGGTCGTATCGCTGGTATGGTAATGGCAACCGCCGGGCCACGTAGGAAACAATTGTCTGGCCATGTCGGCCCCGCCGGGTCCCGGTAAGAGGGAAAGACCCAAGAAGTGAAGTCGTAAAGAATGACATGCGTGCCAATGGTCTCACTACAGGGGATGCCCACGAGAGTGCGAAGTGGAAAAGAAAATGTAGGAAAGCGGACCCCGGGCATCGCGGGATGCAACTGGGACAGAGACAGCTGCTCGGATGATGATGATATAAAATTTCAGCTCAATTGGTTGAACATATCGGCTTCAACATGGACATTTGGAGGCCATTTTTAATAGTTATTACTTAATTATGCTGTGGTTTTATTCGGCTGCTTGGAGCAGCTAATATTTGACTTATGGTTTTTGGCATCGTTAGGAGCGGTTGCCGTCTGACCTCCAACTTTACCTCGTTTGTTGATCAGCAGGTGTACCGCTAGCGGGTGAGGTCACTTGTGACCCTGAGTTCTTGCCGGGGAAGGTGACGTAGAATAATAATATATTTCATAATAATATGAAAGTTCGAATAATAATACATGTTTTAGAATAATATTTTCAGATATAATTGTCGTATTAAATTAATGGAAATGCCGAGCATATAAATGATATTTTTATATAATTGGAATACCAATTGTTTGCCAATAATATAAAAAATATGTCATTGTAAAAATTTATTATTATTCAGACCTTTGTCGAGACTTTAAAGCTTTACCATCTTATTCCAATATGTTTCCAAATTAAAAACATATCTTATTGCCACTGAAAAATAAAAAGCTACAGCTAAAATCACAACTAGAAATCAAGTAACAGAAACACTAAAAAAGTCAGTAACTCTATATCACCACACGATCATAACCTATGGTGTTAGCTTCATTATAATTTTAAGTTTAAAGTCAGCACGTATCCAACGACTGACTTTAATACCAAGTCTAGATTCATAAATCCTCTCACTTCGCTGTATCCGGTCCGTTTATTATCCGGCTCGTACCAATTTAGATGGTCCCACTGAATTTCCAGATATTATACAAGAGGTACGTGACTTTAGAACCGTGAAGATCTACTCAGAGATCGTCAGATCAGTTGCGGTTATAAACGTATGTCGGGAATAATTTTAACTTATTCAGCCCATAGTCACACAGTTATTATGTCTTAATGGGCCCTGTTGGTGTTGATGTACAAATATAATAAGTTTCAAAGCCACAATTTCACTTTAACTTGAATAACTTTCTAGAAAACTGTCTTTAAAATGTATTTAACCTAAGTGTAAAGTTTTGTATTTAAACTAAGTGTTAAGTAAGTACTATAAACCAACTTTTGGATCGTCTACAACTATCTAAACATTAGTTGATGGAAAGAGATTTTTGAGAAATTTACTGTAAGTTATAAATTTGTTGCTTGTTCTTATTCTGGATGAATCTTTATTATAAAATATGCAACTCTCATTGAGAGCTTCCAGAAAGTACTAATAATACGAGCTCAACTGCTTTGATACAAGAGGCTATGAAATACTGTCGTTATTTTAATAACAACTGCCAAGAAACAATACTGAGAAGTATTGATGGACATTCAGAGAGTTAGCTTTACTCTATATCAAAGCACAAAAGAATAACATGCATGCATGGAAAAGGGCATGCTGCGTTGGAGGACACGTTTAACGAATGAGTAAGGGACGATTAACGAAGAATTGAATATAATATGTCGGTGATAGATGAGCAAAACTAGGTTCTAAGCATGATTTTAGTAGTTCCGTGGGCGTATGAGAAAATAAAAGATTACAGACACAATGTATTTTGGTTCACTACTGTTTACAGAAAATGAAATAAGTACCAAAACGATCAATGAGTAACGCAACGCGTACAGTTCCGAGGAGACTAGTGCGTACCGCGACAGTTCGTAGGCGAGTGCCCGAATGGTCGCCGGCTTCACCCACACTACCTCTCCATGACTCCGTACAGCATCACTAGGTGGCGCTTGCGTTCCGCAACAATTTCAGAGTCATGAATTCGGACGAGTCATGCCCTAACCACCGTACATATGTAAAACTTATTTATGTACTTTGCCCTAACCTTCCATACTCATGACTTATACAACATATAGTTATTTTGCGAAAGTAGAGGGTAGACAAAGATAAAAAAATAATGAATCTGCAGAAAACGAAAGAAGTATGTATGGGTCGCCAATCCTGGCGATCTATTCTCTCAGAGTAGCACATCAAGGATACAGTGTGAAGATAGAAGTTAGTTAAGTAAAATAATATGACTGTGACTACCACAACACAGTAATTTTATATTAATATTAACAAATGTCTAAAGAAAGTTTTATCAGAAAATGTTGTCAAAGTCGTAATAAAATTATCTATAGTTTAGAAAGTGTCTCCTAACCCACAGATTCCAATAATTGGAGTACGTGAGACTCAATTGTACACACGTGACAAGAGTATTGAAACATCATACACAATAGTTTCTGTTTTTGTAAGGTGTACTGGTGAGACGTGCTTTAAGATGACAATAAATTCTATTATTCAGATTTTACAGTTCTACAACATACCTGAACTGAGAGAAATGAGCGGTTCAAGAGATCGTTTCTTTGTCGAATCATAGAAACATAATAAACACTACGCCAGCACACGTGTTTAAAAAAGAGGTCTTTCAACCACAGGTTCTCCAAGCGGATTGCTTTAGCAAACTAGTATATTAAGTTCAAGTAGTAATTGCGAGGCATCTACGAGTATAATAGAAAAGTTGCAAATAAAAAGTGATGCAAAGACCATAGTCTATTGCGATGAAATAGGTAAAAATTTTGGACATTATTTATCACAGTTAAGTCATTCTGTAATAAATCATACATATCCTGGAGCTTCATACTCTCAAATTATAGATTTTATATTGACTGGTACACACTGCATGCAGTCTACTACAGTGGTGCTGGTTGGCAGAAGAGGCAATATTAATAGTGACAAACTTTTAAAAGTTTTTGATAAGTTATCAAGTCTGCAAGTAAAACAAGTAATTTTGTCCACCTTGCCATACAGCACTGCTATGAGCCACAAGGAAAATCACTTAAGATACAAATTAAATATGAAACTACATACCATGGTATCATATTCCAAAAAAATTGAATTGTTCGATTGGAACATAATTTTCAATAATAATAGTTTGTTGACATTAGATAGATATTTACTATCAAAATTTTTACAACGAAAGGTAGCTCTGTTGCTATCTATTTTTTTAATTTTTCAAGCCAAATTATTGGCTAGTATAACTGCTTTTATTGAGCAGGATAGTTTTGATACTTCACATTTGGAAAATGAAATTCCAAAAAACTAGTTTATAGGACAACAGATAATAAATCTGGCCAGTTGACTTTGGTCCCTGAGAATAATCTTAGTAAAAATATTGTTTTTATAAACCTGGTGCACCATAATGTTAGAGGTTTAATAAATGGTAAAGATTTAGAGTTAGAGCTATACATTAATGCAAATTCTATTAATATTTTTTGTGCTACAGAGCACTGGTTAAAAGATCATCAAATCACATTGTTGAACTTCGTAAATCACCAGGTTGCTAGCTCGTTCAATAGAAAACATTCTAAACGTGGAGGCTCTTTAATAATAATTAATAAAAACTTAAAATTTAAAGAACGTAAGGATTTAGTAGCCCTCTCCATTGAGCGAGTTATTGAGATTGCCAGTATTGAGTTTGAGCATTTCATCTTGTTAAGCGTATACAGTCCCCCTGATGCTTCTTAGATTAAATTTGAAGAAAAGCTTGAAGAAGCACTGTTCAAATGCCAATGTTCTAAGAAATCTATAATAGTTTGTGGAGATTTTAATGTTGATATATTAGATACATCATTAACTCCATCAGAGAGAAATAAAATGAAAAATTTATTTAAATCCTTTAATCTGCATAGTACATTCTTAGAACCCACTCGTATTACAGCCACCAGTGCAAAATGTATTGATAATATTTTTACTGATATTAAACCTATAGATAAAGGTATTGTGGATCCTGTGGAGTCAGATCATCGTGGCCAATGGATAAAATTTCCTAAAAGTTGTAACAAAGTCAGCAAAAAAACAAATTAAATATGTACCAATTAACCAAAATCGTTTGAATAATTTTAAAGAAAATGTATTAAAGAGATTACCATATCTACCTAACTTTACTTGTGTAGACCAATCATATAAACACTTATTTAATTTGATTAATGATGAGTTTGGCAAAGTTTTTACCTCAAAAACTCTACAGATTAGTGGTCGTCCTGTTTTCAGTGACTGGGCAACACCAGGTATCTTTAAAAGTAGAAATAAATTATTTGAATTATATTCAGAAAAATCATATAATTTTAGGCAAACCTTTCAGGAATATGTTAAAAATTATTCAAAGATATTTAAACAAACGTGTCATCTTGCTAAGTCAAACTTCATTAAAAATAAAATTTCTAATTCTGTAAATAAAATAAAAATGACTTGGAACATCATTAACTCTGAATGCGGTAGATCTTTAGTGACTGAAAGGGATTTCCACTTAAAAGTAAATGGTTGCCATGTTACAGGGGACCTGGAAGTGGCTACGGAGTTTGAACACTTTTTCAAAAATGTACCTATATTGACAACAAAATCTCTCCAAGCATCTTCCAGTTCCGCTGAACTTTTATTAGAAGAATCTGTTCTTTGTTGCAGGGATGCATTTGTTTTCACAGATATTTGTGCTCAGGACATTGTAAAAACATTTAAATGTATCGAAATTAAGAAAACCGCGGACATTTGGGGATTATCGGTCAAAACTGCATCATGTATAATTGAGGTAATTGCGCCCCATCTAGCAACTGTGTTTAATGACTGTGTTTCTAGTGGTACATTTCCTGATTTAATGAAACACAGCAAAGTCGTTCCCTTGTTCAAGGCTGGCAGCGCTACAGAGCCGTCTAATTTCCGACCAGTGTCAGTGCTGCCAACTTTGAGCAAAGTATTTGAAACAATAATCTTGAATCAAATGCTATCCCATTTTAATAGTCATAAAATACTCCATGCGAATCAATTTGGGTTTACGAAAGGGCGCTCAACTTCCGATGCTGGTGTTGAGTTATTAAAATGTATTCATGAAGCATGGGAAGACAAGCACGATGCATTAGGTATATTTTGCGATCTATCAAAGGCTTTTGATTGCGTTCAACATGAAACGCTGTGCAGGAAACTACACCACTATGGAATAAGAGGCAAAGCTCTCGACCTTCTGTCTTCATATTTGAACAATAGAATACAGAGGGTCGATATTAATGGTACACGTTCTGTAGGATCCATGGTTACAATGGGTGTGCCGCAAGGCTCGATACTTGGGCTATTCTTGTTCCTCATTTATATTAATGATTTACCATTTTATGTAGGGGACAGGAATAGGATTGTTTTGTTTGCAGATGACACCTCATTAATTTTTAAAATTAAAAGACAATTAGATAACTATGACGATGTAAACAATGCAATTGCAAGAGTAGTTCATTGGTTCAGCTCAAATAATCTTTGCCTTAATGAAAATA
Source organism: Thumatha senex (assembly GCA_948477245.1). NCBI lineage: Eukaryota > Metazoa > Arthropoda > Insecta > Lepidoptera > Erebidae > Thumatha > Thumatha senex. The sequence continues at coordinate 27,828,599 of OX419724.1, forward strand.
AAACTAAATGTATAAAATTTACTCTACCAAATGTAAAACGAGTTGCGGCCAATGTTCAACTGAATGGACAAGTGTTAGAGTTTGTAGAATCAACTGTGTTCCTAGGTATAACTATTGATGCCAATTTGCAGTGGGGCCCACACATAGAAAAGACAGCCTCTAGATTAAGTTCGGCTGCATACGCTGTAAAAAAGATCAGGACTCTAACAGATGTGGATACGGCTAGAATGGTTTACTTCAGCTATTTTCATAGTATTATGTCTTACGGTATTCTCCTTTGGGGGAGTGCTGCAGATTTAAATATTATTTTTGTTCTACAAAAGCGGGCTGTACGCGCTATTTATAATTTGGGCCCCAGAGTTTCTCTCCGAGAAAAATTCAAAGAAGTAAATATTCTAACCGTACCATCACAATACATTTTTGCCAATCTTATGTATGTCCAGAAAAATCTATCACAGTTTTCTAAACTCTGTGATAAACATAATATAAACACTAGAAATAAAAATAATCTTTCAGTCCACCACAGTCGACTACATAAGATTGGCGATTCTTTCCAGGGTAACTGTATACGCTTTTACAACAAGCTTCCCTGTGACCTGAGAAATTTACCTTTAAATAAATTTAAAAAGTTTATTAAAAGCAAGCTTTGTGAAAAAGGTTTTTACTCCGTTACAGACTATTTGCAGGACAGGGACGCCTGGAAATGATCTGCTGGCAAAGTGAAATAATATTAAATTGTAAATAGGCCATCAAAAAAAAAGCCTTCCTAAGTTTCTTGCTGGTTCTTCTCAGGTGGGCCGCGTTCCGAACCGGTGGTCGCTTTAAATATTTTAAATAGGGTAGGATCATTTTGTAAGCGCCGTTAAAATGGTCTATGCAAAATAAAGATATTTTTATTTTTATATTTTTTATTTTTTAAACAATTTTGTGGGTATTTATACAGTCAATTCCCTAGGCGCTAACATGGTTTTCCATGAAACGGGCGGTGTAATTTTGACAAAATAATATATATTTAAAAAAAATTGTTAATAGCTAAATAGTTTTTAATGAGTCCACTATTTTTTAATGTTATACTTCTATAGGCGCGGAAAAATTATGAGAGTATTTTTTAAGATACGCGCGCACACCGTCTCGAAAAACTGACACCATGAAGTTAGATGATAAGTGCTTCCAAGACAACTTATAAACAACCTGAAGTTAGCTGATAAGTGTTTCCATGACAACTCATAACTACATTCAAAGTATTTTTCATTCTTTTGATGTTTTTTTTCTTACTAATTTAATATTTCTGTTAAAAACAAAGAGTTTATGAGATAAAATCTTATTAGACTAAAGTAGTATAACTTCTAACGGGTGTACATAAGTACACACACACATTTTTTTTATCTGTAGCACCAAAAATGGTTAAAGTAACGTCTAAAATCGACCAATGTGGTCTAAATCCACCAAATACAGTGATTGAATATATTGGGTGGTGTACATAGGTACCTACTCTCACAAATCTAGTGAAGAACTTCAACTTGTTTCGCTAAGGTTCTGTAGCTCAATGGCTCAGAGCATTGCCCTGGTTAGGTAAAGGTCGAGGGTTTAAGTCTCATCTGAACCGAGTTGTCTTATTCAAAAAAATATGTAATTAAAAAAATATGGCCTTTACTCTATTTGAAATTTCGTCTAATGTTTAATTGACTTATCAATTAAACATTAGTCTAATTGACAAGTCTAAAAATTTAACTAAAAATGAAAACAACAAACTAAACTTAAATATTATTTATCTAACCCAACATATACGCGTTAAAAAATTTATCCGCATCATGACTGACCGGAAACGTTCCTAGGAGACTGGCAGCATTGCCACGTTGAAGCCTTCTGGTCTCGCATAGTGTCGATTAGCCGCTTTGCTAAATCTTTAAAAATAAAGCGGGCACTTGGACCCCAAGGTCTTAACTCCAAACGACTCAAACATATAATCACCTACTAGATTACAGTATTTGCGCCGCATGAGCTTTTTCGCAGAAGCAGCTGCAGTACCCGCATAACCTGCTGTACTTGGAAGATGTCATGACGTTGGTTCTCGTATGGCTAGTACGTCCGCGCTGACAAAAGGGCAACGGATTATGTCGTTGAAATTGGCATGGGAGATTTACGACCTGCACTTCTGCTGCATGAGAGGCCATGGCGCTAATGTTGGATATATTAGTTGAATCTTTACAGTAGTATTAAATACCGATAAAAATTTTAAGCAGCTATAATACAAGTACAGTAGCTATTTAATAATTATTAAATACAGTATTAATCCTGAATTCCTAAAATTTCATCACTACTATTTAATTATTATATACGGTATTTCATACTCATTGATATGTTAGTTCACTCAACTGTATTATTTCTGCTCAAACTAACTCTAATGTAGCCAAATAGTAATAAAGTACTATTAACACGGGAGACTTGTGGATTTGTTCTTAGTAACTTGTGTATTGAATATAAATTATATTTTAATATAAATTAAAAGTTCTTGTACAATACATAAAAGCTTCACAATATCAAGTAAATTTCACAGTGGCTTGCTTGGTTGAAAACACAGTTTTTAAACTGCTTCGCTTCACAATGAATGAATGGTAACGTAGTGAAATACTGTATTCCATTTAAAAGCAAATCAGGTCAGCTGCCGTCGTATAATAGTTATATGTAAACATAAGAGAGAATACTTTCTGTTGGGTAAGATTAGCGAGCTTAGCAAAGTAAAGAAAATTTTGAAAGTTTCGAGAATTAAACATTTAGTACCACATTGGCCAACGCTATTTACGCTAACGCTATTTATAGTTAAAGCCGTAAATAGTGTCAGCCACAATAAAAATACCTACATTAAAATGGGGGCGTATAATATGCCTCTACCACCCCTTTGGGGATAAATCCGTGACTGATAAACAGTAACGCGGTGGCTAGTAGAATCAGAACTTGACCCATATTAGACATGTCTTAATTACTCTTTCGTTTACTACATTATTTAGTGTAAAGTCATGATAAAAATAAGTTTGAATGTTTAAACTAGAGGCTATAAGTAAATCAATAATGAAAGCTAAAGAGGCGTAAGTACTTCATTCCTTTTTTTCATCTCAGCTTAGGTCAAGTTCTAAACTGAGAGTTTCCCAAGTTTACGAAGTTGTACAGCAACGAAGTTTCTCAAGTTACAAATATAGCATAGCTATTAAGGTAAAGATTGGTCTACCGGTAAATTAGTTGACCGGCAGAGTTTAGTACTGCTTGTGAATTTCACAGCGAACTAGGGCCCACTAACTAACATCGGGTAGCCTCTCGATAAGATCAATTTGCTGAAAAGCCAGCCAGCGGTCTTTACAATTGAGTAACTTGAGAAATATTTACGAGGAACTTCGATGTTATCCGAAGTTTACTTATCGTACTTATGAAATAGCTTTGCATATCTCCATTTTCCTTGTCTTGCATCCAGATATTTCACGTTGAAGTAATTTTCTGTGATTCTAAAAATTCAGCGTCACGTACAAATCAGTACATTGGAGCCAGGTTCATCTGTCAGTGTTAAGAACATAGAGCAAGAAATGTTGTTCGCTTCCGCGCTCGAGCCCTAATAGAGACGATAACCGCGTGAGAAGTTTTACGTCCGACTGTAGATGAAAGTTCTAAACGCGGCTTGTCAGTGGCCTTTATTTTTTTTCGAACGATCCCTCCCTATCTGTCTATTGCCGGACGCCCCGGTTAACTCGTCGGAAAGATGACCCAGTTTTCCCGACAGACTTTGGCTACCACCGCGGCCTCACATAGGGTTCGGGTGTTATCCCGCTTCTTTGGGAGTTGGTTCGGGTGCTATCCCGCTTCTTAGGGCATGAGGCGTGCGTAAAATTTTCACGTCCTGCCGACGTCTTGGGCCTGCTTCTGTAAGGATGGCGAGCATCACACCCGCCGTCCTCAGGCCCCGGCCTGTCAGTGGACTAGCATTCGTCTTTAGTATTAGTGCAATCGTATGAGTAACCGGTGTTGCGACCTGATAGGCTTGGATTGTATGAAGTATATGGAGTAAGCGAAAGTCGTATGCCAGGATCGTAGCAAGTGAAAATTCAAAGTCTCTGCCTACCCCGATGGGAGACAGGCGTGATGATATGTATGTATGTATCTCTAGTAGGGTGCGAGTGACATTGATTCTTGGCTCTATGGTTAAGAATTTGTAGAATTATGTCGTTGAAGATAATTTAGGTTGTGATGTTCACCATTTGAAATCATAAAATCAATGCTCTACTTTTAAAAGACTATTGAATAATTTTACAGTATACATACCTACAAACTAAAATCCATTCATGATATGTATAAATACTGAAATGTTTATAATGAATTATAAACTAGCTAAATGTATCACATACTCGTATAATTAATAAATAGGACCTTCCTACGAGTATAAATGTTATACCGTCAAATTAATGAACTATGTTTCTTTTTCCTAAGATAAATTCAATGAGTACCTATCCAAGAATCAGTTTCTCTTGGGCAACTTATTCTCGAGTTAATAATCGCTGAATTGAAAATACCCTTTATGAAAGAGATATTAACTGCATCAATTGGTTTGCGATCTCGAATGAATAACCCGATATATAATAAAATCTTCGTTAGATCAAATAAAATAAATTGTTTTACTGTTTTATATGAATTTTGGGTACCGCTGCACCATGAAAAGGACTTTTTTAAAAGTCTTCGCCATCCATTTTTAGTTGATGGTTATCGCATTACTATCTATTTCTAACTTTAACAATTGCCAGAGAATGGAGCAGCACAAATATGTTATGATTGTTTAAATATTTCTAGGGTTTTTTGTTGCTTATGTAATTTTACCTTTAAGAATGATACATAACAAACATTGTTATTTTATTCATTGTTTGGTGAATTTTCATTGAAATGGCATGAAATAAATATTTATTCACATGTAAATAGAGTACATAAAGGTGATGAATATGTTAAAGTTCTTCTATTTAGGCCTAAGGGTTTGTGAAATATAATAGTTACTTCATAATTTTAGTCATGCAGGTCTTATGCCGTGAAAAATCAAATCAAAAAAGACACAAAATAAATTAAATAAACAATAACAAAAAATTATACGCACTAAAATGTCATAAATACCATAAGTGAATTCATTGAGAAATCACTGAAGGGAAAAAGCCACAAGAACTTAAACTATCCTATACCCATTACGTTTCCGTGTGTGTGTTTACACAGAGCTGCGGTGAACAAGATGAAATACTTCGACTGACTTCTTGAACGGATTTTGTTCCAAGACCTTGTTTCTTAATTACGAATTCCAATGTAACAGGCAAGATTTCGCAGACAGTTGTGTGAGTTACACAATTTCCAAGCTTAAGAGATGCTTCTTAATTAAATATCAATGGAAATGTCTTGAAGGAAACCGCTACGAAGATGACCATGATGATAAACTAATGTCTGGCTTGCTAGAAAGAGCGATTCGAGTTAGCTTTTATATAGCTGCTTCAGTCTTACCTATACATTTCTCATAGCTGTTGTAGTCAGAATTGTTATCAGAAGTGGAAAAGTTTACTTGACCGCTTACGCTTAGGTCTGTGTATGAGATTAAACAAGGTGGTCTTTCAAGTTGTGATGTAAGGAGCCCCACTCAAATCTGTGCTGGCTAAAGCGACCTCACCTTATCGAACGAGACAACGACATCAACACACCCACCCTGGCGGGGTTGAGTTGAGTTTAGACGGCAGCTGCTCCCAACTATGCTGACGGGGTAGTCAGAGAGGACAGATCGCCAGGCTTCGCGATCCATGCATACTTCTTTCGCTTCTTCGAGATTCATCAATCGCTTCATACACGCACGTCTGGGTATCCGAGTACTTTTGACCTTTCCGTTTTTGAGCAATCTGCTCACGTGGTCTTCAAATGTAAGTCTCGGCCTTCCCTGACTCCTTCTACCCTCTACTTTTGAACAATATATATTCTTCGTCAATCGTTCCTCACTCATTCGTTGGACGTGTCCAAACCAACGGAGCACGCCCTTTTCCAGCTTAACGCTGAAACTTTCATTCAAACCTGCCATATTGCGTATCACTTCGTTACGTATTCAGTCGGTCAAGGTAACGCCGCACAATTTTCGAAGTGATCGCATCTCCACAGCATTCAATTTACTTTCATGCATCTGCTGACATACCCAGGTTTCACTACCGTAAAGCAAAGTTGTGTATCAATGCAGTAGTGATCAATGCAACCTTTTTGTTTTCTTGTGGAAATCCCCTCGTATGTCATGCCAGACTCGAACCGACTAAACCACACGGTCCCTACCTGTCTGTCTATCGCCGGGCACCCCGGGAAACTCCTCGAAAGGATGATATAAGAAGCGCTCGTTGCCCCGCTAACTCTGTGTTCTGTATACGATTACTGCGTTAAGCAACTTACGCTATGGATGGTCCTTGAATGAATGATCACTTGGTGGCATTTACATTTGCGAGCGTTGCCGTGCTTCGGAAGGCGTTAAGCCTTTGGTCCCGGTTGCCAGAAGAATGGCAGTCGTTAACCCAAGTTGCAGGCCTATGGGTGGTTTGAAAAATTCTAATAGCAGGTAACCAGAGCCTACGCCTGTTCATTTTAACACGTCAATGTTATAAAGCATATGGTGAAATGTGGGTGTAGGTGTAGTAAAATATCTTCCAGATAGTCTAGGTAATCCTCCCGTTGGAACAATTTCCAATTAACACGTATTATTGGAACTGGGTTAGGGATAACGATATCGACACAAATGTGCTTTAGATTGTAAATTGTCCGTACAAATCCTGGATAATCTTCTAAAGGTAAGGTCGTTTTAGTAAATTTCTGTTGAAATTTAATTATGAAATATGTCTTATACAGAATTGTTTTGTTAATAGTTAAACCCTCTAGTAAATCTATATGTTAATCTATTAAGCTCTTACCATATTCTCAATTTCATTGAACGGTTGAACAACATAATATTTGTTCAAGAAAATATTGATAAAATAAAATGAGGTCCAAGAGGAATTATTAAGCAATAATGAAGAGTGGAGGAATTCATTTATACGGGCCCACGGGGTATCATTGATACTATTTTCTTAATCCAGGCTTCAAAGGAAACAACTTTCGCCGTATATTATTTTGCAGGCTGAACGATAGACTAGTGTCTCCGTAGGTCGTAAAATAATGAAAATCTCGTAACCTTTGGTTTAAGTGTAGCGTAACCAATAATGTGATTTTATAAAATCATTCTTTCTAATTGTGAAGGTTTTACCAACAGAAATCGAACAGTACAGTTATTACGTTTTTTTTGTTTACTGGTTGTACGTTTTATTTTACTGTTTTTACGATTTCTATAGTTATACTATAGCGAAAGTATTTAGGTAGAGAGAAGATTAATTTGATAAAATAAGAAGGTACAAAACAGCTGTAAGACTCAAAGCCAAAAAGTTTGTAAGGTTGGCTATACGATCACCTTATTTTTTTTTTTTTGCAGGAAAATATGTCCCTTCCGCACTGTCCCGGAGCAGGGTCTCCCGGGTTGTGTGTGGGGCTCCCACCCACTAAAATAACCTGCCGTGTGCCTGCTCTGCGCATAAAGCGTGATTGTCGTCGGGGGCTTTGGCAAAACTTCAACAACCCACTCAACGCTAGCCCGCGGGTGGCATGCGGACTCCGTCTTCTAGGTCTATTCTGCTAACTGGGCGATGTCCTAGCACACACGGTCATCACCCCTTCTCAGGAGGCTGTTTTGCGTGTGGAGGACTAACCCCGTTCCATCCACCCGCAGCCACACTCAGGGCGGCATAAGGCGCGCGTAAGAGCGCCTAGTCCGCCCGGTTCGCCGTCGACGGCACGGATCAGAGAGGGGATCTTCCTCCCTGGTCCGCTCCACCGATTCCTTCTGTGAGATAACGTCCTCGCAAAAGGCAGCGACCGCGGTAAAGCAGCTGTCGCTACGAGCTATAGAACAAATGTTGGAGTGGTCTGCAAATATTTGTGTTAGAGTTTTGTTGTTAATTTACCAGTATGTACTTTAATGACGATTAAAACATAGCGAAGAATTTCAACTTGTTTCGGTACGGTTCGGGTAGTTCAGTGGTTCAATCCTCGTCTCGAACCAAGTTGTCTTAATTCAAATTAATAAAAATTTATGGGAAAGATAGCATACTAATTGCTTTAAAAATTAATCCGTATATTTATCTATTTAGAAATATATAAATAAGTATATTTGTTGTCTAGATCCTATACCACAAGATTATATTAGCTTTGGGCTATATGCTTGCTACATGCCAATGTGTAAAAAGTACCACAATATTTATTATAAATAAAATAATAAAAATTAATATCCATCACGCCTTATCCCCGAAGGGGTGGCAGAGGCAAATTATACTCGTATGCCCACTTTTCCTGTCCCACGTAATAGGTGGTGAGCCCATTGCCGTGTTGAAAAGACAGACGCAGGTTGTGGCTACCTGCTGTTGAAATTTTTCATGCCGCCCATAAGGCATTCAACCAGGCTTAACGACTGCCATTTTACTGGCAACCGGGACCAACGGCTTAACGTGCCTTCCAAAGCACGGAAACGCTCGCAAATGTAAATGCCACAAAGTGGTCACCCATCCGAGGACCGCCATAGTAAAAGTTGCGTAACTCAGTGATCGTTTACAGAACACTGAGACCGCGGGGCCACGAGCTCTTCAATATTTATTATGTTTTTTGTATTCGTGCCTTTCGAAGCAAAAGCGTTAAGTCGTTGGTCCCGGGTGCAGTAACATGGCAGTATCCCATTGAAGACCTAATGGTCGACTTGAAAATTTCAACAGCAGGTCGCCACAACCTGCGCATGTCCATTCCAACGCAGCACCTGTGTTGGATTGGACATGCGCAGGTTGTGGCGTGTCAATACGTATCTATACTTATTATTACTGTTTCTTCCTTGCTGCCTCTTATTTTATGATAAAGAGAGAAACCAACAGCTCCAAATAAAATTTATAATGAGAATAATAAAATAATGAAAACAGTTGTGTTGTTAACCTCTAAACCTTTGTATTTCCTAATTGGCTCGTAAGATGTTAAGGTTTTGATAATGAAATGAAACAGGATTAACACGAAAAACTTTATTACCAAATAGGGCATGAATACACCTGTATGATAATGTTGTGTGGCACCAGAATCTGTAATAAAAGAATTATATTTGGGTATATTTTGGGATTTTGAGAAAAAAAAATCTCAATATTACATTTTTCAGCAGTTTTGTTAATGGTGAAGCTGCATAGTAGATACAATGGATGGATTTATTCACAATGAGAACAAAAAACATTAGGGACACAGCAGGCTTGCTACTTTTAGCATCGGTGACCGGCGATTTAGTAGCTTATTATAAAAACGCCACTATTGGGAACTGAGTTGCTAAAGTGCGTGACTTCGATACTGCATCCGAATGAACGAAGTCCTGGGGGCTGAGTATGCTATTTCAATCGTGTCGGAATAGAATCGAAATCGTCGCTCAATAGGAATCTACCTGTACAATTATGACAGATTTTTGTAGTCTACAGAGGCCGCTAGTCAGTTGCATTTGATATCATGATAGTCTATTAACATTTAGACAGCTAAAAACTGCGATTTTGGTTCTATTCTACGGCTTGTCCATAGTAGACTCTGCCCCCTGAAACAGCGATGCAGCATTGGAACCGTTTCCAAAACGCACGATTTCGATGCTGTGGATGCTGCCTCAGGACGCATAGATTCGCGCTGTGATTTTGACACAGTCGGAAAAATTGCCTGTCACCTATGCTAAAAGTAGCTAGTCTGTGTATGCTCTCTCTCTCAGTCATGAACTTTATTAGTAAAAGTAAAAGTAAAAGTATCGATACCAAATGTAGAGCAATACCAAACATTATAAAGAAAGCCTAAATTATACCCGTAGTTATAATTATGAACAGTCAGTAAAAACCAGTGATTAATTGAAAGTAGTGACTGTTAAAGGGTTAATTGATGATTGAAGGTGAATGCACACAATAAAAACTTACATGTAAATACATATATTATAGTTTAAATTAAAAATATATATATTTTTGAGATAATTATATTTAAATACTAAGTGATCCCCCCGGCTTCTCCCGTGGAATATTTTGACCTCCCGTCGCACCTATTTAATCCCGTCGCTTATAAATTCTGCAATGATGCATAGACATTTGTCCGATTTGTCGACATTTATGAGTACTGCTCTGCCCCCCAGTGTAGTAGCTTAATATATATAGCCTATAGCCTTCCTCAATAAATGGGCTATCTAACATAAAAATAATTTTTCAAATTCGACCTGTAGTTCCTGAGATTAGCGCGTTCAACCAAACAAACAAACTCACTCTTCAGCTTTATAATATTAGTATGGATAATACTAGAAGTTAATTGTATTTGAAATGATTTTGAGAGTCTATGCTTATCGAATCCCAATAGATCAACGGCGTCTTTTTTTCTATTTAGGCCCTTACTACCAACGCAACATTAGGACTATCAATTGTGAAAAGGCGCAGTCTATACAAATTATGTTGAACATTTATAATTAATAATGTATTTTTTTTAAGAATATTTACATAATAAGCATTTAATAATGACAACGACTTTCAAAAAAAATCGTGTTGTATTTTTGTCCGAGTACCTATTGTAATTTAGTAATGATTCACCTTATTTAGCGCCCATGAACACCCCCATAAACATTGGCATCCTTCGAAGCATTACATAGAATAAGAAAGGTCTGTTGGCTTTGAAGATTAAAGCACGAGGAGGTTGCGCCATAGCCCTTCTGGATATCGTTAGTGCTGGAAAACCGTCAATAAAATATAAATTATAGTCTGGCCCGTATGCTCTTAATTTTTTTTTTTATTTGATACTAATACTTTTCAGTGTATAGTCAGAACAATCGTGAAATATTGGACGCGTGCCATTCACCAACTATTGTTAGACGCAAATTGCTCATAAATATGCGGCTAAAGTTATCTAATCACTCAACTCAAGTAACAAACTAGCGTACCTCATAATACATACTTGTTACATAAAATTTGAATAATAAAATGCAAATCAAACGTATGATAATATAGATCACTGGCTTAATGCATGCTACATCTTGTGACCATCGTGACCATTTTTACTATGAGAGAAGTACAAGATTAAAATAAATTTTCCTTTTCATAATTTTAACCTTTTACCGGTTATTTTTGAAATATAAATTTTCATCTGTAACACTCATTTTGATAACAAAATCAAAAATATGTTAAGGGTGTTAACAAATATACATCGAGAAAAGAAGTATAATTCTCCTATTAAGCAGTGGCTTTGGATACAATAGTGTAAAATTCACTGTGACTATTGTCTGAACTTTCAAACTTGATGAGCCTTTTGTAAACTAACCTAAGAGGTGAGAATGAAATATTTTGATCAGATTCGTTACATCTCAGCTATTTTATATGTACAGTGAAGAGCAATCGCAATGGGATAATGTCGCAAAAATAGCGAGATTTATTTATAACGCGAGTCACACACAAACTATATAAGTGTAAGTAAATAAATAATAATAAATAATATTGTGGGACACTTTTCACACACCGCCATCTAGCCCAAAGTAAGCTAATATTAGCTTGTGTTGTGGGATCTAGATAACTGATAAACATACTTATATATTTCTAAATACTTACATATTATAGATAAATAACACCCAGACACAGACATAAACCATCGTGCTCATCACACAAAGTTTTATCCTGGGTGGGAATCGAACCCACGACCTCTTGCGTAGCAGTCGGATGCATTCCCACCGCGCCACAGAGGCAGTCGCATTGACATAAAGCATTGTTTTTATTTATTTTATTTCTTCCAAATCCCAAGATTTGAAGCCTGGGATTGACTTTAATTTGGCTGCTACGAGCAGTTAGTGTTTGGCGTTTGATTTTTAGTATTGTTAATCCCGCCATTACAGCTGTTTCGTGGGAGTGCTGAGGTGGAGATTGCCCATCCGGTTGAAGGGGCAGGTCTACAAATCTATTACTAGACCTATCCTTTTACATGGCAGTGAGACGTGGCCAATATTGGAGCGACACAAGGTTTCGTTTGGGTCCTCACTTAATATAGAAAATACAAAGGAAGTGCCCCATCTTGACAGACATAGTAATCGCTAAATCAAAAAGAAATGCTTTAGGTATATAGGTACATCAAAACAGTTGAAGAAATTTGTAGATTTTATTAGATTGTGGGACACTTTTTGTGGGACACTTTTCACACAGCGCCATCTAGCCCAAAGTAAGCTAATATTAGCTTGTGTTATGGGATCTAGATAACTGATAAACATACTTATATATTTCTAAATACATACATATTATAGATAAATAACACCCCGATTAAGTTTATTATTTAAAATTATTAGAAGTTTCTTTAAGACATGAAATTGCAGGGTGTGATTACGAATATATAAGAGAAGTATAAAATGTTAAGCAGACCATAAACCCTATGTAATGATTAAATAGATTTCTTTGTGAAAATTTGCTAAGTGAAATGAAAGAAGTCAAGTTGAATGGTTAAGTATAGAAAGCTACTTTTTCAGTTCTTATTATTAATCTCAGTTTTTGAAATGTTAAAAATTAAGGATTTTAAAGTAAAATTAATATTAATGATTACTACACAATTTTACTAGATGCAAAATTGTTTAATATGCTGTCAACTAACTTATAGGATGACAAAACCTGTTTATTAGATATCAGATTCACCTTATGGGCCTCCTACCCAAACACCGCAGAAAAGAGGTACTCCGTGAAATAATACGTAAAATGTATAAGGTCGATCCGCCTTAAATGTAACAGTTTGAGGAGGTTTCATTGCGGATGTTACACCCACAGTAAGTGCTGCAAAAGATTAATAAACTTTTGATTTATTGTTTGGTAATTTTATTTATTTTGAGATCCATTGAAGACACTGTTTATTTTTCTAAAATTTCATGACGACCAGTTGAAGTTTTTCGTATATATTATTAATATTTCACCCTACTAGATCAAATTGTCGCTTCTGACTACTATCCATAAAGCCTTAATGCGATTATCAGTTCAAGCTGTTTTTTGTGGGAATAAAATAAAAGTACCTTCTACAATAATACGATAAATTGTCTCCGTATAATAGTTAACTTCAGCATATATTTTAGCGACCAGAGTTAGTTGTTTCCTTACTAAATGAGACAGACGTTAACTGTATCCAACATTACAATTAATACAATGATTTAAAAAGGTTCAAATGGCATATATTGTTCAATTTAGAATAACTATCACTATGTTATTCAATTACTTTATCAGTATTCTTATCCTATTGGTTTACACTAATAATATAGTATATCGTATAACTGTTTCATATAAAAGGAATACATAATTGTTAACATCAGAATTATTGTGTTAAATAGTGCACATGCTATTAATTTGTGTAAACGTCAGATTTCATCACCTTAGCCCTTAAAGGCACCCCCGAATAAAATTCTCTTCTTCAAAAGAATATAAAACAAGAAAGGATGATCGGCCTTCAACACGGGATGACCATTTAACTGTAGACTTAACGTGTTAACCGCGATTGCTGTAAATAAAAAAATGTTGATCACATATTGATACTACAAGCTGGGTTGTAGATGGAGCTTGAGAATGAATATTTAAAACATTTTATTTTTAGTATAATCTCAGTTACTTTGAAACATTGATTTGAAACCTGGGTTCCAGTTTGCTGGGATCGGATATGGTTAAAATTTTAAGTTTCAGCATTTTTAGGATCAACTGTCATCTGATCTCGCGTCAGGCCGCCTGTGTCGTTGCCCCGTCCTTAGTAACAAACGGCTGACTAATATTATTGACTGCTAATATTAGTGCTGACTTATTTTAGGGGTTATCCTACTAGTTTAAATCGTCGATTCTAGCCACCATACTTAGAGTCGTCATCCAATCTTCAACACGTATTTATTTCTGTTGCGTTAATGTGCAAAATACCTTTTACAACACGACTTGAGTCCGAATAATGGTTTACTTTAGCATATAATTTAGCTACTCAAAATAGTTTCTACCTTATGAAATCCAACCGATGTTAACTTTGGCCACAATAACTTTTAATACGATTATTTTAAAAGGTTCATACCGCATGTATTGTGTACTATGTATAATTTAAAATGATCATTACTATGTTTTTCAGTTGCTATATCAATATTTTTTTTATTATTTCACACTAAATAATATATATTATATTACTTATATAACTATTGTATTACACTCTTATACAACTACGAAACGGTAATTATATAAATTATATTATTATACGATTACTGTTTCATACAAGATAAATATAAATAATTGGTAATAGTAGATTTATTGTGTTAAAGTTGTGCAAAATGATATTAAATTGTGTAAACGCAAAATTTCATCACCCTTAAAGGGTACCCCGAATAAAATTTTCTTCTTTAAAAGAATATAAAACAAGAAAGGATGATCGGCCTTGAAAATAGAAGGATCATTTAACGGTGGACTAAACGTGGTAACCACGAGTGCTGTAAGTAAAAAAATGTTGATCACATATTCAGTAGATATTACCTACTAAAAGCTGGGCTGTAGGTGTAGTTAGAAAAATAAAATTTAAAACATCTTTCTCAAATTCCCATTTACTTCCAAACACTACATGGATTTGAAGTTCGGTTCATTTTTAGTAGCGATTGATATCTGACCTCCTGACTGTGGAAGGCAGTTTGCGTCATTGCCTCGTCCGTACTTACAAACGGCTTACTACAGCAGGTTTATTAATTATCAGATTCACTTTATGGACCTTCTACTCTAACTCCACAGAAAATAGGCAACTCATGAAATAATATTTAAATATATATGAACATTTTATATGTTTTAGGAAGCTCTATTGCGGATATTATTTTTTGAACATATAACGAGCAGTTGATGCATTTCGTGAGTTAGCTTCTGTAAATTACGTTAGAAATATTTTAGAGGTTATCCTACTAACTCAAATACGTGGCTTCTAACCACCATTCATAGAGCCGTCATCTGATCTTCAGTACACACTGTTTTTTGGCAATAATGAGAAAATACCTTTAACAATAAGACATGAGTCCTTACAATGGTTCACTTCAGCATATAATTTAATGACCAGAGTTAGTTGCTAGTGGGGACCTTACTAAATCCTCATAATATTAACTGTGGCCAAAATAACTTTTAATTCGATAATTTTCAAAGGTTCAAATACCATGTATTTTATACTACGTACAATTTAGGATGATTTTACTTTTTATACAGTTCCAATATCGTCTTATTGTTCCCCACTAAATAAATATTATATAATTATATCGTATTTCATAAAAAATAAATAAATAATTGATAATAGCAAATTTATTTTGTTAAATTGTGCACATGCTATTAAATTGTGTAAACGTCAATCAATCACCTTAGCCCTTAAATGCCCCCCCGAATATAATTTTCTTCTTCAAAAGAATATAAAACAAGAAAGGATGATCGGCCTTTAAAATAGGAGGATCATTTAACGGTAGACTTGCGTAGCTAGCTACGATTGCTGTAAAAAAAAAATGATAACATGTCAATTATATATTATTTACTATAGCTAAGTTGTTTGTGGAGTTTGAAAAACATCTTTTTCGTCTTAGCATATTCCCAGTTATTGTCATATTGCTATAGTTTGGCTTTTTTGGTTCGACATTTTCGGCAGCGACTGTTGTCTGATCTCCAGACCGCTTAATTCCGCTGCTTCGTTGCCTCGTCTGTTAATCAGTAGATGCACTGCTAGAAAGTGAGGTTACTTGGGCTTTGCAATTCTTATTGCATTTATAATTCTTCTTATTCTTATTCATACCCATCTTTAAAGCAAGTTCTTTAATTAAAATTAAAAGGACAAACCTGTAGCAGCCGCAGCTTCGGTCCCCTTTTCATCACATTTCACGAAAACTTTTTGTATAGCTGAAGAAATATATAACGGCTGATCTTCTTTTAATATTCCTTTAAAGCCATTGTTATTGGGATTAAACATGGCTGTTACATTAACCTAAACAAAATGAGACATTGAAATTATTTCTTGTCATTTTTATAAGCAGTTTATAAAATAAATTACTAGTTAATATAATATTCAGGATTGCGAAGATTTTCCGATTGAACGCCCTTCCTACGGATCCTCTCGTCTAATAAAATAACGCTATCGTTGGCAACTTACACTTTAGTGTGATAGGGATGGGGAATTTGTATATCTTGACCAGAATTATTGCCGATAAAGTAAATTGTAAATTATTTTTTGTAGTAAATTGTAATTGTAAAATACTATGGCCAAAATAAAACAGTATTTACTGACCTTCTGTAGCAGTTCAGCCATATCTAATGTTGTTGTCACCTCCATTTTCGGCAGATAGACTTGAACTCTTTCGCGCTTCAGACTGTTATGAATACGAAGAAAGTTGTCAGCTTTTCTTAGAGCTGACACAGCATCATCAAAGCCGCCTAATTCTGGGAGAATTACTAGGAACGTAAAATTATCATTTTTGTATGGCATTTCCAAAGCCTGAAAAAGTTTACAAAAATAAAATATTAAATTTAATTTATGTCCTTATATTACTTATACAGATATTATAATTTTGAAAAGGTTACCTGAATTTTTATGCCGTTAAGTTTAGTGTCAGCATATTTGAAAGTATTCTCTTGATACATTGTATCTACTTGTACGACATCCTTGTTAAGTTTGGTGAAGTCACATTTCTTTGTATAGTCTACATTAAATTGGTGTATCCAATTACCCTAAAATAGTAAAAGATATTGAAAACTTTTGTTTCATGCTTTTAGTTATTAAAACACAAAAAACATAACGATATCAAACATCAACGATAAAATCCTTGCTATCATTTATTTATTTATTTTGGTATTATTAAGTGTGAGTCCTGAGAGCCCATTGGTCTTACTGACACGGGTCAATCTGCAGGTATACCAGCTTGCAAGGTTTTAAGGACTTGGTGGAGCATTTAATAGGCATTTATGTAAACATCTATGTATAAGAGTATGCGACTGCCGCGCTGAGGTCCCGGGTTCGATTCCCGGGATATATATATATATATAATATAATAAATATTTGTGTGATCCATAAATGTTTTTGCACAGTATGTTTATCAGTTGTCTAGCCCATAGCTCAAGCTCAACACTTAGTTGGGGTAAAAAGTGTCCCACAATATTTATTTATTTATCTTACCAAGAAATATACGGCGTTCACCAACACCATCAAAGTAGAGTCATCCACGGCGTCAGGGGTTAGAAGATCTTTTATCTTGTTGTGAGTTTTGTTGGCAACCTAAATATTAAAAAAAAACACAATACTTTAATTTATTGTAACTATTGTTCGATTATTTACGCTTACGCTCTCGATAGAATAGGCAAAGACATAATATATTTTAAGTGACCAGTTTGTGTTTTCATTTTAGATAAGGCCAGAAGGATGGTCGCGCTATAGAAATTACCACGCCATAGAATTAGTTATATAGTTTTAATAATTAGCTGATTATATTAGAAATGTGTAGCTCTCTCGTCTAGCTTACAGAGAATAATGGAAACTGGATAGGTTATACCTTCGCTATAAAAATGTTTCTGTCCCTATTTCTGTCGATCAGCGAGGAGTACTGTCATTACGGCCTATACGGGGAGCCTATAGGAGGAGCTCTAAGATTAACAATCAAAGTCCAAAGCTTTTTTATACCTATAATCACAATAAACTGTTGAGTCTTCAGTGTGACTCAATATGATTGATTTTGAAACAGGATCGACTAAGTTTGGTTTTGTCGAATAGAGCATATTAGAATAATTTGAATTAGTCTGGGTCGCGGTTACTTTACACGGTGAATAGTTATATCTTTATATATGAGCAAACTTTATTTCAAAGTTTTTCAGAGAAGTAATTTTAATAGAAAGAATAAAAAAGTCTCACCCATTTATTAATAGTAGCCACGGCTTTTTCACTGTTCCTGAAATCAATATTTTGTCCGCTGGCTTGGAAGTATTTGTCTGAATTTCTAATAAAATCTTCAGACAGTTCATAATATTTGTTTATATAATATTTTGAGGCCACTTCAAACTGAACTTTATCTTGATTTCGGTATAAGGATGTTTCTTCTAAGAAAACCTTCTTTACCTACAACAAACGTTGATAAAATCAAAAGCGGGTTCCACGATTTTACAAAATGGCTTCTTAGTACGAAATTATAATAGTTAGGTAAATCGGAAAGTTAAAATTGCTTGTAGTGGAGGGGTATTCATGTTGGTAGTATATTTTTTATCGACAACATAACCAATGTAACCACATATAAGGTGAAAAATTATGCTCTGCTTATTGCATTATGATACCTACGCGCGCCACGGCATAAAGTTAAGAAGGCCAGTCAAAACATAGTTTTATGTCTCTTCCCTCGTCTTATAAGAAAATTTTGTTCGTAAATTATAGAGCAATATTTATATGGGAACTGTGTGGTCCATGATAATAGCAGATCCCACGACTTCTGATATTACACATCCACACTTTGCCGATAGGTTTGTAGGTTCCACGTAATAGGAGGCAAGCCTTTTATCGTCACCGGACACGTAAAAGTTTGTTCGTAAAATATAGAGCAATATTTATATGCGAACTGCGTGGTCGATGGTAATTGCAGATCGCACGACTTCTAATATTACACATCCACACTTTGCCGATAGGTTTGTTGGTCCCACGCAATAGGGGGCAAGCCATTTACCATCAGCGGACACTTATACAGATCTTGATAATCATTCTGTAATCTGAACCAAAATTCCAGGCAGATGGTTATTATGAAATTTTAAAATACAATATCTATCTAGTCCAAAAATCATCACACGAAAACCGTCAAAATTAAAAAAAAATGCTACTTACCTCATCTTTGCTCTTAAGGTTAAATGCAGAAAGTAATTGTTTTAATACTAAGTCTTCAGCATTGGGAATAATTTGACCCAGAGCAAGTATAAGAGAAAGTGCCGAGGTCGCAAAGTTCTCGTCACGTCTCTTTTGGTGGAGTTGCTGTGGACAAAGTGAAAAATGTTCATAATCCATGATATATTATATTTAGTAGCATGTATCTATCTTCACGCTGTATCCCTGACGGTGTAGTCAAGGATTCAGCGCAAGGATAATAAATGTTAAGATTTTATGTTGCTGATAAAAGCATTATGTATGAAGCTAAATACGAATACAGCTAATTGTTTGAACCCATAATTTTACAGATTCTATGCTAATTGATGTCAGATGTCATTTAATATAAAAAAATGACATCTGACAATGTTTTTCTCTCAAGTAAAGCAAGTTTCCAAATTGAACAACACGTGTCGGCTGTCATTGTCTACGATGTTAAGGTTTACTTAGCTACCGTTAAGCATAGTAGTATGAGGTAGGGAGTATCATTTGTTACCCCAAAATACTGGTGTAGGTACTGACGAATCGATGCAAGATTAAACCGAATCAAAAAGCAGTAAAATCTAAATCATATAAGTTAACCTAGGGAATTTAGTATTTTCTCTAAAGGGTATAATATATGTATTATATTTTATATACCACTGCCTCAAGGGTGTAAGTGGTAGTGTATGCGACTGCCGCGTTGAGCTCTTGGGTTCGATTACAGGTTCAAAACAAATATTTTTGTGATCTGCAAACATTTTTTCGGAGTTTGGGTGTTTCTTATGTAGGTATAACATATAGTACTATTTACACAAGTTTATATTAGCGACATTTGGGCTAGATGGCGCTGTGTAAAAAAAATTCTCACAGTTTTATTTGTATTTTTTTAAATTATCAATATATCTGTGTACGGACAAATTATGCATTATTCGGCGAAATTAGTCTTTATCTTTGAGTGAGTGATTAACAATAAACAGATAACTTTTTTTTAAACCGGTTTACGGTTTAAAATTTTTGACTCTTCGAATAGTTTAGATGCGTCTTCAACTTGATTCGAACAGAAGTAGGTGTAAGATAGTCATTGGTTAACTGACACAAGCAGAAGCAGGTTATGGTGTGTCTTAGAAAATCTTTAAGAAATTGCCCAGTCATATGGGAAGGCATACTTATGTTATAAAAATCAGTAAGAAGAGGTCATTATGTGTGTGTGCGTTACACATCATCAGAAGTGGAGGCGTAAAATCAAGACTGTGATCCCGGCGTCTCCGATTTGAGGACTTTCCGAAGGAATCCATCAGCGTTGATGGTATCATTATGTGTATTTTAACGATAGACCAAAGTATTGTACTTACGTATATGAACTCTCCACTCAAAGTAATACTCCCTTTGTCCAATCTTATTTTTGCATCAGTGACGTTAACACTTGGACCAGCTAAATAAATAGCAATAGAACAAAGATATTATTACATATAAATTAAAAAAAAATTGGCAAATATCAGTGACAAAATAACAAAAAAAAAATTATTCATTTACAAGTACATTTTGAGTCCACGCCTTTTTTAACTAACAGGAAAAGTATCAAATATTTCAACATTACAACGTATGAAGAATTGATGAACACTAATATATTTAACCGATTGCTTGTGTATTTAGGACAGGTGTATAATAAATGCATTTTTAACCTATCAGTTGTATAATAAACATGTTTGTTCAAGTTTTATAAACAGCTGAAAGGATATTAATGATTTTAAACTTTCGCGATTGTCACTCATATTTATGACTTACGGGTTGACTACGGCTGCTGTAATCCGGTCGAAACGTCGGGAAGTATAAGGTAGACTTTGTACCTAATAATATACGTCGCGAATAAGACCCGAAATATCATAAAAAATATCTGAAAGGTTTACTTACATGGTTTTTTACTGCAATCTTTAAATCTGACGCATTTTTTGACGATTTCGTCATACACAAATCCATCCTTGCAGTCGCATGCGTTAATGTAACATATTTGTATACATGCTACGTCCTTGCCATATGTGGAACAAGTTCTACCACAATTCACGCCACAACCTGCCACTGCATTGGGGTCTCCACCACAGGACGCTATTAGAAAAAGAAGGGAAAATAAAATTGTGGTATTAAAGCTAATACTAGTTCTGTGGATATTTTATACAATAATAAAATCTCTCTCACAGTCCGAGACTACCAGGACTTTAATTGGTCGTGCTAATTAGTGTCTAGCACATGAGATCTTTTAAACTTTTTGTTACCACCTCACTAAAAAGGCAACGGGTTCAAAATATCTTCCAAATTTAACATCTAAAATAGACACATTTTATTAAATTTATTCGGCCCTTTAGACCCACCCCAGTTCCGTGCTTCGGAAGGCACGTTAAGCCGTTGGTCCCGGTTGCTAATAAAATGGCAGTCGTTAAGCCAAGTTGAAGGCCTTATGGGCGCCTTAAAATAATTTCAACAGCAGGTCGCCGCAGCCTGCGCCTGTCCATTTCAACACGGCAATGGGCTCACTACCTGTTACGTGGGACAAAAATGCATACGGTGAGATGTGGGCGTTTAATATGCCTTTGCCTACCCCTTCGGAAATAGAGGCGTATATATTAATTAGTATGTATGTATGTATGTATGTAATAAAATCTCCAGTCGTTTTAGAGATTAGCCGGAACAAGTAGACAGACAGACAATTTAATTTTTTTCTATGTAAATACCGTACACGGCAATGGGCTCATCACCTGTTACGTGGGACAAAAGTGCATACGGAGAAATGTGAGCGTATAGTATGCCTCTGCCTACCCCTTCGGGGATAAAGGCGTGACAATATGTATGTATGTAAATACCGTACTACATACTTTTATTTTATGCATTTAGTAAAAATCTACTAATTTATAAATACAAACATACATTTCAAGTATAGTTATCTGTATAGATTTATTAATAGTATAAAAATAACTTGGTTTGGAATGGGATTGGAACCTGTGACTTTGCATGACAAAGGCAGCGCTAATTTTGAGTCTTTTCATATAATGTATGCATACATATAAATAATGTTTGTAACGTCATTGATATATCAATAAATGACGTTACAAGCTTTATTATACACAAGTTGATACCCGTTGTTCCGCCCGCATTTAATTCCCATTCTCTTTTGCTACAGGAACATGTTCCCGGGATAAAAAAAGTAGCATATGTGTTATATATAGAAACTTTATAATAATATAACTTACACAACAGTGTAAGATATATTATTGTAAAGTTTCATCCAAATCTATTCAGTAGTTTTTGCGTCAAAAAGTAACAAACTTACATAAATCATTATTACAAACTATCGCGTTTATAATACTACTTAGTAGTTTATACTGTTGATACTTAGACTCCACTCAAAGTATGAATAAATAGGTATTTCATTTTTGGAGTAACTAGTTTACTCATTTTTTTACTTATAAATAGTATCTAACTATTTATAAGTCAAAAAATGATATGTATAAATCGATATGTTCTGTCCAACAAAAGAGTCAATTGGATTGTGTTTTGAAAATTAAAGTTTATTGAAGTGAAAATTCTTTATCGACGTTGAGAGAAATTTTAGAGCTGTAAAAATATCGTCACGTTTTTCGGTTAAGCGCAAAATTGTTTTGAAGTTAAACTTCTTTATCAAAAGTGAAACTTATTTATGGACACATGAGATAAATTGAATAACTGTAAAAAAAAAATGTTAAGAACTTTCACTACTTACCTACCTGTGTACTCTGGTGCACACACACAATATTTTATTCTTTAATAAAAGCATATCCTATCCATGATTTCTTGTTTGTTATTCTTCTTCAGTGGTCGACTTTAAGTTACTGGACCATTTGTCATACATTTTTAAAATAGTCGGACATTTATTATAAATAACTTTTACTCACGACATTGGGACCTCTCCACGCAGTCACCACTATCATTTCTGACGTAACCATTATCGCAAATGCAACCGGGCTCATCATAGCAGTCGGTGTTTTCAGGTGGGCAATTCAGTGGGAATCCTACCTCTGAACAATCAAGTGGTTCGCAAACAGATGATGGTTTCTCTTCATACCTCTCGTTTGGCCCACAGGATATTTCTGAAAGATCATATATGTAATACGTTAGGTACTTATTAGTTTAAGCAATAAGATTTAATCGAATCATTCATGTTTATTTAAAATGTACGTTTACCATGATGTTACAGTATAATGTCAGAAATACAACTTACTGCACTTTCTGCACTCTTCTTCTGTCACACATTCGCCATTTTGGTTCCGGTAGTAACCTTTTTCACATCGACAAGCTCCATTACAGTTTGCTGGGGTCCTCGGACAGAAATATTTTTTACCAATGCTGTCGCAAGTTTGTGGTGGACAGTTGGGAGGGCAAGGATCATAAATTTCATGTGGTTTTCTGCATGAAACTGTAAAAAATATTTAGATTTTATAATCTATTAGACTATATCATCATGCTAACGTAATTTTTGCAGTTGCATCCAAAGCTCTTTATTAGGAACTCTTGTGTCTGCTTCATTATTATTCTGCCTCTACTTTGCATGGTCTTTAGAATCCCATATAGTGTGGTTAAGAGCACGTACGAGTATGTCATCGTCCACCACGTCAAAGTAGACTCTTTGTATCTGCCTTTTATTCGCCGTGTATCTGTTTTATTTAATTTATATCTGTCTCTTCTTCTGGGGTATCTTCTTTTTTTTCTTACGAAGATACCCGGTCTTTTGGTACATGGCATGGAGACATAGTGGTCCAAAATGCAGAGGCCCTTTAAGAATTTTAATGTAACAGGGAATGGGATACCCAATAACCCAAAATTTTCGCGCAGTTTCGCTACCGAAAAGCCACGTTGGTACTAGACCAACGTCGCTTTTCGGTAGCGAAACTTGGGTAGTCAAAAGTTGAATGCAGTAAAGAGAGTGTGTAGATGCAATCACTTCGAAAATTGTGCGGCGTAAAATTTGCCGACCGAATACGAAACGAAGTGAAAAGCAAAAGTAGAGGGTAAAAGGAGTCAAGGTAGGCCGAGACTTACACACAAAGACCACGTGAGCAGATTGCCCAAAATCGGAATTTTCTCACCAATGGTTAATTGTTTTTCAAATTTGTTTCCAATTATTATTGTTATTATTAATTAACTGGCACGCAGTTGTAGACAACTGATAATGCCTGAATCCTTTTATTCCTTATTTTTTTTGTTAAACGAGTTTGTTTTACTGTATTATTATGGATACATAAGGTAGTTTGGATGCGAGTATTCCATATAAAGTAGTAATATGCTGCGGCAGCCTTGGCACAACTTACGGACGAAGGCCGGGTAGTGATAGTTTTTTAGAGCTGTCCCTTTAGACGCAAGAATTCTTGACTCAAGCAGTAATTACACGCACATAAAGAGCTATTTCTATTTGAATGTAAAAAGACAGAATGTTATTCATACCTGGACATTGATCTTCTGGAATGCAAGTACCGTTTGCGAGACGAGAATAACCATCTTTACAAGAACATCCTGCTTTACATTTTATGGGATCTATGCAAATTGTCGGTTGTGAGCAATTAAATCTACGACAACCACCGTTGGCACAAGAATCAAATACTTCGTTAGTACCACAAGTTGCTGCTGTAAATTTTATTAAATTATAATAAATCATATTATGGTTTTTAGAAAACAGGTATAGCAATATACTAAAAAAATTTAAGTACTTACTACAATCTTTAGGACGGACACATTTTTTTATATTATCATCGTAGACAAATCCATTTTTGCACGCACATCCATTTTGCATACAGAAACGAGTACAAACAGTATTCTCATTTTTGTAGTCAGCACAGCGATTACCACAATAATTGCTACAACCTGATACTGCGTTTGGATCACCACCACATGAAGCTGTAAAATGAATAATGCTATTCAACTCCTTCAACCCAACAAACGTCCAAGACGTAGACAAGAAAGGAAAGTTACAGCAAATAAAAATATTATTTTTATGTAGAGTTAGTGAGAGAGAAAGAAGATGGAATTTAAATATTTGAAGCGCTCATAGGCGTTAACCATCACTTCGGTTCTGTAAACGATCTCTTCGTTAAGCATTTATTTTAGCACCAGCTGTACCCCCCGGCTTCGGTCGTGAAATTCTTCGAACACCCGTTGCACCTTCTATATTTGACCCATGCCCCTCATATAGGTATATTAAAATACTTTCATATAGGTAGAATTTTAGAAAATAATGAAACACGTGTTTATTTATTTTTAATCAGAAGTAGGTATGCCAAGTTTGCTGTTGCTATCTTTGAAAATGGAGAATCTCCCATTTCTCCAAATTCTATTTTACCCCTTTATCTTTTATGCCGTTCAAATCAGGCAAAACCGTGAAACACGTGTCCATTTATTTGTAATCAAAAATACGTGAATGTAATTTTATGTTTCTAACTTTGAAAATGATGAACTGTCATACAAAAGCTAATTAGCACTTATTTTACCCCCTTAGTTTGAATAAAAAAAACCCTTTCTTAGTAGGAACCTACCATATAAAGGTAGCTTACCCTAAAAAAATTAAGTTTGTTGGTCCAATGGCTTCATCTGGATGTTGATTATAAGAATGAGTAACCCATTAATTTTTTCAATAAAAGACAACCTCCATTTTAACTCTTTAAAGGTTGAAATTAGCAAAAGGCCGATACATGTGTCTATTCATTTGTAATGAGGAATAGGTATGTATTATTCAAAATAAAAAAATAAATAAATAAATATCCATCACGCCTTATCCCCGAAGGGGTGGCAGAGGCATATTATATGCCCACTTTTCACCGTGTGGATTCCTGTCCCACGTAATAGGTGGTGAGCCCATTGCCGTGTTTAAATAGACAGACGCAGGTTGTGGCTACCTGCTGTTGAAGGTTTTCAAGCCGCCCATAAGGCCTTCAACCAGGCTTAACGACTGCCATTTTACTGGCAACGGAAACGCTCGCAAATATAAATGCCACAAAGTGGTCACCCATCCAAGGACCAGCCATAGTGAAAGTTGCGTAACTCAGTGATCGTTTACAGAACACTGAGACCGCGGGGCCGCGAGCGCTTCAATATAATATTATTCCATATCTCTAACATTGAAACTTTCGTACAACCGTTAATACCTTATTTTACCTTCCTAGGGGTGGAATTTTGAAAAATCCTTTTTAGTGGGCGGTGATAGATGAGTGAGTAATAGAGATAGGTTAGTCCTACGACGAGTGACCGCTTTTTGGCATTTCTATTTACTAGCGTTGCCGTGCTTACAAAGGTAGCTTAGGCTGTTGGTCTTAGATGCCAGTAACATGGTATTTGCTAGGGCCAGTTGAAGACAACATCAGGAGCGGAATAGACGGTGGTAGATACCACAGTCTGTCCCGCTCCATTCTAACATTGCAAAGGTGTCGATATCGCAAGTTAAACAACTCTGGGGTTTAACCACTTTAGAAATATAATGTTTCACAAAATATCCCCCTTAACTTGTACATACAGTTAATCTTCTGTATTTAGGAAATTGTGAATAATGGAGTGGTTTTGCTTTCATACTTCATTCATTGACTTGGGACTCGTACGTTGTAGTAACTAACTAACTCTCTTCACGCTGTATCCGTGACGGGGTAGTCAGAGAGGACAGATCGCCAGGCTTCGCGATCCATGCATACTTCTATCACTTCCTGTAGATTCATTAATCGCTTCATACATGCACGTCTGGGTATCCGAGTACTTCGACTTTTCCGGTTTTGAGCCATCTGCTCACGTGGTCTTCATATGTAAGTCTCGGCCTATCCTCCTTGACCCTCAACTTTCGCACAATATAATATTCCTCATCAATCGTGGACGTGTCCAAACCAACGTAGCATGACCTTTTCCAGCCTATCGCTGTCACTTTCATTCAAACCTACCATATCGCGTATAACTTCGTACGTAGTCTATCAGACAAGGTTACGCCACATAATTTACATTTTAGAATATAATTAAATTTTATTTATAAGCCTCTGTATGAAAACATTCTTCTTTCTTTCTATTTAAATTTTTAAGCAAATTTTCTTATTCTGTAAAAGCTGGATAATTGGATGTCAGATTATTAACATGTATACATTGCATTGATGTGTGTAATCTAATTTCTACGGCAAGTATTCCACACACTTGCCGTAGAAATTATCGTTCTGTTTTCTGTTTATGTTTCTGTGTCTATGAAAATAAAATATTAAATCAATGTTACGTTTTAAGCTTTCTACGGGATACACTAGGAACTATCTTTAGTCTATCTGCGTATAATCGGTGAATTTAAGATAAATATTTAGTGATAGTAAATAAACCACGAGGCTCATATATTTTATATGGATATTAATTTATAATTACTTACAAAATGTCCCACTATATTTATTTATGTTTTTAGTTGAAAACTAATATATTCACTTGTATCGGAAATTAAGAATTATTAAACAGCGAAATCTTTATAAACGAAGGTGCTACTTTTCTCATAATTATTAGTGAAAAATTATATAAAGTGAAAAAAAGACAATTTAATTCGATGGTTCTACTAAAATATTTTCCTTAAAACCAAAAATATCTTCAATATTTCTTTAATTCTGTTACGAAACGGAAGATATTAGTTTTTATTCCACTGAGGTGGCAGACAAGCATACGGCCCATCTGATGGAAAGTGGTCACCGTAGCCTATGGACGTTTGCAACACTAGAGGTGCAGCACTCGCGCTGCCGACCCTAAAAACTTAAACTTGGTAAAACTTATTTGAAATTAACATTGAAAACTTAACTTGCTATTCGATAATGGCAAGGTCTACAAATCTTATATGAATTTTACTTACGACATTTGGACTTCTGCACGCAATCACCATCATTATTTCTGACGTAACCGTCGTCGCAGACGCAACCGGGCTCCTCTTTGGGGTCGGTGTCATCAGTGCAGTTCAGTGGAAATCCTAGCTCAGAACAATCGAGTGGTTCGCAAATAGATGATGGTTTCTCTTCGTACCTCTCGTTTGGCCCACAAGATGTTTCTATAGAATTTAAATAATGTACAAGTTACATACACTACTTTTGTAATTTTAATGCAATTAAAGTGATTTTAAAATTATGAAATTACTATATTATGGTAAGCCAAAAGCTCGCACCCTTCCTAAAGAAGCGATATTACGTCCGAATATCTTAAGACGAGGCCGCAGTGGCGGATAAAGTGTCTTAAAAGTTTTTGGTTGTCCTTTCGGGGGCTTACCCAGGACTCTCGGCTATAAGCAGATGGAAGGGCATTGTACGGTTTAAGTTGATAACAATCTGGCATACCATTCATGATGATATCCATAAGACAAAATATGTATATAACCTATTCTTAATTTAGTTATATTATGACATCATTACTAAATAAACGGCTTTACTCACGTGTAAATTTCGGCTAGTTTAAAAGCCGTTTATTTAGTAATAATGAACATCGCTCACGAAAGTTATTATTCTTATATTATGACATCATTTATAAGGTAAGAAGAAGCCTTAAGCCTCTGGCACAGTGTAGATCATCTAAAGTGTTTTTCATTCTAATGCTTCCGTTCCCGAACAACGTTTGCAGTACAAAGGTGCAACTCTTATACAGTGCAGAGATTTTTTGCCGGAATGGAACGATTCAAAATATCGTTCCTATGTCGTACTATCGAAACTTGGTACGCTCTGCTAGCGAACGTGTTTCCTCCCTCTAACAATCCCAGGTTCTTCAAGCGGAGCGTGAAGAGACACATCATTGGGCCACCAACTTGAGGGACGTTGTCAGTAGTTATATGGACTATGACATTGGCCGCATTCGCTAAATGTCGTAATAAACTTTCAATCTGACGGGCAGTGTCATTTTAGCGAGCTAAATTTTAAAATAATTAACTACAAGTTAATTATTTTACAATTTACGTAAACGTAACTATAATTACGCTACAAGAATAACACACACACGAAACACAACTTACCGCACTCTTCTTCTGATACACAATCGCCATTTCTACTCCTGTAGTAACCTTTTTTACATCTACAAGCACCTTTACAGTGGCTGGTTTTGTTTGCTGGTATTGTTGGACAGGAATATTTTTTACCGATGCTGTCACAAGTTTGTGGAGGACAGATGGGAGGGCAAGGATCATAGAGCTCATTTGGCTTTTTGCATGAAACTGTAAAAAAATTTGTTATATTTGTAATATCGTAATAACACCGTCAGCGTACCACTAATAATGTATGGGGAAGTCCAGAACATCCCCAAACATTATTAATACAAGCCCTAACATTAAAAGATGGTTCAGCGGCTGCACTTAATAATTGTATTATACAACACACTTGCACGTTTTTATTCCACAGATTTTTGACTCATAATCAAACATAATTAAACACGCGTGCTTTTTCAGTATATTATTACTGAGCATGTTCACATAAAGGTTGTCTGGAAGAAATTGCTGTGAGCGATAAGACCGCCGATTGTACAACACATTTCTTTTTCACTTTGATTAAAAAAATTGAGGTGTGTAATAAAGAATATGTTTTTATTATTGCACGAGTGCGTTTAGTTTACTAACCCGACCATTTTACATTTGTACTCTAGTACAAAGTTGTAAGTATGAAGAAGAAGATATAATTTAGTAGAGTTTGAGAAAATAAGATGTCATTCGTACCTGGACATTGATTTTCTGGAATGCAAGTACCGTTTGCGAGACGAGAATAACCATCTTTACAAGAACATCCTGCTTTACATTTTATTGGATCTATGCAAAGTGTCGGTTGTGAGCAATTGAATCTACGACAACCACCGTTGGCACAAGAATCAAATACTTCGTTAGTTCCACAAGTTGCTGCTGTAAATTTTATTATAGTATAAATCATATTATGGTTTTTAGAAAACATGTATAACATTATAGTAAAATAATGTAATTACTTACTACATTCTTTAGGCCGGACACATTTTTTTATATTATCATCGTACACAAATCCATTTTTGCACCTACATCCATTTTGCATACAGAAACGAGTACATACAGTATTCTCATTTTTGTAGTCAGCACATCGATTACCACAGTAATTGCTACAACCTGATACTGCGTTTGGATCACCACCGCATGAAGCTGTAAATTGTAATAATGCTATAGCAGAATCAAATAGATACAGCTACAATTTTCATTGCCTTGGCCAGAAAAAAATTACGAATATAAAAATACTAGTTACCGCCCTAAACCGCGGGCGTCAACGCACGCGTGGTGAAGTTTTCCCGTTCCCGTTTCCCACAGGAACTTGTTCCTGGGATAAAAAGTGGCCTATGTGTTATTCTGATGTGTAAGCTATGTCATTCTCATTTCATATTCATCATGTGTTTCATTAATGAAATAATAAATATTAATTACAAACTTTCGCGGTTATAATATAAGAAACAATTAAACATTTATGCAGTGTAAGTGAGAGAAAGAGAGAGAGAGAGTTGAAGTTTGAACATCTGAAGTGCTCGTAGATGTTAACGATCACTTTGGTTCTGTAAACGATCAGTTCGTTAAGCATAGTTTAGTCCGTAGTAGTGACCGCTTATTGCATTTACATTTACTAGCGTTGACGTGCTTAAAAATGCACGATAAGCTGTTGGTTTTAGGTCCGTATTCCTGAACGTTTCTCAATACTCGATCAACGCTTGAGACAAAATTTTGCCTTATAAAATCTACTCTCAAGTGTTTCTTGAGTGGTGATAAACGTTCTGGCATAGGGCCCTTAGAGTTGCTAGGGCAAGTTGATGGCAGCTGCTACAACTAGTATAGCCTGTTCAGTTCCATTACAACACGGCAATAGTGTCGGTAGTGTAAGTTTAACCACTCCGGGGTTATAAGTGTTAAAATCTATAGCCACAGAAAATATAATATAATTTTTATAGTATGGCGTAATCTGTTATCGTTTTTGTACCTATGAAAATAAAATAAAATATTCTGAATGTAAAATACGTAAAAAAATATTCTACAAGACAAAGTATAAATTATCTTTAGTCTATCTATATCAAGCATTGGTACAATCGGTAAATTCAGAATAAATCAATTTTTATGATCATTAATAAACTTATTACTACTAATTTTATAATTGTTTTAATTTATAAATAAATAAACATTGTGGGAAATAGACAAAATGTCCCACTTTACTTAAATTTATTAATAAATAATATATGCACTTTTATCGGAAACTAAGAACTATATAAACAGCAGAAACTTAAAGAATGATGGTGCTACTGTTTCACATAAAATATTTTCCCTAAAACTAATAATGAATTAAATATTGTTTGTACAAAATCTTTAAAAGAATTTTACTTACGACATTTGGACTTCTGCACACAATCACCATCATCATTTCTGACGTAACCGTCATCGCAGACGCAACCGGGCTGCTCATTGGGGTCGGTGTCATCAGTGCAGTTCAGTGGAAATCCTAGCTCAGAACAATCGAGTGGTTCGCAAATAGATGATGGTTTCTCTTCGTACCTCTCGTTTGGCCCACAAGATGTTTCTAAAGAATTTAAATAATGTATAAGTTATATACACATATTTTTGTAATTTTAATGCGATTTGAGTGATTATAAAATTAAGAAATTTGTATACAATAAGTTAGCCAAAAGCTGTACACTTGAACCGTTTCCAAAGAAGAGGAATAACATCCGAACCACATTTCGAGCGTTAACGTTGAACGATCGACACAAACCACGAACATTCGACGAGGGCTTACTCAGGAAACTTAGCCAGAGGCAGATGGAAGGCCTTGCCTGGCCCGGTTTTATTGTTTTGTCATGGTTATGACATTATAGAAAATTGCATTTGCATTTTAGATTGTCCTGAGGTAACAAGAAGCCATAAGCCGCTGGCGCAGTAGATTAATAGCTTCCTTAGCTGTATTTTACCGAATCTACCACGACAAGAGTTTGAGTTTTTTTTAAATCCCACCTTCAACTTTTGGCTCCGGAACAACGCATGCGGTACAAACTCTCATGCGGTGGAGAGAATTTTCACTAGAACTGAACGATTAAAAAAATCGTATATGTCGGACGCTGTCAGGTATTAATGTCATTTGGACTATGACAGTGGCCCTCAATTCGCTAAATGTCGCCATCAATTTTCAATCTGGCGGGCGGCGTCATTTTTGCAAGCAAAATTTTATAATAATCGATGATAATGAAATACAAGAATAACATACAAACGAAACACAACTTACCGCACTCTTCCTCCGATACACAATCGCCATTTCTATTCCTGTAGTAACCTTTTTTACATTTACAAGCACCTTTACAGTGACTGGTTTTGTCTGCTGGTTTCAATGGACAGGAATATTTTTTACCGATGCTGTCACAAGTTTGTGGTGGACAGATGGGAGGACAAGGATCATAGAACTCGTTTGGTTTTTTGCATGAAACTGTAAAAAAACATTTGTTAAATTTGTATAGCTTGAAGAAATAGCGTCAGCATTCCAAGCTTCTCTCTACATTATTAGCGGTACTAGCCCTAGATTTAAAATGGTCCAGCGGCTGCCCTTAATATATATTTTTTAAATCACTTGCTCAAAACGGCGTTATTTTTTCAGTGATTTTTAACACACGAATTACGTGTTAAACACGTGTGCTTTTTAGTATATTATTGCACGAATGCGTTTAGTTTACTAGCAAAACCATTTTGCATTTGTACCCTAGTATGAAGTTGTAAGTACGAAGAAACAGCTCGCAGCAATTTAGTCGAGTTGTAACTTTTTCATTTTGCAGCAAAGTCTTTAAATATCACTATAAGCTGGTTTTACCAATTTATTGAAATAAAAATAGTATTTATTCAATAAATTGGTGAAATCAGCTTTATTACTAAAAAATAACTCAAATTCATTAAAATCCTTTGAAATTTTCTGTAAAATAAATAAAATAAATAAATATCCATCACGCCTTATCCCCGAAGGGGTGGCAGAGGTATATTATATGCCCACTTTTCACCGTGTGGATTTACCTGTCCCACGTAATAGGTGGTGAGACCATTGCCGTGTTGAAATAGACAGACGCAGGTTGTGGCTACCTGCTGTTGAAATTTTTCATGCCGCCCATAAGGCATTCAACCAGGCTTAACGACTGCCATTTTACTGGCAACCGGGACCAACGGCTTAACGTGCCTTCCGAAGCACGGAAACGCTCGCAAATTTAAATGCCACAAAGTGGTCACCCATCCGAGGACCAGCCATAGTGAAAGTTGCGTAACTCAGTGATCGTTTACAGAACACTGAGACCGCGGGGCCACGAGCGCTTCCTAAATTTTCTGTAATTTGTATTTCAAACACAAATTATCACATTTTGTGCGCGCATCGGTATTACGGCAAGAATAAAAAAACTACTCGCCATTTTGTATAAATAATTAATGGCTGTGACGTGCGAAAGCGTTTTGCCATTAAAATCAATTCCAATGCAACATTTTCAAAATGAGGAGACTTGTTTTTTCCTCGCCAGTGTGTTATGACACACACGTGCCGGATATGCTGACAAACTTCGAAAATAGGAACATACACGCTGTTCTTGTGTCGGAGTCCTGGTTTAAACCGTATCATTCTTCCATTTCTTTTGCCCTTCCTGGATTCCAATTAATTAGAAATGATCGTGGGGTTGTCAAGGGTGGAGGTGTTGCTATTTATCTACGCTCTTACATACCATACTCTATCCTCAACATGTCAGCACAACCACCTCCATCCGATGCAGGCGAACATATCTTCTTAGAAATTTAACTCCATCATACAAAAGTCTTACTTGGCTTATACTATTCCCTATCTTTAAACATTAACTATTTTTCCTCTTTTGAGCTCCTTCTTGAAAATTTGGTCCTATCTTATTTAACATACTATTATTTTAGGTGACTTTAACACCTGTCTTGTGAAGAATGATCACCGTTCGTCTTCTCTTCGAGCTATTTCAGAATCCTTCAACCTTTCCATTCTCCCTCTCACAACAACCCACCATGTTCCAAACTGTTCTTCTAGTCTTCTTGATCTTACTCTTCCGAAGATCATGTCGCTAAATACGGACATGTTCTCGCTTCATAACTTACTATTCTTATCCTACAAAATTCGTCCCCCAAAGAACAAGTCCAAGATTGTAATGCAGCGCAATTTTGGTGGCATCGACAAGGATTCTCTTTGTGAAGATGCCGCAAATATTGATTGGTCTCCACTCTTTGCGTGTAGTACGCCCGACGAGCAAATAGAAATATTTAATAGCAGCCTACTACTACTGTATAATAAACATGCTCCTGTGCGACCGGTCAAAATTAAGCATACTCCTTCTCCCTGGCTAACAAAAGAAATCCGTTCGCTCATGTCCAGGAAAGCGGCGGCAAAATTTAAGCACAAGCCAAGACCGACTGCCACTAACCGGGAGAACTATACGCGTATACGTAATCACTGCAATAAGGTATGTAGGGACGTACAACGCCAGCATATTCACAACTATGTCCAAAATAACGATCCAGCCAAAGTATGGAAATATCTTAGAACAATGGGGGTGGGAAAATCACAACACAATGCACTACCTAAAGATTTAAATATTGATTTGTTGAATCAACATTTCGCCGCTTCGTCTAATATTAATAATGACAACCAAATCTCACACGATTTTTTTTTTTTTTTTTTTTTTTTAACGTGTGGAAATCCCCTCGGATGTCATGCCGGACTCGAACCGGCTAAAACCACACAGTCCCCGCCTAGCTGTCTATTGCCGGACGCCCCGGGTAACTCCTCGGAAAGATGTCCCAGAGCTCCCGGCAGACTTTGGCTACCACCGCGGCCTCACCTGGGGTTCGGGTGTTATCCCGCTTCTTTGGGGGGTTGGTTCGGGTACTATCCCGCTTCTTGGGGCATGAGGCGTGCGTGACATTTTCATGTCATGCCTACGTCTTGGGCCTGCTTCTGTAAGGACGACGAGCAGCCCACCCGCCGTCCTCAGGCCCCCGGTCATGGAGGCCGGTAGTCTTGGGCGAAGATAAGTCTGCGGCGTTGTCGCCGCAGACTGCGGAACTCGGGCGGGAGAGTCCTCTCCCGTACCGTCTCCGCCGCCTCTTTCGCGAGCATGACCTGCTCGCAGAAAGACGCAGCGGCGTCCCACTTGCTCCCGCCGGAGACCATGGCTTGCACCATAGTTTCCAGCGAGAGAATGTCTACGCCCAGACTCACCACGAGGTCTTGGCGCTGCTGCGCCCACGCTGAGCACTCCACCAATGTGTGGAGCGCTGTGTCCTCGCTGCGTTCTACGCAGTGCTGGCACTCGGCTGTGGTCTCCCGGTGTATACGCCACAGATACTTACCGAAGCACCCGTGCCCGGTAAGTATCTGTGACAACCGGTAGGAGAGGTTGCCATGGCTCCTCTCCAACCACTCATCCATGACCGGTCTGACCGCCCCGATTTTGGCGTTTCCCCACCTTGGATGCTCAAGTCGCACCTTCCATGTCTCCATGAGTTCCTGTCGGAGCTGGGACCGCTGAGCCTCGATTTCTCCAGGCGTAGGCCCATGGCCCTGCTCCCGCGCCTCCTTGCGCCATTTAAACAATGACGCAAGGGCTCTCGCTTCCAGGTCCCATGGAGGGGTCCCGGCAAGGAGACATGCCGCCTCAACGGAGATCGTGCGGTACCCTCTTATCACCCTGACGGCCATCGCCTTTAGCGGGCTATGTAATATCGACGCATTGCGGGCCGTCAGGGTCTCCGCCCATATGGGGGCCCCGTATAGGGCCATACTCCGCACGATCCCGAGGTACAGTCTCCTGCAGGGAGCGTTAGGTCCCCTTATGTTGGGCAACAACCGCGATAATGCAGCTGTGGCCCCCCTCAGTTTTGGGACCAAACTTCGGAAATGATGTCCGAAGTTCCATCGGCTATCGAGTACGAGCCCCAGATATTTCATCGAGGGCTCGATGCCGATGCTAACGCCCCCCACTGTTATGCTGGATCCTGGAGGAGGCTGCTTCCTAGGCCCGTGAAAACACAGAGCCTCGGATTTGTGCAGGGCAACCTCCAGGCCCAGCTGCCGAATTCGACCCACGACTTGAGCAACACCTGCCGTGGCCTTTAGGGCTGCATGTCGGTGCGTTACTCCTCGCGCCGTAACGAGGGTATCGTCGGCGTAGCACGTCACGCCGACACCTTCGAGCAACGGACCACGCAGCACCCAATCGTAGCCAATATTCCATAGGAGCGGTCCTAGGACTGACCCCTGTGGAACACCGCACGACACATCTCGCCGACCTAGCCCTAGCCAACTCGGGTAAGCCACCGCCCTTTCGGATAGGTATGCCCCGACAATACGACAGAGGTAGGAAGGCACTCTATGATAGCTAAGTGCCTCCCTGACGCAACTCCAGGGTAGGGTGTTAAAGGCGTTGGCGATGTCAAGAGACACCGCCACCACCACCTCATCCCTTGAGATAGCTTCCTCTGTCAGGCTCTTCACTCGCATGATCGCATCGACGGTGGAGCGCCCCTGGCGGAAACCGAACTGGTTATCCGCCAGGTTTGGCCCCACGTCCGTGAGATGCTCGACGAGGCGTTCCGCTATAATGCGCTCAAAAAGCTTACATACCTCGTCGAGCAACACGATCGGCCGGTAACCGGACGGATGGTCCGCCGGCCGCCCCGCTTTACGAATTAAGACCAGTTTCCCCGTCTTCCACTCCTTGGGAAACTGGCCCCTTTCAAGGCATGCGCTGAAGAGCCCTGCCAGTCGAGGCCCTAGTTCCTCAAGGGCCAGGACCCATGCTCGGCCTGGTATGCCGTCGGGTCCGGGGGCGGTGTTCTTGCGGGCTTTGAGCCGCAATACCGCCGCCCCTAGCTCACTTTCGGTGACTTCGGGCACGTCATCCTCACTGGGATCCGCGTTGGACGTCTGAGGTGGAGCCATACATGGGGCAGTGTGCTCCTGTGCTCCCGCAGGGAACAGAGCACTCAGGACCCTCTCGAGCTGGTCTGGCTGGAGGCTCTGGGTCAGCGGAGGCGCCCTAGGGCGAAGTTTGCCCCTAACCATAAGGTACGGGCGCCCCCAGGGGTTCTGCTCCAGGGTCTCCAGCAGCTCTTCGCGGGCCAGCCTTTTGGCCCGCTTTATGGCTGTTTGGAGGGCCCTCTTGGCTCTCTTGTACCCCTCATATAGCTCCTCCTCTCGGAATTCCTCGGGGCGGCGACGCCTTCGGCGGAACCTGGTGTACTGGCGGCGCGCGGTCAGGCAAGCTGTTCGCAGCTGTCCAATCTCCGGCGACCACCAGTACACCTGTCTCCTTACCAGCCCGGGCTTGACCCTAGGCATCGCCGCATCGCATATTTGCGACATGGCTCTCCGGAACCACTCTGCCTCGGTATTCACATCGGCAGGCCTCTCCGGTGCTGGAGTCCAGGCCTGCACGATGGCCGCTTCCTGGAGAGCCTCCCGATTTAGCCGTTTAAGCGCCCAACGCGGTTCCGGGGGATTCGCAATTACTGGCGGTACATTAGGCGGAGGGGAGACGTCAAACCGAATATATCTGTGGTCGGACCTCGTCTCCTCCTCCACCACCACGCGCCAGTTCTGGACACGGCGAGTGAGATCAGGGGTCGCGAACGATACGTCCACGACTGAACTGAGTCCCCCTCGCTCCCAGGTGGCGACATTCCCCCGGTTGAGGACTTCTAGGCCACGGGTAGTGACCCAATCCTCTAGAATTCTCCCCCTGCCATTGGTCTCGCGGGAGCCCCAAGTCGTCGACCAGGCGTTAAAATCTCCCAGGACCAGGACAGGGCGAGGACGGCATGCAGTGAGAACGACGTCCAGTTCAGAGAGCCATAGCTCAAACTGATGCTGGTCGCGGTTCGGCGAGATGTAAACGGCCACGACCGCCACTCCCTCATAGTCCGCCGCGACGCAACCTGGGCCCCTTGCAATTATTGCAAGGCGCGAGGTATCTGCGCCGGACCCCCCAAAGATAGTCGCTTTGCGATCCAGGGCCACCGGGCTTCCAGGATGAACCCAGTACGGCTCGGCGACTGCGACCACGTTGACGGACCACTGCGCGATGCTCTGGTACAGAAGATCCTGAGCATCAGAGCAGTGGTTCAGATTGATCTGCAAGATGCGGATATGTGCATTCATTAATGAACATCCATATCCGCATCCCGCCGCGAACGTGGGCGCTCTTGAGCGGCACTCTTATTCCCCCCTAGGGATGAACGGGGCTTTGGCCTTGAGGCGGCACAGGTCTTGCTGTCCACCCGGTGCTCAGCCGTCTTGCCCTCCGCCACGCATCTAAAACAGCGCGGTGGAGCGTTACAGGCAATGGCCTTGTGTCCGGGTTGGCTGCAGCGGAAGCACCTATCACCTACGTCGACTTCCGCTGTGCACTGCACCCCCACATGCCCCGCGACCAGGCACCTGTAGCACCGGGACTCGCGAGGTTGCAGGAGATGCACCTGCGCCTTGAGGAAGCCCCCAATGAGTAGGCTCCGTCCATCCGCAATCTTCTGAGCTGCCGCGACGGGACAGCTCACGACTACTGACCCGTGACCAGTTGGCCCAAAGCGAATTTCGCCTGACCTTATCTGATCCCGGGGGCAGTCGCTTGCTTCCACAACGGCAGAAATCTCACACGATTAATAATCTCTGATCCCTACCAACCCTTCAAGCCGGGGGGGAAATGGTTGCGCCGGTATACGATAAAAGAGTAGCCGCGTGTTTTTTTCTATGTTGCATCGCCGATCTACATTTGTTTTTAATTAATTAGTTGTCGACACTCCCCCCGTTTCCCTTTATTCCATTTCTCTTTCGCACCTACCTTGTCTCGCATAAAAGGAGAGCGAGACAGCTGTATTACGCGCGATCTAAAACGCCGCTCACAGATTCACGGATTGAAGGCTCGCTGTATTAGTCCTACAATTACCGCGCGCGCGCCCGCATCAAACTTTCGCAATAATTGTGTTTTCCATGGATAAATAGTGTTTTCGTGCAATGGAACCAGGGATCCAAGTCCAGGAACGTCCCCGGCAGCCTCCACCTCAGCATCTCGCAGCAAAAGCAAGGTAGTGTGCCCATTCCTGTTTTCCATTACTTTTTTCCATCGACAACCGCGTGTAAATTTCATTTTTGTCTTTCCCCGCAAATACAGCCCACTTTGAATTTATTTATCTCGCCCGCTCAACCATTTTCTTACTATTACGCCATCGTAAGCCTCCTTCAACTTTGGAGATGTCTGCATTTTCCGTTCTAAACAAAAGAAGCGTTTTTCGGCTGACTGAAACGAATCTCCAAGCGAATTAACATCACCCTTAAAGGGGAGTGCGACAACATAACGACCATCACTATCGCGAGTAGTCGTGCGACTATAAAACTCTTGACTATTTTGACTACTTATACTTGACTATTTATACTTGACTATAAAACTCATTGACATAATGCTCCTCCTAACAACACTGCCAGTGATGTTAGGAGGAGCATTATGCCAATCACGTCCAATGCAGTTGGAAGTGATGGTGTGAGCAGTAATATGATCCTACCCGTCCTTGATGAGATCCTGCCAGTCATCAGTCACATCCTAAATTCATCATTATCCTCTGGTATCTTCCCCTCTTTCTGGAAAACCGCTGAAATCATTCCTTTGCCTAAAAATAAAAATCCTTCTTGTTTGATTATCGACCCATTTCAATATTACAATTCCTCTCCAAAGTAATTGAACGCCTTGTTCATAACCAACTTAATACATTTCTAATCAAAAACAATTTATTGAATCCCCATCAATCAGGCTTTTGACCTGGTCACAGCACCATCTCCGCTTTGGTGAATATTACGGACGATATCCGACATGGCATGGAGTGTGGGAATGTCACAGTTTTGGCTCTGTTGGATTTTTCCAACGCGTTTAACACAGTGGATTTTGACATATTGATTGATATATTGCGATCTCTTGGCATGTCTCCAGTGGCGACTGATTGGTTTCGCAGTTACCTGTGTGGACGCCGACAGCGCGTACGCATCGAAAACACTCTCTCCTCATGGTGCAATACTTCTGTCGGTGTACCTCAGGGTGGCGTTCTTTCTCCTTTACTTTTCGCATTATTCATTAATTCAATCTCGGATCAACTTCGTTCCTCCTATCACCTTTATGCAGATACATATACTATACTATCTTCACGCTGTATCCCTGACGGGGTAGTCAGAGAGGACAGATCGCCAGGCTTCGCGATCCATGCATACTTCTTTCGCTTCTTCGAGATTCATCAATCGCTTCATACACGCACGTCTGGGTATCCGAGTACTTTTGACCTTTCCGTTTTTGAGCAATCTGCTCACGTGGTCTTCATATGTAAGTCTCGGCCTTCCCTGACTCCTTCTACCCTCTACTTTTGAACAATATATATTCTTCGTCAATCGTTCCTCACTTATTCGTTGGACGTGTCCAAACCAACGGAGCACGCCCTTTTCCAGCTTAACGCTGACACTTTCATTCAAACCTGCCATATTGCGTATCACTTCGTTACGTATTCGGTCGGCCAAGGTAACGCCGCACAATTTTCGAAGTGATCGCATCTCCACAGCATTCAATTTACTTTCATGCATCTGCTGACATACCCAGGTTTCACTACCGTAAAGCAAAGTTGGCACTAGCACTGCGTTATGAATCGCCATTCGTGCTTCTTTTACGATGCTTTGTCGCTTTACTAACTGGGACAAAGCACCGTTAACTTTGTTTCCGGCAGCTACTCGCCGTTCTACATCCGAATCACATCTTCCATCCGCGCTAAACATACTTCCTAAATACACAATTTCATTCACTTGCTCTAGACGTTCCTGGTTTACCCTAATCTCGCATTTAGTTCTTACGTCACCTCTTTCAAATACTAGAACCTTAGTTTTACTTGCATTCATGCGGAGACCCTTACTTTCACACCCCTCTTTCATATTAGTGACTAATGCCTGTAGGTCGGCTTCTGATGAGGCCATGAGCACCGCATCATCAGCGTACAGCAGACAGTTTACTGTAAAGTCACCCAAATTCACACCCATATTAAAATCTTTCAACTTCTGCAGGCAACTGTCCAGATACACTATGAACAGCCAGGCGGACATGACACATCCCTGTTTGACGCCTGTACAGACATCAAAAAGAGGTGACACATCCCCCCCTACTCGCACGCAAGCCTTACAGTCCCTATAAAGCGACTGTATTGCCCGCAGTAGCGAGCCGTCCACACCATATCCTGGCAGCAAGTCCCACAGCGTTTCTCTCACAACGTTATCAAATGCTTTCTCTAGATCCACAAAAGCGCAGAAAACCTTCTGGCTAAGAGCCAGAAACTTTTCCGCGATCATGCGGAGAGAAAACACTTGATCCATGCAACCTCTTCCACGTCGGAATCCGCATTGAGCCTCCCATAAATACCTTTCAGACTTTTCTTGCATTCGTGCCGTTATAACCTTTGCATACACCTTACTAGCTAAGCTGACCAAGCTGATCGCCCTGTAGCTGGAGCAGTTTAGGCGCGAGCCTTTCCCTTTGTAAATAGGTACTACAACTGCTACTCGCCAGTCATCTGGGACCTCACCCGTCCGCCAGCACAAGAATATGCTTTAATATACTTTATGCAGATGATCTACAAATATACAGCCAAGCACCCCTGACATCCATTACAGATGCTGTGGATGCTATTAATAATGATCTGGCCAGTGTAAGTGCCTGGAGCGAATCGTATGGACTCAAGATGAACCCCTTAAAGACCCAAGTCAAAATTGTTGGCAGTCCTTGGATGGTTTCAAGGATTGACTGGCCACTACTCCCACCGGATATTTTCAACGGTACCGTCATACCATTTAGTGACCGGGTTAAAAACTTGGGAATAAACATTGACTCCAATCTCTCCTGGGTCACTCAAATGCAAGAGACCAGCCGAAGATTGTATGCAGCTGCGGGATCTATGAAACATTTGCGATCTTTCTTACCGACTGCCACCAAGTATGCGCTTGCAAACACCCTCCTACTCCCAATTCTAGACTATGCAGA
This sequence comes from Thumatha senex, assembly GCA_948477245.1. Lineage (NCBI taxonomy): Eukaryota > Metazoa > Arthropoda > Insecta > Lepidoptera > Erebidae > Thumatha > Thumatha senex. The sequence continues at coordinate 27,870,635 of OX419724.1, forward strand.
CGTCAGCTATCCATATCTCACCGAACGCCAGCTAGATAAACTCGAGCGTCTTCAGAATTTTTGTGTCAGATTTATATTTGGACTACGTAAATATGATCACATTACTGTTTTTCGGAAAAGACTCGAGTGGCTACCAATTCGACTTCGCCGGAATGCTCATATTCTTTTCTTGTTATACAGTATACTGTTCTACGCCTACCTATCTCACAGGACGTTTTGAATTCCTTCATGATATTCATTCAAAGTGCTTAAGATCATCAGAGAACTAAGACTAAAAATGCCGTCACATTCCACAACATTCTTAGGAAAATCCTATACTGTCTTGGCCGTACAATTGTGGAATAAGCTACCATTAGAGATTCGTCGCGCGAAGTCACTCGCCATCTTTAAGGACAAGGTTAAAAACCACTTTCCGTCCTCTAACTAAGTAATTAACTTTACTTGTAGTATTTCTATTCTTTTACTTCTTTATTGTGTACAACTTAACTATAATCCTCGCTATCATACTAATCTTTAGTTATATATTATGTAAGTACGCCATCAACTACCTCTTTCTTTGTTTTCCTGATCTTATCTTTCCATACTATGGTTGTCTGGAAGAGATCGCTTTTAGCGATAAGACCGCCCATTGTACTCTCACTTGTAGTTTTAAGTCCTGTAAATACTGTATTTAATGGTGTGCAATAAAGAATTATCTATCTATCTATGTGCCTATGACCATTACATACGCGTACACAATATCGCCAAGTACATAATGGCCAACTTAGCACATTTCTATGTTATTGTACTATTACTACACCACATCTTCATGATAGCTCTTACCAACATAAAAGGCTTTTTTTTTTTGATAAAATAGGTTGTTATTCATACCTGGACATTGATTTTCTGGAATGCAAGTACCGTTTGCGAGACGAGAATAACCATTTTTACAAGAACATCCTGCTTTGCATTTTATCGGGTCTATGCAAATTGTCGGTTGTGAGCAATTGAATCTCCGACAACCACCGTTGGCACAAGAATCAAATACTTCGTTAGTACCACAAGTTGCTGCTGTAAATTTTATTAGATGTATAATAAATCATATTATTGTTTTCAAAAAATATGTATGAAATTATAGTAAAATAATCTAAGTACTTACTACAATCTTTAGGACGGACACATTTTTTTATATTATCATCGTACACAAATCCATTTTTGCACGCACATCCATTTTGCTTACAGATAAGAGTGCAAATAGTATTCTTATTTTTGTAGTCAGCACATCGATTACCACAATAATTGCTGCAACCTGATACTGCGTTTGGATCACCTCCGCATGAAGCTGTAAAATTGTAATAATGCTATAGCAGAATAATTTTTTTACAGCAACTGTCTTCAGTGTCTTGGCCAGGAAAATAAAAGGAAATAAAAATATATTTCATTCATTCTGCGCATTCACTGCACGTTTAACAACAGTCTATAGGCTACGATAACCACTCTTAAAAAAACCCATCTACTACCAACTAATCATAATATAGCACCCTACATTGTATATTTAGAAGGTACAATAAATTATGTGCCCATTTGATATTTTTCATGATAATCTTTCTGAGTTAAGGAAACAATGTCAGAGGTTTGGTGAATATGTAAAATGGAGTGACCTTGCTTGCACATTATGTTCATTGAATTGGGACTCATTCGTTTTAGTATAAAATAGGATTTCATCTATATTTTTGATGAAAAGTTTCTTATTCTTTAAGGGCTGAGTAATTGGATGTCAGATTCATGACGTGTATACTTAAGTGTTATAATCTAATGCGTGTTTAGCTTAATCTTTTATCTGAAAATAAAATAAAGTAAAGTGGATGTTACGAGAACAACCATTCTACAGGTCAAAAATAGAAATTATCTTTAGTCAATCTGCGTATCATTATTAAGAATAGTTGTAATTGATGAATGGATACATAAATTTTAGTGATTGTAAATAAACCATATGGCTCATATACTTAGTATGGACTTTATTTTATAATTGTTTTTAAATAATTAAATAAGAATTGTTAAACAGCGTAATCTTTAAAGGTGCGGATGCTCCTGTTTCGCTTAAAAGACTTTCCAGTTACGTTATGAAACGAAAGTTTTCGGTTAAATTTGAATGTAACTAACTTTGAAACACATATCTTGCTAATCGACGAAGGCGAGATATAAAAATCTTATATGAATTTTACTTACTACATTTGGACTTCTGTACACAACCACCACTGCCGTCTCTGACGTAACCATCTTCGCAGATACAACCGGGCTCCTCATTGGGGTCGATGTCATCAGTGCAGTTTAGTGGAAATCCTAGCTCAGAACAATCAAGTGGTTCGCAAATCGATGATGGTTTTTCTTCGTACCTCTCGTTTGGCCCACAAGATGTTTCTAAACAATTTAATTTAAAATTAGCCTAGAGCTTACACCCGGACCCTTCCCAAAGAAGCGGGATAACATCTAAACCTCTGAGTTCGATATCGCGGTGGCTGACAAAGTCTGTCTGGAGCCCTGGGAGTTATCCTTCCGATGAATCACCCGGGACTCCCGGCCATAGGCAGATGGAAGTACATAGTATGGTTTTAATCATTAGCTTTCCAAGCACCTATTAGGATTTATACATGTTAAAAATAAGAAATAATCGTCAAGAGCTGTACAAGAATTGATTAGTGTGTATAGAATAGCGCTCGTGGCTCCGCGAACCTAGTGTTCTTTAAACGATCACTGCGTTAAGAAACTTTCGCTATAGCTGGTCCTTGGAAGGGTGACCACTATGTGGCATTTCACTGCTTTGGAAGGCACATTAAGCCGTTAGTCCCTGTTGCCAGAAAAATGGCAGTCGTTAAGCCTGATTGAAGGCCTTCTAAGTGGCTTGAAAAATTTCAACATCAGGTCGCCACAGCCTGCGCCTGTCCATTTCGGCTCACCACCCGTTACGTGGGACAAAAATGCATACAGTGAAATGTGGGCGTATAGTATACCTCTGCCGACCCCTTCAGGGATAAAGGCGTGACAATATGACTTGATGATGATGACAATAGAAGAATAATACATAAACGAACTTACCGCACTCTTCTTCTGATACACAATCGCCATTTCTACTCCTGTAGTAACCTTTTTTACATCTACAAGCACCTTTACAGCGGCTAGTTTTGTTTGCTGGTATTGTTGGACAGGAATATTTTTTACCGATGCTGTCACATGTTTGTGGCGGACAGTTGGGAGGACAAGGATCAAAGATTTCATTTGGTTTCTTGCATGAAACTGTAAATATATTTATTGTTTTTGTATATCTTGAAGAAAAAACGTCAGCATTCCCGACTTCTCCATATGTTCTAGTTCAAAATATAGAAGCATCGAGTCTGGTAATGATGACGGTAACGAACTTAAAAACCAATTTTTGTTTGATTATGAGATAATAGCGTGTTATTCATACCTGGACATTGATCTTCTGGAATGCAAGTACCGTTTGCGAGACGAGAATAACCATCTTTACAAGAGCATCCTGCTTTACATTCTATGGGATCTATGCAAAGTATATATTGAGAACAGTTGTATTTACGACAACCACCATTCGCACAAGAATCAAATACTTCGTTAATACCACAAGTTGGAGCTGTAAATCAAATTAAGCATATTTAATAAGTTTTATTTGGTTTTTAGAGAAATATGTGTAACAGGTAGTTAAATAATCTAAGTACTTACTACAATCTTTAGGACGAACACATTTTTTTAAATTATCATCGTACACATATCCGTTCTTGCACATACATCCATTGAGTATACAGAAGAGAGGACAAAAGGTTTTCTCATTTTTGTAGTCAGAACATCGTTTACCACAGTAATTTCCACAGCCGGATACTGCGTTTGGATCACCGCCGCATGAAGCTGTAAAATGATAATGATGCTATAGTAGAATCAGCTCTCGTTGATTGCCTCGCCCAGGACCGAAAGAAGAAATAAATTTATTATTTTTTATTACAGAAAGGGCGAGGATAAAATTGAGGTGGAGTTTATATAAGAAGCATACATACATACATACATATATATCATCACGCCTGTCTCCCATCGGGGTAGGCAGAGACTATGGCTTTCCACTTGCTACGATTCTGGCATACAACTTTCGCTTCGTCAACTTTCATAATTGTTTTCATACACGCTCGCCGATTAAGGGTACTCTTGACCTGGCCTTTTGTCAAAAGATCTTCAATTTGATCGGTATATGTACGTCGAGTTTGCCCATTTACTCTCACCGCATAAATTTTCTTCGTCTGTCTATTTTCATCCATCCTCTCCACGTGTCCAAACCATCTAAGCATCCCTTTTTCTATCTTAGTCACTACGTCTTCTGTCATACCGCAATGTTCATTTATCACGCTGTTCCTTTCTTTATCTATCAATTTCACTCCAGCTATACTTCTCAGACTCCTCATTTCTACTGCATTAATTTTACTCCTATGCTTCTTCTGCTATACCCAACTTTCACTGCCATATGTTAGTGTAGGGACAAGCACTCCTCTATGCACAGCCAGTCTTGCCTTTTTAGACACGTTCTGGGTGCCCATAAAGGTGTACATTGCTCCATTCACTTGATTGCCAGCCAAAACCCTTCTTTCAATGTCATCATCACACTTTCCATCTCTCGCAAATTTTGAGCCTAGGTATATAAATTCTTTCACTTGTTTCACTCTTTTACCTTCCACAAAAATCGAGCAATCTGTCATGTTTTTCTCTCTTTCAAAAATATTACTTTCGTCTTATTTACATTCACTTTCATTCCTTTGCCTTTCAGCGCATCATGCATAATATTAACCATCAACTGCAACTCGTCCGCTGATGATGCAAGTATTACCTGATCATCAGCGTAAAGAAGACATTTGTTAGTCAGATCAGTCATTTTTAGACCATACGCACTTTCTTGCAGTTCTTTCAAGCAACTGTCAATGTTTAGGTTAAACAGCCACGGTGACGCTACACAACCCTGTCTCACACCTTTTTCGATGTGAAAAAAGTCTGTGCAAGCTCCGTTGATTCTGACACAAGCACTGGATCCCTCATATAGAGATTTCACTGCTCGTATCAAGTTGCTGCTTACTCCATACATGGACAATGTTGACCACAGTTCATTCCTCACCACTCTATCATAGGCCTTTTCCAAGTCTACGAATGCGCAATAAACTTTTTGACTCTTCGCCAAAAGTTTTTCAATTACGCATCGTAAGGAAAATACCTGATCCGTGCATCCTCTTCCTTTCATAAATCCTGCTTGCACATCCCACATTTTGCCTTCAGTTTCATTCATCACTCTTTTTATCAAAACTTTCGCATACAATTTTCCGACGATGCTGAGCAAGCTTATGCCGCGGTAGTTTTTGCACTCTTGCTGCGACCCTTTTACTTTATAAAGCGGTAAGATGACAGCTTTACACAAATCTTCTGATACGCTGCCACCCCTCCAGCAAAGGTTACAAAGGCGGTACAGCTGGCAAACTACCACGCCCTGTCCCGCTTTCAGCATCTCGACAGAAATCCTATCAATTCCCGCAGCTTTGCCTAGTTTCATACTATTCAATGCTTCCATAATTTCTTCTATACTTATATCACTTTCATTGCCGCTTTCACTCACTTCCCAGCAATGTGTCTGTGCTTGCATACCCTCTTTTTCAAATAAACTTTCAAAATATTCCTTCCATCGTCTGAGCACACATTCTTCACCTTTCACAACACTGCCATCATGGTTTCTGATATGGGTGAGCTGCGATGTTGTCTGTTGAGCTCTCATTGTTCTTATGGATTTCCAAAAGAATTTTATATTCTTTTGGAAATCATCAGATAACCTGTTGTCAAAATCATCTCTGTCATCCTTCTTATTTCTTTTTATCACCTCTTTTGCAACACCATTTTTACATCCTCATCCGTTGCATCCTCCTTCTGCATTCTTTGATTGACTTTTGTAGTCAGCCAATCCAACCATGCTTTCTTCTTATCGGACAACGCTTTCATGACTTCAGCACACATTCTCTTTACCTTACATCCTTGGCTCCTCTTGTTTACTCCACATACTTCAACCGCAACTTCCACGAGTCCTTCCTTAAACGACTTCCATAATTTTTCCATCTCACATAACTCATCTAAATTTTCAAATTTCTTGCTCACTTTACTTAAAAATTCTTCTTTTATACCTATCTCTTGCAAATTATCGACTTTTATGCGCTCTAGTACACTACAGGGTTCATGCACACGGTGCCGCCACCGTTGAAACAGACCTCTTACTCGACTCATAACCAAGAAGTGGTCTGTGTCAATACCGGCACCGCGGTATGCCCGGGTGTCTAGCACTTTCTTTCTCAGCCTTGCATCTACAATCACAAAATCAATCATGATTCTCTGGCTTCCTTCTTGTCTCGTAAACAAGTGGCATATAAGAAGCAGTTCATGGTAATACTTAAAAGTCACAGCTAGATCAGGCTAGACCTGACGTTCTACATGATAATATTAAGATTTGTGCCGAAGTATTAATAAAAGGGTATACTTATACACAACTGGATAATTTAGACTAAAATAATAATATACAAAGAAATTAAGTTTATAAAGCTCTGTGTCACGTTTTATGAAATTAAGTATGGAATTTGTAATAATTAAGCATGATTTACAATAATTAACTATTAATTAGCAAATTAAAAAACGCACTATAAACGTTTATTTTGAATGGATCGCGATTGAATTGATTTATCGTGAACGTAAGTTGAAGTTTCCAATCTTTTATCTTTTCTAAGTAAACTTAACTTAACTTTGGGATATAAGGTAAAGATAATTTATTTGCTTATTTAAAAATCGAGATAATACTCACGACATTCTTCTTTAGGTACACAGATTCCTTCTTTATTTCTCACATTTCCGCTATCACAAATGCAACCTGGTTTTCCTGGACAGCCGGACTCTGATATTGATGAGCAGTTCAAAGGATAGCCGAGTTGTGAACATGTTTTAGGTGTGCATAAATTTTGTGGACATTTCTCATAAATTTCGCCATCAGGGCATTCTAGTTCTGTAATATAACAATTCAAGGTATTAGAATTCTTATTAGTACTCGGATACCTAGACGTGCGTGTATGAAGCAATTGATGAATCTACAAGAAGCGAAAGAAGTATGCATGGATCACGAAGCCTGGTGATCTGTCCTCTCTGACTACCCCGTTAGGGATTCAGCATGATGATAGTTAGTTAGAATTCTTATAGAAGTGATAGTATGCGTGAGCCATACTTTTAAGGACCATACACAAGAAGTCTGGAATTCAAATGGCAATCACTAGCAAACGTTTATTACTAACTATCTTCACGCTGTATCCTTGACGGGGTAGTGAGAGATGACTTGGTTTAGACGAGACTTGAACCTATGATTTTTACCTAACTACTGCTATAGAACCTTAACGAAGTTTTAAGCTGAAAATAAGTTGAAATTATTAACTTGTAAACGCCATTGAAGTAATCCTTTTCCTATTATACTCTTTTTCCATCTCTATATGATATTTGCTTGCATATAGAGATGCAAAAAGTGCCACTTAAATTATTAAGTAATCTTTTCGAAGTAAATTCTTTTATTTTTTTTTTCTTCTGTTAGAAAGAAAATAATTATTCTAACTAAAGACAAACAAACGGGCCAAAAATCAAATTTATAAAAACAATTATTACTTATTTAATACGAGATCACAAAAAAAAACTTACTGCACTCTGCTTCTGATATGCAATCGCCATTTTTATTTCTGTAGTAACCCTTTTCACATCGACAAGCACCAGTACAATGCCTAGCTTGACTTGCTGGTATTATTGGACAGTGGAATTTTTTACCGATGCTGTTGCAAGTTTGTGGTGGACAGATGGGAGGGCAGGGATCATAAATTTCATGTGGTTTTTTACACGAAGCTGCAAAAAATAATTATTTGTATACATTGATTATGATTTGTGTAGGATAGTAATGGATTACGATTTTAAATATTTAGAAGATAGTTGGAATAGGTTTTAAGTACTTTAGTATCTCAAGATAAATTTTATTAACCTTACGTATGAGGCGCAGTACAATGCTTTAAAAAATGGAGAAGAGTTGAGACATGTAACAATTCAATAAAGAGCTGGTTGTTCATACTTACATTTACACTGGTCTTGTGGGATACATTTACCATTTTCTCGCAAATAGCCATCTTTGCATAAGCATCCTTTGATACAATCTTTGGGGTTGATTTTAATGCAAGGTACAGGTTTACCTAGCTGTGTACAATTTTTACGTTTACACCCACCGTTAATACATTCTGAGTACACTTCATTTTTGTCACATATGGGAGCTATAATAATGTAAATTTCATTAGAATTATAATTTTATGTTACATGATTTTTTTCATCATAAACAAAATATCATAAAAATAACTTACTGCACTCTTTAGGACGAACACATTTTTTAATATTCTGGTCTAATACGTAGCCTTTTCTACAATCACAGCTATTGGGTTTACAAATTTTTGGACAAGGGACTAGTTCTTTGTAATAATTGGAACAAAGACTTCCACAGTTGACTCCGCAACCTTTTACAGCATTTGGATCACCTCCACAAGACGCTGTCAATGTAAATATTATATTTAAATATTGTTGGATCTGTAAGTTCATATCCATTATCAATTGACGTTATTTTTGTTTTTCATAGCATGTTACAATGTTCAACTTACGGCAATCCTCTTGACGTATACAATTCCCATCGTCATCTCGCACATAACCATAATCACAAACACAACTTGGTGGGCCCCGACAATCAGAATCATCGGTTGATATTGTACAATTCATTGGAAAACCTAGTTGTGAACATTTTTGAGGTGAGCAGAGTGATTTTGGACAGTTTTCATATCTTTCGTTAGGTCCACATTTTGCTGCTGTAATTAGAAAATCTTATTATAGTATCCCGAGAAGATTACGATTTGATATGAAATGCTGCTGTTTAATCTCACAACCAAAGGTTAGACTATGACCTCAAAAACTATTTTAGAGCCTCAATACTTCCTGGTGGGCTCTTTCCCGTACACTTTTAAACTTAATTACCGAAACGTATTTGAAAATAAACTGGTTAGCTATATAAAAATAGGTATTGAACCTTTCATAGATATGGTACCATAAAAGAGCAAATTTCAATTTCTTTTTCAAAGTGTCTGTTAACAAGTCTTACAATAGTCTAATCTATGTATAAAACTGATTTTATTAGAGTGATTATTAAAACTATTATTTCGTTATAATTATTCTTCACAGCGATTTCATAAATATTAAAGTATATATTCACTTTCACATATATATTATCCACTATTGGCAGAGCAAATAAGAAATAAATATGTAAAAAAGGTGATTAATTTCTAGTGTAAGTTTGAAATCGATTTTTATATAACTCAATAATTATATAACTTTATATAAACATGTTTATACTGGAATAAAGTCAGTACTTACAACAATCTTTAGGTTTAACACATTTTTTTACTTGATCATCGTACACAAACCCCTTTCTGCACGCACATCCGTTGATTATACAGAAAAGAGGACAAACAGTGTTGTTATTTTTGTAGTCAGCACATCGATTACCACAGTAATTGCTACAGCCTGTTACTGCGTTAGGATCACCACCGCATGAAGCTGCAATAATAAAAATACTATGGTTTAAGAAACGATCGTAGCCCGGCAAACATAGTTTTCTGTAAACGATCATAGCGTTCAACATCTTTCACTATGGTTGGTTCTCATATGGGTGACTGCTTTGTATATTTGCTTTACGATCGTGGCCATGCTGAGGAAAACGTGTTAAGCCATTGGTCACTGTTGCCATGGTTATACAAATTTCAAGGGCTGGTAAAGAGACACCATCTGCGCCTGTCCATTTCAAGACAGCAATTAGCCTTACCACTTGTTTCATCCCACACAAAAATGCACACGATGAAATATGGAACCTCTGCCTATATATATTTTGTGGAGGATAAAGCGTTTCAACTTTATAAGTGAGGATGGTTCCATTACAATTTCAACTTTCGCCTGCAGGAGTGATAATTAAATTTAGTGTATAGTAAATTTTTATTGACAGGCTTACTTATACATGTTAGTCATGTATCTTAAATTAAGTTGAACAATGCAAAGATACCAACCACGAGTATAGTATGGTCAGCAATGAGAGTCACTTAGCACAGCGGAACATTTTGCACCACTAAATAAAGATTTCAATGTACGAGTATCATCTGCCTATTTTTAACTCCCGACGCAAAAAGTGGGGTGTTATTACGGTGTCTGTGTGTCTGCCTGTCTGTGGCATCATAGCTCCTGAAGGGATGAAGTGATTTCAATTTTGACTTTTTTTTGTATTAAAGGTATTTTATGTGCGAATGTTGTTAGATATGTTTGATGAATGTGGCCGTGTTCTTTCACGGGTCTCGGCGAGGGCCCTCTCAAGTCTCTTAAATTATGGTGAGCGGTACCCCCATCGCTGTCGGGAAGACCATAAAATATTTGGATCTGGTTCTCGTCAGCCATTTTGGGGCTTTTCCTTAGCCGGGTCGCAGTGAATTAAATTTTTAAAGCAAACGTTTATGAACAAGTATACACTGGTCTTAAACCATTTTAAATACATTTAATTGGGACTTTAATTGGTCGTGCTAATTAGTGTCTAGCACATAAGACCTTTTAGCTTTTTGTTACCACCTCACTAAAAAGGTAACGGGTTCGAATTTTTTTCAAAATTTAATATCTAAAATAGACACATCTTATTTTATTAAATTTATTCGGCCCTTTAGACCCACCCCAGTTCCGTGCTTCGGAAGGCACGTTAAGCCGTCGGTCCCGGTTGCCAATAAAACGACAGTCGTTAAACCAAGCTGAAGGCCTTATGGGCGGCTTAAAAAATTTCAACAGCAGGTCGCCGCAGCCTGCGCCTGTCCATTTCAACACGGCAATGGGCTCACCATCTGTTACGTGGGATAAAAATGCATACGGTGAAATGTGGGCGTTTAATATGCCTCTGCCTACCCATTCGGGGATAAAGGCGTGACAATATGTATGTATGTATGTATGTAATATTTTAAATACAATTTTATATACATAAATTTTAATTTACAAATCTATTCTGTAACTTCGGATTGTGAGGCTAACTGTGCACAGAACTCTATGGTATAAAATATCTTTGACTTGTTTCTTATAATAATTTTCTTAACAAATATAACTCACGACATTGTTCCTTGGCTATACAGTTTCCATCTTTATCTTTCACATTTCCGTTATCACAAATACACGCTGGTTTTCCTCGACAACTAGACCCGGACACTGATGAGCAGTTCAAAGGAAAGCCGAGATCTGTACATCTCTTGGGCGTGCATAAACTATCAGGACATTCCTTATAAATTTCATCATCTGCACATTGTGGTGCTATAAAATAGTTAAAATTATAATCAGTATACTAATTTCATAAAGGCGAAAGTTAGTGAGTGTGTATATTTGTTTCTTCTACACGCTTAAAGAGTTGTACCAATTTGGATAAAATTGACATACGAGTAGATGACACCCTGGCTTAACACATTGGCAATTTTTTATCGTGACAACAGGTTCATGTGGGAAATCATCGATGCGGAAAAACTTCACTAAACAGTACTACATCGGTAATTGTTTGTGAGCAAGTATGATTGTTACTTCTATACGCTTACAACAAACAGCTGGAAATATTTTAAATTAAATGTGGTGTGGAAAAAGCTGAGACCCTGGATGTGTTATACAGGTTACTTTTAATCCTGGAAAAAAATCTTCACCACGTGGACAGGCATGTTCTATTTTCATATGAATATTAGGGAAAGCCTTCGACTACGCGCGTGATTAAGTTTGCCTGTACCCGTTCTGCTGCACAAAACCTGACCCCAGAACAAAAAGTAGGCTATGTGTTAATCTATAGTGTTAGGTAGGACTGGACGATTCTTCTCGTGACCATAAGGCTGGACTCTTTCTCGCTCAGAAAATAAGCTTGGCCACATAACGTGATAATGAGACCAGCCTTATGGGAACCTTACTGGGTAATTTGAATAAAGAGGAATTCTTCGTTAACTAGCCAGGGTATCATTGCTACTTTTGTAATAACTCCCTTCGAGGCCCAAATGACACCACCTGCTGGCGGCGCACCTGCTGCTGACTAACAGACGAGACAGTGACGCAGGCCTCCAGGTTTGGGAGGTCAGACGGCAGTCGGTCCTATCAAACTGTAGCTTCTCCTAGCAGTCTGATTAGTTAGTACTGTTTTCAGTAAATATGTTAAATTATAAATGTAAATACGAAACATGACATCTAATTATAATTTTGATGCACTTTACATTAATAAATAGAGACTTACTATGAGAAATAATAATGATCTAATATACTTACCGGGGCATTGTTTAATAGGAACACATTCTCCTTTGTTATTTCTTAACCAACCTTCTATGCAAAGACATCCACTACGACATTTTACAGGCCTCACACAAGGAACAGGCTTCCCTAGTTGTGAACAATTTTTAGCAGCGCACCCACCGTTTACACATGTAGAAAATACTTCATTTTCTCCGCATACTGAGGCTTAAAATATAATAATGATTTCGTTTATTACTATTAAGCACTCGTTTTGCTCAATTTTGCTAATGATAACTGTTTTGATAATGTAACTAATAATAATATAATATGTTCATCTTACATCAACCAGACAAAAAACGTAATAGTGATTTAGTACTTACTGCAGTCTGTGGGACGTACGCATTTACCAATATTACCATCGTAATAAAATCCTTTTCTGCAATCACAGGCATTGTCATAGCATATAGCTGGACAGACTTGGGGCTCTTTTCCAATATTTGAGCAATGTCTGCCACAGTTAACACCACATCCTGCTACAGCGTTACTATCTCCGCCGCACTTAGCTACAACATAAAGATATTTTTTCATGAGATCTATATAAAATTGTTCTTTTTTTTTAAAGCGTTGATTAGTTTATGTTAAGTAGGCTTGCATTTAAGTATCGTTCGCATGTGCATTAGAGCAGGGTGAATTTGCCATCAATTTAATTATTCGTCAGCAGCGAATTTTGGGTAAATAAATTGTATGTTTCTAAAACAGAAGTTTGTTGTGTAACAAACTGCACATAGTAACAGTATGTGCAGTTTGTTATACACAGTAACATAGGCTATATTGGATTTTAAAAAGTTTAGGGTTTCCGTACGAAAACTCGAATAGGAAAACTTCACCATGCGGGCTAAACTGTGGACATCAGCTAGTATATTATATATTATGTAGATAATGTGTTCACAAAAATATATCAAAAATACATTATCACAAATGTTCAATGTGATCTATGATACTTACGACACTCTCTCTTAGGAACGCATTCTCCATCCTCGTCTCTTAAGTAACCCTCTTTACACAGGCACCCTGCTTTACAAGATTTCTGGTCTATTTTCTCACAACGTATCTTATAGCCGAGATCATCGCAAGATTTAGGACCACATCTACCGTTTGTACAGTTCGAGAATACTTCGTTTTTACCGCAAGTTGAGGCTGAAATGTTAAGATAATAGAATTAACAACCACATTACCGATCCACGATATTAACAGATCACGTTACCACTGTATATAACCAAAATGTACTTATTTCTTAGATCCGAGATATCAACGAGTTTCTAGCAATTTTTTTTAATATAATATCTGTCATATAAAACATTAGGGTTTTCATTATAACTACTATTCAGAAATCCACAATAACTGTTTCGATGGCATAGTATTACCTAGTATAATATATTCATTTTTATACCCAATACCCACCAGGTTGAAAGAAGTATAAATAATTATTTAAAACTTACTGCAGTCTTTAGCACGTACGCATTTGCCAATAATATCATCAAAATAAAATCCTTTTCTGCAATCACAAGCGTCGTCATAGCATATTGCTGGACAGACTTGGGGCTCTTTTCCAATATCTGCACAATGTCTGCCACAGTTAACACCACATCCTGTTATAGCGTTGCTGTCTCCGCCACATTTAGCTAAACACAAGGACATTTAATATAAGTAATGATGACAAAACTGTTTTATTTTGCTGTTTGAGCACTAATTAGTAAATTATAATAAGAGATCATACATATAGGTATGCACTTGTGATGTATGATAAATCGATGTAAATTCAGCATCAAACTGATCGCTTTTTTTAATTTAGATTACCCTGTTCCACTATCTAATTTTATGTAAATGCAACAGGCTTTAGATTTGTAACAAACTGTAAATCATTTATTATAAAACACAAATGTGAGACTTGATATGAAAATATCGCTTACTATGGCTTGTATTTTATACAAAATATAAGTAAAGTACTATCTCATTAAAATGCTTAATGTCCTTAATAACCAAAGAGCAAGGAATTAATGTCATTCATGCACTCCTTTAATAGAGACGTATTACTCTAAATATTTCATAAACCCAAGCGTGTCAAGGCTTTTTTTCATCGCCACTCTTTCATCGATTACACTATAGACGAATGGTAGGCAACTGACAGACCGCATATTCGAAATAGTTTGACGTTTACTTGGTACTATTATAGCTTTCGTCTCTTAAGTAGAGTAGTAGTTTTTCTCGTAAATTACCTCACCTAATTTCGCCAAATAAGGGGTAAGTGAGTGGGAGCTAGCAACATTACTTGCTCTGTGATGATGACAATAATATAAAAATAAATGTATATTCACAAATGATCAATATGATCTACGAAACTTACGACACTCTCCCTTAGGTATGCAGTCGCCATTCTCGTCTCTTAAGTAACCCTCTTTACACTGGCATCCTGCTTTGCAATATTTCTGGTCCATCTTCACACAACCTATCTTATTGCCTAGATTATCGCAAGATTTGGGACCACATCCACCGTTTGTACAGTTTGAGAATACTTCGTTTTTACCGCAAGTTGAGGCTGAAATGTTAAGATAATAGAATTAACAACCAACACATTACTATGAGACTTACTATGAGAAATAATAATGATCTAATTTACTTACCGGGGCATTGTTTAATAGGAACACATTCTCCTCTGTTATTTCTTAACCAACCTTCTTTGCACAGACATCCACTACGACATTTTGCAGGCCTTACACAAGGAACAGGCTTCCCTAGTTGTAAACAATTTTCAGCATCGCATCCGCCGTTCACACATGTAGAAAACACTTCATTTTCTCCGCATACTGAGGCTTAAAACATAATATCGATTTATTTATTACAATTACGCACTAGACTTGCTCAATGTTTGCAAATGCTGTTTCGATAATGTACTTTATAATAACATAATACATTCATCTTACATCAACCGGACAATAAAACGTAACAGTGATTTAGTACTTACTGCAGTCTGTGGGACGTACGCATTTACCAATATTACCGTCGTAATAAAATCCTTTTCTGCAATCACAGGCATTGTCATAGCATATAGCTGGACAGACTTGGGGCTCTTTTCCAATATCTGCACAATGTCTGCCACAGTTAACACCACATCCTGCTACAGCGTTACTATCTCCGCGGCACTTAGCTACAACACAAAGATATTTACTATAGTAACTAGATCAAATACAATAAATAATTATTTAATACTAACTGATGCCCACAGCTTCGTCCGCGTGGCGATGTTTTTCTTATTGGAAATTTCGTACCAGATTCCTAAACTTCTAAAAACTCATGAAGAATGTAGCTTTCTAATGGTGAAGGATTTTTTTAAAACGGCCTAGTAGTTTTTATGCCCATTCATTACAAACAAACTTATAAATCTTACCTCTTTATAATATTAGTATAGATTTTGGGATATTCTCACACAAGGCAGTCTAGTCTTAAGCTAATATAAGCCTGTGGGTGTTGTGTATATGTGTGTCGACCACTGATAAACATACTTATATATTTCTAAATACATGTTTATTAAAAATAGTACCCCGAATTTAAACCCGAAACCTCAATGCGGAAGACGCATATAAACTAGCACTTACGCCACTGAGGCAATAATGTAACGGTTTATTGCTTTTGCAACCGTTCATTAGTTAATTTAAAGGAATTTTTCTTTACATTTTTATTTTCCCTTTCCACCCTCTAATTTTATTTGTATTAAAATGAAATAAACGAGTAATACATATGAAAATACTATGACTTGATTGAATAATTATATTTTTAATTAGAAGCTATCATTTTAAATAATCTACTAGACTACTTAATTAAAGTAGATGATGTGTTCACAAAAAAAATATCAAGAAATATATTACTTATGCCAAATATTCAAGTCAATACTTACGGCACTCTGTCTTAGGTATGCAATCCCCATTATCGTCTCTTAAGTAACCCTCTTTACAAAGGCATCCTATTTTACAATATTTCTGATCGATTTTCACACAACCTACATTATAGCCAAGGTCGTCACAAGATTTCGGACCACATCCACCGTTTGTACAGTTTGAGAATACTTCATGTTTACCACAAGTTGAGGCTGAAATATAAAAAAAAAGAAATATAACAAGCTATGGATGAGAAGCTAGGGATGTCCGAAAAGGCGACTATGCAAAAGTACTATTGCGTAGAAAAGGAAAACTTTTGCAAAAGTACTATTGCGTAGAAAAGGAAAACTTTAGCAAAAGTACTATTGCGTAGAAAAGGAAAACTTGAGATAAAACCGTGTGTTGTAAAAATTATATAATAAGGTTAAAAGCCCAATCGGCTGTGATGAATACGTTATTACCAAAATATAGAGTTTCGTTTATATGGTAGAGTCATTTCACAAATTATTATTGACAGAAAATCTTCTATGATTAAAATGTATTTTTTTTCTTCAATTATAACTATTCGTATGGAACACAAAAAATATCTAAGTATATTTTTAGGCTACATCACTTAAGGGCTATCATAAAATAATTTTGTTTTTATTATTGTTATTTGTGCAGCTTGCAACGTATCGTAATTTGGTTCTATTGATTGCAATAGATCCATGTTTGTGTAACTCTAATGACTTTCGCAGCGCGTGCCAAAATAGTCAATGACAGACTTTTGGCGAACTATTGTCACTGTTTACTTAATTTTTATCGAATTTAGTTCTCATTATTAAGTACTATAAGACATTGACTTCAATAACTACTTCGGTAGCGTAGTAGTAGCATAATATGCTATACCTGATAAAAAATATCGCAGTACTGATTTAATACTTACAGCAAGCTTCAGGACGTACGCATTTACCAATATTATCATCATAATAGAAGCCTTTTCTGCAATCACAGGCATCATCATAGCATACTGTTGCACAGATTTGGGGCTTTGTTCCAATATCTGAACAATGTCTGCCACAGTTAACACCACATCCCGCTACAGCGTTGCTATCTCCGCCACACTCGGCTACAACACAAAACATATTATAAGGGGAAGTACATAATAGTGAAACAATGTTACGGGTTTTTAAGTGTTGATTAGTTTTTCAATGCAAAAATAATTAAATAAATAAATATTGTAGGACACCTTTCACAAAGCGCTATCTAGTCCAAACTAAGCAATAAAGCTTGTGCTGTAGGATCTAGACAACTGATAAACATATTTATATATTTCTAAATACATACATATTATACATATAAAACACCCCAACTCCTAAACAAACAATAATAGGATAGTATAAATATATATTTCGACCCGGGGAATCGAACCCGGGACCTTAGCGCGACAGTCGCATACACTATCACTGCGCCACCAAGGCAGTGGAGCAATTGAAATTAAGGGTTAGTAAAATTCCATCCACTCATTTCATGTTTTAAATTATGCAATTTATTGTGCTTTATTGGTAACTGTGTAGATATAAAAAAACTAAACAAGCCTGAGACCTACTACAAAAAAAATTGCAAACTGGCAATATAATAGAATATACTTTATTGCACACAATTATAAAACACTCATATAAAGAGATTACAGTCTCATAAATTTAAAAAGGACAGCCTTATCGATAAAAAGCTATCTCTTACAAGTAACCTTTTGAGATTGAATTTTATACATATATTTTGTGTAGACAAAGCAAATAAACAGAGTAACATTATCTTAAATAACATACAATAATAAATCTATAATGACAAAATAAATATGGAACTAAATCCGTGATACTTACGGCACTCCGTCTTAGGTATGCATTTTCCATCCTCGTCTCTTAAGTAATTCTCTTTACAAACGCAGCCTGGTTTACAATATTTCTGGTCCATTTTCACACAACCTATGTTATAGCCTTGATCATCGCAGTATTTGGGACCACATCCACCGTTTGTACAGTTTGAGAATACTTCATTTTTACCGCAGGTTGGGGCTGAAATGTTAAAGGAATACTGTAAACGACAATACGTAAAGTACGTAATTACCTATAAAATATCCAATCTCCTTTTTGAAATCGTTTAAGTCATCTTCGTTTAAGTCATACACAAAATAAGAAATAAAAGATGCAGAAAATAGTATTTTTATAAGTAAATTTATCATTTTTTTTGCGGCAAATAGTAATCAATTTTGCTTAATTTTAATGGGTTTTACCGTGCAAATACTGACGATATCGGTTTGATTGTATTTACAGTATGATTTGTGTTGTCTATCGCTTAGTTAGTGCACTTTTGGTCACATCTTTAGGTCTGGTTTATCCTTAAGGCTAGATCAGTTTTATTTTTTAAGTCCGAATTTGTACCTGTGGACATGAGTGTACCTGTGGACTGTCCACAGGTAGAAAAGTGTCATAATTTTACTTACTTAATCTGATTAGCCGTTTTCTTTAATATTTTTAGTGCTTCGCAGTCAAACTGGTTTAAAAAGAAAGGAAACACACACCCTGATACACTTACAGCAACCGCACCGCAGCACCGCAAAAGAAGCAAAACGTGGCAATTCTTTAAGAAAAGTAGGTAAAAAGTATAATCAAAGTCAAACATATTTAACTACTTAGGCCCGTATTCCAGAACGTTTCTCAAGACTCAATCAACGCTTGGGAGTAGTATTTATAAGGCTAAATCTAGCCTCAAGCGTTGATTGAGTATTGAGAAACGTTCTAGAATACGGACCTTAAAGTTACATGGAAGCAATGATTTGAGGAATAACATTCAGCTATAGAAGAATGATGTAAGGAAGGTATTTGATCCGGAAGAAGAAATTTCGCTATGAATACGATTATGTTTACACTTGTTTGACGTGATTTCTAGAAGTCTATAATTACTTTTTATTTTTTTAATTTCTATCTAATGTAAACCATCCCTAGGTACAACTTTACTGTTCATAGGTACAATCGTCTGTTGTACCTGTGGACAAATATGGTGTTTTAAATAAAGTTGATTATATTCATAAGTATAAGTGATATTTAGACCAGACTTTTAGTTTAAGCAAGATTCATTATGCCATAAGACATGTGACATGTTATAAAATAATAAAAATAATACTGATTCAAATATATAAAAAAAATATTCTAAATTCTGGACAGATTCCACATGTTCCGCACTTGCCCCTAATTAGTTGAAATATTTACTACAAATGTTAAAGGAATTGGCTATTCTTTTTCATTGTACTTTGGAATGGTTTGAACTATTTTAGAAAATATCTAGAACATTGTTGTGTTATATATCTCCCAAGATTATAATACAAAAATTATTAGTATTGAAGTAATCCGATTGTCCTTTGCTATATGGCGCTGGTCGCCTACTACCTTAAAATCAATTATATATCTACCTACTTTTAACCCAAAAAAATTACCAAATAATAAATTCAAATTTTTTTTTATCTGTCCAAATTGCCTATTCCCTTTAATACATGCTAGTTTATTTAGTTTCCATTATTTGGCTGACGTTAACATAAATTTGGCGCGACTTTCAATAAAAATATGCAATTTTTTAAGTTGTTATTTGTTATTATCCCGAAATAGAGAATAAATAAATGTTTAAGTTACAGTTTCCTAGTAAAACGGTATTTGTTTCTTTTAATGTTTTTATGTTGTGAATATTATTGCATGAAGACAATGAAAATTATTATGAGTGAACAACAGAAAAAAATGTGTACTCTACTGTACACATCTTTTTATCCACTGAAACCGCACAGGCGTGATGTTTGTTATGTTATGGAACTGTGAATATAATTAATATTGTAATACCAAATGCTATTACTTTGATGTTTATTATTGTATATCTCCAAAGATCTTCATTAGTACATAACCAATTTCGAATAGGTCGAGATCTCAATAAGTTTTCACTACCGGGTTCTTCCATATTCAATCGGTAGGGAATTACACATTCAACCGCTTTTCTACAGGTGATATTTTTTCACATTTGACAGCAGTTTATTTCACATTCTACGGGCAAGTTTGATGATATCAGAGGTTAGTTTTTTTTAGCCAATTTTAATATTATAAGTAGTTTTAAAAAAGTCAAGGCAGGTAGTTAGATTAGCCTATATATTTATTCCTAAAAGACTAGTCAAATCTTAATCAGATTTCAATGTGGAGAAGTACCAGCTTTCAAATAAAAAAGGAATCATTAA
Organism: Thumatha senex; assembly: GCA_948477245.1. NCBI lineage: Eukaryota > Metazoa > Arthropoda > Insecta > Lepidoptera > Erebidae > Thumatha > Thumatha senex. Next base: position 27,891,209 of record OX419724.1, read on the forward strand.
AATCGATTCACCTACAATTTTCTTTTTAAATTAGTAATCCCTTCTTTTTTTCGAAGACTATTAAGGAGCGCATTGTTTAATTCTGCACAGGACAATACAAAAATTTATGAAGAATATAGCATCATAATATATTTGTGTAATGCCATGGCATTCGTCGATGATCCTTACTATTTTTTTTATTAAATATTTTTAATTTATATTTATATAAAAAAAGTTCCACAATTACAAATAAATAAAATATGAAAAGAAACATGTAATAAAACATGTAGGTACACTCAACCAGTCACGAGCAGGTGTTTACAATAATGTTAATTTCAAGGTCTTAACTGTGTACTCTTTAACAATAACAATTACCTATATTATTGACTCATGTGTATTCTTGAATGCCAAAGACACTTGGTTACGGTTTAAAAACATTTTTCAATAAATATTATTGTACCTAAATATTTAATAATAACATCTGTTTCTAATTGTGGTAATGGCTTCAGAGGTGTTTGTATGTATATTTTTTTAAAGCAAATAGTATGCTTTCTTTCACACTTTTTTATTTAAGTGAATAATAATTCCTATATTTAAGAGTATTATAAGATCAGATATGTACATACATATTGTCATGCCTTTATCCCTGAAGGGGTAGGCAGAGGCCTACTATACGCCCACATTTCACCGTATGAATTTTTGTCCCACGTAAAAGGTGATGAGCCCATTGCCGTGTTGAAAGGGAAAAGCGCAGACTGTGGCGACCTGCTGTTGAAAATTTTCAAGCTGCCTATAAGACCTTCGAACAGGCTTAACGACTGCCATTTTGCCGGCAATGGGGACCAACGGCTTAACGTGACTTCATAAGCACGGAAACGCTCACAAATATAAATTTCACAAAGTGGTCACCCATCCAAGGACCACCTATAGCGAATGTTGCTTAACGCAGTGACCGTTTTCAGAACACTGAGTAAGCAGGGCCACGCGCGCTTCTCACTCACACTAAAATGACGATTAAAATATAGTGAAAAATTTCAACTTGCTTCGGTACGGTTCGGTAGTTCAGAGGCTAGAACAATGCCCTGGTTAGGCAAAGGTCACGGGTTCTATCCCCGTGTCGGGCCAAGTTGTCTTTTTTCTCATTAATATTTTTTTAAAAATAAATAAATAAATATCCATCACGCCTTATCCCCGAAGGGGTGGCAGAGGCATATTATATGCCCACTTTTCACCGTGTGGATTCCTGTCCCACGTAATAGGTGGTGAGCCATTGCCGTGTTGAAATAGACAGACGCAGGTTGTGGCTACCTGCTGTTGAAATTTTGAAGCCGCCCATAAGGCCTTCAACCAGGCTAAACGACTGCCATTTTCTGGCAACCGGTACCAACGGCTTAACGTGCCTTCCGAAGCACGGAAACGCTCGCAAATGTAAATGCCACAAAGTGGTCACCCATCCGAGTACCAGCCATAGTGAAAGTTGCGTAACTCAGTGATTGTTTACAGAACACTGAGACCGCGGGGCCACGAGCGCTTCATATAATATTTTTTTGTTCACTTTATAAATATGTATGTTTGTATGGTCAATAGTTCAAAGAAGCCCTGGTATCATTCCTTCTTAAGGAGGGTGCTGCCTTGAGCTATATCTATAATGCTCAGCCAAGATAGGAGCGTGCTACGTCCTCGCTCCATTTTCTCACCAGTTTAAAGTGCCACTTACCACTGCTAAAGTATCCAAGAGCTGAATGATCATGATACTAACCAAGGGAAGTTTAACTGGAATTTCTACAGTTGATTTATAGGGACTGTAAGGCTTGCGTGCGAGTAGGGGGGGATGTGTCACCTCTTTTTGATGTCTGTACAGGCGTCAAACAGGGATGTGTCATGTCCGCCTGGCTGTTCATAGTGTATCTGGACAGTTGCCTGCAGAAGTTGAAAGATTTTAATATGGGTGTGAATTTGGGTGACTTTACAGTAAACTGTCTGCTGTACGCTGATGATGCGGTGCTCATGGCCTCAACAGAAGCCGACCTTCAGGCATTAGTCACTAATATGAAAGAGGGGTGTGAAAGTAAGGGTCTCCGCTTGAATGCAAGTAAAACTAAGGTTCTAGTATTTGAAAGAGGTGACGTAAGAACTAAATGCGAGATTAGGGTAAACCAGGAACGTCTAGAGCAAGTGAATGAAATTGTGTATTTAGGAAGTATGTTTAGCGCGGATGGAAGATGTGATTCGGATGTGGAACGGCGAGTAGCTGCCGGAAACAAAGTTAACGGTGCTTTGTCCCAGTTAGTAAAGCGACAAAGCATCGTAAAAGAAGCACGACTGGCGATTCATAACGCAGTGCTAGTGCCAACTTTGCTTTACGGTAGTGAAACCTGGGTATGTCAGCAGATGCATGAAAGTAAATTGAATGCTGTGGAGATGCGATCACTTCGAAAGTTGTGCGGCGTTACCTTGGCTGGCCGAATACGTAACGAAGTGATACGCAATTTGGCAGGTTTGAATGAAAGTGTCAGCGTTAAGCTGGAAAAGGGCGTGCTCCGTTGGTTTGGACACGTCCAACGAATGAGTGAGGAGCGATTGACGAAGAATATATATTGTTCAAAAGTAGAGGGTAGAAGGAGTCAGGGTAGGCCGAGACTTACATATGAAGACCACGTGAGCAGATTGCTCAAAAACGGAAAGGTCAAAAGTACTCGGATACCCAGACGTGCGTGTATGAAGCGATTGATGAATCTCGAAGAAGCGAAAGAAGTATGCATGGATCGCGAAGCCTGGCGATCTGTCCTCTCTGACTACCCCGTCAGGGATACAGCGTGAAGATAGTTAGTTAGTTAGTGATTTGCAAATAATTTGAAGATAATATATCAAAAATAAGATAATATAGAAGTAATTTGTGCATTTTAAAAGAAGAAAATGCGTTAACCTAGCAAGCTGCAGGTCGATAGTTATGATAATACCAGCAGGACCTGCAGACTTAAACACTCACGCAGATCTATTCATTCTTTGAACACAGATGTTTTTACCATCTAAGAATCATGCACACGACAACAAGATATTGGAACACACAATTGTGAAGATAGGCTATGATGATGTTTTGATTTTGTATGTTTGAAAAAATATTATGTAGTCTATATGTACCTACATAATCACGCCCTTATCACCGAAGGAGTAGGCAGAGACATACTATACGCCCACATTTCACCATTTGTATTTTGTCTTATGTAATAGACTCGCTTACTGCCGTGTTGAAATGGGCAGGCGCAGGTCGTGACTACGTGCTGTTTAAATTTTTCAAGTTATTATATGTAGCTGGTAGTCATTAATGCAAGTTTGCAATTCTATCATCATTAATGCAATGGTCTCACTACAGGGGATGCCGAGGACCGTGCGAAGTGGAGGAGAAAATGTAGGAAAGCGGACCCTGAGCGGATGATGAGTCATTAATGCAAGTAGAACCCTGTCTGTAAGGTGTTACTAAACACGTTACTGGCATCCAGGACTTATAGCTTACCATGCCTTTCCGAAGCACGGAAACGCGCATAAATGAAAATGCCATTAAGTCACCCATTATTGGACCAGCCATAGCGTTAGACGCTTAACGCAGTGGTCTTTTACAGAACACTTAGTTAGCGAGGCTACAATCCAAACATTTATTCTTGTTGCCCTAACTTCGGAACACGACTTTCTGATTCCTACCTTTCTCCCGCCACTTCGTAAGATCTTCAGCATTCCTAGTAGTGCCATTAATTGGGGATTTTTTCCTGTTTCCTGTCAGAATAAGATAGTTTCCAAAAAAAAAAACTAGTTTTATGTTTTTTTGATAATAATTTGATGCATTCAGGTTTGAATTTTTTTTGTATAATTGTTTGAGATTACGAGTACTATTTCCACTTTAATTAGGTATACTGTATTCATGTTACTTTTACAGTTTTCGCGATTTATGACAAAATATCGCAGATGGCAGAATTTTGTCGTTTGCGTGCATGAGTAACTGCCTCATTACATTCTTAAAAGCTATCACATTTATAACATTGGTAGGATGTGTCACTAATTCTGCTTAACTTAAGAAGTTGTTCTTTACCAACCTTTACATTTTGAAATTGGAATACATTCTGCCTTGTCACCTCCGCTTCTCGCAAATCCCTTATCACAGTAGCACGCTTCGTTACATTTGATGTTTATTATAGGGCATGGCTTCCCCAAGTTAGAACAGGTTGTCTGACAGGCTGATCCACACTCGTAGTGCTCATGCGGCCTGGTACACTTAACTGTAACACGTTTGAGATTACAATACTAGTAAACCCTGTGGTATATGGGGTGACCGAGTACTTAGGTTTTTATTTTACAAATGGGTTCCATAATCAATAAATTTTGACAATCAATCAAACATTCCCTTAATTTTATAAAAAAAATATTAGCCAATGACACCCAATGTAATGGGAAATGTAAGATAAAATGATATCCTAAGTGAAACAATCATTTTTAACGTTGTTGATTATACTCGTACTTTACACATTTCACAAATTCACAAATTGCAGACTAGTTTATTGAGTAAAACAACCAAATATAGGGATATGAAGGCAGCTTCTTGTCGTACTCAGATATGGCTAAAAATGTTCCAATATTAAGTACTTAATTAAATGGCTGTGACTCTTATTACTTGATTCTATTATCAATAGAAATCCATAAGGCATTTAACTTGCTTAACGACTGCCATGTTACTGGCAACCGGGACCAACGGCTTAACGTGCCTTCCGAAGCACGGAAACGCTCGCAAATATAGATGCCACAAAGTGGTCACCCATCCGAGGACCAGCCATAGTGAAAGTTGCTTAACGCAGTGATCGTTTACAGAACACTACGTCCGCGGGGCCACGATCGCTTCAAAAGTGTTAGAAGTGAGTTTTTTAGGTGGGTTGAGCATCCTGTGTACACGTTTACACTGATATATTCGGCCCAGTATGGTGTACGCTGGCACTTGTTAAATGGGTAAAATCTTTTTACTTCTGTCGACAGTCCCCATGACTGCTTAATTTATTTATGTTTATAAAAGTCATGGTGTCATAGCTATATTCAAGATACTTACTATTTTCATCTGTTTCACAAGATGATTCATAGCTTGTTGTGGTAGTATCACCCGATGAATGACTGTAGGATGAACCTGGTAGAAAATGCAGTAAAAATTTGTACATAAAAGCAATAAATCATGTTATTATAATTGAAGCACTTGCCGCCCCCCATGAACATCAAATTTGTATATTGCTGAGAAAATTAAAAGTTATTCAGGAATTAAAAATAGTCTATGCCTCTTTAGATCTAAAACTATGCCCATAACGAATATTGCATAGCCTCATTTGACTGCCTCGGTGTAAATGAGTATGCAACTGCCGCGCTGAGATATCGGGTTCGAATCCCGGGCCTGAACAAATATTTAATTCGCAAATGATTTTGACTTTTGGACTTCAGGTGGTTCGTATGTTTAATATGTATGTTTTCTTCTTCATCGGGTATTCCCAGTCTGAACTTTGTTAAGATTTGGAGGAGATTTGAGAGCTCCGAGGCCCTAGCGACCTCTTATGCTTATGCACCTGCTGATTACCGGGTGAGCAACGACGTAGGCGTTGGAGTTACGGGGATGGGAGGTCAGACGGCAGTCACTGCCAACAAAGTTGAAAATCAAACGCCATACTACAGGTGCTCCTAGCAGCCACATAAAATAATGTAAGCCAAATATTATAAAGCTGAAGAGTTTGTTCGTTTGGTCGAACGCGCTAATCTCAGAAACTACGGGTCGGATTAGAAAAAATATTTTTGTGTCAGATACCCCATTTATCGAGGAAGGCTATAGGCTATATATTATTACGCTACTACACTAGGGAGCAGAGCAGTAGTCATAAATGTCGATTCATCATTGTAGAATTTATAAGCGACGGGGTTAAAAAGGTGCGACGGGAGGTCGAAATATTCCACGGGCGAAGCTGTGGGGGTCATCTAGTATATTATATATGTTGTTCATAAAAATATGAGTCTAAGTCAATAAAAAATATACTTATATATATTAATTAATTATTATAAATAAATAGAGTCTTACCTTCTGCAAGTGCTAGAAAAACTGCCAAGCCCATCAAAGCTAAAACTAGCAGCGACTTAAACATCTTAAACACTAAAATCTTACTAAAGTAATAATCAAGGTTAGCGACCTCTTATATACTTGAATCCACAACTTCGTGCACTTGTTTCAATATAAAAATCATTAACAAATAATTACATTTTAGTAGTCATGCCTCTGAAAGCAAATTATCTTTTTCTTTAATTTAAAATGTAAACAAAAAAGAAAAAAACACAACTTATTGTTTTTCTTATGCATAGTTATTACATACCTACCAAGATATACTTTCATCTTGTTGTTGTTATTTTGCTTGGCAACAAGTAGTGTACTTGATGACGTGTGTGTCATTAAACCCTTTTATTGTGCTGATGCCCGTTTTATGATGATGTCATAAAAATCTGTATGTGTCTCTGGATGATTTAGTTTAGACTCAGAATTGGATATAATAACTAGATAGCAGGTACAGCGACTGGTTCTAGATCCTAGAAAACACAATGTCTTTCAGATCCGCTAGTGAATACGAGTACATCTGTACAACCTAAGTACTTATATTTAGATTTCATTTTAGAACTAATGGCTTTGTCACGTACCAATAAAATAATGGTAATGGCTAAAACGAATGTCCAACTCATGCCAAACACGTTGAAATGCTACCTATGCAGTCGAGGCAGTAGTATTTATTACATCCTAATAGACAGTTTTTTTTGCTTCTGTACCTAGAAGAGCTCGTAGCATCGCTTGATTAGTGTTCAGTAAACGATCACTGCAATGACCATGTAACGCTACGATCAGTCCTGATGGTGGTAAATCGTTTTTGTGGTATCCATTTGTGAAGTTTCGATCATTGAGCATTGAGTAGTACCTACCTATACAGTAGTTAATGCAACAGGAATGTAGGTGGGTACACTTGTGTAAAAAGTCATAAATTTAATTAAGAATTTAATATATCTTCATGGGTAGACATTTTTTTACTTGTTACATTATTCTTGTCGGAAAAGTGGCATTTTTGAGTCATTATTATTAATTTGAATTGATTATTGATTTTGTCTATTAATATCGATATTTTTGCAAAAATACATCAGTCAAAATATTAGCAAAATGCCACAAAAATATACCTAAAAAAAGATCTAAGAAAGTAGTAATATATTATGAGAACGGTACAATGTTTTTAACATTTGGTATAATAAAACCAAACGAGCCATTATGAATTCGATAGCCTCTTATATGTCCCTACTGTAACATGGGCATGTATGAAAATATACCTATTGTCTCATATTCCCTTGACAAAGAGATCCCTATCGATTTGCCTGTGTATTTGTAGGTATGTACTTACATTTTCCATATTCGATATTATGATTTATACCTTTTTACTAATAAATGAGTCGACGTGATTTTTAAAATAAAAATACACGAAGGGGCTATAGCCTACTTTTCCTCCGTAAAACCGTCTTTTTAATATGGGAAACCACATTTTGACAATCAACTACAAGTGTTCTCTAGTATGCCTATAAATAATTCCAGTTTAATGTTTCTCATGTATCGCACTGCTTCGTAACTAAGAATTCTGTATTGCGCTATTAGATGAGAATGATGAAGAATGATGTATACAACGCCCATAACATGAACCGTTTTTCGAACTCACCAGACGTAATTACCTTACCAGGGTCCGTAGATCCACCCTATATTTGGAGGAACATCTCTACCCGTTCTTCCACACTCAAATAAAAGTGGTAATCATATGGGAACCATAATATTATCAGCTCCAGTTCGTCCACATAACTTTACCAAGATACCGTACCGTGTTCATCGGTATGGGTTCTAGGTAGCAAACCCTCGTAATACTTAATGTTATATTATACTTACATGGCGATCCTAACGATTACCGATTACATAAGTTTATGAAATACTCGCAGAATAAGTAGGTACACCATTCCCACTTCCATGGCAACTAGCTATAACCTCTAAGCAAAGTTGAATGGAACGAAGCAACTCCTTCTCAAAGTGTGTGAGGGTAGAGGAAAGTTGTTATTAATTTTCTTTTAAGGAAACAAAAAGCCAGTCATTACAGCAGGGAGTTTATTACAGCACGAGAATTTAAGTCTTTTTATGAGAAATGATATAATTTGAGAATTTATATCTCTACTTTGCACGGGTATCTTCTTTTTTTTCTCATGAAGATACCCGGGCTTTTAGCTTACATGGGGACATGTCCAACACGCAGACGCCCTTTGAGAATTTTATCCTAATAGGGAATGAGACCCCCCACTGCAGATAGTCCACGCCCGCCTTATGTAGAAAAACGGTAATGGATCACCTCCAATAGGAGTTAACATACATACATACGTATTACCATGTAACATGCAGTTTTGACTAGCGATATAGTGCGGACATATTGCCGCAAGACGTTGCTAGTTATATTGATGGATAGGATGTTAGTGTCTAGCATTTGCGTATAGATGGCATTACCGGGTCTGATATTCAAGAGATCCCATTTTAATTAATAAATATAACATTAAAATTGAATGAACAGTTTTTTTTTAAAGAATACTAGTATTTAAATCAATAACTCAACATAAATATAAAATAACTTTAATTAGGTCTTTGGTGGTAGAAATTAGTATGTCGATTACTGAACGACAAAAAAAGGATATTTTTGACAGTTCTCCAGAGTGGGGTCAAGTTGAAAAAAACATAAATAGGAGGATTGTGGAAGGATCTAGATCGATTATTGACCTGAGATAGTTAAAGGATACCCGAAGTTCTCCAGATTTCTGAGATATTCTCCAAAATTCGTTAATAGTGCTTTTTCTTGTGCAAGTTTTGGCCAATCCAGCCAAATTCTATAGCCGTTAATAGTCATAATCACGTACGAGTGTACTAGAAACCCCGCTATCCACGTAATTGCTGGAAGAGTTGTGGTTTCCCTTGGAGGAAAGGCGCGGAGGCTTCGCAAGATTCTGCTACTTGTTTGAGTTGCACTCACAAGGGCCGCTGCTCACGGTCTCTGTGGGCTGTCATCGATAACTGCTGCTCTTGAGGGCAATCCTGGTCCTCGGGCGGTTTTTCTCAGCATTGGGCACCAGCGGGTCGACGCACGGAAGCTCGGCGTGAGCGGAATTGTCAGCTCGCTCCGCAAGTTTCGCACCCTAGCACAAAGCTGAGTACTTTTTATTTTTCTACTCCTGCATTCTGCTTCATATTTTCTTGTGTGTGTGTGAAGAATACCTATTTATGAACATTATACCCTTAGCATTGCATTTATATAATAATTGATACCTATGATGAACTTATATTGTTAAATATTTATATTATTTTATTGTGAGGTAGATTTTTTTCTTTCTTAAAATAATCGAATTCCTTTTTTTATTAAACCTCGTAAAGAACAATTGTGCAAGCATATCATTTATCTCCCAATCACACACATTCTTCATCAAGTTGCCCTGGGATATTTCTTTTTAGAGTCTCTCTTGTAAGCTCCATTAGTATTTAGTCGACTAATAACAATAGACATCCATGACAGTTGTAATCGATTACACCTTTACCTATGTTAATCATTCATTCGTTCGTGACGTCTAATGCCAACGACAAGTCTGTGGGTAGTTGACATTATACGGCACGTGGCGAGAACGGCAGTCGTTGTGTGATTGTTGAACAGTGCGAATTAAATCTGTTAATAGCTGAGCAATCTACTTTTATTTGAAGAACCTGGTGTGATCCTTTCAACTCAGAAGTGGGATTGATCAGGCTAATGCTATATTTTTAGTAATAACGCCCGCGTAACAATTCTTTGTGTGGTGACTTATTTTTTGTATAAGTGATATTTGTGTAAAAGCAAACAGTGCAAACATCATGGAAAACGAGTATCTGACTCCAGAAGAAGCGAGAAACCATCGAGTTTCGCCTTCGAGGAAAAGAAAAAGTAACCACGTGGACAAAAGGGAGACTGTGAATCGTCGTGAGAAGAAAATAAGAAATTACAGTAACGGTCATTCAAGAAAATCAATGGATCGCAGTGACAAACAGTATCAAGAGCGCGATGAAAGTTCCAGGAAACGTCTACGTCGTCGTGAACGCCTGCAGCGGCACAGGGGTAGCTCCAGCAGCAGCACCAGTTCACGCGAGCGCCATAGCCGGCGCCGTAGGAGCTCGAGCAGCCGGGCCAGTGCTCGCGGGTATTCCCGCCGACATCGTGAACGCAGCAGATCACGCCGGAGTGATGTGCGCCGCTACAGAGGGCCCACTTCAACGCAGTGGCCGTCCAGTTCACCGGTAAGACGCTCCATTAATAGTGATGACAATGCGACCCATATGCTACTGACTAAATTAGTAAATACTTTAATTAACAATCGACCTAATTGAAGGTAACCGGTGACGGTAAAAAGGTGACCTTTAATTGAAGGTAATAAGTTTCCGATGCTAGGTAATGTAGTGCCAGATTTTGATCCGATGGTTAAAGGGCAAACGATACAGATGTGGCTTAGCAAAGTAGATGAATGTGCCAAACTATACAAATGGGGAGACAACCAAATCATACACTACGCGTTACCTAAATTAATAGGAGTTGCTAAGACTTGGTATCAAACATTGCCGACTATGTGATTTAGTTGGTCCGAGTGGAAAGCCAAATTATTAGAATCGTTTCCCAGTAGTGATGATTACGCTGAGTTATTAACGGAAATGTTGTCCAAACGAGTTAAATATAATGAATCAATAGAATTATATTACTTCGAAAAAAATAATTTGTTGAACCGTTGTGATATAAAAGGTAAGCGTGCCGTTGACTGCCTACTATACGGAATCGATGATCGATCGTTAAGGTTAGGAGCTAAAGCAGCTAAGTGCCAGGAACCTGAACAAGTTTTAGAGTATTTCCAGTCAACCAAACAGCAATCACGTGAAACAGATAAAATGCGATTTAACGAAAAGAAAACTGGCACATCGTTGTATACCTCTAATAATAAACCAGTTAGCAATGATTTAAAAAGTAAAAATAGTTCTGGCCCGTAGTTTGTTATAACTGCAACGAACCTGGTCATTTCAGCATTAAGTGTCCAAAGAAAATTCTTAGGTGCAATATATGTAAAAGGTTAGGAAACACCGTTTTGAACTGTACCAGGCTACCTTCGGATAACGATAATAATAAGAGTAATGCGTCGAATCAGAAGGAAATTATGCACGTAGATTCTGAGATGAAGTGTAAAGACAACGATAAATATATTATACAGCTAATGATTAATGGACAACTTATTATAGGTTATGTAGATATGGGTAGCCAATGCACTTTAATTAGATGTAGTGATGCTAATAAGTTAGGGATAAAGTGGTCGTTTCAGTCTAATTTGCCTTCCATGAAAGGTATAGGTAATAACGTTATATTTCCCATGGGTAGTGCTACAGTTTCCATTAAAATACAAGACGTTGAAGAAATAGTAAACCTGTTAGTTGTAGCAAATGATGTTATCAAGTACCCTGTCTTGATTGGACATAGTTTTACGGAGAAACCTGGAATAGTCATAACAAAAACTTTCGATTCACTCATTTTTACTCGTGAATGTGCGAATAGGTTATCTTTTACATCCGTTGCTGATATTACCTTACATCCAAATAAGATGTGTTTGGTCCCAGTTAGTTGCTCAGTTGAATACACAGGTACTGTGTACGTCAGAGGTTCACTCCGAGGTAAGCCTGGCTACGAGATTTACCTCCTCCCAGGGGAATATGAGATAGTAAATAATCTAGGTAGTTTACTAATTCATAATGTATCTAATAACTTAATAATTTCAAAGCGCCAAACCTTGATTACTCGTGCATTTAGAATAAACAAGACATTAGATATTAACGTTTTGGCTGTAGAAAATAATGAATTTTGTTCAGAACTCAAATATGATCCACACTTAACCTTCAATGAGATTAGTAAATTAAAAGACGTCTTGATTTGTTACAAGGAGTGCTTTTCAAATAATTTAATGGACTTAGGGTTTACCCACGTAGCGAAGATGGAGATAGAGTTATTGGATGATAAACCGGTTGTTTATCGGCCGTATAGGCTCTCATACCCTGAAAAGGTGAAAACTGGTGCGCTCAATGGTACAGGAAATGATCCAAGCTGATATAATCTGCGAATCCAATTCCCAGTACGCCAGTCCTATACTGCTCGTCAAGAAAAAAACCGGCGAGAAAAGACTGTGCATAGATTATCGGGCTCTTAATAGAAAAACAAAGAAGGAGCATTATCCCTTGCCATTGATAGACGACCAGTTGGATATGTTGGCAGGAAATTCGTTATTTGTAACTCTTGATTGCGCATCGGGTTATTATCAAATACCGATAGCTGAAAATTCCCAGGACAAAACAGCGTTTGTCACCCCTGACGGTCAATATCAGTTTAAGCGTATTCCATTTGGTTTGGCTAACGCCCCCTCAGTTTTTCAAAGGGCTATGAACACGGTATTGTCTAAATCAAAAGTTAATTTTGCAATGATATTCATGGACGATATACTTATACCCGCAAAGACGTTTGATGAAGGTATTGAACGGTTAGAGAAGATTTTGCAACTACTTATGGACGCAGGTCTTACGTTAAAACTAAAGAAGTGTAACTTTTTCTTCAAAGAGATTGATTTTCTGGGGTTTCAAGTCAGTGGTCAAGGTATAAGACCTGGGTCACGCAAAACTGTCGCAGTAACAAATTTTCCGGCACCAAAGAACGTTCATGACGTTAGACGTTTTTTGGGACTAGCTAGTTTCTATAGACGGTTTGTTAAAAACTTTGCCATATTGCACGACCCCTAACTGACCTTCTAAAGGCCAACTTCACATGGAAATGGACCGATGTCCATACCGAAGCATTTGAAACATTGAAGCAAAACTTAACCGAGCGCCCCATTCTTGCCTTATATGACGCAAACCTAGAAACAGAATTGCATACGGATGCCTCGAAGTTAGGTGTAGCCAGTATTTTAATGCAAAAACATTACGATGGAGCTCTAAAGCCAGTAGCTTATTATAGTAGAAAAACCACAAAAGATGAACAGAACTTACATTCATTCGAGTTAGAGACGCTGGCCGTAATAGCGTCTTTAAAACGATTTCGCGTGTACCTATTAGGCCTAAAATTTAAGATAGTCACTGACTGTAATGCACTCCGTACGACATTAACGAAACGTGACCTCATCCCAAGAATAACCCGGTGGTGGATACAATTTCAAGAATATGATTGCGAAATCGAATATAGGGCAGGAGCACGTATGGCGCATGTTGATGCCCTCAGTTGGGCTCCTGTGACTGAGCCAGTTGCGGGGGACGACGATACCCATGCTCTCGACGTGCTAAACATTAACATAAAAGACTGGATTTCAACAGTCCAAAGTAATGATGAAGAGATATCTCGAATTAAGAATATTTTGCTAGACAGATCCACCAGTTTTGTAGCGGATATTTATAAAAACTATCAAGTAAAGGGGGATCATGTATTTAGGATCGTTGGAGATAAAATTAAGTGGGTAGTTCCAAGAGCAGTTAGGTGGCAGGTATTGAGAATGAATCATGACGAAGTAGGTCATTTCGGTTTCGAAAAAACATTAAATCGTATGCGTGAAACGTTCTGGTTTTCTAAAATGAGACGCTTTACAAAAAAGTATGTATCGGCTTGCCTCGAATGTGCTCACCACAAGGCTCCGGGGGGAAGAAAAGAGGGCTTGCTACACCCAATACCGAAAGCAGATAAACCCTTCCACACACCATGCAGATCATTTGGGACCGTTCGTGCGTTCTAAGAGTGGCAACACATATATTCTCGCTATAATAGATTCTTTTACTAAATTTATAAATATCAAAGCCGTACGTGATACTAAAAGTTCTACAGCAATTAAGGTTTTTAAAGATTTTTTTAGTTTTTTTCGTACCCCATCACGTATCATAACTGATCAAGGAACTTGTTTTACAAGCAAAAAGTTTAAATTATTCACTAAGGGCTCAAACGTGAAACATATTTTAAATGCGGTTGCCACCCCTAGAGCCAACGGCCAAATAGAACGATATAATCGTACCATACTAGATGCACTAAGCACTAAAACACATGGCAAAAAGGATAATACATGGGACGACTACATTGGTGACATTCAGTTAGGCATGAACACTACGATGAACAAAACTACAAGTAAAAGTCCTTGTGAACTCTTGTTTGGATTCAAAGTCCTTAACTCCTCAGAAAATTTAATAAATGAAGTGCTAAATGAAGTTATACCTCGCGCTAGTAGTAGTGAGTTAATAGACATGCGGTCCGCGGCTAAAGCTAGAATTGATAAACAACAACAGAAATCAAAAAAAGAATTTGATAAACACAGAAAGAAGGCTAGGTCTTATAAGGTAGGCGATCTCGTTAGAATTGAGCGAATGATAATAGATAGAGAACATATAGGCAAGTCTAAGAAACTCATTCCAAAGTTTCATGGCCCATATCGCATTAAAAAAATCCTGGATAATGATAGGTTCTTAATCGAAGATACTCCTCTTACTAGAAAGTCAAATAAAAAGTATGAAAACATCATAGCTGTTGATAAGATACACCCTTGGCTTAGGTTTAAGAACATATCCAGTGAGGGAAGCTGTAGCGACGAGAGTAATGAAGATGATTCATTAAAGTCCTGAAATAGTTATTCCTTAAATGAAAACTTGATTATATATCTATACAATCATATCGCGATTGGAAACAAATAATTTACGAACTATTGATGCTATTTTCTCTTATCTTAATGTTCAGATTTGATTATAATGACTTACTTAGACTAGACGTTGACTATGCATAGGCTATGAACAATCAGTGCAGAAACGAACGATATCGAGACTCGATATCGCACAGATGATTGTAGACAATAGCAGATCATGCACAACATTGACTTGACTATTACTACGATGAGCGATCAGTGCAGAAACGAAAGGTATCGTAAAAGATACCGCACAGTATGATTGCAGATCATAGCAGAACTTGAAGTGAGATTATGAATTTATGATGGTCAGTGCAGATTCGAACAGTGTCAAGTAATTGGCATTGCACAGACGACCACTGAACGTAGCAGAATTGTATTGGTTTCGATTTGATTATGATAATAATGGTGATAGTTTGTAATAAAATGTGATCAAGTGAAGTGAAAGAAAGTTGTAAATGTATTAGCAAAGTGAATTAGACTTAAGTTAAATTATATGATTAGTGTAAAATGTCAAGGTTGTGAATACCTGTTGTTTGTTAATGGAATAATTGTGTATTGATATATAACAAATACGCTCTGTTTATAACATTACCTACTAAGTGAAGGGACTCACTTCATGAGGATGGCCGAGCTGTAAGCTCCATTAGTATTTAGTCGACTAATAACAATAGACATCCATGACAGTTGTAATCGATTACACCTTTACCTATGTTAATCATTCATTCGTTCGTGACGTCTAATGCCAACGACAAGTCTGTGGGTAGTTGACATTATACGGCACGTGGCGAGAACGGCAGTCGTTGTGTGATTGTTGAACAGTGCGAATTAAATCTGTGAATAGCTGAGCAATCTACTTTTATTTGAAGAACCTGGTGTGATCCTTTCACTCTTCATTGCTCTGCCCGGAGTGAAGCTGGTGGTAGCACCAAAAAAAAAGTGTTACAAAATTGGCGCAACGTGGGGCTTAATACTTTTTAAAATTTTAAACTAAGTTTCTTTAACTAATTGAATCGGGCGTTACATGGCGGAAATCCATCGTAGAACGATAATAAAGGAGGGGAGGAGGATCCCACCACACACCCTCGATTCGTCAATCCTAACGCACAACGGTCGAGGATAACCTCCACCAATTGTAACGGAGGAATGACGAACCGAACTCCTCAAGGAAAAGGATGTAGGAGAGGCAAAAGGAAACCCTACCCTCCTGGTTGTCAAAACTTTTGCAATATTCCGCTTTACAAGGTGGCACTTAGTCGACACGTGTTTCGCCTATACACGAGGCATCCTCAAGACTGCTTGACAGCAAGTGTGCTCAGCGCGTTCCGCTCCGCCTTTTTATCACACTATCTCCCCACTACCCCCATTCGTCACCGAGGCACTACGTGATCTATGTTGCCTGTTCGAAAATAAATTGAGTAATGGAGAAGTGTGAAAATCGGTCTGTTCGTTCAACAATGTATCCCCTTTATGTTTAATAATTTCTAATTGTTCTAAAACGCACAGCTTAAAACTTTTTTTACAAAAATGCAAAACTTCTAACGTATTATTACTATCTAAGTTATGACCGGTGTCCAACAGATGTTTGGCAAAATGTGATTTTTCAGTATGGCAATTTCGAAAAGCTGCTAAGTGTTCTTTATATCTAGTTTCAAATGAGCGACCCGTTTGGCCTATATATATGTTTTTACAACGATCGCAAATTAATTTATAAATACCCGATTTTTTGTGACGATCTATACTATCTTTGGCATTACATAAACGTTTTAAAGAGTTTTGGGATCTATAGGCTGAATAAATATTATTTTCTCTAAGTACCCTCGCCACACGCTGAGTAATATTGCCAAAATAGGGTAGACTCGAAGTAAACTTTTTGCTCTCCCTGACTGATGGATACAAAAGAAGTTTAACCATATTATTTTGTTTTTTATTAATCAGAGAATGTATTATCTTTGAGCTATAACCGTTGGACTGCGCAATGTGACAAATAGTATTTAGTTCGTTTTTATATGACTCTTTGCTTAACGGAACGTTTAATAACCTATGAACCATACTATGGAATGCTGCTAGTTTGTGGTTCCACGGGTGACATGATGTGGAAGGAATTGTAGTGTCTGTATAAGTTGGTTTACAATATATTCCGAAACTGTGATTGGTGCCCTTTCTGGAGATGGATAGATCTAGAAAATTCAGTAAGTGGTTTTGTTCTATTTCTAATTTAAACTTGATTCTAGGATGAATATCATTTAATTTATTTAGGAAGATACTCAGTTGTCTATGTGTCCCTGTCCAACCCATAATAATATCATCAACGTATCTGTAATAATACAAAACACTACTGTTCTTGACAATATGGTTGTTTTCAAAGTAGTCCATAAATAAGTCTGCCATTAGCAATGTGATCACCTTTGAGCCCCTTAATGGCAGACTTATTTATGGACTACTTTACTTCGAGTCTACCCTATTTTGGCAATATTACTCAGCGTGTGGCGAGGGTACTTAGAGAAAATAATATTTATTCAGCCTATAGATCCCAAAACTCTTTAAAACGTTTATGTAATGCCAAAGATAGTATAGATCGTCACAAAAAATCGGGTATTTATAAATTAATTTGCGATCGTTGTAAAAACATATATATAGGCCAAACGGGTCGCTCATTTGAAACTAGATATAAAGAACACTTAGCAGCTTTTCGAAATTGTCATACTGAAAAATCACATTTTGCCAAACATCTGTTGGACACCGGTCATAACTTAGATAGTAATAATACGTTAGAAGTTTTGCATTTTTGTAAAAAAAGTTTTAAACTGTGCGTTTTAGAACAATTAGAAATTATTAAACATAAAGGGGATACATTGTTGAACGAACAGACCGATTTTCACACTTCTCCATTACTCAATTTATTTTCGAACAGGCAACATAGATCACGTAGTGCCTCGGTGACGAATGGGAGTAGTGGGGAGATAGTGTGATAAAAAGGCGGAGCGGAACGCGCTGAGCACACTTGCTGTCAAGCAGTCTTGAGGATGCCTCGTGTATAGGCGAAACACGTGTCGACTAAGTGCCACCTTGTAAAGCGGAATATTGCAAAAGTTTTGACAACCAGGAGGGTAGGGTTTCCTTTTGCCTCTCCTACATCCTTTTCCTTGAGGAGTTCGGTTCGTCATTCCTCCGTTACAATTGGTGGAGGTTATCCTCGACCGTTGTGCGTTAGGATTGACGAATCGAGGGTGTGTGGTGGGATCCTCCTTCCCTCCTTTATTATCGTTCTAAGTTTCTTTTCTAAATTCTCTTTTTTCATTTTATGAAGTGGGTTTGGTTGGGTGGTTAGTGAGCTTGCACATTAACCAGTCCGAGACTACCAGTACTTTAATTGGTCGTGCTAATTAGTGTCTAGCACATAAGACCTCTTAGCCTTTTTGTCACAACCTCACTAAAAGTCACTAAGAGGCAACGGGTTCAAATTTTTTTTTCCAAATTTGACATCTAATTAGCCCCTTTTACATTAAATTTATTCGGCCTTTTAGACCCACCCACAAAAAATAAACAACTTGTAAAAGTATTTTTCTTTTTTCTTTTTGATTTTTACAAGAGGTTTAATCAATCTCAACTTTATACAGTTTTCTTGTGAAATCTTTATAACAGGCCACAAAGCCTGTGAAATTTAATTATTTTTTGTTATTTTATATTTGAACCACCTTAACTTACATTTTACATTTGTGACTTGATGCAATAAACTCTGATTGTGTGTTTGCTGTAATATACAACTATTTTACAATATCATAAAGGTGTTATAAAGCCTACATTGTATAAAATACTTTAAAATATGTTTTAAACAGAAGTGCAAAACATTTTGGTGTACCTTCTAACTTTTATTTTTTGCAGGGTAAAGGTCAAAGAGTACTTTGAACAACCTGGGCACTGTGTGCACAAATAATCTGGTCAAATAATGTTATACTAGAAATCTTGTGAAAGTTCTAGAACAACTTAATAATTTTTTACATATTTCATTTTCTTTTGTTCTCACACTTATTGTGAAACAATCTGAATTAAAATATTTTTCACCTAGTTAACTTTATTGAAACAATTTAAGCAATATATTCTTATTTTGTAAATCTCATTTCATATAAACTAAACTTAACTTTTGATAGCATGTCTTCAATACAGAAGTACATAATTTACCTAAGAAAAAATGAACTATGTTATGAACTTGAAATAATTGGCATTTCAGTGACTGCGAATTCTACTGTAGCGAGTTTGCGGAGCGAGCTGAGAGCTGTATTCCGGCTAGCGAAAAGAGGCAGTCTTAAGGCAGTCTCGGTAAAGACTGCGAACCCCCGCTCCGAGCTTCTGTGCGTTGAGCCGAAGGTGCTCGAGCTTGAGGAATTGGTCGCTTCAGGTACCCTTGACCCAAATACTAGGATTAGGACGGCTATTTTTTGGATAGGTTGGCACGATGTGGGCTCGATGTTGATGAGTTGACTGACATCAGGAATAGGCTCATCAAAGTTCTGGCTGTGACCGAACCTGGTAGTGATGATGAATCCGACTTTTCCGAAATTGAGACAGGCCCCATTCAGCAAACTGAAGCTAGGACTCCCATGCTAGGTCTGAGGAAGGAACACTCTGTACGAGGTAGCACACGTAACATAGATTCAGTAGAGGATACAATAGTATATAGGGAACGTCCCATTAATTTAAATAGTTTTAATCTTAAGTATGATGGTTCCACATGTGTGCGTGTCTTCATAGAAAGACTGGAAGAACTTAGGCGTGCACGAGAGGTCAAGGAGTCCAAATTATTACTCGCTTTCTCGGATTTGCTGGTCGGAGCAGCACTGGCCTGGTTCCGAACAAACAGATCCAACTTTAGTTCATATAATGATCTTCTTAACGAACTTAAAGACAACTTTGATACTCCGGATTACGACTACCAACTACGCGGTGAAATTAGGCGTCGTACACAGGCACGAATCGAAACTTTAGTAAACTACATCTCAACCATGTCGGCTATGTTCTCTAGGTTATCAATCCCTATGTCTTGTGAAGAACAATTGGACATTCTTATGCACAACATAAGACCCGATTACATGAAGGAACTAGCTTTAGATGAGGTAGATAGTATAGATAAGTTGAAACAACGAGGTAAACGTCTTGAACTAGCACGTGTTCGAGCAGAAGGCTTTAGTGAACCCGTATTAGAAAGTTTTAAAATTTCATCTGATTTGCATCAAGTCAAGAGTAAAAATGTAGTGAAACCCATCAAACAGGTCTCAGCAGTAGATAATACCCCTAGTAATAGCAAATGTTTACGGTGTGGATATACGACCCACACTACATACACATGTAGGCAATCTAGGGAGATAGTTTGTTTTAGGTGTGGCATGAAAGGTGTCAAAACTCCTGACTGCCCCAAGTGTAATTTATCCCTTCATTCAAAAGAACTAGTAGGGTAGGGCCTTGCGAATGAAGTGGAGGAGATTTGTTCCTTGTCCAACCCCTCCCACGGTAAGGTCCTTTTCAGCAAAAAACTAAATTATATTCGTACTTATTTAGAATTTCAAATTTTAAACTTAAATGTTCTAGGTCTCCTAGATTCTGGTGCGACTTGTTCTATATTAGGGAAAGATTCGCATCATATTTTCTTAGATCTCGGGTTCAAAGTAGAGCACTTTGACTCAGATCGTTGTATTATGACGGCTGATTATACTAGATTAAAGTGTTTAGGCTATATCTCTCTACCAGTTTTATATAACTCTATAAATAAAGTAATAAAATTTTATGTAGTTCCAGAAATTTCTACTTCAATGATTTTTGGGGTAGACTTCTGGCAACAATTTGAATTAGCGATTAAATTAATTTCTCAGAATATTACTCTTGGTCGATTGAATTTTAATAATCCTATAGAAACCTTGTCACTTAATAACGGACTCGAAGAGTACGATAACTTAAATAAGCAGCAAAAATTAATAATAGATAATATTACTGAGAAATTAGATACTACGAGTATAGAGCACCGCAAGGGCAAGGACCGTGTTGTTCCCGATGTTATATCTCGTATTAAGATTAATAGTATAGATGTTAGTTTAACTAAAGATTCATGGTACTTGCATACCATGGAGAATGTTCGGAAACATCCCCAACACTATTCAAATTTTAATATTAGAGATAACTTATTATATAGGTTCACTAAGAACAAATATAACCTAACTAGTGACTTTGAGTGGAAATTAGTGGTCCCACAAGAAGATAGGTTAGAACTTTTAAGGAAACATCACGATGATCCAGTTAGTGCTCACTTGGGAGTATGGAAGACACATAAGAGATTATCCTTAAATTATTATTGGCCCCAGATGTACGAGGATGTGAAACAATATGTAGGGAACTGCGAAATCTGCAAACAATACAAACCCGTCAACACATCTCGCCCAGGTCTCATGGGTAATCCTAAGATAGTGTCTAAGCCGTTCGAAGCTATCTCATGTGATCTTTTAGGACCATTTCCCACCTCTAGGAGTAGAAATGTTTATTTAATCGTTGTATCTGACTATTTCAGCAAATATGTTATGTTGCATCCTATAAGGACAGCCACAAGCGCTGCAGTAGTCAGGTACATAGAGAGGAATATATTTCTGGTTCACGGGGTGTGCAAAAGCATCTAAATTGATAACGGACCGCAGTATGTAGGTTCTCATTTCAAACAACTCTTAGCTAAGTATAACATGCCTTGTCAATATCATGCTATGTGAAGTCTGAACACAAGAGATGGGACGAGAGCTTGGTAGAGCTGCAATGTGCTCTCAACACTGCTGTCAGTGAGGCCACTAAGTTCTCACCCTATTTTCTAGTCCATGGTAGAGATTTTATAGGGGATGGTAGCGTCTATAGGCAGTCTGAGATTGCGTGTCATCCCAACTCCGTCACAATCGACAACCCGGAATCGTATGGGTAGAAACTGAAGGAGTTGGAACTCATTTACGCAAAGGTGAAGAGACATCTCGAAGTCGCTCACTGGCGTAATGAGAAGTATTACAACTTCAGAAAGAGACACATCGAGTTGAAAGTGGGTCAGATTGTCTGTAAACGAACTTTCTATTTGTCAAATAAATCTAAGAATTTTTCTTCGAAACTAGCACCTAAATTTATAAAATGTGTAGTAACAGCTAAATGTTCGCCATTGGTGTATGGTTTGTCTGACATGAGTGGTAAAGCACTGGGTGACTATCACATCAAGGACATCCTGAAATATGGCAATGAGAATCAAGCAAATGGTTCTCAGTCACCGATTGTCTGAATCATCCTCTCTGGGAAGCTATCCTCTAGTGGGTTACCTCTAGTGGGTTACATTAACCATCACAGACACAGTAGTTTAGGAGTCGGCACGGACAAACCAACACAAATATTTTTATGTCTGATGCATAGTGCTATATATTAGGAACTATGATGAGACATCTTTCTTTTAAATCTAGATTAGTTATAATGTAGCATATCCTCTAGGATATTTAGATAACTAAAACCTGTTAGGTAGGCACCCGCATACAGTGTTCCTCCCTCAACAGTATTAGTGTTTAGGTATAAGAAATAGGGAAATACAACCCTATAATCTTTTGTTTAGTAGGAACGTACTTCGTCCCTCTCTTTGTCTCTTTTTACTTAACTTTGTTTAATTATTGTGGCTGCTGAAGAGTCACAATAATAATTGAGTTAGTTTGTTTTTTGCTTCTTCTTAGTAGCCAGACTGTTTGATAGCACATGGTTAAGCTAAGAGAGTTGTCTCTCAAACTTTTTTCGTTCTGCATTTCCTGTCGTTGCTTTTGTTTCGCACCGCAGGAAATCCTCTTATAGGGTGGGAGTGTAACATGCAGTTTTGACTAGCGATATAGTGCGGACATATTGCCGCCAGACGTCGCTAGTTATATTGATGGATAGGATGTTAGTGCCTAGCATTTGCGTATAGATGGCATTACTGGGTCTGATATTCAAGAGATCCCATTTTAGAAATTAGTATGTCGATTACTGAACGACAAAAAAAAGGATATTTTTGACAGTTCTCCAGAGTGGGGTTGAGTTGAAAAAAAGCATAAATAGGACGATTGTGGAAGGATCTAGATCGATTAATGACCTGAGATAGTTAAAGGATACCCGAAGTTCTCCAGATTTCTGAGATATTCTCCAAAATTCGTTAATATTGATTTTTCTTGTGCAAGTTTTGGCCAATCCAGCCAAATTCTATAGCCGTTAATAGTCTTAATCATGTACGAGTGTACTAGAAACCCCGCTATCCACGGAATTGCTGAAAGCGTTGTGGTTTCCCTTGGAGGAAAGGCGCGGAGGCTTCGCAAGATTCTGCTACTTGTTTGTGAGTTGCACTTACAAGTGCCGCTGCTCACGGTCTCTGTGGGCTGTCATCGATAACTGCTGCTCTTAAGGGCAATCCTGGTCCTCGGGCGGTTTTTCTCAGCATTGGGCATCAGCGGACGCACGGAAGCTCGGCGTGAGCGGAATTGTCAGCTCGCTCCGCAAGTTTCGCACCCTAGCACAAAGCTGAGTACTTTTTGTTTTTCTACTCCTGCATTCTGCTTCATATTTTCTTGTGTGTGTGTGAAGAATACCTATTTATAAACAATATACCCTTAGCATTGCATTTATATAATAATTGATACCTGTGATGAACTTATATTGTTAAATATTTATATTATTTTATTGTGAGGTAGATTTTTTTCTTCCTTTAAATAATCGAATACCTTTTTTTATTAAACCTCGTAAAGAACAATTGTGCAAGCATATCATTTATCTCCCAACCACACACATTATTCATCAAGGCGCCCTGGGATATTTCTTTTAAGAGTCTCTCTTCATTGCTCTGCCCGGAGTGAAGCTGGTGGCAGCACCAAAAAAAAGTGTTACAACCACGCCTGTTTCCCATCGGGGTAGGCAGAGATTATGGCTTTCCATTTGCTACGATCCTGACATACAACTTTCGCTTCTTCTACTTTCCATCCATTCATCCAGCCGATCAGATCCAGCCGATTCAATGAAAAGACGGAACTGAATTATTTAATGTAAATACTTTTATATGAATTTAGTGAAAAGCTGTTAATTTCGTATTATTTACGGAGACTTCAATGTCACTGCGTTATACAACTATCATTAATGCTGGTCCTTGGATGGGTGACCAGTTTGAAGCATTTACATTTGCGAGCGATTCCGTGCTTTAGAAGGCACGGTAAACCGTTATTCCCGGTCGCCAATAATATGGCAGTCATTAAGTTGAAGAAATTTCAACAGCACCACATTTTAACAAGGCAATGGGCTTACCACCTGTTACGTAGGACAAAAATGCATACGGTGAAATATAGCTTATGGTACGCCTCTGCCTACCCTTTCGGGGATAAAGACGTGACAATATGTATGTATGTATAGAAAAATGGTAATTATTTACTTATGGAAATACCCTGTTGCAAACTGATAAAATATTATTCAAGTGGTAACCATAAACACTGCTTCATTTTGTTTTATACAAAGGTGTTATATAAATAACGATATGTATAAAGAAAAAAATACATTTGAAGAGTATGACTGTATGTAGACAAACGGCTTTTATTACTAAATACATAATACAGAAGAATAAACAAAGTAAAAAAAAACAGTACTTATCTAGTAATAACTGAAACCGGTTCCGCCTCTGTATTTATGAGTGAACCAGTTAGATTCCTCTTCAGGTATAGTTAGGTATATAGAAAAAACATTTTTAACTACGTACGAGGAAGTCCGAAATGACAAAGAAAACGTAATAACACTTTTCTTGTTAATACAATTTTTGCTATATATATTTTTTTTTAAATTTTATTTAATGCGGATTGAGTCAAGTTTATGTCATGAGAATTTTATATTATTTAAGTATTCGAAGTTTAGAAGTTGGTCAATATTAAAAAAAAATGACTTTAATAAGATTTCCTGCTAACATAACACGGCAATGGGCTCACCACCTATTACGTGGGACAGGAATCCACACGGTGAAAAGTGGGCATATAATATGCCTTCGGGGATAAGGCGTGATGGATATTTATTTAATAAATTAATTTAAATAAAATGTTTTGTAACGGAAAACCGTCATTGATAGATGTATAAATAAGATCTTCTTTTTCTTCTTCAATAACTGAAACCGGTTCCGCCTCTGTGTTTTTGAGTCAAACAGTTAGATTCTTCTTCAGGTATATAGAAAGAACATTTTCAACTAAGTACGGCGAAGTCCGATATGACAAGGAAAATGTAATAACTCTTTTCATGTTGTAACAACTTCTGCTTAAAAATATTTTTAGTGACGCGTTTACCAAATTTTATTAAATGCAAATCGAGTCAAGTTTATGTAAGGAGAATTTAATATTAATAAAGTATTTGAAACTGTAAAAGTTGGTCAATATTAAAAAAAATGGTTTTAATAACATTTCCTGCTTTGGACGTGCCATACTTTCAATGTATTGGGCGACTTATTTAGACTTGTTAAATATAATAGATTTAGTAAAGTATTTTGTTACGGAATAATGTCATTAATAGATGTATAAATAAGATCATCTTCTTGATCTTTGATTGCCTCGGTGGCGCTGTGGTAGTGCATGCGTCTGCTGCGACTGAGGTCCCGGGTCGATTTCGAAAAATATTTGCGTTATCCACAAATGTTTGCTTCGGAGTTTAAGTGTTTCTTATGTATAGTATGTATGTATTTAGAAATATATAAGTATGTTTATTAGTCGTCTAGATCCCATAACACAAGCTTATATTAGTTTGCCTGGCGATCTGTCCTCTCTGACTACCCCGTAAGGGATACAGCGTGAAGATATATAGATATATTATATTAGTTTACTTTAGGCAAGACGCATTGTGTAAATAAAGAAAAAAATCTACAATATTTATTTATTTTAGTGTATTCCCAATTGCTTCCAAATCCTACTTGGATTCAGCGTATAGGGTACACTTTTATTTGGCTTCTAGGAGCAGTCATCGTATAGCTTTTCTTTTTGGCATTGTTGGAGGAACTGCTATCTAATCTTTTAACCCCGTAGCCCTTTAATCAGCAAAGTATCGATAGCAGGAGGGGCCCCACCAAGATCTCTGGGGCCCAAGCTACTCACCTGCTAATTTATGATCATAAATCGTCTGAAATAACATTGTGAATAAATTGAACCTACTTTTCCACAAAATTTACTTTTAACCTGACCGGTTTCGCCTTACGGCATTTCCAAAGGTTTCTCAACAAAAAGTTTAAGAGGCAACCTTTGAAAATGCCGTAAGGCGAAACCGACACGATCTTAACGATCACTTTGTTAAGCAACTTCCGTTATGGCTGTTCCTTGGATGGGTGTTCAATTTGGGGTATTTACATTTATGAGCGTTTCCGTGCTTCGGAAGGCACGCTAAGCCGTTGGTGCCTGTTGCCAGTAACATGACAATCGCTAAGCCAAGTTGTAGGCCTTATGAGCTAAAAATTTCAACAGGTTGCCACATCCTACACTTGTCTATTTCGACACGGCAATGGGCTCACTAATCACCGAACTACTTGGACTAAAAAGTTTCACTAGTTCGGTTACCGTGCTAAATCACCCAACTAGTACGACTAGGTCGTTAACTCAGCGTTCTATAAACGAACACTGCTATGAGTCTCAAAATGTCTAATGTGTTCGGTGGTGTGATCCCTAAACGCTATGTGAAGTATCTAAAGCTTGTGGCGTGTGTAGAGCACAATTGGTGGAATAGTACTGGTGGAGCCGACCGCAGTGCCTGTTATCTGCGTGTATTCTGAAATTAGGTATAACTCGAAAACGTTTGGGCTCTGAGCAGTGAGATGATAGCGGTACCGGTTAGGTGACCAGTAGAGCGGCAGTAACCTGTTAAAATATAGTGATTTTATTAAATAGTGTTTATATTCTCTTAGTGGGTTGCATTCTTATGTAAGATTTGTCAGTCAGTAGTAGACTGTTACCTGCATCTATTACGTTAGCAACGGTGCCCAGCAGCCGTACAATAAATCTATGACAGGCTAGCGATAGTTCTTCTTGCGATGTTCAGTGTCCATTTATTACAGTGTTAGTGATAATAGGAACCCTACAAACTTAATCGATTATATTACCTGTTGCTTTAACAGAGGCGTATTGAGGGCAGTATTGTATCATACTCGTGCTTTTTATCTTTTGGAAAATTGGCTAAACTACTGCAGGAGCAGTAGTTTCACTGATATCTTAATATGTGTGACTTACAGCCCTGGACAGGGCCACATAACCCTCTAAGGCGCGGGACAAATACAAGTGGCGGAGTTGAGGCACGGGCGTAGCGCGGTCGAAGTGCAGGCGCGGCGACGGTGCAGCGCATAACAGGGGCGTCATAAAGGTTAGGCGCATGGCGAACACAGGGATGCATTTTTCATTGTAGTGTATGGATTTATCACGACCACATGACGTCTTCTTCGTAAGATGAAGACGATCTGCAAGCTGTCGGGCATGCCACTGCTAACTGCAGGTTTGCCGAGGCGACGATCCGGCGCCTGCATCCCGCCCGCGCCGCACCCGCTCTTCGCCGTTCCAGTATGTCTCACGCCGCACCTCTTTTATTTATTTTGCCTGCGCTGTGCCCGCGCCTCACCTCCGCCTCTTGTATTTGTCCCGCGCCTTATCCATTATGGTTGGACGTTTTGCCTCTTTCGAACTGCAGGATAGCCCAGAGATTGAGTCTCGGCGACGACGTTTGGTTCGTGTCTTTTAGAAGAGATTGATAGAATTCCCAAAATACACTGAAATTGGTGTTTGATGCTAAATTGTAAGTACATTTTATTTTATTAGTTATTTTGGGTTAGTTCTGGGATATCTTTTTTTACAAAAACTAAAAGCGATAACGTCTTAAAATACGGTCTCAAATACTTTTAAACAGTATTAAGGAGGTAAACAGTATAAGGAGAAAAATGCATACAAGTTAAACGAAAATCGCGATGTTAATATTATATTTATTTATTTATAGTACACACATAATATGACATCACGAGACATTAAAAGAAAATAAGTACTAATTATTATTATATTTTATATAAAAGTATTATCCTACTAATATTATAACCGCGAAAGTTTGAAAGTATGGAGTTTGGTATTCTTTTACGCAAAATCTACTGAATAGATTTTACACTTAACAATAATCAATAAAATAGCTTACACATCAGAATAACACATAGGCTACTTTTCATCCCAGGAAAAAGTTCCTGTGGGAAACGAGAACTGGAAAACATCACCACGCGTGCGGTGGAGCCGCGGGAATCAACTTGTTTTATTATAATCGTAACTATGGAAATCATTTGTTACGAGCTTTGATTCATAAAATAATATTGCTATGTTATGTTCAAAGGCTTATTGTGTTCTAATTAAATACATTTATTAAAAGACTTGAACAAAATACACTTGGCAGACAAACATAATACTGGATATTTCGCGTGGTCTTCTCAACGGGGACATACCAGGGGAATTACGATACCACTTTGGTATAAGACCTTTTTTTCACACGTTTGCTTAAGTGAGTAATTTCTTAAATATGTACTTTCAAAATTTATCATTTTTTGTAAATGTTACAACCTAGTCAGGTAATCTTTCGTCAATGCTGTCTCTATCATTCTGTAAAGTGTGTATTTTTGGAACCAGCAAAAAGCTAAAGTATTATGCAAGGATCGTGAAGCCTGGTTATCTGTGCTCTCTGACTAACCCGTCATACATCGTGAAGATAGTTGTGCGTCCGTATAAATATGGCTGAGTCAGCAAAACGTGATCGATTGCAATTATAACATCGAACAGTCTGGTAGTTAGCGCTTAATTCCGCACACGCTTAGGTGTAAGAATCTACCTAGCTGACATTTTAATTTTGTGACACCTGTCTCAAGTCCATTGTCAAAAAATATGTTTAAAATCTATATATATAAAAATTAATTGCTGTTCGTAGACCAAAAAATTTTCGAATACCCCTTGTTCCTACCTGTGAAATTATGATGGTCGTTCAGATTCTTTTGTTTTTTGTTTAGAAATTTAAAAAAAGAGTCTTTTGGTTATCAAATATCTATCGGTGCGTTGGGAAATTTGTCTGTTTTATATTTCATAGCTGTAGTATGAGTTTCGATCTCTTTGGTCTGTTTTATGACATTGGTAAGAAATAAAGAAAAGTATAAAATAATAGCGTAGGGGACCGCCACCCTACACGCGCGGCCCGACACGGCTGAAAGTGGAGGATGGAGTGCAGGGTAGCTGCGTGGAATGTTAGGGGAGGAATGGCAGATAAGATGAATGAGTTGATGAATGTTATGAATGAGAGAAAGTTAGATGTAGTGTGCTTGACAGAGACCAAGCGCAAGGGCATTTTGTTGTCCTCGCGATTGGCCTCCGGTATGTATGAGTACAAAATGGTAGGTCCTAGAATCCTCTGGATCCGTCTAAAACTTGGTTTGACGAAGATTTTCCTGGTAGCTGCATACGAGTATGAGAGAAGCTCTAAATGTGATAGAAGGAAATGAAAGATTTATAGTATGTGGAGACTTGAATGGATGGAGATAAGACCATGTTAGATGGGAGGCTCAATGCAGATTCCGACGTGGAAGAGGTTGCATGGATCAAGTGTTTTCTCTCCGCATGATCGCGGAGAAGTTTCTGGCTATTAGCCAAAAGGTTTTCTGCGCTTTTGTGGATCTGGAGAAAGCATTTGATAACGTATGGTGTGGACGGCTCGCTACTGCGGGCAATACAGTCGCTTTATAGGGGCTGTAAGGCTTGCGTGCGAGTAGGGGGGGATGTGTCACCTCTCTTTGATGTCTGTACAGGCGTCAAACAGGGTTGTGTCATGTCCGCCTGGCTGTTCATAGTGTATCTAGACAGTTGCCTGTAAAAGTTGAAAGATTGTAATATGGGTGTGAATTTGGGTGACTTTACAGTAAACTGTCTGCTGTACGCTGATGATGCAGTGCTCATGGCCTCATCAGAAGCCGACCTTCAGGCATTACTCACTAATATGAAAGAGGAGTGTGAAAGTAAGGGTCTTTGCTTGAATGCAAGTAAAACTAAGGTTCTAGTATTTGAAAGAGATGACGTAAGAACCAAATGCGAGATTAGGGTAAACCAGGAACGTCTAGAGCAAGTGAATGAAATTGTGTATTTAGGGAGTATGTTTAGCACGGATGGAAGATGTGATTCGGATGTAGAATGGCAAGTAACTGCCGAAAACAGAGTAAACGGTGCTTTGTCCCAATTAGTAGTAGTAGTAAAGCGACAAATCATCGTAAAAGAAGCACGACTGGCGATACATTACGCAGTGCTAGTGTCAACTTTGCTTTACGGTAGCGAAACCTGGGTATGTCAGCAAATGCATGAAAGTAAATTGAATGCTGTGGAGATGCGATCACTTCGAAAATTGTGCGGCGTTACTTTGGCCGACCGAATACGTAACGAAGTGATACGCAATATGGCAGGTTTGAATGAAAGTGTCAGCGTTAAGCTGGAAAAGGGCGTGCTCCGTTGGTTTGGACACGTCCAACGAATGAATGAGAAACGATTGACGAAGAATATATATTGTGCGAAAGTAGAGGGTAGAAGAAGTCAGGGTAGGCCGAGACTTATAGAGGCCGATACTTATGAAGACCACGTGAGCAGATTGCTCAAAAACGGAAAGGTCAAAAGTACGCGGATACCTAGACGTGCGTGTATGAAGCGATTGATGAATCTTGAAGAAGCGAAAGAAGTATGCATGGATCGCGAAGCCTGGCGATCTGTCCTCCCTGACTACCCCGTCAGGGATACAGCGTGAAGATAGTTAGTTATAAAATAATAAAAGTGTTAGTTGGTTGTCGAAAAAATACAATCTATAGTAATTCTATAATAATAATATGGTATAATATATAATTCTCCTGTATGTGAGTTTGTCATCTAGCTCTTCCTAAACGGCCGGACCGATTTAGATGAAATTTTGAGTTTATATTTCTGAGATGAGATGACGATGATGATGATGAGATTCACTGTGATGGCTGACATGCACCGCAGCCTATGAATGTTTGTAACACTAGTGGTACTGAACTCGCGATGCCTACCTAAAACTTCTTTGAGACCCCATTTAAAGAGCCCCATTCTGTAGACATTCGGAAAAATCGAGGTAGGCAGTTTATTGCACAATCCAAGCATACGCTAAAGATAGCCCTTATCAGACGATGCATGCGAGCTCTAAGGACTCTGCCTATTGCCTTGCAAATTTAGCCGTAGATGTAAAAGCTATACCTGACATTTAAAAGTGTAAGTTAGTGACTCTACAGGCATATTATTTCAGTATAGTATATAGTATAAACAGTTCGTTATCTTTTTAATTACTTATACTTGAACCATTATGATGTCACAGAGTAAAAAAAAAAAAATTTTATAAACAGCATTAAGTACAGTTTTATTTATTTTTATTTTTATCGCCAACAACCCCAGCAGCGTCAGTGCAAGTATTCTGTAACCAAAAGACTACAGGATATGTTTCTCTGATTTTTTAAATACAAACGCTTTGGAAAAATAACTCTCATGTGTAATTGTCTGTGACTTCACCCTAAACAAGATAACTAGGGACAGCTTTCGAAAATCAATTATATGCAAGAGCTTTCGAATTCGTTCCGAAAATTTAAAAGATTTCTATCTCGGATTCGTGAAGGCTTATGCTTTCGAAAATATTGCGATAAAGACTGTTTCCTGTGTTGCTTTTCGCACTCTATATAATTTTGACCGAGAGAAACGTTGCCGACATATATGTCAAAAATATAAAAAAAATGTCCCACAATATATTGTGGGACATTTTTTTTACACAACGTCGTCTAGTTCAAAGTAAACTAATATAAACTTGTAGTATAGGATCTAGACAACTGATAAATATACTTATATATATCAGTTATCCTAAACCAATCATAAATATAAACATATTAGACGTAGGGTACACCCAAATTCCAAAACAAATATTTGCAGATCACACAAATATTTGTTGCGCCCCGGGAATCGTACTCGGAACCTCAGCGTGACAAAAGCATACATTACCACTTACGCCACCGAGGTAGTGATACATGCATGCATATATACATATTTACATTTACAGGCGTGCAGGAACCATGTGGTTTTAGCCGGTTCGAGTCCGGCATGACATCCGAGGGCAAAGAAAATCGCCAAAAACATTTGTCATAAATCATGATAATAGAGTTTACTTGTATATTGGATTGGCTGAAAAGGTAAGTAAAAGAAGTAATTAATTAAAAATTTAAATGATTTATTATATTTATTTCAGTGTAACCAACTTGTTATTACAGATCTGTTCACGAAAGATGACCACTGCGCAGAAGGTATTTATTAGGCATTTACGGTCGCCATTTGTGGTCATCCTTCGTAAACCGATCTGTACCATACATTTTATTAATGTGAAAAAAGACAACTTGGCTTGGGACAAGATTTGAACCCGTGACTTTTGCCTCACCAGGGCAATGCTCTGATTCACTGAGCTGCCAGAGCCGTAGCGAAACAAGCTGAAATTCTTCACTATATTGTAATCGACTATTTAAACTGTTGATTGATGGCACATGATGGAATTTGTTACACATTTATATATATATAATAGGCAAAAACTCGAATTGCACGGTAGAACTCGAATGAGTTTATGTTTGCAGCCTTGTTATGTTATGCATGTTGATCCTTACTGTAATTAATATAAATAGAAAAAAAATCACTCACTGACAGACTTCGCATGGGGATTCCCTTTGATACGTAGGTTTCCCCTAAGAAGAGATTTTGCGAAATTCTACCCCTAAGGAAGTATAATAATAATAAATAAATAAATATTGTGGGACACTTTTCACACAGCGCCATCTAGCCCAAAGTAAGTTAATATTAGCTTGTGTTATGGGATCTAGATAACTGATATACATACTTATATATTTCTAAATACATACATATTATACATAGGAAACACCCAAACTCTGAAACACACATTTGTGGATCACACAAATATTTGTTCCGACCCGGGAATCGAACCCGGGACCTCTTGCGTAGCAGTCGGATACACTCCCACCGCGCCACAGAGGCAGTCTAAGTATATAAGGATAAACGGTTGTATTTGTAATTTTCAAAGTTAATAACAGAACTTATGTACACCTGATTTTGGTTACAAATAAATGGGCACGTGTATCGCGGTAAAATTTCACTTATAAGGGGGTAAACAGTGGTTGTAAGTTTATGTGGTAAATTCTTCATTTTCAAACATTGTATACCAAATTTTGTATACCTGCTTCTGTATACAAATAGAAAAACGCGATAAGGAATTTTTATAAATTCTACCCTTAAGGGTGTAAAATAGGGGATAAAAGTTTGTATAAAAGAAAATATTTGAAAACTGATAATTGGCATGAATTAGGGGTGTGGGTGCAACGGGAGTTCGAACCACGTCACAGGCAAATCCTGGGAGTTCTTTTAATCTATATATACAAAAGGGACAATCATTTACTGACTAATTGATCACGAAATCTCTGAAATTACCGGAGCTACAAAGCTACAAATTCACATGGGGGTTCCTTTTAATAGGTAAATGTCCCTTAAGACAGGATTTCAAAAATTCCACCACTAAGACATAATGTATATTCAGTTTCCGCAGTTTCGTCCGCGAGTATATTAATCAGTTGTAACTCATCCACAAGTATTCCAATTTCATTCAGTAATTTGTTGTTAGAAAGGGGATACTGCAAAAGTTGTTTCATAAGACTATAGATGTCTACGCGCCACCCTCTTTAAGTAATTTCTCTTTCTTTGTATGTTTCTCTCATGTGGCACTAATGTAGTTCCGCGGGTCAGCTAGTTTTAAATGAAAAAATAAACACTTGTACTATTCCACATTTCTTTTTTATTTAAAACGTCATTTAAGAGCTTAAACTTGTTTATCTTCAATAAGATAACTATGCATAGCATTTGTATAAATACATATTAAAGTTATCGGAAATAATAAACGCCTGCCAGTGTCGGAATCCCATTATACATAATATAATAAAGAAAGGGCCGGTTTGCTACAAAGGGCTTGTCAGTCTGATTTGTATTAAATACTTCTTCACCTTTACTATATAAATCTGTAAATGATAAGATAATATTATTTTCATACTAAAACTATAAATTAAATAGTTAATGAAATCTGGCTAAACATGACGGATTCCCATCGGAAAATTATATAGATAATAAATGAGTGCACCCCAAACAATGCCTAAAAAAATAACAGTAAAAGGAATTAATAACCTAATATAAACTATAATTTAATTCTTACCCTTATTTTAGAAATCACCTAACATTTTGCAAGTAATATACAAAAAGAAAAGTGTTACGTACCAGTATTATAAGTCTGTTCACCTCCATTTTCATCGATTGTCAGCGAGGTTCTCTGTAAAATTTCGCTCACATAGGGTGCGGGACACGATGCAACCCGTTTCAGTCCCGCTGTCTTAGCGTTGAATATTGTTTCTACATTTGTCTGCAAATTATTAGTCTTTATTTTTCTTATTTATGTTTTTATAAAAAAAATAAAATAAACTTAATTCCAACGTTAATCTAACCTCAACCGTAGGTCAGGTGCACCACCTGACAGGTTGACGGGTTCCAATATAGGTTTTTGTTATATGGTTGGAACCATACACTAGATTGCTTTTGCTGCTAACATATTAATAGAGATGTCCAAAGAATTTTCTTACAAATTGATTAAACATTCAGTAGTACGGAAAATGTATATTATACCAGAAGGATTTATAACTTTTTGGAATAATTAAAGTTACTTTTTCAACCTGAAGCACAGGTTTAGTTTCACTCAGATGATAGTATTAGAAGCGCTTGTATCTCAGCTAACTCAGTGTTCTGTTAAAAATCACGTAAGCATCTTTCCCTGTGCTGCGCCTGTCCATTTAAACACCTAAATGTGTAAGTTTAAATAATTTATAACCTAACCTAAAAAAAAAAAACCTAAATGTGTAAGTTTAAAAAATTGTATAAGATTAAATGTCGGCGTACATGGCGTACAACTTGGCCCTCCTCCGTCTATCCTTCAGGGTAAAGGTTATATTAAGTTGTGATTAGACACGATACAAGTTCTGTAGTAAATTGATTTACTTTAAAATATCGCTTTAAAATATAACTACAATTCTTGGTCATTTCATATCGGTTTCTTGGTCATGTGGTTTAGTTTACGACTTGACACACGATTTCGAAATCGGTGGTCGTGGGTTAAATTTTGGACCGAGGACAAATCTCTGTGTTTGTTGTGTTTGAGCACACGAATTTGTTCAGTGTCATATAACTTATCTGTAATATGTACGTATTTAGAAATATATAAATGTCTTTTATCTAGAAACTATAGCCCAAGCTAATATTAGCTTGATTTGAGAATTTTAACAGTGTAAAAATGCAGATTTTTTTTTTTGCAAATTGTAACCCACCTTCATAAACGGATATTTTCTAGAACCAGATGTCGCTTTGAATCTTGGTATATATATTTCCAAATTTGTATTACGCATATTTTCAACATCTTCAAGGACTTTATTATCAGGTGATGATAGTTTTTTCAATAAAAATGTTACGTCATGGATAAAATTTGGTAATAATATTAGTAAACTGAACTCCCCACCCTTATAGTTCAGTTTCAACATCTGAAAAGTATAATATTATCAGAAACAACAAAATGCAATAGCGTTACAAGTAATAAAAACACAGAATTCTTACTCTACATCTAAGAGACCGGCTGTATCCATGTAAAAATGTGCCTCTTTGATACATCATTGACTTCCTAACAATTCTTCCATCTGTATAGAAGTTCATCATAATTGTTCGATTAAATTTACTTTCCCATTCACCCTGTAAACAACAACGAAAAACTGAAATTGCTTAATAACCTATCCTTGTTATGTAACTGACAAGAAATACTGTGTTAATACTTTTTTCATATCTCCTGCGGGTTGCCAGATTAGAAAACTAGAATATCTGGACAATGGTACAAAATATCTGGACAAATAAAAAATATTTTTTTATTTATCTATCATGCAATATCCCGAAGGGGTAGCAGAGGCATATTATATGCCACTTTTCATCATGTGTATTCCTATCCCACGTAATAGGTGGTGAGCCCATTGCCGTGTTGAAATAGACAAACGCAGGTTGTGATTACCTGCTGTTGAAATTTTTCTAGCCGCCCATAAGGCCGTTAACTTGACTTAACGACTACCATGTTACTGGCAACCGGGACCAACGCCTTAAGATGTCTCCAAAGCAGGGACACTACTTACTTTGAAAGATTCGGCACTTATCAGGATTAACCTGGTCAATGATGATAACATATACGAGGTTATAAAATTCTTTATATTATTATTGGTACTCCTTGCGATCTGAAAAGTAGAATAATAATCCACTTACTCAAAGTTGTTGACATTATAATGAAAGTAGTCAATGTTAGAGTACCTATTTTTTTTCTACTAATGAGGTGACATATCAGTATTCGGTCCACATGACCAAAATTGGTCATTGTGACCTATGAACATTTGCAACACTACAGGGGGACAGGTCTACTAATTCAGTTGCATTAGAAGAGAATAGAAATCGTCGCTCAATAGAGAGCCGACAGAAAAAATTGACAGTTTTCGTACTCGTAGTCTACTATTACAATTGCGCTCCAATAGAACTCTCGGCCGGCCGATATAATGTAATTTTTGGTAATCTATATTAATATTTTGATAGCTAAAAACAGCTATTTCGTCTTTATTCTGCAGTTTGAGAAGTGTGATTGTGAAATATTTAATAGTTATAGTAGAGTACTTAGTTTTGGACTTATGAACCGCTATAAAAAAGGACTAGAAGGGTTTTCTATTAG
Source organism: Thumatha senex (assembly GCA_948477245.1). Taxonomy (NCBI): domain Eukaryota; kingdom Metazoa; phylum Arthropoda; class Insecta; order Lepidoptera; family Erebidae; genus Thumatha; species Thumatha senex. The sequence goes on from OX419724.1 coordinate 27,927,917, forward strand.
AAAATAGTAGACGTGGCCCCTGGTGTTGAACTCACGCTGTCACGATCCATTGGCGTATTGAAACGGACAGTGGTAGACTATACCACTACTACATAGTACTACGGTGCACCATGTATCAATAGAGGTAATGACGCTGGCACCCATACGGGCTTTGGGGTCAGAAAACAGTTGCTCCCAACAATACCGAAAATGAAAGGTCAAATGATAGCTGTTCCTAATAGTTATATACCCCATTCCTCATATCCAGAAAAAATTGAAATAATTGGGAATAAACGAAGAGAGAAGAAGTCATAAACTGTGACTATTTGTTGCTATGTATAAAATATAATTTTCAAGCCCCTACTTGGTTTAACTAGTACCATGTTACCCGAGACGTGCCTTCAAAAATCTCTGAAATGAAAATACTATAAACGATTATATCGCATAACTGACGGTTGCGCAAGATGCATAAGCTGAGTAATGTCGAAAATCAAAAACCAAACTATAGATGATAGTTTGCAGAAAACTGAATTTGTTGCTGCGGGCATCGCAAAAAGTATTTAAAAGTTTACTCACTTCGTCGCTTATAATTCTAGCAGACAGTGGATTTTTGTAATCATATGTTTCTGGAGATATCTGGAACTTGTCCTCTAGTAGATTTTTGAATTCTTCCGTAAAGGGGCAGTCATTATCACTAATAATTTTAGATGCGGAATCATACTGAATACCAGTGCGATAAGCTTTAAGGTCTGTTTTTAATATCGGCAAGACGCATAAAATCTAAAAAGAAGTAGATCATTAATGACTGCCTCGGTGACGCAGTATGCAGCGGCCGCGACCGAGGTCCCGGGTTCGAATCCCGGGCCGGAAAAATACTTGTGTGATCCACAAATGTTTGTTTCGGAGTTTGGGTGGTTCCTATGTATGTATTTAGAAATATATAATTATATTTATATCAGTTGTTTAGATCCTTTTTTATCTTTGGAGTGAATATTATGGAAAGATGTATGCAAGAAAAAACAGAGATGCCACATTGGGAAGTGGAGCTCACTTCGATGCTCCGGATCCCGATGTCATTGAAGTCATTAGTATGAAAGAAATAGAACAAGCGATTAGAAGTATGAAATGTGGTAAGGCTGCGGGAAAAGACAGAGTTACTGCTGAGATGATCAAGTACGGTAGGTCGCGTGTCTGGGACACACTATGTCTGTTATGCAACTTGTGCTGGCGGACGGGTGAGGTCCCAGATGACTGGCGAGTAGCAGTTGTAGTACCTATTTACAAAGGGAAAGGCTCGCGCCTAAACTGCTCCAGCTACAGGGCGATCAGCTTGGACAGCTTAGCTAGTAAGGTGTATGCAAAGGTTATAACGGCACGAATGCAAGAAAAGTCTGAAAGGTATTTATGGGAGGCTCAATGCGGATTCCGACGTGGAAGACTGTAAGGCTTGCGTGCGAGTAGGGGGGGGTGTGTCACCACTTTTTGATGTCTGTACAGGCGTCATACAGGGATGTGTCATGTCCGCCTGGCTATTCATAGTGTATCTGGACAGTTGCCTGCAGAAGTTGAAAGATTTTAATATGGGTGTGAATTTGGGTGACTTTACAGTAAACTGTCTGCTGTACGCTGATGATGCGGTGCTCATGGCCTCATCAGAAGCCGACCTTCAGACATTAGTCACTAATATGAAAGAGGAGTGTGAAAGTAAGGGTCTTCGCTTGAATGCAAGTAAAACTAAGGTTCTAGTATTTGAAAGAGGTGACGTAAGAACTAAATGCGAGATTAGGGTAAACCAGGAACGTCTAGAGCAAGTGAATGAAATTGTGTATTTAGGAAGTATGTTTAGCGCGGATGGAAGATGTGATTCGGATGTAGAACAGCGAGTAGCTGCCGGATACAAAGTTAACGGTGCTTTGTCCCAGTTAGTAAAGCGACAAAGCATCGTAAAAGAAGCACGAATGGCGATTCATAACGCAGTGCTAGTGCCAACTTTGCTTTACGGTAGTGAAACCTGGGTATGTCAGCAGATGCATGAAAGTAAATTGAATGCTGTGGAGATGCGATCACTTCGAAAATTGTGCGGCGTTACCTTGGCCGACTGAATACGTAACGAAGTGATATGCAATATGGCAGGTTTGAATGAAAGTGTCAGCGTTAAGATGGAAAAGGGCGTTCTCCGTTGGTTTGGACACGTCCAACGAATGAGTGAGGAACGCTTGACGAAGAATATATATTGTTCAAAAGTAGAGGGTAGAAGGAGTCAGGGTAGGCCGAGACTTACATATGAAGACCACGTGAGCAGATTGCTCAAAAATGGAAAGGTCAAAAGTACTCGGATACCCAGACGAGCGTGTATGAAGCGATTGATGAATCTCGAAGAAGCGAAAGAAGTATGCATGGATCGCGAAGCCTGGCCATCTGTCCTCACTAACTACCCCTTCAGGGATACAGCGTGAAGATAGTTAGTTAGTTTTTTTTTGTTTAGATCCTTTAACACAAGCTTATATTAGCTTACGTTGGGCTAGACGACGCTGTGTAAAAAAATGCCCCACAATATTTATTTATTTACAATGTCCCACAATATTAAAAATATAATGACAAGATAATAGGGATAGAGGATGTCGCTCGCGGCTCTTTTCTCCACTTTTTCATCATCTTACCAACAATATTTTATGAAATAATTTTAAAAGCAATTTGTATGGTGACTATACATAATTTAATGTTGACAAAATTTTACGAGGTTGCCCTAAGGTGTATAAGGTAAAATATTTCATTGGTTTCGAGCGTGGGTCGGTAGCTTAGCAGACTAAAGTTGTGCTGAATCGAGCAGGGATGAGGGTTCAAACCCCCGCTTGACTTCGTAATTTTTTCCTAATTTAATTTTTATGTTACAAAGATATATTTCCAGAATAAAAAGTAACCAAACCTTTTTCCATTGTGAAAGTCATCAATCCGTTGAGTTCTTATGATGTGAAAGAAGGACAAACATATAAACAACAACACATATATTGAAAAAATTTGAAGGCTTAATAATTTACATACATTTTAGCACAGTAAAAATTGATTTAATTAAATAAAAAGCTTTGATGTACCGTACGTTCAATGATCATAATAGGATTAGATTTTTTTATATACCACTGAGATGGCAGACAAGCGTACGGCCCACCTGATAGAAAGTGGTAACCGGAGCCTATGGACGTTTGCAACACCAGAGGCTCGCGCTGCCGACCCTGAATAATGCATTCAAAGGTAACTAGGCCAATGTTAAGTAATAGTAAAAATTTTAGTTCCGCTGACTATTTTAAATATTGCGTAGTTTAAATACTTTATTTTGTAACCTGTTTTTTATTAAGATTCAGGACTCGTTGTAGTTCTATTGAAGTATTCTCCGATGCGAGCAGCGCCAGTTGTCCCAATAGATACATTATTCCTGTACCACCAAACAAGTGGTCTTCCCGACTTCGATGTGATTGTGCCTGAAATAAAAAAGTAACATACTGGTCAGAATTATACGCTCTCGTAAGGGGCTCCACCAAAACCTTCGAAGCCCAAATCAATCTCACGTGCAAGTTCGTACACCTGCATCTTCGCGCGTTCGTACACATCACAACACGCAACAAATCCTCTTTCTTACAACGGCCGAGGATTTGGCACCAGCTTTCCTTCTGTTCCGAGTCCGAGACTACCAGGACTTTAATTGGTCGTGCTATCGTAATTAGTGTCTAGCACATAAGACCTTTTAGCCTTTTTGCTACCACCTCACTAAAAAAGGCAAAGGGTTCAAAATTTCTTCCAAATTTAACATCTATAGACACATTTTATTTTATTAAATTTATTCGGCCCTTTAGACTCACCCCAGGTACGTGCTTCGGAAGGCACGTTGGTCCCGGTTGCTAATAAAATGGCAGTCGTTAAGCCAAGTTGAAGGCCATACGGGCGGCTTAAAAATTTCAACAGCAGGTCGCGCTGTCCATTTCAACACGGCAATGAGCACACCACCTGTTACGTGGGACGAAAGTGCATACGTTGAAACGTGGGCGTTTAATATGCCTCTGCCTACCCCTTTGGGGATAAAGACGTGACAATGTGTATGTGTGTGTGTATGTGTTTCCTTCTGAGGGCGTCGCTCCGATAAGAGCAACCAGCCTAAACTAAAATGAATAGGTATAAAAGGAATGCGGCTAGAGATAGGGCGATGCCGCAACACGGTGCGCGGGAGCTCAACCCGACTTCTGTGGCAAGTGGGCTAGGGCTGCGGTGTGTAGGGCCATCAAGGCTAAAAAATTTAGCCCAAACACGTATCCGCTTCGAAACGTGGAACACTGGAACGCTGACTTGTGTGATAGAGTTAGCCGTTTACGTATTGAAATTCCCTTGGCGAAAATCTCATGGTCCCCTCGAGTCCAGCACTATTGATTCATAAAAGGAGGTACTCCGAATGTTTTACGGGAGTTTTGAAAATGTATTATTGAATTTTAACTTTGCTATCTTAGGTCGTTGCTACTCGCACCGCCATATTGACAATATTGCGTCTTTCGTCACGTCACGAGAGTAGCTATAGGTAGAGGGTGGACCGTGAAGTTATAGCCGAGGTAATTTCCATACTTAAAAAATATGGTACCCTAACAAAAATTAATGGAAAGTAATAAAAAATCGACTACATACATATAGTATCTTGGCAGTAAAACTAAATAATGCCTTTGAATATTGTTTCAGAGCCTCCGTCTCGCAAGTTTTTAGCTGTGATGGGCTAGATGTTGGGGTGCTATCAATTATAGGCGTAAGAGTTGTTTGCCCTGTAATATAAATAAAAATAAAACTATTAATTTAATATTTCAGCAACTTCTATACTATTTTAGGACTGTATTGTATACGTCTAATACATTATTATACAGCCCTATAACTTAACGACAGCGGGGTTCTCAGGCTAGATCTTCAAGATCTATGTATACTTATTTCGCTTCCTGTAGGTTCATTAATCGCTTAATACACGCACCTCGGGGTTTTCGACTACTTTTGACCTTTTCGTGTCTGCTTATTTGGTCTTCGTATTAAGTAACGGTCTATCCTGACTCTTTCGATCCTCTACTTTGGCACAATAGAAATCCTTCGTAAACCGTCCCTAACTCATACGTTCAATGCATCCAAACTAATAGAGCACGCCCCTTTTTAACTAAATGCTGACACTTTCATTCATAACTGCCATTTTTTATTTTTACACGTTAAACCATAACGTAACTTTTCACAATATTTCATACCTAAGGAATTGCAAATTAAACTCGCCGCAAGGGCCACAGCTAACAACAACTTCCACATGTTTACTGATAACATTATTAGGCAATTAGTCTTTTTATACCAACACTAACATTATATGTCATCAATTAATTATCAATAAAATACATCCGGTTTTACAACGCAACATGTGGATTGCTACAACATTTCAAATGTTTCTATATTACAGACAGTAAATATTTCGACTAGGTGTCATATTGCTATGAAAATACAACAGTGGGTAAACAATAAGTTGAACTAGTGCAAAGAGTATTCAAACAATTGATTCTTTGTTACCATATAACAAAGAATCAATTGTTTGAAAATAAATCCGTAGATAAAAATATAGGTGACTAAATGATTTTACCAACTAGCGTTCAACGCAGGGTGTGTTACTTTTTAACCTCCGATGAATTATTTTTTGTGGCCTATGCCAGATTTCTAACATTTACCTGTCTTACGAACGAAACTTAACAAAGTCATACATATAAAATGCCAGATATAAATGAAAGTGTCAGCGTTAAGCTGGAAAAGGGCGTGCTCCGTTGGTTTGGACACGTCCAACGAAGGAGTGAGGAAATATTGACGAAGAATTTTCGTAAGAGAGTAGAGAGAAAAATTATTGTAAGAGAGTAGAGGGTAGGAGGAGTCACGGTAGGCCGAGTTAAAAGTACTCGTATACCCAGACGTGCATGTATGCAGCAGTGCAGTGCATTAATGAATCTGCGGGAAGCGAAAGAAGTATGCATGGATAGCAAAGTCTTGCTATCTGTCCTCTTTGACTACGCCGTAAATACAGTGTAAAGATACAGCGTGAGTTTAGGATCCGCTGTGACTAACTGCAGAGAACATCAGAGATTTAAATGTTTTTATCGCCCTTGTTTAAAGCGACTACCGCCTGACCGCCCGACCTCTTTGTGGATGATTGAAACTATAACTATGTCTTTCAGCTGTGCTATAACCTTATTCGTCAGAGAGCAGTTGCTTGCATTTGCAGGTGAGGATGTTTTCCGGAGACCATGGTGGGCATAATTAACTAACCTAACTAGTAGTAGAGTTTATCACGGTTGCACCTTTAATGTTCGCAAGATATGTATAAAATGGTGCTGTCAATTTGTGCTCTCCTGATGGCTTTACCACCTTGCCCCACCAACATTACCTACTTTTAATATTATCACGTAAGTTATATCGTATCTTTTTTTTCAGTTATTATGTTGTAATAATATCATTTAATGAGAAAAGCAGATCCACGCACGGATTCATTCACGCAATTTGTGTTGTAGTTGAGGACATACACCACATTTAAATAGAGTGTACTCGCAATGAAACAGCAAGAAACTGGATTAAACAGATCCGACGGAGCTTCACAGTCTATTTGGCCAAACCTAATTCTGGGCAGGCGATATATATAGATAAGAAATTCTGTCTTCTTAGTATGTATTAATGTATTTTAGTGTAACGAACTTATAAGGTTATCATAGGACGACATGTACAATTTGTAAATACAGAAAAAAATTGTTGTAATAATATATAATAAATATTACATCAAAATTATTATGACAATCTAGCTGTGAACCTAATCAGTATCTTAGTTTTACCTTAATTCCCAAATTATTAAATTTTCAAGCATGAATCTATTGGCACTTGGCACATCTTATTGTCTCTATTGTAGTAGAATGTCGCTTTCTTCATGTGTTCTTTGGGTTCTCACTTATTCATGCAGCAATTACTGCACTGCACTATTATTAACTCTAACTATACTAACTCAAATGGTTTAGTCCTTTTTAATCTGCTTACTGTGTTTGTAGTATCTAGCAGTTAGATAGCCTCGACATTCACATGTTGATGAAGTCTTTCTTATCCTCCACTTCGCAGCTCATCTTGTGTCGCTTCAATAGTAGTCATGCCTCACTCTAGTAAATGAGTATATACATTTTTAAGGTACTTAAACCAGAATTAAAATAATAGACTTTTTAAAATACTTTTAATTCATTTATTAAAAACTGGCTATATATTATTGTTCATGTATTCCAACCAATTCGAACTCACTACATCGTTTATTTATGATTCCATGAAGATACACATTTATTTTTAAAGTTTTTTAATAATGCTCTGTAGATAAATGGGACTGTTGAAACTTTGGCACTTTGTTTTGTGGAATGTTTTATATAAAACATAAAAATTTTTCACTTACAGAATTGAACTGAAACTGACTGACTACTTAACATTTATCATCACAAGATCTACACTCACTTTCTTTCACACTCGATTTTTAAAAACTCTTTTATTATTATAATAAATAAATAATAAATATCCATCACGCCTTATCCCCGAAGGAGTGGCAGAGGCATATTATATGCCCAATTTTAACCGTGTGGATTCCTGTCCCACGTAATAGGCGGTGAGCCCATTGCCGTGTTGAAATAGACAGACGCAGGTTGTGGCTACCTGCTGTTGCAATTTTACAAGCCGCCCATAAGGCTTTCAACCAGGCTTAACGACTGCCATTTTACTGGCAACCGGGACCAACGGGTGAACGTGCCTACCGAAGCACGGAAACGCTCGCAAATGTAAATGCCACAAAGTGGTCACCCATCCGAGTACCAGCCATAGTGAAAGTTGCGTAACTCAGTGATCGTTTACAGAACACTGAGACCGTTACAGTTACTTATGTTTATCAATCATGCCTTATCCTGATGAAGTTACCTACCCTTTAAAAATCTTTACGAGTTTACTACGCGATTATTTTGGCAGTTATAAAATGATTTTTGTTTGGTAACCCATGATAACCCATGTAAATTATGCACATGTCTTACGGCAACATTTAAGAGTCCCTGAATTGGTCATTCAACTGGTTATCATCACTTTAAACAATTTTTTTTTAAATATTTGACTCATCAAAATAGCGCCGCCCGCCTGATGGAAAGCAGAAACGACGATCCGTGACTGAGGGCCGCTATTCCAGCCAGTAGGACCCTGATAGCGACCCTCAGGTTGACGGCCCAGAAATATGCCTTTTCACGCTTCTCTTAAAGGACCCAGGATTGTAAGAGGAGGGAAACACGTGCGCTAGCAGAGAGGACCATGCTTTTATGGTGCGACACAAGAAAGACCTGTGGAATCTTTCGGTTATGGGCACAATTGTATCCACAATGTGAGGATGACATCTCTGCCCCGTCCGTATTGTTCGGGAACGGAAAGGAGAGGGAGGGATCAAGTGGAAGAGTTCTTTAGAACACTCACCGTGATAGATACGTTAAAACGCCGCTAAGCTGGCGACCGTTCTGCGCATCTCCAACGGTTCAAGACTGCCAGTGACATCTTTTTTCATCAAATTTTATGTTCTGAAGAGTTGGAACGGGAAGGAAAGGGGATTTTTCTTGCAGTAAATGCACACGCCTGCGATTTCCTGGCATTGAACTCGACCAGAATATTAGTACCCCACCGTGAGATGCGGTCCTAATTCCGATCAAGCTCCTTGTAGCGCCATGCTCTTTGTAGTTCTACATAAACTAATTTGATTTATAATAAAAATATGCCGTCTTGAAAAGTAATTTGCAACACAATTGCGTGGTACACGTACCTACCTGATAATTTACTTCGATGGTGGAATTTCATTAGGGTAATAACACTAAGGTAATGTTTTGAAGGAATCATTAATTTGTCGGTGCATTAATAGTGTTGGCGTGATCGATGTCGTGTGGGTGAATTACTGTAGAAGCAATGTGGCTTGCCTCTAGCGCCGTTATTATAAAATCTGACTTTATAAAACTTATACATTGTAGAGGACACACGTTTCTTCCCCCGCTTAATATTTTAGGTATTCCATTTCACCCCTTAGGTAGTATAGTAATCTTGAAATATTATTTCTTAGTGGGCAACAAGCTTAAAAAATCAAGTTTCTAGGTGCCAGGGTTTTAGTTGATCAGAGATAACAACACACGACCATACACCGCGTGGTTTTTGTCGCTGGAAGTCCTTCAGAGCATTCATGAGAAATGTATAAAAAATATTAGTAAGTGTTGGTCAGAGTGAAATTTGGAACTTATATAAGGATACAAAAAACGATTTTAAAATAATAATTCCATTTGAAATGTTACGAGAGCCATAATACCTTGAACACATAATACTAATACAATACCTCTGTCAAAACTAGGTACTTCTTTCTCCATGCCTTGTCAATTTGAATCCTGATATATAATTGAGTTTATTTGTTTAGCTTTCTTATCAAAACTGCTGCACATATTTAGCGGAAACACTACACTGAGATTAGAGCATTGGAGACTGTAATGTTTAAAATAATTGTCTTTTTACGAAAGTAAATTGAGAAATAGGTAAAAAAGTAGGTGTCTTTAAATTCCTACGATTAGTACAATCCAGCAGTCTCGGTGGCGTATTTGACTCTTGACTCATTGCATGTGACTTCCTCGCTGAGCTCTCGGGTTTGGATCTTGGTCGAAACTAATATTTGTGTGATCCGGAAACAAATATTTGTTTTGGAGTATATGAATGTTTACTATGAGTAATATGTATTTGGAAATATATAACAATGTTTACCAGTGAACGTATACAAAAGCCCAAGGCACAGGTTTGTTATTAAACACCGTGATTTCCATACCGTTAGGCAGTTCGTGTCCGCCCTGTATGGATTCGACATTAAAATGCCAGAAGTATTAAAATATTTCACAAAGGATAACGCAGTTTTCGATGTAAAACTATTATAGCTATTCATGAAAATATAGGTTCACGATTTAAGGGCCACTAAAATCTTTTAAACTGCTAGGTAACATTAAAAGAGGTAAATGGGTTTGTTACCTGACTCTAGTTTTAATTGTATGTGCACATCTACTAGTATTATCCTACCCCGGATAATACTAGTAGATGTGCACAAATTATGGCAGTAAATTGTATGTCCATTTGCATTGGAACTGAGGGAGCGAGTGCACATTTACCATTTACCAGAGCTTAATGGTTAAACTATTTTAATATATCACTTTATTCAATTTAGTAATTGATTAAGATGCAAGAACCAGGTAACGACGCAACCGCCCTTTTTTATATTATATTTGCCCTAATTTTAGATTATACTCAAATCATAACTCCAATCTTTCCAAAAACTTTCTACGTACCAATAAAAGCGGACCTTAGGCTCCATCAAGAAGAAGATATTTCAACATAAGAGACTGTTACTTCAAACGGTCTGTAGGAAACATGTCAGTCTAGAATATGACATTGAAGTCACAAAAAAGCGCCGGACATGGAAGGTCTGCCAAAACCAAAGACATGGAAGTGCGCTAGCAGCGCGCCACTATACCTAATGTTGTCAGAATCTTACGAAGATACAGAGAATTTGATTAAAATAAGTACACTTTAATTGTAATACATCCATACATCACACACACACACACACAAACACTTACATTATTTATTCTAATATAATTACGTTTTCTCTTACCTTAAGGCAACTAGGATACGCTTCACTTTTAAATAAGCACTGTATCAAATAAGTTCGAGAGCTCTGTTACCCATACCACAAGTTAAATCTTACTTTGGGTACCAGTGTTCAACATAACTAATGTTTATGATAAGACTTTAGGCTAAGTAATGTGTTTGTTTCCTTTCTTTCCACGGGTATCTTCTTTCTTTTTTTTAAAGAAGGCTTTTGGTAGGCGTACATGGGGACATACTGGTCCAACACGCAGAGGCCCTTTGAGAATTTTAATCTAATAGGAATTGGGACCCCCACTGCAGACTATCCATGCCCGCCTTATGTTTATTATTATTATTATTATTTTGGATAAGCAGAGTTGCATGGCGGTAATTCCTGGCATAGGCATCAATCTTTATGACATTTATCTGGTGGGAAGTTAGTGTCTGGCTAAGCATTCTCCACTAGGTCAAAGAAAAATGAACAAACTCAAAAAATCGTACCTTGACCTCGTATAGTATTAAAAATACAATGAATAAAGAAATGCAGTGAATATAGCTTAAAACTAACATAACATTAGCTCTTAGACTAACTGTTTTCACTGGTGATTAATGGCACTTGGTGGAACTTGCTACACATCTTGAACTATTATTTATTACTGAAACCTGACCGGTTTCGCCTTACGGCATTTTCAAAGGTTAGCACATATTATATTGTTGTTGTAACTTATCATATTGTACTCAATGACATCCGAAATACATAAAATATGTGCTAACCTTTGAAAATGCCGTAAGGCGAAACCGGTCAGGTTTAAGTAATAAATAAGTGGAACAGTACAAGTGTTTTAGTTCAAGACTCTTAGACTAAAATTTTTTGACTGAATATTTTTTTGTGTATTTAAGAGTAGCTTTACAAGGGGGAGACATGGTCACTGCCTTCTGTGTATCAAACCCTCTATAAATAAATAAAGATTATAAAAGAAATAACACTGGCTCTAGTGTAGATACTAAAAGTACCTTTGTATCAATACTAGAGCCTCATACATCAATCAAAAGATACCCACATTATCTCTAGCTATAAGGTAAACTTGAGTTATTTCAAAGAACTTAGTAACATATCCATAAAAAAAATTCTAGCACTCTGTACACTTGTCGGTAAATCATTAATATGCTACATTTATATTAGTATAAACTGTTTATTCACAAAGTAACACGGTGTCTAGTTCATATTTTACACGGATCTAATACTATTTTTGTATGCGTATTGGATACCTTTGTCATATTTCGTACAATCAGTATCAACCCCATTAGTGATTGATTTTTTAAACCGGTGCCTTAGTCATGTTGGTACCATTTACTTCTTATTATTCGCCCCGTGGCCGCACTTTGCCTATTGAACTCTAGTCAAAGATATAAAATTAAAAAAAGTGTAAGTCGTATTTCCTTATTTTAATATTTTTACCATCATCATTTAATAATTTAATCACGAAAATAGATCGTCAATGGGCTCACCACCTATTACTTGGGACAGGAAGGCATATGGTGAAAAGTGGGCGTATAATATGCCTCTGTCACCCCTTCGGGGATAAGGCGTGGTTGTTAAACAAACGAAATTAGATAGTCCACGAGTTGACTTCAAGGACTTAACCTTGGATTTGTGAAATTTACCAAGAAACAAAATGTTTAGGTAGGTATACAACTTCTTAGCATATAGATTGAACTGATATTTAGACACTGACAAATACAATATTGGCTACGCACCCGTTGGACCTCCAAGTTTGGACCTCATCAATAAATATTACACTTTTGACCTCTTTTTGCCGTTTGGACCTCATAAATTGGATTTTAAAAATAACATTTTAGTTTAAAAAGTAACATTTTAACAGTGTTAACAAGTTAACATTTTAAAAGTAGAAAATAAAGTTTAATAAATTTGAATTATGAACTAAGAATTAGAAAGCGTTTTTTACAATAAATTAATATTATTGTAAAAAACGCTTTTTTAAAGATATTTTCAAAATGATAATTCTTCTACTCATATCTGTCAATAAAATATTTATAACTGTTGACACTATGCACGCTTTTTAATTTATTGTGGCAAGTTTCTTCCTAACTTAATTTATATCGCCTGATAAATGACATTACAGGAAAATTTCCTCCTATTTGCCATCATTTTCCATTCTAGTCTACATTTTCTATTTTCTTTACACCAAAAATTGCCTACGACAATCGATATTGTTGCAATTAACGAATATTTCTTGGAAACTGTTGCGACCTATAGAGAAAAATACACCCACCCACATTCATTTACTACGGTCATTTGGTCAAAAATAACATAAATTCATTTTAATTTTATTCAATGATTATTCAAAAGACTAGCCAAAAGATTGTATACAACGGTCTAACAACCAAGCCACTTCTAGATATTATTTATTACCCGAACACAAAACCTTAACATCACAGCATTGTTCCATTTCCAATATGGGAACCTTTTGTGCTCATGGCACACTAATCTTCATAAATTACACTTGATTAAATTTTATTTTGTTAAACATTTTGCCATCATCTTGTTATATTGACATTTATTTATGTTGCTTGTTGTAGACTTTTGTATTGAATTTCAAATGTCAGTTATAGTTGCTACTGAAACCATACGTCAATTTAAATTAATGGATGAATATTTAGTATAATTATTTATTTTCTTTGGGTTTAATTATTTCGACTTGTTTTATATTATTTGCAACTGTTTTATAACATTAAATATTATGTCAAAAACTACTTATCAGATTTTCATTAAAATAAAATAACATTTACTTTGAACAAAGAACATTAGTAACAGAATTAACAAATCAATTCCTGCCATTATGCACAGTAAACTACTCAAATTATTGCAGAGTACGTAAGAATCATCGTGCATCATTTACATGCTTATCGGTCACCTATTACACTTATGATTATTTTATAAAATACTAAGGTATAAGAACAAGCATCATACGACCCACTTGATGGATAGTTGATGCTGTGTAGCCTAGGGATGTTTGCAACTCCAGAGATATTATAATTACACAATTTATACAATTAGCACAACGTATGACATTTTTGCCCCAACGTTTTATCTTACTTCTTCTGTTTTTATAAGATCGTTAGATTTAAAATTGTTAAAGCAATTTAATACCGTCTTCCAATCTAATATCTTATTTATTTATTACAGTCTAGAAACGTCTGACACCCGCTGCTGAATATTATATTTTATCATCATCGCAACTTAAAGGTTCGTTTGGTCATACGTAAAGAATATGATAGGGCTGAAATTTGGTAATTATGACGAACGATATCTAATAACTTTTTACTCGTATTCCTAATATATTACTATAACGATGTCTTTGCCTAAACTGAAAATTAGTTGTAATCTAGGTATATATTGGGAGAGTATTGATAACATTTCTAGAACATTATTATACACAACATTAAAAAGGAAATGCTATAAATACCTTTTCTAAAAGAATATAACGTTTGAACAGTAGCTTAATACAGTGTTCCGTGTATCTATAAAGACAATAAACCTTGCTCAAAGTATTCTAACGTCACATCCCTTACAGCGAAGTAACCTCCATGTGACAGATCTGGCCGATAAGATAAGTCCGCTAGGTCCCATCTGCACGATGAGACATAAAAATAAATATCAATCCATCACGCCTTATCCCCGAAGGGGTGGCAGAGGCATATTATATGCCCACTTTTCACCGTGTGGATTCCTGTCCCACGTAATAGGTGGTGAGCCCATTGCCGTGTTGAAATAGACAGACGCAGGTTGTGGCTACCTGCTGTTGAAATTTTTCATGCCGCCCATAAGGCATTCAACCAGGCTTAACGACTGCCATTTTACTGGCAACCGGGACCAACGGCTTAACGTGCCTTCCGAAGCACGGAAACGCTCGCAACTGTAAATGCCACAAAGTGGTCACCCATCTGAGGACCAGCCATAGTGAAAGTTGCGTAACTCGGTGATCGTTTACAGAACACTGAGACCGCGCGGCCACGAGCGATTAAAAATAAATGTAGAACTCTATTTCGCTTCTAAGTATAAAATATATTTAAGGATAAGTCCATAATTCTTGAAAGTGGCCTACGGATATTAGTGCTGATATATCACTTGATGGATAGTTGATGCTGTGTAGCCTAGGGATGTTTGCAACTCCAGAGATATTACAATTACACAATTTTTACAATTAGCACAACGTATGACATTTTTGCCCCAACGTTTTATCTTACTTCTTCTGTTTTTATAAAATCGTTAGATTTAAAATTGTTAAAGCAATTTAATACCGTCTTCCAATCTAATATCTTATTTATTTATTACAGTCTAGAAACGTCTGACACCCGCTGCTGAATATTATATTTTATCATCATCGCAACTTAAAGGTTCGTTTGGTCATACGTAAAGAATATGATAGGGCTGAAATTTGGTTATTATAACGAACGATATCTAATAACTTTTTACTCGTATTCCTAATATATTACTATAACGATGTCTTTGCCTAAACTGAAAATTAGTTGTAATCTAGGTATATATTGGGAGAGTATTGATAACATTTCTAGAACATTATTAAACACAACATTAAAAAGGAAATGCTATAAATACCTTTTCTAAAAGAATATAACGTTTGAACAGTAGCTTAATACAGTGTTCCGTGTATCTATAAAGACAATAAACCTTGCTCAAAGTATTCTAACGTCACATCCCTTACAGCGAAGTAACCTCCATGTGACAGATCTGGCCGATAAGATAAGTCCGCTAGGTCCCATCTGCACGATGAGACATAAAAATAAATGTAGAACTCTATTTCGCTTCTAAGTATAAAATATATTTAAGGATAAGTCCATAATTCTTGAAAGTGGCCTACGGATATTAGTACTGATATATTCCTTTTTGTTAATTTTTCTTGACAGTAATATTTTCTTGTTGGTTGATTGTACTGTTAATTGTATATCTTTAAATTACTTAGTTTAAATGTAAACAATAAATAAAATATTAATAATAAATATTTTATAGATTATACCAGCTGTGATTCTCAACAGCTTATGGAACACGAGCATTTTTGTAAGAGATTCGGTAAGGAAAGTTTATTTATGTTTTTAAATTATACGTTATCCCTCAAATCATCAAAAATTTATTTGCTTACAAGGAATATGGCCTATGAGACTATAGGATACATGCCAAAAATTTCCTCAAACTCATTATTTACATTTTACAAATTTTACATTAATAAATTATAAAACTAATGTAATTATGATTTAAATTTATTTTTGCAATACTCCGCTTTTTAGTTGTCGATGCAGATTTCTAGTTGTTTGACAACCAGAAGTCTGCATCACGCTGTCGTTTGGTTGCGTTCGAACTAAAAAAAGGGTGAGGTGAACGCGCAATCACTTTTGCTGTCAAACAGTCTTGATAATGCCTCGTGTGTAAACAATCATAAGAAAATTTAAAAAGCGGAGTATTGCAAAAATAAAATTTAAAACAAAATAATTATAGTTTTAAAATGGATTTCCGCCATGGTACACCTGATTAAATTAGTTAATAATAAATATACTTAAGGCTTGGTATTCCTGCCGAGGCCACGCTTTTGAGTTTTTTAAAACAATGCGAATTGTAGAAGAAAGGGTTTTTGATTCTGAATAAGAGATATATGTTAGTTAAGGCTTTAAGCTAGTCAAAATGGCTTTCTGTTACAAAATCTAATAATTCACTTGATAGAAAAACATCCCAAAGTTGCCCTCTTTCGAAATATTTTTTCAATGCCATATCTAAACTACAGATAAATTTCATGAAATTTTTATACACAACTATAGCTACTAAATATTTATAGACATAATGGCTTACTTTGACTATATACAGTGATTTTTATAGACCAAATGTTTAAATAATATCAGATTCGCGACGCTGAAGCCTGATCAGTCGCGCGCTGGCGCTTACTGAGGTAGGACCTGTGTTAGGTTTTTTCGTTGGGCTCCCCTTGCTATTTTTTCGCAATGGCACAGTATATTTATGAGAGCAGTAAGCATTCCTTCAGATTTATTATTATTCAGAGTTAGCTTTATATAGTGTATATATATGAGAGTTATATACGGCAATGGACTCACCGCCCATTACGTGGGACAGGAATACACATGGTGTAAAGTGGGCATATACTAATATGCCTCTGCCATCCTTTTGGGGATAAGGCGTGATAGATAAATAAAATATATGAGAGTTATAATATAAAATATAGTACCTACACTTCACACAAGCGTTAGAATTATCCCTGTAAGTAGTATAAAATCGAACCCGGTACCTACAGGTTAGAAGGCAGTTATATAACCAACTGAGCCAGTGGGCCGGTCAATGTATGTTTACCTATAAACAAATTTGATCAATAGATTCTGAAGCTTAAACATACCGACTGCCACTGGCTGAAGTAATCAGTGCAGTTGTTATATTGAAGCTTCGCGTCGCATAAATTATTAAAATTGTATCCAAGACCTTTGTTTTATGCTTTCAGTATTAATTATTTAAGTATATTTATAAATTTACTAGCCACGACTTTTTCCCCGAAGGTGTGGCAGAGGCATATTGTGGTGAGCCCAATGCCTGTGTTCAAATGGACAGGCTCAGATTGTAGCGACTCGCTGTTGTAATTTTTAAGTCGCTCAAAAGGTATTCACCTGACTTAATAAGTGTCGATTGCAACGTTACTATCAACCGGGACAAACAGCTTAATGTGTCCTTCGAAGTACGAAAACGCTGGTAAATGAAAATGCTACAAAGCGGTCATCCATCCAAAATCCGAGAGAGTTTCTTAAATCAGTGATCTTTTACAGAAACCGAGTTAGTAGGGCTACGAGCGCTTTTTATTTATGTTTATACTTTATGTTAGTAGCCTTAAACAATGTATGACATTTCATGTAACTAATAATTAATTAATTAAATAATTAATAATAATATAGCAACTATTACAAATAATATAATTTAAATTTAAGGCAAATTAAGTTTAGTCGACTGTTCTCACATAAATCCAAAGGAACAATGTAAGTGTAATTTTAATGTTGTAAGCCATACCTACATTTTAAAAGAGCATCCATTGACTTTCTTGCTAGATTCTTCTCCTTAAAGTGTAGGCTGCCCTTAAAACTGGCAACTAGAATAGCTCTAATTTTGATATGATTTTAAACACAACATTGATATTGTTTTTTAGTTTTGTATAAATTCATTACTATATAATTGGTCAAACATCATGTAACTCAAACTAATGTAACTACTGGCGGTTAGAAAAGAGTGGCCATAAGTTTTATTGCCAGGTTCTTCCTCAGGCTCTACCTATTGCTTTGCGAATCTGCCTGTAAATGTAAATGTAGAAGCAATAATCTTGACGTTCATAAGTGTTACTTTGTGACCTACATGAATAAAGATTTTTCATTCATTCATTCAATTAATAATCCCAACATTTTAACGCGAAGGTTTTTTGCGCTTTAGTGGATCTGGAGAAAGCATTTGATAACGTTGTGAGAGAAACTCTGTGGTACTTGTCCGTGTGGCCTGACTGGCCGTCTACACACCATATCCGGGCAGGATATGGTGTGGACGGCGATACATATATTAACTATTCTTCAATAATACAATAAACCAGTTGAAATTATTAATAATGTCATGGAAGGTCAATAATACAATGAAAGGTCAATTAATAAAATAAATAATAACGTAAATGTCTAAGCGAATGTCAAAATAAATATTTATTACTAAAAAAACTAATAATCAACTATCTTCACGCGAGGGCGTAGCAGAGGCATATTATACGCCCACATTTCACCGTATGTAGCTATTTCCACGGCCGAAAGATCATACAGTCGGCCGACAAAGCTGTCTAGATAGAGCAATTGTGCGGGGGACAAGAGACGAGACTCGAGAGGGAATGTCCCGAGTTGCGAACAAAATTTTGCCAGTAACTCGGGACAGTTTTTCAGGGCTGACACATTCACAACCGCTGGCTATAATCTTTTTAAAATTGTATTGATATTTATTATTCATACTTTAATTACTAAAAAATTAAAATGGTGCATACTTATTGTGCTGTAAGAGATTGCAAGTCATCATCGTGTCATCATCATCAAAAATAACCACTTGCACGTCCCAGTTTTTTGATGACCTATTTTTTCCTAATTAACTTATGACCTATTTAACTACAATCGACATGGATAAATTTTTAAAGCAATTAGTATGCAAACTTTACATATTTTTTTATTAAAGTGAAAAGAGACAACTTGGTTTGAGACGGGGATTGATCATTTGCCAAACCAGGGCATTGTTCTAGCCACTGAACTACCCGAACATATTCTTAGTACGAATTTCGTGTTATTTTTGAAATCCAATACGACCGCCGCACCGTGTTTATAAAATTTCATGTTGGGTATCATTTAAGAGGTTTTTGGTACGCTGAGTACATATTTTGTGCTAATTTTGCAATCCAATAATACGGTTGAGTAGAATGATGATTGATATAATGCGTCATACCCGTGAACGGGTGCCGTCTGTTGGGACTGGTCAGCTCATAGCTGTTATAGCAATTATTACAAATAATCTTATTTATATTTAAGGCAAACTTAAGTTTGGTCGACTGTTCTCACATAAATCCAAAGGAACAATGTAAGTGTAGTTTTAATGTTGTAAGCCATATCTACATTTTAAAATGGCATCCATTGACTTTCTTGTCAGATTCTTCTTCCTCAAGGGTAGGCTGCCCTTAGAACCGGCAACTAGAATAGCTCTAATTTTGATATGATTTTAAACACAACATTGATTTTGTTTTTTTGTTTGTATAAATTCATTAATATATAATTGGTCAAATATCATGTTAATCAAACTAATGTAATTACTGGCGTTTAGGAAAGAGTGGCCATGAGTTTTATTGCCAGGTTCTTCCTCAGGCTCTATCTATTGCTTTGCGAATCTGGCAGTAAATGTAAATGCAGAAGCAATATTCTTGACGTTCATAAGTGTTACTTTGTGACCTACATGAATAAAGATTTATATAAAAAAAATAGCAAGGAGTATGGGTCGGAAATTACTGTAAGTTACATGACGATTGGAAGACCTCTTTAGAACCACATCCGAAATCAATATAAAACCAGCTATATATTTCTTACTACCGTGGCTTAACGCGCTTATATCACAAACCTTTAGTTGCCTGACGTTTCGACCTGGGCCTCAAGTCTGCTGTTTCAATAGTGTATCAATAGAGTGTCGATAGCTTGACGTTGGCACGGTTTGGTATTTTTTTTTAGTTTGATTTTGTTTAATTTGTGTTGTTTGCCACGTTTATACACAAATATCATTAAATATAAAAAGGTACATATAAAGGTTGCCTGCCATAAATTGCTTTATGCAATAAGGCCGCCTGTTGTACTGCTTTGATTGTAAAAATATTTTCATTATGTTAGTATGTTTTCTTGGTGTACAAAAGTATTCAATAAATAAATATGATAAGTCTTTATAAAATGACAATATTTAGAATCAAAATCATAGAACACGTAATGCATATTGATATTATAAGAAAACTGGGTATTTGATTTTCATGAAATGGCTATGTGATTGACGGCGCCACTGTTGAGCCATTGCTACTTCATCGAGATTCTACTGACACTGTGAGTTTGAGTTAGTAGAACACGTTTTCTCAATGTCATTTGCATGTCAATTAAGTGGCAATGGAATGACTATGACTTGTTTCATAACGTAAAAAAAAATGCAGACTTGAGGCCCAGGCCGTGAGGCTGGTACCACGACCGGTGCAGCATGGTCGAAATAATTTAAAAAGTCGATAATTTAATATTTAATAAAACTAGATTTATTTAAAAAAACATTACGAAAGAAGCATTATTAAAATTGAGACCCGTAGCATCCTTGGTACTCTTTCATTTATTCCCTTCATGGTTTGCTCTATTTTCATACAATTCGGTAGTGGACGTATACCTGTATACGTACATTGTATTGTATGAAAACAGACGTATACAGTATGGTAGTTATTATCTACGTAATCGCGTGATTGTGGCAAACCGTGATTGTAGCTGCTAATCTCTAGTTTACCCGCAATGTCACGAACATGAAGACTGCCGTGAATGTGGGATCTCTAAATGTGGTTCTTTTAATGGTCATCTCCATCACATGCAGCTCTCAGGCAATTTCGGGTCACAAAAGATGGCCGCTTACTCGCACCACTCTATCCAGATGGTAGCAATATACGTGTCTTTACGACGCACTCTATGACACCAGGTGCATAAAGTACAGAACTTAGGTATTTACTTTATTTAAACTATATAGCATCTGTCGGGTAAATAGGGTAGGGTACCTACGTCGTAAATAATGGATAACCCGTTATATTATAAAAAAGTTTACATTTGAAATAAATTTATAGCTGCTAAAACATAGCCTTTTAGCTCTGTTAAACTTGAAATTGACGATTAAAATACAGATTGTTAGTGTTTGTTTGTTGTTGAGGCAATACTTCTATCACATTTGGTTAGGCTTGGAACGCTTTGTACTCATAAGCACGTGCATTTTGATAATGTCGATTATACCAAATTTCCAAATGCAAAAATTAACTCAATCGCTTTGTTCGATGTTGCTGTACATTGTGTCTAACTAGAAATGATCTAATTAAAATTATTTAAACAATTTATAACAGATTCAAATTACACGCGAAAATGGCAAATATTTGTGTAACCAGTAACAAAAAGTAATTTAGAACCAGAACATTTAGAAGAGCTGGCAAAGAATTCGTATTTCACTAGCTATTCAAAGGGGGAACGCTGCCACTATCTTCGGATCCTTGAATTAATTAATTTTATGAATGAATGAATTAATTTTATTTGACAAAAGATAATTATTATTATCTTTCCAATTTTTCTATAAGACAAATAGCTACTTCGCTATCGTATTTATTAGATATATCAGCCAAGAACTTGGCTAAACAAGTTGCTCCTATTGAGCAATGTTTATATGACATTCACAATGTCACTAATTTTACTACTGACAATTAAAATTTATTTAATTTAAACTGAGTAATAAGACAACAGATAATTTTTCTTGCATAGTACCTACATATGTACCTTCCTATTCTGGGGCTAAAGAAATAAAATGTATAACTAGGGTTTCTAATAAAACTATGAACCCATCAAACATATCTGTGAATTGTAACAGTATGAAGAAGTGTCTCAACCTGGTGCATCAAAACATTCGAGGTTTAAAAGGTAAAGAGCTAGAATTGGAGTTGTTAATGAATTGTAACAGTATTGATATTGTATGTTTAAATGAGCACTGGCTAAAAAGTCATCAATTCACTCATAGCTTCAATAATCACCAGGTTGCAAGCTCGTTCAATAGAAAGAAATATAAACGAGGTGGCTCTTTAATATTAATTAATAAAATATTTAAATTTAAAGAAAGATTGGATGTTGTGAGCCTCTCAGTTGAGCGAGTTGTGGAGATTTCATGTGTTGAATTGGAGAGATTCATTGTGTTGAATCTGTACAAACCTCCATGCGCGCCATTTAAGTCTCTTTTTGAAATAATGGAGGAAGCCTTAAGTAAAATATATAATAGCCATAAAACAATTGTTGTATGTGGAGACTTTAACATAAATGTTTTAGATAAGTCTTCAGAAAGTATAGATTTTCTGAATTTAGCAAAATCATTTAATTTATATCACAATTTTATGGAACCCACTAGAATAACGGCCACTACTGCAAGATGTATTGATAACATATTTAGTAGTGTGAAACCAATACATACATCTATAATTCATAAGGTTGACTCGGACCACACAGGGCAGTTGGTTTCCTTTTGTAATTCTCAAAGTAATGTAAAAAGACAAATAAATGTGATACCATTCAGTGAGAACAGTATAGAAAATTTTAAATGTAATATTTCAAAAAAAGTTAAATTTTTGCCCTGTCACGGAAATGTGGATCACTTATACAACTCATTAGTCAACTTGATTAATGGTGAGTTCAGCTCAATTTTTACTCCTAAGCACTTATCTAAGAGTGAAGGCCTAACTTTCAGTGACTGGGCAACTCCAGGAATCTATAATAGTCGTAAGAAATTGTATCAACCATACGAAGAGAAGTCCTATAATCATAATCCAAATTTTCAAGAGTTTGTAAAAAAATACTCAAAAACATTTAGACAAACTTGCCTGAAAGCAAAATCAATTTATTTAAAAATAAAATCAAATATTCGAATAATGTTATTAAGGAAACTTGGAATGTTATAAATATTGAAACCGGTAAATCCAAAGTGCGCAGTCATGATTTTCATTTAAAAATAAATAACGTAAATATTATAGAAGATTTTAAAGTTGCAACTGAATTTGAAAAATATTTTTCTAACATTCCTCTTTCAATTACAAGAACTCGCTCGTCTTGCTCTAACGATGCTGAACAACTTTTAAAACAAGGCGTGGAGGAATGTGGCACAGACTTTGAATTTTCAGCTGTTAGTCCTAGAGATATTTTAAAAACTTTTAAGGCAATTAATATGAAAAACACTAAAGATTTGTGGGGTCTATCTGTTAAAACTGTCTCTCATATTATCACTGTAATAGCTCCACATCTGGCAGCTGTGTTCAATTGCTGTGTCAAGTCTGGGATATTTCCTGACCTAATGAAACATAGTAAAGTAATTCCTTTATTTAAAGCCGGCGATAATGCAGATCCCTCTAACTTTCGGCCTGTTTCCGTACTACCAACACTAAGTAAAATATTTGAAAAGCTAATGCTTGGACAGTTGCTTAGTCACTTTAATATACATAATATACTACACAGGAAACAGTTTGGATTTACAAAGGGTTACTCAACGGTGGATGCAGGGGTTGCTTTACTCAAAAGTATTTATGCGGCTTGGGAGGATTCGCAGGATGCATTAGGTGTTTTTTGCGATTTATCTAAAGCCTTCGATTGCGTTCATCACGAAACTCTTGTAAAGAAATTACGCCACTACGGTATCAGAAATAAAGCTCTCGACCTCATGACTTCTTATTTAAGCAATAGAATTCAGAGGGTTGAAGTAAACGGTAAACGATCAGCAGGATCTCCAGTTGTAATGGGTGTTCCACAGGGATCAATTCTTGGTCTATTTCTTTTTTTGATATACATTAATGACTTACCTTACTATGTTGGGGATAAACATGAGATTGTGCTGTTTGCGGATGATACCTCTTTGACATTTAAAATTAATAGACAATTAATTAATTATGTTGATGTTAACAGTGCACTCTCAAAAGTTGTTCATTGGTTTAACGTGAATAATCTTCTTTTAAGTGAAGCTTGAACTTTCGTGAAGCGCTCGTGGCTCCGCGGTCTCAGTGTTCTGTAAACGATCACTGAGTTACGCAACTTTCACTATGGCTAGTACTCGGATGGGTGACCACTTTGTGGCATTTACATTTGCGAGCGTTTCCGTGCTTCGGAAGGCACGTTAAGCCGTTGGTCCCGGTTGCCAGTAAAATGGCAGTCGTTAAGCCTGGTTGAAGGCCTTATGGGCGGCTTAAAAATTTCAACAGCAGGTAGCCACAACCTGCGTCTGTCTATTTAAACACGGCAATGGGCTCACCACCTATTACGTGGGACAGGAATCCACACGGTGAAAAGTGGGCATATAATATGCCTCTGTCACCCCTTCGGGGATAAGGCGTGATGGATATTTATTTATTTATTTTTAATCTTCTTTTAAATGATAAAAAAACTAAAGTAACTAAGTTTTCGACACCTAATGTGAGACAGGTGGCGACCAATGTGCAACTTAATGGATCAGGGTTGGATACTATTGGGGCTTCTGTGTTTTTGGGTATAACTATTGATTCAAAGTTGCAGTGGGGACCACATATAGAAAAATTGTCAGACAAATTAAGCTCTGCTGCATTTGCAGTAAAAAAAATAAGACGGCTCACTGATGTTGAAATGGCTAGAATAGTTTATTTCAGTTATTTCCATAGCGTTATGTCATACGGAATTCTTCTCTGGGGAGACTCAGCGGACATTAATATGATATTTATTTTACAGAAGAGAGCTGTGAGAGCAATATACCAGCTTGGTCCAAGGGTATCTCTAAGAGAAAGATTCAAAGACCTTAATATTCTTACCGTTATATCACAATATATATATAAGAATTTACTTTATGTGCACAAATACATAGACACATTTCTTAAAAAAAGTGATATACATAAAGTAAACCCTAGGCATAAAGATAATCTTGTATTACATTCTACTTGTCTCGAAATAATCAGCAATTCTTTTATGGGGCAATGTATACGATTCTATAACAAACTTCCCGATGAAATTAGAATATTGTAAATAAATATGTTTAAGACAACAGTCAAGGCCAAATTGTGTAACAAGGCATATTATAAAATTTCAGACTATATAAATGATAAAAATGCATGGGAGTAAGTCGCTCTAAGTCAACACACATAAATATACAAATATAATTAATAATAATAATAAAGAAACATTATAAATATAATGTACATTTGTTCAACATAAGTGATCTGAAACGTCAGGTTAACTAATATAATTATATGTAATTTGAGTTTGTTATTGTGTGAGCACCGTCCACATAGCTTTTTATAAATTTTGAAATTGGCATGAAGGTTGCTGTGCAGTTTGAGTATGTCATGCTCGCCTAAGTGTCCTGGCAGTGGTGGTGCATGTATCGGGTCGCCTTATTCCCTATAATACGGTTGAGTAGGGCGATGGCTGATATATGCGTCATACCCGTGAACGGGTGCCGTCTGTTGGGACTGGTCAGCTCATAGCTGTTATAGCAATTATTACAAATAAAACTATTTATATTTAAGGCAAATTAAGTTTAGTCGACTGTTCTCACGTAACTCCAAAGGAGCAATGTAAGTTTAATATTGTAAGCAATACCTGCATTTTAAAATAGCAGCCATTTAGTTTCTTGCCGGAGTCTTCCTCATAAGGGTGGGCTACCTTTAAAACTGGCAACTAGAAACGCTCTCATTTTGATTTGATTTGGTTTCTTTTGTAAAGACTCATTACTACATAATTTGTTCAAATATCATGTAAATAAAACTAATGTAATTACTGGCAGTTAGAAAAGAGTGGCCATGAGTTTTATTGCCAGGTTCTTCCTCAGGCTCTACCTATTGCGTTGCGAATCTGGCAGTAAATGTAAATGTAGAAGCAATAATCTTGACGTTCATAAGTATTACTTTGTGACCTACTTGAAAAAAGGTTTTTCACTTTTCACTTGCCTAAAGGGACCTCTTTTAATAATATATTTTAGTTATGTATCATATTTTTAAGGTTATATTCAGAACCATAAATAAAACAATTCTCTTTTTGACAAAATTTACAAAATATAATTGATTGAAAGTATAATTTATTGATGAAATATATTTAAAAAACTATTAAACTTAAACATCATTTAATTATTTTGTAATTTTAATACCATACAAAAAAATGAACTTAACTATCTTTACGCTCTATCCCTGACGGGATAGTCGGAGAGGACAGACTACGCGATCCATATATACTTACTTCTTTCCCTTCCTGCAGATTTATTAATCGCTTTGTACATCCACGTCTGGGTATCCGAGTACTTTTGACTTTTTCATTTTTCAGCAATCTGCTCACGTGGTCTTCATATAACGTAAGTCTCGTTCTACCCTGACTCCTTCAACCTTCTACTTTCGCACAAATATTCTTTGTCAATCGTTCCTCACACATTTCAGAAATAAAAATTATGGTAAATAAAATATTGTGTCACTTAATGACTAATTTGATGATGGTTATATTTTCCTTAAAAAAGCCAATGAGTGACTTGTCCAACTAAACTATAAGAACAAACACAGGATGTTCTGGGTAATAGATTACTGTGTCACTCCGGACGACCGTTGTCAACGGGCAGCTGCGGAACTGTCACCCTTCTAGTACCAAAACAATTTTATCCGGTCCCCTCAGTGTCCGATGTATAGTTGACTTTAACAAGTCCACATTGTAAACAAAACTGCAAATGTAAGTTTTTAATCTTTAATCATAACACTTAGTTCGGTTTCTTCTTACGGCATTATCAAAGGTAAACACATATTTTTTGAATATCAGATGTCAGATGTATAAACAGTAAGTTTTTAATTCTTTACTGTATCGAAGAAGCCTTAACTCGCAACCCCAAATTGGTAAGGACGCTTAAGACCAAGCTCTGTCATTCAAATTTACATTTTAAATATAAATTAATTAAATCAAAATAAATAGGTCAAAATACAATCCTTTCGCTCTTCAAGGGAAATGGTTTGACTATGATGTGTATTACATATATGAAAATAAAATTTCAGATTTCAAGTCTGTTACTAAGAGAAGATATTGAATTTTAACTTATTTTTGAAGTTTAATAATGACGTACTGATAGTTATTACATATTCATTTGTTGCTTAAGTTTTAATAGAAGTAACAAAACAACAATCATAAATTATACAATTAGTACATTAACTGTCAAAATGAAGAAAAAAAAAACAGAGTAAGTCTTTGCGAGCATTTCAAACTTTTATACAAAAAGCTAATTCAATGCTATCTGAAACGTTGCCAGTCCGCCTGTGAAACAGGAAAAAACTTGGAGAGTATTTTAGTACTTTTTTAAGGTTCCGTACTTCAAAAGGAAAAAACGGACCCAAAAGGGATGTGGGAGGAGGGACCCAAAATGATCCTGATCATTTGTTGTCCATCTGTCTTTCAAGCTGTCTGTCGATGCCCTTTCTCACGGATCTGGGAGGCAGTGATTTGAAATTAAAACCATTTACTCAGGGCGATTCTTGCAGTTGTGGAAAAATTAAATTTCTTAGTTAGCTTGAGCGGTTGACCTAGAACTATGAAATTTGGCAAATAATCCCTCTTAAACACAAATATTTGAAAAAATCTAAAAAAATATTGATTTGGAATGAAAATGACTTAATAATTTGTAATAAGAACTTACAAATTTGTACGGAACTCTCGATGGGCAAGACTCGAACTTGATTTTTTTACGGAATACCAGTTGACAGGCTTTAGTGTAAAGCAACTTGAAGGGACAGTTACACGTTGACATTTGTTATACAATTTGAAATTGAGGTGTAATGTTTGTGATCAAAAGCACTGTATTTTGATCTAAAACATTACACCACAATTTGGCAACCGAATCTGGCATGAGCGGAATTAAAAACATTCTTATGACGTAAATAATTAATATTTTTCAATAAATACAAATGAAGCGCTCGTGGCCCCGTGGACTCTGTGTTCTGTAAACGATCACACTGAGTTACGCAACTTTGACTATGGCTGGTCCTCGGATGGGTGGGGCATTGCGGCGTGATTGATTTATTTTATAGATTTTTACTTAGTTCGTGATGGACTTTGACCATGGATACTTTTTATTAAGTGTTCATTGTTGGATATTATCTAAACCTAACTACGAACACAAAAGGTGGACGTGGTCAGATTGATCTAAAATTGCGATCTGAACACGGTTACCCGAGGGTGTATACTTGTACACTTATAGTAGAATAAACTCGCCAAGTTTCTGGGTTTCGTGCTTTGCAGTTTTCTAGGACATTTGTGAAGTACTGCATACTAATATTCTGCAGACTGAAGCGATCCATATCTGGTGGATATCTCGAAAATGTATTTCTACCATTTCCTTGAGAGACACTAAACCTATTTAGGTTAACTCTAGACATTTTATACTTTTAATGCTCTTGAAATAGTGTTAATGAAAAAGCTCCTATTTATTAGAATAGGACGGTAATTTGTAACAAAGTATAACTTTTACGATATTTTAGGACTTACTGCGTGAGTTTGTACTGGATGTATAACTGAATACTAAGTTGTTGGGTTGAGAAATTGAGGCGAGCAGTGGAGCAATAATTCCTTGAGGTGTTTAGTTCGTGATTCGGTTAAATTTAGTTCGTCATTCACATTTCGTTCGTCGTATACGAATTAAATCAAGTTACGAACTGAATTCCTATGAGTAGGAATAAAGACATAGCTGTCTCTTTCTATATTTTAGAAGACAATTGTTTGCAATTACTATAATATCATTTTGGTTTAACAAAAACAGAAAGTAGTAAAAACTTGTGTTGTGTGCTTCTTTTATACTACACTACGAACGCAGAGGTGGACGTGGTCAGATATCGTGCACTATACTTTAAATTTTTTAGCCTCAAGTGTGACACGATCTCGTGACGTCTCCCTTGCCTAAGAAGCTGCTTAACCAACTAAGGGACATTTGAAACTGACGATTTTTTCCAGCTCTTAAGTCTCAAGGCGACTTGGTCTTCATCAACAGTACTTAAATAAATTAAATCAACTTAAAATCTACACGCTACTACCCAGGAGAGCGAAGCAGTAATCATATGTTAACAAATCGGGCAAATATTCAAACATAAGAAGATTAAAAAAATAAAAGATTAAAAGTAAGATTTTAAAACGACGGGATTAAATAGATGCGACGGGAATTCGAAGTATGACACAGGCGAAGCTGCAGAATCAGCTGGTATATGATATAGTCAGCGTACTAATTGTTTTTCAAAATTATTTCAAATAATATAAGCAAACTGGTAACACACAATTAATTATTTGGCCTTAAGTTTTGATACCAATTTCGCAAACATTTTTGAAGTTGCCCTTCAACGTGGAAAGCAACTTCAAAAATGCTTGCTAAGTTCCACGTAAAACTGTCAAGTGCATGACTAAAGTGGTTAAGGTACTGGTTTATGTATTTACTAGTTGACGCCCGCGGTTCCACAGGGCGGCTTGAAAAATTTCGACAGCAGGTAGCCACAATCTGCATCTGTCTATTTCAACACGGCAATGGGCTCACCACCTATTACGTGGGACAGGAAACCACACGGTGAAAAGTGGGCATATAATATGCCTCTGCCACCCCTTCGGGGATAAGGCGTGATGGATATTTATTTATTTTTTATTTTGGCTCCACAGGCTTGGTGAATTTTTCCCGTTTCCCGTTTCCCACAGGAACTTGTTCCCGGGATAAAAAGTAGCATATGTGTCATTCTGATGTGTAAGCTATATTACTGTAGTGTCATCAAAATCCATTCAGTAGATTTTGCGTAAAAGAGTAACAAACATCCATACTTACAAACTTTCGCGTTTATAATATTAACTAACTTACTAACTATCTTCACGCTGTATCCCTGACGGGGTAGTCAGAGAGGACAGATCGTCAGGCTTTGCGATCCATGCATACTTCTTTCGCTTCTTCAAGATTTATCCATCGCTTCATACACTTACGTCTGTGTATCCAAGTACTTTTGACTGTTCCGTTTTTGAGCAATCTGCTCACGTAGTTCTTATATGTAAGTCTCGGCCTACCCTGACTCCTTCTACCATCTATTTTCGCACAATATATATTCTTCGTCAATCGTTCCTCACTCATTCGTTGGACGTGTCCAAACCAACGGAGCACGACCTTTTCGACCTTAACGCTGACACTTTCATTCAAACTTGCTATATTGCGTATTACTTCGTTACGTATTCGATCGGCCAAAGTTACGCTGCACAATTTTTGAAGTATTCGCATCTCGACAGCATTCAATAAATACTTTTAATTCATTTATAATATTAGTAGGATTTTTACATATTAATATGAGTAAATAACATACTGTCACGCCTTTATCGCCGAAGGGGTAGGCAGAGGCGTATTATACGCCCACATTTCACCGTATGCTTTGCTTTTTGTCCCACGTAACAGGTGGTGAGCCCATTGTAATTGTAATATGAGTAAATTCTAAGGTTAATTATTTTTTTAACGTGCTTGGTTAATTAAACAAATAAGTTTTTACTAATCCTACTCATTAGTATCTTGTTTGTTTTTATTATTTTATTAAACTAATAAAATTATGTCTTTGACCGCACTCGGCGCAAAAGTGCCCATCACACTCGACACGTTTCCACTCTCTTCCACGCATTCTAGAAATCTTCAAGATCGATATTCATGAGTCGCTTTTATGAGCATGTATCCATTCTTCTTTAAACGTCTTTTGGCGTATTTACCCCAGCTCTCAGGTTCCCATCGCTACGGTACAAAGTGGTGCATCGCCAGTGACTCCAATTCGTACTTATGCCTTTTCCTTAAGCTATACTGTAAATTAAATACACAAATAAAGTTGCCAATAAATACGTAACTTAATAATTTGGTTTGAAAAAATGCGTTGAAGTTTGCTCGAAAATTATTGTAATATTACTCGTTGAATTAAAAAGAAAGAATAATTAACTACAAGAGTACTTCCTACTATTCTCCAAAAATTACATGATAGTCTGACAGTGCGTCGTGGTCATCTTATAATGAATGAAAGTAAACAAATTGAGTTGAAAAGATAGGTACGTACAGATTGCAAGACATGCCAATTACATGTAAAACATTGTTCAACCTTCAATCGCATAACTTAAACAATTTTTATGTTGTACAAAGGCAATAGGGATTCAAATAAAATTGTTTTTAAAATAATTTTTCAACTACCAACAAAGGCGTAACAAAGTCGTAAAACTGCAATTGAAGGGTGATAAAATTTTGTGTACTAAAAGAAACGTTTTATTGTATGCCGTAGCACGTTGACAAGCTAAATAAAGTTTATTCAATGATAGTTTTTTATTTAAAATACTTTGATTTTATCCATTTCTAGGTAGACTTGATAATATTCGTAGAATTGAAATACTTTGAACATGTTTTAGAAATTTGAATACAAACTTCTTCAATCTAATGGGTACCTATCTAAATTATTATTATTATTATTATTTATCTATCACGCCTTATCCCCGAAGGGGTGGCAGAGGCATATATATTATATGCCCACTTTTCACCATGTGTATTCCTGTCCCACGTAATAGGTGGTGACCCCATTGCCGTGTTAAAATAGACAGACGCAGGTTGTTGCTACCTGCTGTTGAAATTTTTAAGCCGCCCATAAGGCCTTCAACCTGGCTTAACGACTGCCCATTTATTGGCAACCGGGACCAACGGCTTAACGTGCCTTCCGAAGCACGGAACTGGGGTGGGTCTAAAGGGCCGAATGAATTTAATAAAATGTATCTATTTTAGATGTTAAATTTGTAAGAAATTTTGAACCTGTTGCCTTTTTAGTGAGGTGGTAACAAAAAGGCTAAAAGGTCTTATGTGCTAGACACTCATTAGCACGACCAATTAAAGTCCTGGTAGTCTCGGACCTATCTAAATAGTTGCGATTAACTAGAAAACGGCTTTATGATAAATCTTGAATATAAATAAGTAGTAGCAATTTTCTATTCATTATCATTTATCTTAGAAATATATTTGTAAAGTGGAACACCCTATTTATAAACTATTTATACGTTTATATGTCTAATAATAATTACTTGTAAAAATTATATATTAATTTATGTGGTAAGAAGTCTATTGACAGGTTACAAAAATGGAGGTTCACATTCAAATTACCTATCGTTTCAAAATGTTACAACTATATAACCATGCTCAGTCATTTACAAAATAAACATAACTTTAAGCACAATCACTGAATACGAATGAACTCATGTAATGTTTAGCCAATTAAATTACGCCTGATTGTCATTCATGCATGGCACGTCCTTGAGGTTGTTGCCTGGAGCCTCGTAGCCCTAAATATGAATATATGGAGCAATAGTGAGCCCGGTAACTCCCACGGGTGGCGCTCGCGATTTTCCCAACGAACTTGGCTCATAAATCCACGCCTTACATGATGCTTGTTTGCATAATACAAGACTCTGTCGGCTTTGTTCTACGAGTTTGATGGGTAGGCCGCAACATTTTGGAAGTGTGTTACATAGTTCCAGGTGGTAAGACTATAAATATTAATAATACATAGCAAAATAATATTTAAAATGATATATCGATTATGTAACTATGAACAGTTAACAGTAACATACGACGGATACTGTTAACAGTATCTAATTATTAGTTATTGTATACTTAAGTAGTTAAAAGATGGTTTTGTGATTTCTGGTATTTCTAGTACACATACATTAAGTGGTCCAGTGGATATTATTGATCCGCACATTAAATATAACACAAAAATATGTTGGTGTTTTGGTATTCTTTTTCTAACTGTTACTTTTATAAACTCTGTATATGCAGTCGAAGTATCTTAAAATATATGGATGGTCTCCCTGTAACTATAACTCTGTATCTTGATATTCTTTCTAACGTGGAGAGTATTGAACTTTATATTATATCCAATATAATATGGATTCAATTGACCTTGGTCAGTTTTTTTTCTAATAATTAAATATTGCTGGGACAACTCACACGTCATCTGATTTCAAACTAAGCACACCTTGTACTATGGTAACCAAATAACTGATAAAAATACCTATATATTTCTAAATACATACATATTATAGATAAATAACATCCAGTCACAGAACAAACCATCGTGCTCATCACACAAAGTTTTATCATGGGTGGGAATCGAACCCACGACCTCTTGCGTAGCAGTCGGATACACTCCCACCGCGCCACAGAGGCAGTCAGTGGTTTCTGGATAGTTACTATGCGCTGCACTCTTAAGTTCTAGGGTTTAAGCGGGATAATGCCAGGTCCAAAAGTCTATTTAGAGTTTCCGGCTTTTAGAGGTGCACGGAAAAGCTTTATAACAGCCATTTAAAACAAATCGCGGTCGAAAAACAAACAATAAAGCAGTTATGCAAATCTGATAAGCCGTTTTCTGTTAACCCAAGTAAATAAAATTTCACTCAGCTCCGTTGGCACAAATTTCTCCACATATTCAAGTTGCAATATATTTTTATCAAATCATAATATTTAGTTTGTAAAAGCACAAAGAGATATCTAATTTCATTACCCAACAAAATAGTTGACTCAGTCATAAATGTGTTTATATAATGCTGTAGCGAATATATCCCTAGATCATGTAGTCTCAAAATGTCTTCCAGGAGGATAGAGTAACCGAAATTATGTACGCTGTTGTAAGTACTAAGGGCATATTAAAGGAAGGAAAATGAAACGCTACGATAAACTTCCGTCTACTACAGATATAGTAACTACGACAAAACAAAACATTATGTTTATTCCTTTATTCATCTGAAATATGTAATAACAAAAAAAGCGTAGCGCCGTACTGTAAAATGTATTATTACGCAATTAATATGTACCATATATTTGCACTAAAAATTTAAAAAATATAGTGAACCGGCGAAATGGGTGAAATAAAGTAATCAAATGGCGGTGAACGGAGATACGGAGCTGACGGCTTATGGTATTGCCAAGTTTTCTAGTGGTGAGTCTACGGTGATTTAAATGAATTTTGTAAAAAATCATAGACAAAAATTCCTTTTTAGTACCTGTAAGTGTAAGTACTAGTTTAGTACCTCATAAAAGAAAATAATGTTGAAATCTACCCCAATCCACTCAAAAATTCACTATCCGTTCGCGCTGCCAGAGCAGCGCATTTTTTGTAATTAACCTAAGACCTAATTAACTAAAATCGTGATATCTTGGAAACTATAATATCTAGACAAAAAATTTTATTATTATTATTATTATTTATCTATCACGCCTTATCCCCGAAGGGGTGGCAGAGGCATATATATTATATGCCCACTTTTCACCATGTGTATTCCTGTCCCACGTAATAGGTGGTGAGCCCATTGCCGTGTTAAAATAGACAGACGCAGGTTGTTGCTACCTGCTGTTGAAATTTTTAAGCCGCCCATAAGGCCTTCAACCTGGCTTAACGACTGCCCATTTATTGGCAACCGGGACCAACGGCTTAAAATTTTAACTACTGAAAAATCGTATAATATATAAAGATAAAACTTATAGCTATAATAATTTGAAATTTTAATCATAATTAACTGATATATTGGTATAAACACGAAAAAGTCGGTAAAAAAATAAATAAACGTTATTTTTCAAAAATTTGCCACTCACACGAAAAACTAATATAAAACACTATTATTTTTTTAACATAATTAAATTCTTGGAATTATAACGATTAAAACGATATATGACACTAATAACTTATAATTATTCTAAAAAAAACTAAAAATTTGTTAACCCATTAAATATTAACGCAAAACTAAAAAAATGGCGGGAAAATGGCCGCCGGCAATGTTTATACCGCATTTACTTTGAATTTTGATATTGTGACATATAGATATTAAACCTCTAATACACGGGCTTTTTATCCACGATTCTAATGGTATAAAATTTATTCATTAAAACCACAGACAACATTGTTTAAAAAGGTTTTGAAATGAGGTCAGTTCTAAAAAAGAAAAGGCAAAAAAGTCAGCTGCTTTAGCAGCTTGAACGTTTGAGTGGCCTTTGGTCTATCCAAAAGTAAAGAATAGAACAGTCTAATATCAAGTAAACATTCATGTAAAGTGATTCCAGGTTTATAAATGTAGAGAGGGTTGCCATTAAAACCATTTTTTTACTGGCAACCTGTAACGTTTTTAGACAGAAATGAGTGGTTTCCAAAGACGCAAACCTGAGTTCCAAGCTATCCAACAAAAAACTCCAATCTTGGGACCAACTTAGAGAAAAGAAATCGTGCTACGCTCCATTTCGTTTAGAAATTGAGAATAGTTATTTTTAGCCTATCATTTTAAAAGGAATACTTATGAAGATAGAAAAGGAATACCGAGTAGCGTCCGAGAAAAATATCAAAGTGTGTCATCGTAGCCGCTGCGGCATCTAGATTTGATTGAAGTGGGCTGCGTGCCAATACACGGATAAAACCAGGACATGATATTGTGAATAAATCGTTAACTCGGCTCTGACCATGATATATGTCGGCACAAATTAGATTTATTTCCAGCTTTCCCTTCCCATTGGTACTGAACAGAAACTGTTATTGCACGTATGAACGATGAGGTGTCATGAATAAAATATCCTGTACCGAGTGCGTCACGCACACGAGATTTCGATCACGATTTCGGTGTGATATACCAATCACATGGCACCTCGTACACGTGATTTATGGTCCATGTATTCAAGTGAATACCGATATGATGAAGTATTATTTAATTGAAATAAATAAGTTTTAACATATTTTGCATAAATATTCTGCTTTTGTGCGTTTCATCGATAGAAAATATTTAAGGTTTGTCTTAAACTCTCTACACATTATAATCACGTTTACTGTACGAAAGGACACAGTACGCCCATTGTGTTTGGCAGCACGTGATGATGTCGTACCTTTTTTGACGTGTGGAAGTCCCCACGAATATATATCTTTCAGAACTCGACCCGACTGAAACCACACGATCCCTACATCTTGGTGTCAGTAAGTTCCTGATATCTGGTAGCCGAGGGGTAAACGATAGTGATGGCGAAGGCTTCCCTCTTCAAATGTTAATGAATTCTATGATTACGATTCATTCAAGGAATGTACCATAATAAAATTTATTAATAATATGATTTAACATTAATCTTAGTTAAAAAAAACAATTAAAACCATATCTAAATAAAAAAAAAAACTACCTAACCTTTTTATTATAATTTAGACTGGGTCCCCTCGGTAGGGTACCCATGACGCAGGCAGCATTCCCACGCTGAATAGCTATGGAAAGCCTTTGCGCGAGAAAACTACCTGCACGAGGATCGCCAGTTTCTTCCCTCAGACGCTTACTTAAAGCCGTAAAAAGACCATGTGCGCCGCGACCCCATGGACCTAGTGTCTCGACACCAAATGGAATGAATTCATATTGGGTACCGAGACAACTGTACTTGCCAACCTTCAGCCGCTCGCGAAGATTTGCCGCAGCGCTTGCTTTTTTGCTAGTAGCCGGGAGATAGGACGTTGCAAGAGTATCTGTGCAAGTGGCATCCCATACTAGTGCACGTCCCATTCTCCAGGGTACTAAAGACATCCCGTCGGGCCGCTTACCATCATCTCGTAATTTGCGGTTCTAAGACCGCGGGGACATTTATACTGACAAGGGCTCGTCTCAGGATATCATTTAGTGCAGCGTGACGGGAGTGACGGCCAGCGGCAAAAGAACAGGCAAGCCCATGATGTCCGAGGTGGCTCACATAAGCTCCGCACGATACACAAGAGTGTTCAATGCACACATCAGCACCCAACCGGAGACAAACTGCTATGCGGAGTGTAGTGGGATCAATGAAGGTGCCAGTGTTCGGAGAAGGAAAGGCGTGAAGCCATTGCCCAGACTCTGATCGAGATACAGCTAAAAGCCTTGCTCGATTAGTACCGGAAGAGTTTTCAATAAGAGTATTGAGAAAAGCAGAAGAAGCTATTGTGTCCCAGGCCCTTTGCTTTTTGAGCGTCGGGGGTAAATTTGGACTTGGTCCAGCTAGCCAAGCATTCAAAGCTTCGTCCAGACTCGCAATCTCACAGTTTGAGGCTGTAGGAGCCTTTAAGACTTTACCTATGAGGTCACGAGTGCTGAAAATCGAAGACAGGAATGCTGGTAAAGCTATACTAGAAATTTTTCGGGTCCCCAAACCACCGAACCTTATAGGTAAGGAAGCTTGGGACCATGCTTGCTCATTGAGATGAATATTCAGAATAGTTTCAATTTGGGATTTTAAAACATTTTCAATGGGTAACATCAGATTAGGAAATTTCCAAATAGGGCAGCAACGGAGCAAGTAAGTAAATTTGGGCACAAATAAGCAGAATTTAAGGATAAACAAAGCGCAGTGACTACTAATTTTGACAATGCGGTCTGAATATTGATTGAATTTTGTTACCAACTCTCCTAAGAGATGAGGAATGGCGTCATCGAAAATGGGAGATCCCAGGAGATATAGGCTGTTCTTAGATAAGAGTTTAATATTTGGGCAAACTTGGTTAAAATTTTGATGAATTTGAGAAACTAAGGATGTGTTGATTTTGTCTGAAATAAATAATTCACATTTATTAAAATTTAAATGCAAACCAATAGTGTTAAATTTGTCTATTATTAAAGTTAAATCTGCAAGAACAGTCTGTGAATCACCACCTAAGGTCCCACCATCGAGATACCAAATATTTAATTTTGAATTTAAATTATGAATTATAGAATTTATAACCAAACTAAATATAGCTGGACCAAGGGGATCACCTTGCTGACAACCCACGGCTGAAAGGATTTCGTTACTCTTGTGAATTAATTTAGAAGGGCAGTGGTAACACTGAAGTAAGAAATTATAGATTTCAGGAACATGTAAATTAATTTTATTTAGCAAGGCGTCCCAATTAACCGAATTAAAGGCATTTTTAACGTCTAATTTTAAAAGAACCTCGCATTCATCGGTCTGTGCAAAGGTGCGAACAGCATGAACTGCCGCTTCACAGCCTCCGCGGGTGCCAAAGCCAACCTGAACGGGTTCAAAGAGGGTCTGCAACTTGGAGCGAGATAGTCGGACACAAACTTTGGCAGCTAAACGACGAAAGGTAGAACCCACCGCTATAGGGCGCACACCACCTTCTTTTTTTGTGAGGGCTATTAGATTGGCTCCATATAAGACAGCAGTTACGTCTTGACAGACATCTCCCAGCAGCATAAGGTTTACCAATTTAGTGAGGGCAACAACGAGACGTTCGCCAGCAATACCAGTGCCATGGCATGTAAGGTCTATAAGGTGCTGCGGAGAGATGCCATCTAAACCGGAAGCAGACCCTTTAGGAAATGATGCAAGAGCTGCTACAATGTCTTTTTGCGAAGCCTGGATACAAGTCTGAGGATCAAAAGGTGGGTCAACAAAAAGTGGAGTGGAAGGGCCTGGTGGATGCTTGGACCTCAGTGCAGCTATGGTCTCCGGTGTATCAGGTGCTAATGTATCATTACAGAATAAAAGCCGCGTAGCACCTTTGAGATCGCCATCGTAAATTTTCTCTTCAATTTTTCGTGTAATGTTAAAAAGTTGTCCTCGTGATTTGGGAGCTGGAGCGGAAGAGAGCAAAGGATTATTTGCAACATTATTTTTAATTTTTTGCGTTAATGAAATGTTATTGGTGGAATCATTTACCACATGTAGATTTGAGTATGAGAAAGTGAGCAAATTATGCCAGGATGGAGTATCATTAAATTTAATACATTTGGAGATTGTGTTGGTTAAAGCCTCAATCATTCAAGGTGGTAATCAGTTTCCGCATGATGATGATGGACAGTAAGTAAGTAAAACTTTATTGAACACCAACTTAAAAAATATGAAAAATAAAAGCACTAATTAATCACCTGGGTAATGTGTTTTGATCATACCTTTAAAAACCGACAGTGACTGAGCACGCCTAATGGACACAGGTAAAGCATTCAGTCACACTGCTTGCTCAGTAAAGGACTTGTCATAAAACTTACTAACATGTTCTGGGACAACTAGTTCCAAGGACTCCGATGAACTCAAGGATCTTGAATGTGTGTCATTAAAGAACACAAACCGTCCTTTTAAATGAGTTAGGGTGCAGGGATTAAACAATACGCTATAAAGAATCGAGAGAAAGTGAGTATTCCGATAAAGGCGGATTGGGAGTCACTAGAGTTTACTGCGAAAACCAGATACATGATCATATTTGCGTAAATATATAAAAAAATATTAATCTAATACATAGATTTTGAAGGCGCTCAAGTTTATCAAGTTGCTTCTCAGTGACACTGGGTTAACTAACGTCAACACTTTTTAATACCACTGAGGTGACAGACAAGCAGACAACCCCCTGATAAAAAAAAGTGGTCACCGTAGCCTATGGACATTTGCAACACCAGAGGTGCAGCACTCGCGCTGCCGACCCTAAGACATACAACATAGTCCAGTATGGAAAGTAGAATAGAATGTGGAAGTGCAATTTTAGTGAAAGCAGAAAATTGCACAATCGACGGAAAGACCCCACTGATGCAAACATTTTACGACTAATTTCACGCATTTGGGATGCCCAGGATAGTGTGTTTTCAATCTATTGATTGATAACACACTATCCTGGGTATAAGTACTACTGTTAATATCTTGTTGTATTCACCAAGATTTTTTTACAGTAGTACTTATAGAAAGTATAATAACGTTGAATATAATACTTAGAAGTTGCGTCTAGTCTATTTGAGATATCACCCGGTGGCTGCCAATATAAATAACTTGAGTTTTCGAGGGATTCCCAACAACTCCATATTGCTAACTCCATTTGCAGATTTGTGATAAGTCTTTGTTAATAGTTTGTATGGAGCCTGCATGTATATTTGAAGATCATCAGCATGGAGTGGGTAGGATGAAAGTTATGATTTTGAAATAGAATTTAAATATTGCGTAGAGTAATGGAGAAAGAACGCCACCCTGTGACACGTTGACAGATGTACTATACCAAGAAGAAAAAAAATCATCGTAACGTGCATGCTGTCGACGACCAAACAGATAACTTCGAAACCAATCAACTACTGTTGAAGATATGTTAAGAGAGCGCAATATTCCAAGTAGAACATGGAAATCCACTGCATTAAATGCGTTGCTGAAGTCAAGCTACGAGAGTACAGTAAGATTTCCACTCTCCATTCCCAGCCTTATGTCGTCCGTAACAAAGGTCAATGCTCATAGCACGGTTAGGTTAGGAGAAAACTGTCCTGAACAAAAACCTGATTGATAAGGTATAACAGTCGCTCCTCGTGGTAAGGGTATAATAGGGTATCAATGAGTAGGTTATTATTAAGGAACTAACTAATTGGCTATGTACAAGACGTTCTAAAACTTTTGACAGGACGGGTAAAATGGAGATAGGGCGATACTCGGAGAAGCAGATAGGGTTATTTTATTAGGTAACGGGACAATCTGAGCTTCCTTCTAGGCGTATGGAAGCACACTATATGTAAGTGCGTAATTAAAGATGTGACATATTATTGGAAGGACCACTTCCAGGATTAGCTGGATCATCTTGCGGCTTCAACAATCACTCCAAATCGCATTGAAATGTACAGATATTATACATTTCTTAACATCATAAGCAGATAGCTGATTGAAGAGGAACGGTGAAAAAGATGATGAATTGCTGAAGTTAACTTAGATTCTACATCTTGGATATTTTTATCATTTTAAATTTGTAAAAACAAAAATAAACTACCAGTGTGAAATCAAATTAAAAAACAAAACAATTCCATTGAAATTTTCTCTTTATACCGACGATTCATCGGCCATATGTTAACAGGATTAATCGGGGATTTCTTAATATACCTCATTTGCGTATTAATAACTATGTGTTTTGCTCTATACTTACACACAATAAACTTATTATTGCTCTTATTGTAATAATTCGTCAATGCCAGATTCTCAAATTAGCAGATTACAATCAGCCGATCAATACATTACAACATCAAACTTACCTTATCTTTAAGTCATCATCAGGAATTTCTTCAGGTTAAGAGTTTTCCTGTTGCTTCCAAATTATTTTTCGGCATTTTTTCTAGCGATTGCTGTCGGACCGGACCTCCCATCCCCGTAAGTGTCCTGCCTCGTTGGCCTGCGTCTTCCGTTATTCTGAGGTCACTTGGACCCCTGAGATCTTGGTGGGGTCGCTTACACCATCGAGAGTAATCCAAAATCTATTGAATGCAACAATGAATTCTTATAGACTCGTAGCATAAAGGGGTTCTATGAACCGAATAAAAATCTTATTCTAAATCCTACCTATATCATCATTTAAGCAAAAGATATTTATAAAACATATTCACATTCAAAATATGATGTGTACATACAAATCGGCAATTAAACATTTTTGAGTCATGTCATTTTTACAAGTAGCGCTACCAAAACTCATGTTTTATCGTTAGATATTAAATAAATTTTGCTTGTTCTAGATTCTTATCATTATTACTACCTGACTAAGAATAGGATTAACCGTGTAACGACTTTGTCCTCATCAAACCGATACAACAATGATACATATTCCGAGTTTCTGCATGCAAATACCATTTATTAGATTTATGCTTCAATGCAAAACGACTCATCCTATTTTGTTTTGCGTTTTAT
Organism: Thumatha senex; assembly: GCA_948477245.1. Lineage (NCBI taxonomy): Eukaryota > Metazoa > Arthropoda > Insecta > Lepidoptera > Erebidae > Thumatha > Thumatha senex. Next base: position 27,969,618 of record OX419724.1, read on the forward strand.
TTGAATATTACCGTAATACCCATTTTTGTTGTTTTTCCATCGTTCTATGTAATACACACAAATTTATACTGTTATACAGCTTTGTAAGGTTTAATCTCCTTTGTAGCTAAAGATTCCCGCATCGGTATATTGTCTTTCAGGACATATATTTCAATAACTCTGCTGTGGTATTGCGTATAAATCGTTCTTTTAGACATTTGACAATAATTTACGTCGATAATTTGCATTCGGCAAAAATAGCTTTATTTTCATATAGTTGAGATATATGTCCTTTGGAGCCTCATTTATTGATACTTAAAAATTAAAATAAGCTCATTATTGGTTAATAAAATAATAATAATGCTCTGTGGTGATTCACATTAAAATTAATATAATATTATGACCTTCGTTGAATAAATAATGGCATATCGTAGATACCGACATTGTTAAATCTCATTGCATAAATTTTACCTACTTTGGGGAGAGATGTGTTCAGTGTGAGGTTTCCATTAGGCGGTAGAAGCATTGATGATGTTTTGTATAAATAATGCGCACTTTGACGTAACATAGGATAACGAGGGGTCTAATAACATTGACATGTATCAGAATTTTTTATCTTGTGGTGTGTCAGATTCTAATTGAATGTCCAATTATTCAATTAGATCGTAATATAAAATCACTAAAACCTATGTTGAATAATATATTTTTTTTATCGTATATTAAATCTTTGGTTGAATTTCCACTGACAGCAAGTGCGCCGGTTCCTAAGTCACGGTATCCTGAGCTTTGAAATTTTTATTTTTTTTATCTTTTACTTTTGTTGTTTTTTTTATATACATTATTCAGTTTAAAATATAATCCTCACAGGATAGAAACTTTCGTCTCGGTATTGCCATTTTGCCCTATGGATGTCCAATTGTCACAAGTAACCTGTGACTAGATACATACCTAACTTTAAATCAGACACGGTCCCTTTGTCAGACGTTAAGGATTAATTAGTTCATTACCTGTAAACTCCATGTTCATTTAACTAGTAATTTGTAGGTATTCTCGTAGCGAACCACTTAATGAAGTCAAATGTAATAAATTCTGCAGCGCAGAGTATTATAGACAAGCTCAGTATTAAATTTTATATTTCTTGTGTTGATGCTATTTAGTTTTAAGTATATTTAGATAGGTTGAATGTAATTTACAAAATATAATGGATTAAGCGGAATTTTCATTTGAATGTATTATGCTACAAACTCTGCAAGGGCTAATTAATGGTCACAAGTACTTAGTACGTAGGTATTGATTGGTAGGTAGTATTTAAACAACGTGGGTTTGTTAAACTGCCTCGGTGGCACAATGGTAGTGAATGCGACTGGTTCGATTCGATTCCCGGGTCGGTCAAATATTTGTGTGATCCACAAATATTTGTTTCGGAGTTTGGGTGTTTCCTATATAAAATATGTATGTATTTCAAAATATAAAAGTATGTCCATCAGTTGTCTAGATCCCATACCACAAGCTTATAGCAATATATATTAGCTTACTTTGGGCTAAATGGCGCTATTTTATGACCCTACCAAGCTCTTTGGGACCCAAACCAGACTCATCTCTGCCTGTAAGTGGTGTAACTACTTGCTGTAATGGACGAGGTCATGGCTAATAGCAAGAAAACTCAAAACTAACCCTTTACCAACCTGTCGTACCAGCCGGGTACAGTACGATTAATAACCCTTGCAATATGAAATTGGTAGAACTCTATGTCTTGAGTGAAATGAATAACCTGATTAATATGGTTCAAAAACATGACCAACAAATATTTGACCCGTACCTTTATTGGAATTTGGGTATTTCTTATAAGATAGAAGTATTATACTTATTTTCTTCCAAAGAGCCTCTTCCAAAGAGCCTCTTCGAACATTCTCCTCTGTAAAGCTGTCAACAAGTTAAAGACTCGTAAAGTCTTTTATTTTTTTAAAAAACGAATAATATTTGAAATAAAAAAACCTATTCTAAACTTGGGACAGGAATACACATGGTGAAAAGGGGGCATATAATATATACTTCTGCTACCCCTTCGGGGATAAGACGTGATAGATAAATAAATAAATATTTGAGAAATTTGCATTTCTCCGTTTATACTAACTTTTGAACTTTTACGTTGCATAATATTTTTAAATATAAGACACAGGTTTGTTCGCAGTCAAGCTTATTTACGTTGAATTCTGATGACGTTGTATCTGCCATGGCCACAACCCAAGCCAAGCATCGGTTATTTTTAAACTGGCATAGATCAGTCAATTTTATTGACTCAAGTTTACAATTTTAAAGTTATCTTCCACTACCTGCTGGGCTATAAATAGTAATGAATAATCAGCCAACTGCTCATAATATGCAACGATAACGCAGTGCTTATATATCTTAGAACAAAAGAAGTTGACCTTAATTCAAAGACACCACAACAACTGTCAATGTGTTAAGATTATGATGAAACAAAAAGTTTTAAATAAAAGCTTTTTCGTAGTTAAGTTAAAAAAACATAATCATGACAGAATATAATACAAAGTAATAAATTTCAAGCAAGTTTATTAAACCCTCCAGCTGCTGTTAATTGTCTTCGGCAGTCGTACAAAATTTTTGTTAAATAAAAGAATTGTTAGAACAAAATACAGAAAAATATGAATTTAAGCTTACGCGTGGGGACGCTAACGAAGGTAAACAGTCGCAATTAGCACCAAAGTAGCCTTTTCACTCGTACACATTTATTGCTAGCACCTGACACCAAATACTGTCTTTGATTCACAAAATTTTATAGTAGTATCGTACTTATTAACGAACTTCCACAAAAGAAGGAAATTTATAATTTTCAATGTTTGTTATCTTTTCTTGCCTTCATCATGAAGTGATTTAGATTTTTTTAAATTAATTTGATTACAATCTGTAATTTTTTGTAACATAATATTAATAATATACATGTAGGTAGGTATTAGCGTTGAAAAATGTAAATTTTTGAGGTTAGCTTATTAGCGATTTAGAGCATCCAAAAGCGGTCGAAATATAATAAAAGATTTGCATCGCTCTGGTAGTCTAAGGCCCGTATTCCAGAACTTTTGTCAATACTCAATCAACGCTTGAAGCTAGTTTTTGCCTTATAAAATCTACTCTCAACCGTCGATTGAGTATTGAGAAACGTTCTGGAATACGGCCCTAAGTGTGGAAACAGAGATTTCATTTTTTACTAAACTTAAATCACATTTTCAAGGCACTAATTTTGTGATGTATGATGTATGTATTACCGAGATTGATGCAAGGTAAAACTCGAATGAGTTTATGTTTGCATCATTGTTATGTTATGCATGTTGCCCCTTACTGTAATAAATATAAAATTAATTAATTAAAAATCTGGAGATATAAAGAAGAAATCGCGGCGAAATCTGAAAAATTGTTTTTAAATGTATTGATGATAGGATTATTCGTTGGCGTGACTGTATTGTTTCTGAAGACCTTAGTTTTTAATACGATATGATAAATTTGGATAAATTACTAACGTTTCCCGGTACATTCTTGATATAGTAGATTATGTGTATTTATATATTTTACTAATATATAAAGCAATGTATGTATCTAAATCTGAGAGCTTCGTATATCATTTGAATGACAATATTGTGTATTATTAGTCAGGTTTAAGCGAAGAGCCTTAGGTTCTTGTTTGTTCAGTACCCTTAACAACTGCGATACCATGTCGAACCCTACGTAATTAAATATATTTGGAATCAGTTGCAATGTTTCGGGTGCTAATATTTGAGCGAACTGGAATTATATATTTATATGAGAAGAGTTCATGGTCCCTTAGTTAGAATTTTATTGCCTCTCGCAAATATAATTTAATTAGATCATGAAAACCAATGACACAATCTAATTTCACTATTTTCGATTATTTAAGACTATGTTTCTTTTGCCCTATGGCACTTGAAAAGGCTACTGTTCATACACTTCGTCCTACATATAACTTACTTACCTTTTATGCTGGTGTCAGAAGATACTATATACTATGAAATAGACAGGCACAGGTTATGGTGACCTATTTATTAAAAAAAATCAAAATATTGCTTATGATTATTATTGGAGCGAAGCGAACGAAGTGAGCGTAGCTCCATTCTTCCCGATTTAAATTTTTGCTTTGTTGCCTTAAACCTTTAATGAAGATGCTGCGGTGGTGTGGAGTGACGTGGATGGACCGCGTGAGGAACTCTCGCATCCGCGGCATCATTCATGTCCGTGACATCATCACTTCTTATTTTAAAACAAAGTCGATTTTCGCTGTCTGTCCCTATGTATGCTTAGATCTTTAAAACTACGCAACAAATTTCAATGCAGTTTTTTTTAAATAGATGCAGTGATTCATAGGGAAGGTTTTTATGTATACTTTGGTAAGTTTTTGTATACATTAACTTAATTATAACGATATATATTGGGGGTGTCGGAAAAAGTAAGCCGTCTTGGAGCTTTTAACGAAAACGCTGCCTAAACCCTTTGAGATATAACAAAATAATGTATCGTCGAATTGTAAGCGTCGAAAATTATAAAGCGGTAATTTGAAGGCTATTTACACAAATACATTATTAATCCTTATCATTTGTAATATGTTGGTTGACTTTAGCATTTTTTGAAGATTATTTTGTACTATAATATAATACCTTAGGAGATATGGCAATATCAAAAAAATGCGCAATGAAATAAATTTCACGCGGGCGCAGGTACTTAAGAGCGGAGAATTAATCAAGTAATTTGGAAAATGTTCATACCATACATTATTGTGAAATTAATTAGATATATATTAAATGGGTGCCACGGGGTTCGAAGTATGTCACGGGCGAAGCAGGGCGGGTCAGCTTGTTACAGATAAGTTGCAAAAGTGTCGCCTTCGTTGGTATGGTAACGTCTTGCGGCAACCGCCGGGCTACGTGGGAAACAAATGTCTGGCCATGTCAGCCCCGCCAGGCCCCGGTAAGAGGGAAGGACCCAAGAAGTGCTGGCTTGACGTCGTAATTGACGACATGCGAGCCAATAGTCTCAATACAGGGGATGCCGACGACCGTGCAAAGTGGAGGAGAAAAAACAGGAAAGCGGACCCCGGGCGTCGCGAGACGCAACTGGGACAGACGCTCGGGTGATGATGATGACTTTGTCCTTAAACTCCTCCCAAACCGCTCAACAATTTGACCCATAATAGTACTTCTAGCCATAGAAGGTTAGGAAAAAATAAAATCGAAAATCGGACATACCATGGAGGAATCACCGAAAGGAAAATAGATATCGACAAAAGAACTCGAAAAACGGTAAAACGTTTCGCTCCATTTAGACTTACCGGGGACGGCAAGCGCACCTAGTTATCTTATGTTACTTACCAACATTATATTATATGGGGATGAAGAGTAGAAGCGTGCACGTCGCCATCCCTGCCAGCTACGGCTGCAATTCTACTCCAACACGAGTGCCACCAGGGCGATTACTGCTAGGGCGTGCCCCCGAGGCGACGCGCACCAGTTCGTCCCTGCTGGTGCGAAAAGTGTGTGCCAGAGCGGCGTAGGGGACCGCCACCTTACACGCGCGGCCCGACACGCCGGGAAGTGGAGGATGGAGTGCAGGGTAGCTGCGTGGAATGTTAGGGGAGGAATGACAGATAAATTGAATGAGTTGATGGATGTTATGAATGAGAGAAAGTTAGATGCAGTGTGCTTGAGAGAGACCAAGCGCAAGGGCAGCGAAGTCTTGGAGCTCCCGTGTGGGATGCTCGCGCTTTGGTCTGGAGTACCAGAGAGCGAGAATGGCAGTCGGGGGGTTGGAATTTTGCTGTCCTCGCGATTGGCCTCCGGTATGTATGAGTACAAACTGGTAGGTCCTAGAAGCCTCTGGATCCGTGTAAAACAAGGTTTTCCTGGTAGCTGCTTACGCGCCAGTATCTTCGTCGAACGCGAGTGAGCTAGAGGACTTCTGGGAGAGTATGAGAGAAGCTCTAAATGTGATAGAAGGAAATGAAAGACTTATAGTATGTGGAGACTTGAATGGATGGGTGGGTACCGCTCGCGATGGTTTTGAGTCGGTACTCGGGAAGTATGGGGATAAAAGGGTGGGTGAACGACGCTGGCAAGCTAATACTGGCATTTTGTAAGGAAAAGGATTTGTTTGTGGCGAACACAATGTTGAACCACAAACAAATTCACATGTATACGAGGAGATGTAAGTCAAAGAGTAGCATGATAGATCTATTCCTAATGGATAGTCGGCTCCGTAAACAGGTGATGGACACAAGGGTTTATCGAGGCGCTGAGCTGGGATCAGACCACTACCTAGTCATAACTAGGATTAGGGGTCTGTTCGCGGGTTGGCGTCATCGTACCGAGTGTCCTGAACCTGAGCCGACTTATAGCATCAAAAGCTGGAAGCTTCAGGATGCATCCATTAGGGATAAATATAATGAAAAGGTAGCCGAAAAGCTTGGCGACGTCAATGTAAGCAGTGAGAATGTGGAAAGTGTATGGCAGAACCTTAGGGACAGTATGATAAATGCCGCTGTGGAAGTGTGTGGAGAAACGAAAAGAGGCAGTAGTAATAAGCGTGATGCATGGTGGAATGAAGAAGTGAAAGAAGCAGTTCGAATGAAGAAGAAAGCATGGCTAGACTACTTAGCCTCGCGGAATGATTTTAATATGAAAGAGAGATACAAGCTGCAGAAAGTTAACACGAAGGCACTGATAGAAGAAGCTCGTGAAAGGTGCAGAATGAAAGCGGATGAAAGGTTGTCGTCCAATTTCCGGGATAATGCCAAGTTCTTCTGAAAAGAGGTAGGCAAGACCCGGAGTTGTTCGGCAATCTGCAGTATGAATAAAGTGCTTAGTGTTAACAATGACGTCCTAACAGACCAAAGTGACGTCCTGCAGAGATGGAGTGAATGTTATGGAAAGATGTATGCAAGAAAAGACAGAGATGCCACATCGGGAAGTGGAGCTCACTTCGATGTTCCGGATCCCGATGTCATTGAAGTCATTAGTATGAAAGAAATAGAACAAGCGATAAGAAGTATGAAATGTGGTAAGGCTGCGGGAAAAGACAGAGTTACTGCTGAGATGATCAAGTACGGTGGGTCGCGTGTCTGGGACACACTATGTCTGTTATGCAACTTGTGCTGGCGGACAGGTGAGGTCCCGGATGACTGGCGAGTAGCAGTTGTAGTACCTATTAACAAAGGGAAAGGCTCGCGCCTAAACTGCTCCAGCTACAGGGCGATCAGCTTGGTCAGCTTAGCTAGTAAGGTGTATGCAAAGGTTATAACGGCACGAATGCAAGAAAAGTCTGAAAGGTATTTATGGGAGGCTCAATGCGGATTCCGACGTGGAAGAGGTTGCATGGATCAAGTGTTTTCTCTCCGCATGATCGCGGAAAAGTTTCTGGCTCTTAGCCAGAAGGTTTTCTGCGCTTTTGTGGATCTAGAGAAAGCATTTGATTACGTTGTGATAGAAACGCTGTGGGACTTGCTGCCAGGATATGGTGTGGACGGCTCGCTACTGCGGGCAATACAGTCGCTTTATAGGGACTGTAAGGCTTGCGTGCGAGTAGGGGGGGATGTGTCACCTCTTTTTGATGTCTGTACAGGCGTCAAACAGGGATGTGTCATGTCCGCCTGGCTGTTCATAGTGTATCTGGACAGTTGCCTGCAGAAGTTGATATATAATATGGGTGTGAATTTGGGTGACTTTACAGTAAACTGTCTGCTGTACGCTCATGATGCGGTGCTCATGGCCTCATCAGAAGCCGACCTACAGGCATTAGTCACTAATATGAAAGAGGGGTGTGAGAGTAAGGGTCTCCGCTTGAATTCAAGCAAAACTAAGGTTCTAGTATTTGAAAGAGGTGACGTAAGAACTAAATGCGAGATTAGGGTAAATCAGGAACGTCTAGAGCAAGTGAATGAAATTGTGTATTTAGGAAGTATGTTTAGCGCGGATGGAAGATGTGATTCGGATGTAGAACGGCGAGTAGCTGCCGGAAACAAAGTTAACGGTGCTTTGTCCCAGTTAATAAAGCGACAAAGCATCGTAAAAGAAGCACGACTGGCGATTCATAACGCAGTGCTAGTGCCAACTTTGCTTTACGGTAGTGAAACCTGGGTATGTCAGCAGATGCATGAAAGTAAATTGAATGCTGTGGAGATGCGATCACTTCGAAAATTGTGTGGCGTTACCTTGGCCGACCGAATACGTAACGAAGTGATACGCAATATGGCAGGTTTGAATGAAAGTGTCAGCGTTAAGCTGGAAAAGGGCGTGCTCCGTTGGTTTGGACACGTCCAACGAATGAGTGAGGAACGATTGACGAAGAATATATATTGTTCAAAAGTAGAGGGTAGAAGGAGTCAGGTAAAGGCCGAGACTTACATATGATGACCACGTGAGCAGATTGCTCAAAAACGGAAAGGTCAAAAGTACTCGGATACACAGACGTGCGTGTATGAAGCGATTGATGAATCTCGAAGAAGCGAAAGAAGTATGCATGGATCGCGAAGCCTGGCGATCTGTCCTCTCTGACTACCCCGTCAGGGATACAGCGTGAAGATAGTTAGTTAGTTAAGAGGTAATATTATCAAGAGCGATTAAATATAAGTAAAGGCAACATTAAGGATACTTGTAAATTAGTAAAAGAATTCTGTGACAACAGAAATGAGTCAAATAATTACCGCCCTATCTCAATTCTATCAACGTTATCAAAAGTACTGGAAAAAATCGTAAATAAGAGAGTTATGAAATATCTTGAACAAAACCAACTGATTAGTGATCTCCAATTTGGCTTCAGAGCAACAAAGTCAACTGAAGACGCCGTTTTGACGCTAAGTTCAACTGTAGTATCTTATTTAGATCGAGGCTACAAGTGTTTAGACGTCTTCTTAGACTTACAAAAAGCTTTTGATACTGCCTCTATTCTAATTTTAATAACTCGTCTGGAGAACGTTGGTATAAGGGGAATTGTTCTGGATTGGTTCACAGACCATTTGACCGATAGGTATCAACGTGTTAAAGTGGAGCAATATGAAAGTGCCGATTCTACATACAGATATGGTGTTCCTCAGGGTTCTACAATTGGACCTACATTGTTCCTGATTTACATAAATCAACTATGCAAGGAGGCTAACCTGCCATACCTGGATCTTCTTATGTTTAGTTTAGCCATTTTATTATAAGCGAAAATGACTTTATTCAACAAATCATAAAGATATTGGAACTTTATACTTTATTTTTGGAATTTTGGACATGGTATTTGAATTGGCCGAGACTGGCTTGGCAAAGGTGACGTCTTGGTTGGAGAATAGCCTTCTATCATTAAACGCCAGCAAGTCAAAATATGTTTGTTTCAGTAAGACATCTGTGGGTCAGCCTGCCTTATCACACATTGTCAAAGTCCAAACCTTTCCATGTAATAGGAGAGATGTTCACACAAACTGTGAATGTGTGGTGCTTTCTCGAGTAACGTCTATTAAGTACCTGGGTGTGATACTAGATAGTAGGCTTTCCTGGACTGAGCATTTCATGGCATTAACAACTAGAGTTAGAAGACTAGTCTACATCTTTAAAAACTTGGGCACCGTAGCTAATAGTGCAATACTTAAACAGACTTATCAAGCTTTGTGTGAATGTATTATAAGATACTGCATCTGCGCATGGGGCGGTGCAGCTAGGACTCATATGATTGAGGTTGAACGAGCGCAGCGTATGGTGCTTAAGGTAATGCTATACTTACCGTTTCGGCAGTCTACTTCATCTGTGTATGAATCGGCGGGTGTATTTTCTGTGAGAAAGATATTTGTGAAGGAAATGCTACAACGGTACCACAAACGAGCTCTTCCGCTACAACCAACCGAGCAAAAGCGTAGAGAACGATACCCTGTACCTCGCACCAAATCTGCATTTGCCCAAAGACATTATAATTTTTTGACTCCTCACGTATATAACACGTATATCCTCACGTATGAAGCGCTCGTGGCCCCGCGGTCTCAGTGTTCTGTAAACGATCACTGAGTTACGCAACTTTCACTATGGCTGGTCCTCGGATGGGTGACCACTTTGTGGCGTTTACATTTGCGAGCGTTTCCGTGCTTCGCAAGGCACGTTAAGCCGTTGGTCCCAGTTGCCAGTAAAATGGCAGTCGTTAAGCCTGGTTGAAGGCCATATGGGCGGCTTGAAAAAATTCAACAGCAAGTACCCACAACCTGCGTCTGTACATTTCAACACGGCAATGGGCTCACCACCTATTACGTGGTACATGAATCCACACGGTGAAAAGTGGGCATATAATATGCCTCTGCCACCCCTTCGGGGATAAGGCGTGATGGATATTTATTTATTTATTTTTACGTATATAACAAATGTTACAAAATTCATAAAGTACGTAAATTTAATAATAAAAAATTTAAAATGGTTGTATCTGACTGGCTAAAATATATGGAATATGACACTGTAGAGAATCTCTTAAAAGGACTATGACATGACACATTTAGTGCGCGCGCGCACACACACACACACACACACACACGCGCGCGCACACACACACACTCACCCTCGTGAGCACTTCTTCATCTAAAAATATCGCATGCACGTTTTTCTTTTTCTTATTATGTAAGCTTTAGATTATACTTGTTTAATTTATACATAACTAATGTTCAAACAGAATATTTGAAACCAGTGTCACCTTAACATTGGGGAAGACACTCGCACCTGCAACACAGTTGTTACTAGCGCAGGTGTGAGGGAATCCCATAATGTAATGTATCCAGTTTTTTCAATAAAGAATATTATTATATAAGTATTTCACCAAGTTAAAAATGAAGATCTGATTTATACCTTATTTTTTATCTTTCTCGGATTATGTTAGGAGCGTTGATAATATATATACAAAAACCTCCGCATTTATGTAGATTAAGTACGTGCTCAGTCATATAAGGCCAATGAAGATGCGACACTAAAAGGAAGCAAAAGATAGAGGCTTTTGGCAAAATTACTTTTTTCCATATATTTATACATACACTTCTTACTCCATTTTTGATGCCACGTAGGTTTATTAATACTTACTAAGTACATACTGTAGTAGTACTTTGAAGTTATAAAATTTTGAACAGAAGACGGATGGAACTTTAATAATGTTGTTATGATGAACTTTAAAAGCAACAATTAACCACTTCCACGTCCCAGTTTTTTGATGAACTATTTTTCCTAATTAACCTGTGACCTAAATAACTAAAATCAAGTTATCTTGGAAACTGCAAAAACGATAAAAATTCTAACTAAAACTAAAAAAAACTAAACAACTTAAAAATAGTAAATAATATACAGATACTACAATTGCTATAATGAATATGATTTTTAACCCAAATTATCATGTCAAGTGATAAAACATGGCGGAAAAAAATATGTTTTTACACGGTTTATACTAAGTTTACTTTTAATTTTGATATTGACACATGTAATTAATATACCTACACAAATAATTTATCGACGATTCTACTGGTGTGCAATTCATTCATTCAAACCATAGACAATACAATTTAAAAAGGTTTTGAAATGAGGGCTGTCAATAAAAAAAGGGGCTGCCCTAGTTCATATTAAATTTCTGATTTCTTTACTAGTCTTTATGCTGTACCCCGACGGGGTAGACAGAGAGGTCATATCGCCAGGATTCCCGATTCAGGCATACTTCTTTCTCTTCCTGCAGATTCATTCATGATTTCATACATGCACATTTTATTTATCTTGGAAGCGCTCGTGACCTCGCGGTCTCAGTGTTCTATAAACGATCACTGAGTTACGCAACTTTCACTATGGCTGGTCCTTGGATGGGTGACCTCTTTGTGACATTTACATTTGCGAGCGTTTCCGTGCTTCAGAAGGCACGTTAAGCCGTTGGTCCCGGTTGCCAGTAAAATGGCAGTCGTTAAGCCTGGTTGAAGACCTTATATGCGGCTTGAAAAATTTCAACAGCAGGTATCCATAACCTGCGTCTGTCTATTTCAACACGGCAATGGGCTCACCACCTATAGCGTGGGACAGGAATCCACACGGTGAAAAGTGGGCATTTAATATGCCTCTGCCACTCCTTCGGGGATAAGGCGTGATGGATATTTATTTTTTATTTCACATTTTATTTATCCTAATACCTTTGACCTTTCCGGTTTTGAACAATCTGCTCTAAATAAATACAATCAAAGTTTTACGACAACTATTCTTCTTTACCTTCATACACAGGTAGCCGCGAAACACAGGACAATTTACTTTCACCTTGTCAATCATCTATACATACTCGTTAGTATGTATAGCTAGTACCTACCCCTTTTGTAAAAAAGCAAAAGTGAATACAACCACAAGCAAAAATATACTTACAAAGAACTGTCATCAGAAGACTGCTTATCACAAGACGCGAAAGTGTAGTTTTTGGTATGATTGATTTAAAGTATGTACATTTTTCTGGTAATCAAGTCTAATTTACAACTTAGTAGAGTCACATACGGTTAGGTCCGATAGAGGCTTAACTCCGCGTACGCTTCGATTGTGGAATGAACTTTCTGCCTGGGTTTTCCCCAACGTCTACAGAATGGGGTTCTCCGAAAGGAGTCTTAGAAGGTTTTTATGGGGTCGGTGTTGCAATCGTTCATAGGCTACGGTGACCATTTTCCATTCCAGGTGTCTGCTACCTCAGTGGTAAAAAAAAGTGTCATAGAATATATAAATTAGTACTAGCGCAATGGTAGTGTATGTAGTCTACTGTTGGTGACGTTGCGATTGAATAAATGAATTGATAATTACTGTCATATCGAAATGAATGAAATGTGATTTATTTGCTTTCAGTATGGTATTATAAGTTGTAACATACCTACTCCGTCGTAAAGAAAAAAAATGCAAAAATTTATAAACTTATAGTTAGATTATATGTCAAAACTATTACAAATACAATATATAGATGTACAATGTCAAGATACTTCATTAAGACGATTTCCGTATTTAGATATACAGTCAATCTATTTATTCTCTATAAATTATTAATAAATAAGGTATTTATTAATAAGTTATGGAGAAAATTCATTCAGGCTATAAAAACCTTTATCTAAGAGCCATCTGTACAGTTTCCATTTAAATTGCCGCTTAAGTAATTCTCTTATTTAGGTAGCATATTAAATATTTTTATTGACTTAATGAAACAGTTTTTCTGGCAGAGTAAAGTATTCGCAGAGGAAGAATTGACCTGATGGATCTCTGTATCTTAGCCTAGAGTTTACACTATCCCTTGAAATTTCAAAGAACAAACCGTTTTCCCTTACAAAACAGTCATTTTGGAATATATACATTCCGGTTAGTGTTAGTAAGTTGAGACTCTTAAATAGTGGTTTGCACGGAAAATTATTAATAATTTTTCGATAGATTTTCGTATTTGTAATGTTCTTTTATATGTTTTCGTATATGTTCTTGCGAGATATTTTCATAAAACAAGCCAAGGTCAAAATAAATTCGTTGTTAAAATATTATATATATTTCCATCACGCCTTATCCCCGAAGGGGTGGCAGAGGCATATTATATGCCCACTTTTCACCGTGTGGATTCCTGTCACACGTAATAGGTGGTGAGCCCATTGCCGTGTTGAAATAGACAGACGCAAGCTGTGGCTACCTGCTGTTGAAATTTTTAAGCCGCCCATAAGGCCTTCAACCAGGCTTAACGACTGCCATTTTACTGGCAACCGGAACCAACGGCTTAACGTGTCTACCGAAGCACGGAAACGCTCGCAAATTTTTAAATTAAAATCAACCGATAGCTGTCGACCATTTTTCACTAGACTGAATATTTTGACGTTACCATGTATTTATATTTTAGAAACTGTAATATTTGTAAAAAAAATATAGAAGTATTTGACAAACTGAAAGGTAAAAGGCATAATTTAAAAATTAGGATAACGCCAAACTCGTCAGCATTTTAAAATAAAAGCATCTTCTATGTGGCTCCAAGAATCTATAATCATTTACCAAAGGCTATACTTGAAAAATCAAATCACAAGACTGTAAAAAGAGAATTGAAACTAATGCTTTTACAGAAATGTTATTACTCTGTTGAGGAATATTTAAATGATAAACTTTAAGTTAGGACGCTAGAAATAGTTTGATTTTGGTTTTATGAATATTAATTTTTTATCATTTTGTACTACTGCGTAATTTGACATTTTAAGCATTAAATTGCATAGCTGTACTGATTTGGACTACATTTATATTAATTTTATGTTTTATAATGAATTGACATGCGATCTTAAATTAAGTTACGTTTAAAGTATGTTTTTGATAGTCTTAAATTTAATATTGTTAAATATTGCATGCCGCAAGGTTAAATATGGTGATACCTATCATAAAATTACAACATCTTTGTACACCTGTATTTGCAATTATAATAAATAATTAAATAAATAAATGTAAATGCCACAAAGTGGTCACCTATCCGAGTACCAGCCATAGTGAAAGTTGCGTAACTCAGTGTTCTGTAAACGATCACTGAGTTACGCAACTTTCACCGCGGGACCACGAGCGCTTCTATTAATCAAAATATTTATATTTTAATTAATAGTACAAAATAGTAAAAAAAAAGTCTTAAATTTTGAATGTATATTGGACAATTTCTGCAAGATTTATTATTTAACCTTTGTTGAAAAGCGTCCGTGAAGTCTAATAACTTTAACCAGAGCCACTTGTACCTAAATATATTATCTACCTTGTTTAATAATATATTGGGACCCAGTTCCACTGCATTTCCATGTAGTATTGTATTAGACAGTGTTACAAACTTTGATAGCTTTGCCAGTACAGTACGCAATCTCACAATGCTTAAACTTATCCGTTGCAAACACAATCTCAGAAACATCCCGACGCCCACGTGCCTAGCGTTTCTCTCAATTTCAGCTACCGGCTCTCGAAATGAACTTTGTTTTGTTATTATGTAAAGTAAGGTTATATCACATCTGATTGATGAAAGTACAGTTTGATTTTGTTCAACACCAATATATTCATTTACAATGAGTTACAATTTTTGTTACTTATGTTTTTAAGCTATTGCATAGTTTTTATCGCGGGCTTTGAGCGCGGCGACCTAATCAAGAAATTCCGTAACGAAAAAGCCTAACACCCGAGCTCAGACGAACTTCACCGAGCACGGCCGAGCATTTGCTTAACGTGTATGTATATAACACGACTGTACGAAGCTCGCACGGATCGAGACAAGCTGTAGAAATAATACATATTTTATATATTAATAATCTATATATATAAAATTCAATGACAGTTTACGTTGTAATTTTATAACTCGAGAACGGGCTCACCTATCCAGGCTGTTTAGGCTTTGTTCGGACTATTTAGTAGATGGTTTATGTGAAGTTTGCACAAAATCGGTCAAGCGGTTTTTCATTTATCACATTTTTTGTAACAAATCTCTTAAGCGGCGCTAACGAAGTTATTCGGTTCAGCTAGTACAGTATTATAAATTTATTATAATTGCATAAGTTGACAAAAAATGCTATGCAATAGCTTTACCGCGGCAGTCCCCGAGTGCCACACGTTTTTTTTCTTAGCTGTAGGGATTCTCTGTTTGCTCTTGCGATTTAGAATAAGTAAATATCAAGTAACGTCATTCCTTTTATTTAAGATGCCTATATATAATGTATTTATTTATATTATCAGTTTATCACATATAAAATCGCTATTCATAAATCGTAAAAATCATCAAATATGGTAGATTTTTATACAATTTTGTATTATTATTAGATTGTGGTTTTACAAGTGAGTAATAGGGGTACAAAAGTCGTGTTGTCGTTGTGTGGTATTATCAGTAAAATCACAAAAATTAATATAAAAGAGCGGATACATGGGACTCAAGTTTATAATAAAGCGTAACATGAAGAATGAGGCATATTATTTTTGTAAATCTACTTAAGGGCTGCTGTTCACGGCTTTTCGAGCTGTGGCCTTCAATTTTTGGATATAATCATGAGTTTTATCATGCTAGTGGGGGCCGTTATTTAACTAAGTAAATAATACTAAAAATAGTGGAGCATAGGGTCATTCGTGAAATACATGCAACCCGCCAAAAAACGAATTACTGTCATACATAGGACCATTGAACTGCTTTATACTCGCTTTTGCTTTATACTAGGTACTCGCTGTTGATTCGAACAATACTCTCTAGAATTATACATTTTTATTTTTACATACATACATACATTTTGTCACGGCTTTATCCCCGAAGGTGTAGGCAGAGGCATACTATACGCCCACATTTCAACGTATTCCTTTTTTTCCCACGTAACAGGTGGTGAGCCCATTGCCGTGTTGAAATGGACAGGCACAGGCCGTGGCGACCTATTGTTGAAATTATTCAAGTTAGCCGTAGTAGCAGCCTTTAAGCCTGGTTGAAGGCCTTATAGACTGTTATTTTACTGGCAACCGGGACCTACGGCTTAAAGTGCCTTTCGAAGCACGGAAACGCTCGCAAATGTAAAATACTCAAAGTGGTCGCCCATCCAAGGACCCCCTATAGCGAATGTTGCTTAACGCAGTGATCGTTTAAAGTCAGAGGGGCCACGAGCGTTGCTTATTTTTATTTTTATGATGTGTGAATTTTTTTTTTTTCTTAAATTCGGCTTACTTTATGAAATAAACTTTTCTTTCATATTTTTGCTTTGTTGCCTTTTATTTTAGAACGTGCGTAAGTTAAAGATTTTATTTTAAAAACTGTGCGTGCAACTTATCCTTAAATCCAGTTACTATACTACGTGTTACAATTCACGCTATTTTGATACGTGACTTCAACGTGTTGCTTAAATATTTATTTTCAGAGATATATCTAAAAATGAAATTTAGTTCTCTTCTCCTGTTGGTCACAAAACTGTCAGACCTATAATGGGTGTACTTTGGGGACGGGACAGTAAATGACAGTACCTTAACAGTTATGATTAAACATTATAAACTCTATATGGTTATCTGAGGTGGAAGACAAGCATACACCATAGCCTATAAACGTTTGCAACACCAGAAGTGCGGGACTGCCGCTACGCTGCCTTGATTCAAAAGAACAAAATAATTTACATGAAAAGTAACGATGGTTAAAAGTTTAAAATAACATTATATTATTTTTATAGTAAAACGTGAAAGGAACAATATGTTGACTGCGAAAAAATCAAAAAGAAAATTCGAAACTTTTCCAACAATTCTTTAAAAAACGCAATGGAATTTTCCGGTAGAGTTGACTTGAAGAAACTTGAAGACCTTTTTATCAACTTGATACAATGATTTAAATTTTGAAGTATTTATTTTGATAATGAATTAGTAGCGTAAAGTAATAAGTATGGTTTTATAAGTTACAACTTATGCCCTTGTGGGTGGCAGAGGCATATTACACGTGTAGTTTTGTCCCATGTAACAGATAGTGAGCTCATTGCCGTGTTCATATAGACAAGCGCAGCCTGTAGCGACCTAATGTCTATAAAGGTAGTATTTTTTATTTTAAATTGTATATACCTACTAGTTTATGCCCGCGGCTCCGCACGCGGTATAAGGTTTTCCCGTTCGCGTTTCCCACAGGAACTTGTTCCCGGCATAAAAAGTAGCCTATGTTTTATTGTGATGTGTAAGCTAAATTATTGTAAAGTTTCATCAATGCTATTATTAGATAGATTTTGCATGACAGAGTAACAAATATCCATACATACAAAATTTCTCGTTTGTAATATTGGTAGGATTTTTCAAAAAGTATTTTGTAGAGTCGTGCAACTTTACAATTACCACAAATAAAAAAAACCTGATTAAATTAAAACTGAAGAGTAAGCTCTTAATAAGACAAACTTGTTATATTGCTAGGTTTATTCTAAACAATAACAATCTCACATCTGCAACGTCTCCTCTATATTGTTGACACTGACTGTACTAGAATTATGAAAACGTCAAGGACATACCTGTCTGTAAAGCATCTTTTCTAAAAATAGAATTGTTAATTTTTTTTTGTGCTTACAACAGTACAAACCAACTTCAAACTAATAAATAAATTATATTTAATAAATATGTATGACGCATTGTCACTCAATGCTATCTAAAAAACGAACTAACTAACTATCTTCACGCTGTATCCCTGACGGGGTAGTCAGAGAGGACAGATACAATGCTATCTTACCTGTATTATGACACAATGAGCTTGTGGTATGTAATCTACACAACTGATAAACATACTTTTATATTTTTAAATACATTAGTATATATTATACATAGAAAAACACCCATATAGCAAAGAACTGCGAAACAGACATTGATCACGCAAATATTTTAAATTCTTTTAAGAAACTATAGTAACTTACCATCATCAACCATATGCAAGAATAGTCACCAAAACCGAATCACCTAACAAAACGAGAAGAGTCATCAAAGAAGCTCCTGAATTTGTTTGCCGCATTTATAGTACGAGCAGTAAGCGAGCAGAGGGGTAGTCTCGCTAGCCTGAGCAAATGTCCCGTGACGGCCGCGTCTGCATTTTGGTAGCCATTACACTAAGATTAATGACGTCATCGTGTCTACTTCTGGCACACAATCGCTGCTATCACCGCTACTATTGTGATTCACATCACCATTACGGGTTAAATTAAACCTAAAAGCTAAACTGTGTGGGTTAAATTACACTTATGATTGTTTATGTGTTTAATGCTAATTGATTATGATATGAATGTTATATTGAAGCTAACTGTTCATTAGATAACAAGTGAAGTTAATAAAACCACAAAATTACTGACAAAATGTGGGTGTGTAATTTAACTCAGCCTACCCTCTTAGGAATATAGCCGTAAGGAGTAAGGGAGCAGAGCAGTAATTTTTAATTTATTGTACATTTATAACGAATCGGGGGGACTTCCATTATTATTCTTTTTTTTTTATTTTTTGTCATGGGTAGGTTTGGGGCGCAATGGGAAGTTTACGTATGTTACAGGCAAAGCCGTGGGGCATAGTTAGTAGTTTCATAAAATCAAAACAAAGTAAATTCCACGGCTTTAATGATGCAGCATATATAACTTTTTACAAAACATAGTACGAAATTACTGTTGAGTACTTTTTAAATGCAAAAATCAATGACATTGCTGCTGTTATGTATATTGATGGTCCCAATTCATTCAGAGCAGGTATCGCTCGACTGAAAAAATAAAACATCCCAATCGAACTGGATTCGCCCATTCACTGGAAATAATATCCATTGTGCTAAGCCATAGGCAATATTTTTACAGCCAAATGAAACAATGAATCTTTATTGGTTATTCGCTGTCGTAGAAAATGCAATCAACACATTCGATTACACTACAGTAATTAAATTTTATGCACACTGTTATCAAAGGGTAAATTTTTTAATTGTTTGACCATATGGCGATTGTCTGCTTTTCAAATAAATGATTTTACAGATAATTTTACTTTAAATAGAAAAATTACAACTTGATTCACACGGGAGTTAAATCTGTGATCTTTCATAACAAGGGCAATGTTTTGAGCAACTGAGCTTCAGGACCGTACCAAAACAAAGCTGAAATTCTTAACTGTATTGTAAACACCATTGCTACTTAGTAACTTTAGGTTATAACAAATAGTCTTAAAATGACAATATAAATATGGTGGAGAATTTCAACTTGATTCGATACGGTTCGGGTAGTTCAGGTGGCTAGGTCGCCCTGGTTAGGCAAAGGTCACAGGTTCAATCCCTGTCTCGAATCGAATTGTCTTTTTCCACTTTATAAAAAATTTATGAGAAATTTAGCAAATAATTGCTTTAAAAATTTATCAATATACGAGTAACAAATAGTGTTTATAACCATATTTATTCATTGACTCTACCTGTGGCTAATTTTTTTACCTTATTAAGTTAGATATGGGCGTTCTTCGTTTTTGAACTGATCCAAGGAATGAGTGACGAACGATTGACGAAGAATTAGTGCGAAGGTAGAGGGTATGAGGTATGACACATTTCACAAGAAGTAAGTGGTGTTTCAATTGCCGTGTTAAAATCAAAAGGCGCAGGGAGTCGTAACTACCTATTGAATTTTTTCAAACCCATAGGGGCTTCAACCAGGCTTAAAAACTACTGTTACTGACAACCGGGATGAAATAAGTATGCCCAATTTTGTTAGGAATACATTAACGCTGAATTTATCTGAAATTTAATATACATAAGTATGCTTTTAATATAAATAATAAAAACACACCTTATTAATTGATAATTATACAAGTTGATGCCCGCGGTTCCACTCACGTAATGAAGCTTTTCCGTTTCCCACAGAAACTTTATTGTTCGAAGCGCTCGTGGCCTCGCGGTCTCAGTGTTCTGTAAACGATCACTGAGTTACGCAACTTTCACTATGGCTGGTCCTCGGATGGGTGACCACTTTGTGGCATTTACATTTGCGAGCGTTTCCGTGCTTCGGAAGGCACGTTAAGCCGTTGGTCCCGGTTGCCAGTAAAATGGCAGTCGTTAAGCCTGGTTGAAGGCCTTATGGGCGGCTTGAAAACTTCAGCAGCAGGTAGCCACAACTTGCGTCTGTCTATTTCAACACGGCAATGGGCTCACCACCTATTACGTGGGACAGGAATCCACACGGTGAAAAGTGGGCATATAATATGCCTCTGCCACCCCTTCGGGGATAAGGCGTGATGGATATTTATTTATTTTAACTTTATTGTTCCCGGGACAAAAAGTAGCCTTTTTAGTACTCTAGATTATCTCTGTACCAAAATTTCTTTTAAATTGGGTCAGTAATTTTGGAACAAAAAAAATGCGCGACAGACAGACTGAGATCATTTCACATTTACAATATTAGTAAGGACATGGTAACGCCTTTATCACTGAAGGGGTAAGCAGAGACATACTATAGCCCCCCCCCCCCCCCCTACATTTCACCGAATGCATTTTTATGCCTCAAGTATAATAAGGTAAGCCCATTGCCGTATTGAAAATGGACAGTTGTGATGATCTTAACGACTGCCATGTTATTAGCAACCAGGACCAACGACTTTAAAAGCCTTCCAGCTTGGAAACGCTCGCAAATGTATACCCATCCGAGGATTAGTCATACCGAAAAACGCTTAACGCAGTGACCCTTTACTGAACACTAAACTAGCGGTTATACGAGCACTGAAAAGCATATTATTATGTTGTATAAAATATTTACCCAACACTAAAATATAAATTAAATTATATAACATACATTTAAATTAGACTAAAATCAATTCTAAATCTATTGACTTCAATACGATTGAAAACAAATAAAAGATTTAAACCTAAAACTCGGCGTTCTTCGTTGGTTTAAGGCCGGCAAAGTGTGTGAAATTTGGTTTTTATGGCCAGCAATTGATCCCAATTTCATTGAGACCTAACACCACTATCGACAAATTGTAGAGGTTGCACACCTTCATGAAGGTTTTTGGGAATGAAATTAATACAGGAGTATTTTGGATTTACTGTACTTTAAATTATTATTTTATAATTTACTAGTTGACGCCATGTCAGTAAAGTTTATCCAATCACATTTCCCACAAGAACTTGTTTCTGGAATAAAAAGTAGCATATATGTTATTGTGATGAGCTTCATTTTGCGTAAAAGTGTTACAAACATCCATTATTACAAACTTTTTTTATATTAGTAGGACTGATATTGCGTTTTGTATTATATAGTACTATAATACTACTTTTAAGCCTTTTTGTTACCACCTCACTAAAAAGGCAACGGGTTCAAAATTTCTTCCAAATTTAACATCTAAAATAGACACATTTTATTTATTAAATTTTTTCGGCCGTTTAGACCCACCCCGGTTTCATACTTCGGAAGGCACGTTAAGCCGTTGGTCCCGGTTGCCAATAAAATGGCAGTCGTTAAGCCAAGTTGAAGGCCCTATGGGCGGCTTAAAAAATTTCAACAGCAGGTCGCCGCAGCCTGCGCCTGTCCATTTCAACACGGCAATGGGCTCACCACCTGTTACGTGTGACAAAAATGCATACGGTGAAATGTGGGCGTACCGTGTGTGGAATATGCCTCTGCCTACCGTTTCGGGGATAAAGGCGTGACAATATGTATGTAGTACAATAATTAATTATTTTATTAATTATTGATATTGTGCAACTACATAGTAACTGTAAATATCTCTATAAAAATACAAAAGTAATGAAAACATTGTCAAAATACCGCTATAGTAGTAATATGTCCTGAGTATATCAAAATTAGCTGACAATCACACTCTGCAATAAGACAAAACTGCATTAAAGTGAATGGCGCAGTAAATCGCTTCAAGACGTCTTCATAAATACTGGTGCACTATAAATCTAAGGAGGTAGAGACATTAACACGTACGTGCAGGAACTTAAAACGGGAATAAGAAGTTAAAGGGGAATGTTACTTCGCTTAAATTAGATTATCATTCTTGAAGCAAGTTTAGCAGAACTACATTGCGAACATAGCGCTATCAGCAATACTGGTATTATAGTATCGTCACATTCAGTATTCAAGTAATAAAGGAATTTCGGAAAATTGTTTTTCTTTCACGCCAATATCTTTACGCGCTTATCTTTCACGCTTTTATATTTCACGTCTTTATCTAAATGCTGGCAGTGAGCATTTTTGTCCCACGTAACAGGTGGTAAGCCGCAGTGCTGCTGTGTTGAAATAGCGAGGTGCAGGTTGTGGCGAACTAATGTTGAAATTTTTCAAGTCACCCTTAAGGCTTAAAGACTACCATATTGATATCAACTGGGACTAGCGACTTAACTACTTTTCGAAGCACGTATACGCTCGTGAATAGAAATGCCACAAAGCGGTCACCCATCCGATGATCGGTCATAGCGAAAGTTGTTTAAAGCAGAGATCGTTTACAGAAAACTGCGTTAGTTGGGCAACGAACACTTCAATACGAAAAATTGACACCACTTTTATTTGACACACATACTTTTATTTAAATAAATAATTGAAGTATAGGAGGCTTTTTTATTCGCATGGAATATATTTTATAAAGAAATTGCATT
The DNA here is from genome assembly GCA_948477245.1 of Thumatha senex. Taxonomy (NCBI): domain Eukaryota; kingdom Metazoa; phylum Arthropoda; class Insecta; order Lepidoptera; family Erebidae; genus Thumatha; species Thumatha senex. Next base: position 27,992,694 of record OX419724.1, read on the forward strand.
AGTTGTATCTAAATCCATGAAATTAGGTGAGTTTATTGTCTTATTAAAATGGACTGAGTTAGGCTATGGCTATCTCCTGTGATCATTCTTAATGCCGCACTTCAACTTGTCTTCAACGTGTCTTCCGAATTATGAAAACGTTTGTAACTGATGCTTCTCCAAAAGGTCTCCCATCTCAGGACTGACCTTAGCCTAAGATGAATCACAGAACATTTTTTATACTATGTAATCTTTTTATAATATATTAATTCATGATTTGGATGTTCTTTTTTGCTCAGTGTTCTGTAATTAAATCTAAAATTAATGCGGGAAGTGATTTGACAATGTTAAAGTTTATCTAGAGAATAATTAATCAATACTTATATTATAAAGCTGAAATGTTTGTTTGTTTGGTTGAAGGCGCTAATCTCAGGAACTACTGGTCGGATTTGAAAAATTATTTTTGTGTGTGATATCCCAATTATCGAGAAAGACTATAGGCTATATATCATCACGCTACCACTCTGGAGACCGGAGCAGTAGTTATAAATGTCGAAAAATTTGGCAATTTTTTATGCATTATTATAGATATAGAGATACAATCGACGGGGTTAATTAGAAGTGTGTCACGGGCAAAGGCGGGGGGGGGGGGTAATTTAGTCCTTATAGAATATTGCCCGCTCCGCCGCTCTCACCCTAATAGAGACGAAAATAATAATAATACCGCGTTTCAATAATATTTTTTATTTTTTAAATTGAAATTTTATATAATTTCAACTATTGGGCGACCACCTAAAATACTAAGTGTCAATAATTTTTGACTGCCTCTGTGGCACAGTGGTAGTGTAAGCGACTGCCGGAACTGTGGAGGAATATTTGTGTGATCCACAAATGTTTGTTTCGGAGTTTAAGTGTTAATGTATATATTATACATTAACACTTAAACTCCGAAACGTATGTATTTAGAAAATTTTATAAACATGTTTATCAGTCGTAAAATGTCCAACAATATTATTATACAATATTATATCTGGTATACATCTACCTACCTCTTCGGGGATATAAGTAGTGAGTAACACATTGCTCTTAAAACACTATCAGGTTCACTCAAATCTACTGGACAAGCTAATCATAAAATATGAAGTTATGACAACTTTTTCATCCAAATATCTATAATTGAAAATACCTAAGTCCATGTTTCCCGAGTTCTGAAAACATTTAAAAACAACTGTGCGTACATTGTGTTGATGTATAATTTTGCTACTTATCTCCAGAAAAACTGAGCGACGACTGCAGGGAGTAAAGTTAACAATCATAAATCGTTTTAATGCCTCAACTTTGTGTAAGACAGATGGCCAACAAAAAGCTAGAGAAGAACATCTGCATTGAAGGCAGTTATTTATGAAACATGACGATGTAATGAAAACAAAGCATGCAAGAAAATTGAGAGTATGTTTAAGAAAGCATTTCATAATTGTTTTGGTGAAGTAAAAAGTTACTTTCCTTATTTTCACAACAACCACAACTTACGTCCTTACCTTAAGCACAATACTGCCTTTAGTGTGGTTCTGTCGTTGTAGTTTAAATTAAAGTTTTACGCCTTTTTTATTATTACTGAATGAAAATAAATAGATTTTTTTATTATTACTAAATGAGTTAAATGTACCTATATACTTAATCTATGCTAATATTATAAGGCAGTAAAGTTTGGGAGTATGTGACGTTGAGTCTGTGATGTTTCAGGAGGCAATCTCTGGATTTAATGAACTCATTTTAAAAATTCTTTAATCAAAAGAAAGATAAAATATGAGCAGGTAACGATAACTATATTTTATCCCCGTATTAAAGCTCAGTGATAAAGACACTGAATAAGAAACAGCTAAACTATTAGACAAAGAAAACTGATACTTCCTTCGTCCTTTCTTTTTTTTTCCAAGAAAGAAATTCCTGGTATTCCCACGGGAAAAAAACTACGTGCATGAAACCAAAAAGGCCCAGAATATTAGACATAGAAACGTGAAAATTGGTAAATGTATTCTTTGGGTACTTTGAATGAGTACTAAGAACGGAATTGCGGGTATTCCCAAGGGATCGGGAACTACGCAGGTGGAACCAAATACAAAATACCTAAACTGTTATACATAGATACCTGAATTTCGGTGAACGTATACTTTAGGTAGCTTAAATAAATACCAAGAAAGGAATTTCAGGTATTTACAATAGAATGTAATTCTACTAATTTTATAAATGATGGAAAGCTTACAAAGTTTTTTATATATTTGGATGTTTATTACTCTATTACATTTAGATAAAAAACGTGATATGTATAAAGAACATTTCATGGATCCTTTTTTCACATAAGGCACTTTTATTCCTGGAAAACATCTTATTGCCACGGGAAACACTTTTTGTGCAAAAACCGAGTTTTACGCAAGCATTATCCATCAGTTAGTGGTAAATATAACATTTAAATCCATGTTATTACTTCAATTGATTTTGCGGAAATCATAAACGAAATAAATATTGTCCTGAAATATACTTTGTTCACTGAGAATATCATTTCACAGCATATATTTTCGAAACATAACGTTATCTTAAAACAACATTGACACCCGAAAATTACATGTCGCAAGCCTTATTTCGAGGGTCTTATCTTTGATTTGGCGCCCAAAGATAATACCGTACAATTTATATATTCATATGCAGGATAATTTTCAACATTTTGAAAAGGAAAATGCTTGTGGGTATTTTGTGATTGCCACGGTACAAACGTCCTGGAGCGAAGAAATACTGTCTCTTTGCGATTATCTATTTTTCATCCCTTCTATTTGAAAAGTGTCGCTTTGTTCTTCTATAAGTGGCGGAACAAAATAGCTCTTTTGCGATAAGAACTTTTTAGCGGGCGTAAAAGAGATTTGAATTTAGAACATATATCATTCATAGAAATCGAACACAATTCGTATGAATTACTGGCTGGTACGTGTTGGCTGCACGGCACGGGGACCCGCACTATTACATAAAAATAATTTCCTCTCGAGTTATATACTCCAATTTTCATCCTATTTCTATGAAAAAATAAATAATTGCGCCATCGCCATAAAAATACTATTTTGCTCCCTTGATAAATAATCTACTATTAACGTATTGTTACATTGAAATTGAGTCAAGTTGAAGTCCGTAAGGCCGGCTTGAAAAATTTTAATACTAGTCATTACTGTGTCTGGTCGTTTCTACACGTCAACTGGCTCACCATTTACAGTGGTAGAAAATACAATAGGTAAAACACGAGCTATTTACTACGTCATGAGGGAAAGGGCGTGACAATTTTGAAATGTATGGATTTAAAGTCGAACTCAACATTTATGATAATTCGTTTTCAGTTATGCATAGGTATCGCAAGGACTATCTCTTAATAACTTTCCACTTTCCATCAGGTGGGCCGTATGCTTGTGTTGATAAAGAAAACCCACACGAGCAGCTATATCAAATATAATTAATTAGGTAGCTATAGCAAACAACATTGTGCCTTAGTATTTGTACCTACATTTCCTAAAAAAAAAACATCTACTCATGTAAACACGTCGTTATAATTTTATTGCAAGAGTTCCAATATAAAATAAATGTGGCAAACATTGTTATTTATCTTTATAGGATTAAAGAATTACGTCTATAAATAAACCTGGGAATTAGCTTTTGAAGGCACTTCATGAGAATATCACATCTTTGATATTCTCCGTAGTACAATAAACGATTATAATAATGTAAATTAGAAACCAACCCATTTGTTACATTATTCCCTTTGAGGAAATCTGTTAAGATCTTTTGAAGCATTTATATAGCTATTCTCTGAATGGAATTTTTTATGTAGAATTTAGAGTATTAGGCTTCTTTTAGTTGTTTTCAAACTCAACTTGGATTTATAGCTTGGGCTATAAATCCCAGCCTATTTATAACGTTTGATGGCTTAGGGGGAAACTGGCCGGCTGCTAGGAGCATGCTGTGGATTGACATTTTTATTCGGTATATCTGACTTCAAAACTCCGTAAAGTTATCAGTGTCAGCTCATTCGTTGGACAGCAGCCACTGCTAGTAGGTGAGGTTTATCATACGCCTAAGAGATATTATGCATTAATATTTTTTTGAATTTGAATTTTGGGATGAGATTTAAGTCTCAAGATCATACAGTAACTTCCACCTACACATTATATGAAACATGTTATTTATATGTAACATGCAACGCAAGTTTGTACTATTCCATTTCATAGATCGCGTAGCAAAAGAAAATGTTATACACTATTACTCTCAAAATCACCCATCTAATATTGCGCAGTATTCTCGTTTCTTTTTCCATTCCATTAACCACATCCCACGAACTATGTTTACTATAATAATAACCATAAAACATGACATACTCTGGCACTTCACTTTATCCACGCATACACTCAATATTATTTAAATTATTCCATTGCTGTAATCACAAATAATATCTGCTAATGGATTTCATAAACGTCAATGATCTATATTGCACTTAATTGGAAATTAATGAAATTTAATATGACACGTCAGATTTATTAATATTTAAACACAATTCATTTCTACACATTTAATGCAAATATTGAAAGACTTGGTGTATTCAACTGGAGTACCCATGTAACTGTTATAGCTTCTTTTCGCTTTCCTAAACTAATAAAATTGTAATTGACTATTTTGATTTTGCAGCAACCTCGAACTATCAAGCAAACATACACGAATGATATTAATAATGGTCACCGACTCAGAATCCTCTAAATACTTGATAAAAATTAGTTTCCTATCCATCTGTCTGAAGTTGCATTTTCTCTGACCATAACCTTTCTGAGTTGCGCTAGTAGTCATAGTTCTAGGATATTAAAACCTTTCTTACGTAATATCGCTTAACTTCTTAGCCACTAGGTCAGGGTTTATGTATTTTCACTGATCCGCTTTATCTATTAAATGTGATGACTGATAACCAATTTAAAATGACCTAATCGAATCTAAGTTTTGGTATTTAATATAAATAATAAAAATGTGATCAAGAGGAACGTGACACCTATTATTATTCATTGTAATTCATAAACAATGAATCCAAACTATTAGTGGATTTACATTACTGATATGATGTACTCTAGTCTAGAATGTATTATAATGTCATTAACTTTCATTATTTTTTTTTAACTAACACATATTAGAAGTATGCTCGCTCGTGACTCAGTCACTAAAATTTTATAAACTTGTGTGCAGACTTTTAGACTTTTAAACACATACGCTTAATTAATTCCTTTTGAATCTGCACTTCACTTTAAAGTTGAATTCCTGGTTTATAAAATGTTGCCTTATTTTAATCCGTCTTTATGTGCATTCACACATTCATAATTATTGTTTCACTTGGTTCTATAAAATAATAGTAGTTTTTATGTAAATATGCAGCTGTGCCTTGTATGATATTGAATAATGGTTTTGTAACAGTATTGATAAATGATTTTCTTTATTGGAGTCATTTGACAAGTGAAATATAAAAAAGAAATTTTGCAGCAGAATCAATAGCTGAAAATAGATTCCATTCGTTTATTTGAACTCATAAAAATAACAAATTAAATTGACGTTGAACGTTTCCAGAAGGATTAAATATTTCCAACCAACATGTTGCCCCTCGTTGCTTGTTTAAAAAAACTTTGGTCGAAGATTTCTCTTTGATAATGGGTAAATATTATATTCTTTTTAATTCATATTGAAAATGATGAAAAACCATGAACATGTTTCCCAAATGCAATACGTAGGTATAAATTGTACTATCTTAATAATATTATAAACGTGAAAGTTTGTATGGATGTTTGTTACTCTTTCACGTAAAAACTACTGAATGGATTTTAATGAAACTTTACAATAATATAGCTTATATATCAAAATAACACATAGGCTACTTTTTATCCCGGGTACAAGTTCCTGCGGGAAACGGGAACGGGAAAACTTCTCTAAGCGGGCGAAGCCGCGGCCGTTAACTAGTATGTAATAATGACTAATGAACTAAAAGTTTCGATAAACCTAAAATTGCGACCTGAATGACATGATTCCATTTTGAATATACTGTTTCTGTTTGAAGTTAAGTGCTTCTCTCCACTGCATTTATAATATTTTAATCAAATTCAGCTATTGATTGTGTAAAATTTATATTAACATTTTTTTTAAATAATTATATAAATAACTAAATATCGTTGGGACAACTCACACAACGCCATCTTTTTCCAAACTAAGCAGAGCTTGAACTATGGTAACCAGCATACTTATATATTTCTAAATACATACATATTATAGATAAATAGCATCCAGACACAGAATAAACCATCGTGCTCATCACACAAAGTTTTATCCTGGGTGGGAATCGAACCCACGACCTCTTGCGTAGCAGTCGGATACAGTCCCACCGCGCCACAGAGGTAGTCAAAAAAAATTAGAACATATCATACGTTCTAATGTTGATAATTTTTTTAATGTCTTTCAATCATCATCTCCCAGTTCATAAACTACACGAGGATCTAGGCTCAATCATTACATCGCCGATAGCTTAGACAGATTCTTGGAATGAATACTACCTATAATCCTCATGAAACGTTAGGGCGTGGCTCAGAACCGTTTGGTCGCTCAAACTACGGCCCGTTGCTCCCTACTCTATACAATACGGTTGGTCGGACATGTTTAAATGCCAATGTACTTAAAGTGAAGGTGGTTTATTACTTACTACATAACTGGACATGTGTTACGTAAAGTTGCATTTAGAGGGTTTAGTTTGATTTTGAAACACATTTACCCTTAAACTCTACTGTTTAAAGATTTACCATGTTTACATACGTACGATTTTTAGACTACCCTATAGGTTTACTACACAAGGAAGGGACTATTTTGTATGTTTTTCAAAGCCTCAAGCCGTTTTTAGATCCTCATTCTAAAATATTTATTGTATAATACATACTTTAAGTCTGTACAAAAGATATTATTGATTTCCCTTTTTTAATTTTGTGGATTTATTTTCCATTATTACTTTATATTGAACAATATGTCTTATAGGTTTTATACACGAGTAAAGGAATATTACTCTGTTAAATTTGGTAATTTAACCACAATGTATTTTTTTTTACTATTTTTGCCCATAATTAGGTTCTATCTGTGTTCCAATTTTCATTTTCACTGATCCAGTAGTTCCGAATCAGTACCTACCTATTAAATTTTCTATTTTCTCAAATATGTATACAGAAAAATATTTACTTTGAAAATGCCGTAAGGCGAAACCGGTCAGGTAAAATAATAAATAAGTGGAACAGTACAAGTATTTTTGTTCAAGATGTGTAGCAAGTTCCACCAAGTGCCATCAATCAACAGTGTAAACAGAAAAATATTATTAAAGTGTCTGTTTGTAATTACAAATTAACAGTTTTTCACTAATAAATATATAATGCATATGAAAGTATATATGGTACTTATAATAAATAAAACAATAGAATGCAGAAGCTTTCACTTCGAAACGACTATAAATTCAAGAAGGACATCCCGTATAGAGAAAAAGGCTAGACTTATAATACGAGTATCATCGTGGTTGGTAACAACTAGAAGAGCAAAGCAAAGTAGTCATAAATTAAAGATAACGATAATTTATTTTTATAGAAAACGTTGCAGTGCAGCCTTTAACAGAGAATCTTGTAACACTTCCGAGTGTCGGTTACATATTCCTAAGATTTGATTTACTAACCTTATTTTCATATACATCCCTTTTGTGGACACAAACTCAATTTTCACAATACTTTGGTTATAACTCTGAGGTCATTTGTCTAATTATTTAAAAGTTTATAATATTTCACATTGTCTGTTTTTGTTCTGAACGACATGAGTTTGACGTTGTCAAAACTGTCACGGTCGTTTCGACTCTTTTGGCGCGTTCTAAAATTAACGCGTGCGTCTATGGTGTCTTTCAGTTTGGTGCTGGACATTGAACTTAGATAGATTGGCTGTCCTGACTCACATCCACCCATAATGTATTGCGTGAGGTGTGATAAACAGGAATAGTAAGGTTTTCATGTTGGTTTTGTTTATTTTGTTAAAGTTATGTCAATGCTGTATAGGCCGTATGACTTGGCCTGCCGTAATCGAGCGAAAAAAAGAAAGAAGCTCGTCCCTTTTTGCGACGACATGGCGTCATGAGAATATGCCTGTCATGGTGATTTTTCTGTTGTTACAGGGGTTTATGTTTTATGTTTTTAGGTCTTTTGTTTAATGTTTTTGTTTTTTAACATAATATTTGATAGGTTAACGTGTTTTACGTTCTCTGCATTCTACATCTTTTTACTCCTTGTGAATGTCTTTAAGAAGACTTAAAGTAAGCTGAGACAATGTGCAAAGAGGATATTTCTCTCTACTCTGGTTACCTACTACCTGGACTTCTAGAATAGGAAGAGATGTGAAGGACTTGGATGGTCCTCAACCTTATATCCAGATAAAAAGTAATCTTTAATTAGTTTCTATGTATAATAACCCGGTAAAGGCCGACTGATGTTGATAGTTTAAAAGGAATCATTTTTAACTTTAAATATTCATTTTTCTATTACATATGTAGCTTTCTACTACTTTAATTAACTGGACTACCGATGTGACGTTCCAGTTACACGTATTTTATAATCTTTTTATTATCACAAAGGAATATTAATGTGAAACTTTATTTTTACCTTGTTATGTTGTAGTGTACAATGATGATGATGATAGGAAGCGGCGTTGTGTGTTTAACTAAACTAAGAAATAGTTTAAATGTATGTCTGTATATAATTTATATATTTTTAAGGCATCTGACAACTGCTTTAATATTTGTCATTTTAGGCCACGCCCCTTTCCATACTTTGGTTTAAATTTTTATTTGTACTAATATAAACTTATTTTTAAGTGACCATATATATATGGATCCCACTAGGCTTGACTAAGCCATTTCTTTTTACTTTCATATATGTATATTCATGTCTACATATGGATATAGTTTAAATAAACATAATTAATAAGTTGATAACATGAGGTTTTTTAATTGCATCATTCGTTTGATGGAGAGATACCTGGCGCCCTCTTTTTATAAATTCTGGTATTTCTCTGCTCCAGGTTGGTCCATACTCACTCCCTATGCACATGCTCTGCTAGCTGGTGCACCGGTGATTCTTTGAGATAGTGTTACTTACACATGTCCAGGGATTACCAACCGTACCTGATGCGTGTTTGTATGTGTGTTGTTGCTACCTAGTGCGCATCACCTCTACCAAGTCCGTTAACCGTTATAACCTTATATTGTAATAATATATATATATATATATATATAACCATCACGCCTTATCCCCGAAGGGGTGGCAGAGGCATATTATACGCCCACTTTTCACCGTGTGGATTCCTGTACCACGTAATAGGTGGTGAGCCCATTGCCGTGTTGAAATAGACAGACGCAAGTTGTGGCTACCTGCTGTTGAAATTTTTAAGCCCATAAAGCCTTCAACCAGGCTTAACGTCTACAATTTTACTGGCAACCGGGACCAACGGCTTTACATGCCTTCCGAAGCACGGAAACGCTCGCAAATGTAAATGCCACAAAGTGGTCACCCATCCGAGGACCAGCCATAGTGAAAGTTACGTAACTCAGTGATCGTTTACAGAACACTGAGACCGCTAGGCCACGAGCGCTTGGTAATAATATAAAAGTTAAATTGTTATAGCAAAAATAAAATAATCTGTTGCAGTTTATAATAACCCTGTCTTTTAAACTAGGGTAATCTGTATCATAAATGTTCGCGTAGACTTCCATAGGTATTGCACGCCTCATAAGCGAAGCGTTGAGGTGGGTACTACTGTCACTTCGCGCAAAACATCTGATTTTTCAAACCTATAATGTCTCTATTTATCAAATATTGCACTTGTAAAATAATATATACACACAAATATCAAGAAAAAACACTATATTTAACACTCATGATATTTTTGATGCCATTTTTGTTATTTAAACTAGTTAAAAACTGTTTAAAAAGTTCCGTCTTGGACGTCCGTGTGTCTGTATGTTACGGATTATTTTCTTGTTAACACGATAACGAGTGAAATAGTTTACTTATCGAGTCTTTTTTTTCTCTTACGCTTCAGTATAATTAGGAATAGAACCCTTTCAATTTTCACGGTCTGATTCGATGAGGTTTAATTGTTATTAAATATTAAATAAACAATTTTAGCACAATGCCATCTAGCCCAATTAAAGCTAACTAACTTTAATTTTATTTTTGGTTAGATGGCGGGGTGCAAAAAGTTTTTAAAAATTTTAAGACATTGGTCGAAATTTAAATTAAGACGTAACTATAATTTTTATAATATAATAAAAGCGCGTGAGGCGTTCACTTTAGGATATTCTAAACTTTTTTAAAATTACTACAATTATGCAGATTATAGAGATTAAGAGGGATCTATAGAGGAGGAGGAGTATATACATAATTATATACAGTGTCAACCTACAGCCAATACAGTATCGGCGTTATCGCAAATGTACTGTGAAACTGTTAAAATTAACTTATTTTACATTCGAAGGATATTTGGCGCTGTTTATATTGCACGCACGTCTTAGGTATGGCTGCTAGAAATAAATAAGTTAAGGATGCCAATATTTCACTCCAAACCAATATCGTAAATGTTTCAAGGTAGAAAACGTTAAAAGATCCTCTTAAAAAGAAATATCCTGCCATTTCTTGTACAGAACATTCTCTTCATTTTAGTGTAATCCCCGTTGATTCCAAGCTCTTACTGGATTTGGAGTGTAAGATCCACTTTTATTAGGCAGATACTCCCATCAACAGCAATTTTAGTTATGTTTTTGTTTACAGAAAGGAAGGTAGCTACTGTCGACTGACCTCCCAACCCCGTAAGGGCCTCTACATCATTGTCCGTTAGTCAGCAGATACAGCGCTAGTAGGTGAGGTCATTTAGATACCGGAGACCAGGGAGCGGGACGGGGATGGTAAACACATTAAATATTTAATAGGGAGTTATAAGACTAAAATCCAAATCCACATTTTCATCCTTATACTCACTTGAGTACCTAATTATTATAGACGGAAAAGTGTTTTCTTTTTTTTGTCCTTATTTCAATTCAATATTAAGTCATCAATGGGACGGAGGGTGTAAGGTTCCCCACCAAGGTTTCCGGATCTAAGTGACCTGTTGACTAACTGAAGAGGCAACAACGCAGGTTACGGGGTTGGGAGGTCAGACGGCACTCGCTCCCGACAATGCCATTATGGTTTTATGCATCCATGGTTTATTAGGGTTTTATGCATAAGACATGGTCTTAGGCGTCAAGTGCCGGAATACGAGGATAGACTTGATACGTTTAAAATGGTGCATCTAGAGAAAAGGAAAAGGATAAGCGATCTGTGTACTCTATATAAAATAGTGAATGGCCTGCTAGACTGTAACCTTATCATGTTTTTGAGTTTAAAGGTACCTATACGATCTATGCGCATTCCGCAGCTGTTTACTATTCCTCTGTGTAAAAACAATGTTTCCCAGAATAACCCGCTACATAGGATGTGTAGATGATATAATGAAGTGTGTGCCCATTTGGATATTCTACATGACAATCTTACTAAATTCAGAAAACAGTTGTCGATCATTGGGCGAGTGTGTGTAATGAAGTAACCTTACTTTCATACTTGTTCGTTGAATTTGAGCTCGTTCGTTTTTTTAGCATGTAACTGGTTCTATCTTTAAATTAATTTTGTATACAAGATTTCTTATTCCTTAACATAAGCGCTGTGTATAGATGTAATTGGATATCAGGTTCTTGAAGTGTATGCTTAAGTGTTATAATAACATAACAACAAAAAAAAATGCCAGAAATTAAAGAATTTATTTAATTTTGATGCTATCGCTGATTCTAGCAATGAAATAAAAGTGAACACCAGGCTTCAAATCCAGGTAGAGTTAGCAAGCACTGGGAAAACAATTAAGAAGAAAAATAAAAATAAAGTAATCAATTGATTCTATATCTATATACGTAGATTTAAATAGTATCACTGTTTTTATCCCGAAAAAAATGTATTATTCGCACGGTAAAATATGACGCGATGGTGTAATACGATTTTAGTCTAATACTGTAGAACTATTGAATTCTTAGTCAGATAAACTATCGTTTTTTAACAGTAAGTAATAAGCACAAAACTTAATAAGCACGTGATTAAGCAATTCTTAATTCCCTTTTTCTTTCTGGTTCATTCTTCATTTTGGTAATACTACGGGCAACATTCCGTTTCACTGGCTATGGTAACCATATTCCATCAGATCTTATATAAGCTATTAATAATCTCAACAAAGAATCATAACTTACAATAACATAAAAGATATCAACTTGTATTATGACAATGTAAGTACTTATATTTTGACTTTATCACCGCCAAAGCTTAAATATAAAAAAAAAACTTCAGACAATTTTTCAACCACGCAGTCCTATGAATTTCAAATACGTTTTTACAGATAAGGGCCATTGTTGATATAAAATACGATTACGCAGTGTAGCCACGCGAGCACAGGCATCCCCCGACCGTAAAAATTACAATACAACAAAGCACGAGTTACAAATCATGAAAATACAAAGTTTGTATTAATGATGGTGCTTACCCTTCATTTTTTACGATAAAAAAATATTTTATTCTCTTTTGAAGCTTCATAATCTTTAAAATCTAGTACAAACATAAAGCAATCGTGATGTTTCATTGAACTGATTTAAAACGATATTTGAATAAATTACATTGACTGGGTCAAAATAAATATTATTTTTTCCGATAAATGTAATCTCAATAAATAGTTAAAGATAAGCAGACAAATTTTACAAGCTTTCTATATTTTTTTATACCACTGAGGTGGCCGACAAGCGTACCTGATGTAAAACGGTCACCGTAGACTATGGAAGTTTGCAATACCAGAGGTGCAGCAATTAAGCTGCCGACCCTTTAAAAACCTTCTAAGACCCCTTTTGAAGAATGTCAGGTTCAGGTTTTGAACTCCCTGTCTGGGTTCACGTCTACATTATGTAGACGTTCGGGAAAACCCAGACAGGGGAGTTCATACCATAAGCTAAGCGTGGACGTTCGTGTATTATTCTTGTAATATATGTATGTTGATGAGTAATCTTGCAATTTATGTATGTTTGTTCGTGTGGAATCTTGGAACTCAATTTAGACGCAGATATCTTCAACCAGTAGAACAGAAATTATGAATTTAAAAGTTTAGAAATAATGCGTAATAATCTGTGTGGCGTCTACTTTGAACTCCCGGGCGTAAAGTTATTTAGCTAAAACAGTCTTAATCCCGGTTATAGTAAAACTAATGTTAAGTATTTGTGGAGACGTGGAGCTCACCTGCTTGCTACAAGTGACGCTGCGAGAGCTCAAGGTTCTTGTATCAAAAATAACACTATGTTTTAGTATTTTTATTTGAAACACGTTTACGTTTACATCAGTTGATCCCCGTGTCCGAACCTTAAAATAACATTTCTAAATACAACATAACTTGTATATTACGAATACGAATAACAATTAGTTGCCAAACATCTAGGAGAAGGATAATGGCTAATGAGGTTGCTCGGTATGGTCATGATCACTCCCGTGATCATTGTCTCCACAATGTTATATTGGATATTTAAACATTAGGATTAATCTTATTCCTCTTTCTCAGCCAAAAAATTAAAAAAAATTAATAAAAACATTCAACCCTTCGCTATTTGACTTCAGTATAAAGTAAAGGTAGTATAAACTTGAGCGCTTGCAAAACTTGTGCATTCGTTTTGTTTTTAATCTACGTAAGTATGATCATGTCTCGCAGTTTCGCAAAAATCTCAAGTGGCTCCCAATCCGACTTCGTAGGAATACTCGGATATTGTTACTTCTATATAATATCCTACACAATCCCTCTTATCCTTCTTATCTACGGGAGCGTTTCTCTTTCATGATTAAGTCTGATGTTCCATGTAGGTCACACCTCACTTTTCGCTTAAATTGTCCATCTCACAAAACGGACTTTTATTCAAAATCCTTTACTGTTCACGCGGCCAGGCTGTGGAACTCACTTCCTGCTAATATTCATAAGTGTCGTACCATTTCGACTTTCAAGAAAAGAGTGCGAGAACACTACCTATCGTCTATACTATAGAAAGTAGTACACGTGTATGTTCATTTTACAATAATATGTATTTATTTGGGTATATATATATTTATATATATATATATATATTTAGTTAGGTATTATGTATATATGTAGCTATAGCTTATGTAAGTTTATTAACCTGCACACATCATTTGTATTCTTTGTTTACTTCTCTTATCCCAGGCCTACTGGAAGAGATTTCTTTAGAAATAAGTAGTGCCTTTGTACGTAATTTTAGTTGTTTATCTGTCATGTTCTTTGTGTGTATGTACATAAATAAATAAATAAATAAAATAAAAAAAAAAAAATAGTTGAGTTTAAGGTGAAAAATGTGGGAAGTTCACGAGCAGATTTCAGTTAATTAATTACTCACCCAAGAAAGACATCAACAAAACTAACTGCAAAATTATCTCGGAAGCACCTGGTGTATACACGCCATGAGACTCGTAATAGCTGAAGAGTTAAGACGAATCCCGGTAATTTAACTCGTAAGTCGACTTGGAAACATTTGGCACCAAGTGAAAAGCTTAACACAAAATTTTAAACGCCTTTATTATTTTAAGCTACCTCGTTCGCGTTATACTGTCTTTTGTTCGTGATATTTTACTTGAGCCAAAGATAATTTGGAAATGCTAAATATTTCATTTGATGTTTAATAATATTTAGTACTTTGTTCAGCGCCTTCCTCTCGGGGTTAATACAGATCTAACTTTAAAATTAATTAGTTTGATAATAGGTTTTTGATCATAGTTAACTCTTGGTAATTGAAGTTTGCTTTAGGGTAATTAACAAGTTAATATTTCGTAAATAATTAATCAAAGCGTAAATAACACTTTTGTTGGAACAAGTGAAATTGCTAATATTCTTGTTAATTTATCTACTGAAATAGTTCTAATTTATGGATGAGCTGGTTGATAGTGACCTTTTCCCTTACTCGTTTCCGAAAAGAACTTGTTTTCGGGATAAAAAGTCTTCATCCACAGTGTCAGCTATCTGTTTACCAAATTTCAGGAGTTTATTGTGTGATTTAGTACTTTCTAAAGTAATTTCTCAAGTCACTTTCTTTACACTAGATTAATGAGACAATAATGTAATTATCTAAGAAGATTTTCAAAGTCATAAACTATTGTTTTATAGTAAAAAAAAAACTGATTATTATAGTAGCCTATTATGATAAGTCGGTTCAGTACTACTATAAGTTAGTCACATAAATCTGTGTTAACGGCCCGGTGGGACAGCGTTTGCACATTATTGGGTTAAGGCATCCTGACACAACGTAACAAGTGGAAAATAACGTTACAAGAAATTTCGCTACGTGACTCATGAAATCTTGGCATCGTGGCAGGTTCTGTTTTGTTTTACTTTAAACATGGCTTACTCTATTATCCCTTGTGGTTAAGCAACCATAGTTGTTGTCAGCTAAGCTAATATTGAAAGAAATGAAAGGTTTCAAATTATTTGTACAAACAAGCTTAAATGTGACAAAAAGTATAATTCTCATCAAATCGTTTCATTTGATACCCATATTATATGAATGTAAAAAAAAACTAAGTTCAGCATATTTAGTTCGCCCTATTTATTTAATTATGTACACACTAAGAATACAACAATACCAGTAACAGGAGTCATAGATTAGGTACAATTGTACTGCTTATTTCTATGAGAAATATCTGCCAGCAGTCCGGCGAGAAGAGAACGTGAATAAGTAGGAAAAGAACACTTAAAAGTGTGATAATAATTTATAAATTTAATAATTAAATTTATTATTATTTTTGTTTATCAATCACTCCTTATCCCCGAAGGGGTGGCAGAGACATAGTATACGCCCATTGTTCACGGTGTGTATTCCTGTCCCACGTAATATGTGAGTCCATTGCCGTGTCAATTTCGACAAAACCAGGATGTGGCTACCTGCTGTTCAAATTTTTCAAGCCGCCCATAAAGTCTTCAACTAGGCTTAATAACTGCCATGTTACTGTCAACCGAGACCAATGGCTCAACGTACCTTCCGAAGGACTGAAACGCTTACAAATGTAAATGTCACATAGTGGTCACTCAGCCGTAACCAGCCATAGCGAAAGTTGCTTAACGCAGTAATCGTTTACAGAACACTGAGTCAGCAGGACCACGAACGTTCTTTATATACCATTTATTACGTCAAGAATTTTAATATGCAACTACTGTTGGGGAAACGCATGACGTGTGTGGACTTCCCTTCCTTGGCTTCCCAGTCTATTTAGTATAAGTTCTAACTGGTTACCTTGGGAGGGTGATATACTACAGATGACCTAGTTTTTGAAAAACTCACATTATTTATTTTGCTATATTGAAACTACATTTTACAATAACAAATAGCATTCATTGATATTAACTTCTAGTTTGACATTTTGGTGGTGACCAGATAAAGATAATCTAATAAGCACTTTTCCGGTAAGCTTTTTATTACCTTTTAGTTTTGAGGTACAGACTATAATAAGTTTGCATAAAATATATTATTTTTATAGTTATTTAAAAACGGTGCAGAAATTTATATTTTTCGTGTAACCCATCCGGCTAAATGAAATTGGTCATGCGGTAAAGAAATGTTTCAAAGTTCAAACTCACGACGACATGTCAATCACAACAACCACCGTTGGGTAAATTCAAACAACTTTTATTTTATTTCATTCTTCTATATTTCGTGCTCAAAACTATATTAAACACTTAATACAAGGGCATAGCAATTATAACATTATTTGACCGAGAACGATTACACAAGTAAAGGTAAGTAATTTATTGTTTTCAAAATTTGAAGTTAGTTAATGTCACGATATTTTCTATAGGGGTCAAGCGAGCTCAATATTAGGAGTAGGCTCCAAGTCAGCTATCTTTTTATTTGATTCACTTGTTACATTCCTGAACCTCACCCCTGGGCTACAAATATGCTTTGTATTTTTGGAACTTTATGATTATTTTTATCTGACTTATCAGATACATCAAATATATTATTTTTATAATATTCTATATCTCGTTACCTAGCCGTGAGTTGCTATGAAGTACTACTTAGTAGGATGATTAAGCATTTACTCATTGCGCTTGAGGTATAGCCGTGTGTTTACTTGCTATTATGGTAAAATAAAACGAGGAGACCGTACTGCAAATGTAGCTCAGTAATACGATATTTAGTGTCTCAACAAACAAAATACAACATCAGCGGCTTCACAACACATAAACATATCATTCACGCACCATTAACTTAAACGTAAGATGATATTCATACATAACGGAACGATGATAACTACAATTGTATGGTAAAAAAAATTTGAAACGAGGTATATTTACGAAAGTAAACTTGGTTTTTTTGTGTAAGTGCAATACTTATGTAATATTTAAGAGAATAATAATATTACAAGTTATCCTTATTTCCTATTTCCACAAACAACATTAAATCTAATAGAGGGAGCTGTATACTATTGATATTACACTCACCTCCGTTGGCATTATTCGAAATTATAATAAGTCTGTTTTACAAAAACCTGATAATTTATTTTACACGTAAAATACAAGTAGTTTTAATTTGTTTGTTAACAGTGATCAATTTAAAAAAAATATTTGCCACAAAAACAACAAAAATTATTTGACACAAGCATAATACAAGAAATGACACTATTATTTTTAAAACTAGAAGAATAAAAATCATTTTATATTCTAAGTAAACCGAGGCAGGAAACTAAGACTCTGTAAATATGTTCACATTCGTAAAAATTGCGTATGCGAGCAGACTACGCTAGCCGTTCGAGGTACCTGTATAACCAAATTGATCACAAAATAAACATATATAGTAAAACATTACGAGAAAATAAAATACAAATAACAACATTTTTAAAAACACTATCTTATGATGAAGTGAAGGCCTTATGGACACATAACATGAAAAACCTCTCACACACACACACACACACACACACACATACACATACACTCATACACATAATTTACACACCATATAAACATAATATTTCGTTATATTTTTTTTTATTTCCTATTTTTTCTTATTGTATTGTATTCTTTGTACTGGATATGACACTTAAAATGTAACTACATAGCTATGGAAGAGCGTGGTCACTTGTCACAGGCATACTTTGCTTAAAAGGTGACCTCGATCAATGTTTATACACTGTAACTATTTATTAATGCAATAAATTATTATTATTATTATGTTCACATTTGAAATTTTCAGTCGAAAACTATAATTGTTTCTCTGATTCTGAACATTTCTTGCATATCGCTGTACCCGAATTATATAACCGTAAAGACAATGCCATATGTATAAACGAACAAAAAAAGAAGTAAGGTTTAACGGACTGAATAACGCTGTTTTGAAAACCATGTAACTTTTTATTTTTATATAAGGGACTTTTCTGAAATGTTGTTTATAAAAATAAAGCGTATAATTTGTGTAACAAAAACTGAAGTAGCACTCAGTGTGTGACAAATATAAGCAACTTCATGTGAATGAGTTTAGGAGTCAGAGATGAGCTGATATTATGTTACCTCATATTTGAAATTATGTATTAAAATTTTACATCAAAATAATATTGTCATCAGCTTATTATGTTCATTGTACGTAACAAATTTAGCAATATCAGAATAAACCCTGATTCAACACTGTACCCATTGTAATCTATCAAAGACTTGTTGACCGGTTTGACAATACCTATCCATACCGTTGTTCGTGTCAAAATTAAAATGTTATGAGATTTCATATTTGTTTATTATGTTCCATCGATTTTATTTTTTCATTTGACAACCCTGTATAAAGATAATCCTTTACATAAAGGTATAAAAAAATCAGAACAAAACTTTGTATGAATTCGAGTAAGTTGGTATATTACGGCTCGGTGCGGGAACTGGTGGCAAGTGGAATAATACAACCGTAAAGTGTCCTCTTGAAACATTTCAAGAATCTCATTTAAAGTTAGCATACTCCAAAAGTCGGAATCAAGTATATTATGTGCATGTTCACGTATAACTTTTGCTCTTCACATAACGCAAACAGCTTTAGTGCCAACATTAGGGCCTTAGTATTACACTTAGTTTGCGTGCATTAAAAGTTAATATCATTATCTTCACCTCTTTTTGTTGTACTTAAAGTTTCAACAAAATGTTAAGCATTTTGTGAGATCTTTTACTTGTGTTCAATAATACAATACCTACCTCTACAATCTTGTTGAGTGAGTTGAATAGTAATTCAGAGAATTGAAACTATAGTAATTACAACGCAGCATTGTTTGTACTTAAAATTACCACAGAATTGAATAGCCTAATTATTATTGAATACCCTTATTTCTAATTGAATAGCCAGATAGTAGAGAGCTCATTGACTGTTTTATTATAATTAAAAAAAATTAAGCTGTTTTTAACGTTTGTGTGAGTGAACAGACGTTTCGTTTAATTAAAATAAAATATGTTGTTTACACGGCATTAGTTATAAATTTAAAAACTAAAACTGTGTTCAAACTGCTAGCTATATACAACTTGAATTTAATATGGTGTGTGTAATAATTTGAGAAATTATCTTCTCAAATTATAACACAGTCCAATGCTGGACGTGGCTGTCTTCTAATTTTAGCCATGACACACGGTATAGAGCTCAATTTGGTATCACCAAACTATTTGTGACAAACCGTGACACAGCCGCGCTGCCACTGCCAGTAATAGTTTATTGTGTGCATGATTTATTTATACGAGTATATATAAAAGGCAAAATCACTGACTGACTCATTGATCACGAAATCTCTGAAACTACCATAGCTATGAAGCTCAAACTTCGTATGGAGATTCTTTTTAATACGTATGTTTCCGCTAAGAACGGATTTTGCTAAATTCTACCCCTAGGGAAGTAAATAAGCGATAAACGGTGGTATGGAAGTTCGTCATTTTCAAAGTTAGAAACATGAATGTATGTACACCTGTTTTTAGTTACAAATAAACAGGTACGTGTATCGCGGTTTTGCAAATTTTTACCTATAAGGGGGTTAACATGGCTTGAAAATTTGTATGGATAATTTTTCATTTTCAAACATAGCAACACCGAATTTCTTATACCTGCTTCTGTATAAAAAAAAACGCGTTAAGGATTTTTGATAAATTCTACCCTTGAATCAAAATCACTAGAATGAATATGTGGAATAGCCCAGCTTAAAGTAGATTTACAAAGCTGCTATGTTTAGAAAATAAGATTTGTGACGTCATTATATAAGTTTTTTTAATAGTGGAAAATGACAATTCGATTCGAGACGGGGGATTGAACCTGTGACCTTTGCCTAACCAGGGCAATATTCTAGCCACTGAACTACCCGGACTGTATCGAATCAAGTTGAAATTCTGCACCGTAATTTAAATCGCCATTTTTAAGAGTATGACCATGATGTCATTATAAAAGCTTTTTACTAGTGACGAAGCACTCGTGGCCCCGCTATCTCAGTGTTCCGTAAAATCACTGCGATTTTTGCAATAGCTGGTATTCAGATGGGTCGAAATTCTACCTCTAAGGAAGTAAATAAGCGATTCGTCATTTTCAAAGTTAGAAACATGAATTTACGAACACCTGTTTTTAGTTACAAATAAATGAGAACGTGTATTGCGGTTTAGAAAAAAATTACTTATTAGGAGATAAATCAGGGGCTGCATTAAATGACTCATTAATCACGAAATCCAAGGAGCTAACGGAGCTATGAAAACCAAACTTCGCATTGGGGTTCCTTTTAACACATAGGTGCTCCTATGAACGAGTTTTGCGAATTATTACCCCTATTACGCTTATCTAACCTAACCTACACCTGTTTTAGAAGAATCTCCTAAGGCCTGTATTACCAGCGAGTTCGGTGTCCCCACGGGAACCAAAGCTATGTCAGTAAACCACGCATAGCCTAAACATTAAACATGAAAACCTGATATTTGGCGAATGTGTACTTTAAATCTTTGGATAAGCAATAAAAACGAAATTCCCGATATTTCCATTGAAACGGGAACTACGATGATTAAAGCTACACACTGTCGAAACTATCAAATATCGGTACATACCTGAACTGTGGTAAAAGTATTTACTAGGTATCTACCTTGAATCAACACTAAGAAAGAAATATCCGGTATTCCCACGGGAACGGGAACTATGAGGGTAAAACCATACACAACCTTAAATTTGGTGAACGTATTCTTACCTACGTTACGTACCTACGTTAGCACATGAGCACCAAGAAAGAATTCCCGGTATTTCCACGGGAATGTAATCTTACTATTATTATAAATGTGAAAGTTTGTAAATATTTCCATATTATTTGGACGTTTGTTATTTAAACACATTTTGATGAAAATCGGCATGTAGGTAGAACATTTCCGAAAGTTAATGCCCGCGAAAAGAATAGAAAGAGATGGTTTCCCGGGACATAAAATAGGGATCCTATGTATTAATTCAGGAAATGTATCGCGCAGGATATTCAGTTCAAGCAGTTTCGCCCGCGTGTATATTATTCAGTTGTAAGTAACTCATCAACAAGTATTCCGATTTCACTCAGTTTTTGATGTTAAAAAGCAAATACTTCAGAAGTTGTTTCATAAGAATAGCCTACGCGCCACCCTCTTTAACTAATGTATCTTTGTTTGTCTGTTTCACTTATGTGGCGCTGTCACGCGGTTGCGTGGGTCAGCTTGTATTGCAATAAAAATCTTCCAAATAAATGAAAAACGCTTATAAACTTAAAAACAATTTTGAAAAGCAATTAAGCTCACTATATCCTACTTACTATTTTAGATTAATATTTAAAGTACTTGTCATTATTAAAAGGACGTAGGCGAGTTGCGCTTGTGCTGCTGCTGCATCCGCCGAGACTCTCAAGCGGCGCAAATATAATAATGTAATAGGTAATTATATTTTTGAGCCGTTTGGGATCGAGACACTGGGCTCGTGGGGCCCAAGTGCTCATTCACTGTATAGTGATATCGCAAAGTGACTGGTCGATTCTTCTCGTGACCATAGGGCTGGCCTCTTTCTCGCTCAGAGAATAAGCATTGCCATACAACGTGGCAATGCGGCCAGCCTTATGGGAACCTTACCGGTTGATTTTGATGGGGAGGTACACCTAGTCCGGGCATCATTGTCAGTCTTGTAATAATTCCCACTACCCGCCCCCTTCTTTTTGTATTGTTTTCTGTAAATATGTTAAAATTTTAATTTGTTAATAACCGTGTAATTATTTCAATAAATTACATATTTTTAAGGACGTAAGTGTTTGTGAGTTGTTGTTACATAAATTTTTCAAAGTTTTAATATTTTGTAATATATTGAGAAAACAAATTGCGTCACTTTAAGATCTTGCTTTTTATGGGAACAGTGTAAAAAAAAAGGATATATTTTTTTCAGAATTTTATTATGTATTAACTTTTCTAATTTTTTAAATATTTTTAGTTAGATATCTTATAGGTTCTTCGCCTTACTTTCAGTTTAGTTTCTTACCTTAACATATTTTAAAATCTTTTATAAACTTATCATTATTTACCGGTTCTACAATAATTCACGAAGTATGACGAAAAATTTTGTTCAAATATTTTAATTACAGAATAAAATACAAGTATACTGCAGTGCGGTATATTCGTGGTAGCGAATTATCTTTGTCACCGCATTTATTCTTATTAAGAGCTTATTGTCTTTGTAGTTTCCTAGTAGGCAATATCTAGTCGCATCGGGGTAAGAAGATGTAATAAATAGCACCGCTGATCTTGTAAATAAGCGTTTATGGCACTATGTTTGGTTGCGTTTTAGGTTTTTGGTATTATTCGTGTGGTGATCCTGTATAATTCTCTTCATAAGTCTCTTCTGTGGAGTGAGTTGAATTTCTATATAAAAGTCTAAAGTACAGAAAGCTTAAGTTAGTAAATGACAATATAATTATAAATAGCACTTTGCAATAGATTTTCAAATCGTATCATATTTAAATTTATTACTAAGTAAACGATTGTACTCACGTGTATATTTCGGGATCGCCCGACTAGTTTCGGACCTAATGGAGGTCCTTTTTCAAGAGAAGCGTCAAGCCACGTCGGAAGCTGCGCTGGTACTGCGTTGCCAGCGACCTCTCTGGCGAAGGGCACGCTGTGACAGTGTATGCGCCTGGTGCAGTGCCTGGTGCAGCGCCTGGTGCAAATATACACGTGAGTACAACCGTTTACTTAGTAATAATGAACAACGCTCACGAAAGTTATTATTCTAATATTGAAATTTCTTCACAAAGTCCTTCCGTTTTATAATCACTATTACACGTATTAAGAAAACAGTCGCTTCCAATAGGCAATAGTGTGTTTAGAACTAAACAACATAAGTTTTAAAATCAATTGTATCAATCAAAATAAACTCACGTTCGTAATATTTGGTCATTATAGGGTCCTTTAGTTTATTAAATATTACCAAATACAGCAAGGTTTATTGCACTCATTCATACACCTGCAGATATACAAAATTGAAGTGACTGATTGCAATTCTAAATTAATAGCTTCTCACTTAATACGTATGAAAATATATACGCTAGGATACATATACAAGAAAATTTGTTTTGAAGTGAAATCTTCTTATGGCGCACCGCACACAGATTTTTCCGTAGGTAGTAAGTTAGGCTGATCTGTCACGCTCTGACGTAGGGTGAACTCGGGAAAGTCGAGTGTACCCGAGCGATAAAAATATATAATCAGCTGATCTTCGCTGTTGTATTGCTGTGTTTAGTATATTCCATTCATACGTAATAATTGATTGCAATTGCCAATTAATTTTTCACTTTTGCCGTGTGGTCTTAAGCTCACACTCAAATTTTTTTTTCTGTGCCTGTTTGTTCCGGGTAACGGCTTGGAACGAGCACTACGCGGGAGAAACCGTGGTGCGTCTAATAGTTCGTTAAAAGGGAGATTGTACATCTTGATTAGTTTCAAATACATACCTTTCTAACAAATTATCACGACAATAAAGAGACATATAATCACGACTTTGCTCTTTGTTTAACTGAAAAAGTCGTAAAAACGGGTTCAATGATATTTAGGGTATCAGACTAAATTTCATATGTGAAGGGTAGTACTCTCTTTGATATTATTACTATACTCCTTCCATGACTTTCATACGAGTATGTATGTTCATAGCTCCTTTCAATATACAAAACGAAAACACTTGATTGTTTACTTATATTTTGAAGAAAAGAAACTTCAAAATCCTATTAATAAATTGAAAATATTACAAAAGGATAACATTACTTTGATTTAATAACAGTATATCTATGAGTTAAATCAGATTGCGATGGTAGAATGAATTCCGTTGAGTCAGTGAGAGAATTCGAGTTGAATTATCGGCACCTTGCCGTCCTCGTTCCGACTCATTTGGTAGCGTTTGCACTTTACCTTCAATAGGAATCGGAGCAATTTTCATTAGTAGCGATGACTTTTGATTCTCAAAGATCTGTAGAAATATAATCAGCTGAAAGAAATATTTCTGCAGATGCCGAATCGTAGTTAATAGATGAAAGGCTCGAAAATGTGACGGTGCTTTGATTTTAACAAGATAAAAGTCGCACGTTTTCTGAATCTAACATCACACTCTCTATATAAGCAAAAAACGTATTCAGTCATAATAATCTTCCATGTGAAAAGTGAAAATAAAATAAAAATCTTTTATTATCAAGTAACATTAAGGCTCATAGTCATCATCATCATCATCCGAGCGTCTGTCACAGTTGCGTCTCGCGACGCACGAGGTCCGCATTACTACATTTTCTCCTCCACTTCGCACGGTTTTCGGCATCCCCTGTAGTGAGACCATTGGCACGCATGTCATCCCTTACGACGTCAAGCCAGCACTTCTTGGGTCTTCCCCTCTTACCGGGACCCGGCGGGGCTGACATGGCCAGACATTTGTTACCTACGTAGCCCGGCGGTTGCCGCAAGACGTGACCATACCAACGAAGGCGACACTCTTGCAACTTGTCTGCAATGTCACGGACGTGAAGGCTGCCGCGGATGCGAGAGTTCCTCACGCGGTCCATCCGCGTGACTCCACACATCCACCGCAGCATCTTCATTTCCGTGACACGCAGCTCCTGATTGTGTCGCTCCAATATCGGCCACGTCTCACTGCCATGTAAAAGGACAGGTCTAATAATGGTTTTGTAGACCTGTCCCTTCAACCGGATCGGCATTTTAGGGTCACAAATGACACCGGTCATCTCCCGCCATTTGGCCCACGCGGCAGCAATGCGTGACTTGACATCGCAATCGATGTCACTGGACGTGTGAAAAACAGATCCCAGGTATTTAACCTGGTCCGTGCGCTCGACCAAATCACCGCCTATGCAGACGGATGTGGGATCTGTCGAGTTTAGTGCCAAGTACTCGGTCTTCGCCACATTTAGTTTTAGACCGCCGTTCTCAAGCGTCTCCTTCCACGCCTTTACACGTCGCACCAATCATAGTGTGCTAGTTAAATTACTGCGACGTGTCCGAAACGTCAATAGGTGTATGTAATATTATTTCGTGTAAAGTCCCGAGTAATAAATTATAAAATATGAATACCGATATACCATGATAGTATAAAAACAACAAAGTTAATAAGACACTACCAAGACAGGTCTTTAAGCCGGCTGTCTGACCTTCCAATCCCTTTACGGGCATACGATCAACCCTCGTCGGTATAACAGCATGTGCACCACTTGAAAGAAAGACCCTAAGTTAATATTATTTCGTGTAAAGTCCCGAGTAACAAATTATAAAATATGAATACCGATACACCATGATAGTTTAAAAACAACAAAGTTAAAAAGACACTACCAAGACAGGTCTTTAAGCCGGCTGTCTGACCTTCCAACCCCTTTACGGGCATCCGATCAACCCTTGTCGGTATAACAGCATTTGCACCACTTGAAAGAAAGACCCTAAGTTAATATTATTTCGTGTGAAGTCCCGAGTAATAAATTATAAAGTATGAATACCGATACACCATGATAGTTTAAAACAACAAAGTTAATAAGACACTACCAAGACAGGTCTTTAAGCCGGCTGACTGACCTTCCCTTCCCTTTACGAGCACCTGATCAACCCTCGTCAGTATAACAGCATGTGCACCACTTGAAAGAAAGACCTTGGTGTGGTAGTGGTTTCTTACAGTTTACTATACGTGTGACGATGATGATGAAAATTTCTAAATATATTCTTAATTTACAAGTCTAAAATCAAACAAATTTTCTGTTTCCTCAACTTTTACCGTTCTCAGAACATCAATATTGATATCAAAACTTGAAATTTAATTACAGAAAATTTATTCAAACATAAATTATTCAAACATAAACAGCCTCCTTTAATAAGCTAATTGATTCATTTGCATTGGTTTGTGAATAGATTTGAAGAGGCAAGTACGGAATGCACTTGCCTCTCTACAGTGCAGGCTGTAGCAACGTCGGTTGGCATAAACGAGATAGACCACGATCTACAGGACAAGTGATACTTGACATCTTCAGTCAGTGTATTGTGCTCCGTGTTTTCTTTTTTAATTGTCTGGTACGTGAATTACAAGTGCAGTATAATAGACGTTTTGTTTACAAGCTGTGAAAGTATAGAATAAATTCGTATTGTTTGTTAAAATCTTAACTAACTTAACTATAATATTTGTTTGTAATGTTTGTTAGTTAATAATGACACTTACAAAGTTTTAATATTTTGAGTTGAACTTGTTCAAACATCAAATTAATTTGGACTTGATGCTGACACATCAGTTTTGTACATCAACACGCAAGCTTTCGTCTTACCAGTAGTTATAGCCCCAAAAACTTTGACTATGACAAAAACAAATATAAAAAGTTAGAATAGTCATGGGGGTGAGTCAGGTGCAGAAAAATGACGATAAAACATTCTTATTGCTATAAACTTTAATCTACACTAATATTATAAAGAGGAAAACTTTGTTTGTAATGAATAGGCTCAAAAACTACTGAACCGATTTTAAAATTTCTTTCACCATTTGAAAGCTACATTATCCACCAGTTATATAGGAAATATTATATTATGAAAAAAAAATAGAGTTCCGTAAGATATTTGGGTTTTTCGGACACAAGGTGTAAAAAATCAACAATTGGGTGTAAGGGGCCCCACCAAGATCTTCGGGGCCCAAGTCAACCTCCCGTGCTAGTGCGTGCACCTGCTGATTAACGGACGAGGCTCTGGCGCTGGCTTTCCCCTCTGGGGTTGGGAGGTTTGAGGGCGTCGCTCCCATAAAAGCCACCCGCCGAAACAAAAATGATAAAGTACTATAGGAATGCTGATAGGGATAGAGCGCCGCCGCAAAACGGCGCGCAGGAGTCCCGCCCGACTCCTGTGGCAAGTGGGCTAGGGCTGCCGTGTGTCGGGCCAGCACAGCTAAAGAAGTTAGCCCCAACCCGTATCCGCTTCGCATCGTGGAACATTGGCACGCTGACTGGGCGTGCGGTAGAGTTGGCCGAAGTACTCTCCAGGCGGAGGGTGGACGTGGCGTTCCTGCAGGAGACTCGGTGGAAGGGCAAAAGAGCCCGGCCTCTGCAAAAAGGCTACAAGCTGTATTACACGGGTGCGCCTGGTGGGGAGAACGGGGTGGAGAGACTCTTACTGCACAACACCGTCTCCTTGTCATGGACCTCTGCGTGAAGCCCAAAGGCAAACTCATCGAGCGGTGCCAGCGCCGCATCAGATGGTGGCTGCTTGATGAAACTAGGTCCCAAGAGTTCGTCTCAGCTGTCGGTGACAAGTGCACCGACACTGAAGGCGAACCAGTTCAAGATTACTGGGACAAAGTTCAGGCGGCCATCCTTGGAGCGGCGAAGGTGGTGCTCGGTGAGTCTAAGGGTGGACGCAAATGTCATCTTAGTAAACCTTTTTAACCGCATACTCCTCAGCGGGCTGATACCAAACCAATTGAGACTGAGTATTATTACTCCAGTCTTCAAAGGTAGGGGGTCAGTGCAGGAGTGCGATAGCTACCGCGGTATAAAGGTGATGTCCCACACCATGAAGATCTTCGAGAGGATTATAGACTCTCGGATCCGGCAGGAGTGTACTCTCTCGGAGTGTCAATATGGGTTTCGCCCTGGTCATGGTACCACGGACCCTGTTTTTGCCCTGAGGGTTGTCGCAGAGAAATACAGGTCGAAGAACACGCCTCTGCACTGTTTGTTTCTAGACATGCAGAAGGCCTTCGACTGTGTTCCTCGTGCGATGATCTGGTGGGCACTGCGGTCCAAAGGGGTTCCAGAGGTCTATATTGACACTATCCGGGACATGTACTGTGACTCCGATTCAATGGTTCAGACTGCTGTTGGCGACACGAAACCCTTCCCCATCACCGTCGGGGTACACCAGGGTTCGGTCCTTAGTCTGCTTCTGTTCAGTGTAATATTAGACGAATTGTCGGACAGTATCAGGAACTCGCATGAGCAGCCTCCATGGTTGCTGATGTATGCTGACGATATTGCGCTGGCAGATGCGGACAGGGGCAGATTGGTGCGACGTGTAAAGGCGTGGAAGGCGACGCTTGAGAACGGCGGTCTGAAACTAAATGTGGCGAAGACCGAGTACTTGGCACTTAACTCGACAGATCCCACATCCGTCCGCATAGGCGGTGATTTGATCGAGCGCACGGACCAGGTTAAATACCTGGGATCTGTTTTTCACACGTCCAGTAACATCGATTGCGATGTCAAGTCACGCATTGCTGCCGCGTGGGCCAAATGGTGGGATACCGGTGTCATTTGTGACCCTAAAATGCCAATCCGGTTGAAGGGACAGGTCTACAAAACCATTATTAGACCTTTTCTGTTTACATAGCAGTGAGACGTGGCCGATATTGGAGCGACACAAGCAGGAGCTGCGTGTCACGGAAATGAAGATGCTGCGGTGGATGTGTGGAGTCAAGCGGGTGGACCGCGTGAGGAACTCGCATCCGCGGCAGCCTTCACGTCCGTGACATTGTAGACAAGTTGCAAGAGTGTCGCCTTCGTTGGTATGGTCACGTCTTGCGGCAACCGCCGGGCTACGTAGGTAACAAATGTCTGGCCATGGTCCCGGTAAGAGGGGAAGACCCAAGAAGTGCTGGCTTGACGTCATAAGCGATGACATGCGTGCCAATGGTCTCACTACAGGGGATGCCGACGACCGTGCGAAGTGGAGAAGAAAATGTAGGAAAGCGGACCCCTGGCGTCGCGAGACGCAACTAGGACATACGCTCGGATGATGATGAGGCTCAAAAACTACTGGACCGATTTTAAAATTCTTTCACCATTTGAAAGCTACATTATCCACGAGTAACATAGGTTATATTTTATTTTGGAAAAAAATAGAGTTCCGTAAGATATTCGGGTTTTTCGGACACAAGGTGTAAAAAATCAACCAGAAAAGTTACTTATTTTGCGTACGCTGCCTAAACTATAAAAGATAGATCCATAAAATGCTCTAATTAATTGTAGATCCTATAAATGTACAAAAAAGTCCGCGACACACTATACCTATCTATGTCTAGTGAGGCACAACAACCATTTTTAAGCTATTGCATAGTTTTTATCGCGGGCTTTGAGTGGGCTTTAATCAAGAATTTCCGTAAGGCTGAGCGTTGGCTTAACGTGTATGTACATATCGACCCCTCCGGGCAATAAGTCGGTAATCGCAAAAAGCAAATTTTACAGGAAAAATGATTTACTGTTTTTGTTGAATTACTTTCCAACCAGTGGGAGTATTGACATCATTGATACATGAAATGAAAGCTAATTTTTTTTTCATTAGTATTTAGCTGTTTTAAACTACATGCTTCTTATAAGCTACAATTTGAGAAGAAAGATCTTACAGTTTTAAAAAAAGTTCTATTGTCCTGTAATAGTAACTTACCGGATTATTGTGGTAATTTTTTGAAGAGTGTAGATACGTACTAGCATACTGCGGACTTTTATAACATTATTTTGTATAGCAACAAGTGATCATAATATATCGTAACCAAGTTATTGTAGTAATATTAAAGGGCAAAAAATACTGTACAAGTAAATTACAGGGTTGTTTCCGGAAATATGACAATAACATTTTTCAGTAACCATTCAATCCCAAAAATCATTTGAGTATAATAAACTAAGGTATGTTTAATAAAATAATTCAAAATAAATAGATTAATCGTTTTTATTGCACATAACAATATTTCAGTAAATATTACACATATTTTAAACATAACCTGCTTAACAAATTAAGAAAAACAGTTACATAATTTAATCTAAACGAGGAAGAAGTCGGAGCGAGAGCTTTGCTAGCAAAATTGCTCTAGACCCTAAGATATACGGGTGAATTTCACCTAAATCAATTTTTACCTAATTGCAGTGGCGAAATTTTATTTCGATATTTAAGGATTTGTTTGATACATAAAATATTCTCCATAAAATAAACTCCCCAGCATTTTCATTCCGTAATTCGCAGCTCCTGCTTCAAGTATGATTACACCCCACTGGCATGGCAATGTAACATGCCTAATGATGCTTTATTAGACCTGGCCCTTCAACCTCACTGGCATTTTAGGGTTCCAAATGACATTAGCCCTCAACCGCCACTTAGCCCATGAGGTAGCAATGCGTGACGTGATGTGTGAAATACAAATCCCAGGTACTTAACCTGGTCCATGTCCTAGACCAGATGGAGTCTTTGGAGGTTGAATCTGTAGAGTTTAACGCCAAGTATTACTTAAGTTTAAAACCACCACTCTCAAGCATCTCCGTCCACGTTTTCACACGTTGCACCAAACTGCCCTCTTCCGCGTCCGCCAGCGCTGTATCGTTAGAATACATAGTCAGCCATGGATGCTGCATATTTGAATCTCTTAAACAGAAATAGACTAAGTGGAATGCTCTGTGCTCTGGTGTACTGCGTCCGTGTGGGAAAGAGTGTTAAAGCCACGCGCCAAAGCGATCAGAACCACAGAATAGTGGTGCAAGCGCCTAGAACCTTTGGACATCAGTGCCCACCAGATCATCGTTCCAAAAACAGTCGAAGGCATTATTTACGTCCACGAACAGACAGTGCAGACACTTCTTCCTGTACGAGTATTTATTTGTCTCTTTGTCCTGTATTTCTCCAGTAATGAGTTTTTGTTCTAATGATAGGATCCTTAGAACAAAAACAGTGTCCGTAGTTTTATTACCAAGGTAAAACCCATATTGATACTCCAAGAGAGTACACTTCTGCTAGATACGGAGGTTAATAATCTTCTCTAAATCTTCATGCCACGGTAGTTACCTCATTTCTACACCGACCGTTTTCCATTTGAAGACTGGAGTTATAATACTCAGCCCTCCTCGGTGAAGAGAACGTGGTTTAACTTGAAATAAGCGAAAGAGTCTTCATCGACTCCGATAGCTTTTTAAATCATCATGCTGCTAAGAACAGTCTGGACTTCCATACTTTTAAAGTTGGCATTAGTCCCTGATTCGGAGACTGCACTTCTTAATATTGCTTATTCAGTAGGTCGTGGAAGACCGAGTGCCATCGCTCTTTCATCACGAGTTTTTAGCATAGCAGGTTACCATTAGGATTGTTTACACAGCAGCACTTGAAGATATTCGACTTATCCGGATACTGGTATTCCCCATGTTTCTGTACGCTACAGAGACCTAAACGCTGCAAGAAATTAAGGAAAAGATAATAGAAGCACTGGAAATAAGGTGCTGGAGGAAAATACTTGAAGTGACACAGAGTTTGGCACTGAAGCTTAACAAGCACAGTCCAGGCTCAAAATCTTCAGTTCTTTGGACACGTAACATGATGTGACAACACCTGCATAGTGCGCCTTGTCGTACAGGGGAAGGATGAAGGCACAAAGCAGCATAGCAAGTCGCCCATGCGATGGACCGACCAGATAAAATCAGCAGTAGGCGGCCCAGTGCACGAATGCACTCGTATCACGATCGACAAGTAGTGAAGCGGATTACGGCTGAACAAAACCTGACAACGTGATGACCACGACCGCTGTGTCAAAAGTGAATTTTCAAAGAAGAGAAATAGGCTTGAAAATATCCTGTGCCGCTGTGACCGTGAAGCACGCTGTGACGGCCTCTACCGCCCCCCATCATACTAGATTTCGGCTAACTTCGAGAAAATATAGATAGTCCAGCGTATATCACCATCAGACACTACTATTTGAGTCGACGTGCACAGCTATTCAACGACTACAAACCTATATAATTCGAATACACACTAATATTAATGAGACATGGCGTTTGACGCTACGATACTCACACAAACAGGACGATTTATGAGGCTGTAAATAAGTTCTCGGGGGATATCTATGATTGAACCTGCAACGTGGGAAGTTCCTAGTTGTGATGTTATCTGGCTTAGTCATGACTAACTTGATGAATATGATCCAGAGTTCCAGCTTACAGATGTGCCTAGACTGCAAATGTATTATTTAGTAAGCTTAATTTATTTAAGCTGCTATTATGCGCTATTCTTCTATATGCCCTTTCATACAGCAACTATCCAACTATGACCTTTCATAATTAATACGAGGATTTAAGTTACACGCTAGCACGTGTAAGTGCTAGACTTCAGATAAAGACTGAATTAAATGCAATTCTACTAGATATTAGTCACACTTCGAGGCGATATACATATGGCAGAGCGTATTTACAACTTTACTCGAAATCATCTCATTGGCTGTGAAGTAATGCGAGTTCATTTAATTTTTCTCTAGTCATGGTGTTCGACGCTAATGGTACTCACACGACAGGACGACTTATGGGGTTAAACAAATACCTCCGGGGAAAGTCTAGCACAGTTTGGCCGATCTGTAGTGATGACGAAAATCCTCGCAACGAGGGGAGTTCCTTGCTGTGATGTTATCTGGCTTAGTCATGATTAACTTGATTAAAATTACTTTGAGCTCCAATTACACACATGCTTTGAATTCAAATATGACACTTTGGAAGCTATGTTTATTAAGCTATTTTAGTACGCTCAGTCAATATGACCTATCCTTCCATATCAAACTACTAGACTCCAGACAGGGATTGATACCCTAGATTGCTCATCAGCACATGTTAGTGCTATGCTTCAAAAACAGTATTTAATGTTGAGTACATTTATTCTGGTCACTTCGTCCTGCTGTCAAAAGGACTACAAATTTTCACATCAAACAACTCACTCACTCATTCTGCGATTTCTACTTGAAATATTCTTTTAGACCAAAATCTGTCGGAATAAACTTATATTGTGTTATATTTGACGGGACGCACATTGGGGTAATGTAGTATGGACAAAGGCTAGTCTCATAGGTCAATTAAAATTTACAGGACCCAGAAATCGAGCCCGAATCACCTACAAGTAGAAATTAGTTCGAGCCAGTTATATCAGGTCAGAATGCATGAGACTTTATTTGCAGTAAACAAACTATTCTTTACTTTAAGATAACAATTCACCATTCATCTTTTGTATGTTTCGATCATTGTGTTTTTCAGAGATTTTATAAAATATTATCAAACAATTACCTTTTTTTTATAAATTTAACCACTAGACGATTACGGATCACAAGGCCATATATTACGTAACATGTTCAATAGCATCACTTAGGTATTCCTTTCTTTAGCTAGAATTATAACTCACGGTTAGCCAGAGATTTTAGAATCCATCATCTTCCCGCTTCACACCTTTAGTTATCGCGCGCGGCCGAGTACGGGCATTTTTCCACAGGGGGGGGGGGGGGGGGCGTTACATCTGGTGCCGTGACCAGGATACATTCGTCTTTAAAAATGTGATAATTAAAATTATTGCAACGAAGTATCAAAGAACTTGGTAATTACTAATACAACGTTTAAAAACAAATAAAGGGTCAAATTAATAAATTTAGAAATTGTTTGATATTATATTTAATAATAGATACTATACGTCATATTAGTCGAACATAGGTTCAATATAAACACTATAAATATTTTGTATGTATGTTTGTATGTCTATACAAACTTTTATCAAAAAAATACACAACGTAGGCATTTACGTTTGCTTAAATATCTTCATGCTATTAGGCCATGAGAGGTTAAGCAGCAGTACGGTATATCTAAAGATGTACATAGGTTTCATATACTAAATTGTCGAGTCTGTCGCCTTTAGGTAAGGCGGGTTCGCCATCTGGTGTGCCATAAAATAGAAATTTTGGGTCTGTTATTTTACAATAACAATTCCTTATTCAAAAAAAAAAAAAAGGATTTTTACTTATATAGTTCCCACAGCAAATTCAATGAATAGCGGATATCCCTTTGTCTTAGAAATACATTTGTGTAACTTACTAACATCTGTGTTTTAGAAAAAACATTGATTACTTTCAGACGATACGAACAAACGAAATAGATATTTTATTGTTTAAGGGTTCGTAACAACAATATAACCCTGTAATAAAATAAATGGCCAAATCTGTTAAATAATAGGCTTTGTTACAAGACATTTTATAGACAGTCAAGATGAATGGTGAATTTTGAAAAAAAAAGAGAAATGTTATAAAAAAAATAAATTATTTTTTAAATTTGAAACTGCATTTAAAGAGTCACATGCAATCTGTTTTGGATTTTGTACATATTATATATTTATTGTCTTTATTTTAAACAACGAAATGAATTCAATCCTTATATAGGCTACGTGAAAGAGGATTTTTTTCATGTTTGATAAGCGCAGAAGAAACAGATTTCACAAAAAGCGGCGGCTATTCCAAGCAATTTGATGTGGATTTGGTGCGACCAGCGGTGTGACCCATTAGCTATAAATGCGGATCTGAGTATTCGTAACAAGAAATTGATGAGACTAAGAATAGTATTGATAAGTTAGAAAATGGTTCCACTGGCATTATTAATTCTTTGTCAACAGAAAAACACACATGGGGAATTCCAAATTCTACCTGGGGTTAGAGTTTAGAAGTTTGTTTATGTTTGGTTGTTAAAAGCAACTAGCGTTTGACTTTTACTTCCGGCATTGATTGAAACGACTGTCGTCTGACTTACCAACCCTGTAAGGACACCCACGTCGTTGTCTAGTACCTTAATCAACAGGTACTCATCCCATAATCAGCAGGTACTCGTTTGATATTCAGCAGGTACTCGTTCGGTAATCAGCAGGTACTCCTCCGATAATCAGCAGGTACTCGTCTGTTAATCAGCAGGTACTCATCCGTTAATCAGCAGGTACTCGTCTGTTAATCAGCAGGTACTCGTCCGATAATCAGCAGGTACTCGCTAGTAGGCGAGGTTGATTGGCCCCTTATACTAGAATAAATTTGGAGATGGGATTGGAGACTCTCATCATGTTTTAGTTCAAATAATCCGGTTTCATCTTTATTTATTACTAAGTGACGCCTGCGGCTTTGCTCGCGTAGAGATGTTTTCTCGTTCCCGTTTCTTACAGAAACTTGTTCCCGGGATAAAGAGTAGCTTATGTGTTATTCTGATGCTTAAGCTATACTATTTTAAAGGTCATTAAAATCCGTTCAGTTGGTTTTACGTGAAAAAGTAACAAACATCCATTTTTACAAACTCTCGCATTTATAATATTAGTAACAAAGTGTACACTTAGCTAGTCCAGCTATTTTAATGTAACGCCAATGGAATCGTTTGGCATCGTTACTGCATTTGCTAGTTAGTAGGTACATCGATAGCGGGTGAGGTGACTGGGTCCTTGACACCGTGTATATATTTATTTGGAAACACTCGTCACGTTGGAGAACACGATTTCGATGTTGCTAGTAGTATTCTAGTAAGTTAGTTTTAACTTTATTTTATAAATATGCCATTCAGTCTGTCAATCACCAGTTGTATAATTGGCAGGTGAGGTTGCATTTGCACCACTAGCAAGGTTAAGTTGCTTTTAAAATACTAGAGGGGTGAGGTGGCTTGGACCCTTACACAATGTTTATAACTATTGTTAAAACGGTTTGGAGACACTGTCAGTCAGCATTTTTATAGCTGGCAGGTGAGGTTGTATTTGTATAATTAACAATGTGAGGTTGCTTGTGTAATACTAGCAGGTGAGGAGGCTTATAACCCACTTGCAGTACAGGTAATTTAGAGGCTTTTTAGGGGCACTTATCTGAGAGGTAATACTCGTAAATGAGTTCTTTCCGAATCAGCATTATGTTATATACCATTAGCAGGTTTGGTTGTATTTATATCACTAGCAAGGTGAGGTTGCCTGAGTAACACGAGCAGGTGAGGTGGCTTATAAACCTCTCGCAGGAGATATAATTTAGAGGCTTGTTAGAAGCATTTACCTAAAAGGTAATGCTAGTAAAGTAAATCTCTATGGAGAAAAGTTCAATTCATAGCTTTTCCAAATTAGCAGCAGGTAGAGAAACTTCGCGTTTAGCGTTAGAGAAGTCAAGGAGTCCAACCTTAAATATAATATTCATTGGCAGGTGAGGTGACTTATATGATACCGTATGCAGGTGATGTGGCTTATTTATCATAAACAGGTGAGGTGGTTTATGTACCACTGGCACGTGAGGGTGGTTTTCTAATATTATCAGGTCTTGCTGGGAGCACTTACCTGGGGGGGAAAGCTCGTATGTAAAATCTCTACGGAGAAATAAAAATCAAATTCATAATCTCTTTGGATCAGCAGCAGGTAAAGAAACTTTGATGACGTTTAGCGTAATGGAAGCTACGGGATCTAGTTTTATGTAATATAAGATATAATTGAAGAAGAATTTAGAAGATACTGGGCTTGGAGCTATAAAAAGTTTATGAATGTGTTCATAAAGGTGAACAGGTTCATTTTCCGCACACATTCAGGGGGGGAGATGTGACGGCCTCTACCGCCCCCCTTTATATAATAAATAAAAGTAACTAGTGGAGTACATAAATGGCTTATAATTTTTTGTTGTTACGAAAAACTTCGTTGGGTTTGCATACAAGGGCGGTTCGGGCCATAAATCGTTATATTTTTTGTACTTATTTTAACTTTGGGTCAGACGAATGCTAAGAGGTATTCATTTAAAAATACGCACATAAATAGTAAAATCGGGTGACAGTTCATAAGTGCTTTGGGTACAATGATATTAATTTTAGTTAAAATTGGCCGCATAAGTGGGAACTAAACCATTTAAACAGTTTTTCTGCTAAACTTTTGTGTTGATATCTGAGATTTTGTCTTGTGACCACTTGACACATGTTTGTGTTAAAATAATATTCTCTGAAGGACGCGCGCATTTTTTGTAAACAAAAAAGGGATACCTTTTTTGTTCTGTTCAAAACTGAGGACAAAGGGCCAAAATACCATGAGTTCAAATTATGAAAAGTTCTATTCAGTTGCAAACCGGGCGCGTATTCAGGCACATCTGCCTAACTAAGAGTAAGACCTCCGAAAAAGGTCTAGTGTTTGTGTGACTAGCTGCTTATAAGTTAAGTACCTATAATTACTTATTGAGACTATCCTTTTGTATTTACTGAGACTGGTTTTGTTTCAAATTATTCCTATTAAGTACCTATAATTACTTATTGAGACTATCCTTTTGTATTTACTGAGACTGGTTTTGTTTCAAATTATTCCTATTAAGTATGATTACTTATTGAAATCATCTATTGTTTCTTTGATATTCTTTTATTCAAATTAAAATAATTATTTTCTAGGTAGATGGATTATTATTCGAATGCTTTTAAGATTAACTAATAGATTTGTTTTTGATTTATTAAAATATATCTAGATAATTCAGTGTGCAAATAAAATTAATAAGCTGAGATTATTTAGTGTTTGATTATGAATTTTCTCATGGATGTAAGTTAAATACTAAAATTAATTAATTAAATACGAAGATATCGTTGATTGAGCATCATTATGAGGCTCAACGGGTCAGATATGAACAGATTATATTATAATAAAATATATGTATCATATGTACTGAAATGTATGAAATTTGTTTATGTGCATGTGTGTGATTTTTAGATAAGAGGTTGTGCATGTAGAATTTATTTTTAGATATCTATTTGCATATTATATATATTTGTAATCTTTTGGACTTCAGATTTTATATAATTTAAAACAATTTTTTTTTTTTTTTAATTTATTATCCATTTATTGGTTATTAACAAATTAAAATATAACATATTTACAGAAAACAATACAAAAAGAAGGGGGCGGCTGGTGGGAATTATTACAAGACTGACAATGATGCCCCGACTAGGTGTCGAAGAATTCCTCCCCATCAAAATCAACCGGTAAGGTTCCCATAAGGCTGGCCGCATTGCCACGTTGTATGGCAATGCTTATTCTCTGAGCGAGAAAGAGGCCAGCCCTATGGTCACGAGAAGAATCGACCAGTCGCTTTGCGATATCACTATACAGTGAACGAGCACTTGGGCCCCACGAGCCCAGTGTCTCGACCCCAAACGGCTCAAAAATATAATTACCTATTAAATTATTATATTTGCGCCGCTTGAGAGTCTCGGCGGATGCAGCAGCAGCACAAGCGCAACTCGCCGTGCTATGAAGATGAGAAGGAGCCAGGGTGTCAACACAAGTTGCATCCCAAACTAAAGGCTTTCCCATCTTCCATGGCACCAATGACATACCGTCTGGCCTCTTGCCATCGTCACGCGCCAAACCATTAGGTTCTAGAACGGCTGGAACACCGGCGGTGACAAGAGCCCGACGGATAATGTCATTAAGGTATGCATGACGTGACCTGCGACCTGCACTCCTGCTGCATGAGAGACCGTGATGCCCAAGGCTGTCGACTACTTCACCACATTGACAGCAATGCGGAGAAACGCAGGGAGCACCTAAACGAAGACAGACAGCAATTCTGAATGTAGTGTCGTCCAACATAGTACCTATGTTGGGCGATGGAAGAGCCTGAAGCCAAACACCTGACTCCCATTCTCCCACAGCCAATAGGCGAGCACGTTCTGCAACATTCGAACACGTGTTCAATAAATTTTTTCTAACCTCGTTGCAGAGCGGCCTATCCCACTGCCTCTGGGAGCACGGGTTGGTCGGTAAAACAGTATCTGGGCACTTAAGTTTCCAAACATTTATGGCTTCAATCTTGCCTGGCACTTCAGAATTGACCAGTGTAGGAATTAAAATTTTCCTGGTCAATTCATCAGTGCCGTGTACTGAAGACAAAAATGCAGGTAAACTTATATCAGAGATGTTACGAACACCGAGGCCGCCCCAGCGTATTGGTAAAGACGCTTGGAGCCACGCTCGGTCGTCCAAATCTGCATTCAAAATTTTGGAAAGCGTGGTATGAATAATTTTGTCCATATTTTCCAAAAGGGTCGGATGTTTAAAAAATTGAGATGAGCGAAGGGCATGAGTTAATTTTGGGACGAAAAGACAATACCGAATAATTGTAAAGGCCGATTGTATATTTATTTGAAGGAGTCGATCCGAAACTTCACAAAAATTTTTGATCTTTTCCTCAATGAAAGATTCATAGGCATCTTCTAGAACGGGAGACCCAAGGGCCTCCTTGTAGAGAACAATTCTGAAGGATTTTCAAATTTGGAGCCAAAACATTGAATTTTGAAATAGTAGAAACACTATCAATATTGTCATTTAAAAAAATTTCACACTTTGAAGGATTCAGATCCAAACCAATTAATTTAAATTTATCTTTTATCAATGCCAAATCTCTGAAAACTGTGTCTACATCTCCTCCTAGAGTGCCGTCATCTAAATACCAGACGTTAAATTTGGAATTTAGCTGGCTAATTATTGGGTGTATTGATAAGCTGAAAATGAGTGGCCCGAGAGGGTCACCTTGTTGACAACCCACTGCAGAATCTAAAATATTTTCCTTATACATTAATTTTGATGGGTTTCTGTAGCACTGCCAAAGAAAATTAAAAATTTTGGGTGTTTCCAATTTGGCTTGTGTCAACAAAGTGTCCCTGTTTACTGAATTAAAGGCATTCTTCAAGTCAACTTTAAGAATGACCTCTCCTTTCCCGCAGCCAAGGTAAGTAGACAGGGCATGTATGGCAGCTTCACAACCCCCTTTTGATCCAAAACCGAGCTGTATGGGTTGGAATTTGCCAGACAGGTCTTCCTTGTAAAACTGACAGCAAATTTTGGCTACCATACGCCTGAAAGTACATCCCACGGCAATGGGACGAATTCCACCCTCCTTCTTGCGAAGAGCACACAGATTGGCACCATAAAGGATGTCGATGATGCCTTCGTCCACATTGCCGGACAACATAAGGTTAGCCAAACCTGTTAGCTCCTTCAAGAGTGCCTCGCCGGCCTCCCCAGCGGCCGGACCCAATAGGTCCTTTAAATGTTGTGGAGTCAAACCATCAAGGCCACCAGCAGAACCACTACGGAAGGAGTCAACAGCTGTCAGAACTTCCTTGGCTGAAACAATCAAAAAGTCAGATTCAGTATTTGGAGGATCGGGAAAGGACAAGTCATCTATTGGCGCAGGATGCTTGCTCCTCAGATCAGCAAGAGTATCTGGAGAGCAAGGCGCCACCACGTCGCTACTAAATAATAACCTGGATGCTCCTCTTATGTCACCTTCTCTTAATTTAGATTCTACATAATGATAAATTGAATTCTTATGGAAGGTTGTGAATTTGGGGTCAAATAAACGCGACGAATTACAGTTTTCTTTAATTTGGCTAGTCAAAGATTTATTTATTTATTTATTTATTTATTTATTATACACTTTATTGTACGCCGAGACAGTATTATGATAAAGAAATTTGATACAAAAATAGCAGTACAATGGGCGGCCTTATCGCTTAAAGCAATTTCTGCCAGGCAACCTTTGGATGGAAAAAATATATTGTTAGGAACTAACTGGTAGTTGTTGGCGTCAAGTTATATAGAAGTAATATATATAATACAATACTTAATAATCAAATCAAAATAAGTATTGAAAAATAAAATAAAATACTTATAAATATATACTACACAAATTAAATAATATAAATCTATACATACAAATATTTAAATACATAAATAATATATACAAGTAATTACCTATTATATGTGTTCCTATTTAATGTATAATATTTTTATTTATTGCTTGTTAAAGTAATAGCTTTTAACAGCTGATTTAAACTTTAGCAGTGTCTCAGTTTGTCTAATAGCCAGCGGTAATTTATTCCACAAGCGAACTGCTGTGACGCTAAAGGAACTATCAAAAAAAATTGTGGAATGTGGTGGCATTTTTAATTCTAAGTTTTCCGATGACCTCAAACATCTGTCATGCGTATCATGTAGGAACTCAAAACGTTCCTTTAAATAGGACGGTGTCGATGGGTTAAACAAAATATTATATAACAAGGATAGAATATGAGTATTCCGGCGAAGTCGTATAGGTAACCACTTGAGCTGTGTACGAAACTGTGAAACGTGATCATACTTGCGCAAGCCAAATATGAATCGTATGCAAACATTTTGGAGACGCTCAAGTTTCTCTAATTGGCTTTCAGCGAGATCTAAGTAACTGACATCTGCATAATCAAGGATTGGAAGAAGCACGGAGTTTGCAAGCGCAATTTTTGTAGCTGTAGGAAGAAAACGCTGCAGTCTCCTTATGGAACCTGCGGAAGCGAACATTTTCCTACTTACCTCCTGCAGCTGAGGACTCCATGATAAATTGGAATCAATAATAATACCCAGATTCTTGACCTTATCGCAAACAGGAATGGCTGTACCATCAAAAACAAAGTGTGGAATTTGCGACCAATTTATTTTCGGTGTTGTTTTTGGGCTGCCAATTATTATGATTTGTGTTTTTGAAGGATTGACTTGTAGCCCATATGAACTACTCCATAAAGATATTTTTAATAAATCTTTATTTATGGCATCCACCGCCTCCGATAGCTGTTCCAGGGGTGCCTGTGTATAGATTTGGAGATCGTCTGCGTAAAGGTGGTAGGAAGAAGTAAGTTGATTTGAGATAGTATTTATAAAAATTGCGAAGAGGAGGGGAGAGAGAACGCCACCCTGGGGCACTCCGACACTAGTATTGCACCAACTGGATACGTCATTATCAATTTGTATACGTTGTCGGCGGCCACACAGGTAACTACGGAACCACTCTATTACCGTAGGAGATATGTTAAGAGAGCGGAGCATCGAAAGTAAAATGTCAAAGTCTACGGTGTTAAAAGCGTTACTGAAATCTAGTAGACAAAGAACAGTTAACTTCCTATTCTCCATACCAGTCCTAATGTCGTCTGTAATATTTACCAAAGCTGTGGTTGTACTGTGACCGGGACGAAACCCGGACTGGAATGGATTGAGAAGATTATTTTTACGGATAAATGAGCTTAATTGGATGTGGACAAGGCGTTCAAGTGATTTAGAAAGGAATGGTAGAATTGATATTGGACGGTAATCTGTCAATAACTGAGGGTTTGATTTTTTTGGCAAAGGAGTAATTAAAGCGTTTTTCCATGGCGATGGGAAAATACCAGACGTTAAGGAATAGTTAAAAATGTAACAAATGATGGGTAGGATTTCATCGAGGATTGGAAGAATCATATTTCGCCCGACACAGTCACTACCAACAGCTTTGGACGTGATCGCCATAATGCTCTTCTTAACATCACTAGCGGTAAAAAGTTCGAAGACAAAAGGAGAATGATTGGGGGTTGAAATAGTAGAAAGATTATGAATGGTCTGTGCCTTCAGAGTCCCGTCAAAATTGGACAAGGCGGTAAAATGCTGGTTTAGAACCTCAACATTTAAATCTTTTGAATTTAATTCTTGCCGCAATTTCCCAACCCCCAGTGTACGTAGAAATTTCCAGACCTTTGATGGGTCACTATTTTGAACTGATTTATGAATATGCTGGCGTTGTGCATTCCTACACGTCCTTCCACAGCGATTCCGGGCCGAAACATATTTTTCATAATTTGCATCAGTTGGATTGATTTTATAGCGGTATTTAGCAGCAGCTTTCTTTGAAATTAAACATTTAATATCATTGGTCAGCCACGGAGACGGTGGATGCTTCATTTTAATTGCCCGAACAGGTGCATGCTTGTCGTACAGCTTGATGAGATTCGATGTAAAATAATCAACTTGGCCATCAACGGATCCGGAAGTAACCAGTGATGTCCAATCAATATTACTGGCATCTTCACGCAAGTCACCAAGATCCATGCTACAAAAATTACGCTGCAGAAGGATTTTAGGTTTGGCCTTAGGAGGCCGAACTTTGTATGAAAGATAAAGGAGGTCGTGATAAGAGAACTGGTCAGCCGAGAATTGCCCGTGCATAGCGACATGATCAGGAGAGGAGACCATGACGAGATCGATAAGTGTAGGATTACAGTTTGGGAAGTGGTGAGTTACATCTGATGGAAGAATGGAAAGGTCACAAGAAGTTGCGATATTGAGAAGAGAGGATGAACGGGAATCGTTTTTCAACAAACATGTATTAAAATCCCCCATGACTATGCAATGACTGTAAGAAGGCATGAGATTCACTAAAAGTGCTTCGAAAGAGGAAAAGTAATTTATATTCATTGAAGGACAATAATAAACGCCGAGTAGGAGTTTTGTATGGTTGAGTTCAACTTCGAGAAACAAATGCTCACCGGCATCAGGCGGTGGAGGTTGTTGCGACATACTTATAACAGCAAAAGGTATATATGATCGTAGATATATGGCAACACCCCCAGCGCGAACCTCGCGATTTGTTCGATCATTTCTGATAAGCTGAAACCCAGGAAGGGAATATGTACTAGAAGAATGACAAGTTTTTAGCCATGATTCTGAAACAAGGATAGCATGAATACTCTTACAGTCAAACGTGGCCAGCATTTCAGGGTGATGAGCCGGAATACTTTGGGCATTGATATGAACGACATTGAAATGCCGAGAAGCATCAGAAAACTTCGTTTTTAGACTTTCCGACAAAGACGGGACACTTACGAAGCTGTCCTCAGAGCTACCTACGGAATAAAAACTTTCACTATCACTAACATTTTCATACTCCAGCATTAAACCACTGTAAAAATAAATAAAATATTATAAACGTAAATATATATATAAAAAATATATCATATAAATAGTTATAATTAAATGCAATATTCATATATACAATGACGTATTATGGTATATACCAAAATATTAATACCACCTGCCAGTTGTGTCAGCATCACCTATAATAACATATTTAATATAATAATAATACTATATTACAAGATTTTTATGAGA
This sequence comes from Thumatha senex, assembly GCA_948477245.1. Classification (NCBI taxonomy): domain Eukaryota; kingdom Metazoa; phylum Arthropoda; class Insecta; order Lepidoptera; family Erebidae; genus Thumatha; species Thumatha senex. The sequence goes on from OX419724.1 coordinate 28,037,109, forward strand.
TCCGGGTATGTATCAATACAAGTATAACATTTACAATATAATTTATACAACGCCAATCTATAATACCTCCTAATACTGAAAGATTTAATAATGATTCTAACTACCACAATTGATGATTGAACTGATTCAAGACAAAATGAAAATTTAATAATAATACAATAATAAATTAAAAAGTTAATACTAGTGGCTGTATGGACTAAGTTTCCTTTGCCTGCCCAAGATAGGCGAAGACAAATAACATACGTTAACATAACAGTGGCACTCATAGACAGAGTACATTTTTATCATTATCGTATTTTTCTATTTAGGAGTGATGCCATGCCAGGTGCCATTAGTTATATTGGTGATTGTTTTTTACAAAAAATTACTACCTAAATTATCATTATCAGTTACCTACAAATTAAGAAAAATAAATAAGGTGAGATTACATTGTCACCCACAATGTAAACAAAAACAGACAGAAAAGTGATAACATAACGTACATACCCGGATAAAGTTTATGAAAAGAAAGCATTGCACTGAACAACGAATCACTTCTTAGAGTTCACTATTCTCCTGGATTTCGTTGTTGGTTTTATAGGCGATTGAGGCTTTTCTACGAGTACAGTAATGTTCTGAATTTTATTCAACTCGCCAATGCTGACGATTCGATGTCGAACGCCTTTACAATTTATGTGTATGAAGCCCTCCTTGGTCCAGCAGTGACTCAAACCGAATTTCTGACGTGCAGCCATGAACGTCTGGTGGCGCTCCTTTGTGAGAAACTCCGATTGTGTGATACCAGTGCCTTTGAGCTTAGTCTTCGAATACCACAAACCGTCACGTACTGCAAGATCATGAAATTTGACCACAATAGGCCTCGGCTTATGCTCAGACGAAGGTCGACCCATTCTGTGACAGCGGCGAATGTTTTCAGGGGCTATACTTGTGTTCATCTGCTCGTGGATTGTCTTGACTAGCACATTAGATGTTTGCTCCTTCTCCACTTCAGGTATGCCATGAAATATTAACATTTTTCTGCGGGACCGCATCTCCATGGCATTAATCGTACGTGACAATATAGCAACTTGTTGTTGCAGGTTGCCTATGACGTCAGTTACAAACATCTTGAACTGTGAAAATTCTGCTGCAAGATTCACCAGTGATGACGTACCCTGTGTTTTAGGGAGTTCTGCCTCAAAATCTGCCATCCGTTTCCACAACGCCTCCTTCATTGTAGTGATAGACTCTTGTAGTGACTCCATTTCAAAATATGCCTTATATAATTGTTGAAAATGCTGTAATGGAAAAGACACTGGCAGGTATGGTCTATTAGCAACACAATGTCACCATTTACAAATATATAAAAGAAATTATACTATTTTAATTAAAATAAAATATACGAGCAATTCAATTTATGTGTTTACTCAACAACTACCCACTTATTTCACATTTATTGGTTGTCTGATTTTTAGAAATATGTAGAATCCTATAAGAAAAGAAAAACATTGATTAAATAATTTACAACATCGTAAAAAGTGTTAGTAAATAAGGAATAATTAAATTTAGCTTAACGACAGAACGATTAGCTGATTTAATTAGATAACTTCAATATACTTTATCCGGTTTGGTTTTGGTCTAAACATTATAAGAACAAGTATTATTGACGATGCGACGTGCTGGCGATTACAAATGACGACTGAATTAATGTAGCGTACTACATACGTTACAAAATTGTTCCTTTTGACTGAATTAAATGCTGAGTACATTTAATCAGTGTTGAATCATACTAGATTTCGGCTAACTTCGAGAAAATATAGATAGTCCAGCGTATATCACCATCAGACACTACTATTTGAGTCGACGTGCACAGCTATTCAACGACTACAAACCTATATAATTCGAATACACACTAATATTAATGAGACATGGCGTTTGACGCTACGATACTCACACAAACAGGACGATTTATGAGGCTGTAAATAAGTTCTCGGGGGATATCTATGATTGAACCTGCAACGTGGGAAGTTCCTAGTTGTGATGTTATCTGGCTTAGTCATGACTAACTTGATGAATATGATCCAGAGTTCCAGCTTACAGATGTGCCTAGACTGCAAATGTATTATTTAGTAAGCTTAATTTATTTAAGCTGCTATAATGCGCTAGTCTTCTATATGCCCTTTCATACAGCAACTATCCAACTATGACCTTTCATAATTAATACGAGGATTTAAGTTACACGCTAGCACGTGTAAGTGCTAGACTTCAGATAAAGACTGAATTAAATGCAATTCTACTAGATATTAGTCACACTTCGAGGCGATATATATATGGCAGAGCGTATTTACAACTTTACTCGAAATCATCTCATTGGCTGTGAAGTAATGCGAGTTCATTTAATTTTTCTCTAGCCATGGTGTTCGACGCTAATGGTACTCACACGACAGGACGACTTATGGGGTTAAGCAAATACCTCCGGGGAAAGTCTAGCACAGTTTGGCCGATCTGTAGTGATGACGAAAATCCTCGCAACGAGGGGAGTTCCTTGCTGTGATGTTATCTGGCTTAGTCATGATTAACTTGATTAAAATTACTTTGAGCTCCAATTACACACATGCTTTGAATTCAAATATGACACTTTGGAAGCTATGTTTATTAAGCTATTTTAGTACGCTCAGTCAATATGACCTATCCTTCCATATCAAACTACTAGACTCCAGACAGGGATTGATACCCTAGATTGCTCATCAGCACATGTTAGTGCTATGCTTCAAAAACAGTATTTAATGTTGAGTACATTTATTCTGGTCACTTCGTCCTGCTGTCAAGAGGACTACAAATTTTCACATCAAACAACTCACTCACTCATTCTGCGATTTCTACTTGAAATATTCTTTTAGACCAAAATCTGTCGGAATAAACTTATATTGTGTTATATTTGACGGGACGCACATTGGGGTAATGTAGTATGGACAAAGGCTAGTCTCATAGGTCAATTAAAATTTACAGGACCCAGAAATCGAGCCCGAATCACCTACAAGTAGAAATTAGTTCGAGCCAGTTATATCAGGTCAGAATGCATGAGACTTTATTTGCAGTAAACAAACTATTCTTTACTTTAAGATAACAATTCACCATTCATCTTTTGTATGTTTCGATCATTGTGTTTTTCAGAGATTTTATAAAATATTATCAAACAATTACCTTTTTTTTATAAATTTAACCACTAGACGATTACGGATCACAAGGCCATATATTACGTAACATGTTCAATAGCATCACTTAGGTATTCCTTTCTTTAGCTAGAATTATAACTCACGGTTAGCGAGAGATTTTAGAATCCATCATCTTCCCGCTTCACACCTTTAGTTATCGCGCCCGGCCGAGTACGGGCATTTTTCCACAGGGGGGGGGGGCGTTACAACGCCAACCTATAGATAAGGTTCTGTCCCTCAGACAATTCTAACTTGTCCTACTTTATCTTGTCACCAACAACTGAGGAAAACGTTTGGGGTATGGCTTTATCTAGCAGTGGTGGTGGCACTGCTCGACATGTTTGCCTTTGGATTGACTCTTTCTACTTCTCTCTGACCTACAGTTGCCTACTTTGCCCATCCTTTGTCGCAATAAAAGCACCAAACCAACGTGTTGCACACCAATTCAAATTCGTGACTGTAAACAATAACAGACATTGCCACGGCAGCGAAAACTTACACGTGTTTTACGGTTTACTATCTATTGCCATAAAAGATATAAATGTCTAATTGCTATAAAAAGAAATATAAAAATGTCTTATACCTATTATCACACGACGACTTAAAAACAATTAAATTTAAAGTCGACCGCGACGTGTTCGAACTTGAAATGTTTAGTAGTGTACATATTACAGATATTATGTTAATGTTTTTCTACCTAAAACTGTTTGTTACTTTCTATTACCGATTTATGTTCTATAAATATAATACGAAATAAATATCACATATGCGTTTACCGGCAATCACTATAAAATTTTCACCTGTACATATTACAGATATTATGTTAATGTTTTTCTACCTAAAACTGTTTGTTACTTTCTATTACCGATTTATGTTCTATAAATATAATACGAAATAAATATCACATATGCGTTTACCGGCAATCACTATAAAATTTTCACCACTATAAACTGGTAATAGCAACTTACCGAATCTCGAAAAGAAAAACACTTTTGTATCAATGTATAATGAAGTTTTTCTGGTTATTCCTGTGTTGACATGTTTCCGTACAATAAAGTGGTAATTGCAAATACCTTCGTTAATATCAGTAGCAAAATTCTGAAAAAAATTACAGATATGTGTCCCGACCCATAGATGCCGAATTTCGCATAACAATAAAAAGTCCATAATAGCACATTACCGACTTATTGTTCGGGGGGGGTCGATATATTATATGGTACAATTGTACGAAGCTCGCACGGATCGAGACGTGATGATAGTGACTGTGAGAGTGAGGATGAGGGTGACTGTGAGAGTGAGAATGAGGGTGACTGGCGAGGCGGGCGAGGGCGAGGGCGAGGGCGAGGGTGAGGGTGAGGGATAGGGTATTTTTTTTTGTTTTTTTTTGTGTAACGTGAATTAATATGAAATAAAAACAAAGGTATGCTATGCAATAGCTTTACCGCGGCACTCTCCGAGTGCCACACGTCTTTTTTTAATATTTGGCACGGCAAAACGGCGTCGCCCGACTGATGGTAAGCATAGACGATGATCCGTGATTTAATGCCGCTATCTCAACCTACAGGGCTAGGATAGTGACCCTCAACTTGACGACTCAGAAATATGTCTTTTCACGCTTCTCTTAAAGGACCCAGGATTGTATGAGGAGGGAAACACGTGCGCCGGCAGAGAGTTCCATGTTTTTAGGTGCGACAAAAGAAGGACCTACGGAATCTATTGACAAGGGTTTATTTAAATTGGTGGAAACATTACGATCTAAATGATCGAAATGTAGGATAAACTTAAGGTCATTGAGGGTTTTTATTGAAAAAGCTGCCAAAACCTTCAAAGATATAAAAATAAAGTATTAGGATTTTAATTCACTTTATAGGTCTACAGAAAGTCTGCAGTAATATATTTATATTTTATAACGCATACTATACTGCCTCGATGGCGCAGTGGTAGTTGTGTGGCGGGTTCGATTCCTGGGTCGGATCAAATATTTGTGTGATCCGCAAATGTTGGTTGTCGGAGTTTGGGTGTTTTATGTGTGACATGTATGTATTTAAAAATATTTAAGTATGTTCATCAGTTGACTAGATCCTATAGTACAAGCTTATAGCTTAGTTTGGGCTAGATGGCACTGTGAAAAAAGTGCCCTACAATATTTATTTATTTATACTTTGTAGGAGGTTTCATCGTGCAGGTGAAACTGTGGACATCAACTACTCATTTATTACAATTATGTGTTTAGCTAGTTCACTTACATCCTGACACTGTAATGCATTCCTTAGTCGGCACGATAACACAGACAAACGAGAAACTAGATTTCGAATATTGTTCTGCCAAGAACTTGGTTACAGGATTTGCAAATTAAATACGTCACGCTTCTGTGAAGTAACTTGATAACTATATTTTGTCTTTGAGAAATTTCCATTAATGTGGTTCGAGTTTTCAACTTTGCGTGGCAATTACCGTGAAAGTTTATTTTACGGCTTCTACTAAAATCAAAATGTTTGCACTTGCAAGTATATTTTATTATCATAATGTCAATAAATAACTTAAATTGGTATAAGGTTCTTTACTAAGATCACCGGGGCTTAACCTCTGTAGCGGTCCACTGGCTGACTTAAAGACGGGGCAATGACGCAGGCATGGCATACACAGTAATGGGCTCACCAACTGTTATAAGGCGTATTGCATCAACCAAATAATCGTTAACAGAACACTGAGTTACCAGTATTACGACAGCTTTATAAATATGACTTACCTACTAGGTGACGCCCGCGGCTCCGCACGCATGGTGTAGTTTTCCGTTCCCGTTTCCCACAGGAACTTGTTTCCGGGATAAAAAGTAGCCTATGTGTTATTCTGATCCTTAAACTTTAATCAAAATCCATTCAGTAGATTTTTGCATGGCAGAGCAACAAACATCCATCCAAACTTACAAACTTTCGCGTTTATAATATTAGTAAATAAGTAGCATATAGTAGTGTATAGTAAGTAGTATATAGTATAGAAGCATCAAAAGAAAATAAAAGTAAAATTTGTAGAAATCCATCACTAAATTATTGTACACAGTTGAAGTAGGCAATGGAGGCAGTTATTGCAAAAATGCAAACACAAATCATAAAACAACATCGTCATCATGAAAGATTAGACAGAAAGACAAATGACAGTACCTACGAGAATAACACATTGTACACTGAGTATTGTTCTCAAAAAGACAGAGCATTTTTTTCTGTTCGTGTTTTTCCTTTTTATTGCTTCATTTGCGCCAAGCTTGGCTTGTTTCTGTTTCCCAGTACGCCCTATGGGACGTAATTAGGGTAGACCACACAACTAATTGAATAAAAATATTGCATAATTAAATAAGAGATATATCGCTGCCTCCGTCTATACGCCATACTTTCAAATACTATACCAACCTTTGTGTTACATTTAGCAACTTCATTTTAATATTAACAAAGAATTCTTGTTTTAATACGGCAAATTGCTTAAATAAATGTGTTTCTTTTAGAGAATGTTCAAAAATGTTGCCAGTAGTTAGGAAAATGCTCTTGTAAAATAATGTACAGTACAGTTAACAACGCATTTATCCTTTTCAAATCTATGTATTTTTTGACATTATCTTACATACATCTACTGCAGCTAAATTTCATCACCGTATTCTCACAGGAACGGAAACTACGCGGATGAAACCGCGGGGTGTCCACTAGTAATATATTATGTAGTGTAAATTCAGTTAAAACAAAACATACTTATGTTTTATACTCGTAGTTAGTTAAATTTTGTTTACATAAAAATGGAAAACGTTTAATTATAGAAAAATATAATGAAAGCGCAGAACCGTGTGTTGTGGCGTGAATTAGGACAGCTCTAAAGTTCCCTAAATTAAAAAACGTAAAATAAAATAAATATCCATCACGCCTTATCCCCGAAAGGGTGGCAGAGGCATATTATATGCCCACTTTTCACCGTGTGGATTCCTGTCCCACGTTAGGTGGTGAGCCCATTGCCGTGTTGAAATAGACAGACGCAGGTTGTGGCTACCTGCTGTTGAAAATTTTTTAAGCCGCCTATAAGGCCTTCAACCAGGCTTAACGACTGCCATTTTACTGGCAACCGGGACCAACAGCTTAACGTGCCTTCCGAAGCACGGAAACGCTCGCAAATGTAAATGCCACAAAGTGGTCACCCATCCGACGACCAGCCATAGTGAAAGTTGCGTACCTCAGCGATCGTTTACCGAACACTGAGACCGCGGGGCCACGAGCGCTTCATTAACGATTAAAAAACGATTAAAAAACGTTTGAGCTATAATTTAGTTTTATCTATAAGCTGACCTCCGGAGCTTCGACCGTAACATATTTCAGCCCTCCGTCGCACCTATTTTATACTGTCGACATTTACGATTGCTGCACCGCTCTCCTGGGTAGTAGCGTAATAATATCTTTACTAATATTATAAAAGTGAATGTAAGTTTGTCTGTAAGCGCACTTCGAGGATCGTCCCAAGTCGTACACACAGCGAGCGTATGCTCAGCGGTGTCCACAGCGCCGCTAGGGCAACGACGGCACACGGAGTTCGGCTCCATACCCACTTGCCTACACAGGTATTGGCAAAACAGCCATGACCTGTGAGAAGCTGGGTGAGATAGTACGTCGGAGTACCGTATACTACCCTCTCTACCCACTGCCGTAGGACGCGCCGGACGGCCCCAACGAGGCGAATGCTCGTGGGGGCCGTCCGTTCGAAAGAGATCATCGAGAGCCGCTGTCTCCAGCGATCTATCTCCTCCGGAGGTATGTGTATGTAGCCTATCGTTAATCTAGGTCTTTCTCAAGATTAGTGTGAATAGCCTTATAGAACACAACCACGCCTGACGGGTTCGTATTGTGTGTGGTCGTTAGTACTAATAATTATTATGTGGTGTTGTTTCCAGCTGTCCTTTTCTTTGCTCATTCCTGACTTTGTTCACTAGGTACATCAGCATGTACGCCACTTGCAAGTGAGAGTGGCTTGGATAAGTGAATTGTACTTCGTTCTTTAGTAGAAAACTTGTTCTTGAATGTTTGTTAACCCTTTATTGCGCCAACATGTTATGCGTTAATTGAGTGTGCCATAAATCTAAACTTGTGAGAAATATTAAAAGTTCTCTCTTGTACAAGTTTAGTATTTATGAAACTGCTTGTAGCGGTTACCTAATACTTTACGAGGTCATTATGGAACACATTAAACATATGATTACGAAGGTCCTGTTTTAGGCAGGGCATTTGTGACATAAATTTTTCGCAAATAACCCGTAGCTTCAGAGTATTTTAATTAATTGCGGTTATTTTATAACTTAGTTAAATTTCCATTAATCTTTTCAAACTATTTGTATTACCCACAATTGATTATGTTCACATTGATAATTTGATACTAAGTAAGTTTTAGAAATGGTGGTTTATAAAGTTTAAAGTTAAACGTGTTTAGGAGTGTTTATAGAACTATTTTATTGTTGAACTGTTTTTATATTTTAAAGTAAAAATAGTATAATATTTTTTTCCAGTAAAAATAGTGGATTATATATTTTCAAGTGACATTGGTTTTTTTTTGTTTTCGATATGCTTCTGGTGAAAATATGTGTCAGATAAAATATCCTCGCCATGGTTCTCTATTATTAAATTCGATGAATATATATCTGTATCGTTAGCATTTAAAAAACCTCTAATTATAATAATTGAATGCTTGGTAAAGGCGGTTTAGAATGTCTTTACTGTTGTATGTGATCAATAAGGAAAGCTTGACATAGTTTTTTTACTGTTTTTATTGGGCTCAACTTGTCCAGATTTAAAAAAGGCGTTCCGTTCCAGTTAGAGTACCGCAAGTCAGTAAAACAATTTGTAGGTAAATGAGTTTAAATAAAAATAAATCGTTGGGACAACTCACACAACGCTATCTGATTCCAAACTAAGCAGAGCTTGTACTATGGTAACCGGATAACTGATAAACATACTTATATATTTCTAAATACATACATATTATAGATAAATAACACCCAGACACAGAATAAACCATCGTGCTCATCACACAAAGTTTTATCCTGGGTGGGAATCGAACCCATGACCTCTTGCGTAGCAGTCGGATACACTCCCACCACGCCACAGAGGTATATTGAATTGAACCCTGGAGTACCTGAAAGACCTCTTGAATACTCAATTCACCAAATGCACGCACACAAGTGACAAACACCATCCCTTTCTACTAAAATAAACTTTTTAAATATTAAAGATTGTCGGACTGGCAGTGACCTAATGGGTGTCTATATACGATCACTGACACTTAACACAGTTCCTACATTAGCAAACTGACAGTACTAAGCTATTTTGATTAATACAATCGCAGTCCTGTGTTACAGTGCGACCCTTTTATTCAATTGTCTTGTAAAATCACCTTTGTGCCCATTTTCCATTTTTAAACCTGCCTTCTGATAAAAAATAGATTAGGCTGGCAACATTGCAAACTTGACAGCTTTAAAAAAAGAAATAATTAATTGAATTAAGAATACGTGACATGTTTATGAAATGGAGTTAACGATCACTTAAAAAAATTCGTAATTCAAAAGAGAAAAAATTAGTCCTACCACAAGACCATTGTAAAATGATATTTCACATGCAAGTATCAATGTTCGAATTTATTATTCTCGTAACGTTTGCTTTTGGTAAGCAGATATTATAGGTTTTATGAAATAAAATTCCAATTGTGCATGATGAAACGGTAGTATGCACGACCAATTAAATCTATATGCAAAACATAATGAGAAAATTCTTCCATGTTCGTAAAACGTATACTCATCTCTAAGTAGTAATATCTTTATAAATTATACCTAAGTAAGTAGTGCCTAAGTTAATAATGGAATTGAATATGTATATTATATAATGTTATATTTTTGGGGTACTTTACAGCGCCACATTTAGGTGGAACAATTTATTAAGCCTATTAATCTTACTAAAATTATAAAGAGGAAACATTTATAATTTGTTTGTAATAAATAGGCTCAGAACTACTGGACCGATATTAAAATTCTTTTACCATTAAAAAGCTACATTCTTTGTGAGTAACATAGGCAATATTGGATTTTCAATAAGTTTAGGTTAAGTTTATAATCTTTGCCTTTGTAGCGCGGTCTTAGTTTTTTCAACCGCCAATGCTAAGGTGTATGTTTTTGTGGTTGCAAAGATGTTTGTTGTTTAGTTTGCACATTTTCTATGTGCAAGTGTTTGTGTATGTATTTAGAGATATATTCTCGTCAGTTTATCTTTTTCTAAATTGCATATCTCTCATGTCTTTATTCCTGAAGGGGTAGGCCAGCTTTAAACCACACATTTCACCGTAGGCAATTTACCCATGTAACAGTTGTTAAAACCATTGCCGTGTTAAAACGAAAAGGCTCAAGTTGTTGCAGCAAGCTATTCTCATAAGGCCTCGATTCCGAAGTACGGAAACTCTCGTCAACAGACCTAGTGGATTGTTTCAATGCCTACCTAGAATTACTGGGGTCCACTTTTATATGGCTTTTATATAGCTATCGTTTGACTTTCTTTTTTTTGACGATCACTACATTAAGCGTCTTTTGCTATGACTGGAGTAACCACATCTGCTAGCGATGTACCTGCTGACTGACAGACGTGGCATCGGCACAGGCGCTCTTATGGGGTTAGAAGGTCAGTCAGAGCCAACAATTCCAAAAATCAAAAGTCAAACGATAGCTATATAAAAGCCATATAAAAGTGGACCCCAGTAATTCTAGGTAGGCATTGAAACAATTCGGAATACACTAAGATAAAAAATAAGAGAAGGCAAATCTTTTAAGCTGTATACAATATAAATGCAATCATGTAAAATTCTCAATGAAACTTGTAAGGTAACTCAATAGTTAGGGTCTATAGTTTTATAAGACCATTACTGGTAAATTTATGATCAATAGTACGACTTAGGTGCTTTGTTTGCGGTCACGGAGAGCCCGTGGGAAATTAAGGTTGGATGGATACAGATCGTAGGCAGGTCAGAATACTATAGTGTCTGTATCTACACAATGTTTCGTTGACCGTTAACTGTAGAAATATACGAGAAGCTCTTTTGATACTATTTAGATTTTGTTTGACAGTAGTGACAGTGTCAGACTATCTAAAAATACTTGAAATAGAATATTATACTGCTGTTCTTTTTTGTTATCAAGGTAAAAACATAAAACTTGTATAGCAACAAATTTTAAAATTTATTGCTAAGCAGTAAGAAAGGAGTTTTTAAAATTCCACTACTTAATGGGTAAAATATATATGAAGTATTATTTTATCGAGGTATGTCACGAGCTAAGCCGAGAAAACACGATGTATGTATGATGACAATGAAATCCGTGATACTTATACAGCTAGTAAAGGAATAATAGAAATAAAATTTAATTATAATTTACTTTGTATCTAATTATACATTAAAATGGTACTAACAGAATTTATCTGTACATCATGCTTTCTATAACGCCAACGGGTTGAATGATAGAATGAGTTAACAGTTGTAGTTCCTCTATTATATCAAAATTTTCAAGAGCGGTACAGTCCATTAAAGAGAATATTGTTTTTCTGCAATAAGAAGAATGCGAAGGGATGATCAGCGACGAAAGATTTAATCGACGGTCCTCCTATAGATGTGGCAAATACTAGTCCAAACTCTGAAATAAAAAAAGAAACATTTTGTTTATTTTTACATATAATTACACTAATTTACATATACTTACTAAATATAATTTAAAAGCTATATTTACGAAAACTAATAAAAAATACTACTTACTATTAGCTGCAGCTGCTTCTGTTCCTGTTTCGTCTACTTCTATGAAGGCCTTTTGAACAGCATCACTCACGGATATATTTTCTTCCCCTTTGATGAGATTATCAAGATGAGCTTGATCTTTATTGAATAATTTTATAACATTAATCTGAAAAAGAAAAGTGCTGTTGTATGATTCTTGCACTCTATAAAGTTAACCAAAAAAACGTTACTTACTTTTTGTAGAACTTCTTTGAGATCTGTTTTCGTTTCAATTTTGAACTTGGGTATTGAAACGTGAACATTAGTATAATACATGCTATTACGACCTTTTGAAAATATAAATGGATCTTTGAGTTTTTCAACTAAAGAGTCAATACCATCGTATTCATTTGGTAGTACTATTACAAATGAAGTCTCATCACCTTCATATGGCATTTCTAAAAACTAAAAACAGAAAAGTTAAATTTTTCTAGATCCGTAGAAAACACTACCACTTCTTACTTCTACAACGTCGTAATTTCTCAACTTAAAAATTGTGTGTTGTATATGCATGTATTTGTTAATAGTGTATGTTTAAACAATTGATTCTATCTAGTTTAGTTTTATACTTCTACTTTTTTATTATTTTAGTGATTTAATTAGGTTATGAGAATTATCATCCATGTTTTCACACTCATACCTTGCCTAAACTTTGGTACAAGTTGAGGATTTAAATTTATGTTCTCATGTTATCTGAATAAGCAGTGCCATTGTACCTTTTTCCCGTAACTGAGTTTCTCTATATTTCTTAAATATTTTATTTTGTCAAAACCTTGTAACTATTTTGAACTATATACTACAGGACCACCTACAATAATAACCTTATGTACTTACAAGCCTAATTATAAAAAATTCTAAATTCTAAAAAGTAAAGATAAACTTGCTATACCATTTTCGTATTATTTACCTTTGCACCAATGTCCTCGCTTTCACCATACTTGAAATACTCAGTTTGATGCATCATGGGTACTATGACTTTGTTATCCTTAGTTATAAAAAAGTCACGGTCCACAGTAGACTCTTTCTCAAATGGCGTTTTCCAATTGCCCTGTTTTGACAGTAAAATCAGTAAATTTAATAAAAAAAAACTTAATATCTTCACGCTGTATCCCTGACGGGGTAATCAGAGAGGACAGATCGCAAATTATCATATTTAATAGTATGTATAAACTTAAAAATATAAAACGTTTTGTCGAAATAAGATTACCTTGAAAAAAATGGCATTGACAAGAATAGCCGCTGTTCGATTATTAAGTGTAGACGGGTCAACCAAGTTTTTTATCCGTTTATTTGTGTGATCTTCAACCTGTAATTTGTTTTTATAACCATTCATTAAGTAATATTTTATAGATTTTTTGAATCTGTATTTCACTTATATTTATTCATGCTGCGTTAAGTAATTGCTACATTCAGGTTAATAATTTTATTTTACTTATTTGTGGGGAATTACAAATAAGTAAAATTTGTTGTTATCTCTCAAGGAGTGGTAGAGGAATACTTTTACGGCCATATTGTTTGCAACAGTTGCCATCATAATTGCCGTCCTTTGCCGTGTTGAAATAGACAAGCGCTGGTTGTGACAACGTCCTGTTAAAGTTATTGCCCTTAAGGCCTTCGAATTGGCTAAATGACTGCCACGTTATTGGCAATCTGTACGAGTGGCTTAATGTACATTCCGAACCACGGAAACGCTCGTAAATAAAAATTCAACTAAACAATCATCTATCTGAGAACCAAGTTAACGCAGTGATCATATACAGATCAAATAAAATTATTAGCGATCATTTTATTTGACGTATAATAATAAATAAGCTTTTCTTTTAATAACATGATAAAAAGACAATCAGATTCGAGACGGGGATTGAACCCGTGACCTCTGCCTAACCAGGGCAATGTTCTAGCCACTAAACTACCCGAACACACACACACTACATCGAAACAAGTTGAAATTCTTCCCCATATTTGAATCGTCATTCAAAAGTATATAACCACCGGCTTCAATCCCCGTCTCGAATCAGATTGTCTTATTTCACTATATTAAAAAAATATGACAAATATAGCATAATTTTATTAGATACGAGGGACTTAAATTCGGGTATTAGGACTAATCTCACCCTCATTCCCATTACTGTGACTCCTGTAAACCAGAATCTACAGCAATTACCAAAACACCAGAAAGTTACACCGAGCTCGATCTCGGTGAAGTCCCAGGAAAAGTTAGCATGTCTTGGAACCCGCAACGAATTTAATCAGAATATAATGTGAGGAAGTAGGAAAAGAACGTTAATTAAATTCGGGTAGTCGTAGAAGTAAATCAGTTGTACCCAACGTGAATAAAAGTTAAATAAGATTGTAGTAGTGTAATGGGGAATCACTTTCTAGCAGTACCTACCATTTATCTAAATAGTTATTTATGTTAAACCTAAACTAAGATAATTAAATCAGCGTCATTATTAAATACCAACCCATGTATTAATTTCGTTAGCAGCTCCTTGTTGATCTACGAAATCTATATTTTGAACTTCTGAGTTAAAAACATTTTTTGAAACAGTTTTAAATTCATCATTCAATTCGTAGTTATTACGTATATATATTTTATTTGCCAATTTCAGCTCGACCCCTTGCACAGACCGTAGCCTCTTAGTTTGTTCGAAAAATACTTCCTTAGTCTGCAAATATAACAAATGGATTATAACAATAATCATTCTGCTGTCTGAAAATCCATAAGTAAATAGCCTTCTTTAAAAATATAATCACGGTAGGTATGATAGGAATACAAAATATATTCTAAGTGCTTAGATAACAACTTAATGGTGGATTTTAATGGACTAGTCAATGAGAAACTCAATTTAATATTAATAAAAGTATTATTTTACTATAATGTACCATCTAATTGTTTGGTCATTAAAATTTAAGTTGATTAATAGGCCATTAAACAAAAGGAAAATTTCTTTGAAGAATAGTAATGAATCACTTACCACGTTATCATCGGGCATCCCAATAGCTGTCAGGATCTCGTCATGGGATGACCCAATAGATGCTAAGGCAAGTTGAGCAAGAGGAAATAGTACTGAGAACGCTGATATTACAAAACTTTTATCCGTTTCACTCTTCGTAACTTCCTGAAAATTAAAAATTATTTTGTGACACTCATTATTATGTATTTATGTTAGTTTGTCACCGCAATGTATCCAACTGTTGCTACAATCGTATGAAGGTCTTTTAGAATAAGGATAAGCAACATACATAAATATATAAATGAACTATACACATACATTGTTGAAAAGAAAGTGTGTTTTTTGTCCCTGTTCCGCGCCATGAGGAAAATTGACCCTATTAAAGGTGACTGTTCTATAATGACGTTGGGTTTCTTTTTACACCGGTTTCCTTTGTAATGACCAAATTTCGTATATAGTGTAAAACATAATTGTTTACATAATTAATGGATTTATTTATTATTTTATGTAAGTTTTGTAAAGTGAAGGCAAATAATAATAAACATCTAACTTCGAATGATCACCTTCCTTTATACTTTGAAACTTCTGACGAGAATTTGAATATTTCTCGGGTATAGTGCCCATTAAGAACATTCCAATAAGCGCAAACGTGATGGGATTATCTTGCTAACTTCATTAATTCCATTGAACCTTCCATGAGTTTAATAAATTGTCATCCACGTCACATATGTGTGCCAAATTTCAGCTCTATTGAACGATCCGAAGTGGGTAAAGTACTCCTTACATAATTTATTCATCACATAAAATCGTAACACCTTGCAAGTTAATAAAAATTCATATAAAAAAAATATTAATGATGACTAAATAATAATGAAACTCACATTAAAGAAATTGGCTGTGAATTGGTCATTCCCTATTTTTAAAAGCTCTCCAGTACGCGAATCAGACATCGTTGTTGTTACGAGGGCTAATACTGAAACAAAAGTTATAAATTTAAGTCACAAAAAAAAATTGTAAAACAAAAATAACAACAATTTTTACCAGGATAATATCAAATATTTCATTATTGTTACAGAAGCTTGTGAAAAAAATGGTTACATTGAAGATAACAGATCAAGATGCTCTTGGACTTCGCTAGTACTTTTCTTTATACCTTTATCATACATAATCATGATTAGACAGATAAATATTCTATGGCAGCAAAAATAAGATACCCAACTATTAATTTGGTATTATTTATTGAATACTAAAGAATATGCAATACGTCAGTGCCCGCATTCGAACTATCAAAACGTGCGAACTAAATTACCGTTTTATCGTCACTCAACATAATTTAGTATCACTTCATTCGACCCGAATTGGCAACACAAATTGATCGAATTGTATCCCATTGCTCAATTAGTATATATTCCTACATTCTAAACTATTAATATTGATAACTGATTCGATCTAGTCATTAGTGTATCCTTTCACAAATAGGATATATAATTTAATTTAACTGTATAAAGGTTAAGAGAATGATTGTTGGGTTCTCAGGACTCAAATTTAGCTTATTAGTTGAATAGTAACTAATTACTATATTCTATTAAGCTTTAGTTTAAGTTTTGGTGGGTGAAATAACCATTATTCTCCAAAAAATAAAATATGGATCGAAAAAGAGTGAAATTAAAACGTAAAACTTACCCAGCAAGTAAATCTTCATTTTGACTGATGAGTTGTTGTGACTCTTTGTAGTGTCAAAAGAGAACTGAAGACTATACTGCGGTATTTATTATATATTATCATCGTGAGTACCTATTATTGTTACCTGTTTCCTATAATTGTAAAAAGTAATACCGAGTAAGTTTCTTCACGAATAAGGAAAATCTTGAGTTTAATTATTTTTTAACGACACTAACTATTATACACAGTGTGCTGTTGCTGACACACCATGTGTTAGTTTAGGTATAAATTTTACTAGGCCTTATTTGCATGTAATATTATAGATACACAATGGGTGAGTATTTTGTACTTCTATCACGCTGGGAGGCAGTAAATGTATTAATATGATGATTAATGTTATTTTAATGTGGAATATTATTTTTTCTTGTACTTACGTAATACTAAGATGTTGCTTTTGTTGTAAAAAATATTTTTTTTAAATGTAAACCCGCTGGAGAATTTTGTGTATGGTATACTTTTTTCTTCCACTTCGGGGAAATTGAGCCACTTCCAAGAACTTGCTGGATTATCTCAAGCAAACTTGAAAGAACAGATCAGTCAGTTCAATACATACATACATAATTGTCATGCCTTTTCCTCTGAAGGGGTAGGCAGAGGCACACTATACGCTCACATTTCACCGTATGTATTTTTGACCCACATAACAAGAGGCAATCACATAGCCGTGTATAAATAAACAGGCGCTGGTTGTGGCGACTTGCTGTTGATTATTCAAACTGCCCATAAGGCCTTCAACTTTGCTTAAGGACCACCATGCCATGCAATTTTCGTGCTTTGGAAGGCACGTTAGGCCGTTGGTACCGAATGCCAGAATCGGAGCCAAGGGCCTAACGTGTCATCGAAGCACGAAAATTTGTTTAATGTTGCAGTTAAATCTGTAGGTTAATATGGTTGATGTGTCTAAATATAAAACAAATCCTTTGGTTAGAAAGAAATAAAAGTTTGGAAGATCATAAAACTGCTGCTGATGAAGTTATAACTTCCCCAGCATAAAACATTGCATTCGAAAGAACCCCTACGTAAAATTAATAATTAAACAAGTTCTAAACTATTTTAAATTATAACGTCTCATTAAAACATTCTTCACCAATCTATCTTCACCAATCTACGTCGGTGTTTTTCAAATGATTTAGAACATCTGACTGATCATGAGCACTAAACGCAATTTTTACATTAGCGTCTTGACCAGACGGAGTTATTTTGATTTGTATAATTACGTCCTGTCCACGATGTGACCCTTTTATCCATTTATCGTGTAAAGTCACATTTTGAACACATTTTCCATTTTAAATCTATATTTAGATAAAAAATTGTTTTAGCGGACGACATCAGAACTTGAAAGCTTTTTTGGGTAAAAAGAAATTATGTCCATTATTTGTGTCGTATAAAAAACACATGACATGATTGTGTTTCCACTGGAGTTTGGTATTATTAATATGATAATATTTGTGTTTTTTTATATAGATAACGAAGATATTTATTTGAAAAAAAAAAATGGTAGATACAAATGAGGATCAGATTTTTAGGGAGATATCATTACAAGCTAGACCTTGACTATGAAATAGGGGCGCGCTTCACTGATGTCGACAAACGAATTGTATTTTTGCAAAATCATAATATGTGGTAATCATGAGTTATAATTGTCGAAGTAGGTAATTAGAATCTATTTCACCTAGAGATTACTATTAAGTACCAACTCTACTTTTCTAATTTTACAGGTTGCATTTATTTAATGATATACATTAAAGTTGAATCATTTTTTCTGAATAATATACACTTAAGATCAGACATCACTAATACAACAATGCTCCTTTCACAGTTGGACGATTATTCCGCGATTCCACCAGAAAGTTTCAGTGTAAACATTCTCGATTCAATGAGTCAGAAATCTGTTTCCGCTACTGGACCCGTCTTGTTCTCACTGGCTGCTTTGGTTATAATCATAATTTGGCAAATATTTAAGTAATATATATAGATGATATTAAATTGTTTGTTTTTCTTTTTCTCGAAAACATTTGCCAGTCCGTTCTGTTATGCGGATATTACTAAAGAACGCCCGCGACGCTGTGGAATATTACTTGTATGCAAATAGTTGGGAACTGGTCATAAATCAATAAATAAATAAAAAATATTATAAGACACTTATAACACAGCGCCATCTAGCCCAAACAAAGCTATTAGCTTGTACCGTGGGATCCAGACAACTGATATATACTTGTATATTTTAAATAGGTACATACATAGTATGCATAGAAACATTTAAACTCCGAAATCAACATTTGTGGATCACACAAATATTGGTTCCGACCAAATGGCAAGCGGGGTAGGTATAGGCGCAAACGTTAAGATATTGCGTGTATGCGAACACTAACACTGCGGTTTTGTTGAAAAAGTAAAAAAATAATGTTCCTGGTGCGCATATGTTACCATAACACAATTTGCACAATTTTTTACCGAGGGCGGCCTGTCTGCATGGGCTCCAGTTGATATAGGACATAATATGTTTTTTCTAAAGGCGCAATATTTTAAATTTCTGATAATTGCAATTAAGTACTATTTTTAATTATGTAGTATAAGGAGTATAAATAAAGGATTTTTTAAAGATACAATATTTTACTTAATAAATAAATTTATGATTTTAAAATGTCTTAAAAAAATTATATTTATTTATTACTCAAAAAAATAGCTCAAACGAACAATTCCAGTAAAAATAACGTAAAAATTTTCCAGTACAAAAGTGGGTAATTAATTGTATACTAAAACTAACATAAATTCACCGATTATCGGTGAATTTATGGTAGTTTTGGAGTGAAAGATTTTGCGTTTGGTATCAATAATAAAATCCTTTAAAATTTTTAATTTGAAAGAATAATTTCTATCACGGAACAGCGGTCTCATTTTGTTCTTTGTAAGAATGCCTTGTTAGAGTTGGTATCGATTGCCGATAAAATATATTAGAACAAACTAGTACCTATCGAAAGAGTTTAAAGTAAATTTTGCGAACATTACCTCTTATCTCATTGATTACTTTCAAGCTAGCGCACAGATGAAATTTAGAAGTCTGGAAATGTTAACCAACTTATACCATGTTACACAAGTTTCGAACTTATAAGAGTGCTTATGAAACTCAATTATACAAAATGATATTATTATATCTAATAAAATATTACTCCTCTCCGAAATTTTGAAAGGAATATTGCAGTATTCAACGTTGCAATGTGTCTTGAACGATTTAGAAATAAGTGGCGAATATGGAACAATCCAACTGTTGTCGACAACGAAATCCATTCTTTTCACTTTCGTTGTGACAGTTCGACCGTTGTCATCTGGTGATCGACGCCGATACAGCGGATAACCATCATTGCCAGTGACAGTCTCCGCCGTTAATTTCCGTGGATATCGTTTAGAGCACTTTCCATCGACCATGCAAGGTGATTGGGGATTGATGGCACCACACGGTCCATGAATCATATTAGTAGTAACAACATCATGTAGGTCTGGATCGACTTCATAATCAGGAATCTCAGCACATATGATATCATCTATTTGGTCAGGCTGAATTCTTTCCACTAACCAAATAAGAATGTGTGCGTGCGGCAGGCCTCGCTTTTGCCATTCGATTGAATACATCCAGCGTCGAGTATCTCCAAAGACGCGTTGTTTAACAATAAAGTTCATCAGGGACCGAATTTTTTGCCTGAATATACGTGCTGTGATATCGTGTCTATCACTTGATGTTTGTCCGGGAAGCAGCAATTGAGTAATTTCTATCCATTTTGGATTACAGGTAAAAGTAATAAAGAGATCGGGCCGACCGTAATGACGAACATATGTCATTGCATCTTGTGCATATTCATGCATATGACGTGGACTACCAATGTATGTCGCCGGCAGAATAGTTAATCGACCAATATTAGCTGCATTTCCTTCAGTACTAACTGCATCACGTAAATGGATGTACTCCTCAGAACGCAGTTTGGCTTGGTTCAACCTAATGAATGTTAAACGTTCCGTTTCTATTTTTACATACATGTCAACGCAATACTGCTGAAACAATCGACGAAACCGCAGCAAATAGTTGTCAGCATTTTGACGAATCATCAAACGATATGCGTAATAATTCATTGAGCTAACTTTCTTTGTAGTTTCTTCACCTGAAATTAAAAATTTGATAATTAACCATTTCATAGGCAAATTTTAAAGGCAAACAATACAGACATTAACCATTTTTTTAATAAGCATTATTTTAAATCAGTGTCTTTCACAAATAAATGAAATAAATTATGATACTGATACTCACCATTCAATGGATTTTTCATTTTAATATTAAAATAATATCCATCTTCTCCTTGCCAAAACATCAGCGGGTATTGCAATGTGTCATATGATCGATGAGTTTCAGATATTTGTTGCAGTTGCCCAGTATCGCGACGTGTAAGCACAATATCGCGTTTTTCCAATTGTTCACCAACAATCAGGATGGCAACTTCGTCTACTGTTGGAGCATTAAATGTCCTTTCGTGTGTTCCAGTTGGTCGTTTATCTGCTTTGATAACAACTTTATAGTCATCACTTGGCGGCATGCGCTCTAAAGCACTCTTAAACAACCTGACCAACGCATGATGTTCATGAAGCAGACACTGCAAGTCTTGAAGAATTGCTCGCTTCATTCCTGCATTGATCTCTAGGCGTCGACCAAGTTGTTCTTCCATGTTGCCCATGAAATATATTTGTAAAAATTTATTCTGTGTATCTTCGAAAGGTAGTAATGATCCAATTCGATGATGAATCTGTCCTTGTATCTACAAAATAAAAACCAGACAGTATTAACTGGGTTATAAACACTTTTTTCGGTGGGAGAGTAGAGTTCAGAATTAGCAAATATACTACATAGGTACCAATAGATAAAGTAAGTTATTCTTTAACTACATTCTATATAAGTACAAAAATAAATACCTTAAATGTCGGATTAAATCCCCGTTCTTCCATAATATCTGCCCCAAATGACGTCATCTGGAAACAATCATTGTATTTTTGAGTATTTGCAAGAAAGTGGCGTGATTCTTGTGTTTCGCCACAAAGCAATGAATACAATGGCTCAGGTGGCGGAGTCAACAATGGCAATTTCACTTTACCATTAAGGCAGCATAATCCAGGCGTTTCTCCGGAAAACTTTAATGCACCACAATACTCGCAAACTACGTCCATTTGCCCAATGCAAACGCTAGGATGCAAGCTGTAATCATTGCTGCAATCGTATTGAAACGCTGCTCGATTCAAATCAGCACTTGATAAATATCTTGTTCTGCGTCGCAAATTATCTATTTGTTGACCTCTGTTGTTCGCTCGACGATTCTGCATTGCCAACCGAGCTGTTTCACGGGCTGCTTCACTTTGCTCTCGTGATTGAGAAGCACGAAGTCGAGCCATACTATCGCGGCGCTGTTCACGTGCAATTTCTTGTTCTTCTTCAGTCCTTTCATTTGCAGTATTTCGTATTCTTCTTGCATCACGGTTTTGTCGGGAAAGATTCGATCGTCTTGGTCGCGGCATTATTAATTAAACTTCACTTCACCTAAAAACTTAAATTTTCAACCATACCGAGTTTTATAGTTCACTTCACTGTTTATACGAATGGGCAATTGGGCAATAATGTTAATTATTTATTTAATAGAAATTCAATTCAATTTTTTGGGTATGGCACTCGTCGAACGAACTCAACGATTCAGCCAAAAACAGACATGCGATGGAGATTATTTGTAAATGTGAAATTGTAAGAATAACAATTTAGCAATTTTGGTTTTGGTCCATATGTGAAAAATTCTTGAATAAACATAATAAGAAAAAAATACACTAATATAAAAACAAATAAATACGAATAATATAGATAATAATAATTTTATAATAGGGATAAGGATCAGAGTCTGATGGAGTTACACTGAATAAAGGAAATTAAAAGTTTAAACAATTCAGGAGAAGAATAGGTTAGTAAGGAGGAGAAGTTAATGGGTAAAGGGATATCAAGTTCATTTAAGCAGGAATACAAGTTGGGAAATACATTATTTCTAGGGCAACTAAAAAAAATGTGGTCTAATGAACCTTCGTCCAAGCCACATTCACACAATGAAGAGTCACGAACGCGTATTTTATGAAGAAAGACTGGTGTGCAGCAAAAACCTAACCGCAATCTACAGATTACCGATATGATGCTTTTTGAAACTTTTTTAAAACGATAAAACCATGGTTTTAAAATGACTTTGGGCTGAATGGCATGGAAATGTTTCCCTTTCCTTCTGCTACTAATATTCCAGTGGGCCTGCCATGAGGACTGGAGATCCCCTTGGGGAAGACTTAACAAGTCATATCCTTGGTATGCAAGGTGTTTGAGGTCTGATGTTGACGACACTATAGCACTTTTGGCAAGAGTGTCTGCACACTCGTTGCCCTTAATACCACAGTGACTAGGAATCCAAACTAACTGGACTGTCTTTTGCTTGTTGGCACAGGAAAAAAGTACTTGTTTTATCTCCAAGATGAGAGCACTATGGAGTTTACTCTTAAGTGGGTTCTGTTCAAGAGCCTGAAGACAGCTTAGAGAGTCAGTGAAAATAACAGCATTGCTGATATCATGGGACTCTATAAAGAGGCATGCTTCCAAAACTGCCACGCATTCTCCTGTGAATACAGAAGATTCCTTGGGGCACCTGAATTGCAGAACGATTTTTGAGTTCTGGTAATAGACAGCAGCTCCTGTATAACTATCATTATTCAGTTTTGAGGCATCTGTGAAGAACCGTTGGTAACCACACCAACGGTTATTTAGTAATACTTTGAAGACAGAATCCGCCGAGGGGGTATTTTTGTATATTCCAGCGTCCAGACATATATCAGGTTTAAAATACAACACATCGAAGTCATGTCTGAACACTGGCAGTCTCTTAGATTTAATTATGGGATGCTCTAATGTTTGGAAGGAACGAAAGGTCTTAATAATAAGTGGTATGTCTTTACGCAGCCAAAAGCTGGAGTTACAGCATAACTCACTCAATAGACTTAATTTTGGAAGAAGAGGATGGAAAGATTTACTAATTAAACGATATATAAATCGTGAGGCTAAGTATTGGCGTCTTAAGGATAAAGGAGGTTCGGCGCATTCGACCTGCAAAGCATTGACCGGAGTGGATTTCATACAGCCTGAGATGAACCTTAGGCAGCTAGCCTGGGTCCTATCTAGTCTTGCTAGCGCCCCTTTATTACATGGAATGAGCAGAAAAGAACCATAGTCCATGATGCTGCGAACTAGTGCATTATAAACTAACTTCATGGTGTATGGATGCGCACCCCACCAAACACCAGAGAGAGCTTTCAGAATTGGAATAATTCTCTCACACCGCTTCACCTGATAGTTTATATGTGTTAGGCCAGACAGTTTAGCATCCAGATAGACCCCAAGGAATTTAACAACAGTGGCGTTTGGAATATGGAAGTCGTCGATAGTCACTTGAACATGAGGGAGCACACGTTTTCGAGTGAAAGTAACTATAGAGCTTTTAGATGGAGCCAACCTTAAACCATGGTCTAGCAGCCACTGACTCAATGAGTTCAGGGAAAGTGTTAGTGATGTAGCTGCATCACTGATGGAATAATCTGTAACATACAAGGCGAGATCGTCAGCATACTGTAAAATTTGACAATTGCTGTTTAGTGCTGAGCCAATGTTAGCAGAGTACAGGTTATATAGCAGGGGACTGAGGACTGATCCCTGAGGCAGCCCAGTCCACACCTTTCTCAGCCCCATCTCCTCTCCCTGAACTCTAAGCATCAGCGAACGAGACATAAGTAACTGGCATATGCATTGAATTATCCTTACCGGAAAATTCAGGTGTAGCAGTTTCTGCCTGAGAATTGGGAGAAGAACGCTGTCATATGCAGAACTTATGTCCAGGAATGCTGCTACAACAGATTGACCCTGAGATAAAGCAATACGGATATCAGCTATAAGTACTCCTACACTGTCCATAGTTCCAAGTCCCTTTCTAAATCCAAACTGGAATTTTGGCAGTAAACATTTTGATTCCACCATCCATTCTAACCGATTTTTTAATAAGTATTCCAAAATTTTTAACATTACCGATGATAAAGCAATTGGTCTAAAACTGTTTGGATCCTCAGGGTGCTTCCCTGGTTTCAAAATCGGGATAATGACCTGGATTTTCCATTGGTCTGGGATCCAACTATTTATAAAGCAATAATTTAGAATGACCAACAGATATTCTTTAGCAGAGGAGCCAGCGTGAGCAATGAAAGAATATGGGATACCATCTATTCCTGGGGTGGAATCATGAACGTATTTTAATACCATATCGAGTTCCACCATAGAGAATGGAGATTCATGTGGGTCTGTGGATACGTCTGCAATTGATAACTGACTTTCAGCCAGAGAGGGAGCGTAGGGGGGAGCTATTTTTGCAAAAAACAGTTCAGCAGTCTTGGCCGACATTGGAGACGATGAAACAGGGGCACATCCTGAACGGTACCTGTTAATATGTTTCCATACTACTGAGGCTGGAGTTGAAGGGGAGAGAGAAGAGCAGAAGGAGGCCCATCCTGTGCGCTTCTTATGTCGGAATGCCCTCCTACATTTAGCCTCAATATGTTTAAAGTTCAATAAATTAGATGTACTCATGTCAGCATTGTATTTTCTTTCAGCCTCTTTTCTCTGTTTGACCAAACCAGTGCATTCCTGGTCCCACCAAGGGGGTGATGGTATCTTCCCTTGAGCGCTGTTTTTTAAAGGGAACGATAACTCCGCACATGCATTGATATCACTCATAAATTTGTCTAAGCAGTCTTGAATATGGCAGTGCTCACGGTTTTCTAAATTTTGAGTGGTGATATTTGGGAGGGTTTTAATTTTTTGTTCTAAAAGGGAAGAATACAATGACCAATCAGGATGAGAAATATTAAATTTTAGGAGGGGAGGAGGACTTTTTTCTAGATAAGTTCTATCAGTGAGTGTGACACAGATAGGGTAATGGTCACTGCCATATGATAAGTCTGCACATTGCCAACAGGCAGATGAGGCAATATCAATGGTGCAGAATGACAGATCAACGCAACTTTTACGTTGACCTTGAACTGGCCTGCGGGTAGAGCAACCATTGTTGAGGATGCACAGATTAAGATCATCCAAGATTGACACTAAGCCTTGCCCAAATGACTCACAGTGGTCTGAACCCCATCTGAAATGATGCCCATTAAAATCACCCATAACTAAAAATGGCGTCTCGGAATTCCCAAATATATTTCTAAGGACTGGTAGGTAGGCTTGCTGAGGGTGGGCAATGTAAATAGAATAAATAATGAGACCTTCAACTCTAACAGCAACAATATTAATTTCATCCAAAGGTGCAACAACTCGCAGGGGAACAAAGGGTACCCTACTATTAATTAGGAGGGCAGACCCTCCATGACCATCAGACCTGTCACACCGTAGTAAGTTGTAGTGTGGAACACGGAAACTCAAACTTGACTTGAGCCAAGTTTCAGAGATACTACAAACAAGTGGTTTATGCTTATTCAGTAGGAATGTAAGGTCGTGCTTTTTATGAGCCACGCTCCTCACATTCCATTGGAGGAATACTTGACAGGGAGCCATTATTAATTTTGGAAATTAGATTTATAAGTTGGTCGGCAACGTTGGACGGTAAATTAATATTAGTGGAAACAAGAGATGTTATGACTTGTAAAATAAGTTCTAAAACTGATGATGATTTTGAAGAATATGATGCGGGGGAACTATTAAGAGCACAGCCATCTGGCTGTGAGGATTTAGGGTTATTAATTATACTATTGTGAGCGACTTTATCGTAAGACGAAGAGAGTGAATAATTAGGGCTTTTAGGCCGCGAGATAGTTTTGCGATATGAAACTGTAGGGGAACTTTTAACAGCATTGGCATAACTTCTGGATACAAGAGGTACGATTTTATTGGCTTCCACATAGGACACCACCTTCTCAGCCATGGTTGTCTTGATGACTCTCTGTCTGTCATACTCCGGGCACAATTTGCTGTTAGCAAAATGATTCCCAGAGCACAGCACACAGAAAGCATCTTCCTCAGTAACAAAACAGCCATTGCCAGGATGGTCATGACCACATTTAAGGCAGCGAGGCTTAGATCGACATATAGTTTCCACGTGTCCGAACCTACAACACTTTCGGCACTGTATTGTTGGGTAGATGTACTGGGAAACAGGCAAAGAGGTATAACAACAATACACTCTTTTGGGGAGTGTCTGACCATCAAAGGTCAAGACACAAGTCTCTGTGGGTTTCCAATCAGTTATGCCTTCTCGTATTACCTTGCGATTTATGCGTCTAACTTTCAAAAGATGGCCACATCCTGGGGGCACAGAGATATATGTCTTGGCCTCATCCTCAGACATGTCTGCAGGGACACCGCTGACCACTCCCATACGGGTGACATGAAATGATGGTATGGTGGCGGAAAAATTATTCCTGACCAGTGCTGGATTTGTTAGAAATGAATTTGCATCCTGAGGGGATGCAAATTCAACGGAAATTTTATTACGTCCTACTTTTTTAACCCCATCCTTAACTATATTAGAAATATTATTTTGGAGTAAGAACAGGCCGAAAGTAACAGGGTGGAGATAAGTACCTGGTGTATATTGTGGTTCAATTTTATTTACGTGAACTATGAATGGAGCTTTATCCCCCGCATTGTAATTGGAACGCGACACTAAACTTTTAGATAGCTTTGTTGGCGGACTAGAGGAAACCATGGCTGCTTCCTCCACACGTCTTTTTCGCGTTAATGTGGCTTGGCTATCCGCATAGTTACATGCTACTGAAGCGAATTGCGACAAAGAATCTATTTTGGATGTTGGTTCCATAAAAACACTAGGTGGTGGAGTCGAAAAAGTAGGGGTTGAGGGAGGTGAGTAGGTAGGAGTTGAGGGAGTTTCGATATCCGGAGGATCTGGAGGTTTATTTTTGCTCATGATGGCAACTTATTTAATATAGAACAACACAAAACCTGCAAGCAGTTATTATCTATAACATAAAAACAAAATACACAGAACTCAATAGGTCACAATATAAACCAAAACTGATAAATATCCAAAAATAATCCAGACACACACGTCACTCAATCACACGCTGCGGCCGACCGACAAATTTGGAAACGGGTTTATTATAAGTATTCTCTATTTAATAGAAATAGTTTTATTATTGATTTCTTACAAATATCAAATTGTCATCCATACGTCATTACATAGCTGTCATTATACGTCAATTTTGTTATTCCAAGTCTGATTCTTTTTTGTTATACCACGTTTTATAGTGACTGACGTTACATGTCAAGTCACACGGGAATGATGTCGAACGGGATAAAAAGTATCCTATGTCCTTCTCCTGGCTCTAAACTACCTCCCTGCCAATTTTCAGCTAAATCGGTTCAGCCGTTCTTGAGTTATAAGTGAAGTAACTAACACGACTTTCTTTTATATATATAGATTAGACTTCAATAAAACGTATTAACGCTACCTAGTATGATATCGAAATTTCGTCATAAGCGTGTCGAAAATTGGGGGAGGTAATTCCGTTCATTCCGCACTAATAGTTAATATACGGCTTTGTGTGAGATCACCCCAGTATTAATAAATAATAAATATTTTTGGGACATTCTCACACAACGCTGCGTCGGACCCAAACTAGGCTAATATAAGCTTGTGCTATGGGATCTGTTCCTCCTCGTGACCTTTTCTAGGTCATCGGTCCATTTTGTTTAGGCTTTACCTTACATTTGCAGAGTCGTAATCTATACTCAAGAACCATCTACCGTTGATTCTTCGATAAACATCGCCAGCCCATAGCCCCCCTTAACGTGCTTTCTCTGCCAGATATGTTGGTTACAGTTCATAGCATAGCTAATTATAAGAGTATGACAGTATAAATAATAAATTTAAAAAAAATTATCAGTATACTGAGTGGAGTCCATTGCATCAATGTTTAAAAATAGTTAACACTGTTCATTGGTATCGAGTTGTTCATTAGCTCGATAGATGGCTCTGGCCACACTCTTAAAATGACGATATAAATATGGTGGAGAATTTCAACTTGATTCGATACGGTTCGGGTAGTTCAGGTGGCTAGAACATTGCCCTGGTTAGGCAAAGGTCACAGGTTCAATCCCTGTCTCGAATCAGATTGTCTTTTTTCACTTTATTAAAAATTTATGAGAAATTTAGCAAATAATTGCTTTAAAACAAATTATCAATATACTGAGTGGAGTCCATTGCATCAATGTTTAAAAATAGTTGTAACACTGTTCATTGGTATCGAGTTGTTCATTAGCTCGATAGATGGCTCTGGTCATACTCTTAAAAGGACGATATAAATATGGTAGAGAATTTCAACTTGATTCGATACGGTTCGGGTAGTTTAGGTGGCTAGAACATTGCCCTGGTTAGGCAAAGGTCACAGGTTCAATCCCTGTCTCGAATCGGATTGTCTTTTTCCATTTTATTAAAAATGTATGAGAAATTTAGCAAATAATTGCTTTAAAAAAAATTATCAATATAATGAGTGGAGTCCATTGCATCATTGTTTAAAAATAGTTGTAACACTGTTCATTGGTATCGAGTTGTTCATTAGCTCGATAGATGGCTCTGGTCATACTCTTAAAATTACGATATAAATATGGTGGAGAATTTCAACTTGATTCGATACGGTTCGGGTAGTTCAGGTGGCTAAAACATTGCCCTGGTTAGGCAAAGGTCACAGGTTCAATCCCTGTCTCGAATCGGATTGTCTTTTTCCACTTTATTAAAAATTTATAAGAAATTTAGCAAATAATTGCTTTAAAAAATTTATCAATATACTGAGTGGAGTCCATTGCATCAATGTTTAAAAATAGTTGTAACACTGTTCATTGGTATCGAGTTGTTCATTAGCTCGATAGATGGCTCTGGTCATACTCTTAAAATGACGATAAAAATATGGTGGAGAATTTCAACTTGATTCGATACGGTTCGGGTAGTTCAGGTGGCTAGAACATTGCCCTGGTTAGGCAAAGGTCACAGGTTCAATCCCTGTCTCGAATGGGATTGTCTTTTTCCACTTTATTAAAAATTTATGAGAAATTTAGCAATAATTGCTTTAAAAAAAATTGTCAATATACTGAGTGGAGTCCATTGCATCAATGTTTAAAAATAATTGTAACACTGTTCATTGGTATCGAGTTGTTCATTAGCTCGATAGATGGCTCTGGTCACACTCTTAAAATGACTATATAAGTACGGTGGAGAATTTCAACTTGATTCGATACGGTTCGGGTAGTTTAGGTGGCTAGAACATTGCCCTGGTTAGGCAAAGGTCACAGGTTCAATCCCTGTCTTAAATCGGATTGTCTTTTTCCACTTTATTAAAAAATTATCAGATGGCAGTAGCCTCCTAAAATTTTCGAAAATCAAGTCAAACGATAAATGCTCCTAGCAGCCAAATAAAGTGTACTGCAGGTTCATAAGCCGGGTAGGGTTTGGAAGCAACTGGAATACATTCAAATGAAGAAGATAAGAGCAGTAAAGCAAACTAAAATGTTTTCGAAACCCTTTTGATGTAGTTTCCTAATATAACTAAAACGTTTTACCTTAAAAATACAAATAGAAATATTATTTCAGAAGAAAAATTCTCTAATATTAATATATATTTTTTCTTTTATTGAGTTTCCTTTAACAGTTATCTTTATCATGGTGAGACAACTTTCTTTTGAAACGGAAAATCAAGTGATTCGAAACGGAGCAGTCGTGTTTAAGTTAGTGAAACAAAAATAAAATATAATTTTTCATGAGCTCAGTGGTCACGCATAGCTTTGGCGTTTCTTTTTATTACTAAAGAAAATTCCTTTTATGTTAACTGGTGCTTTATCGTATTGCATGCCACTGAACCACCCCTGTGGA
Organism: Thumatha senex; assembly: GCA_948477245.1. Lineage (NCBI taxonomy): Eukaryota > Metazoa > Arthropoda > Insecta > Lepidoptera > Erebidae > Thumatha > Thumatha senex. The sequence continues at coordinate 28,067,796 of OX419724.1, forward strand.
GCTTTAATAATGGCGTTTTCGAGGTTCCGCGGTTATAAAGTGAGTTAGTGAGTGTAGTAGTTGCAACCCTTAATATGAAGAGGTGCATTATTGAAATCGGACGAAGTGGTAAAATTGCTACCTAAATTAAGCGGAGTGCTTGTTTTGTAATTTTTTTTTCTTTAACCAATTAATTGTTTTACATATTGCCTGAAAAAAATCAATTTTGAAAAGGTGAAAAATAACTTCTTTACTCAATTGCTGTATAAACAGCTTCTTGCCACGATTAATCGTGTTTTTCACTTGCATGCTCATTCAAAGTATCTAATAAGTGGAATAGAACAGCTTAGAAATCAACATCTTTGTGACACACTAAAAAAACAGTATCCACTTTATGATCCCAATTTTCTGTTACATGACTTTTATTTTTATATTTTTAAGGTTAATTTTTTTCTGTACCTTGATTACGCTAATAATATGAATGCGAAAATTTATATAAATATATAATATTCAGTGAACAAGTTTATATAGGCAACGGGTCCGGAAAAATACCACCACGCGGGTGGTGGCGCGGGCAGTAATAAATCTATACAAAATAAAAAATATGCACATAATTATTTTTTCTGTTTGTTAAGGCTAATCTCTAAAACAGCTTGACCAATTTTAATGTAACTCTCACTGGCTGATAGCTGATGTTATGTCTAGTATTTTAGGATTCGTTTTATTACAGTATTCCACGCACTACTAACGGGCACTACGCGGGTAAAACCGCGATGTGACTGATAAAAATTATAATTATTTTAAAGTTACCTACAATCTTTGTTAGTAGAAAAATCTTAATTGAATAGTAATTAATCGAATCAGTCCCCGCATTTGACTCAAGACCATTAATATCACGGTTAAAGTAATTTCATTCACTCAATCAGTCCCTTTGACTGTGTTGAGTCTACACGCGAAGTTCATTTTATCAAAAACAGATTAATATAATGTAGGTAGATCAGATCGGTTAGTTCGTTATTAATAACGGATTAACTAACACTTTTTATATGTAATTTATTGTCTGTATGACAAAGACTGACCATTAGAGTTATAAACAGAGTGCGAAAGGTCACGAAACTAGCATTAGTTATAACATAGTAAATCACTATTACTAGTGGTTCTGTGAACCGTAGACTTCGGAGTAATTTTTTTTAGCAATTTAAATAAAAAAATTACATTTTTTTTTTCGTTTTGAGCGCTCTTGCCAACCACTGCGGGACCATTTCCCCTCCCCTGCCTCCATTTCCCCCCCGATCGAAAAACCCCCTCTCTCAAAGTGTTGTCTACATCAAGGATTGTTCATGCCAAGTTGCATGTTAATCTTGCTCTACCACTACTCTACTTCCGCACAGTAAATATACATCGCCAATCGTTTTATACTCATTCATTGGACTTGTCCAAACAAAAAGAGCAAACTCCTTTCAGACTTAAAGCTGATATTTTCATTGAAGAGAGATACTTCACAGATGAATTCCTTGCTCTGTGAAATATCTCACACACGGTCACTCGCTAGAGGGAGAGATCAACATTCCTTACACGTGGCCCCGCGGTCTCAGTGTTCTGTAAACGATCACTGAGGTACGCAACTTTCACTATGGCTGGTCGTCGGATGGGTGACCACTTTGTGGCATTTACATTTGCGAGCGTTTCCGTGCTTCGGAAGGCACGTTAAGCCGTTGGTCCCGGTTGCCAGTAAAATGGCAGTCGTTAAGCCTGGTTGAAGGCCTTATAGGCGGCTTAAAAAATTTCAACAGAAAGTAGCCACAGCCTGCGTCTGTCTATTTCAACACGGCAATGGGCTCACCACCTATTACGTGGGACAGTAATCCACACGGTAAAAAGTGGGCATATAATATGCCTCTGCGACCCCTTCGGGGATAAGGCGTGATGGATATTTATTTATTTATTTACTCTATGATCCAGCCATTTGAGCGTGTAAAACTATATAAGTACACACACAATTTTCCCTGTAAAATATTAGTACCGATGTACAGAATCCACGAAGTAGCGATTCAACTTTAGGGGCCCTGCTATTACAATTACTCTTTTTGGCAAGGGCGGTACATATTTATTTGTCAGCAAAATTGCGCTCACCCATTAAGGCCGAGGAAATCGTAAGCACGCTATAAGGAGTTTTTGGAACTTCTCTGTGAAGTGCCGAGAGCCCAAAAGCTTAATGTTTATTTCATACGATACTTACCTTACCTGATAACGAGCTTACCTGAATGAATTACAATTAATTTTTTTTGGAGCGTTTTTTTATAATCGTCCCAAATTTTGCGAATAACTTCAATTAACAATCAAAAATACAATAACAGGGTTCGGTCCTTAGTCATTTGTGACCCTAAAATGCCGATCCGGTTGAAGGGACAGGTCTACAAAACCATCATTAGACCTGTCCTTTTACATGGCAGTGAGACGTGGCCAATATTGGAGCGACACAAGCAGGAGCTGCGTGTCACGGAAATGAAGATGCTGCGCGGATGGACCGCGTGAGGAACTCTCGCATCCGCGGCGGTCTTCACTTCCGTAACATTGCAGACAAGTTGCAAGAGTGTCGCCTTCGTTGGTATGGTCACATCTTGCGGCAACCGCCGGGCTACGTGGGAAACAAATGTCTGGCCATGTCAGCCCCGCCGGGGCTGGCTTGACGTCGTATGGGATGACATGCGTGCCAATGGTCTCACTACAGGGGATGCCGACGATCGTGCGAAGTGGAGGAGAAAATGTAGGAAAGCGGACCCCGGGCGTCGCGAGACGCTACTGGGACAGACGCTCGATGCTCTGATGAGTTCTCATTAACTCTGTTTATTATATATAGCAGTCTCAATATAGTTTTCCATGGAAAGACAATTGGTATTTTAATGGGATAATCGATTCCATCGGTAATGTTGCTTACGACAAACATTATTTCAAAAGAAATCATAAATTAGAGAATTCAATTATAAAAAAAGCTATGATTGTTCGTTTTCGAAAATAACGAAATAGACTTCGTTAAATTCTACTAAAGAAATATTTCTTTATTGATCAACAAAATAGTCCACTAACAATTTTTGTCATACAATAGAGGTTTTCATGTCGATGTCATAATAACTTATCAAAATACTTTAGAAACGGAGTACAATATGGGTAACAATAAAATAGTTTCTTTATTGTGGCAGCAGGTGAACCTCGAGGGAAATTAACGATAGATTGCAACGTCAAAAACTTGATCACATATTGTACTCGATTTCCTTCAAGCATGGTCTAATGTTGGGTCGACACAAGTATTATAATTCTTTCCCTACTACGTATTATGACTTTTTCAGACAAATGCCATTCTTACTTACACATATTAGTTTGTCTTTACAGTTAAAGTATATTTTATCTTGTTGAATCTTTGTGTAATCTTTTGGGCTGTGTTATTGTAGCCCCGGATCTGCATGAAGAATATCCCCAGGACTGTGAAGCTATGGACGCGTGATTGTCTAGCGAGGGTATGGTGCTTTATTGAATTTCAATTGTCAAAAAAGTGAATCCATCCACTTGAAGACAATATGTATTACTATAAATAGAAGGTGTTTTTTTAATTTTTTTAATAATACACACATACATACATATTGTCACGCCTTTATCCCCGAAAGGGTAGGCAGAGCCATACTATACGCCCACATTTCACCGTATACATTTTTGTCCCACGTAACAGGTGGTGAGCCCATTGCCGTGTTGAAATGGACATGTGCAGGCTGTGGCGACCTGATATTAAAATTTTTAAATTACTCACGCTGTATCCCTGACGGAGAAGTCAGTGAGGACAGATTGCCAGGCATCGCGATACATGCATACTTCTTTCGCTTCCTGTAGATTCATTAATCTCTTCATACATGCACGTCTGGATATCCGAGTACATTTGACTTTTCCATTTTTGAGCAATCTGCTCATGTGATCTTCATATGTAAGTCTCGGCCTACCCTGACTCCTTCTGCCCTCTACTTTCGCACAATATATATCCTTCCGATCCAAACCAACGGAGCAAGCTCTTTTCTAGCTTAACGCTGACACTTTCATTCAAACCTGCAATATTGCGTATCACTTCGTTACGTATTCGGTCGGCCAAGGTTTCGCCGCAAAATTTTCGAAGTGATCGCAACTCCACAGCATTCAACTTAATTTCATGCATCTTCTTACATACCCAGGTATCGCTGCCGAAAAGCAACGTTGGCACTAGCACTGCGTTATGAATCGCGAGTCGTGCTTCTTTTACGATGCTTTGTCGCCTTACTAATTCGGACAAAGCACCGTTAACTTGGTTTCCGGCAGCTACTCGCCGTTCTACATCCGCAACACATCTTCCGTCCGCGCTAAACATATTCCCTAAATACACAATTTCATTCACTTGCTCTAGACGTTCCTGGTTTGCCCAAATCTCGCACTAAGTTCTTACGTCTTCTATTTCAAAAACACTAATAAGGCCTTCAACCAGGTTTAACGACTGCCATTTTACTGGCAACCGGGACCAACGGCTTAACGTGCCTTCCTTAAATTTTATAAAAATGTGTTAATTTTAGATGTATAATTTGGAAGAATTTGGAACACGTTGCCTTTTTAGTGAGGTAGTAGCAAAAAGGCTAAAAGGTCTTATGTGCTAAACACTAATTAGCACGACTAATTAAAGTCCTGGCAGTCTCGGAGTGTGAATATTAAATAAAGACAAAATTAATTCACTAAAAACGTTTACAAAACTTGTATAAAGCTTATGGAGTGAAAGATGTGAGGCTCTTAAAAGTAGTGCTTTTAAGCCTGCGAGGGAAAGCAATTATCTTCACACTCGGCAATTACAATTACGTTAGTGTTACGTAGCATAATACAGTTACTTTACGTCTTTTCGCCCGGTAGGATACTGACGTCACAGATTTAAAATATATTAGCTATATGTAGTATGTGTGAAATTAATTTTGGCTTCAAGCTTTGTTTATACTACTGAGGTGTCAGATAAGTATACGGCTCACCTGATTACCGTTTTGAAACCAACAGGGTTTCTCTTTGGCTACCAGCTGTTGAAATTATCTAAGCTGCCCATTAGGCCTTAAACTTGATTTAAAGACCATCATGTAGTAGCAAGATAATGTGTATGTATTTAGTAATATATAAGTATGTTTATCAATCGTCTAGGTCCCATTAGCTTAATTTGGCATAGACGGCGCTGTGTAAAAAATAAGTGTCCCTCAATATTTTATTTATTTAATGAAAGAGAGTCATCTTATCATCATTTGTTTTACTACTTATTTTCAGAAAATCTTATTTGACTATTATATTTACACTAGAGTCGGGGTAGCTATATTGTAAATTATTAAAAAAATTGGTAGGTACATTGCTCACTAAGAGCCATTTGAAGAATATTCAATATAAATACAGGTCGGGTACAATATAAACAGAGTAAATTCATCGTTTCTGTTTCAGTAAGGTGTAATAGTAGCATAAAAATGCGGTTGACTTGTAATTGGGTTATGATCGGTCCGTGGTCATGGGAGGCTCGAGGGACTCTCTTTATTACCTTGGATATATTTTCGGTCCGTTACTGTTGGACCCAACGAGTGTTTTGTGAGAATGTGTCGTAAAGTTCAGTTTCTTACTAGAGTTCGTAGTAGATGTTTCGTGAAAAGCTAATTTATTAATCTCGTATGATTTTTACAGATGTTCTTTTTCTCAATACTGAAAAATAATAGTATGGTATTCTATCATATCAAAATTAAAAATGGCTTGCTAAAAAGTTCTTAAATTCTAAATATATCAGTAATATTTTGGTTTGATTTATCTATTTTATAAACCAAAGTAGGTCGCTACAAAAAAATCAATTAAGTACTGGTAAAGTGAGCGAATCTGCCATAAAGAAAAACTGACTTATTTTTCTTTCATTCTATTTATTTATCTATATATTCTATTGAAGGGGATATGTTCGGGGATAAGGAAATATATTCTATTTCCTTGAAAGGGTGGCAGAGGCATATTATATGCCCACTTTACATCATGTGTATTCCTGTCACACGTAATAGGTGGTGGTGAGCCCATTGATGTGTTGAAATAGACCGATGCAGGTTGTGGCTACCTGCTGTTGAAATTTTTCAAGACGCCCATGCGGTCTTCAACTTGAATTAACGCCTGCCATGTTACTGGCAACCGGGACCAACGGCGTAACGTGCCTTGCTCGAAAACGCCGAAGTATGGAAACACTTGCAAATGTAAATGCCACAAAGTGGTCACCCATCCGAGGACCAGCCATAGTGAAAGTTTAACTCAGTGATCATTTACAGAACACTGAGTCTGCAGGGCTACGAGCACTTTTTTTCATACTCATTAGTCCAGAAGACTTACATACTTTGAGCCGTTAGCATAGGAGTTATCCAGCGGACCTAAAGTCCAGTACAGTAAATACATTAATCACTGAACCACCGAAGCAATCAATAAATTCCTCTGGTTGATTTGTATTTATTTAAATACGATAATGTCATAATGTTTGATGTTAACATTTTCTACATCATTTTGTGACTATTTCAATACATTTATTAAAAACAATCTAATAAATTCAATAAGCTATGTACTGGTAATTACGAGGGAAAACAAAATATGGTTATGCCTATGAGTACTAGTAATGAGTACAAGATTTTAGATTACAAGATTAGAGTATTAATAACTTCGAAGCTGAATTACCAAGTAATTTTAATTGATTATTGCGGTGGCGTTTAATAAATTTATGCGAGTTCAGTAGATGAGGTCTCGGGTTTAAATCTCTGGTCAGTACAAAGTATATAGATGTATAGAAAAATTAATTGCTGTTCTATAGTCTTACGAAAATCGAGAATGACAAGATCAATTTGGCTAATTTTTTAAAGCAGCTTTCCCAAGCATTTGTCTCTCATTATTATGTTAAATTTTTACTTTAATGTATGATGTCCGCCGCGTCCATTAGTAGATATATGAAAAAAAAAAACATTAGAAATTTGTTAGTCTCACTAAAATTAATGAACGGCTGAACCTATTTTGGCTTATTTTGGTATTGAAATATTTGTGGAAATCCAAGGGACGTTAAAAAGGTAAAAATATTAATAATTCTGCGTCAACTTCTGCGTTACAGAAGTCTGTGATTCACGAGTTTACATAATTATTATTTTGAATTTAATAAATACCTAATTATTTAGAATCATATTGTATGCAATCACGTTTTCTTTTTTACAAAAAATTAGAGATTGTTCTAGTAGTTCTAAAGTACTGTGACTGCTGTTTAAGGTCACGTCTGAGTGGCAATGAGAAATAGTAGTTAAAGTGGATTACTGACATCCTTTATAATGGTCTCTTTATTTTCTGTTAAATTTCTAATTTCTGGTTACTTTTGATTCTTCTTGAATTTACCGGTTGATTTCAAAATATTTTATTTCCTATTCTAAAGTAAGTTAGTATTTTTTATCGCCTTATTTTATTAATAAACTATTAAAAAGATGCGCATACCACTGAGGTGGCAGACAAGCATACCTGATGGAGAGTGGTCACAGTAGCCATAAACGTTTTCAACACCAGTGGTGAGGCACTCGCGCTGCCGACCCTAAAGCGTATTATTGGAGAAGTAGTTTTTTACAAGTAGGTATAACACTATTTGTCAGTGGAAATATCACAAAGCGGTTATCCATTCGTAACAAGCCATAGAGAAAGATGCTTAACGCAGTGATCGTTTACAGAACACTGAGTCAGCGGGGCCACGCGCGCTGCATTTAGAATTTTATATTTGTCATACATAAAAATATTATACCTTCTAAAATTTACTGTAAGAACTCAAAATAAGGTTCAAGCTAAAACTTGGACGTGTATTTTATATCGATTTCTCATGTTGCGTTAAAAGGGCTCATTTGGTTTTATTGTATGAAATGGATGGAAGTATAATTTGCATTGAGCCTGTGGTCACGCACGTCGCGGGGCGTTTCCTTTTTTTATTGTTCGGGTTCTTAGGCTTTCGTCGTACCTTTAATGTGGTGGGTGGTTCCACCCACCTTCGGTAAGGTTGCAAACGGTTAAAAGCTGTCAACTATGTATGTATACCCATTATATGTACTTTGTTTCAGATCGCTATTATGGACTTTTAATCGCTTCATTTTGAACCAACTAACCTATTATTACGTACAATAAATTACCTCACAAGAGTACCTATATTCTCCTACCTTTACGTATATGACATAATGTTATGAATTAAGTACGTAATAGGTACAGTGCTTCGGTTCTTTTTTGCTTTTAACTTTAATGGTCTAATAATAATCGTCTTGTCAAGAAGAATTGTGGCCACCCCTACCTTTTTAATGTTCATTATGATAAGAAATTTATCGTATATAATTTACCTCTCTTCATGGAGATTTAAGATGAATGGGATTTGGAGCCTGGGGTCCACTTTTATTTGGAAGCTAGGAGCAGCTATCGGATAACTTAAATTTTTCAGCATTGTTGGGAGCGATTGCCGTCTGACCTCTTATGGCCGGGCGCTTGCACCATTGCCTTGTACGTTAGTCACCAGGTGCACTGCTAGTAGGTGAGGTCTTGGTGGGCCGTCTTAGACCCATACACAAAGAAGATATATATTGTCTATAAATAGGCATTCCCTAGTTTTATATTAAAATCTTTTCCATAAATTCGGTATGTACGTGGGCGGTACACTAATATTATGTTACCAACGATGTAACATTCAAAAAATTGTTTAATTGTAACTTAGCTTTCTCTTACTCTTACTTACATGAAAAATGAAGCTTTTAATCGGTAATCATTCTTACTGCAACTCTAGGTATTGCAAAGTTTCTTTTATCTCCCTGGGACTATCCTTCCGAGGGCTTGCTCGGGTCTCCCGGCGATAGACAGATGGAAGGGCACCGCATTAATTTATACTGCTGTAGTCCGGCATAGAATCCATGAGGATTTCTATAGATATAAGAAAAGTTTTAACTATGGGCAGTCTCTTGTTTATTTGTCATTCATTTACCTTAAAACGAAGACTTTTTTACGGATCTGGATCTAGAGGGTGACTTGTTTTATTGCACGCCTCATAAGCGAAGCGTTGAGGTGGGTACTACTGTCACTTCGCGCATAACATCTGATTTTTCAAACTTAAAATGTCTCTATTTATCATATATTGCACTTGTAAAATAATATATACACACACATATCAAGAAAAAACACTATTTTTAACACTCATGATATTTTTGATGCCATTTTTGTTATTTAAACTAGTTAAAAAACTGTTTAAAAAAGTTCCGCCTTGGACGTCCGTTTGTCTGTATGTTACGGATATTTTCTTGTTAACACGATAACGACCGAAATACTAAAGATAATAAATTTAAAATAAATTTATTATCTTTACTTTATTTATTTCATAACCCCTACGCGATAATTCATAGCAAAGTTTGTAATGCTATTTTTTTTTATAATATTATAAAAGCGTCTGAGGCGTGCACTTTTAGGTTTTCCAAATTTTTTATACCTTATACTCGTAAGTTGCTCTTATAATTATATCAAAGAATTTTAACATGTGACAGTACGGTTCTGGTAGGTCACTGGGCTAAGAGTTATAGTTTTAATATCTTGACACTAACAACTACCATTTACCTAGTTCCTAACATTATATTTTTTCCACGGTTTCCTGGCAGAAATTACTCGCCCCATATACTACTATTTGTTACATATCCATCTCCAGTACAGGGCCATCTCCTATCCGGCCCGGTCAGGAGTAGTTCGTGCGACCATGTCGTGCGGTGTTCCACAGGGGTCGGTTCTGGGTCCGCTCCTGTGGAACATCGGGTATGATTGGGTCCTGCGCGGTGCTACCCTTCCGGGGGTCGGCGTACTCTGCTACGCTGACGATACCCTGGTTACCGCGTGGGGCCCCGACTTTCGGGACGCGAAGGTCCTGGCCACCGCGGACGTTGCCCAGGTGGTCAGCCGCATTAGGGCGCTAGAACTCCAGGTGGCCCTTAAAAAGTCCGAGGCCGTTTTCTTTCACGGGCCTCGGCGAGGGCCAACTCGAGATTCTCAGATTGTGGTGAGCGGCACCCCATCGCTGTCGGGTCGAGTATGAAGTATCTTGGGTTGGTACTCGACAGTCAATGGGGCTTCGTCGAGCACTTCCGGCGTCTTTCGCCTACATTGCTTTCGAACGCCGGAAGGCTGGCGAGGCTGCTCCCCAATCGGCGGGGACCGAACAGTCCGTGTCGCCGCCTCTACGACGGTGTCGTGCGCTCGATGGTGCTCTACGGAGCGCCCATCTGGTCGGACGCCCTCTGCGCCAAAACAATTCCACTGTTACGATGTCCGCAGCGGTCAATTGCGCAGAGGGCGGCGCGGGCGTACTGCACCGTGACCTACGAGGCGGCATGCCTTATCGCAGGGAGCCTCCCCTGGAATCTCGAGGCTAGAATCCTGAAAGAGGTTTATGACGAGAGCGCACTAGTGCGAAGAAACGGTGGACGGCCGCTTCCGGACGAGATCGACCGCTGGAGACATTTGGCTCGCGACGATCTCTTTCGGAAGTGGGCCGATAGGTTGGTAGGCCCCTCGGTTAGCCCCTGGCTCGTGAGGGTTGTCCGGCCTGTCTTACGTGCTTGGGTGAAGAGGGCACACGGAGCGCCGACGTTTAACCTCAGTCTGCTCCTCACAGGGCATGGCTTATTCGCCAAGTACCTGTGGGAGGTGGCGGGGGTGGAGCAGAACCCCGTGTGTCATCGTGTGCCCGGCGTGGGACGGGCCGCGTATCGCCCTCACGGGCATCATTGGTTTCGAGTTGTCGCTGCCGGCCGTGGTGCGAGCCATGGTCGGCAGCCAACAATGTTGGGCCGCCATCGTCTCGTTTGCTAGCGAGGCGATGGCGGCTAAACGAGAGGAATTGCGGGTGCGGGAGCGTACGGGACAGAAGCTCCCGCCCCTCCGTCGTGTTCGGGGGCGACGACGTGCTGAATGCATGCGCGCCCCCGAATAGTATTTGGCCATGAGTGGATGGTCGGGGGACCCCGCCCAACTGGCCACATGGCGACGGGCACCCTTTCTGTGTTCCAGGGGGTGCCCACTTAGCGCACGCCCGTACCGGCCGCTCTCTACCTCCTCTGTTTACAGAGGGGCGCTCGAGAGCGGTGGAGGAGCGTTCTTCAGCTCCTTAGGGAGCTCCAGACGAGACGGACCCCTTCACTGTGGGGTGCTCCTTGCCGGCTCGCAGTGATTTAACCTCAGGCCTATCCTGCGAGTCGGTTTTAAGGAGAGGCGGAACACCGCGGGGTTTATTAGGTAGGACGGCCCCTCTCTCAAAGGCCGGGAACCTTACACATCGTAGCTGTTACCCCCGCAGCAGGTATGACGGTGCGCAAAGGCATTTCTCGCGAAAACAAAAAAAAGAATAAAATATATCCTGATTAATTTTGGAAATAATTATATAGATACTTAATAGTATTTTACCATTGGCAGTATTAAATACACAAATGCCATTAGCTCTTATTACTCGTAAAGGTCTTAGTAACATGGACATCTCGAATCGGAAGGAAAAACTTCGGATAAGTATTGAAGAAAGAAGCCTCATTAGAGTGACTATAAGGAAAAAATATATGTAAGAGGAAATTCGGTATATTACGCCCTCCAAAATTGTACGCAATTCATATCTACTTTGTGACAACTGTGGTGCTACAAAAAGTTTGGTCGCGATTCTAAAATAAGTAGATATGTTAGATAGAAGTTAATTTTGATGACCGAACCATCTATCAATATTGCGGAGTAATTGAATAGTTTTGTGATCTTCATGTACAATTGCAACTGTAAATTATAGTGTCATTAGATTCGCTTGTGACATATTTCAAACCCCCGTCGCACCCATTATTCCAGTTTTTTATAACTTTTACAATAATATTAAAAAAAAACGATTTGTTGACATGTATGATTACTGTTTCACTCATCGTGTGATATATAGCCTTACTCGATAAATCCAACAAATAAATATTTTTTAAATTCGAGCCAATAGGTAGCTCCTGAGACTAGCGCGTTAAATCAAACAATCACACAAACTCTTTAGCTTTATATATTAGTTTACATGATCGTCCTGCTCTTTGGTAGCCGGTGGTTATGACATCAACATCGTTGAGGCTACTTCGTTACGATGATCTTGGCTGCAACTGGCTTATCCAGACCTATAGGATACACAGTGGAAACACTCTCAATATCATCATGTTTTAAGCTTACCACACGCAACGTAGGTAACAGCATATTCCAATAGCTCGAAGAAAAATGTGTAACCACTACTAGTCTTGTCTGGCAGTCGCCTTAAAATTTCATATGCTTGCCAATGTTCTCATGATCGATGATACTAAATAAAGAGTAACCAGATAAGTAAACGTTATAACAGGAGAGCGAACTCGGGTTACGCAACCAGGGCTTCGGAAGCAACTGAGCTATTGCTAAGGGTAACACGCAGTACCATCTGCTTTGACCTCTAGAAAAACAAGGCCATTATTGCAATGAGCCTTCTTCTACCTCGCTTGACTAGTTCTTTGGACGTCCTTTCAAGGGCATACTGTTATAAAAAAAAAATGTAACTACATAAAAATCTTTAGTTACAAAAAATAAACAAGTAAGCATTTACGAGATTTTGAAAGTTTAATATGTAAATAAACATTTTCAAAAAAAAATGTGCTGTTAGTCTATGAAAAATAGTATCTGGTGCAAAAAAATACAAATACAAGATTTAAACAAGCAACAACATCGTACTTTCTTGAATATTAACTAAGTTACGCACAAAAAATTCTTTTAAGCATTAGCCCTCACGATGCAGGGGCGTGTTAAGCTGATTACTTGCTCGCTGACCTTTTAAATACAAGCTTAACACCGAAATATGACCCATGAACAAAAATTAATAACGTAGATAATTACTACTTGGCCTATGACAAAAGCCTCTGCTTGAAAGGAAGTCAAATTACGTTCAATATTCTGATTCATAAAGACTGCGTACTAATTAACTTTGAAATGAACCTTAAAATTACACTTTATTGAAGAGACTTAAATAAAAATAATTAGGAATGCAAGCTCATTATCGGTAGGTAAAATTGCTAAAATGATTATAAATTAAATAGTAGTGTTCATTTCAAAAAATATTAATTGATTGCGCTTTATGTGTCTACGCCCAAATTAGACCAGTTGTGTATAATCAATCAGATGTAAGGGTCCCACCAAGATTTCAGGGGCTCAAAATGACTTTAACGGAAGAGGCATCGCCTCGCGAAGGTCGAGCTGTGAATATACATTTACATGCCGAAAATTAAAAGTGAAATTAAGCTGCTCCAAGCAGTCAAATAAAAAGTGGGCTCCAGACTCTGAATCCAGGTAGGGTTTCGTAGCAACTGATTTATTTATTTTTGTGGAAAAGAACCGTTCGAGGCCAAAAAATTTCCACTTTAAATTTATATGTAGGTAGTTAGCATACTTATTGCGTTTCAAAATAATTTTTGTCGTGTGTTTAGCCGTAGTTTTTGAAGACCACCCACACAACCTATTTCTTATTTCTTTTTCTTAAGTTCCTTTTGCGCTGGGTAGATAAATGCCTTCTTTCTTAAATAACTTCAAGCATTTTATGGCATTCCTGAAGTCGGACGTGATAGTATGTGGAAACAAGATTCAGATTGAACAGATCACATCCGATGCCATAACATAACATCATTTATAAATAATAAAATATCGTCAATTACGTACAAACAGTATTAGGAAAAATCACGATTGTTCCCTCCACAACTGAATTATGTATAAACAAACATAAATATTATAATTATAGTTAGTCAGTAACGATACATAAAATCGGTAATATATTCAGTAAGAATCAGTAACAAATAAGTCTTTACTATGTCAGTAAGAGAAGCAGTTAGAATTATACGGGTGAACTCCACAACAAGGTCTTTCCATCATACAACTCCGCTATAAATGGTGACCCCGACGTGATCCATTTACATTATATAACACGCTATACATTTAATCAAGGTCATGGCAAAAAAGAAGCCTTTGATAAGATTTTCATTGCGTCCTTATGATTACCATTATTTCTGGTACTCACAACCGGTGCCTAACGTGTTTTCAAAGCCCCTTTTTTTTGATGTAGAAATCCTCTCGAATGTCGTGCCGGACTCTAACCGACAATAACTACTCGGTCCCTAGGAGCTTCGGGTTTCGAAGCCCCTAGTAAATATAAATACCACAAACGAATACTCATCTCAATACGGATCATAGCTTAAAATGCTTTACGCAGTGATCGTTTACTAAACACTGAAGAAACGGAACAACAAGCACTGCTTTCGGTTTTACTGTTTAATGGTCATATATATTATGTTTTAACATCCGAAATCACAGTTGTGAGTGAAGCTGAGAGACAAACAGATGAACGCTTCTAGTTATTTCTATCATTTGCACTTTTAAGAAAGGGCACAACTACAAGTCACTACAAGTTCACTTCTATATAATATTATAACGATAATAAAATAGGGGATGAGAACCCCACCACACATCCTCGACTCGTCAATCTTAACGCACAACGGTCAAATATAACCTCTACTAATTGTTACGGAGGAATGACCTCCTTCCCTCCTTTATTATCGTTCTACAATGCATTTCCACCATGTAACGCTAGGTTCAATAAGTTATTAATAGTATGTCAATCTGTACTTAGATGATTTTGGTTCCTGTAGATACACTTGCACGGGAAGTTTTAACTGAAATAAAAATTATTAAGTTTAGTCTTTGGTTGTAGTGTCTATTTAATTCTATTTAAAAATTGGGACAGACCAAGTTTAATTTAATTACAGTTGCCATTATTCAGGATGTGTAGCAAGTTCCACCAAGTGGCATAAATCAACAGTATAAACAGTTACTAGGTTACTTTCCCCTTCCATTGATTCTAAACTGAATATTTTTACATTATTAAAGAGGTATGGTTTGTAAGATTGTATGGGGTAATTTTTGGATCTACTAAATCAATTTTGAATATTGTTACACTGTTAGAATCCTCGCTGGTCTCACTATAGGGGATGCCGATAACCGTGAGAAGTGGAGGAGAAAAAGTAGGAAAGTTGACCTCGGGCGTCACGAGAAGCAACTGGGATAGACGCTCGGATTATGATGTTAGCATCCTCCACAGTAACATAAGCTACTTAGCCACTGCAGAGTAATATATCGCGGGAATAAATTCCTTTGAATAACGGGCACGGAAAAACTTCACAGTAAGATAGTATGTATGTATATGTAGCCTTGTTTATTCACTTGTCAGCAATAATTCCATTATTTTAAATGTTGTTGCCTATAAGTATTATGGAATAAAATAGCGAACTGAAACTTACTGAATCATACCAAAAATGGTAGAACAACATTCAGAGGGAAACACAAACAATAAAAGTCATTATGATCATATCAAATTGCAAACTTTTACTCCTGTTATATCTGCAACGCTTGCTTGATTACATAACTCGTGGAATACTCGCTCGTTTTCCCCAAAGCACTTATATGAGTGTATTAAATATATATCTCACGGTACTCGTGTACATTACGTTCGTGTTGAAATGCGTCAAGGCACCCTGGGAGCATTATTTCAAAGAGTTTGTGAACAGGGTTGTAAACCACTAACGACTGCCCGACCGCGGTAATGAATTCACTCTATACTCCAAACACCACCGCACATTTGAATGTAACGAGAAGGAAATATTTTGATATTTAGAAAACGTAGACAAATTCCACTAGTCAACTATTGTTCGGATAAGAAATACAACATACAATAATTATCTTCAGATGGTAAACATCACTAGGAGTTAGTAGGTAAGGTATAGGGTTATGTATGAGAGAGGTAATGATTTTCTATTAAATATAATGTAATCAAAATCCATGCCATGTGTTTCTTACTTAGCAAAGGAGGAATTTATACAATTAATATCTTTCTTTTGATAAATATCGTATCTAAAAATAAAATTGTGGTTATAAAATATAATACAGTAAACTTGGCTTAAAATCTGGCCAGCAAATTGTAATAATTTCAGCTTACCAACTATATTTAAATAAAGTGAATTTAAAATCGTCCCAATAGATTAGATTAATATTGTGACGGATTCCAAGACATTTTAATACTTCCTGGTATACGAGTTCGAGCTCGGTCTTTTTCAGATATATGTTATGTAAGGGTGGCATTCGGTACTTACTGGTGGCACTGTCACACCAGACGCCAATATTAAATATAAACTTTATAAGACAAACAACTAAATCGATTTCGTTGTATTCACTGTCGAGTAACAATTTAATCAGAGTGAATGTACAAAAAAATATTGGGTAGAAACTCAAATATAAATCATAGATGTTGAAACAGAACTGTCTCAATGTAGAAGCTTAGCTAGTAGTTATGAAAGTTATTAAGATAGATAAGTTATTTCATGCTCACGCCGTTCACTGTGGAGTTTATTTACGTACCTGCTGGAAGAAATTTACTATAAAATATTGATTGATGTCACCTTGCTCCGGATCTTGAGTACTTAATCTTTGCTAGTTTCTCAAAATACTGTTTACGGATTGGTATTCCTGCGGAAGCCACGCTTTTGAGTTTTTTAAAACAATGCGAATCGTGGAAGAAAGCGTTTTTGATTCTGAAAAAGAGATATATGTTAGTTAAGGATTTAAGCTAGTCAAAATGGCTTTCTGTTACAAAATCTAATAAACTTCACGTGATAGAAAAAACATCCCAAAGTTGCCCCCTTTGGAAATGTATTTTTAATGCCAATTCTAAAATACAGATAATTTTCTTGAAATTTTTATATACAACTATAGCTACTAAATATTTATAGACATAATGGCTTACTTTGACTATATACAGTGATTTTTATAGTACAAATGTTTAAATAATATCAGATTCGCGACGCTGAGGCCTGATCAGTCGCGCGCTGGCGCTTGCTGAGGTAGGACCTGTGTTAGGTTTTTTCGTTGCGCTCCCCTTGCTAATTTTTCGCAATGTCACAGTATATTTATAACTAACTATCTTCACGCTGTATCCCTGACGGGGTAGTCAGAGAGGACAGATCGCCAGGCTTCGCGATCCATGCATACTTCTTTCGCTTCTTCGAGAGTCATCAATCGCTTCGATACACGCACGTCTGGGTATCCGAGTACTTTTGACCTTTCCGTTTTTGAGCAATCTGCTCACGAGGTCTTCATATGTAAGTCTCGGCCTACCCTGACTCCTTCTACCCTTTACTTTTGAACAATATATATTCTTCGTCAATCGTTCCTCACTCATTCGTTGGACGTGTCCAAACCAACGGAGCACGCCCTTTTCCAGCTTAACGCTGACACTTACATTCAAACCTGCCATATTGCGTATCACTTCGTTACGTATTCGGTCGGCCAAGGTAACGCCGCACAATTTTCGAAGTGATCGCATCTCCACAGCATTCAATTTTCTTTCATGCATCTGCTGACATACCCAGGTTTCACTACCGTAAAGCAAAGTTGGCACTAGCACTGCGTTATGAATCGCCATTCGTGCTTCTTTTACGATGCTTTGTCGCTTTACTAACTGGGACAAAGCACAGTATATTTATGAGAGCAGTAAGCATTCCATCATCATCCGAGCGTCTGTCCCAGTTGCATCTCGCGACGCCCGGACTTAGCTTTATATAGTGTTTATTGTAATGTTACTTTTTTTACTTACTTTTTAGCTATTTTAATTAAATGTTTTATTATACGTTCTCTCAAATTATCTGCATGGCCATTGTCTGTAGCATTCCTATGCCTTTATATTTCAAAATATTTAGATTTTCTAGTGCTCTCTTATTAGTATTTTTATTTTTCTTAATGGCAATCGGTGTCAACATGTCACTGATGAATGTTGGTTTACCTTTTGTAATGTCAGATAATGACAAGCCTTGGTGTTATTTTTAATTCAGTGCTAGAGCTGCCAGTAGGTTAGGTTGTATAGGTATTAGACCGTGTTATAAATTAATATTCTTAAAATATGTTTAGAATAATATTTTTTAAATTATGAAATGCTAAACAATCTGTAAAAGAAGGGAGCCGGGGCCGACAAATTAGTCTACTTTTGGTGCTCGCCTTGGCAGGAGGTCCTGGAATAATAGCGCCGAGTGAGAGGGCTGTGCCCTATGAAATAATAACGTGGTTGTCTTCAGTGGCTTGTGAACTGCTGGTGCTGGTGGCTCTCAGCCCTCTGCCTGTCTTCAACTACCGCGACCTGCTTTTCCGAGGTCGGCGACGTGGAGGCCTGACTCAAGGCCCCTTCCTGGCGACGTGGAGGCCTGACTCGAGGCCCCCTTCTTGGCGACGTGGAGGCCTGACTCGAGGCCTAACTGATATCCTGCTCATTTAAAGAAACCTGCAAGACCTTCACTGTACCCCCGTTTTCCCTGGCATAAGGCCAGGGAAAACGGGGGTACATTTATATTTTAACATTTATTAAATTAACTTTACCTTTTTTTTTCTTTTACTTTTTCTTTTCTGGTGATAGTTATCTCCTAGACCTTACATTTTCCCCTCCCGGAAAATTGTAATGTTACAATATATATGAGAGTTATATACGGCAATGGACTCACCACCCATTACGTGGGACAGGAATACACATGGTGAAAAGTGGATATATACTAATATGTCTCTGCCGACTTTTCGGGGATAAGGCGTGATAGATAAATAAAATATATGAGAGTTTTAATATAAAAATAGTACCTACACTTCACAGAACCGTTAGAATTATCCCTGTAAGTAGTATAAAATCGAACTCGGTACCCACAGGTTAGAAGGCAGTTATATAACATCTTCTACTATGGCTGGCGTCAAATAGCTGACCGCTTTGTGGCATTTCCACCCAAGCGTTTTCGTGCTTTGGTAGGCAATTTAAATCAGTCCCGGTTGCCAGTAACATGGCAGTCGTTAAGTCTAGTTGAAGGCCTTATAATGAGCTGCTTGAAAATTTCAACAGCAGGTCGCCACAACGTGTGCATGTACACTTTAATTGCCTCTGCCACCAATCCGGCGACAAAAGGCGTGACTGATTAAGAAAAATATACAATAACTAATTTTAATATTCAAGTACCAGTAACTTGCCTGAAATTTATTAGTATAAAATTATTAAATAAACATCAATTAAAAACTATAATAATCAGTCAATTTAGCTTATGGGAGTCTACTGCGGGACGTAGGCCTCTCCCAATTTACGCCACAACACACGGTCCTGCGTCTTTTACTTTCAGTCCTTCCCTGCTATCTTTTCCAGGACGTTTAAAACTTTATAATTTAGCAAAATAGTATTTACGTTGAAATAGTCATCCGTTATCCAATTGAATCTGGCAGATAAAGTTACTACTACGTTTGTTATAAGGGGTAATAAAATGGCTGACTATTTGTAAAGCGACGTGCCGGTTATATTTTTACCGTCCGCATCGCAAAATAATACTTATTGAAAATTGTAGCTTGGAACTACAAACGTTAGTCATTCTTTCGACAAACTTACTATTAGCATAGTATAAGGAGAGAAAACCTGATGATCTTTCGGCTGTGCTATAAGTATGAAAACATCAGCCTTAGTGGTTTTTTCAACACCTATCCATTGATTTATTTATATAACAAAAGCTGTATTTTATTTAAAAGTAGTAATTTTATAAGAATATAATACACAAAAACAAATAAAACTACACATAAATAGCCACTACATACTTATCAAAATTTTGAACGCCTTTGCGCGAGAAAACCACGTGCACAGGAATCACGAGTTCCCTCACTCAGACGCTTAGAGCCGTGAAAAGATTATGTGCACTGAGACCCCGTGAACATAGTGCGATTTAAATAAAACGAATTCATATTGGGAGCCGAGATTTTTACTTGCGAACATTAGCAGCCTCATTATGATACTATAAACCCAAAAGTATGTTATAAATTTATTCATAGTAAAAACTATATGACTCGGAGTCAGCATAATATCCTTAAAAAGTTAATTGTGTTTCTCTTTGACATGGCCTTGTTTCTCATCGCAACACATCAATTGATCGATATTTCATTTGAGAACTATTTCTTAGTCTGGAGAATGTCTTGGCTACTGTTTACACGGATGAATATCTTAATTGCACGTAAAACACAATATTCCAATAGCCAGATTCCTCGCTAGCGTCCTCTAGTTATTAAAAAAATGGGTCTTGGAAAGACCAAGCACAGTTTTGGATGACAGGTGAGTTTGTTAATATATTTAAACAAATACAGGCATTGCAACAACCTACCGCTATCTGAATGGAGACATTTATGATTCTTTCGTACATAATTTTTCAACAGAAAATAAGTTTTATTGCTTTTATTAACTATCTAATAGATCTGTATGGTTACAGAACCATTCAGCGGAATTTTCAGCTATTTGAGACAAGTCGGATGACAATACATTTTCGGTAAATATAATACGTATGTGTTTCTGTAGTTTTTCAAAACTGTAAGTAATATATTTCTTTGAAAGCTCAATATAGACTATTATTGTATTAAAGACAATTTGTAATTTTCCTATTGTCCCTATTAATACCAAAGGTAAAAAGAAGGTTTATCACGACCATAGAACTAACCGTGTTAGTCCGTGATGGCTTCACTCTAGAAGATATCACGGACACCAGGTCTGAAAATAATATAAATAGTACGTCACTTGAAGAGCAATATTATTATTAAATATTTTTTTTACAACTAGTTGGTAAAAAGCCTAGGGATGTTTGCAACACCACGGGTGCTACCCGTGCTACACTGACTTTGCCAACCTTACAAAACCTTTCTTAGACCTCTTTTGAGAGGTCCACAATCCAAACGTACGTAGAAAGCTTCTGTTGGAACCTACCATAGGCTTATGTGATTGCTCCGGACGTTGTTCTATTCATATTAAAATCAGATTATGTACCAGATGACATACAATAAATAGGTACTGTGATTTTTTAAGCAATATTCTCGTAGTTACATTTGCAATTTACACACACATGGGACTACTGTGTAAAATGATTTGCATAAAGCATTTTCAAGCTTTATAGCCTCGCTCACGGCATTTGTAATGACTAAGGTGGCGTTATACGACGCCATTGCCACTGTAATTAGAGAGACTGTCGAATAAAAACATCATAAACGCTTTTAAACTTCCGTGAACTGAGCACTCGTTCGCCTTCAGTCTTTGTATGAGGAAAGTAAGTAGTACCAATTTGAAAAGTTTCATTTTTTATTTTTAAAGTAGTATTATAGCAGTAGTCTACATATTCATAGGTGGCTTAGGTCGTGATAATTTGTGTTTGAGATATTTGATTGACCAATATTTAATTGTGTTACCTACTATTCGGGACTAACTCGAAATATAGATGACTCTCGAATTTATTAACAGGCTTTGGACAAATGTATACTAAGCTTTAATATTTCTATTTCGTATAACACTAGTAGTTACTCTATTAAATAACTAGCTGACTCCCGGCTATGCGCGTGACATTCCTCGAATTGAAACCCCCTTCGCATACTAATTATTTCATCGTTTATTACTTTTACCATTATCTATGAAACTTTGCCTGATTTGTTGACATTCATGATCACTACTCTCCTCTTCCGGATAGTAGAGTAATGATATATAGACTTCTTCATAGCCTTCCTCGATGAATGGGCTCTTCATTAAAAATAGATTTTTTTCAATTCAATCCAGCAGTTCCTGAGATATTCGCGTTGGACCAAACAATCAAAATCATCAGCTTTATATATTAAAGAATAGAGTATAAATTAAATTACCTTTTGGACACTATCAGTCTTCACCAGGTTTTTGCATACGGACGTAGAAGGATCTTCTTCTATTTAATTTTTTTATGCATTATTATCCATTTTTGTCATAATAGTTAAAATTTTCAAGTCTCCAGCTCATTGATAAGTTGGTTTCACATCAGTTACAACTTTTCTGTTTTCCTCATCTTATCCTTTTAGATTTTTTCTTCTTTTTTTTACATTATCATCCACTTCTGAGCTGTTTAAGTTTTGAGTACATTCCAAATTTTAACACACCAGGAAGTTGGTTTATAATCAATTAAAAATATCCACCCGGATAGACATACAAGAACGTTAGAAAATAAAAATATGGTAAAAACAAAAGTTCACACCACCTAGTATCATAAATATCGGTTTATTGTTTTACTCACAAAACGAATACCTACTTCTTATATTATTTAACCCTTTTGTGGGTTAGTAATAAAATGCGGTCGAAAGTGGTAAATAATAATGTGGTTGCGTCGCGTCGTTGAGCTTGAACCCGCGCGACCAATAAATTGTTGTAATAGTACAATACGGTATCGTACTCATTTTGATATTTTATATTGATTAAAATAAAGGGACTATTTCTTGGATTGAGATCATTTTTTACTCGCGGGGCTACTGATAATTAGATCAAAATGTGAACTGTTATGATTATATAATAGCTATACTAGCTTGTAATCCTTCAAAGTGATTGATTGATTGAATTTGAACGTTTATGCCTGATTTTCCAATTCACGCCAGCCACAACCCATCCTGCGCTTTCCACATCCAATCACTCCCTCATTTTATCCATTATGGCTCCTTGCACTACTTTGAGGGTATAGAGTAGCCTCACCCTGTCTCGGCACCATAAGATATTAACTATCTAAGAAAAATTTGAGCCAGATCCGTTCAGCGGTTTGAGTTATGTGCATTTTTAAATATTAATCCGTTGTCAGTTGCCTTTTACATATATAGAGAGAAGATGTATTAAACTTGTAGTTATAGACTTTGTGTATGGTGGCGAAAGCGCCACATAAAATATCTACTCGTCAATAATCTACCGCGTCATATTTCACAGATTTAATAAACGTGAGATTATTTTAGGGTCTATGAGAGCAATAGGTCATCTTTGTGATGTTACATACCTATATATACTCCTACACTACTAGCGTTTATCAGAATCATTATGGAAATTACTAACTACAACTTCCGACTATTATGTTAGACCAAATTAACTACGTATGTGAATAGTCAATACCTATGTGTTCTCATATCCTTGTAAAGAAGCGCTCGTGGCCCCGCGGTCTCAGTGTTCGGTAAACGATCACTGAGGTACGCAACTTTCACTATGGCTGGTCGTCGGATGGGTGACCACTTTGTGGCATTTACATTTGCGAGCGTTTCCGTGCTTCGGAAGGCACGTTAAGCCGTTGGTCCCGGTTGCCAGTAAAATGGCAGTCGTTAAGCCTGGTTGAAAGCCTTATAGGCGGCTTAAAAAAAAAAAAAATCAACAGCAGGTAGCCACAACCTGCGTCTGTCTATTTCAACACGGCAATGGGCTCACCACCTATTACGTGGGACAGGAATCCACACGGTGAAAAGTGGGCATATAATATGCCTCTGCCACCCCTTCGGGGATAAGGCGTGATGGATATTTATTTTATATCCTTGTAAAGAATGTATGCGTCCTACATCCTACATACAAATATTCTACTAATATTATAAACTCGAAAGTTTTAAAGAATGTATGGATCTATGGATCGGGGTCTGAGGACGGCGGGTGGGCTACTCGCCGTCCTTACAGCAGCAGGTCTTAGACGATGGCGTGGCAACTACGCGTACGCCCTTCACTCACCCTCTTAATAAATTGAGATAGCACATGAATCCTCTCCAAAGAAGCGGGATAGCACCCGGACCCCCAAATGATGCCGTGTTGGCGGGTAAAGTCTGTTGGGAGCCCTGGGGCTATCCTGGGGCTCACCCGGGACTCTTGGCTATAGGCAGATGAAAGGGCACCGTGTCGTTTTAGTTGGTAGGAGTCCGGCATAGCATCCATTAGATCAAAAAAATGGGTGTATGGATGTTTGTTACTTTTTCACGCAAAAACTACGGAATGGAATAATTTTGATGAAACTACAATAATTATAGCTTTCCTACATATTAAAATAACAAATAGGCTACTTTTTATCCCGGGAAAAATTTCCTGTGGGAAACTTGTACGAGAATGGACGGAGCCACGGGCGTCAACTAGTATAAATATAATAAATATAAATGTTAAAAGTATAAATATGATCAAGATCCCAAAGACATCAAAGCTGAAAATCTATTCATAATGAAATTAAATTAATATCATTGAACGTTCACATAAAACCTTTAACTTAAATAGGTATAGCAAAATTCTAAAAACCTTTCTTTGAGGTTCTTCTATTATGTTGACGAGCAGTTTACGATTATGTTTTAGACAAAACATTAATAATGGCTTAAAATACTAACCAAAACATGACCCCAATTATCTTTATAACAATGACTGTTTTGTACATTGAATCTCGTGGCTGTACCAAAATTTGCATGACATTACCTAACACCAAACACGATTAGTTTTCGTGAACATTCCCGAGCGAAATTAGGTTTACTAGTTTTGAAATTTTATATTATGTATAATATTATGTATTATTTACTGATTTTTTAACGCTGGGCCATATTATCAACTTTCATTTCACGAGTATGTTACCTCTCCTGACGTAATGTTGTTTTATTTGGCCATATTAAATATATTCTTGTCCTTTTTGTCAGTGAAATAAAGTTCTATTGCCCAAATTATTAAGGCTGAAGTTAAACTAAAGTTAAAAGGGGTTTTTCTCCATTAAAATATCGTATAATGTTCACTAGCCGTGAAACGGAGTAGAACAGCCGTATCTCTGCTCACTACATAAATCAAATATAAATAAAGGACCTCATAAGCTGTCAACGTAATGCCATTCAAGCCAGGCCTGGGTGCGTAATATCGTCGAATAAATCATGTTCAGCTAAAATATGCCTCAATACTTACTGTTGAATACGAAATCACGTTTTACCATTTTAGTGTGAAAAAAGTAATTCAGAGAAAAAAAGAAAGGTTTATTTTGAGTAAAATTTTAGCATTATCGTCATTCTTTACATCTTTAAAATATTTTAGAGGATTAAATATGCGCTATTATTAACGATAAGCTTTAGATTTTGTTTATTAAATCATTGATGTGCCAACTAATATATTATATATTAGTTGGTTATACTTAAATGATTTCGAATAACGAAGCTAGTTGAATGAAATAATAATTTACCTACGTTTTTACACACTACATTTATTAGACATTTTCTTGTCTTTATGTTCCACGCACACTTTCATAATTGACTAAAGCAAAAAATATTAATATTGTTTCATAATATCAAGTTATAGCCGTAGAATACTAATAAGTCACATTTTAATACAAAATCGATAGCTGTCGAGTCGTTTTACAAGTCACTAGTAGCAACAGAATTATGATATAAAAAAAATCGTATTAAGCTTTGTAAATGTGTGCATGTGCGTGCAGGCGCGCAAACGCATGTAGTCCCATGCGGTGTTCGCAAATGCTCTCTCTCTCAAAATTAATCTCTCTCAAAAAAACTCTCTTAATTTATATCCACGTCACTGTAGGAAATTATTGAAAGAAAAACTATTGTAAGTGTTCCCGCTGAATCAGTGCTCTGTAAGCAATCACTCCGTTACGCAACTTTCGCTATGGCTGGTCACAAATGGGTGACCACTCTGTGGCATTAACATTTGCGAGTGTTTCCAAGCTTCGAAAGGCACGTTAAGCCGTTGGTCCCGGTTGCCGGTTACATTGCAGTCGTTAAGCCAAGTTGAAACCCTTACGGGTGGCTTGAAAAATTTCAACAGCATGTAGCCACAACTCCCGTCTGTCTAATTCAACACGGCAATAGACTCACCACCTATTACGTGGGACAGGAATATACACGGTGAAAAGTGGGCGTAAAACATGCTTTTGCCACCCCTTCGGGGATAAGCCATGATTGATTAACAAACTATTTCTTTAGTAGTCTGCATTTGGTTTTATAGTAACATCACGTTAGTTTTAAGGTTCCGTACGTCAAAAGAAAAAAACGGAACCCGTATGCATCACTTTGTTGTTGCTCCGTCTGTAATTTTTCTGTCCTTTTTCTCAAAAAAACGTTAAGCTATCAAGCTGAAATTTTGATCAAATACTTAGGTCTACTTTCCCCTCAAGCTGTGAAAAAATCAAAATTCTTAGCCAACGCAATCAAAAGATACAGCTGTTTATGCCGCAAGTTTCTATAAATTTTCGACACTTGCAAGAGAATGAAAAGGTCATATAGCTAACCATGCATTGTAGTCCAAAGTAAACATGTGTGCTTCAAAATAGAGTTGCAGTATTCCACTGGAATAAACATAAAGAATTTTTACTTAAGCTAAAGAAGTTTTAAATCAAAACAACATGGCGCGTAACCGAAAAACGAGACGAATTATTTTTACAGCTATAAATTTTTTCTCAACTTCGATAAAGAAGTTTCACTTGAAAAAACTTGTAATAATTTGAGATTGAACTTTTCGGTATATAACCGTTGTATTGTTGCAGGGCAATGGAAAAAAATATTGTCGCGTCAAGAGCGACACAGGGATTACGACGACGATGAAAGTTGTTTTCTATGCGGTTTAAATTTATTCTGTTCAAATATGAAAATTTTATTTGCGTAACATTTTGATGATAAAAAGGTTAACCATTAATTGGGTTAGCATCATGCCGAGCATTTTGGTCTGATGTCGCAGGTGCGCCAGAGGCTGAAACACGTTGTTTTATTAGCAAGGATATATACAACTCGTTTGTCAACGTAATTAATGTAGGCCTATGAATATATTTTGACAGAATAAGGAAAACTGTTAAGATTTAAAAACACATTTTAAAATATTGTTCAATATCATATTCATTTATGTTTTACAGATATTTACATGTATATATATAAATTTTAAAAATTAATTTCATTATAAACAAATATAATAATTTTTTTGTTAATTTTCTATAAAATCTGTTAATTGGTCCCAATCTATAAATTAATCCAGATCATAAATAGGCAATAAAAAAGCAATCACATGAATAATAACAATAATATATGAAATTGAATTAATGAAAATTCAATTTTATTAAGCTCTCAGAATGGATGTAAGACTGGGGCCCGTGGTACTAAAGAACTCCTTATTATTGATACGACTATTAGTCAACAGGTTCGTCGTAAACGGAGGGATTTGGCGACATCTTGGATAGATTATAAGAAGGCTTATGACTCCGTGCCACATCATGGCTCATGAGGGTGCTGGAGTTGTATAAGATTGATGCAACTCTATGCACCTTCTTGGAGACATGTATGGGGCAATGGCGTACGGTCCTTCGCTATCCAGGATGTCGAGAAATTCTGGGTGATGATGAACCTATAAAAATAAAGCGGGGTATTTTCCAGGGTGATAGTTTGAGTCCGTTGTGGTTTTGTCTAACACTTAACCCTCTAAGTACTATATTAGAGGGTGTAGGGCTAGGCTAAAATTTGCAGAGAAGTGGTCAAGTTATATCCCACCTCTTTTACATGGATGATTTGAAACTCTTTGCCTCCAACGATATTCTATTGAAAGTCTTACTAAAGGCAACCGAAAACTTTAGTAATTCTATCAAGATGGAGTTTGGTGTAGATAAATGTGCAATAATGCATGTTAAAAGAGGTAAGATTGTGGAATCTGAAGGGGTAGAAATTTCAGATTCCATAAAACTTGGATCTCTTTCTGCAAATGAAACCTACAAATATTTGGGTATGTCACAGGCATTAGGCATTGATGACAAGGGTATGAGACAATCGGTATTGGAGCGTTTCTTGGGCCGCCTGAAAAAGGTACTGAAAAGTCTTTTATCAGGCGGAAACAAGGTGCGCGCTTATAACGATTGGGTCATACCATTGTTAACCTACTCCTTTGGCATACTCAGATGGACTCAAACAGAGTTGGACACCCTTGATAGAAAAGTTCTAACTCTGCTTACTACGTACCGAATGCATCACCCACGTTCGTCTGTCATGAGGTTGTATATCCCGCGGAAGTTCAGAGGTCGAGGCTTCTTAAATGTTAAGACTCTCCACAACCGCGAGATATGCAACCTTAGGCAATATTTTCTGTCAGCGGACGTGGGTGTGCATCGGGATGTAGTAGCAGTAGACAATGGACTTACCCCGCTTAATCTGGCTAAAAAGAACTGGTGCAAACCTGTGATACTCACTACTGACGATCGCAAGGAGATATGGGGGAGCAAGGAGCTGCATGGACGATTTTTCCGGGCCCTATATGGGTCCGACGTAGATTTAACAGCATCTGTTTCCTGGCTACGGTTTGGTGACCTCTTTGGAGAAACTGAAGGTTTTGTCTGTGCAATTACAGACGAAGTAGTAATGACGA
Source organism: Thumatha senex (assembly GCA_948477245.1). Taxonomy (NCBI): domain Eukaryota; kingdom Metazoa; phylum Arthropoda; class Insecta; order Lepidoptera; family Erebidae; genus Thumatha; species Thumatha senex. The sequence goes on from OX419724.1 coordinate 28,096,093, forward strand.
ATAACTATCGGATGTATATTATAGTAGTCATTATTTGTCTCGTCTTGCTAACGGGGAGTATTTGCATAGACACAATCAAGTAGCCAGGATTGTCCATCAGCAACTAGCTCTTAAATATAAACTTGTGGAATTGGAGGTGCCCTATTACAGGTATGTACCCGACCCAGTTCTTGAGAATGGTCGTATCACTTTGTACTGGGATCGATCTATCATTACTGACAGGACTATTGTTGCCAATAAACCTGATATAGTGGTGATAGATCGATTAGAGCGTCACGCAATGATTGTTGATATTACCATCCCACATGACGAAAATCTCGTGAAAGCAGAAAAAGAGAAACAATTGAAATATTTAGACTTGGCTCAGCATGTGGGATGTGGATTCGGCAATCGTTGTCCCGATAGTCGTATCAGCACATGGGTTGATTGCCAAGAGCCTCGATCAACATCTTACGAGGCTCGCGTTAGGCAGTTGGGTCAAGGGCTTGATGCAGAAGGCAGTTCTCCTCGATACGGCACGCATTGTGAGGAGGTTCCTGTCTCTGGAACCATAACCACCGGTAGCTTGGTCCCTGTACCCGATACCGGTGGGCTACTATTTTTATATTTTTAAATGCATTTGTTTTTATAGTTATATTTAAAAATTTAATTTGTAAATAAAGAGAATATATGGATAATAATAATACAATAAAAAAAGAGCAAACGCTTCGATTTCAATTCAATTCTATGATATAGGGCGAAGACATATTCTTGAGTTACGCTCAATACTATTTACTTGGCGATATTCTCCCTTGTGAAAATCTCTTAGATGCTATCATAAATCGCTTCGGTTGACATAATAGCGTAAAGGGAGAGGTTTGGATTTATGCATGTTTGATTTACAGAGAGGTAAATGTTGTCATTTTCCCGACACATCTACCTACTAATATATGGTGTACTTACTTTTGGGAATATAAATTTTAAACGTAAGGAAGTATTTGATTAATGATTTATGTGTGAAATTGTTTCTTTTTCATTTTAGCAAACCCATTCTGATTTAAGATCATGTGATTTACAGCAAGAATCTTTAGATTTTCCAAGTTCATTTGAATCTGAAGTACGATAATTTAAAATGTTATTTTCTATAAAAAAAAAACATACCTCGAATCTGGACTAAACAAGAACGAAACGTGTAGTTTTAGGTAAGTTATAGGGTATAACCGACTGTACTATTATAGGCAACTGTTATTCCACGATTTAAGATCATGTGATTTACAGCAAGAATCTTTAGATTTTCCAAGTTCATTTGAATCTGAAGTACGATAATTTAAAATGTTATTTTCTAAAAAAAAATATACCTCGAATCTGGACTAAACAAGAACGAAACGTGTAGTTTTAGGTAAGTTATAGGGTATAACCGACTGTACTATTATAGGCAACTGTTATTCCACTGAAGTCAAACAAGCATGACGTTAAACATAACGTCATGCTTGTTTGTAATCAAAGAGTTCCTTTGTATGCTTCCGTAGATCTTTATCAAAACAGCACTTAATTTGAATGTGACCACCTTAAAGTACTAGTGGTCTGTGAACCATAGACTTCGGAGTAAATTGAGGAAAAAGACTAAATTTTTTTTGGTTAACGTGTTAGTGTTAAGTGCTCTTGCCAACCACTACGGGATCATTTCCCCTCCCTGCCTCTATTTCCCTCCCGATCGAAAAACTCCCTTGCTAAAAGTTTTTGGCTATATCAAGGTTTGTACATGCTAAGCTGCATGCAAATCCGATAAAAAATGCGACCTGTAGACAGAATGGACAGAGGAACGGACGAACGGTCGATAGCATTTTTCCTGAGGAGAAGAGATTAGACTTAAAACGGAGACTTTCGTCGGATCGCTTCGCTTGCTTCCTCAGTCAATGAAAAACTCATTTCTAAGGATAACTCAAACAGAACTAGTCAGATTTTGACTCGTTTTTTTACTCGGAAATTTCTCTTCTTAATTTCACACAAGCTTTAAAATAAAAATATAATGCCCTGCAATCCTCAGAAACTACTGATCTAGGATATTAATCCCCCGTTACTTAATTGTACACGAGCGTTAATCGTAAATTAGTACTTGACGATACTCTTCTATTTGTAAATCTCATAAACTCCCAAGAACTGGGTAAAAAAATTGTAAAATGACACTTACCGACTTCAGCAGATTCCTAACTAAACGTTTTCATTTTATGATTTAAGAGCTTATTTTGATAAAATGTACTCAGTCGGGTACAGTGTTGACTTTGAGTGTCATTTTTCACATGAATTTTGATAAATTTAGATGACAAATTACGAAAGGAGTAAATACAATTGATTTAGAATGTAATCAGATAACATCTCCTTGAGAATTTAATTAACCTAATGACTGCAATAGAGGGTTGACTATCAAATTTATTTGAGAGCTTCGTTTATTGCGATTCGGATTGGAGTTAGAATATCCAGACAGAACAGATTAACAATTTTCGAATTCTAAGGACAGCCTGTGTTCTAAATTCAAGACACGATTCAAATTAAGTGATAAAGCGTTGGAAGTACGCCGCCTGAGCCGAGTTGTCACCCGGTAATACCCAAAGAAGAGACGTGTCCCTTGGCCCATTAAGCAGAAATGCATTGCGACAATTTAGACGGAGAAAATTTCAAAAGCTTATCACGCAGACGAAGTGGCAATTATCTTGTAAATCATCGTTTGGAAGGATTCTTTCGAATATATGTATTTACCTGTTTGTCTCTCGTTTAAGTTAGTTAGTTTAGTTTAGAAGAATTTATTGCATTTGTATCATAATTTTAATTCATATGTTGTAAATTTTATGTAGGCACTTGTTATGCATTATATTGTGGGATTTTTTATTTGACATATACCATCATTGCTCCGCTACCTTGGGTAAGAGCGTGATGATTAGATACGAGTCACATTCACCAAAAAAAAAACTGACTCTGTGACATACTATACTTGTACTACAGTCGCTTATAGATAACTGTCGTTTCTATTTTTTGTATGAGAAAAGCTAAAGGGTTATCCTACAATTTGTAAAATTGTTTAAACTGACACTAAACATTTTGAAGCCTTATTTAGGCCAACGTGACTGAAAGATTACCGTGTTGTTGGCAACTGGCAACAACGGGTTACCATGCATTCGAAGAACAGAAATGTTCTTAAATTTAAATGCCATTAACAGTTACCCATCTCAGGACCGACTCTAGCGTAAGATGCTTAACGCAGTGATTGTTTACCAAATAACGACAAAAAAAAAACTAATGGATAACGAACGCTCCAAAAAATGATCAAAGAAAATCAAAATACAATATTAATAATGATGCACACGGTGAAATATGGGCATCTTATTTGCCTCGGTCACCGCTTGAGATTCCCCAAGGTGTGATTAAAAAAAAGGGTGTATATGATCATGCAAAATACTAAATAAACGCATGTAAAGCACTAAATCTTCTACCTAAAACGACAAACCATGGCTATTACACTATGCGAAGATGATATTTCATGCATAATACCTACTGGCGCTACAAGTACAACGTTGTTCTTGATATTATAGTGTGCTAAACACAAACACTGTTAACCCCATTAACACACACCATCCTTCATGTATAACGTTCCGTCTACTCGGCAACATCTCAATATTCTCAGTATATCTGACTGTTTAATAACAAAAGATGATCACACAAACAGCTCACGTATTGAGCAAGAAATTCATAATCGGCGATTGAACGCAACCCTAAGGAATTTGTAAGGGATAACGCGAAACCGGGAGGTGTTTATGATTTTATGATGCTACTTCATTCTCGGATATGATCGTACAATAACGATAAATTGTTACGACCTACTCTTAAGAGGAAAAAGTGTCGTCTAATTTTATAATAAATGAAATCTAATGATATTTTAGCTTGATAATGATTTCAATAAGGCCATTTCAATAAAAGTGAGCGTTTGGATTGAATTGGGAGAGGCCTAGGTCCAGTGGTGGACTGCCTTAAGCTGCATTGATTGAAGATTTGTTCCCAATGATAGTTATGTCACAGTAATGTTGAAATTATTTCAAGACGTCAGCAGGTAAGTGCTGCTAAGTTATCAGAGTTAAAGGCTGGTTGGATAGTATGTGGTATGCTAGGCTATAATCTTTTTCGTACATAGTTCCTGAAAACAGAAATTGCTGCACCTCCCTATATGTATTTGGAGAAGTTATGACTTAGTAACACTTTGTTTTACATACAATGGTTCTAGATAATGATTAAGGATATTTAATTGGTCGATAGAACAACGCATTTCATCTTGTTAAAGAATTTAAGTAATTCTGTTTATAATTATTGCCATCAACTGAATAATATTGTACTAAGATAGACAAAAATAAATAAAATAAATATCCATCACGCCTTATCCCCGAAGGGGTGGCAGAGGCATATTATATGCCCACTTTTCACCGTGTGGATTCCTGTCCCACGTAATAGGTGGTGAGCCCATTGCCGTGTTGAAATAGACAGAGACAGGTTGTGGCTACCTGCTGTTGAAATTTTTTAAGCCGCCTTTAAGGCCTTCAACCAGGCTTAACGACTGCCATTTTACTGGCAACCAGGACCAACGGCTTAACGTGCCTTCCGAAGCACGGAAACGCTCGCAAATGTAAATGCCACAAAGTGGTCACCCATCCGACGACCAGCCATAGTGAAAGTTGCGTACCTCAGTGATCGTTTACCGAACACTGAGACCGCGGGGCCACGAGCGCTTCAAATCTTACTAAGATTCAATCTTACTAAGATAGACAAACAAAAAAAACCTTATTAATATTATTTAAATAGTTAAACAGTGAAAACAAACCCATCTGTCATTCGTGCAACCTTTAAATGACATGTTCTCAAATTACTAAATCTATTAGTCAATTTTATTAGTGAAAACGATTATCGACTTGCCGGTCACGAAAATTGTAAGCGGTGACCCTGGTGAAAGGGGCGAGCGATGCGAGCACCGCCGAACAAGCAAGAGAGTTCACTTTAGTGTTCAGTTTTGTGACAGCCGCTAACGAAGCTGGTCGTCCGCGCAGCGTTGCCTCAATATTTATTACGTTAGCTTCGTCATATTTCAAATAGTCGCCTGAACTTGAATTGAAATGTTAATTAAAACAATTTGTGAGTAAAGTGCTTCCGCCATTAAAAGAAAGGATAAAGCTCTGTGATATGTGATGAAACTGTTTGTTTGAAAACTTCATGAGGATGTATGTCTTATGGGCAGTTGTAATCAGTTTACTAATAAAAGGTAAAATAATTACTATTTTTCTTTATTAATGTTGTATTATATTATAAATATGTTATACTTCGATTTAAGTCTAATTCTTCTGGAAGTGTTATTATAAATCTTATAAATGACTCTGATACCTTATTTTCTTACAATTCTTATTGTAAAAAAACATCACTTCGAATTGCATAATATATTTTTTTTATGCAGATGTAAACATTAAAGCAACTTAAAGCAAGCCGAGACAAAAATTTATTCATGGAGAGCCCTTAATATACGGCCTGGAATAATATAATTTGACTTTTAGAGACATCGTTAAAGAATAAGATGCTTTTGTATTTCTCGAGTGAATTGTCGTAAAAATTATGTACCTACTAAGTTTAATAATATGCATCACGAATGACTAAGCAACTACAAACATATTCCTTGCCATTTAAACATTTAAAAATAAAAGTCATTTATTTGAAAATAGAATTAGAAAGCAATATTGTGAAAAGCAATCTATCTAAGTAACTTCTAAACCAGTTCAAAATTAGAATTATAAGTAATTTAATTTACAGCTCGTAAAAATTTAAGCTGAGTAATTCAGGTATGAAATATGAAAATCACTTTAATGAAATTATTTTATATCTGAATGGCCTTCAAAAGGCTCCGAGACCGGTCGCTAAAAGCAAAATAAAGCCTTAAATAAACAAGCAGTGTCTTTCTTAAAATTTATAAGAAACCCTTTTCCAGTTTCACCCATAATCGATATTCAATTTATTAGGACCCGTTCTCTAACTTTTTTGTACCTACCGAATAATAAAAGTTTAAAATAATACCTTAGTAAACTTTTTCCCCAATTCGCATACTTAGTAACATTGCAAAAGCAATATAACAAATCAAACTTAGATAGATATTTTATTTAAGTTGTCTATGGGTATGTTCAGCAACTAATCAAATATGAATAATATCAAACTTTGCACCAAGGGTAAGGTCGAGGTATATCTACTTTAAATCTACGTTTCATTTGTTAGAATATATGGTTGCACGCAATAGGTGATGATACTATTGCCGTATTGGTGCAGACGGTTAAAGTCTAACGTGGCAATTAAATTACCAACTTTCTTTATAAAATTAATATATGATTAAATTACTGACTGCCAAGTGCCTGCTGAAGTGTATGTGGCTACATTGCTAAGATCTCTGGTTCAAATTTCGGGTCTGAACAAATATTTGTGTGATCCGCAAATGTTTATTTCGGAGATCGGGTAGTTTCTATGTATAAAATGTATATAGGTATTTAGAAATATATAAGTAAGTTATTCAGTTGTGTATATCCCATAGTATAAGCTTATATTAGCTTAATTTGGGTTTACAGCTTTGTGAGATAATGTCACAATTTTTTCAATAATTTATTTATAGAGGCAACAACACGCTGGTTCGTGTCCAGCTTTTTCTGTTTTAAATTTAGAATATTAGATGTTTATACAAGAAAATTTTGTGATTCTATTAAAAGTTTATATAATTATATAAACTCTTATAATATAATCTTCTCGTATAATAATGCGTCGTAGTGAAACATGCATACAGGTTACAGGTCAAGTCAGGTCAGTTTAAGTCGCTCAAAGTCGCCTACCATTCCATTTAGCTTCTGTGTAAATAATTGGGAAATTTTAGTGTATTCTATTTTTCGCCTCTATTTTCATCTGAGTAGTTGTGTTGTCTAAAGCTTATAGTATACAAAACGCAAAGAAATTAAGTATACGGGTCAGTTCTCCATTGTTCTCCATTCTCCTGTTTAATTTTTTTTTGCCCTAATAATGAATTCTGTTTATGGGTTATGTTAAAAACAAATATGACCAAAATGCACACGTTGAAATGTGGGCGTATAATATGCCTCTGCCACTCCTTCGGGGATAAAGGCGTGTTTGATGCACTTGAAAACAAAGCATCTTCATCTTCTTCTTAGCGTATTACTAGTTGCTTTCAACTCTACTTTACTTAGATTTGGAGTCTGAGGTCCACGTTAATTTGGCTGAGCTAAGAGTAGCTATCTATTTTTGGCATTGTTGGAAGTGATTGCTGTCTGACCTATAACCGCCTGTGTAGGTACCTGCAGGCTAACAACAAGGCAACGTCGCAAAAGTGTATATGGCAAAATAATATAAAAAGAAAAAAAGAATACATTTTATTACGTGAAAACATGCATAAAACATAAAATGGCAAAAAAAGTTAGATAACCTAATAGATAACCAGCCCGCATACTTTATTCCTTTGCGCTCTATACCTCATTTGAACTTAGGACTTCTTAGGTATAAGTGCATGTCTGATGGAACCCAGCTGTCACTTAAGAATCAGGCACTTAAAGTAAAGTATATAATCTTCATACACGTATAATTTGAACAATATTGTATTGATAGTTGATTCCTTACCCTTTTCCACTATCATATCAATATACTACCACACTTTTTTTTTAACTATCGGAAGAGATCACCATAGTCTATGGAAGTTTACAAAACCAATGGATGTTACTGTTACCGGAGCTGCTGACTTTCTGTATGAAATGAAACGGGCAGGGACTGATTGTGGACATTCGTTATGGAAAATTTTCAAGCTGCGCATAAGTTCTTCAACTTTGCTTAAGGACTACCTGTTACTGACAGCCAGGACCAAAACTCAGTGTGCATTCCGAAGCACAAAAACGTTCATTAATGGAAACGCCACAAACGGTCTTTCATCTCAGGACTGACCATTGGGCAGGATGCTTTTCGCAGTGATTATTTACAGTATACTAACCTAACGCGGCTAGAAAAAATAGGTTTTTCTTTTTATTTAAAGGCGGTATTTGATCGTTATTTGCGACTAATGGTTTTAAAATATTAAATCTGTTCTAAAAAAATTATTCGCCATACAAAGTCGCAACTTGTCTATTTTTTTAAAATTTCACAACTGCTTTTAATATACGTATAATGACAGATTAGGGCTGAAAAACACTTAATTTTTATTTGTTTTTTATAGAAATCTAAAATGAAAAAAAATGCCTTGATATGGCCATTGGTCATAAATACGAGTATATGTTTAAAGGTTATAAAAACAAAGAGTCCGTAATAGGCAGCCAAGAGTTTTATTTTTAATTCTTAAGCTGCAATTTATTTATATTGGCCTTTTAGTTAAATGTTATGTTAAAAATACACTTCAGATTGCCAGTGACATTATAACTTGACAGGTAAGTGATAAATAAATTTAAATAAGTTTATAGTACGCTCGGTTGCACATATATTATATAAAAGGTATTTAACGCCGTCGGAATTTACTATATCGAGATATATTGGAGTTTTGAGCTGCGAAGTATTTCTGAGCAATGTGAAGAGTTAGTACCTGAGGATGGCGAGTGGACTGCGCGCCGTTTTTACAAAAGACGGCTCTAGACGGTGGTGTGGCGTGAGAGCTACAGGTACCCCTTTGAAGAAGTGGTATAACACCTGAACCCTCAAAGAAGCGATATAACACTTGAACCCCCCAAAGAGGCAGGACTGCAGGCATTAACACTGAAGTTATGAGTACCCAGTCTTAGTAGACTGTGTTTATGACAAAGTGTTTGTTATAGTAGAGTTTAGACATACAACCACGCCTTTCATAATTGGTTTGTTCTTTTTTATCAAAAGCTGAAATGTAAACTGAGTCGTGACCAATAATTAACAATATTCATCAATTTGAAATGTGCTAAATATGCTCTCTCTTTTGATAACACAACAATCTTTTGATGAGATAACACAATACGCAATCATATTAGACTTCACGTAACCCACAACGACTGCACTATCAACAGCAATAATATTTCACTTTTTAAATTCTACACGAAATTTTGACATTATAGGGAACAGAAAAATACATACAAAACTAACTATCTTCACGCTTATTTCCCGGATCACACACATACAAACCGGTCAAAATCATAACCATCCAGTTTACTTCAAAGTAGTCGGGTAAATACATGGTCAATAATTTTTTTCCGAACCAAACCACTGCACCATATAATTTTTTTATTTTTTTTTACTATCTGGAGAAGGTTTTTATAATGAAAATGAAAATCCTATTTATTCCGTTCTGAAGCACTCGTAGCTTACTCGATGACTGCGATAAGCAACTCCCGCATTGGTTGGTCCTTGAATGGGTGACCGCTTTGTGGTATTTACATTTGCGAGCGTTTTTGTGTTTCGAAAAGCACGTTAACCCGTTGGTCCCGCTTGCCAGTTACATGGTAATCGTTAAACCAAGGTGAAGGCCTTAGGGGCAGCTTGACAAATTTCAACAGCGGGTCGTCACAACCTGCGCCTGTCTATAATTTCATCACGGCATTGATCTCACCACACACATCACACGGGATAAAATTGTAAATTGTGAAATATGGGAGTATAGTCTGCTTCTTCCTACCCCTTCGGGAATGAAGGTATGAAGGCAATATGTATGATGTATGTAATCTGTTACTAATTAATATTGTAAAAAATGCCCTAAACGAAACCGGGGTGAGCAGTAAGTTATCAATAAAAACGCCATTTGTTTTACTTAACAGTTATAAATGTCGAATGGCATGGGTTTTCGATTAACCATGTGTAGGAAATAGCTCCCAACTGACCAATTTGTTTTAAATTCGAAAAATCAATTTCACTTCGCTGAAAGCTGGGTATCCCCTGTTGGGGTAGCTTTGAAACTCCTAAGCTCGTAATATGTTTATGTTAGAATTTAAAATGTTTGGGTGATTTTACATTTTGTGTTGTCATTCATTTATTTAAGGATACGGAGATTTTTTTTTAAATTAACTACATCCTTAAATTGGGTTAGAAACGAAAGATAGACTTTAAAATTTGTCGAAAAGTTTTGGCATTTACATGGTATTTCACAAATTTTGACACATGAAATGTCAATTGAAGCGTCTTAGTCGTCTATCATATTCAAGACAAGTTGATGCCCGCGGCTTCACGCTCGTAATGAAACTTTTCCGTTCCCTTTTCCCACAGGATCTTTTTCCAGGAACAAAGAGTAGCTAATATTTTTTTATATTTGGCATGTCAAAATGTCCTCACCCGCCTAATGGCATATGCAAAGACGACGACCCGTGATTGAAGGTCGCTATCGTAACCTACAGGTCTCAATAAAATGTCAATTGAAGCGTCTTGTTTGTCTATTTATATCCTTTCTGGGGACCCAGACTATCTTTACACCAAATTTAATTTAAATCAGTTCAGTTACTTTTCCATTTATAATATTAGTTTATAATATAAGGATATTGCCAAAGAGCAAATAAAGTCCGGTATAAAAAAAAACCGAGTCAAAAACGAGTCGGACTTACTCACTGAGGGTTGCAGGTAAATTTATAGGTACATAAATTATTATATAACAAATAGTTCAGCAACCCAGTCTACCAGGTAACAATATTTTTATGATTAGATTACTAGTATAGTTTTACTTTTAATATAAGACAGTTTTACTTACCGAATTTCATAATTCTAGGTCAATAGAATAGTCTTACCTTACACTGTTCGCGGCATAACCTTAGAGTTTATTTTTGACTGATTGACAGAAAAGTAGACCAAATTAACTATCTTCACGCTGTATCCCTGACGGAGTAGTCAAAGAGGACAGATCCATGTAGGTATACATGGATCTGTCCTCTTTTGTCTTTCTGTTCCGCTTCCTGCAGATTCATTAATCGCCTCATACATGCACGTCTGGGTATCTGAGTACTTTTGACCTATCCGTTATTGAACAATCTGCTCACGCGGTCTTCATATGAAGGCCTCGGACTACCCTGACTCCTTCTATTTTCACACAATATATCGTCAATTGTTCCTCACTTATTCGTTGGACGTATCCAAACCAACGGAGCACGCCCTTTTCCAGCTTAACACTGACAGTTTTATTTAAACCTACCATATTGCGTATCACTTCGTTACGTATTCGGTCAGTCAAGGTTTACTAATTGAAACAAAACAATGTTAACTTTGTTTCCGGCAGCTACTCGCCGTTCTACATCTGAATCACATCTTCTGTCCGCGCTTAACATACTCCCTAAATACACAACATCATTCACTTGCTCTAGACGTTACTGGTTTACTTAAATCTTGTACTTAATTCTTACGTCATCTCTTTCAAATACTAGAACCTTATTTTTCTAGAATTCAAGCAATTTTTTTTTGTTGATCTGTATATTTTACCCTTAGACCATTTAACTAAGTTACCATAGTTTAGAGTGAGTGCGAGCACATACTTTCTTTCTCTCTTTTCATCATGTTCTCATTTTCCACAGTACATAGAATTTAACAAGTTTTACTTCCACTATGCACACTCAATTTTTTTGCCAATCTACATATATGTAACAATAGTTCAGAGCGAAAAAGTCTCTCCTAACTTAAAACGTTCACTTATGCAGCGAAAGAAATTAAAATTCCCCGTACTTTTCATAATGATAATTAAGAGCATGTAATGCATTATGGCTTTCGGGTCTTTTTAGCGTAATATCAAAACCTTGTCCCACCTCTCGACGTTTCAACTATATTGCAATAGCCCTGGTCACGAATAGAGTAAGTCTACTCGTGACCACGGGTATAATGCATAGTGCATGTCGTGTGAGTTTAACAATATTAAGAACATGTTGCTATTGCTAGTTATAAGTTCTACGTAGCAATAAAAAAACTCTCGTAGCTGTAGAACCATTAGCTTAGCAACCGTAGCTGTTGTCAGATATATAGCAGAAAATTCAAGTCCAGTGACTACTAGGAACTGACAGTTTTACATTCCACTTACCCATAGAAACTATGGTAGTTAACTAGAGACTTACAACCAATCCAAGTAGTTGTAAGCATTATTGTAAATATAAATTCTACGTAGCATTTATACTCTCGTAGCAATCAACCTAATGCGTAGCAACTCACAACGAGAAACAGGCGTATACGGGCGTAGTCGTAGAGCAAAAAAACTTTGTTATAGGATAAAATATAAACTGCTATTGTATTGTGAGATATATGTTCATTACACAATTTTGTTGATTTGAAACTAATAAGTAAAGAACAATACTTATATTGCATTAATTTTCACTAGTTCCATTAAAAAAGATTGACAGTTTAATTTATTTGACTATTTTAGCGACTCTAATCCTTGATTGAAATTACGTGTTTTTCATTTCAAATTAATACATTAATGACTTCTATTATTGATCCTGAATGCAAAATCTTTCGTTCCCTAACTATTTTTAATTCACAGAACATATAATTAAATTAATAAATAAATAATGTGGGACATTTCTGGCATGCATATAAGAGTACCTAGAAAAGAAACTAAAAAGATATCTGCCCAAATTTAAAATTTCCAGTCCTAGTTTAGACTGTGATTTAATGAGTCAGTCATTCAGGTCATATAATTTAATGTACTTAGGACTAGCTTTTACTTCATTTTGATTCGCCTTTACATTTCTTTAAATAGGGATTTCTTTAAAGTTTTTATGCGGGAAATTTATGATTTTCATGATACGAGTACTTTCCTTTTTTACGGAGACGGAGGATCTATTCTTCTTTCTCTAAGCCCCACGACGGCCCACATATGCAATGCAAGAAAGCCCCAATAATGCATAGCGACTTCTGGAGTCCTCTATGCCATACTCCATGACTATAACATATCTCTGCATGATTATAATATTATAACTATCTACGTGTATGCGAATTTAATCTAACCTCTATGAGTTGTACGTTAAGACGTTAGTCAGGTTTTAAATATTACGATGGATTATAGATTACAAATTGTTTCTTTATAATTTCGGCAAGACTTCATTTAAACCACTGAAACTGCCATGAAGTTGGGATGTTTAACGATAAACCACGAAAACTTATGACGCTTGGGCCTTCCCCTGAAAGTTAAGTTGTCCTCCGGAAAACCAACTTAATTAAGGGAAATATGAGAGCCAGGGGGAAACAATTTTGTGTTAGTCTGAGCGCATCTGAATCTATATTAACTCAAGTATTTTATTTAGTTCAGTTGTTAACACAATAATGCTTTTTGTAGTCAATGAACTACTAAGAGCAAGTTTTTGACGATAAATGAATGAATGTGTGTAAGGATTTTGTTAAAAACTTACTTTTATTTATAAAAACTGAACAATTTTAGCCTTTACATCAGAATAATATATATGCTATAAATTTATAGTACAAGTTCTGTGTAAATTGGTCAGAATAAAACCTGCAATATTTAATAAGTCTGTATTTAGTAAAACCGTTGTTAGATATAGCTTTGACGAATGTCCTGGGCAACATATTATAGTATTACGGTTTTATCCATATATCCCAGAAAATTATCTTATTCTCATAGGAACACACATTCATGGGGAATCAAAAAAAGTTTGCGTGAGCTAAGCGGGGCCCTCGAGTAAATATCTCTGAAGAAGTTGTTTGGTATAAGTGGGTACAGACATATGGACAATAAAATGTACCTAATGAAACGTTATCCGTATAGTAATCCAAAAGAGTAAATAAGTAAAATGATACTGTACACCAATGTGAATAATATCAAGAAAGAAATACTGAGTGAATAAGGGTGCCAACTCGAGCTTCCAAGAAGGCCCAATTGTCAAACCACATGCTTACGTTTAATCGTATACGATTTATCATATTGTGTAAACTCATAACTTCTGAGTTGATACTGTGTACATGAAAAAGGTCATTTCTTTAACCACGCGTGGGGGCGATCAGACGCGTTGTTGTAATCGATAATCTTGGTACAAAAAGTAAACGCCTAGTTCCGCCGTAACTCGTAAGCCAAAGTGAAGAGAATCATAAACTTCGAGTAAATGCTATTTGTTAGGCTTTTAAGAGTAGGTTGAAACTGAACGACTCTGAGTAAAGAGAGAATTATGTTATTATTTATTTATTTTCAATTAATACTTTTTTTTTGTTTCAAATTCCAATTTTTTCAATTCTATTTCTTATTCTTTTTTTTTTAATTCGCACATCCAGTTTTGGACATACACACCTGCCGGTATTTGATTGAAATCAATCGTAGACTATCGAAAATAATCTATTTAAAATATACAAGTTAATGGTTAATTAATAGTCAAATAGTTTTAATTTCAATGGAAAGGTCACAAATACTCGTAAACTCAGGAAGCGAATGAAGTATACACGGATCGTGATACCCTGGCGGTTTTTCCTATCACATTACCCCGTCAGGGATACAGCGTGATTATAAATAAAATAAACTAGTGGTCTCTAATTCTTTCCATAGCTCATGGTCAAAATTTTATTTTAGTTTATTTAATCGAATATACATAGTCGCTTTGAAGCACATTAAAGCATTATTCTTCACGCATTTGAGTTCACACAAATATATAATAAATATTTTTATCTACTCTGATACTATAATACAACGATTATAAAACTGATAACAAAATTCTTATGACAAACATTACGTACAGGCCAAAAATAATAAAAATAAAAGTTTAATTACGATACAGGTCTTGTACGGACGCCTGTATCATAATATAACTTTTTAATCATAACGATACACCTATACAACCTCCAGCTGGACCAAGAAGGTAGAACCTCTAATTGAAAAAAAAGGTTTCAATCATTGGTTTCAATGAACGAGTCCGCGACGCAAGCGCGCATGCGCAATCAATGTTTGCGCCTTGGCGCCAACATTTGACATTAAAAAAAAAACCTAACCTAACCACTCCGGGAGTGCCGACAGAAGTGAAAACTCAATTTATTAATAATTTATTTATCTAGACGCGTTGGTACATGCATATATGCACACACTATAGCTGCGTATCGTAACGGGGTGTAGCGAGTCCAGAGATTTATCTCATCTAAAAAATTGCGTACCGCGCTAAAAGAAGTTTTTCCTTCAAAAATTGACCGGGATCGACGTTAATGATGATGATGATGAAAAATAAATCTACACTGAAAGACTCCTAATTGAATACACAGCATTATTTAATAAGACCTGTAGATGACCGGAATCAACGTTAGATGATGATGATGATAATGGTCGCGAGTCCAGAGATTTTATCTCATCTAAAAATAAGCGTACCGCGCTAAAAGAAGTTTTTCCTTCAAAAATTGACCGGGATCGACGTAAAGATGATGATGATAAAAAATAATTCTACACTGAAAGAGTCCTAATTGATTACACAGCATTATTTAATAAGACCTGTAGATGACCGGAATCAACGTTAGATGATGATGATGATTATGGTCGCGAGTCCAGAGATTTTATCTCATCTAAAAATATGCGTACCGCGCTAAAAGAAGTTTTTCCTTCAAAAATTGACCGGGATCGACGTAAAGATGATGATGATAAAAAATAATTCTACACTGAAAGAGTCCTAATTGATTACACAGCATTATTTAATAAGACCTGTAGATGACCGGAATCAACGTTTGATGATGATGATGATTATGGTCGCGAGTCCAGAGATTTTATCTCATCTAAAAATATGCGTACCGCGCTAAAAGAAGTTTTTCCTTCAAAAATTGACCGGGATCGACGTAAAGATGATGAAAATCTTACGCTTTTTCGATCAGGACACGTGTCCTGACGCCACGTGTCCTGACGCGAGTTTAAGATTTTATACCCATTACAGAATATTATATTTAAAGTGCTCAACGCCGCTAAAGAAGTTTTCACTTCAAAAAAATTGTTGTTATATTCATCATTTTATTTGCAATATTGTTTTACGTATTATAGTATGAGAGTAGATAAAGTAGTGTATGACACTGTACATAACTTGGTCTTATAACACTCGTGTGATAAGAACCCTTATTATGCAACAGTATCATAAACTACTATTATTATACAAACTAAATTAATGACATAGACATAGACATATTATTACGCCTTTATCCCCAAAGGGGTATGCAGAGGCATATACTATATGCCCACATTTCACCGTATGCATTTTTGTCCAACGTTACAGGTGGTGAATCCATTGCCCAACTAAATAAATGTTAAAGTTTTTAAAAGTTAATGACCTTATTTTGTCAAATTAATAATAGGTATTCAACGATTCTATTATTGACATAGTTTTGACAATAATAAATATAGACATTAATCTATTAATCGAATAGATTATTGCTATCAACTTTAAAACAATTTATCAGAACAATTATTGTACTTTGATGTGACCTTGTTAATTTTGTCGGATTCAAGCACGAGCAAAGTTTTAATTTGATAAAGAGTGCTTAGAACCACGATACTTAGATGTCTGCAGTGCAGGCATGTAATAACAGTAAGAAAGCTTGTGAACGAGCACGACAACTTGCTACAACGCCCACTAATTAACCAACTTTAAACAATAAAATTACCTTCGTGACGTCTTCGTATCACTAACTTGACGGCGAGAGTTTCACAGATTAAACAGCAGAAGTTTGTTAAGGTTTAACAAGATTTTGCTTCTGTTATTCCCGAATGATTGTTGTAAAGTCCACTTTGCTAACCTCTAGAGAAATGAGATGCGATGGATACATTTGCAAACTGAATGCTGGTTACTTTTTTACAGATTTAAAATACTTTTCTCAAGCAAGCTGGTAATATTTAGATGTTTTTATTTTTTAATTGGAACTCTTATCTAAGAAAATTTACATTTTAACATACACCCCGCAGTTTCACCAGCCTACAACTAGTGAAATTCATGTTATATTTTTTTTTGGTCTAATTTGTGACTGAAAACAATTTCCACTTTAAATTTTAAACTTGGAAAAAGTTAGCAAACTAATTGCTTTTCAAAATGGTTTCTAATTCCTGTTATAAATAATTCGTACACCCGTTTCAAGCCGGATCAAACAAACAGACAGACAGTGAAAGTTATTCAAATTCCTTGCGTTACGCCCTAGTTAGCCGTTACAATACTTAGTGAAATATTGTTGGGTTAGATTTTTTTTAATTTACTTGAATACGTAGGAAGCCTTACTCTATAATGAAAGTGTATTTCTTTGAAGCGCAATTTAATAGTATAATAAATAAGACGTTTGTGGGTATTAATTAAGTAAGTACCTACATTTAGGATTTACTTTGATTTGTCTAATATATTGATACTTCTTCGGCCGTACTTATATTTACTGAACACTGTTATAGTTCACAGTGTAGCGCGGCGAGAGCCGTTGCACGTATCGCGATGAGTTCGGAACTTGTCCCAAATGAACTACTGGCGTTCCTGCAGCAGAAGCTGGATGTGATGGACGAGCTGTCCGCTATCCAGATCTGTGCTTCGAGCTTTAGTCAGGAGGATATAGCTGCATCCAAGCGGCTATTATATGGTGCTCTCAACAAGAGCGACCAGATGGTGTCCCGCCGGCGTGACGGGACAAGGAAATGTTTACAGGACATCATCACGCTGCTTAAGGAGACCGATCCGGACGACGTGCCTACGTTTGTGGCGAAGGACTCGCAGAAGCTTCCTCCCATCACCTTCGACCACGTCGATGTTACCTGCCTCTTAAAGGACATAGTGTCCTTAAAAGCAAGCTTGGCGGACGTTCATATAAAGTTGGCAAAAACCGAGGATGTCGTAAATTTGCGTAAAGAACTCGTTGCTTTGCGTGATACTACAGCGATATCTAGGTCACCACCTAATGCGAACGTAAACAAACGTCGAGGAGCTGACCTCAACTTGAGTTTCGCGTCAGCAGTTTTGACGCTGTCACCGTCACCGAGTGCTGACCGCGTCGCTTGCGCAACCAGTGAGCCCCGCACTCCCGTACCCACCCCTGAGGCTGTTACTTGTGAAGCTGTTCGAGCTCCACGCCCCGCACCGCTGCCCGTTCCTGCAGCTCAGGTGAAACTTCAAACACCTCGACAAAGTTTCGCTAACGTCACTAAGAGCGCTCCGACCGCTCCACCGAAGCCACTACCAGAGAAGGTTGCAAACTTGACTGCTGATGGTTTTGTGATGGTGCAAAATAGGAAGCGCCGTCCGCGAACCGTAATGAACCGTTGCGGCAGTCCACCTTAGCGCTGCGTGCCGCAATACCGACCACACCGGTGTACGTCTCATGCCTACACTTCACTACTAAGGCGGAGAACATCGTGGAGTACGTGCGCAAGAAGATGAACTACACGGTGAGAGTGCAGCAGTTGGAGTCAAGCCGGAACGTCAGTTTCCTGTCGTTCGTGCTACGAGCTATGTACTGCTGGAGCACTTTTGGCCACAGGGCGTTTTGTTCCGTCGCTTCAGCGGACCGTTACCACCGGATCGCAAAAAGACATAGTGCGACAGTGAAGTGATACTAATATTACTATTAAGATTTTATATACTAACACAGTGTGATGTATTTATACGAGTATGTATTCTTAGTTTTAACGTACTCGTATTTATCTATGGGCCGTAGAATAAGTTAATAACATCTGTTACTTTTCTAATGTTGCCTGAAATAAATGAATATTATTATTATTATTATAAAACAGAATTTCATCCTTTTTCAAAGTAAAATTAACAGACTTGTAGTGGACACAGCAAAACAAAAACTTATTACAGAAAAATTATTTTTAAATTATATTTTGGAACTAAGTTCATCCTGCTTACGGATACTGTGATGTAACGAAATGCTTTATGCTGTGTGTATGTGTGAGTGTATTAAGACTAAAGCAAATTAAATTTTCTATTTTTATTTAGATACATATTCAATTACGTTCAATATTTCACGAAGTCTTCGGTAGTAAAGTGGTCAGTATCTCCGCATGTCACACGGGAGACAGGGGTTCGTTGCGCCGCGAATAAATTCTTATTATGTTTTTTTTTTCTTATACTATTCTCTCGATATGCTATTTTTTTAACAATAAAGTGATTTATTAGTTTATATTTTATTTATTTTTAAACGTAAGTACTTGGTTCCTAACTGCATTTTTTTTTATATAAGTACCATATAAACTTTAATATATGCTTGTAATGAAAAGTTAATTTGAAATGACAAAACGATATCTCAATTTCATTTATCTGATTAGATTTAACGTTTAGCACTATTACAATGATTTCAACACTCCGCAGATAAGAATAAGTTGAATAATTTACGTAAGCTACACATCGTACCGTACAAGTTGTAAACTGTGTCAACTAAGGGTATTATGTTGGACAAGTCAATTGACAGCTAACCTGTTTGTCATTGTCTAACTTTTCCGTACCTTACACGTTTTATATCAGCCTCACACAAATGATTTTAAAACACACAAATGCAATGCACAGAACATATTTTGCGTGACGGTTTTAAAATGATTGAAAGAAACTTGGGGAATTGATTAAAAAGAAATACTTTCTTTTACATGTAGTTTTATTTCGATGTTGATGTTTCATAGGACTTATTGCTCATTAGGTGAGCCCCGTATTCACCCGTGGGACCCCTTTAAAACTCCTTATCACCCATTTAATCTTGTCGCTTATTAATTACGAATAAAATTTTGATCGATTTCTTGACATTTATTATTACTGCTTCGCTCTCCTAGGTATTTCGTAATTATATATAACCTTAGTGTTGCTTGATGAATGGGCTATCCAACACAACAATATTTTTTTAACTTGAACTAGTAGTTTCTAAAATTAGGGCATTGTACTAAACATTTTAGGTTTCTTATTTTTTAAATTTATAATAAATAAATAAACATATGAGGTTTTAATAAATTTCTTCACGCTGCACCCCTGACGGGGTAGTAGAACGAAAAACGTTAAAAATTTATTTTTCTATGTTTTTAAGCAATAATATAAAATTAACATTTTATATCACTTCGTTATAACAGCCCTGTTAATATAAAAGTTTAATATCTCAATAGGTAAGATGCGTTCCTTTATCCCATAACACCAAGCTAAACTACAAACGTGTATGTAGCAATAACCATTATGCTCGTAGTTATGAACTGGCAGACTGCCACTACATACGCGTTACAACTTTCAGACGACTACGTGATAGCACGTTTCACTACCTGCAATCGGATTATGCTTACATAGCAAGAGAATAGCTATATTAAAACCTAATAAAGAAGGGCGTATTGAGTAATGACACGCGATATTACATTGATACATAAAGTCACTTGACTTTAGACTTGTAGAACGATAATGAAGCGTTCGAAGCCCCCTTAACTTATTACTTCGTAAATTAAATTAGTAAATAACATAGTAAATTATCACTTCGTTAAGCATCTTTTGCTATGGGTGACCGCTTCTTGGCATTTCCATTTGGGATACTTAAGAGTATCTTGGAGGAGTTGTGCAGGGTCAGTAGCGCTAGTGTAGTACCTATGGTGTTGTAAACATCTATAGGTTATGGTGACCACATTTGTCTATCACCTCAGCGGTATAAAACAAAAGCAAGACTGAATAAAAAATTTTTTTTCTTATTTCATTTCAAGAAATATCCATTTTTAATACCTTTTTGTAAATATTAGTTCTATTTAAACAAATCACTATATTTTATAAAACTAATTAACTATTTTTATGCTGTATCCCTGACGGGGTAGTCATATATATATAAGTTTGAATTTATCACAAAAAAAGACACACTTTAGAAGAAATAGTTGCATAAAATGTTCCCCTAACTTACTAGTATAATTACGTGGTACTACTAGCCAGATTTTGTGTTAGTTTAGGACACTTTAAGGGTCGATCGCGGTAAGTCCTTTTCGAATAGTACTATAATTATTTAAATTCAAGTATCCGATACCAAATATTGACACACTTCCGTCTAAATCTATTGAAATTGGTGCCCAGTTCTCTCAACTCAGTGTCCCACAATATTTAACTTACTCTATTTTTTAGAGATTAACAGAGCAATCCAATCATGTAGAACACGCTCTACTTACGTGTTTTTTCAATTTAGCTCTCTATATCCAATAGTGCTGCTGCTAGGATTCTATCGATACATAAGTTTAGTAAGTATAAAACTGATGGAATTTAAATTTTAAAAATGTTTGTTAATCTAAAACACGAACATATATATACACTTCGGATATACTAAGCAAACATAATATATTTCTTATTAGAAAACTATTTCACTTATACTGTTTCTCATTAATGAAGAAAAAACAAAACATTTTTTTTTCATGTGACCAATAATTTGCACAAGCTTTTTCAACAAACTTAACCATTTATGAATACCCATAACAAGCTGTAGGTAAGTATTTTATAAATGAAAAAAATATTAAATGACTTAAGCAAACCTCAGGCTCTGAAACGAGGCTTTCGAATTCAAGTGGATTAACGTTGGCATGATGATGGTCTATATGAAATTATGATGAATTCATATGAATTTAAAATTGTGTTGGCTGTTGTAATTTACTTTTATATTATGGTAATGTCTTCTATAATCATTTATTGGGGATAAAATATCCATCACGTCTTATCCCCGAAGGGGTGGCAGAGGCATATTAAATGCCCACTTTTCACCGTGTGGATTCCTGTCCCGCGTAATAGGTGGTGAGCCCATTGCCGTGTTGAAATAGACAGACGCAGGTTGTGACTACCTGCTGTTGAAATTTTTCAAGCCGCCCATAAGGCCTTCAACCAGGCTTAACGACTGCTATTATTGGCGATGGATCAAAATGTATTTATTACCCTTATTTTTATTTTATCTATCTGACAATTCAATCATATTTATGATATATCGGGTCTCATTCGCGAGTACTAGTACTATCCATTGGTGCAAATAGTATGATAACCAGTGCTGCAGTTTTTAAGTTTATCGCGAACACACTGACGCCGCGGAGGACTTAATTTTATAATATGTAGTGATAGTGAGTTTGCTTTATTGCTTTTTCCATTGTTACAGAATCACTGCTATTGAAGATTGTGCGGGTCTCAGTACCCACATACAAGGTGAGGTCACAGCCAGCCCAGCTAGAATGCGACTACGAACTAGGCGAAGATATTCTATATTCCGTAAAATGGTACAGGGACAACGAAGAGTTCTACCGCTTCATGCCAAAGTTCGATCCACCGAAACATGCGTACAAATTAGAAGGAATCAAAGTTGATGTAAGTATTATATGAAATTCTAAGAATGGTATATTTAGTAAGTACTTGTACTTAGCTGTACCCCACTTCTACGACATATTTCTTCTTATCAAAAAGCGGCCAAGTGCGAGTCGGACTTCCCCATGAAGGGTTCCGTGGCAGCAAGTAATTGAATGAAAGGTAAATTGCGGTTTACGATTTAAGACATATTAAGAAAAAACTACTTACTAGATCTTGTTCAAACCAATTTTCGGAGGAAGCTTTTAGTTTTATCATTCTCTTATTATTAGATGTTACGCACATTTTACCACTTTGGAAGTGACTCTCGCGCAAACTATTCATTTTAGAAAAAAAAATATTGGAAACCTCAATATCATTTTAGAAGAACTAACCCATACGGGTTAGATAAAAAAAAAATGATTTTCAGTTCTTAGTATGGGGAACCCCCAAAATTTGTTTTTTCTATTTTTGCATGAAAATCTTAATGCGGTTCACATAATACATCTACTTACCAAATTTAAACAGTTCTTATAGTTTCGGAGAAAAGTGGATAGTATAGATATCAATAAGGGTTCAATTTTTTGCCATTTAATGCAAGAAGACTTTTCAAGTCGCATTATATATAAACAAAACAGATAAAAGATTAACATATCAGTCACACCTATGTGAACCGGGCACCCTACTTGCAAAAATCGATTTTTTTTGCGTATTCTTGAAAAGCTTGGTATGTAGTTGATTGTAGTAAAAAAATTTTTGTTTGTAGTTGAACCAAAAAAATATTATGAATCATCCAAAAATAGCCAACCCCCGGATTTATAAAAATTCAATTCTAATCGTTGATTTGTATGAAGAATCGTTAGTAGTTGTATGTAGTGAACGAATTTTCGTTTGTAGTCATTAAAAAAAAAATCTTCACAACTGGAGTAATGCAGTCGAGATTGCTCGAAAACGAGTTTTATCCAACTTGATCGATCTCAATCAATTTTCTTTTTACTAGAATCGAAAATTCTTCCACTACTAACCTCTACGAGCATCTTTGAGTAATTTTTGACGTTTGTAGTAGTCGTCCAATCTTCGCAACTGGAGTTATTCAGTCGAGATCGCTCGAAACCGAGTTTTACTCAATTTGATCGGTCTCAATGAATTTTCGTTCTACTACAATCGATAATTCTTCCACTACTCAAAGATGCTCGTAGAGGTTACTCTACGAGCATCTTTGAGTCATTTTTGACGTTTGTAGTAGTCGTCCAATCTTTGAAACCGGAGTAATTCAGTCCAGATTCCGAGAAAACCTGTTTTACTCAACTTGATCGATCTTAATCAATTTACGTTCTACTACAATTGAAAATTCCTCCACTACAAACCTCTACAAGCATTTTTGAGTCATTTTTGACATTTGTAGTAGTCGTCCAATCTTCGCATCTGCAGTAATGCAGTCGAGATCGCTAGAAAACGAGTTTTACCCAACTTCGAAAATATTAATTTTTTTTTTTTTTTAACAAATAATTACAAACGAAAATTCGTTCACTACAAACAACTACTAACGATGCTTCATACAAATCAACCATTACAATAGAATTTTTATAAATCCGGGGGTTGGCTATTTTTGGTTGAACCATAATATTTTTTCGGTTCAACTACAAACAAAATTTTTTTTACTACAATCAACTACATACCAAGCTTTTCAAGAATACGCAAAAAAAAATCGATTTTTGCAAGTAGGGTGCCAGGTTCACACAGGTATCAGTCATGCAATTTTTTTTCCCACGTTGACTTTGATGATTTATTAAAATAGATAGATACAGATTACTGACAACCCGAACCAACTGCTTAACGTGCTTTCCGAAGCACGGAACTACTCTTAAAGAGAAAATGTCACAAAGAGGTCACCTATATGAGGATTAGTCATAGCAAAAAATTAAGCATGTGCAGTGACAGTTTACAGACCAATAAGATAGCGGGATTGTAAGCGCTCCAACGGAATATTTTTTTACTTTACTGTGATATTTTTAATGATACAAATTTGTTAAATCTGTACCGCTAAATAGACAAGTCAATGGTACTAATGATACCAGGACTATTTAGTTCGAATGTATGATGGAATTGTTTAAATCATTTTATTGCTCTTTAAATTAAAGTCCAATGACCCGATGTAATTCTATCCAATTTTATTAGGGATATCCAACAGCTTTACGCTTACGTACCATTAAATTCTCTGTGTAATGTATACCAACTTATTTTGTCGAGGCAAACCGCTTCCTTTGAACAGAGTTTGATGGTTAAAATCCAATTGGTAGTAACATAAAACTGATTAACAAATATCCTGTTTTGCTAAAAAAAACTATTCTATCCTTCTGCCAACAGCAGTACTTTTTTAGTATGTTGCTGAAACTTTAGTAATGCATTCCTAACAGGTTAACGTGTATCGGAAAATACTAAAAAAATCTCACCTCTCGGAAAATGAATTTTTACTTTGTTCTTTATAAAGAACAAAATGACGATATGACTATGTCATTTATGCAGGACATAGACAAGTTTTGGGACTTAAAATGAAATTAGAATGAGATTGTGCGATTGTGTGACGTGCGAAGTCACTTGGAATATGCATCTCAAATATGGAACCCTCGTTACAATGTGTATATTGATAGGATTGAGAATGTTCAAAAACGATTCATTTAATACCTGTGCTTTCACCAAAGAATGCCATACAGATCGGAAAATTATATGTCATTGTGTAGGAAATTTCACATACTTCCACTAATTAATCGTCGAATGATATCCGACTTACTGTTCTTAGTGAAAATAATTAGTAATAAAATCGATTGCCCTGGCCTCCTAGAGAAATTCTATTTTAGTGTACCTAGTAAGTCATTTCGACACTATCCTCCCTTAAGTATTCCTAAAGCTTCAACAAGCTATAGACAGAGCGGTTGTATTGTGCGCGTGAGTAGAAGTATTAATGATATCAGTAGGCAGTATGATTTGGATCTATTCTCATTAGATGTGACGTCAATGAGAAAGATTTTGAGCCTAGACTATTTCAAGGGAACTAACTAGTATTGTACAACTAACTTACTTATGAACCATTTAACTGTCTATCATTTAAATTTTTTCTTGCTTTCTGTTATAGTCATTATTACAACTTATTTTGCTCACTTACTCTTATGTAAGGTATCGCTATAAGCGAGGACTTGTAATTGGCTGTCTGAATCTATGAATGTGTTAAAACTAATAATGTAAGCTGTAAGTCCTCCATGTCTTAAATAAATAAATTGTAACTTAATAAAGAAACAATCTTGAATGCGGCTTTTTATTATAAAATACCATAGAAAATTAAATAAAAATAAAAGTTTTCTCTAAATTATTTAATAAAACTAAACTATCTTTACGCTGTATCCCTGACGGGGTAGTCAAAGAGGATAGATCGCCAGGCTTCGTTTTCTCAAAATATCCTAACAAAATTGGATATTTGCTACCAAAAACTAACCAATCGTAAATGAGGAACGAAGATCTAAAAATGAGAAACGATGGTATAGTCATTATTTTCATGAAAATTGGAATAAATATTTTTAGTTGGTTTAGACAAAAATTTAATAAATTTAGCATTATTTTTCAACTTTCGCAGTGTACACTCATAATTTATGAAGGTAGGTACTATTCGGGATCGTATCGTAATATTGGTGTTTCAAAATTTTAAAACCCAAAATGGTGGCGATGCGGATCGCCACCCGTCACGTCCCGTTTCCCATCGAGGCGAAAAGTGGGCTATGGATAGCCGCTTTGCTACACTGAATGTTAGAGGAGGATTAAAAGATAAAATTGAGGAGGTATGTGAGATGATGCAAGAGATACAAATTGATATTCTCTGTGTGAATGAAACAAAGAGGAAAGAATGTTACACCACTACACATGGACCCTATACGGCCTTCTGGTCAGGTGTAGCCCCGATCAGTACAGCGTGCCAGGGTGTGGGTGTGTTACTATCCGCGAGAATGAATGTGTGACAGAATATGAATGTGTGAGCCCAAGACTCCTTTGGTTGAGGCTGAAGGTTGGGCTTACCCGCATCTTTGTTTTAGGATTTTATGCTCCGCAAGATGCGCGGTGGCGCCGATCTTCAAGGGACCAAAGTAAGAGGCAGGCATTTTGGGAGAGTGTGAGCGATATACTGAGTAAATGCAAACGGAATGAAAGAATAATAATGTTAGGTGATTTTAATGGTTGGGTTGGTGTGAAGCGTGATGGTTTGGAGAAAGTTTGCTTGAAGTATGTTTGGAAAGGAACCTTGTGTTAACCAACACCATGTTCAACCACAAGGATATCCATTTGTTTACGAGATAAGAAGGAAGCCAGAGAAGCATGATTATGTGATTGTAGATGCAAGGATAATAGAGAAAGTGTTAGACACTCGGGCAAACCGCGGTGCCGGGATTGACACAGACCACTTCTTGATTGTTAGTCGAGTAAGAGGTCTGTTTCAGCGGTGGCGGCATCGTGTGTATGCAACTGTTAGTGTACTAGAACGCATAAAAGTCGAGAATTTGCAAGAGATAGGCATAAAAGCGGAATCTAAGTTTAACTGAGCAAGAAATTTGAAAATTCTGATGACGTATGTGAGATCGAAGAAGTATGGAAGTCATTTAAGGAAGGTCTAGTGGAAGTTGCGGTGGAAGTGTGTGGGGTAAGCAAGAGAAGCCAAGGATGTACACAGACAGATTATAGGTGGGTAGGCATAATAAAAACATCAAAAATAATAAGCTCTGAAAAATTTTATATTTAATAATAGAAAAAACAGTTATTTATTAATTATTTATGCAGTAGTTTATTGTTGGACTCAACTTCACCTCAACTCGCCACACAATTGAAATTTCTGTGATTCTACATTTCTAAACAAATAAGTACAAATCAATTAACATGGATAGCCGATTTGAGAAAAGCCTAGAAGAGCTTTAAACACTGTTTACAGCAGGTCTTCATAAACACGAGGCAAAGTTGCAGAAGGCTCTGGACACATCAGCAGCTGCCTCAGTGCATGGTGATTTGGCGGCTGTCTCTAGGGACTTTAATGAATTCAAGTCCTTTGTTATGGATTCACTGGGTCATTAGAGGATTCAAGCACAACTCTTTTCACTGGGAGTGGATCGGCTTGAAACATCTATGCGACGTAAAACCCTGCTACTTCATAGAGTTGCGGAAGAGTCAGGTGAAAGATTGCACAACACAGTGGTCAACATATTTACCAACAAAATGCAGTTACCGGACATAAACAGTAGTACCATTGAAGTATGTCATCGTCTTGGAACCAGTCGAGGTAAGCCACGTCCTGTTGTCATTCTATTTCGCGACGTGGAACATCGTCACTTAGTGTGGGACAGCAAAACCACATTAAAAAGCACTGGATACACTATCTCAGAGTTCCTCACTAAGGTTAGACACCGTGTCTTCATGAATGCGAGCAAACACTTTCAAATGAGGCACGTATGGACAATGGGCGGCATCATTAACATAATAACTCCGGGAAAAGTGCGACATAAGATGGAAACAGCAGCCGAACTCGAAGCATTAATCGCACAATTCCCTAATAGCTCCAAAACTGATGCTCCCATGGCGCTTGTAGATCCGATAGGGCCTTCTGTTTCTACGAAAGTTCCGGTTGCACCTCCACAGGCAGGATCTAATAAGCTATCATTGAAAAGCCGTCGTCGCTAGGTACCACTGACTATCCTTCAGTCTGACGTAGTTGTGAAAAAAAAATAAAAAAAATGTTCTTTATTTCAGTAAGAGTTACCCAGGGTTACATTATTGAGATTCCCCAGTAAGTAATTAAATACTTGTGTTGGGAATATCTCGCACCTCCCTATAGGTATTCATTGCTTACCTATGTTTAACATTTTTGAGAATACGAAGTAACAAGATAGAACAAAACTATTTGCATGCACACAAAATATGAGTGAATGATCACCATTAGTAGATATAAGTATTTTAGGTTTTAATAGACAAGTAAGTAACATTACCGCGTGAAAGAAAGTATTGCAACCTTAATGTATAAATTACAGTTTATCTTAATTTATGTGATATAAAGAGTTATGTATGTATGTGTGTATGTGTGTATTTGTATTTGTGTGTGTGTGTGTGCGTGCGTGTAGATGTGAATATCTGTCAGTTTGTTTGTTTCTAAACGTGTTAGGCGATTCTAACGAGGAGAATTTCGATCTCATCATATGAGAGCGCATTTAACCACTCTATCAGGGCGAGTTTACATTTCAGCAGTGTCATGGGGTATAATTTTAGTATACGATTTATCTTGTTGTATAAGTATGGGGCCTGACTGTCATACTACCTGCTAGCAAAAGCTGTACGATATGGATGTTTCGGAGCAACAATATCCGCCCTTCTTCTATTCAGAAGTTTAGGGTTAAATGTTAATGACTTATGGTATTTTAGGATAATATTTAGAATGAAAAGTTTTCTAACTGAAAGTAGGTTACTTGTAATATATAGTGTGTCTGTTGGAAATCTACGAGGCTTAGAGTACATCGCCTTGATTAAGGATCTTTGTGCTCTTTCGACATCAAGAAAATTGGTTTTAGTTGTTCCACTCCATACTGAGATACAATAAGTGATGACAGATTGAGCCAGTGACAGTATATCTGTTTTATTAGTGTCTTACTCATCAGGTATCTTAATGATTTGAAAATCCAAATCAGTTTTCTCACCCTAGTTGTGATAAGGTCGAGGTGTGAGTGCCAACTTAGTCGTTGATCAATCATGATTCCTAGATATTTATTATCACATACCTTTTCAATCAGAGGACATGGACATGTTTGATAGTTTTGTTTAGAGCAGCTATGAAATTTTATTTTATAATCACTACTTGGTAAAGGTTGAGAACTTTGGTAAAATGAGAAGCATATATATTTGGTTTTTGTGACATTAAGTGTTAAGAGGTTATTATTTAGCCATACAGCCACTTTACCCAAGCCTACCTCGGCAACAGCTTAACATCCTGCCAGGATCTACCAGTGAAAGTGATGGCAGTGTCATCAGCGTAGAAGAGGATCCTTCCTCCAACGTCCGGAAGATTACATAATTCATTGATATAGATCAAAAATAGAGTTGGACCAAGGACACTCCCCTGTGGTACACCAAAAGTGACATCATCTTCCTCGCTCTGATATTTGTCAATCCTGACAGATTGTGTTATGCTTACCAGATAACTTTTGAAGAGAGAAAGAGCTGTGCCTCGAATTCCGATACTCTCCAATCTGCGAATAAGGATAGGAACAGAAACCGTATCGAAAGCTTTTTTGAGATCCAAGAAGACTGTCATACCTTTTTTTACCTTTATCTAGTTCTTTAACAATTGAAGACGTTAAGTCTACGATAGCATCTTGAGTTGACAGTCCCTTCCTGAAACCATATTGACAATTTGATAATAAATTAAAGTTATTTAGGTAGCTAACAAGTCTAGAGTTAATAAGTTTTTCAATTACTTTAGAGATAGAATTTAGAACGGAGATGGGCCTATAATTATTTATGTGAGTTCTGTCTCCGCTCTTGTAGACGGGAGTGACAATGGATCGCTTCAGAGCACAAGGAAAGACACCAAGACGAAAAGAAAGATTGGCTAGGTTACTGATTAGTGGAACCACAAGACTCTTACACTGTTTTAGGAAACCAGTGGTTATACCATCCCAGCCTGGAGCGCTGCTTGAATCCATAGTCGAGAGTATGGAGTGTACCTCTTGTGGATCGGTGTCCAGCAATACAAAAGAAGACAATTGGGTAAAGGTAACAGAGTTTGGGTGTAGGGATGGACAAGAGGTGATTTCTTTTGCTAGATTTTTCCCTATATTAATAAAATATTGGTTGATAAACTCGACAGAGCATTCAGGCAAAGGTTGAAGTAACTCTGTGTTTTTATTAATGGGCGGTTTCCATTAGCAGTGACCACCTTGACGCACTTTTCGTATCTGAATTGTTTCTGAAATCGTCTCAATCCTCTACATTCTATGCTCTTCCCGGATTTATACTTATCCGTAATGATAGGAATGATAAGCGTTGTGGAGGTGTTGCCTTTTATCTTTAATTATCAGCTATTTACAGTGCATCAGCGGAGTACCTGTTTATAGAAATTACAGTTTGGCATAGTAAAGTTCTTCTTGGAGTCTTTTATAGCCCTGATCTGCATGTCAACTATTTCGAAACACTTGATACTTTGCTCAATGAGCATTGTCCAAATTACAACAATGTAGTTATAATGGGCGACTTTAATACCTGTAGTAGTATGTACCTCATCAAGGATGATCACCGCACGCATTCCCTGCAATCTGTTGTCTCTTCTACTAACCTTCATATTTTGCCACTTGCTGCT
Organism: Thumatha senex; assembly: GCA_948477245.1. Lineage (NCBI taxonomy): Eukaryota > Metazoa > Arthropoda > Insecta > Lepidoptera > Erebidae > Thumatha > Thumatha senex. The sequence continues at coordinate 28,126,687 of OX419724.1, forward strand.
ACACATCATGTCCCTAATCATCGTCCATCTCTTCTTGACTTAATTATTGTTTCTTCTCCAGATCACGTTGCTATCCATGATCAACTCACAGCCAGTTTCTCTTACCATGATTTAATTTATTTGTCTCTTTCTATTCGGTCACCTAAGCGTCGTCCACATTTTATTATGCTACGAAATTTCAAGGGTATGGACATGAGGGCTTTGGAGCGCGATGCGAGTAGCATTGACTGGGCGCCTGTAGTCGATAGTGGCAGTATGGATGAAAAGATTGCAATTTTCAACGGGATTATGACTGACTTGTACAATTGTTATGCGCCCAAACGTCGAGTAAGAGCAAAGAGTATCCCTGCTCCATGGATTACTTCTGATATTAAGGAAACGATGGGCAGAAGAGATAAAGCCAAACAGTTGTACAAGCGTAATCCTACGGTTTTCAATTTCAATCGCTTCAGAGTTTTGCGGAATGCCTGCGTTCGTCTGCGTAGAGATGCAAAACGTCACCACTTTCACAAATCTCTTGATACCCATGACTCCTCCAAAATTTGGAAATTTCTCAAGGCTAATGGCATCGGTAAGTCTCCCATAGTGAATTGTCAATATGTTGATTTGCGTGCTCTTAATAAGCATTTCTCTATCTCGCCTACAACACTTGACCAAGTCACGAAGTCTAGCACATTACTAGAACTCTCACTTCTGCCAGTACCATTATGTCCTCCACTCAATTTCGCGTCAGTGGACGAGGATGAGGTTAAAAAATCTCTCTTATCTATAACTTCTTCTGCTGTTGGTAACGACGAGTTAGGCTTAAAAATGTTCACTCCCATATTATCCTCTTTAATTCCCATCCTAACTCATATGTTTAATTTTTCCCTATCCTCTGGGTGTTTTCCTTGTGCTTGGAAGCAAGCACTTATAATTCCTCTACCCAAGGTACCAAATCCTACACAAATGTCTCAATTTCGTCCCATATCCATTCTTCCTTTTCTGTCAAAAGTCCTTGAGCATTCAGCACATCGTCAGCTGTCAAGTTACTTAAAACTGAATAACCTCCTTAGCTCTTTCCAATCTGGTTTTAGACCTGGTCACAGTACCGTGACGGCTCTTCTTAAGACGGATGATATCCGTTGGGCCATGAAGAAAAAATCGCTCACGGTCATGGTGCTGCTGGATTTCAGTAGTGCTTTTAACTCCGTGGATTTTGATATACTCCTTGGAATCCTAAAATCCCTTAATTTCTCCGCAGAGGCTGTGGCCTGGTTTGAATCTTATCTTCGGGGCCGATCGCAGTGTGTTCGCCTTAATGAGTCTCACTCAGAATGGTGTAACCTCAACGCTGGCGTACCTCAGGGTGGCGTGTTATCTCCTTTACTCTTCTCAGTTTTCATCAACTCTGCTGTACGAGTTATTTCCTCTAGCTTCCGTCTCTATGCTGACGATCTGCAGCTGTATCGTCATTTTGCTCTGAACGAATATAGGACTGCCATTGCTGCTGTGAATCGCGACTTAAACGCTATTAGCCAGTGGGCTAAGTCGTTTGGTATTCAGATAAATCCAAGCAAATCTCAGGCCATGATTATTGGTAGCCGGCAAATGCATAGTGGTCTAGATACGGCTTCTCTTCCGCCTATTCTGCTTGATGGTTTTTCCCATAGCTTACAGCAGTACCGCTAAAAATCTTGGCATCATATTAGATCAAAACTTATCCTGGAAAGCTCAAATTGAATCTGTAAGTAAAAAGGTGCATTTTACTTTTCACACTTTAAGATGCCTTCCTACCTTTCAAAACCAAAATTTCACTGGCTCAAACCCTTATTCACCCATTTTGGACTATGCGGACTCCTGCTACTTGGATACCACTAAGGAGCTTTTAAATAAACTTGAACGCTTGCAAAACTTGTGCATTCGTTTTGTTTTTAATCTACGTAAGTATGATCATGTCTAGCAGTTTCGCGAAAATCTCAAGTGGCTCCCAATCTGACTTCGTAGGAATACTCGGATATTGTTACTTGTATATAATATCCTACACAATCCCTCTTATCCTTCTTATCTACGGGAACGTTTCTCTTTCATGATTAAGTCTGATGTTCCAAAAAGCCAGGTCAAGAGTACCCTTAACAGGCGAGCGTGTACGAAAACACTTATGAAAGTAGGAGAAGCGAAAGTGGTATGTCAGGATCATAGCAAGTGGAAAACCATAGTCTCTGCCTACCCCGATGGGACACAGGCGTGATAATATGTATGTATGTATGTATGTATCGTAATATTATTATTGACAAGCCGTATATAGCCAATAGAACCAGAATCGCTGTATGTAGTTGTCAAAATGTTAGTAGACCATCTAAAATGCAACTGACTAGCGGCCACTGGCGCGGTACGTGTTAGTAGAATTCTATCGACCGACTGATAGAAGTCTATTGAAGTAGGATTGTAATAGTAGACTGTTAAAATTGTACGGGTGGCTTTCTATGAAGCGACGATTTCGATACTATTTCGACACCATTAAAATAGCCGACTCGGCCCCCAGAAGCGTTGCAATGCTCGTAATTGTTCTGGTCCACGGTCCTACACAATAATCAATGTATAAATTTTGATTTTTTTAACACGCTTTTATTAGTTTCACCTGTATGTTTGTTTGTATGTATGTAACTGACTCGTTTGGACTCGATTTTGCCCAACTAGAGGTGAACAGATTTACTTTAAACGTTGTAGACTTATCAGCGATCGACGACAATACAATATTTTGATAAGCTTTTCGCTTCACAGAAAAACATGAAAAAGCTTAGAATAGGAGCGAACAAATATCTTAAGACTTGTAAATCAAATGTACAGTTAAAACAACTAATAGAAACAAGTAAAAAACAATTATACACCCAAACAGAGCAATATGAGACTGATATACATCAATTACAGACAGAAATTATGTGTTTACATGATTCCTTAGAGTCTATAACTTTAAAATACAAAACATCACAGAAAGAAATTGGGGAGTACATTAAAGCATTGAATAGCTTGGTGGAGTCTTGTCACAGCAATGAACAAAGGTTCTATTCACTTGAGAAATTATATAATGAAACACCTGACTGTGAAAAATCCCTGCCATGTTCTTCCTTGTCTATAACATCCCGGGACGAGTCAACATCTCCAATGGTTGACTCTGTGGGCAGTATATGTGACAATATTATAAAAACAAATAACACTTGCTGTAATAGTCCTGTAACAAAAATTACACAACCTTTAAACGTTGGAAAGACTGTTGTTTATTGTGATGAAATAGGCAAAAGTTTAGGTTATCACTTAGTTCAACATCTGGGTAATTCGGTCATAACCCTTTCATTTCCTGGGGCATCCTACTCGCAAATAATTAATAAGGTATTAACCAGTACACATTGCCCACAAACAACAATAGTGATACTTATTGGCAGAAGAGATAATGTAAACGCTAAAACTATCATTAAATTTTACGAACAGTTATCAAACTTGCAAGTTAAACAGGTTATACTGTCAACACTGCCATATAGCAAATCTTTTACACAAATTGAAAACAACATTAGATACAATATGAATAGAAAATTACATACCTTGACCACATATTGTAGGAATATAGAATTATTTGACTGTAATCTTTTATTACAGAATAATTACTTTTTGACATTAGATAGTTATTTACTATCAAAATTTTTACGACGTCAGATAGCTGTATTGTTATCAAATTTTTTTATTGAATAAAGCCAAATTATTGGCTTATAAACCAGCTCCTTTTGAGCTTAGTAATAATGACTTATTAACTTGGGATATTATCTCAAAAAACTAGTTTGTAAGACAACAGGTAAAAAATCTGGCCATGGTTTTAGGTCTTTTGAGCCCATTCGGTCTACTTTTTTTAAAGACACTTATAATAATATTGGTTGTGATAATTCTGAGTATATTAACAATACTTCTAGTAGTTTAAACTTAGTTCACCAAAATATTGAAGGCATATCTGAAAAACTACTACAAATAGAACTTTATATAAAGGAACACAATGTTCACATTTTTTGTATTACAGAACATTGGTTAAAAAGTCATGAACTATTGTTCAACAATGAATTTTATTCACTTAGCAGTGCGTTCTCAAGAAAGAAAGCCATTCGTGGGGGCTCTCTTATATTTGTATCTAATAATTTAAAATGTAAAGAACGTAAAGATATTGTGGCTCTTTCTATTGAGCGTACTGCTGAATTTTCCTGTGTTGAGCTTGAGCAACTCATTGTCCTCTGTGTCTACAGTCCTCCAAAAAAGGATTATAATTTATTAGAATCTGTAATGGAAAATGTATTGAAGCGTTTGTTTACTAGTAGTAAACATGTTGTGGTGTGTGGGGATTTTAATGTTGACATACTTGTGCAGTCTTCGAAATGTATCAGATTTATAAATTTGTTTAAGTCTTTTGGCTTACAAAATTTATTTTGTGAGCCAACTAGAATCACCTCACATTCTAGAAAATGTATAGATAATATATTCTGCAACTGTGCAACAACAACAAGGGAGATACTAAGTAACTTTCCATCAGATCATCTTGGTCAAAAAGCAGCGTTTCCTATTAATGTCACTTCCAAAGGAAATAAAATTGTATGTAGGCCAATGAGTGCATATCGACTTAAACAATTTAATGTTAATGTTTTAGCAAAAGTCACTAATATTGATTTTAATCAGGAAGATCCAAACGGCTTATATAACTCCTTATTTAATACAATTAAAGCTGAGTACAACAATATATTTAAATCAAAAACATTTTATAAAAACAAAAACCTGCAATTTTGTGAGTGGGCAACTACAGGTATTTACAAAAGTAGGGCTAAGTTGTACGAACTATATGGTATGAAGCAATTTAATTTTGATCCTGCTTTTATTCAATGTGTAAAAAAATATTCCAAGACCTTCAAAAAGACCTGTGCTGCTGCCAAGTCGTTACATATCAGTAATAAGATTAAAGATTCAAAAATAAGGTAAAAATGACTTGGAATGTAATCAATACTAAAACCGGTCGATTACTACCCCGTGATAATAACTTTGAGTTAATTATAAATAACAAGGTGATTAATAATAAATTAGATGTAGCACAAACTTTTAACAACTATTTTATACACATACCCGCGAAAACAACTAGCTCCTTAAATTCTTGTCCATTCAAAGCTCAACGCATACTTGGGGGCAGCGTAGATCAGTGCAATGTCTTATTTAGCTTTAAATGTGTTAACCCCAACGATATCATTAAAGTATTCAAGTCGCTTAACTCAAAAAAGACAGCTGACTTGTGGGGTATTTCTGTGAAATTGAACTATTATTGTTAATTTATCTCCACATCTAGCTGAAATATTTAATAAATGTATCGATAAAGGAGTGTTTCCGGATTTAATGAAACACAGTAAGGTAATACCTCTATTTAAGTCTGGATCCAAAACTGACCCTGGTAATTTCAGACCTATTTCAATATTACCTGCCATTAGCAAAATTTTTGAAAAAATTATATTGCAACAACTACAAGCTCATTTTAATTCAAATATGCTACTACATAAAGAGCAGTATGGGTTCACAAGGGGTCGTTCTACCATTCATGCAGGTGTGACACTTCTGAATCATATATATGACGCCTGGGAGAATAGACAAGATGCTATTGGTGTATTCTGCGATCTCTCTAAAGCATTTGATTGCGTTGAACATAAAACACTATTGCGAAAACTCTTTTATTATGGTATCAAAGACTCTGCACTGGATCTTGTTGCCTCCTACTTAAATGATCGGATACAACATGTTGATGTTAATGAAATTCGCTCCTCTGGAGCATCTGTAGCTATGGGCGTACCGCAGGGATCAATTCTAGGTCCGTATCTATTTTTAATTTATATTAACGATCTGCCATTCTATATACAGAACTTGTGCGACATTGTTCTATTTGCTGATGATACGTCACTTATTTTTAAAGTAGATCGTACGCTTACTGATTTTAACAGCGTTAATAGTTCACTTGCCCAAGTTGTAGATTGTTTTACGACCAATAATTTGCTACTAAACGCTAAGAAGACAAAATGTATCAGATTTAGCATGCCTAATGTCAGGAATTGCGGTACAAATATAACATTGAACGGTGATACCCTTAATATTGTAGAATCAACTGTATTTTTGGGGATCACTTTAGATAGCAAACTGCAGTGGAACGCGCAAATAACGTGTCTTGCAGGTAAACTCAGCTCGGCAGCCTTTGCCGTTAGTAAAGTCAGGCAGCTCACTGATGTAGAAACTGCCAGGCTAGTATACTTTAGTTATTTTCATAGTGTCATGTCTTACGGCATTTTGCTGTGGGGTAAAGCAGCTGATCTACAAGTAATTTTTGTACTCCAGAAGAGAGCTATACGTGCAATATATAAATTGAGTGCTAGAGTGTCTCTTAGAGAGAAATTTAAAGAAATTGGCATTTTAACGGTTGCATCACAGTATATATTTGCAAATATCATGTTAGTTAAACCGAACATACATTTATACAATCGACACAGTGACATACATTCGATAAATACTAGAAATAAGCATAAATTAATTGGAACGCATCATCGTTTACAAAAGGTTCACGACTCTTTTGCAGGAATTGGCGTACGCCTATATAATAAAATTCCTTTAGACATTATGAACCTGCCGTTACATAAATTTAAGGCGGAAATTAAGACGCACGTTTTGAAAAGGGCTTATTACACAATTAATGATTATTTGAATGATAAAAATAAATGGAAATGAGTTGCTTGCTCTTCGCTCGAGCTATTTAGGATTCGAATGAATCTTGTGATATATTATCTACTTTTCTTGAACCTGCATATATATGTTGTATTTTTTTTTTACCTTATTTTTGTTTACATTCTCCAGTATAAATAATTTGAAACGCCAGGCAACTAAAGGTATGGCTGCGTTTAGTCCCGGTAATAACTAATATACATAATTATATGTAATTTGACTTTGTTATTGTGTGAGCACTATGTAGACTTATTTATTATTTTGAAATTGACATGATAGTTGCTGTGTAGTTTTTGGGTATGTCATGCTCGCCTAAGTGTCCTGGCAGTGGTGGCGTATGTATCGGGTCGCCTTGTTCCCTACAATACGGTTGAATAGGGCGATGGCTGATATATGCGTCATACCCGTGAACGGGTGCCGTCTGTTGGGACTGGTCAGCTCATAGCTGTTATAGCAATTGTTACAAATAATATTATTTAAATTTAAGGCAAACTAAGTTTAGTCGACTGTTCTCACATAAATTCAAAAGTAAGTGTAAGTGTAATTTTAATGAACTCAACATTTATTTTGTTTTTTTTTTTTTTTTGTAAAATTTCTTTACTGTATAATTGGTCAAATATCATGTTAATCAAACTGTGTCAAATGGCGGTTAGAAAAGAGTGGCCATGAGTTTTATTGCCAGGTTCTTCCTCTGGCTCTACCTATTGCTTTGCGAATCTGGCAGTAAATGTAAATGTAGAAGCAGTAATCTTGACGTTCATAAGTGTTACTTTGTGACCTACATGAATAAAGATTTTTGATTTTGATTTTGATTATCCTAATTAGGATCGCCAGGATTAATGATTTTAATACAGGTCCTCTGCGTGAGAGCAAAAGAGATAGAAATCCTTGAATATATTTTCTATCGAGATACAAACTGTTAACACGTCTGTACATATTAAAAACGTTTTTATAGCAAATCGAACTAAATTAAATATAGTTTAAAAAACTAAAAAAACACGCTTTAATAGCAAATCGAATTAAAAATCAGAAAACAACTTTTAATTTATATTTTATTTAACTGTTATAAAAAGTATACTAACTCAATATGCTTCAATAATTGTCACAAATTCTAAAAAAAAATATAGCTATGAAAAGAAAATTAATTTCATTATAAAAAAGCGTGGGGTACTTTTATAACTACTAATTATTTATTTACAACAATCAATATCGAGCACCCCACGCTTTTTTATTTTCTTTTCATAACTTTATTTTTATTTTAGAACTTTTGAAAATTATTGAAACATATTGAGTTAATATACTTTTTATAACAGTTGGAAAAAATATAAATTAAAAGTTATTTTCTGATTTTTAATTCGATTTGCTATTAAAGCGTGATTTTTTAGTTTTTTTAAACTATATTTTTAAATTTGTCGGACTTTAAAACGTATTTTTTCGAACCATATTCAATTAACTGTAAACCTGCTTTCGCCCATCTTACGTATTGCCACGTTGTATACTCGTAGCAATGCTTATTCTCCGAGCGAGAAATGGTCACGAGAAGAATCGACCAGTCGCTTTGCGATATCATTGTATAGCGAACAAGCACTTACGAGCCCTACGAGCCCAATGTTTCAACCCCAAATGGTTTAAAAATATAATTACCTTTTAAATTATTATATTTGCGTCGTTTGAGTCTCGGCAGATGCAGTAGCAGTTCAAGCGCAACCCAATGTGCTATTTTTTATTTCAGTTACAAATACGGTTTTGCGATAATAACGGCCGTAACATATTTACGTCATCTTAAAAGTTTGATTTCTTCACAGCATCATGGGACCATAGACCTGAGTATATACTTTAATTTTAACTTGATACCTTCACGCGTTCCTGAGGTAAAAGGTCTTGACAAACGGATGAACAGAGGGACGGACAAAAAAAATCCTCTAAGGGTTCTAATTTTACCTTTTGACGTACGGAACCCTAAATACGACAAATGTGTAACTTCAATTTAAATATTTAATCCACAAATAATGACATATTTTGTGCCTAAGGCGCCTTAACGTAATGAATTTAAGATATAAAATTGCTTTTGTCAATTTTACCTAAATATGTATGGATTAATTATATTATTGAACATATTTTGTTTAACATGAATACGGAGTTTATCACAGTAGACGTAGTCTGTCAATTTTTTTTAGTATATAACCTTGAGCATTTAATAATTCATTGTTCACCTGAGTCAGTGGACATCCATTTACAAACAATGCGACCACGACCCGCAGAAGACACAATGAGACTTACTTGTACAATGATATTGAGGGATATTAAATGCTATCAAGCAAATTATTCTATAATTTGAAAGGTTTTCCGGGATTCCTTTTCAAAAAGATGTTGTCTAGTCCGGTTATCTATTGGCAAAGTACAATAGCGCACGCCATCGAGGATTGACAAAAGATCTGGATAGAAATGAGCCGAAGCCCACACAATTCATACGATATATTGAGGAGCGCTATCATGTAAGCTAGTGAAAACGTGCTCATCTATATTATTGCAAAGATTTTGACTGATTTCGGTTATGGGTTTCCTTAAAATAATAACTCGAAGAAGCGAAAGAAGTATGTATGGATCGCGAAGCCTGGCGATCTGTCCTATCTGACTACCACGTCAGGAATACAGCGTGAAGATAGTTAGTTAGTTTTTTTTTAGTTTAAAATAATAACTTTGATGAGCGTTATTAATTATAACTAACTTAAAGGGTAAATTCTAGTTGTCTTTCTTGATATTTATACGTAAGTAAAAACGTTTAGTTACTGGTAATTCATTAAATTATATATTACCACTATTATAATCGTGAAAAGTGAGAGTTTGTGAATATGTTTAGATGTTGGTTATTAAATCTTACTTTAACCCCCTAACTAATGACTAAACGTTGATAAACAGATGTCTAGTGTTATTAACCACTTGAATCACACTATCCTCAATTTAGATTACTTGAAAATTATTTTGTGCTAATAACTCTTTATTAAGACCAAAAAAAGATTCGTTATTTGTCATCGGTCCGTCATTTCCGTGAATTTTTTTATCTTAAAGATTTTTTTAATAATAATTTGCTTTTTTTATAATTTGCTTAATGTACTAGTAGATAACATAAAAAACAAACGAATTATACACGATTCAAAATTTCGTGCCACCATACTGAAACTAATGTGCACGGCAATGAAAGAATTGTGCCACGTGAATGAATGTATCCACGCAAATGAAAATCCATAATAAACATAATATTTTATATACTTACCTGAGTATTATACTTATATACAATAGATACACACCTTTCTCCGAGAAGAAAATACATACCCGGACGGTGTCTCTCCATCGGATCCTAACAATATCTTGGTTCCACCAAAAGATCGTGTATGAGAGTAAAATTTGGATTTTGGACTTTTAGGATTAGTAGTGTAATATTTTAGTGTAGTATTTAGGACTCTAAGTAGTGTTGCTACTTTTTTTTGTTTAGCGGGGAATACATTTACGCACCGTCATCCCTGTTGCGGGGACAGCAGGAACGGTGTGTGGGGCTCCCGGCCCATGACAGAGGGGCCCACTAAACCACCGCGGTGTTTTGTCTCACCTTAAGGAGGCTGAATGTATGACACCCCCCCCCTCCGGAGCTCCCTATGAAGTTGAAGATCTAGCCCGCACTTCTACCTCTCTCGAGTTTTCTTTGTTTTGAATTTAATTTTTAATTACTGACAATTTTTATACTAATATTATCAAGCTGAACAGTTTGTTTGTTTGTTTGGGTGAACGCGCTAATCTCAGGAACTACTGGTCGGAAAAAATATTTTTGTGTTAGATAACCCATTTATCGAGTATACACTGGGGAGCAGAGCAGTAGTCATAAGTGTCGACAAATCGGGCAAATTTTTATGCATTATTGTAGAATTTATAAGCGACGGGATTAAATAGGTGCGACGGAAGGTCGAAATATTCCACGGGCGAAGCTCTAGTAATAAATAAATTACTCATCTAGTAATAAATAAAACCATTTTATGTTCTATAAATTTTTAAACCTGCTGCCCGTGCTTAGGCTAGATACGGTCAGTGTCTTTAAAAACTATTTAAAATAAATCGATTTTTTTCCATAGAATCGTAAGAGTAATAATATTATTTCGACGAAATGAATAAAACGAGTGATTGTATCGGACTTTAATTTCCTTTTCTTGCCTTTGTAATAGAACTATGAAGTTTACCAAATTAAGTATAACTTTATTAACAAACCCAAAAAGATTACAATCGCAAATTACACCCAACGTGTTTATGCCAACGGTTTTGGAAGCAGCCAGTTATTTAAATTTCCGGTGAACAACTTCCAACATGAGTTAATTCAAGGCAGACATTAACAGATCTAAAACTTAATCTAAAACATTCCAATTTGTGCGTAACTACAGATTCTATGTTCAACAATAAATCTATTTTGCAAAGGAATTTTGAGATTGTGTGTGTGAATTAATACATCCTCGCTTATATTGAAATATAGTTTATAAATAAATTATTAAAATATGGAATATTTGAAAAACTATTTTTTTAAAGTATTATATTGGTAGAAAATGAGGAGATTGTTATCAGTTTCATGTCTAATCTAAATTAGAATCTAAAGAAGAAAATATATAAGAAATATGAGTGTACATCTTGCTTATTTTCTACTTTACTACTTAGCTCAGGCTTATTTTTCTGTAACATCAGAGAAATATTTTGAAATTCAGTATTATATTAAAGGGCATTGAATTTATTTTGGGTGTGGTGGAATGCGTGTAGGATTGGCGGCTGAGTGGTTTTGTGTTTCCCAGCTTTAGAGAGGGGTTAGACTACTTACTAAATCACCAAAATGCGGTATTTTTTTTCACCTCTTACGAATCACAGATAGGGCAAGAGAATTTTTTTTCAATTCACTACGACTTGGCAAAGGTATGCCTCAAAATGGAGCTCTCCTTAGGGAAATAGATGAAAAACTTAAAAGTTTGTCTAAATTTTATTTTTAATTAAATTAAATTACTAGTAACACCGTAGACTTTGACCAATTTCGAGAAATTAGTGACTTGAAATATTCCTACTGCGCCTAGGTATTGACAACTTGTCTCTGTCTATATCGGCACGATATTTAGCTCACCCCTGGACAAAATACACCTGGTAAAATGTGAACATATATTGTAGTAACGGTCTACTCGAGGAAAAAGGGGTAGACATTAAATGTTGTTTCTCACACTGGATTCAGCACAAATAATTTTTATAGAAATAATTTAATGTTTTACCAACTTATAAAAAAAATACCGAGTTGTTTTTAGACTTTTAAACAGTAAAGTAAAGTCTTATAAAATGGCCCAGTCTGTCCGTCCATTTGTACGCTTTTATTTCTCAGGAACCATGGGAGATAGAAAGAAATGGTTTGCGGCATTCGATTTTGGATGCCATAAATACGTGCATAGACGATTTTGAAGTTTCACTTCCGTTTTTAAAACTAATTTCGGTTTAGAAGTCATCTTATTCCTTTGCTACGATAGTGAAGGGTGCTTTACTTGTTATATTATTTCAGTTATTTAAAAAACTAAAATGTATGTAATATTGTACTTAATCTAACCTTCCTTCTTGTAAAAAATGTTGTGTTAAATAAAATATGAGAAAAGCAGAAACAGAGTTCTATACAAAATATATATCCCTGTCATTTAACTATTGTAGATTATTTAATAATAATAATTATTATTATATAATATTATAATTATTATTATATTATATATAATAAATATTATTATTATTAATAATAATAATTATTATTATATGTTGCCCTCTATCGCCTTACAGGCTTATTTTGCCTATGGCGATTGTATAGGGGGCCCATCTAGTGAGTTGGCAAGTCACCGTCTGCCACTATTTTATATAATAATATATTAAAAAGGCAGACGCCGTTTTCATCAATAGCTTAAATCACCCAATCCATTTAACACCCAACCCAATAGCCCATTTCATAGTTAGCACATTTCACAATAGTTTAGGAGATGGTCCATTACCGTTCTTCTACATAAGGCGGACGTGGATTGTCTGCAGTGGGGGTGCCATTCCCTGTTGAATTTTAATCTAATAGGAAATGGGACCCCCACTACAAGCAATCCACGCCCGCCTTATGTAGAAGAACGGTAATGGATTACCTCCAATGGGAGTTAAACTATTGTGAAATGTGCTAACTATGAAATGGGCTATTGGGTTGGGTGTTAAATGGATTAGGTGATTTAAGCTATTGATGAAAACGGCGTCTGCCTTTTTAATATATTATTATCAAAATAGTGGCAGGCGGTGACTTGCCAACTCACTAGATGGGCCCCCTATACAATCGCCATAGGCAAAATAAGCCAGCACAGCATAGGCGACAGAGGGCAACACCGGTGTGAGCGGCTTGGGGTGTCGAGCGGCGCGGCGCCGGTTTCACCTTCGCGGGACAGGCCCGGAGCGGGCTTCCCCGTAGTTATGCCCTTGAAAATGATACTTCCACCCCCGAGCATATAGCTCTGGCTCCCTCCCTCTGACCGGCCAATTAAGGCAAGCCAGAGTTGAGATTTGCTGCACTCCCGGGAGTAGCACTCTCACTGCTCTCCCGTTAGGCCATTAAATCCTAACCGGTGCAGAAGGGCAACAAAACTCTGAGGAATCGGGACCGATGTGTAGCCACACACATTCAGCTCGCCACAAGCTGCCCTGCGGATGTGAGCTTTTCAATAACTTTCTGATACATTTTTTGTTGATATCAGAAAGTGGATGACTCAAAAAGCGAATCTACTATGCCCTCATAGGGTTGCGTTAATCCTATAAAAGATAACGACTGTCCTCGAGGATTTTTTATATATTATTATTATTATTTATTGTCCCATTCCCTATTAGATTAAAATTCTCAAAGGGCCTCTGCGTGTTGGACCTATGTCTCCATGTAAGCCTACCAAAAGCCCGGGTCTCTTCAAGAAAAAAAAAAAGAAGATACCCGAGAAAAGAAGAGACATCACTTTATTTCAGAATTAATATTCTATATCTCACCAACAATCTCAAATTAAATTAAATTAAATCACATAAAAAAATTACAATATTATAATAAATGAATTAACTAATTTAAAAATAAATAATAATAAAAAACATAAATAACTTAAAAATCTTACCTAACGCCAGTCTTAACATGGTTAGGTCGCTATCTCTAACCATTTCTTGCACATTGAACTACTATACAACCTGTCTGCTAGTTCCTACACTCACGAACACGGGCCATGAACATAGCGATGCGACTTATTTGGATTGCATTAAACGTGTTTAGTCTTGCCTCTGCAAACATTCCTAAGGCGCTACAAAATGATGAGAAACCCATAAGTTGTCTGTATATATTACTATACTGAACACGAATGCAATCCAAGGATCGCTTAGTGTGGGTACACTGCGATTCAACAATGCAAGCGATCCTTGGATTGTTGAATTTCTACAGTTGACAAGTGTAGAAATTCTGACAGTACGTTCTGAATAAGTGAATCCTAGTCTGCACATCAGCTTTAAAAAATCTCCTCACTATCATATTGCCCACGACAGAGAGGGCCCTGTGTTGGCGATCAATGTCAGCATCATCTTTCATGTCTGACGTTAATATATGACCAAGGTACTTGAACCTCTCAACAATAGCGATGACTTGTCCTCTGATTTTTACCGGTGGGATACAGAGTGGACCCCTCCCTGACCTGAATACCATCATTTCAGTCTTTTTGGCATTATAGACTAAATCATGCACGCTGGCATATCTCTCGCAGATAGCCAACAACTTTCTCAACCCTTTGACCGAGGGGCTGAGCAGAACTATATCATCGGCATAGCTTAAATTGTTAATGTACCTATCCCCCAACCTAAGCCCTACCGATGTCCCGCTCAGCTCCTCGATTAGATCATTAACATATAGGTTAAATAGGTCAGGAGAGTTCAAACCCCCCTGTCTGACACCACAGGACAGTTTATAACTGTCTGACATTGAATTCTCCCACCTGACATTATTTAACTGATTAGAATACCAATATTTAAGCAGCCCAACAATGTCAGTCTGCACTCCACTGTTCTCTAGTTTCTCCCAGAGCAGGTCATGGTTGATCGTGTCAAAAGCGCGACTTAAGTCCAGGAAACACGCGTAAACACTTGTATCCTGGGAGACATAGTGAGACACAACCTGTTTAAGGGAGAAAATAGCCATATCAGTAGACAGATCAGCGCGGAAACCAAACTGACCGTCATCTATCTTCAGGGTCGGACTTAAACTTTTTATGTATCAGACGTTCAAGCACCTTGGCTACTATCGTTGCCAGTGATATGGGTCTATAATTAGTTAAGCTCGAGACATCACCCGTCTTGTTCTTTGTTAAAGGTACTACAAGAGTACGGATAAGATCTGTCGGTAAATACTGATGCCGCGCACATAGATTAAAAAACTGTGCTAACACAACAGTGATACACTGACCCGCTTGCACAAGAAGTTCTATGCTTAAACCATAGTGGCCGGGAGATTTTCCACGCCGCATTATTTTAAGTACATCCACGATGTCTTCAGAAGAGACGCGAAAGACCTCCCCCCCTGATACCCCCTGGATACATGACTTTGTGGCACCTCAGATAGCGCCCCCTTTACTGCAGTCTGGGGCACATTAAAATGTAAACGGAACTTATTAGCAATCACATTACTCTCGGTTTTGCCTTCTACACTAACTGGAGCGCTTTTCTTAAGGTTAAGTTTTTTCACTTCTTTCCAAAAACAACAAAATTTTTTTGAAGAAGCTGTTCGGGCCAGTATCTCCATTTTGATTTTTTCCTGATTAGTCTGTACATACTTAAGAGCTGATTTAAAATCTTTGCGCGCCGCACGCATATGCTCGTAGTAATGTCCCGAGTCCGGCCTACCATACATATTCCATTCCAAGAAAGCTTGCCTAGCCAATACACGATAACATCTTACATGATAATTCCATCCTACTATTTTACGTTTACTGACCTCTTTACAGGTATATGTGCGGGCAGCGGTTTGTAATGTTGTAATTGTATTATAGTAAAACATGTCAATCAACTTAATATGTTCATTATCATTACATAAATCATGATTACACAATACATTAAAATAATAATTATTTTCCATTATTAAATTAAAATTCTTATTACAAATGTCAAAGTATTTATCACATTGACCCTGATTTCTAATACCCCACTTATATTTCAAATTATAATCAATCCCGGTTTCCGTAATAGATTTCTTACAAATAATATTGTTTAATCTTACCTGTACTACCAATGGCAAGTGGTCCGACACATAAGCATCATACAATACATGCACATCACTTACTGACGCCTCGGCCTCCGCGGAGACAAGACAGTGATCTAGCCACCTTGGCGTCCCGGTCACTTCACTTACAAATGTATAGGTGTTTACATTAAGCAGTTTAGTATCTATACACGATAGTAATTACTCTGAGCAATAGTCTGTGAGTTCTTTGACAAACCTCGTCCCGGGGTGTGCATGCAACATAAGCTGTGCCCCCAAGCACAAAAGCACTTTCAATATCAGAACTCTCAATTACAGCACTTATATTGGCTAAACATTGTGACTTTTCCGGTAAATTATCCTCACAGTCAGTAGGCATGTACACACTGAAGACTAATAAGGTACGCCCCTCAAGAGTCAGTTTAACCGCAACCATACGATCACTGTTGTATTGAACTATTTCCGCGCGTGGAAATACTCTTCGGTCCCAGAGTAGGGCCGTATGGCGGTGTGCCATACGGCCTTCCACGCAAGAGTCCTTGTGATGTGTCAATTGCAGAGGTGCCGTGACTCCCGAACTGTCCATTAATTGTACTAAGCATCCCGAGATCGTGTGGAAATAACCATGTCTCCTGTAGTGCAATTATTTGACTATGGCTACACAAACGTGCTATTTCTTGACTAACTTGAACGTCTAAACCGGTTTTGTGTTTGACATTTTCAAATCACATCATGATTTGAAAATGTTTATTTCAGAGTCTGGGTATTCTATGGTCTTAAGGAACCAAGGCAACGTCACCTACACATTCTTAAATTATCTGAGCAAGGAAATAGGGCAAATTGTACCAAACCAGTCATTTTCTACAAATACAAAAAAGACTTGAAACTCACCCCAAAAATTAGTGAGATTTTTACGTTGATGGAAAGAGAATTTAATATGCACACATAAAAACCGAATTGAGACTGCTCTCTCAGGAGTCTTTAAAAAGGTTATTTTATATAGGCGAAAGTAATAGACGGCTATATAAAGTAATATAGCACCACATTTACATAGGATAGAATTAAGTTACGCTGATGACATGGTGCTGCTCAGCCCCTCTGTCAAAGAGTTGCAAAAGTTGTTGCAGAAATGTGAGGAATATGCACTAAGCCACGGGCTAGTATAAAACGTAAAGAAAACTGAGGTTATGATTTTTAAACACGACAATAAACCAGTGCCTAGCCCTGATAATTCTTTATGTAGTTTAAAACTTAGGGTAGTGAACAACATTAAATATCTGGGACACATCCTAACGGAGAAACTAATGAACTAACATTACTAATTATTTTTATTAAGTTTATTTATTTTTGGCATTATTTTGAACCAGTTTATTTTGTTCACAGTTACAAAAGTCTGACGACCGGAAAGTGATCCTACACCAGGTAACACTCAAGTCAAGTGGACTGTACAGATGCGAGGTGTCGGCTGAAGCGCCGAGCTTTGCATCAGCAGCCGGAGAGGGCAGAATGGAAGTTATATGTAAGTGTAAAAAATAATATTATTTCGTATCTTAGTGAAGTTTTCAATATAGTAGAGGCTCGATTAACCAGACTAATCTGACCAAAATTTATTACACCTATTTTTTATTCTAGATTTTGAAAACTAAAGCATTCTTAGACCCCCAATTTGACTATTTATGTTGTATTCATCGCGTTAAATTTTAATAAGATATTTAAAGTTTAACTAACTAAATACCTTCACGCTGCAGCCCTGCCGGGCTAGTCAGACAGATCGCAATCCATGCATACAAAAAAACTTAAAAAAATAAAAATAATTCATTCCAAAAAATAAATAAAATGAAAGACATTATGTTTCTTTTGTGCTTCACTTCCGTTCCTAGGCAAAGGCGTTACTACCGTAATGCCGAAGATTATTTCATTGAAAGTTTAATGGAGGTTGTTCATATTTTACCTGAAATACTAATATTCAGTCATTATAGTCCATTTTCAAGACATAGCAGTGATTAGTAACACTATTTCTCGAAATGGTTTTTAAGGTCCACTTGATCGACAGTAGTCACCGCAGTTAAGAAACATTCAGGTTCAAGAAAGTTTGGGAATTTATATCACAATCCTAGGGTACGCGAAATATTACCCCTATCGGACCTCGCTATATGCGAGCGCTACAAAAGAAAAGTGTGAGGATGATCACCCCTATGGCGATGATAGAGTGTAACATACAGCAGACGGTGGTGCTACCTCTTACAGAATGCATATTCCTATTTCGATTTGAATGCACAAAGTTAGTTGATCGCGTGTAGTGTAGTAGTATAATAAATAATAAATAAATATTGTGGGACACTTGTCACACAGCGTCATCTAGCCCAAAGTAAGCTAATATTAGCTTGTGTTATGGGATCTAGATAACTGATAAACATACTTATATATTTCTAAATACATACATATTATGGATAAATAACACCCAGACACAGAATAAACCATCGTGCTCATCACACAAAGTTTTATCCTGGGTGGGAATCGAACCCACGACCTCTTGCGTAGCAGTCGGATGCACTCCCACCGCTCCACAGAGGCAGTCTGTCTAATAATATTCTAAATAATAATATTATCTAGTAATAATAGTCTAGTCTAGTTTCCGATATAGTTTCAAAAATCAAACATGACCTATAAACATACATAACATAGAGACCCAACCGCGTGGTATTAGGGACCTACTGCCACGCGGTTGGGTCTAAACTCTAAAACTAAAATAATTTCTATTGTACATAGATTTGCCACGAGAAGGTCCAAGAATAACGGGCAACGAACAAGAAAACAGGAAGGGGGACTCTTTGTTCCTAAACTGTACTTCGGGTCGATCATACCCTGCGGCGGTCCTCAGTTGGGATATCGATGGAGAAAAGGTATTATTAATATTTTGTGTATAAATATTGAAAGATGATTCTTGATATTGTAAAGGAATATAATATATTTACGATATTAAGATAAATATCGCATTATAAAATTATTGGAATGCGATATTGCCGTTATAATATACAATAAATTCTATGAAAATTTTGTATTAAGAATATAGTCGGCTAACAAAACGATGTTCACAAAGCTTACATTTTTATGTATGTCAACGGATGTCACTTTCGCTTGGTAAAGTATAAAGGTCAGTAAAGTATATTTCAGTAATGATACTACAAATCTATCAGAAAAAAAATTCATTTGTTTTAGTATACAGGGTTTTAATATGTTTACCACCGATTGCACGTGAGACTAGCTTTAGGGAAACTAGAAAACATGTTTTACCAACGCGCCCACATTTCACCAACTGTAAACGCTACCATGTAATAAGTGGTCAGCTTTTTTTCCTTGTTGAAACAGACGGGGGCAGAAGCAAGTAAGGAGGTAATGGTAGACCGAGGCTGACATCTCACAAAAAACCACTTAAGCAAATTGAAAAGTACTCAGATAACCAGACGTGCATGTATGAAACGTTTAATGAGTCTGCAGGCAGCGAAAAAGTATGCATGAATCGCGAAGTTTGGCGATTTGTTCTCTCTGACTACACCTTCAGGGATTAACTTTTGACTTGAAAATATACAATATATTTTCAAGTCAAAAATTGGCCTTACGACTAATATGTAATTGGCATCCGAAAACAATCGCTTAGCGCGCAATCCAAAATACGGGCGTATATGAAAAGGCTCAAACGGTCACCCATTTCAAGACTAACTGTATCGTAAGATGCTTATCGCAGTGATCGTTTACAGAACACTGAGCAAGAGAGACTACGAGCGACTTTATAACTCAATTTTTATCATACTAGGAAAAATAACAAAAATCTTATCTGTCCCGCACAACGACTGAAGTCATGAATGAAATAACCATTTAAAAGGTTCTAACGGTTTTTTTTCTGCGTATCAGCATTTGAATTCAGAGCAATTAACGTCATTGACTGCTTTTTTTGATAATGATAATATCTATAAAATTACGTAATATTTGAACCAATTATTTTACTTTACAGAAATGCTAAAGGTTATTATAAAAAATAGCACAATTCCCAGAACTCATGTTTAGTTTTGAGACGAATTATGAATTTGAAAAGAAAAATATTAGTACGTTATGGTGGCAAACCCTAAGTAAACATTATATTTAAATTGCGTAAATAAAACATAAACTTTTATCAATTAATGTCTTTGGGCCCAATTTAATAAAATAAAATACCTAAAGTCTATCATTTTACAAAGTAGTACGTTCTTTAGGGAATATCTTTAGAAAAATTATATGTTTTTCAGCCCGAGTAAACATCCAAGAAACGGTTAGAAAACTGTTTTTTTTTTTGATTAACATTCGATTTGTAGGAGAGATGTACTCAAAATGACTGTAACGTCAAACAGCGATATTTTAATGTCCCTACATTCTGTTGTTACTACCTCAGACGCCTAATATCGTACTAAGTACCTAACTAAAGTGAACCGAGATAGATAGAGGGACCGATAGAACTTTGAATTGAACCCTGGATCTTGTCGGTAATCATACGTTTCTGTCAGTTGAATAATCATCTCAAAACAGATAAAGAATCCGTAAAGAATAAAGAAAGAGAGAGAGAGGGTTGTCTTTTGTTTTAATTGTCTCTGCTAAAGACCATGTAAGGTCTTCCACCCTTCTTTTGGGCAGGCAAAAGACTCTCGGTTCATACAGCTTTATCTTATTTATTTTAATATTTCGTCATAGTCTTATCATTACTAAATTTATTTGTCTTCTGCTTCGCAGACAAGTTTATTTTTAAGTCAAAATCAGTCTTGCTCCAATAAGTGTTATAGAAGCCTTCACGGTGTGGAATCTCATTTCACTGCAATATATCAATGTCTTTTAAGTTGTGTCGACATGCTATACACATTGACACAGCTTTTCTGTTTAAGAATCTACGAATTTTACATGTGAAGCAAGGTTAATGCACTAGTTTGAAAAAAATTATAGTGTGCGTCGGCCAGCACAAATTGCCGCACAGTTTTTGTTTCATAAATGTCTTCTTGAAGACTGGTTACTTTAGTTTATAATGCTTATACAGGGTCATTTGTAAAACACCAGCAACCTGCTAGGACTAGGTAGCTAACACCATAAAAACATTTTCTACGAATTTTTATTTCGATTTTGATATTTATTTTTTTAAATTAAAAAAAAATCTAATTTAACTTTTATTTTATGTACTGATTGAATTACAGTAATACACAACTCATGAAAATCACAGGGGATGGGGGTGCACTGGTCATAACTCCTTTGACCTTGATCTTTTTCAACAGCATTGATGCGCGCACATCCATCGTTCATGTACATGACGAAACGGAGACCCAGGAGTTCTTTTAAGCGAATCCAAGAGTGAAAACCTATGACGAAGCTCGAAGTTTCAATGTACGATAGTACTCGCTGTGTAACGAATTGCCAAAAGTGGTAGAACAAACATTGTTGGTTATGCCCTTGGCTATCTACACCTAACAGGTTGCTGGTTTTACACCACACACACACACACATACACACGCACGCACGCACGAGCGCGCACACACACACACAGAGAGAGAGAGAGATAGATCCTACAGGTGTAGGAGTAGGTGTGGTGCACATCGGCATTCACAACAACTACATTTAGATTAACATTTTATTTTAGTTTTTGTTATTATTATTCTCTTTATTTTCAATACAAACATATAAATTACAGTTTTAAATATATCTATAAAAATAAATACATTTAAAAATATAAAACATAGTAGCCCACCGGTATCCGGTACAGGGACCAAGCTACCGGTGGTTATGGTTCCAGAGACAGGAACCTCCTCACAATGCGTGCCGTATCGAGGAGAACTGCCTTCTGCATCAAGCCCTTGACCCAACTGCCTAACGCGAGCCTCGTAAGATGTTGATCCGAGGCTCTTGGCAATGAACCCATGTGCTGATACGACTATCGGGACAATTATTGCCGAATCCACATCCCACATGTTGACAACCTGGTGAGCCAAGTCCAAATATTTCAATTGTTTCTCCATTTCTGCTTTCACGAGATTTTCGTCATGTGGGATGGTAATATCAACAATCATTGCGCGACGCTCTAATCGATCTATCACCACTATATCAGGATTATTGGCAACAATAGTCCTGACAGTAATGATAGATCGATCCCAGTACAAAGTGATACGACCATTCTCAAGAACTGGGTCGGGTACATACCTGTAATAGGGCACCTCCAATTCCACAAGTTTATATTTAAGAGCTAGTTGCTGATGGACAATCCTGGCTACTTGATTGTGTCTATGCAAATACTCCCCGTTAGCAAGACGAGAACAACCAGAAATAATATGTCTAATAGATTTTCCCGGACGATGACATGCCCGACAAATGTCAATTGTCCCATCCTTTAGAATATACTTCCGATAGTTATTCGTCATTACTACTTCGTCTGTAATCGCACAGACAAAACCTTCAGTTTCTCCAAAGAACCAAACCGTAGCCAGGAAACAGATGCTGTTAAATCTACGTCGGACCCATATAGGGCCCGGAAAAATCATCCATGCAGCTCCTTGCTCCTCCATATCTCCTTGCGATCATCAGTAGTGAATATCACAGGTTTGCACCAGTTCGATTTAGCCAGATTAAGCGGGGTAAGTCCATTGTCTACTGCTACTACATCCCGATGCATATCCACGTCCGCTGATAGAAAATATTCCCTAAGGTTGCATATTTCGCGGTTGTGGAGAGTCTTAACATTTAAGAAGCCTCGACCTCTGAACTTGAAAAATATTATTTAATATTATTATTTTATTATTATTATTATATTATTTTTAGTTTATAGGCCCGTTTTTTTAATAAAAATAAAATAAAAGCATTTTCTTTCTTTTTCTTTCTTACTTCTTTCTTTTATGTTCTTCAACCCCCTGCAGCGAGAGCAGCAGAGTAACGTTTATGTAAGGCAATATCAGTAACGTTTGTCGTAGCCTTAAAGAAGGGTCAAACTACTTACTAAAACCGCAAGATCTGCCACCTTGTCTTAACCGGGTCGCAAAGAAAGTAGACCAGAGGAAGAGTCATTGCGACCCACACTGCGTTCAGATTTATGACATAAGACGTCATCAATGGATAACCCAATAGTAGTATCGGTATATTTATGAACATCAAACGACATTTATTACATATAATGTAAAATAAAACATAAACAACTTTTATTTCATAATACTCGCTTTAAGCACCAATAAAATCTGTCCACGTCATGAAATAAAGTATAAAGCAATTTATTTATTGAATTTACGACGAGGCCTTTATCTATTTTATGACACATTTAAACATTTAATGAAGTAATAATATCGCATCTATAATTTATTCTGAAAGTTAATTAAAACGTTTTAATTTTGGTTGGAATACATTAAAGTACATAATAGATTTTATTACAAACCCGGGGTCGTTATTATGATAATAATTGGCCTAACGTTAAGCTCCGGCCTGATATTTCATATTTTGGTAACTGATTGTTTATTGGTAAAAAAAAATTTTTAAATTTCACTTCGTAACTCTGGTCAGCTTTATTAAAGTGCCAGGTCAGGCTTGAGTGTTTAATTTTTTGTTATTTGTGATTTGGGCAAAACTCATTTTGTTTCTAAGTCAAAATATGTGACTGGTTGTATTGCTCTTTTTATGGATTCAGTACTACCCTACCTGTACAAGGAATTAGGAAAAGCAAGGCTACAAAACTTTTATTTGTACTGGTCTCGCTCAGGCTTTATATATATTTATTCAATATCAAGTGTCTCGAAATTCTCTTTGTAGAATGTATACGATTTTAAGAAGTTTTCAGTCTGCTTAAATTACTTTATAAGATTGTTAGGAAAATATCAACCATAACGGTATGGTAAAGACATAGCTTTATTTAACCCACTTTGAAATTATTTTAATC
This sequence comes from Thumatha senex, assembly GCA_948477245.1. Taxonomy (NCBI): domain Eukaryota; kingdom Metazoa; phylum Arthropoda; class Insecta; order Lepidoptera; family Erebidae; genus Thumatha; species Thumatha senex. The sequence goes on from OX419724.1 coordinate 28,150,668, forward strand.
ATCCCGAAGCAACCATCGAATTCAGGCTCAAATAGATTGTGGCTTAAAGCTATTTCTGATATTCATTGTCTAAAGCTTTTGAAATACCTAATATTTAAAATAACGTAACGAAATTTGAGTATAGGGGATGCACTGTCTAACGGACGATGCAGGTTTTTTTACGGTCAGATGACAATTGGTCCCAACAATGTAGAAAATCATACGCCAAACGATAGCTGCTCCAAGGTCCACTTTTATCTGAAATACTATACGTTAGGAAATGGGATAAGGGCGTTGTAGTCGAAATTTTTACGTTAGTAAATGGGATAAGGGCGTAGTGGAACGGCATTTTCAGTGGTCGCGGTCGTGGGCGTTGCGGCCGATAAGTGGAACGCGCTCATAATTAATGTAGACTGAAATGTCAAACTTACGCAACTCTTCAACAATATTTAAATGTCTGAATTCAATAATAAGTGGATGTCGGTCATAAAATATAGCAAAATTGCGATCAATAAATGGGACATAAAATAGGATATAAAAAAATGTTTCAGTTTTTTGGGATACGAGATATTTATATATTAGATTATTATGTCTGATGTGACAGCAAAGTAATTTAAAGTACCCAACATTCTTCATTTAATTATCGCAAACACCCAATCATGTTACCACACTTTTTATTACGTAAATTTATATTAAGATCAGACTATAAACTGCGATCTATAGTTCTAAATATAATAGAAGACAAGAAGAATGTAATCTTTCTTTCTTTCTTTAATTATTTGAAACAAAGAAAGGAATTCTACAGAAAAAAAGCGTAAACTAAGCTTATTAATCGCTATTACTAAGTCCCTCTGATTGTAAATTCACAATACCAAAAATTGTTTGACCTTATTTTATCTCTTTTGTCCATCCATGTGAACCTTCTAATTAAAACAGATTATACAAGTTAAGAATGTCAGCGCTCTAATTGGTAACAATAAATCAATCGATCGGGGTTTAGTACAAGAAATTGATTCGCTTTATAAATGGGACTGTCCCTATTTTCTACCGAGGATTTCACGTCTTTGCGTGTCTGTCATTTTCAGTGCTTAAGGCTGGAATATAAGGTGTTAAATCAAACATGATAAGTACATTTATATCTCACTGGATTAGATATAATTGTCATTATATCAATGACATGTACATATCTGAAATTATTATTATTATTTTTGAGGGTAAATTTGATTCCCTTGAGTATTCAATTATAGAACTCGAGTAATGAAATACATTCAAACTGTTATAAAAGCTACCTAGCTAACAGTACCTTCTTTTGTGACAATAATGTAAAAAAATTGCCTTTGAAATAGGTACCTACTTTGTGATTTCATACAGTTCGACAAAGCTGTAACAATTGCCTTGCTTTTGTAAAACCTCGATAACATGGTTGATTCATGAGGATTTCTATAATATCATAATATCCTATATTGCAGAAATTATAATGTTAAACTGATTTCAGAAACGAAAGCTACTATACTTTTGTACGGTACACTAACGTCAATTGCCTTATATTAAAATTACAGCTACGGTAAGCTCTAGAATCATTTTTAGCAATTTCTGAATAGGTTAACATTTTTTATTTAAATTTATTATTCACTAGTTGCCACGGCGAGCATCCACCGGCTTAAAAATCGGTACCAAAATGTATGAAATGACATTCTTTTTTTTTAAATAATGAATTTTAAACAACAATTCTGTGTGTGTTTACTTATTTATCTTCACGCCGTATCCCTCACGTGGGGTATTCAGAGAGGACAAATCGCCAGGCTTGGAAATCCATGTTTACTTCTCTCGCTTCTTGCAGATTCGTTTCATTAATGCACGTCTGGGTAGTTACCCGGATAGGTCAAAAGTACTCAGATGAGTACTTTAGACCTATCAGTTTTTGAGCAATCTGCTGATGTGGTTTTCCTATGTAAGTTTCGGACTACCCTGACTCTTTCTACTCTCAACGCATTCTCATATTCGGAGTAAAGACAAATCCAACACAGCAACGGTCACAAAAATCAACCCACCAGATTTTGAGTTCTAAATGGTGTAATTAACACGACTTTGTTTAAAGTAGGTTTGTATATTTGTGTAAGATTATTAAAAAAAACCATTTTATTTAGGTCATGGATGCGAATCTCCTAGTAGAATACCCGCCTACGCAGCATGCGCACGGGTTACTTTCTGCAGCCTTGGGTCTTCGCGTGCCGGTTGACAGAACGAAGCAGGTTCGATGTACAGCAAGAGTAGCACCCGCATGGCGGGAAGGCAGCGAAGCTGTTGTCGGCAACAGTCATCTAGCTGACAGCAAGGAAGCTATGTTATTAGGTAAGCTATTTCAATCAGTCCAGTTTTTCAAATTTACATTACAATATGAAACGCTTAGAGTAATTTTAGTATTCTGTCTGTGCCCCTGACCGCTTCAACACGGTATTAGGGTCAGCAGTGCGGGTGTAAAACTTTTGGTGTTTCCAACCGTCTATGTGCTACGATAATCACTTTCGATCAAGTGAAAGGTATTCTTGTCCGTCACTGCATTTGTATAAAAAACTGTTCTAGCTATATTACACTCACCAAAACTGTTAAAATCCTGCAATATCAAGGATTATCTAAATGTTTGTGTCATACATAAAATTTCCTTGGTCCTTCAATTCTTCTGTTCTTTTAAATATATGTAGGTATATAACATGCATGTAAACATAATAATATTTGTTTCAAGGAACAAACCATTTTACAAAGATGTTTTAACAAGGTATACAATAATTTCAAGAGCCTCTGCAGCAATATTTCGTTACTGACATTGATATAGGTATACTACCTATTTATGAACCAGCCACTTTCATTAACAATATTGACGATTCATAAATAATAATGTGATCCGTTGTTATAAACGTAACAATTAATTTGCTGTCGGTAATTCGATACATCATTGATTTGGAGTGTGATTAATGTACTACTCTTAAGTATTAATAGAACATGATCAAAGATTCTATCGATTCAGAATTATACTCCTTGGACAAGGTTTTGATATTGTCCGTTGTGTTTATACTGGCAAAGATAATTATATCTTTCTCAGTATAAATGTTAATTAAAACATCGTAATGTTATTTATATGTTAATAATATTTATAACACTATTATATAGAAGCGCTCGTGTTCTGTAAACGATTAACTTGCGTTAAGCAACTTTCACTATAGCTGGTACTCGGATGGGTGACTGCTTTGTGGCATTAAGATCTGCGAGCGTTTCCGTGCTTCGGGAGGCACGTTAAGCCGTTGGTCCCGGTTGTCAGTAACAATGGCGCTCGTTAAGCCCAGTAGAAATCTTTATGAGCGATATGAAAAATTTCAACAGCAGGTCGCTACAATCTGCGTCTGTCCATTGCAACACGGCAATGAGCTCACCACCTTTTACGTGGGACAAAAGTGCATACGGGAAAATGTGGGCGCATAGTATGCCTCTGCCTACCCCTTCGGGGATAAAAGCGTGACAATATGTCATGATTATTACATATCCTATCCCGGTTACCCCTTCGGGGAAAAAGCGTGTCAATATGTCATGATTATTACATATCCTATCTTATACTATGGTCACACTTTCTTTTATGTTGCGCCAAAATTCCCCGAAATACAAATTGAAAGTGTGGACTAAAACTGTTCTATCTTAAGACAAAACAAAATAACATATACCTACATCAGTAAAGTTTTGTCTTTGCTTTTGATCCGCATGAGGAATTGCCACCCAGAAAGTTCTCATCACTTAACACGAATAACAAATCTTGTTTGTTTCAGTGAAGAGCTCAAGCGACGCGTCTGCGCTAAGTGTAATGCTGTTAACACTTTCCCTCGTCTTCTTCTTCAGATCTCTAACGCAATCAGAAACGTGATAAATTATCTCAACTCTTATATTAACTGAAACGTGATTTAGACGCAGGCATTGCCCTAGTTTTCTCTTTGCAAATGTGAAACATTCCTTTGACAACTTCATAGGTATAATTAAAGTTATAGTTAGTTACATAATTAAAGAATTTGAATATTTTTGTTTATATGTTACTAAATTAACCAAAGATATTGGTTTAACTATAATTTTCTTAGTATTACTAAATAATATAATTTCGATAGAAATCTCGTACTTAAATTACAGTATTTATATTAAAATTTTTGAAATAAACCTGCTGTCATTAGGAACAAAGTTTATATTTTTGCAGCAAAGGCTAAATGGTATTTTTTTTGGTAAATCTATCTTTAGATGTAAAAATTACAGTGTAAATAAAAAAATAGAATCGCCTTCTTAGATATATTATCTACAGATGTATATAAAGTAAATACTAGTCAAATGTCTTTTTGTAAGGTTATTACATAAGCATCAGAATCTTATATGTTTGAAAACATTGAAACTGTAATGACCATTAATTAATCAGTAATTGTAAAGCTAATTCAAGAACTTTATTAAAAAAGAAGAAAGATTTAAAATCAAGGTTACAAACTTTAGACTGAACATAGACTACATGAAATGTATTATAATAAATCTTCCATCGCATTGTTTTAAAAATTGGCGCTTAACAATTACACAAATAATATTTGTTCTGAATTCTTTCATACGAAATAAAGGAAATAAATACCCAGTAAAGCTCATGTGTACCAAAAATACTACATATTTATGTTTTACATTTGGGCACAATGTTTGGGTAAGCTGTTTACATGGAAGAACTCGACATATTATAATTGTTGTGCTAAGTTAAATCATTCTACAACAAATAGGTATTCAATTTTACACATTAAGATTATAATATTTTGTAAATACTTAATTAATTTTTAGAAATATAATTGTCAGTGCATATCCCGATTTGCTGCCTATTCACAACTCAGAATGTACATATCAATATAAAACACAATCATGTCATATGCTTTTGTTGTTAATGTGTACTGTAATTAGTATTTTACTGGCATGAGTTTTGTTAAATTAAAGAACAATTTGTTACACTCTGAATTTATTATTTCCTATCCTCATTACTTATATATAATTGAGTAGGACAGACAATAGGTGTTGTCAAAATAGACATTACTTAGGCAAAGATACCGAATGCCACGGATCAAAAAGTAGGAACGGAACCTTATCTTCTTCTTAAGTGTTTCCAAAGCTTACCTGGACTTAGAGCCTGGTGTTCTGGCAGGAGGGAGTATTTCAGGCTTTTAATTTTTGGGAGCGACTACCGTCTAACCACGTCTGGCGCCTGCGTTGTTGCCTCATCCAGTCAGCACGTGCATCGCTAGCAGATAAAGTTGCTTGGGCCTCGGAGATGATGGTGGGGCTCTTTACACCCTAAACGGAACCTTGCCATGGATAAATTATGAAACTAGCGTACGTGCTGCCAAAGTTAAAATTGTTTCAAAAACCCGTCAAGGTCGTTTTGTTGTTTATCGATGTTTGATACAAGGGCTTTATGCTGCTATAAAAAATAAGTTGCAATATTGCCAATATAGTTCCTGTATTTGTGAATGACAAAGATTCACTACGTTTCTGATGGTCTATCTTATGGCAATCATCAAGAAAAGGGAGAACATTTATGTGCCCGTTGTCGTAACATGTTTACTACTATATGTCTATCCGCAAATCCAGCAGAGTTACAATGCTTCCCATTCGTCGAATAAAGTAAGTCATAATAATATCGTTAAAATTCGAGGAAATAATTATAAGTAGCCGCTACCTGACTCTGAAGATATTGACCCGGATAACACGACAAGGGTTTCATAACCCTTGTCGTGATGTTTGATTGTCACGGTTTCTTGGAAAAGTGCTCAAAATATCAATATAATCCAAGGAATGAAGAGGTTGAAAACAGCGTGCCAAAATTCTATTATCGCCAAACACAAGTGAAACTATTAAAAGCGTGTTATCAAAGGAGCTAAGACTCGTTACTACATGCACTTTACATTATTATTTTTGTGCAAATTTCCAACATTATATTTTTGAAAATTCTATCTATATTTATTTATTTAAATCAGACTTATGGTATAGTTTGGTATAGGAAAATTTGGTATTTCCCATTTAAACTTTGAACCCCTATTTTACCCCTTTACAGGTAAATTTACGTAAAACCATGAAATACATGTCCATTTATTGTATAAAATTTCAAGATCCTAGATGTAAGGGTTTCGGGTGTGCGTTGATAGATGAGTGAGTGACCCAGTAATTTTATTACTATAGATACGAGTATATCCGAAAATCAGTGAAATACTATGAGCGCCGTGTCATAAATTTTACTACAACTACCATAACAACAAAAGAGCAACATATTTTATCTTTTCTGTGTCTGATAACATTAGACACTGCTTCAATCTGGTCAAGTACGTATCGTAATCTATGATTCTAGTCTTACTACTAGTTTCAGACAGACCAGTGGTTGCACAAATGATGTTTGTTATCACAATATGAATCGTTTTGGATTTGGACTATTTTCACTAGTTTCATAATAGGCGTTTCATTTACCAAGATTTTTGAACGATGATTTGTTAATAGATATAATTTTGGCAAATGTATATTTCTTTATAATGTTTTATCATGTGGTATAGTGACTCCTCATTTACTTGTACTTCATCAAGCAGTATGAAACTATCAGTATTGAATTCCTCAAATTCAAGCTACAGTCTAGACACGTAAAGAAATTTAAACTTTATTCTGTGCAGAGCGCAGCTTTTATAAAAATATTGATCACTTTAATTACCGTACTTTACCTACTGTAAAAGACTCAATTGCCAATAAGTTGGCGATAACTACACACGTAAAGACAATTGAGTCGACGACTGTAGATATAAATCGGACATTGCGTGTTTTAAAGTCTTAAACCCAGCTGCTAAGCAAGTCAGGGCCGATAAAGTTTCCACCTACACAGAAATACTTTTACCACTATAAAGATTATCTAGAAACACATTAGCGTAACATTCAGAAAATACATTCATAGATACATACATATTGTCACGCCTTTATCCCCGAAGGGGTAGACAGAGGCATACTATACGCCGACATTTCACTGTATGCAATTTTGTCCCACGTAGCAGGTGGTGAGCCCATTGCCGTGTTGAAATGGTCAGGCGCAGGCTATGGCGACCTGCTTTTGAAATTTTTCAAGCCGCCCATAAGACCTTCAACCCGGCTTAACGACTGCCATTTTACTGGCAACTGGGACCAATGGCTTAACGTGCCTTCCGAAGCACAGAAACGCTCGCAAAATGTAAATTCCAAAAAGTGGTCACCCATCCAAGGACCACCTATGGCGAATTTTGCTTAACGCAGTGATCGTTTACAGTCAGCAGGGCCACAGGCGCTTCTTATCATTCGGAAAAGTATAATACATAAAAATTACGAATTGATGTAATATAGGTATCACTAGTTATGATTATTTCATTAACAATGTCAAAATATTCCTCCCTTTTAAGAAAAGTTCTAACAAGTGAGTGACAAGGGTTTCAAAATCCGACGTCTTTCATCCTTTTAATGTCTTTGAGACAGGCTGGATGGTATTAATACAACAATAGCTTATGATTTTCTGTCAGTTGGATAAGAGACAACACTTTAATGAAAACGTCACAGTTTCTAAGACGTTAGGGAATTTTCACTCATCACGAAAATACGACGTGACAGAAATCCATTTTAGACGAAAATGGATAAAAACTTCCTTGCAACAATAAAAAGTTTGCAAAATATATTATTAAAAGTTGTATTGTTTCAGTTTTCTATTTCAGCCATTTAAAATAATGTTAAGAAGCCTCTAGATAGTTAGAATAGAAATTTATATAATTTCTTTGTATAATGACTTTATCGTTTGTCGGTTACTTTTTATAGACTTTACAGTACAGGCTAAATAAGCTTACTGCTGTATAATGGCCAACCCTTATCGTAGACATCTAGATTTTTGTTTATTTGAGCTGACCAGGTTGAATATCAACAGAATATGAACCACAGCCGGATCCGGACGTGGATTATCTTTGGTATGCGAGATCCAATTATGTAGATCTTATAGACTCTTTCCCAACGGTTGGGGTATACTATAGTCACAAAAAGTGTGTGTGTGTACTTATGTACACATGTTAGAGGTTATACTGCTTTAGTCTAATAAGATTTCATCACATATACCATACCACAACTCTTTGTTTGTAACAGTAATGATAAGTTAGTAGAAAAAAAAAACAAAAAACTACTTTGAATGTATGTCATAGATCAACTAGATATAAAAATTTCTCATCTTGAACTAAAACACTTGTACTGTTTCATTTATTTATTACTTAAACCTTTTCGTAAGGCAAAATCGGTCAGGTTTAAGTAATAAATAAGTGGAACAGTACAAGTGTTTTAGTTCAAGATGTGTAGCAAGTTCCACCAAGTGCCATCAATCAACATTGTAAACAGTATACAAACTTCTGCTATAAGTATCAATCAACCTTAAAATACTGCAGATAAACGCGATAATATTGTGCATGCATATGGCTATATATTATGTTTCTGTAACAGCTATATCCTTACATCGATCCATTGCCTTTTGTATAATATCAATGTTATCTTCGTGAATTCTCTCACAAACTTTATTTATTTTGAAAGTGAAAGTGAAAAATCTTTATTCATGTAGGTCACAAAGTAACACTTATAAACGTCAAGATTATTGCTTCTACATTTACATTTACTGCCAGATTCGCAACGCAATAGGTAGAGCCTGAGGAAGAACCTGGCAATAAAACTCATAGCCACTCTTTTCTAACTGCCAGTAATTACATTAGTTTTATTTACATGATATTTGAACAAATTATATAGTAATGAGTCTATACAAAATAAACAAAATCAAATCAAAATGAAAGCGTTTCTAGTTGCCAGTTTTAAAGGTAGCCCACCCTGATGAGGAAGACTCCGGCAAGAAACTAAATAGCTGTTATTTTAAAATGCAGGTATAGCTTACAATATTAAACTTACATTGTTCCCTTGGAGTTACGTGAGAATAGTCGACTAAACTTAATTTGCCTTAAATATAAATAGTTTTATTTGTAATAATTGCTATAACAGCTAGGAGCTGACCAGTCCCAACAGACGGCACCCGATCACGGGTATGACGCATCAGCCATCGCCCTACTCAACCGTATTATAGGGAATAAGGCGACCCGATACATGCACCACCACTGCTAGGACACTTAGGTGAGCATGACATACTCAAACTGCACAGCAACCATCATGTCAATTTCAAAAATTATAAAAAGCTATGTGGACGGTGCTCACACAATAACAAACTCACATTACATATAATTATATTAGTGAACCTGACTTTTCAGATCACTTATGTTGAACAAATTTACATTATATTTATAATGTTTCTTTATTATTATTAATTATATTTTTATATTTATGTGTGTTGACTTAGAGCGACTTACTCCCATGCATTTTTATCATTTATATAGTCTGAAATTTTATAATATGCCTTGTTACACAATTTGGCCTTGACTGTTGTCTTAAACATATTTATTGACAATATTCTAATTTTATCGGGAAGTTTGTTATAGAATCGTATACATTGCCCCATAAAAGAATTGCTGATTATTCAATCAAATCAATACTTCAAATTTTGTTTGAAAAAGTTTAATTATCTCAATAAAACGATTGTAATATTTACGGAAAAAATCCACACGTATTTTTATCTGTTCCAAATATAGTACTTTTTACTCTGGGTTTTTATTTCTGGTCTGTTGATGCGTAAAAAGCGCTTATGCTTGGTCCAAACTCTTGATAAAATCGGGAACCGATTAGGGTCTCCTTACACTACACTTTTTTATTCGCACTTTATTCAAATTGACACAAGGAAACCGATGGGGTGTAAAACCTGATAGGCGAATAGTTTAGTACTCGAAATGGAGGGTGATAGCTTATACCAACGCCCGTCGAATAAACTGAACGGACAAATCTGATTACTGTATACTTGTATTTTGTCACGCAATATTACCTTCAAATAAGACGTTTTAAGTTAACAAGTTTCCTTCTATTGTTTTGTATTATCTTATGCCTGAATGACTAAGTTCAGAGGACATATAGTTTGATTCCTCGGAGGTCATAATTTCCTGTTTTTTTTTTAATAAAGCCATTTTTGACAAAGAGAAGACATTTTGTAGTATTTGTGAAAATGTCCAATAAAGTACGAGTATATCTATACTAATATATAAAGCTGAAGAGTTTGTTTGTTAGGTTGAACACGCTAATCTCAGGAACTACTGGTTGGATTTGAAAAATATTTTTGTGTTGGATAGCTCACTTATCGAGGTAGGCTATACGCTATCATCACGCTACTGCCCTGGAAAGCGGAGCAGTAATCATAAATGTTGATAAATTGGGCAAATAATTATGCATTATCGTAGAATATAGAAGCGCTTGTCGCGATCATTGCGTTAAGCAACTTTCGAGCCTCAGATGGATGACCACTTGGTGGAATTTACATTTCGGAGCGTTTCCGTGCTTCGAAAGGCACGTTAAGCCGTTGGTCTCAGTTGCCGTTAGTGTAGGTAGTCGTTGAGCCCAGTTGAAGGCCTTCAACTGGGCTCAACGACTACCATGAACGACTTAAAAAAAATTTACAGCAGGTCGCCAAAACCTGCGCCTGTCCATTTTAACACGGCAATGGGCTCATTACCTGTTACATGGGACAAAAATGCTAATGGTGAAATGGGGGCGTATAAATGCCTCTGCCTACCCCTTCGGGGATAAAGGCGTAACTATATGTATGTATGTTTTGTAGAATTTATAAGCAACGAGATCAAATAGGTGCGACGGGAGTTCAAAGTATGTCTCGGGCGAACCCCTTATTCTAGATAATTTTGAAGAAGAAACAGGTAAAGGGTTTCCCAAAACGCTCAGTTAATTAAAAATACCTACCTTAACTAAAGCTACAATATCCATAAATACCATAGACTATACAATATTTGTCAATTTTGCAAATTACGGAAGTTATAGCTATATTTTTCAATTAAGTCAGCGAAATATGTGTCTTGAGAGCTTTAAAAATGTTGGCTGCGTGAAATATACACTGAATCTGTCAAAAAGTTCTATAAAATGTGTCGTCTGTGTATAACTTATATCATTTAAATCGTTTTAACCAATGGTAATTTTAACTATCATCAATGTTGTTTATTAGTTTTGGGTTTAAATTTCATCTCTATGATTATAACCAGCACACAGTGAACAATTCAAACGGACTTACAAGTGAAGGCTGAATTTCAGCAATTTTGAATGTCTTTGCCGAATTTAAATCGAAGTGAAACGGTACTGGGTTGCAATTGAGCGGGTTGAGTCATACAAAAAAAAACGAAATAGTAATACAACTTTTATAACATAGATACCATGCATTAGGTGATTTGAACATCGGGTAAACACTCGTTTATACGTCGATACTTAGGCACAGAAACCTATTTCCAGGCAGGGTATCTACAAAGAACGTAATTCGTCGCAGCTGGTGGCGCCACAAAGAAGTGAATATTATTGAAAAGTATGTAAGTACTCCAATGCCGGACGAGATTAAAGTATGTGACATTCCGAACTTATTTACATTACTTAGTATTTTATACAACTTTTGATATTATGTATTTATTAGTAGCTTCATTTCTTTAGAGCGAAATATTTTATACTGCCTGGGTTTTCCTGGACGTCTACAGTGTGGAGTTCTTCAAAAGGGGTTTTAGAAGGTTTTTACAGGGTCGACAGCGCGACACCTCTGGTGTTGTAAATGTCTATAACTACGGTGACCCCTTTCCATCAGGTGAGTCGTATACTATAAAAAAAAATAATAAAAAATAATTAAGGGGATTTGTGGTGCAACCAAATCGTCAAATTTAAATGACCTCAGACCTAAAGATAAAATCTAATAATCTGCGTGATGATGTGTCCACTTTTACTGTTCGATACTAGACGTTGAAAAAACATCTCCAAATCATCTTAGCGTAATTCCCAACTGGCTATACCTTCCAAGCTATACCTACCTGAGTTTGGAACATGAAGTACACTTTTATTTAGTTGCTAAGAGAAGCGACTGCCGTCTGACCTCCCAACGCCGTAATGCCGCACGCGTCTTTGCCAAGTCTGCTAATCAGTAGGTACACCGCTAGCAGCTAAAGTCGCATGGGCCCTGATCTTGGCGGTATTTGGGTGTACCAAAACGAGAAGTGGAAAAAACATATCAACAACAAAAAGTTTCTTGTGAACTTGACAGGGATGAAAACAGTAGGGATAGCAGATCATGATGTCAGACATTCTATTGAGAGGTTTTATTGAACGTGATGGTCGCTAGTGTTATCTATCACGCCGTCGGTACACTATCTGTTCAGTCTAGTTGAAGACACCGAGTAATAGCTAGTTTTTAAATTCAATACTAAGAACTCGACTGTGGACAAACAAACGCATATGACGAATAATATAACCTTAAAAAGGGTTGAATAGAATTGAGATCGATCAGGTACAAAAACTTTTCTCATATTTTAATACAATACCTGTCGACCTAGGCAGCCGATATTTACATATAATTATGTCAATATATCGTTCGACTAGATATTGAAAATATGAAAAGCGAGGTTGGTATGACTAACTTCAAATGAAAAAATGAAAATGAAAAAGCTTTGAGCTGTCAATCAATCAAAACAACCAATCACAAAAATAAGACAACTGTTTCTATAATTATAAGTATTTAATGTTTTTATTTCTATTTTTACTATCGAAATCTCCTTAAGACATTTAATTATAATACGTTTTAATAAGGTAGAATAATATTTCAACACGGCAATGGGCTCACCACCTATTACGTGGGACAGGAATCCACACGGTGTTATATGCCTCTGACACCCCTTCGGGGATAAGGTGTGATGGATGTTTATTTATTTATTATATTTTAGAATAATAATTCAGACAGCCATTTGGAAGAGGTTTTTGATGCCCGAATTGTTTTTTTATTGATAATTAATTGTTAATATTCCTTACCTTCCTTTTTTTTAATATGTTCAAAGGTTTTAGTAGCGTAAGTTGTAAATATAATTATAATTAAATTTCATTTTAAAAATCGAATTCGTATTAGAAGGTAGAAGAATATGATATTAAAGTTAGGTTAAGTAAAAGTATTTCAAAACACCACTTATTATTTCATCCATTAGCTAGAAAGCGATGTAGCTTAAGTGGTGCTCCGTAAGTAAATATACGCAAGAATCTTAATATACATCCGAAACTTGTTACTACTTTATCGAAGTTTAAACATTGTAGGTAACAAAGTTTCAAGTACTTGGTACATATATTCTTATCTATCTCTATCTAGTATTCTTTGGTACATATATTATAGTAAATTTGAGTGACCCATAGACCTCGCGAATAAGGAAGGATATTATAGCGCTGTTTCAGTGTTCTGTAAGCGATCACTGCGTTAAACAACTTTTACTATGACTGGTTACGGATGGGATGACCGCTTTGTGGTATTTCCATTTACCATCGTTTTAGTGCTCTGGAAGGCACGTTTAGCCGTTGGTCCCGGTTGCCAGTAACATGGCAGTCGTTTAGTTGAAGGTCTTATGGGCAGCTTGAAAATTTTCAACTGCAGGTAGCCACAACCTGCGTCTGTCCAGTACAACACTGCAATGGGCTCACCACCTGATACGTGGACAGGAATTCACACCGTAAAATAAGGGTATATAATATGCCTCTGCCACCTCTCGGGAATAAAGGCGTGATTGATAATCGAGCTATCTAAATTAACAACAGAATTGAATAAACTTTATAAAACTGTTACATAAACAGATTACAGTTTCATAAATGAAGTATTACCTATAATATTAAATTTAACAGATATTAATGCTTCGCGCGCTAGCTGCGTATTGTCACGGCTAGATTCGGAAACTTTGTAAAATACAGTATTTTATAATGAATGTCTATGATGGCGCGGCAAAGCCATATTGTGGCACAGCCTGTAAATAAAGATAAAAAGAAAATAGTGTTTTGTTAACAATATATTTTTCAATTTACAGTTCATTTGAAAAATCGAATTCGTGCTATTCGAAGTAGATTCGCCACGAATTAAAGTTTTAGGTATTAGTATACGTTAATAGCAGTTGATTCATCATTTTTATAAATACTTATCACTGTATCTTATATTGCTTTTACATGTCAGTATTATACCTAAACATATACAATAAGACTCCTCAAATTGTGAATACAAGAAGCTGTGAATTTCTAATGTGATTTTATACAGTAACCTGAAGCTGAGTGCATTAATAAATGAACATGTTTCAAAGAAAGCTTACGAATATAGCATGAGTTATATGGGAAAGAAACCCTCGACAAAATAATATAAGATAATGTTATTGAAGAGCGAATGAAATGCTACGAAATTATGTTATCATGTGAGAGACTTATTGTTTGACTTCTTTCTGTATGATCTTCATTTTGTACATATTACACCTGGAGTAGGTGCTATAATATATATAAATATATAATGTACATCCGCTCTCTAACTTCCTTTCACCAAAAGTACATCACCATATGTAGCGCGTGTCTAGGTCTTATGAAAACCATACAGATAGGACAGGACACTCACTGATTTAAAGACTAACATGTAGTAGGTACATTCTTATGCCTAGGGTAGCCAAGAATTGTAAAGATGTCAGATTGCTGCATAACTTGCCATGTCTAATCGTATTTCAAATTCAACAGATTGTGGTTTGCGCTGATGTGTAATTAAATACTTTTAGGCACTTGAAAGTGCCAGAAACTTGCGTAACATTTATAAGCTTATTGTAAAGCGCGAGTTTCGTGTTAAAAAAATGTCCTTCGTGTCGTATTTCTTAAGACCCTGTGATCAATGGGCAGTGGTCACGCAGAGCAAGGCACGCAAAGCTCGTCCGAGTTATACCTCAGCCCGCGTTCTGACACTTCGTTTTCTAGATTACGAGCATAAAAATATACCAACCGTGCCCGTTCATTACTGACTACTTAACTTAATAGGATACCTTTTCGCTGGGTCTGTAGAGGATCATACATAATTGAAAGACTATTTGTATATTACTTTTGATGTAGATAAAAGTATATAGGTGCTTAAACCTTGCTGTAGTGCTATGCAGAGTGTATAACTTATTATTATATTAATATATTTACTTACAATGCCCATTTTCTGACAATAAGATATTTTATCGCAGCAGCAGCAGGTCGCCACAGCCTGCGCCTGTCCATTTCAACACGGCAATGGGCTCACCAACTGTTACGTGAGACAAAAATGCATACAGTGAAATGAGGGCTTATAGTATTCCTCTGCCTACCCCTTCCGGGATAATGGCGTGACAATATGTATGTATGTATGTAAGATATTTTATACTTTATGGACTCAGAATGGTTAATAATTGTAGCATTAAATTCATTCGATTGATAAATAAATAATTGTAGCTCAGTGTTCTGCAAACAATCACGGCCTAGAGCATCGTTCGCTCCGTCGATCCAGAGATGGGTAATTGTTTGTGGAATTTCCATATATGAGCGTCCCCGTGCTTCGGATAGCACGCTGTAAAGCTTCCACCCAACTGAAGAGGTGAGCCATAACCCTGGGGACCCTTTGCCGTGTTTCAGTAAATCAACCTCTGGTCTATTCTGTAACACAGTTAAATCTCTGTTGAACTGCTCTCTTTTCGGGTCGGGGAGCCTCATACAAAGTTACACTGCTATCTCCACAGCAGAGCACTTCCATGTAGCGGCTAGGCGCTGGCGATATTTTCGGGTTTGAACAATTATAAGTCGACATCGAGCTGATTAAAGAAGTTAAAAATTAAAAAAAAATAACTAGGTGACGCCACATTGGCGGGCGGCTCTAAACAATTTAACTAAGCACAAACTTCTTTCTTTCAAACTAAGTAGAATCAAATTTTAAACTATCTCTATTCAAATATTATTAGGTACGTCCATTGAGACGTAATAAAAGATAAAAAAAGATGTGGTGTCGTGGGACACCAGGTAGGAACCCTCACCCCAACCTCACTGAAAGAGGGAGAAAGAGAAAGGTATTATACACTACTCGCTTGTGTACACGACTGTCGCGCCTGCGCACGTCTCATTTAACGTTTTTATTCCACGGACTTTTTCTTACGGTTTTTTATTTACGGTTTTACTATCACATATTTTTCAGTTCGGTCGCGCAGCAAAATCCCTATCTCCTCCAAGCCTGCCATAAGGAACTTCGTTCCAATAAACAAACACGCTTTCGCAATTACAACATTAAGCTTGAATATTGGGAAACATTTTATTATACCAATATGAGTATATTGGTATAGTATTATGACAACTACTCGGATACCGTGTATGAAGCGATTGATGAATCTTAAAGAAGCGAAAGAAGTATGCATGGATCGCGAAGCTTGGCGATCTGTCCTCTCTGACTACCCCGTCAGGGATACAACTATACAGAGGTGTAAACTAATGTATATTTTTTAAGGATTTTCTACGGGAAAATCTATTCAAACTCCTATTTTCTAGGAGAATACGGTGATGAATTCAGCTGGTGCTATCAACAACAAAAAGCGCAATCCTTTCTTCCGAAATCGCGTCATGTACAAAGCGTATTCAGCTCCCTGTTCTCATTAAAAATGTCAACAGAGCAAACGTCGTCTCTCATACAAATGCATAGTGTCATGTGAAGTCATTAGCCAGTAATCACGTCACAGGATTGCCACAGTCTTTTGTTTGTTCCCCACCCGTACATCGTTAAAGTTTTGAAGCATTATTCCATGAAATTTATATACGAACTCACTCATTGTTTGGAAACAAAGCTTTCATAGACAAAAATATCCCACCAAAACATTTTCATGTAAAATTTGACTCGACGATACCATATACCTCGCACTGTCAAAAAGTAATCAGATCTCATTTAGAGCCAAGTTCCTAATTCTACATCAACTCTATAAACATTACTTCACAAACTCTACACCTCATTCGAAATATGTGGTTTGGCCATTTTGCTACTGTTACATGGGTATGAGACTTTACGCTAAGACTAGGTCGGTTTTATTTCATTTCTGAATATCTGTCTGATCTCCCAATGTTGGCATAACTACGTAGTACCATTATTTTGTATATGACAACACTGTTAGTAAGTTCAGTTCATAATTATACTATTTATTGACGTTGTGATAATAGAATCTGGATTTGTAATGAAATTACTCAAATAAATTTATTGAACTTCCGGGGTAAAATAAAAAGTTGTGGGTTGAATTGTGTGTGAGTCGAAAGTACTAAAAACTTTATTTCGCTCGATTTCGGTTTTAGTATTGAGTATAGTAAATTAACTTATTTATTCTCAACATCAAATTTAGTGCAAGTTCTTAAATTTTTACGTTCTTGATCCGTATTATCGTCATGAAAGTGGGAATAACTGTCCCTTTCCAAAAACTATACAAACTATAATACATAACTATTTAGTAGTCTGTAATTTAACCTCAACTAACTTAAAAACGTTATCGAAAGTCAGATTCTTAAATAAACCATTGCGTAAAATAATTTTATAACATAGGTGGACATTCGTTTGTAGGATTAATGCTAAAAGTGAAATGACAAAAATAATCCCGGAGCGGAATATTGAACCACCACGGACCTTACATTTTGTAAGAGGAGAACTGAAGAGACAGGGTAGTTCTTGGTTTTTAGTTTACTGCGGATTTCAAAATAAAAGCTGTCGATGCAATCAAACTATCGCTCGGTGTCCGCTTGTCGACGAACGATCTACAATCAACCTTTTATGGGTAGAACCTAAACAATAACAAAACTTTGATTAATGTCGTCCGCAAAAACGGTATACAAATTCTTAAGCAATTTACATATAACTTCAAAAGTACTTGATTACTTGATATTACATACATAGGAAAGTTAAATAAAAGATTGTAACGAAGAATGAATATATAAATGAAATGAAAACAGACGGGTTAGTCTTAGTGTAGTCGTGCCGCATTGAATATGTAACATCTGACATGTTATCCTACAATGCAATTAAGATGAAATATGTGTGAAGTCAATTTATTCGTCATATTATCGGTTGAATATATTCTAAGCATGAGAATAACATATGTAATTCTATATTATGCTAATTGGGTCGGCACCATCTCACAGTTTTCTCTCTTACACCGCGCGTGCTCATTGCTCAAATCAAATAGTGTGCGCTTCCACGCTTTCCTAAACACATTCCCATTTTTAAAATCAGTCCCACCAAAAATCTAGTAATTAGAGAAAAAAACTTGATCCTCGAATTCGTGATTGCGATTATGTATGTAATAATAAGTATTTTACACGTTTGATTAATTTGCTGACTTATCGTTAAATCTCTAGCGAATAAGCATCGTATGATCATTACAATATCTTAATCAAATACATCAGATAGTTGCTTATAATGCGAATCTTTTGTGATCTCTATAATTAATAGGCATAATATTTCAAACACTTCATGAGAATTTTCGCTAATATTCTCTGTCATTGCTACAGTTAGGTAAATAACTGTGCGCTTAATGTAGGCACCATCAGTCAAGATTAAGAAAAAGTGGGAATAACTGTCCCCTTTAAAAGCTTCACCTTGTACGCAAAAAGGTGAAGCTCATTAAGTAATTTCGTTAACATATTACCAAACATTTGAAAATTCTACTGCATTTTCCGTGCACAAATACTTTATTTAGTTTAATTTTAGTATTAACTTGCTGTGCTCGCGGTTATATAGGCATGACACACGGAAAGGAGATGTGTTTCGGCTGCATGAACTTTGATTGGACCGAGTTAAACAATTACAAAAAATATTATAACCAAAAAAAAGGTACTTTGGGAGTTACCAGGAGGTACCACCAGTACTGAATTGCTGACCATGCAGTGTACGACATCACAGCGCCACTAGAAAACTGCTGACGAAGCATCTTATGACATAGTGCGTCAAAGTGTAAAGTGCAAAACTGTCAATTTAGTTATAAGTCTAATTAATAAAAAAAAAACTGTATGTAAAATTAGTCTTGTTATCATGTAATGAACGTTGTTTTGATAAATAAATATTTTTTTTAATAATTTATTCTTTCGACGTTACTTAACTAGGGTAGGAACCTTTTTTATAGGACACTTCTTTTTTACAATTTTTATGCAATGACATCTATACATATAAAAGGCAAAACCACTGACTGACTCATTGATCACGAAATCTCTGAAAGTACCAAAGCAATGAAGCTGAACTTTGCATGGAGATTCTTCTTAATACGTAGGTTTCCGCTAAGAACGGATTTTGCGAAATTTTACCCCTAGGGAAGTAAATAAGCGATAAACGGTTGTATGGAAGTTGGTCATTTTCAAATTTAGATACATGAATTTATGTACACCTGTTTTTAGTTACAAATAAATGCGCACATGTATCGCGGTTTTGCAAAATTTTACCTATACGGGAGTAAACAAGGGTTGAAAGTTTATATGGAAAATTCTTAATTTTCAAACATAGCAACACCGAATTTCGTATACCTGCTTCTGTATAAAAAAAAAATTACGTGTTAAGGAATTTTGATAAATTCTAGAGTTGTAATAACTGACTCATTGATCACGAAACCTATAACTAACAAAGCTACGAAGCTCAAACTTCGCATGGGGGTTCCTTTTAAAACGTAGGTTTCCCCTAAGAATGGATTTTTCAAAATTTTACCTCTAAGAAAGTAAATAAGCGATAAACGGATGTATGGAAGTTCGTAATTTTCTAAGTTAGAAACATGTACTTACGTAACCTGTTATAGAAGAATCTCAGAAGGCTAAAAGAAAGCTCCACCAGTGAGTTCAGAGTTCCCACGGGAACCAAATATGCAGGTAAAATACGTACAGCTTAAACATAGAATCCTGATATTTGGTTAATGTACACTTTAAGTATTTGGAAAAAAAAAACGGTATTTCCTAAATTACCATGGGAACGGGAACTACGCGGGTGAAACCACTCACCGCCTAAACTATCACACATAGGTACATACCTGAAATTTAGTGAGAATCCTCATTGGGTCTACCTTGAATCAGCACCAAGAAAAGAATACCCGGTATTCCCACGGGAACGGAACTACGTGGGTAAAACAATACACAGCCTGAAATTTGGTGAACGTATTTTTTACGTACCAACGCAAGATGAGCACCAAGAATGGAATTCCCGGTATTCCCAGAGGAATGTAATCCTACTAATATCAGAAATGTACAAGTTTGTGAAAATTTCTATATTATTAAGAAGTTTGTAATTTTATCACATTTAGATGAAAATCGGCGTGCTTACTATCTAACTAACTTGTTATAACTACTTAACTTTTTCTAAGGGAAAACATCATTTGCCGCGAGAAATCCTTTTTGTGCATTAACGAAACTTCACGTGAACGGAGCCTTGGGCATCAACTATTGGGGATATTTGAAAATTATTTTTGTAGGACATTATATAATCGACCAACAAGCCGCGAATACTGAATCAATTTTGGCATGATTTGAGTTTAAATACTGGACTACTGTTTATGGACTGGACTATTATAAGACTTTTTCCCCAGTAGTAAGGCACTCCACATTGAGATTATTGTTTGTTTTAATACAATATTCTGCTCGGTTCCTTTGCGAGAGAGGATGAAATGTGTGTAAAATGTATATTCTGTTCCAGTAGTTTCGCCCACGTGTATAGTATTCCGATTCAGTGCTTTGTTGTTAGTTACTTCAAAACTGTTACTGTTACTCTGTTACTTCAAAAGTTGTTTCCTAAGAATAGCCTATGCGCCACCCTCTTTAACTAATCTCTCGTTCTCTGTTTCTCTTAAGTGGCGCAAACGAAGTTGCGCGGGTCAGCTAGTTCACTAATATAAGAGTTATTCCTGTAGAAAAATCAAAACAATAATAATAGTTTAAAACAACAAACACCCTCTTTATAGGAAACCGCAAAAATCTTATTTTGCAAATTGAAAAATGGAATAATTTTATCAAATTATTGTATTGTCATCAGTCCTCGATAAATCTACAAAGTTTGTACAAAATCTGACCGTTTAAAGTGGGTTAAAATCGCGCCCAAAGGAGTCGGTTACAGATAAACATACATACAGGTGAAACTAAAAAAGCGTGTTAATTAAAAAGAAACGAGTTTTTATCGTCTTCAATTTTACACCGAGCTTTATAAATAAAACCTTATAATAATCACAGCTCCAGCTCCTACGTGGTGAAGTTTTCCCGTCCCTGTTTCCTAAAAGAATTTGTTCCCGGAATTAAAAGTAGCATAAGCATTATTCTGATGTGTAAGCTATATTATTGTATTATTTCATTAAAGTACTATCATTAGTTTTTGCATCAAAGAGTAACAAACTTACATCCATACATTTTCACAATTTTTTGCGTAGGGCACGCAGCACTTACATTGTGACTAAACCCGAGAGTAGCACTCGCTAAGCGAGTACAGATTAAAAATAAAACGTGATTTTGACTTTCTTTTGTATTTTTATACATTATATTACTTGCAAACGTTGATAACTTACTTATTTTCACCACTACGTCGTCAAATTATAAATACTTTCATGAAACTCACCAGTCGTGAAACATCCAGGTTGAACATCATACCTATGCCGCAGCCTTCATACAATATTTAGACGTGGCGTGGGAGTCACGTATTTTTCGAATAGTTTCAGTCCATTTTGGTCTATGAATAAATGAGATGAAGATGTCTGTAGCAGTTGCTGTGAGATTCTGATATGACGTTTTTAATTCATAACCGGCTTTTTTTAGTGGACAAAACTGATTCTTTGTTAGTCGCAACGAGTGTTAATAAGCAACAGTACACGGAAATTTATAGTAGGTTAGGTTATGTTTAATTAGGATTGGGATCGTCTATGCACGTGCCGAGAGAGCGCAGCGAGAGTGCCGTGGCAGCGGCCGGCGAGTACTAAACAGTACGTTTTTTACTAAACTATTTAATGTCAAAGTAACTATTTTATTGTGCAATAAGTATTTTTGGTTGGCACTTTTATAAATAAAATAGGATATAGGATTATATAACTTATATGATAATTCTTCTAATCACACTTTCATTGCCTTTGCCTCTAAAATTATTATTAACTTTATTATCAGAGTTGCAATAACCTCGCCAGATGTACACAAGTAAATGTTATTTACTTACTTAAAAGCCTATGTATATATATAGCATATGTGTAGACCCGGCCTGCTGTTACTATTCGTGCACAATTTGGATAAAATCCATTTAGTAATTTCCACGTTTATCCCGGACATGCATTTATAGCTAGTTTTTCTCTGCCAAGCTCCTAGGTTATGTAGCGTGATAATATATAGCCTATGTGTAGGCCCAACATATTGTTAATGTTCATGCAAAATTTGAATTAAATCCAATCAGCAGTTTCTGAGTTTATCCCGGACATGCATTTATAGTCAATTGTTCTCTGCCTAGCTCCTAGGTTATGTAGCGAAATAATATATAGCCTATGTTTCGACCCGACCTACTGTTAATATTCATGCAAAATTTGAATTAAACGTAATGAGTAGTTTCTGAGTTTATCCCGGTCAAAGCCTACTGAAGACTGACATACAAAAATTATAAAAATTATATTTTTGGCTTTGGTATCCTTCCGTGAGACAGCAAGTGTTTTTTTGTAAAATATTCAATGTAGAGTTTTTACTTTGTTACGATTTTATTATATGTATAGATAATCATCAATCTACTATCCTTTAGCCTTTTTGGGTAAATGAGCTACCGAACACAATTTTTTTCAAATCCGACCAAAAAAACAAACAAGAAGTGCTCGTGGCCCCGCGGTCTCAGTGTTCTGTACACGATCACTGAGTTACGCAACTTTCACTATGGCTGGTCCTCGGATGGGCATGGGGATCCCCACTTTGTGGCATTTACATTTACGAGCGTTTCCGTGCTTCGGAAGGCACGTTAAGCCGTTGGTCTCGGATGCCAGTAAAATGGCAGTCGTTAAGCCTGGTTGAAGGCCCTATGGGCGGCTTGAAAATTTTCAACAGCAGGTAGCCACAACCTGCGTCTGTCTATTTCAACACGGCAATGGGCTCACCACCTATTACGTGGGACAGGAATCCACACTGTGAAAAGTGGGCATATAATATGCCTCTGCCACCCCTTCGGGGATAAGACGTGATGGATATTTATTTTATTTGAAAACAAGCACTTCAGCTTTATATATTCAAAATATGGATGAATATATATTTTCTATATTACACGAAACTTGTACGTATTGTATGAAGCACAAAATGCAAGCTGTAATTGAAGTAACTATTGCTTTTTATTAGAGCTATGAACATGGAGATGAATTTTAGTGCAACATTGAACTATGCCGGGCATTTTTGTAGAACGCTGCATAAACTATATTAATCTGGCCGATATGTTTTTAAACGTTTGGTGTGAAATATTCAATGGGTATCAATCTGTATATTTATTCTAATATTATAAATGCTATGTGGATTATATTTCCTACTTTTATGTTCATGGCAAGCAGTTTTTTTTTTGATAATCACCTCGTCGAGACTTTTGACAGGGTGGGCATGTGAGCTCTTACCGACTAAAACCACAGGGTTCTGCTGTGCCTTGCGTCAGGGCATCCAAGTATGCACTAGAAGAGAGGATGTCCCCAGGGGTTCATGATGGGCTAACGTCTTTAGCAAATTACGTAAGTAATTATTTACAAAAATAGGTTTTTTTTGTAACTAATACTTACGTAATTTGGTAGTGATAAACCGAGGTTAAAAAACTTTATCTAAATATTCAGTTTTCATTGAAACAGTTAGGTCCCTTCCTTCCACTGTTCACTCTACACAATTTAAATTGTATTGACTGCTTGCTGTGACTAGAAGTTTTCTCATTCATAATATGAAACAAGTTTTACTGTTATATAGTTTATGGGAGTATCCAAAAACACACCCTAGTAAACAAATAAATTCATCAATCATTCTCGTACCTCCTTTACCTAAGAGCTAGGTATCGGTAGCATTTATAGTTGGAACGTAATAACAATCGGAAACGGACCGACTGTTGAGTTACTGGGGTGGGCGAGGCCCTATTGCCATCAAAGCAAACAAAGATGCAATAAAACCGGCCAAGACGTCTGTAACGCTCCACTATCTTAATAGCGCCTTTATCTATCGGGCGGGTTACACATGTCGCTTTTGTGAATGCCGCGATACGTTGTCGATTTCTACTACATTTTATTTTAATTTTATATCTACCTGATATCGATAAATGTGCGCAATAGAATTAATTTGTAACGTTTGCAGCAAATAAATTTGTTTTTGTATATATCTATTTATTTATCTGTAATGTAGTAGATAATATGTGAAGCGCACCAACTTAGTGTTCTGAAATCGATCACTGCGTTAAGCAACTTTCGTTATAGCTGGTCACAGATGGGTGACCGATTTTTAGCATTTTCATTTACCTGCGTTTCCGTGCTTCGAATGACACGTTAAGCTGTTGATCCGTGTTGCCAGAAACATGGCAGTCGTTAGGCTAAGTTGAAGGTCTTATGGGTGACTTGAAAAATTACCATTGCCTGCTCTTGTCTTCTTCCCCATGCTTTCTTCTTTATTTGAATGACCTCTTTCACTTTTTGATTGCACCGTGCATTACGCTAATTACTAGTGCCTCTTTTTGTTTGTCCGCACACTTCCTCAGCGGCATTTACCATATTATTCCTAAGGTTCTGTCATACACTTTCCACATTCACGCTACTTACATTGACATTGCCAAAGTTTTTCGGCTTCCTTTTCTTTTTATATTCCAGCTTTTGATGCTATAGCTAGTCGGCTCAGGTTTATTTTATTTTTATTTTGTTTATTAGGGATAACAAACAGTTGTCACAATGTGTCTTACTTACTAATTACAGTCATAACAGTATTAATCATCGTGAAACCCACACCGTTATTCACAGATTGTTAGTAAACATGTTACAATATATTGCAAATAACTATTTGAGTTTAGGTATTTATAAGTGAAATAAATGTGTTTTTATAAGGAGTGAAAACATTGCTAGCCAATATCATACAATATTGTTTAAAAGGTTCAGGACACTCGGTACGTTGACGCCAACCCGCGAACAGACACTAATCCTAGTTATGACTACGTAGTGGTCTGATCCTAGCTCAGCTCAGCTCGATAAGCCCTTGTGTCCATCACCTTATTCATCTTCTCTTCTATTCTTCCTCTAACATTCCACGCAGCCACCCTATACTCAGTCCTCCACTTGCCGCCGTGTCAGGCCGCACGTGTAGGGTCCCCTAAGCCGCTCTGGCAAACACGTTTCGCACCAGCGGGGACGATCTGGTGCGCGTCGCCTAGGGGGCACGCCCTAACATAATTTGCCCTTATGATGCTCGTGTTGGAGTAGAATTGCAGCCTTAGCTGACTGAGATGGTGACGGGTACGCTTCTACTCTTCATCCCCTTCTTTAAGCCCCTATTATAAAAAAAAAATCATTCAATGGCTTTCGCTGCGCCCAGGTATCACGCTTGACATCATACCGTGGTGTGCGTCCTGCATATATAATATAAATACCACAGTACTTACGGGACACTCAACTCTCTCCTCGCAGGGAGAGTAGATGGACGATCCCGCAAATGCGACAGTGCCTCCTAGCTGGGTAACCCATGATAAAATGCGCCGCGCCCACCTCTGTTACAAATTGGTGTGAAGCGGCAATACTGTACAGCAGTAAGTAAAGATGAGACATGTTCCCAGGTGACACTAAGTAAAATCGTACACCCCAAAATTGTACTAGGTATATGTAGTTTGTAATTAACCTACTTTTCTACCTTTTCCTTCTTTTGTAGAAGCTAAAAATAATAATCATCAAACCACAATCATAGTTTAAACTTCATATTATTATTAGTACTATTTTAATATAAATAAATAAATAAATATTGTTGGGACAACTTACACAACGCCATCTGATTCCAAACAAAGCAGAGCTTGTACTATGGTAACCAGATAACTAATAAACATCACTACATATTATAAAACAAAGTCACTTTTCGCTGTCTGTCCCTATGTATGCATAGATCTTAAAAACTACGCAACGAATTACGATGCGGTTTTTTTAATAGTTAGAGTGATTCTTATAGAAGGTTTTTATGTATAATTTGTTAGGAATGTCGGAAAAAATTAGCCGTCTGGGAGCTTTCATCGAAAACACTGCCTAAACCCTTTGAGATATAACAAAATAATGTATTGTGGAATTGTGTATCTATGTCTATATGTCTATCTCTTAAGGATAACATACTATATCCATTTTAATACTTAAAAAAACCAGCAGTAATAAAGCGGTTATTTGAAGGCTATTTACACAAATACGTCATTAATCCTTATCATTTTTAATATGTTAGTTGGCTGCAGCATTTCATGATAAAATTAACTAAAAGGCCGGAAAAGGCCATATCCTACATTGAATTACAATTTAATTTTGCATTAATAAAGTACTCGAGGCAATATCGCCCACCTAACAAAAGTTTTTATTTTTTTCTTTAATTGCCATTAAATATAACAAATAACTGGATTTAAGATTCGCTATAGTATTTTTAACCGAAAGATATACATTAAATGTACTCTATGATTTCCGTGCTAATTACATGTTTGAAAAAAACGTTGTATTTGGGCGGTATTAAAAATACGATATCCATTTACCACCTGTTTTCATATGTAGTATAACAAGCTAGACACAAAAAAAATACTTTATTAAGAGTTTATCTTAGAAATAAAATAAATATTGCGGGGCTTTTTTGTTTTACAGCGCCGTCTAGCCCAAAGTAAGCTAATATAAGCTTGTGGTATGGGATCTAGACGACTGATAAACATACCTCTATATTTCTGAATACATACACATTATACATAGGAAACACCCAAACTCTGAAACAAACATTTGTGGATCTACACAAATATTTTTCCCGACCCGGGAATCAAACCCGGGACCCCTGTCGGGGCAGTCGCATACACTACCTCTGCACCACTGAGGCAGTTAAATTCACATATAAATTACTTTTATTTTAAATTAACATGAATACAAATAAACAATGATTATCATACAAAAGTTTTAAGTTCTTAGGAAACACAAATTTGCCTGAAACTTTTGTTATAACAATTTTTAATCAATCTTTTTAAGTTTAACCATAAACATTCATTTCACGAAACAATATAATGCCGGTGTTTCCATAAAAATTAGACATTCTAGTTAAAGGACATTGAACAGCTTTAACGTAAAGTCAAATCTGTTACTATTTGTTACTCAATACAAAGTCAAATTAATTAATAACGATTTTCATTCAATCGATAAACCAGACAGCGCTTACATGAGCAAATTGGAGGCATATATGGCATAATCGATTTAATGTATCGGGTATGCTACGACTAGCACTGTACTACATAAGCCATTGTACTGTCCCTTGAACACATATTTCGCCAGTTTCAGCTAGACTGTAAGCATCGGTCGGAACTGCAAATTAGATCGTTGAATATTTAAATAATATTAGTATTGTGTATGATATATTCGAGTTCCCTCTTTTTGAATTATCCAAATACGTAATAAACCTGATATTTTTTAGGTAAATATTTATTTTTCACACATGCTGATAATAAAATATAATAATATAATATAGTTTTCCACCGGTTACGAATATTTAATCTATAGGTCCACTCCTACATTTTATATTCAGCTCACGTTATTATGTTAAGAAAATAAAACTGTGTGTACTAAAACAAGTCTCAAACTGTCTGAGGCTGTGCGTCGAGTAACTTTTCAAGCACCACTTTGGAAAACGCAAGGGCCATTTTACTCGATCTTAACTTTTGAGTTCTGACAAATGTTTTCACATATATTCTACTATGTTTTGCAGTATCCTAGCCGGAAAGTCGCATTTTACTTTAAAAATATCCTTTTTTGGGTATTATAAATTATGATACACATTGCGTAAGGTATCATAATTACTTTTTGATTAGTTTTAATTCCCTACTTATAACATAATAATAGACGTCACATGTTTGTTGATGTTATCGTATAATTAACAACAATTTGTATTAAGTATTTAATTTGTGTCCATTTCATGTAAAACATGGTTAGGGATCGTCAGTTCTTTTTTCGAAGTCTTTATTTTATCTAAGACAATACACTTTTTGTTCTTCTGTTTGATTTCAGTCTAGTTAGTATACATATAGTTATCTTAACCTTGTGTTCTACGTAATTAACAGAATCTTCATTTATTCAAAAGATAAGAACTATTTATCAAAATATTTATATAAATTTAAAGCAACTAAAATCAGTTTTAGTTGCTTTAAATTAAATACAATATGATGATGACTTGTGTAATTTCAGTGAGTAAGAAAACCCAAATAATTCGTTTAGATGAAATTCCAACGAAACATTGTTATCCCATTAAAATAATAGGCACACCCATTTATAAATTACTTTCCTATCTGTTATTGGACTAATCTCATAAACGGATTAGTACAAAGCCAATAATTGAAAACAAAGGTAGTACTCGTAGCTTTCACGAATTTTCATAATGAATCGTGATATTACGTAGATAAATACAAAAAGGTATCTATATGATCATCGTATCGTAAGCGCTCGTGGCCCCGCGGACGTAGTGTTCTAAACGATCACTGCGTTAAGCAACTTTCACTATGGCTGGTCCTCGGACTCGACACTTTGTGGCATTTATATTTGAGAGCGTTTTCGTGCTTCGGAAGGCACGTTAAGCCGTTGGTCCCGGTTGCCAGTAGCATGGCAGTCGTTAAGCCAGTTGAATGTCTTATGGGCGGCTTGAAAAATTTCAACAGCAGGTCGCCACAATCTGCACCTGTCCATTTCAACACGGCAATGGGCTCACCACCTGTTACGTGGGACAAAAAGCAAAAGCATACGGTGAAACATGGGTGTATAGTACGCCTCTGCCTACCCCTTCGGGGATAAAGGCGTGAAAGTATGTTATGATCATCGTATACACAAGTCACAATTAATAGCACTGGTTAGTGTGATTGAAATTTATCGATTTTCTCGTCAATACATTGATTGATTTCTCGTCAGTAAATACATATTTATCGGTTTCTCGTTTATCACTGTATCAATATCTCGTCAATAAATTACACGCAACCTACATCAAGTACATTTAAGAAATAAAAAAATCTTGTCTGAAATAGATTGAACAAATTCTTCTGTCCGCTGTTGCCGCAGTCCAGGTACATCTCGAAGCCCGGGATATATTTTGTTAGATACTTTGTACAAAATTGTCAAAGTGTAAATCACGATACAAATATTGAATAAACTACAAATCAAACATTACAGTCCAATGCAGAACTAGAAATAGGCCATTTCAAACTTTCCCTGTAACCTTGACCTTCAAAATCTAGCCTCCCTCACCTTTTGTACCTAGTCCACATTTTTCCACCTGAATAAATTTTAATTATATTAAAATTCATTAAATTTTCTGTACTTGTATACTAGAAAATGATTCCCAGTATAATTTAAAAGTACTTTGTGAAGTTAGCGTCGTAAATTCACACCGAAATAAAAATAAAAATATTACTAGATCTGATTTGTAACTGCATCCAACCGGAATTCTCTAGGGTACTTAGATTTTCTTACCGAGTTTCATAAAGGCTACTTTTGAATCTGTGTTAAGTATCTCCTTCTGATAATGCAGCTTTGCACCTCATTTCTTAATTAAAGAAACTTTTACTAAAAGAAGAATAAATCTTTTCAGTTTCTGTGACCAAACCGGGAATTTTATTGTTTCAATATGTAAGTGAATTTGGATATCGAATATGATAGGATATCCCTTTGGATATTCTATCATATTCGGCTGTTTTTTTTAGAAGAACGATTCAGATCAACGTTAGTAGTTTAACGTATACAATTGATGTGCAAATAAAATTATAAAGCTAGGTGCTGCATATATATTATAAAAGCGTATTGTAGTATTATTGTAGAACTGAAGAGTTTATTTGGACCAGAAACTACCGGTTTAAATGCTAGTTTCAATAATTTTATAAAATATTGTTGTCCTTCTCTATGTTATTTTATTATTGAAGCCACTTTATTTTCACTTGAATTGGTTTAGAGGCTCTTTAGAGAACCCCTAAACCAAATCAAGGGATTCACCGGGAAGAAGAGACAATATCAAATATCTATTTGCTTTTAAAACTGACATGATACCTAAATGTTTAAGAAGAATAAATCGATTTTCAAAATAAGCTTTCGAAATCGCTTAAAAATAAAAATTTTCAGCTAGTCCTTCTCTTTGTTACCCATATTGTAGAAAAATATAGAAAATTTACAATGATGTCACATAACTAACCCTGAATGGTTGTTCAAACTAAACATGTAAAGTTAGTCCAATATTGACTACAAAATTAAGTTGCAAGATTCCACCCGAACAAACATAAGTACATAAATTGCGAATTAATAGAAATCTTATACGAGTATATCTTACAGTTTAGATATACTCGTACAAGATTTTTACTAATTACTATCTAATTCTGCACAGAAACTAAGACACACATAGTTTTGAAAATCAGAAAATTATGGTAAGTAAGATGGTGATACAAATATTCAGAAAAGGCAAATTTTGACCTCGTATTAATTCAGTGAAAATTGATAAATGAAGAGACCATATTAAAATTAATAAATTTCCTTTTGTATAGTTTCTGATACTTTTTCCAGTGATGTTCTGTTACCAAACACCAAATAACTAAGTATTTGGCGCTCTGTCCCTGACAGAGTAGTAAGAGAAGACAGAGCGACAGGTTCCTGCAGATTCACTAATTGTTTTATACATGTACGTCTGGGTATCCAATTACTTTGACCTTTCCATTTTTGAGCTAGCTGCTCACGTGGTGTTTGTACGTAAGTCCCGGTCTACCTTCACTTATTCTACCTTCTACTTAAAAACAATATATATATCATTAAACGATCGCTCCGCACTTATTATTTGCATGTATCCAAACCAATAGAGCCCTTTTTCAGCTTAATTCATTATTATCGTGTTTGGTAATAATTTCCATCTATCTTCATTCAGTTTACAAATCCTTCATATTGTTACCCGTATACTATCCATGTCTATCCAATCACTAACAAACTACACCCATGTGATATCAAGGATCTATCCACAAGATCAAATTTTGAAACAACCATTTCTTAAACAAAATATATTGTCAACATAGTCATATTTTAGTGAGATGAACCCTTTGCTCCTAAGGGAACACAACACACAACTTAGGTAGTTCAAACCCCTGAAGCGAACCAGACAAAACAGTACTAAATTATTTAGTTCTGCAACTCATGTCTCATATTCGTAGTCTATTTGCTATAGTATGTTGATGTAACATCGACTGTATTTAAACATAATAATTTGTTGACTTCTGAACTTTGTGTGCTTTTAATATGTATGACGATTTGATGTGTTAAATATTATATGTTTGTAATGAGTTCTATGAAAAAAGGTACTAACTACATTTAAATAATTGTGTTTAAATATTTTTTCTCTTTGAGATTTAATGAGTTGTAAGTAATTTTTTTACGAGAAACTGTAGCTTTCGTTCATGTGCTTCGTCTTTTACGTCTCCGATATTGGAAAAAAATGCAAGAGTGTCACCTTTATAGATACGGTTATGACTTGTGGTAACCGCCAAACTACGTGGAGAACAAATGTCTGGCCATGCCGTTTGAGATAAGGGAGGGACCCCAGAAGTGTTGGTTTGACGTCGTAAGGGGAGATATGCATGCAAAGGTCTCAGTACAGGGGATGCTGACGAAGTGGAGGAGAAGAAATGGAAAAGTGGACCCTGGGCGTCGTGAGACGCAACTGGGACAGACGCTTTAATGATGATGAGAGTATAGCTTTTGTTGGAGTCTAACTCAGTTTTGATTATGCAAAGATACTTTACAAACATCCATTAGAAAATTGACAAACAATATTAGGTACTACGCGTAGTGAAATAATAATTAATTACATTGTATCAAGCGGTGTGAAAGCGTAGTTGTTAGGTCTTGAGTTAAGCCACTCCAAACAAAAGCAAATTACCTTGACTGGAGGGGCTAACTGGAATGAAGTTTGCTATTGAATACTAGCAAATAAGGGAATCCTTGAAACATCTCTAAAAGAAAAGGTTCTTAAAATAAATGCTTGAAAAATATCTGAAAATTGTCTGAAAATCAATACATAACAAAGTCTACTCACAATGTAATTACGTTCTACAAAGGGTTGTAAATCACGTTCCAAGACCTAAGAAACGGAGCTAGTACCGGAAAATTTACTTTTCTCACCCAGTGGCTTTTATTTGTTTTAAAACATTTGCCCAGCGTGTTTAATAGAAAGAACTTGTTTGTTTTACGAGCAATCATTTGAAAGTTTACATTTCGACAGAGTGAATTCACTCCCAGGAATGTAATGGTTTTTTTTAAATTTAGAGTCGTCCGTGTTCAAGCTGGTGAAAACTGGAGGCTGGTCGTATAATATCTTCATTATTATTATCTATATTTAATAATCTTATGAATTAAAATCTTCTATTAGCATTTGTTTTTTAACCACTGAGTTGGCAAACAAGCATACGGCCCACGCGATGGAAAGTGGTCAACGTAGCCTATGGACGTCTGCAACACCAGAGGTAACACATTTTTTATACCTAAGTGGTACAAAAATAGTGCAAAAGCATCAGCAAAGTCTTATTAAGGAAACAACAGGCCCATCATGACCCAATTTTATATAATAATATTTTTTTCAATAGGCAAAAGAAACTTGTAAGTCGAATCAGTAACATCACTGCAATACACCTCTATAATCTATTCTTATACAGAACAAAATTCGTATCACATAAATTAACGTAAGCAAATGTCCGACAAGTGTTAGGTGGGACAGTTTTTCTTACTGTATATTAATGAAGCCTTAGCCATACAATCTCAGGCGATATCTAAATAATTTATTGCCACACCAGGTGTCGTACTGAAGACGAATTTACATACCCTACAGTTGACAATAGGGCGTAATTTATCGCGACGTGTTTCATTCACAAGAAAACGATCAGTTTCCGATAATTTGGTCAAACTGTGCACTTGGAAGATATCCATTTGTAAAACTTTTAGTAAATCTAAAATGGATAACACTTAAAATGTTGTTTTTCAAAACGGAAATTATAAAGAAAGACTACAAATGGTGATAAAAGTAGCATCACCATAAAATAGTATGTGTGTCCCTGTTGAAAAACCCAAAAGCTCGAGTAATTACAAAAACATATTTAAAACAAAAGAAAATATTTTGGGAGGAACAAAAAACAAGGCTATCATTCTAATTACTAAGTCGCAGATATCAGCAAGCAAATCTATTTCTTATTTAGATTATGATAATAGATCGCACAAAAATAGTCAGTTGACACATTCACTTTTATTTACCAAGTTTATAATCATATTTAAAAATGGTTCATCAAAAAGGTCGATTGATGTTTGTGCCCTATATACTTATATCCAACAATATCAATTTAGAGTTGTCCTAATATATAATATTGTGATCTTTTATTAAAAGCGAAGTCCGTTACTTTCTTGTCAGTTTTACATTAAATCTTTGAAAATATATTGAAATTTTATTCACTGTTGTCATGTTTGCTTAGTAGCATATGTTATGCATCGTCACGGAGAATCAAACAAGGATTTAGCTCCATAAGTCATCTTTGAAAAGCGAGGGTAGAATCAATGTCCTATTTCCATAACAAAATATGTAATATTCTATCTATCGGCTCCAAAAGATTTATAAGACGAATTAATTAATTTTCTCAGTCAACATATAAGTATATTATATTCAGTATCTATTCATATAAATATGAAATATACGACTGCCTCTGTGGCGCGGTGGGAGTGCATGCGACTGCTACGCAAGAGGTTGTGGGTTCGATTCCCACCCAGGATAAAACTTTGTGTGATGAGCATGATGGTTTATTCTGTGTCTGGGTATTATTTATCTATAATTTGTATGTATTTAGAAATATATAAGTACTAGCTGTCCCGCCCGGCTTCGCCCGTGACATACATCGAATCCCTGTGGCACCCATTTAATCCCGTCGTTTATTAATTTCACAGTAATGTATGAACATTTTCCAAATTTGTTGATTCCTTCTCCGCTGTCCAGAGGGCCAAGTCTACTATTTCAATCGCGTCAGAAAAGAATCGTAATCGTCGCTCTGTAGCCACGGAACAATTTTGACTTTGGTTCGTAGTCTACTATCACAATCGTACTCCAATAGACTTTTATCTAAGTAAGATAAGTTCTACTAAAACGTACCGCGCCAGTGGCCGCTAGTCAGCTGCGTTTTTATAGTCTACTAACATTTTGACAGATAACAGCGATTCTGGTTCTATTCTACGGCTTCTCAATAGTAGACTCGGCCCCCAGTGCCTACGCCCTTCCGGTCGAATTATGGTTACACGAAATTAATTACTATACGTAAAATTTTGATTTCGCCGTATCTCCTAAGATATTCATTTAATTTGCAAGGTGTAAAGGGACAAAATATGTTTTCGTACACGCTCGCCGGTTAAGGGTAAATGGTCTTCGATTTGATTGATATACGTACGCCGAGGTCTACCCCTACCAGTTTGCCCATTCACTCTCGCCACATAAATCTGCCTCGTCAGTCTACATTCATCCATTCTCTCCACGTGTCCGAACCATCTAAGCATCCCTTTTTCTATCTTAGTCACTACATCTTCTGTCATACCGCAATGTTCCCTTATCGTGCTGTTCCTTTCTTTATCCATCAATTTTTTTCATTCTTCACTCCAGCTATACTTCGCAGACTTCTCATTTCCACTGCATTTATTTTACTTTTATGCGTTTTCTGTACCACCATACCCAACTTTCACTGCCATACATAAGTGTGGGCACCAGCACACCTCTATGTACAGCCAGTCGTGCATTCTTCGAAACGTTCTGACTGCTTATGAAGGCGTACATGGCTCCATTCACTTTATTTCCTGCCCATACTCTTCGCTCAATGTCATAGTCATACTTTCCATCTCTCGCAAATTTTGTACCCAGATATACAAACTCTTTTACTTGTTCTACTCTCTCTCCTTCCACAACAATTGAGCAATCCGTCATACTTGCCTCTCTTTCAAAAACCATTACTTTCGACTTATTTACATTCACTTTCATTTCTTTGTTTTTTAACGCATCATACATAATGTTAACCATCAAGCAACTCCTCCGCCGATGATGCTAGTATTACCTGATCGTCGGCGTATAGGAGGCACTTGACGGTCAGTTCATCCATTTTCATACCATACGTACTCTCTTGCAGTTCTTTCAGGCAACTGTCCATGTATAGGTTAAACAGCAACGGCGACGCTACACAACCCTGTCTCACACCTTTTTCAATGTGTAAAAGTCTGTGCATGCTCCGTTGATTCTGACACAAGCACTGGAGCCCTCATAGAGAGATTTCAGTGCTCGTATCAAGTGGCTGTTTACTCCATACCTGGCCAGTATTGACCACAGTTTATTCCTCACCACTCTATCATAGGCATTTTCCAAGTCTACAAATATGCAATAGACCTTTTGACTTTTTGCAAAAAGCTTGTCTGCTACGCATCGTAAGGAAAAGACCTGATCCGCGGTAGTTTTTGCACTCTTGCTGTGACCCATTTCCCTTATAAAGCGGCACGATGACAGCCTTACACCAATCTCTTGGTACGCTGCCATTCCTCCATAAAGATTGAAAAGGCAGTACAGCTGGCAAGCTACCACGCCTTGTCCCGCTTTCAGCATCTCGACAGAGATCCTATCAAGTCCCGCAGCTTTTCCCACTTTCATGCTATTCAATGCTTCCACTATTTCTTCCATACTTATGACTTCTTCCTTACCAATTTCGTTCATTTCCCAGATACTAGTCTGTACTTGCATATTCTCTTTTTCAAACAATCTTTAAAAAAAATTATGTAGTATAATGTATTTTTTGTTTATATAAGTATATGTATCTTTTGTGTATAGCTTGTTATATAGTAAACGGGCGGTAAATGGACATAGTATTTTAATAACGCCCAAAAACAACGCAACATAGAGGGTAGTACATCTAAAGTATATCTTTTGGTTTCATGCTATTCAATGCTTCCACTATTTCTTCCATACTTATGACTTCTTCCTTACCAATTTCGTTCATTTCCCAGATACTAGTCTGTACTTGCATATCCTCTTTTTCAAACAAGCTTTAAAAAAATGATGTAGTATAATGTATTTTTTGTTTATATAAGTATATGTATCTTTTGTGTCTAGCTTGTTATATAGTAAACGGGCGGTAAATGGACATAGTATTTTAATAACGCCCAAAAACAACGCAACATAAAGGGTAGTACATCTAAAGTATATCTTTCGGTATATTTTCCATGTAAAATATGGCGAATCTTTTAATCCAGTTATTCGTTCTATTTAAATAGCAATTATAGATAAAAGTAGAAATTAGTTACGTGGGCGATATTGCCTTGAGTAAGTTATAAACGCAAAATTAAATTGTAAGTCAATGTATGATATGGCCTTTTTGTCGATTTTCTATCATCTTTACATAGTATGAAATCAAGAACCAGATAAAAAAAAATGCGTGTTACATAATAGAATACCTTTGTAATTTTTATGGGAGAATATCGAAACTGAATTAAATGGAAATTAATCTTCACGTTTCCATGTAAAAAATGCGTAAGCTTATACAGATCAGTTATGTACAGAATAATGCCCAGTAGTTGATTGAATCTAAAAATTCACAATTTACTTGTACGTATTATTATTATTATTTTATTATATGTAGGCCTTAGCCACCCCTTCGGGAATAAGGCGTTATAGATAAATTATAATTTTATTATATATTCGCATTGTTACTGTTATCTGTCTCATATAATGGTTTAATTGGGTCTTAAGCACATGCAATATTTTAAGATTAAAAACTAAGACGATAACAAGTAGATACATATTTTCCAAAATGAATCATTATTGAGAAAAGGATGCATTTTACTGTCATATGGATATTCAAATCCTTTACAAAACAAATATATACATATTTCTCTGAGTAAAATCGCGTACATTGTACAATTATACAAATCGTATATATTGAGTATAAAATCTAAACACATAATGAACAGGCACTAAATATACTGCTTTCGTACTCAAAAATATAATGATTCGAGATTTAAATGAACCACGATAAATGGATGTACATAAACTCTGACAGGGGCGTAGACTTTAATTAAGGTAATGTAGCTCTATGAATGACGGCAAAAAAAGTCATAATATTAATGTAAATGCAAATTTATTATGTATCCAGATATCCAGTGTCAATTTAGTCAATCATCGATAAAATATTATGATTTTCTATATGCCTGTATTATGGCATTCACAAATTGAATTCCTGAACAGTCAATAGATCTCGACAATTTAAAATAAATTGATATCAAGTAAATAAACATATGATGCCACTTACCAGGACAAATTGTAGACAGTTATAGAGAAAATTAAATCAATTACATAAGAAGTAGTTGAAATGAGAAATGATGGCAGAGAGTTTTTTTTTTCAATAAAATTTTGATTATTTTAGGGGTGGTAATGTTTTTTTATATCACGGAGGTGGCAGACAAACATTCGTCCCACCTGATGGAAAGTGGTTACCGTAGCATATGGACATTTGCAACACCAGAGGTGCAGCACTCGCGCTGCCGACCCTTTATAAACCTTCTAAGACCCCTTTTAAAGAACCCCATACTGTAGACGTTCAGAAAAACCCAGGCAAGGAGTTCATTCCACAATCTAAGCGTACGCGGAATAAAGCCTCTATCGGACCTAACCGTATGCGTGCGCTCCGGACGCAAAGTGTGAGGGTGAACACCCTGTCTATGTCGAGCGGTGCGATAATAGGAGGTAGCCGTGGGCATCATATCAAACAACTCTTTAGAGCACAGACCGTTGTACAGGCGATAGATCACGCATAAGGAGGCAAAGTCTCTCCTGTCGAGAAGGGGTTCGACACCGCCCGCTAGTAGAGGATCGTTGACAATCCTTATAGCACGCCCTTCTACCGAGACAAAAGGTAGCTGGTATTCAGCTGCACCAGCCCAAAGGTGACTGTAGTTCTCCATGTGCGGCCGCACTTGTCACTTATAGAGGAGCAATGTTTGCTTTGCAGTAATGTTAAAGCCGCGCTCTGTTGAGCACTGAGAGCTTTTTGGACGCCAGCTTCGCCTTGTAAAATTAGTAATAAAATTATAAAGTTTTCAAGATATAGAACATATTATAAAACATTGAACCTGCCGATTTAATTCACTGTAAGAATTGGCGCACAGCATCAGGCTTATAAAACTTCTAGTTCATACCCCACAGTTCCGCGGTGGAATCGATTAGTGGGATTAAAACTAGCATTTGTACTTTCCAGGTCAAAGTCCATCTCGTTGTATAATTCCAGAATTCAACTAACCCATTCAGCTGTGTTATTGAATTTAGTACTTTAATCAAACGAAAACATTTTCCATTTGTAATATTAGTAATTAGTAAATCACTTTTTTTTTTAATAATGGTATGATTATTTTAAACAATGGTGGATTTGTATTGGCATTAATTGCAACTTGGATATGCTCGTAGCCCTATAAGCTGAAGTGTCCTGAAAAAAACTGTGTTCAGTGGGCGACTGTGACGTGCTTTCCAAAGCATGGAAACGCTCAAAAATGAAATGTGGAAGATTATTAAAATGAAGTGTTTTGTAAACGATCACTGTGATTGAAATGAAAACATGTATATTTATGTAGGTCACAAAGGAACCCTTTGAGCGTCAAGATTTTCCTTTAAATAATTTATAATGTTGATTAAATAATTAAGAATGTCGTGAGGCGGAACTTTCGTTTATCTGTTATGCTGTTGGTCCCTTGAAAAATTTACACTACTCACATCAACTAAAATAGAACGTGTAAAATGAATGTGGGCGTTTAATATGCTTGCCAGAAAAAAAAGTTCCATACCATAACTTAATAACATCCATTCGAACTTTAAAATCTCTTACTGGGCATCCTGAATATACGTTGTTAAATTTGTAAAAATGACTAGTGGACACCCGCGTAGATAAGTTTCCCGTTCCCGTTTTTCCCAGAGGAACTTGTTCTCGGGATAAAAATAGTATATGTGTTATTCTGATGTATAATAACTAATTGAATCAGGCGTTACATGGCGGAAATCCATTTTAAAAATCTATAATTATTTTTGTTTTTAAATGTTATTTTTGCAATATTCCGCTTTTTTAGAATGTCGTACGATGTCGACACGTGTTTCGCCTACACACGAGGCATTATCAAGACTGTTTGGCAGCAAAAGCTTTTGCTGCCAAACAGTCTTGATAATGCTTTTTTTTTTTCTGATGTATAAGCTATAATATTGTAAAGTTTCATTAAAATCTATTCAGTAGTTTTTACGTGAAAGAGTAACAAACATCCATACATACTTTCTCATTTATAATATTATTAAGATTCAGCAAAATCGCTACTAACTAAATGAGATGAGACACAATTTGAATTAAAACCGCATCTGATTTAACTACATGTCGAGTGTTATATTACGTGGAGCGGGCGGAGCGAAACTTTTTCTCGACAGTACTAAGATAGGTAAATGCCTATTGTAATATACCTACGATTTGTTGACATAAGAAAACCCATTACCGTAGCGGCACACCAGATTTACGAGTGTTTGCTTCTGGGAGATTGTCGTAACTGACACGTATTTCCTTTATATGTTCCCGAATTCAGGTTTTTAATTAAGGGTTGCTGTCGTATTTTACGTACACACTTGAGACACATAAGACGCTTCATTTTAACAGTTTTTTTTTGCGTTTCTTAATAATTTGTTTCATTTAGAAGCCGTGTAAGGAATTTGTAATCTTTAAAAGATTAAAAACTTATATTTATGACAAGCTGACGCTTCGCGGTTTCACTAGTGTAGCTCTCGTGGGAATACATGGATAAAATGCAGCCCGGGTCTAAAGCTACTTCGAATAACATCAGCTACCTGTCAGCATCATCAGTTTTGATGAATATACTATTACAGTTGATTTCACTTATACCTTATAAAGATGTTTCACATGTAAAGTACATGTAAAGTGAACAAAAATGGCAGAAAGTTAGATTTCAGACTCAACAAGAGCTGACGCAGTCTTGGGGAACCGATAATGCACTCGGTTCATTATGATGAAACATGTAATACTCTTAGCGATAAGTATACGCGAGACTATCTGATCTAATATACTATTCCTATTATCTAATACCTATTAAAATGTTAGTATTTTAGTAGACACGTTTTACTACAAATATTTTCCAAACCGTAATAAATATTAATGGTTGAAGTCCATCTTTTTATGATAAGTAACTTGTAGAGCTAAAACTTTTACTACTTACATGTCTACCACGATTATAATTAAACATTTAATAGAGTTTCATACTGAATCTGCAAAATAATTAATTTCAAGTTTCCTACGATATTTTATGTTTGCTTCGAAAACATTTTCTTATTTTTAAATTTGCAGTGTTAAAAATGTTCAAATTACTGAAGCTGCTATGAATATAAAACTGATATGATAAAATGCATGCAAACGGTGCATTAAAACATATGTCCAATATTTATTAAGTTTATTTATTTACATGGCCATATAGCTCTAGAAAATTCTAGAACTAGAAGAAGTAGGAGGTTTACTACCACTTAGAAGACAAAGGAATTTTACAACCAGTCCTAGTTATTTCGTAGACCAATGCTTCGTTCTGTCAATTTTAAAAAATCAATAGTGTTATTGGATTTACTAATCCAAAAACCTCAACAAAGATTATTAAATGTAAATAAAGTGCTTGACAATGAAATTCGCCATCGTACTAATTTAAAGTATTTAACGAAAACATTATGAAGCTGTGGAAATGATAAACCATGGAAATGATAATGATAGCTATAGTCTTTAAATGAAACTAATCATAATGAAACCATGAATTCAATCCCATGTTATCCACGAAAATTCGATCGCGTGTTGAAATAGTATAAAATATAGCACCTAGAAACGCATTCATTTTCGTTAGCAACACTTCTTATTAGTGATGATAGAAGGTAGACACGAAAACTAATAAAATGTTAATAGTGAAATATTGTTCTTGATAAATAAGCAACGTTAGGTTATTAACAAACAATTTCTTATTAAGGTTTTTGTTTTGCTGTCAATAGCACGTCAGCAAATTTGACTATATTAATCAGGCGGTAAGTAGGGAGGGGCCTACATAGAGATTCTTCTACAATAGATGCTGTTTTTTTTATTTATATTCAGTTTGTTATTTATTTTTCTATCACGCCTTATCCCCGAAGGGGTGGCAGAGGCATATAATATGCCAACTTTTCATCATGTGTATTCCTGTCCCACGTAATAGGTGCTGAGCCCATTACCGTGTTGAAATAGACAGACGCAGGTTGTGGCTATCTGCTATTGTAAAATTTTCAAGCCGCCCATAAGGCCTTCAACTTGACTTAACGACTGTTATGTTACTGGCATACCGTGCCTTCCGAAGCAGGGAAACGCTCGCAAATGTAAATGCCACAAAGCGGTCACCCATCAGAGGACCAGCCATAGTGAAAGTTGCGTAACTTAGTGATCGTTTCCAGAACATTGAGACCGCGGGGCCACGAGCGCTGCGAGTTTCGAGTTTGTTATTTTGTTTACTAATAATGTACAATTCTGTTAATAATTCTGGGTCACAATATTTCGATATTTTTTTTTCTAGTGCTAGAATATAACCTATAAGTAGATTGTGAAACTATTTTAATGTTTCTCCATCCGCTTTCAGCACAAAAACGTTGATTTGAAAGATCTTGAAATCCTCCAATAAATGTTTATGATTAATTTATACCTACAAAAACAATTACAGATTTAATTAAATTTCTTTAATGACACATTTTATTATATTACAGCATGCATAGGCAAGTCAATTATGTATGCCTATAAAAAACTGACTGTGTACATATAATTACTAAAGAATATAAATTTTGAACTAAGCTTACCTGGATATGTCTGTGATAAGCCGGTTATATGTCAAATCAAAATCATCTAGTCGGGTCCCATAGTTCTCAATTAGTAATGCATATCGTGTATAGGCGAGTATTTGATTCCTTGAACGTGAACTCGATCTAAATTCCAATTATGTCCGTTGCCTCTCTCTATCCAGTAGAAATCGATCTTGCGTTTGTTACGGACCAATCCACGGCCAAATTACGACTATTACCGACCGATATTCCATTTGATTATGTCTCGATAACAGACATAGTGGCCATTGTATTTCGTTTATGCGTTATCTGAAATTTCGGTTACAGGTATTTTGTTACAAGATATTGTTATGTGATGATACTTTGTTTAGTATAGACTAACGGAGTAAGATCCCACAGTATCGCTCGCAACATTCTTCAAAACCCCGGCCCATTTGGAAGAGAAATTTCTAAAATTCTCTAAGCGTAACATAAAAACGTCACAAACTTTAACGAAATTGTCATACATTATATTGTAAATGACAGCTGTATAACAACTAAACTCATATTATCATTTTGGGTTAAAAAGTAAAAAAAGTAGTGAATGAGCTAATGAGTGATTTGTGCAGACAAGAACTGCCTAACAG
This sequence comes from Thumatha senex, assembly GCA_948477245.1. NCBI lineage: Eukaryota > Metazoa > Arthropoda > Insecta > Lepidoptera > Erebidae > Thumatha > Thumatha senex. The sequence goes on from OX419724.1 coordinate 28,193,378, forward strand.
GGGCAACAGTCAGACCAGCAGAGTCATAAGAACCACACTAAAACTAGTTATTTTTTTCTTTATTACGTTATAATTCCCTTTTCTTAGTAAGATTATAATAAAAATATATTACGCTTTGCTAACAGATGCCTCTCCAACAATTTTTCACTATCAAGTTCAAACGTCACAAACTTACTCGAAACTATCACACATTTTATTGTAAATGACAACCGTAGAAAAAAACCAAACTCATAACATTTTGTGTATAGTTGGCAAATAAATCAGTGGAACAGCAGCCGAATTTCAAAAGTTTGTGATTTATTATAATCCGGATTTCCATTTGGCAAACGGGTGGTCCATTACTCTATGTCACAGACATGGGAAAGCTGCGTGGTTGTTGAAAAATTAAGGTGTTTATAGCTGCCTTTTTATTTATAAACAATAAATTAAAAGTAATAAGTTAAAGAAAAATAAACGTTTTAATATTGGCGATACATTCTTCTCAGTCGCGGTGTATAGCTAAGTAGTCTCCGTTAGATTGGTTTAAATAGTATACAACTTATTAGGAATTTTCTTTTCACATAACTCATCCTTTTCAACGTCCAAGTCTTACGTCGTAAATATCCCAATAAAGTATTATTGACAGAAATACATCACATTGCTGACGTAGAAGTCATAATAAAAGAGCAGCCACTTAAATTACACAGCGTATAAAATATGCGTTACCTTCGGGAAATCTTCTCATACCAGAATGTAGTCGCCTCGTAAAACCGTCTAGTAACGAAGTCCCTTTGGGAGAACACGCTGTGTTTTATTCTCGTCAAGAAGGACATCTACATATCATGATTCCCTACCAATATGTCTATGTAAAAGACGGTAGAAGTATCACTAAATTGTGATCAAAATTTTATAAATAGTTATGAGTTTATTATCATATTATGGTGCTAATAGTTTAATTGTAGGCGGCAGATACTATAATTAATAGTGACGCAACATTACACACACACACTCGTATAAACAGGTATGGAGAAGACATGAGTTCAACATGTACATGAACAGTTATTAATCTTCATCTGTAATCTCTTTACCTTTTTACATCATATCTTTTAAAATGGTTACAATCTAGTTACAAACAAATCCGACTTAACGGCGACATTAAAAACTTTTAACTATCATTCAGAACTTCTATCTGCCACCATTAAAATTGTGTTACAAAAAGTAAGGAGAATGCAGAAACTTTGCAAGTGCAAGCTATAATTCAACCTTTCCAGTGAACAATAAGAAAATTCTTAATCAACTAATTATAAAAGGTGGAGCAGTTAAACAAACTTAACGGGCATCATGAATAATATTATCACCAGCTGTTTATTGCAAAAATTTATTATCCAACTTTGTTCTTCAAAAACTCGCTAACTGAAAACATTAACAAGAAATTATGGTCTAAATAAAATATTTACCCTTCAAAGTTTTAAGCGAATATAAAAATGTAATCATTGATAACATTGAATGGTATCAATTGAACAAATTAAAATTGATTTATTTTGACTTAGTTTATATTTAAATTACGCCCCAAGTTCAGAGAAGTGCATTTTTATGCAAATTTCATGTTTACGTTAGTAATACTTAAAACAATTATATACAGTGTTGAAAAGATTCATTATTAAGATAGAGTAATAACTTTAGTGAGCAAAGTTCATTATAACGAAACTGGTTGGACCATCACGAAAGTTAAGTACACTTGATTACAGCGGCTTAGTTCGTAATCTATCTATACTAATATTAGAACGCTTAGCTGAAATTTTTGTTTGTTCGGTGGAAGGTGCTTATATTAGGAACTACTGATGCGAATTGAAAAAATATTTTTGTATTGAATTGCCCATTTATGGAGAAAGCTATAATGTCATCATGCTACTCTCAGGAGAGTGGAGTAGTTGTCACAAATGTCAACAAATCTGTATTTTTCTTACTCTTTTAATTTTTCTTACAGCAGGTATCGTAAAACTAATAAACAACAGGATTAAGTAGGTGCCACGGGGTTCAAACTACGTTACGGTCAAAGTCACTTAATATTATAAGTCAGTAGTATATACAATAAATACTTGACTCTTGCTCTTTTGGTCTAAAGTTTTTTTTTTAAATTCTTTTTTAGAATTTAGTTCTCATCAAAATATTGCAACTAGTACATATAGAGGCATGTAATAAATACTAGTGAAGTGATGAACGGGAGGAGCTGTAGGGAATTCATGAATACATAGATCCTACAAGAGATCGAATGGATGCCACAATACCGTATTTTGAATTCATTTCCGGCCATCTACGGAAACGGATATAGAACTGAATATTGCCGGAAGCGTCTCTCACTGTAGCCATATTGTAAACAGCTGGTGATTGGTTACAGTAATGATATGGAATCTTAGAAGATTGAAGGTTCTAAAAACTTTAATTCCTTGTAATAAAATATGTTTCACTTATGACTAGCGACGCGTCGCGCTTTCACGCATCCCAATGGGAATACTCAAAAAAAACCTAAGTTACTTCTTACTTATTAGACGGGTTGTCAAAAAAGACAGATCGCCAGGCTTCGCGATCCATGCATACTTCTTTTGCTTCCTGCAGATTCACCAATCACTTCATACATGCACGTCTGATTATCCGGGTACTTTTGACTATTTCGTTTTTGAGCAATCCGTTCACATATTCTTCATATGAAATTGGGTGTAAGGGGCCCCACCAAGATCTTCGGGGCCCAAGTCAACCTCCCGTGCCAGTGCGTGCACCTGCTGATTAACGGACGAGGCTCTGGCGCTGGCTTTCCCCTCTGGGGTTGGGAGGTCTGAGGGCGTCGCTCCCATAAAAGCCACCCGCCGAAACAAATAATGAAAAGAAGTAAAAGGAATGCTGCTAGGAATAGGGCGCCGCCGCAAAACGGCGCGCAGGAGCCCCGCCCGACTCCTGTGGCAAGTGGGCTAGGGCTGCCGTGTGTCGGGCCAGCACGGCTAAAGAAGTTAGCCCCAACCCGAATCCGCTTCGCATCTTGGAACATTGGCACGCTGACTGGGCGTGCGGTAGAGTTGGCCGAAGTACTCTCCAGGCGGAGGGTGGACGTGGCGTTCCTGCAGGAGACTCGGTGGAAGGGCAACAGAGCCCGGCCTTTGCAGAAAGGCTACAAGCTGTACTACACGGGTGCGCCTGGTGGGGAGAACGGGGTGGCCGTGGTGCTCTCCGAAGGGCTGCAGAGCGGCATCTTGGAGGTGAAACGCTGTAGCGACCGGCTTATGATCGTGAGGGTGCTTATCGATGGGATTATTACCCACCTGATAAGTGCCTACGCGCCACAGGCCGGTTGTAGCGACGCCGATAAGATGTCGTTTTGGGGCCAACTCGAGGGAGTGCTTCGGAGCATTCCGTTGTCACAGGGAATCGTTTTGGGCGGCGACCTAAACGGTCATGTGGGTGAGAGGTGTGAGGAGTTTGAACGTGTTCATGGTGGTTTTGGATACGGCACCCGCAACACTGAAGGAGAAACTATCCTCAGAACGTGTGCGGCTGCCGATCTGGCCATTGTGAACACGTATTTCAAAAAGAAATCCGAACATCTCATCACCTACAAGAGCGGGAGGCGTACAACTCAGATCGATTTCCTACTCACTAGGCGACACAGCATCGGCAAGGTGGCCAACTGCAAGGTCATACCCGGTGAGAGTCTTACTGCACAACACCGTCTCCTTGTCATGGACCTCTGCGTGAAGCCTAAAGGCAAACGCATCGAGCGGTGCCAGCGCCGCATCAGATGGTGGCTGCTTGATGAAACTAGGTCCCAGGAGTTCGTCTCAGCTGTCGGTGACAAGTGCACCGACACTGAAGGCGAACCAGTTCAAGATTACTGGGACAAAGTTCAGGCGGCCATCCTTGGAGCGGCGAAGGTGGTGCTCGGTGAGTCTAAGGGTAGACGCAAATGTGACAAGGAAACTTGGTGGTGGAACGACGCAGTCCTGAGGGAGACCAGGGAGAAGAAAGCCCTCTTTAAAAAGTGGCAAGCGACCGGATCTTCCGAAGACCGCGACGCGTACAGGGCTGCCAAGCGCGCCACAAAGAGAGCTGTAGCCAGAGCCAGACGAGACCACTTACAACCTTTGTATGATAAGCTGGAATCGTCTGAGGGGCAGAAGCTCATCTATAAGCTGGCGCGCTCCAGGGTCAAAGCGGCACAGGATATATCCAAGTGTCGCTGTGTAAAAGACCCTGAGGGCAACCTGTTAAGCGAAGACCTCGCGGTAAAGGAGAGATGGCGCTCGTACTTCCACGAGCTGCTTAATAAGCAGCATAAAGAGGTGCAGCCTCCGGACCTCCCTCCGAATCAAGGACTAGTGCCAACGGTAACGCCTGGAGAAGTCCTGACTGCGCTTCGCCGCATGAAGAATCGGAAAGCTGTCGGACCCGATGGAGTCCCCATCGAAGCCTGGAAGGCGATGGGTCCTCGCGGTGTGGGCATCTTAGTAAACCTTTTTAACCGCATACTCCTCAGCGGGCAGATCCCAAACCAATGGAGACTAAGTATTATTACTCCAGTCTTCAAAGGTAAGGGGTCAGTGCAGGAGTGCGGGAGCTACCGCGGTATTAAGGTGATGTCCCACACCATGAAGATCTTCGAGAGGATTATAGACTCTCGGATCCGGCAGGAGTGTACTCTCTCGGAGTGTCAATATGGGTTTCGCCCTGGTCATGGGACCACGGACCCTGTTTTTGCCCTGAGGGTTGTCGCAGAGAAATACAGGTCGAAGAACACGCCTCTGCACTGTTTGTTCCTAGATATGCAGAAGGCCTTCGACTGTGTTCCTCGTGCGATGATCTGGTGGGCACTGCGGTCCAAAGGGGTTCCAGAGGTCTATATTGACACTATCCGGGACATGTACTGTGACTCCGACTCAATGGTTCGGACTGCTGTTGGCGACACGAAACCCTTCCCCATCACCGTCGGGGTACACCAGGGTTCTGTCCTTAGTCCGCTTCTGTTCAGTGTAATATTAGACGAATTGTCGGACAGCATCAGAAACCCGCATGAGCAGCCTCCATGGTTGCTCATGTATGCTGACGATATTGCGCTGGCAGACGCGGACAGGGGCAGATTGGTGCGACGTGTAAAGGCGTGGAAGGAGACGCTTGAGAACGGCGGTCTGAAACTAAATGTGGCGAAGACCGAGTACTTGGCACTAAACTCGACAGATCCCACATCCGTCCGCATAGGCGGTGATTTGGTCGAGCGCACGGACCAGGTTAAATACTTGGGATCTGTTTTTCACACGTCCAGTGACATCGATTGCGATGTCAAGTCACGCATTGCTGCCGCGTGGGCCAAATGGCGGGAGATGACCGGTGTCATTTGTGACCCTAAAATGCCGATCCGGTTGAAGGGACAGGTCTACAAAACCATTATTAGACCTGTCCTTTTACATGGCAGTGAGACGTGGCCGATATTGGAGCGACACAAGCAGGAGCTGCGTGTCACGGAAATGAAGATGCTGCGGTGGATGTGTGGAGTCACGCGGATGGACCGCGTGAGGAACTCTCGCATCCGCGGCAGCCTTCACGTCCGTGACATTGCAGACAAGTTGCAAGAGTGTCGCCTTCGTTGGTATGGTCACGTCTTGCGGCAACCGCCGGGCTACGTAGGTAACAAATGTCTGGCCATGTCAGCCCCGCCGGGTCCCGGTAAGAGGGGAAGACCCAAGAAGTGCTGGCTTGACGTCGTAAGGGATGACATGCGTGCCAATGGTCTCACCACAGGGGATGCCGACGACCGTGCGAAGTGGAGGAGAAAATGTAGGAAAGCGGACCCCGGGCGTCGCGAGACGCAACTGGGACAGACGCTCGGATGATGATGATTCTTCATATGAAATTCTCGGTCTACCCCGACTCCATCTACTCTCTACTTTCGCACAATATAATATATATTTTTCTTAATTCGTTCCTCACTCATCTGTTGGACGTTTCCAACAGATATTATTAAATAATGCGGCCGGCCCGTCCCGGCTTCGCACGGGTGGATACTTATTTTATTAAATATTTTGGCGTAAACGTTCAGTTAATGCAGGACATACCTGCGGCTACCTATTTCATTGATGTGCCCCTCTCTTGCACTCCGGCCACGGCGCGGCGCTCCGGCGCGTCACGGTGGCAGCGTATTTTATTAAACTCGTAATATCTTTCGAATAGAATGTCCGATTTTAATAAACTCAAAAAGTAATTTGCAAGCTTATAAACAGCCTTGCTTGAGAAATCATTTATGTATGTAAGGATTAAGGCAAAGGTATAAATAACTTGGTCTGATTTTGGTCGGAATTTTTATATAATTTTAAAATGTTAAAAAGTAGTTATAGTGACATAACTACAACAGTTAGACACATTTTAAAACAATATTTTTTAAAGATATTGATATGTTCTTTAATATTGCGAAACATTTTTTTGTACTATCATCAATTCTTTTTGCAGTGCATGCAATGAAAGACATTTTATAGGCATTTTCTTTTCACCTAGGGTAACATTACTGTAGTTTTAGTAGGGATACTTATTTATTTCTTGTAATTAAAATAGCCTATATTAATTAGTGATAATGTAGCATTCAAATGGTAAAATAATTTTTAAAATCGGACCAGTACTTTTTGAGCCAATTCGTTACAAACATACATACAAATCTGTCCTCTTTATAATATTAGTATAGAAGTATATATTTATGCTTTAGTTAAAAACTTTATTTCACTTATTTAGGTAAATTTGTTACTTATAAAATTATTTTATAGTACAATAAGGGTTATTGTGTATAATAAGCTCATGGAATTTTCTAGCGGCTGGCACCCCTTGTGCTCTGGGGTGCCTTCTAGAGCCCTCTCGATCGCTTTGTACCGCTTCTGTTCACAGAGGGACGTTCGGAGACGGTTCGAAGCGAGCATAAGCTAACTCCTCCGAGAGATTGTGGGGGCAGTACAATAGTCCATCCTCATATTGTGGCTACAATACAGTATTTTGAATGTATGGAATGCCACAATACAGTATTTTGAATCGGGTCGCAGGATGGGTCCGAGGCTGAATAGCGAATCCTTTGACCCGGTTGGAAAGTAGGCGTAACACCGCGGGGTTTGGGGCGCCAAAAACCGGGAGTTCCACACACCGTTCTTGCTGCTCCTGCAGCAGAAATGATGGAGGCAGAATGCATTCTCCTCGTCAGAAAAAAAACATACTTTTCTAAGTCTCCAAGAAAAGTGTAGATTAACATTCACCAAGAGTTGCCATTATATATTATTGTGGGACATTTTTATTACAATACATTCTATATTATGTAATTTAATTAAATAATATATATATATATAACATTATATATTATTTATTTACTTTATTATTATCAAATAATAAAAAAATATACTACGGTATTATGCTAGCATTTGAATTACAAAAATAATAGTAAATGGATTAGAAGAGAAAACTGTATGCTCCACAGTGTTCCTGGATGTCGCGCAGACATTTGACAAAATATGGCACGAAGGCCTTATACACAAACTAACACTGTAACAATCTTAAAATCCTATATCTCTTCCAGGATGTTTAGGGTAAGGCAGGAAAATGCCTATTCAGAACTTAGGGAAATAAAAGCTGGAATTCCGCAAGGAAATGTGTTAGGGCCTGTCCTGTACCTACTATACACTTGTGATATTTCAGAATTAGAAAACAGCACCATTGCAACCTTTGCCGATGACACCGCCATAATGTCAACGGGAAACACTCCCAAGGAAGCAGTGTAAAATGTGCAAAAAACAGTCACAAAAGTTTTTGAATGGGCTCAAAAGTGGCGTATCTACTTAAATGAATCGAAAGCGGTTCATATCGACTTTACCAACAAAGCTCCTCAATACTTCCCCACATATATCAACAATAACATTGTTCCATATGCAAACACAGCAAAATATCTCGGTATGACACTTAATGCGAAGCTGCGCTGGAAGGCTCACATTAAGAAAAAGCGAGAAGAGCTAGATACGAGTATAAGATATAAATATATGTATTGGCTGCTTGGAAAAAGCTCTAGCTTGTCAATATCCAATAAACTTTTTGTATACAAACAAGATCTCATGCCAGTGTGGACGTATGGTGTACAGCTATGGGGCTGCACGAACCGGACCAACAAGAACATAATTCAGCGGTTTCAAAATAAAGTATTAAGGGGTATTGTCAATGCACCTTGGTACAGTCGAAACAATGAACTCCACCGGGCCCTTAAAATGGAGCCTGTAGACAAAATTGTCCAGCAATTTGCAGAAGTTCACGAAAAGAGACTTCATTATCATGTCAATCCTGAGGTTATCCAACTTCTCGTTTGGTCGGACCTAAAAAGAAGACTCAAAAGAACTAAACCTTTTGAATTAGTGTAGTGATAAGTGAAAACAATAAGTGTCTAGAGTGCTTTGACTTTAGTACACAAGATCAAAGTGTAATAAGTTATTCAAACTCTAAGAAAAATCAGTGGATTGTTTTCTTAGAATAAGAATTTTAAAAGTTTAAGCCAACGTAAAATTACTTATTAGCTCATTGGCTAGATCGTAATCGCTAAAGTGAATCTACATAAAGTAGCATCCACTTTATATAAAAAAAAAGTATATACTAGCTAAATTTGAAGTGGAGAGACTGGTGTCAAGTCTGACATAAATGACTCTACGCGTATTATTTTTAAAACAACCATTCAACGCTTTTAAATTAACTCTCAGTTGACAGTAGTCTTATAAAATAAAGTTAGTTTTGAAAACCAGTCAACATTGTGCAGCGTATATTTTTTGTGTTTTTATGAATAACTGTGTTGAACTTTTTTACGTTTTTCATATCAAAGTTAGCATCAGCATAATAAAAATGAACCGCAGTTTCCAAATCTAGATAAGATTGACAGCAACACTAGGTACACTAAGACGAAGGAACGTCTCAGATCTAATTCTTCTTCTTCTTCTTCTTATTCCTCTCCAATAACTGAAGGTTGGACATCAGCCCTGAAAACCTCACTTTGTCCCTGGCGAGGTGAAACAATTCCACGGCACTCTTGACTTCGGTCCACTCGCGGATGTTTCGGAGCCACGATTTTTTCCGACGGCCTACTCGACGCTTTGCCGCAAATTTGCCCATTATAATGAGTTGCAGTATCTATCTCTCGAGTCTGAAGATATGACCGAGGTATGCCACTTTTCTTATTTTGATGGTCTGCATCAACTTGCGGGTTTGACCGGCCTCTCTTAGAACATTGGAGATTTTATGAGTCCAGTTGATTGAGAGCATGCGTCGGTAAGTCCACGTTTCAAAAGTCTCAATACTAAACGTATCGAGGCTTTTGAAATGTTAGAATTATAGGCCAAATGTAGCACTGAATTAGTCGAGTGCTCAGGGGAATATGCGATTGGAAAGTATTAATCTCATTTTGATAAACGCATTCCGGGAGATCTCTATGCGTGTTTTTATTTCCATATCGCTTTCCCAATCGTTAGTTAGCCAAGTGTATATATTTGTACTTGCGCACTACGTCAAGCTTTACTCCGGACACACAAATGTTTGGTCTCAAATTACCACCCCTTGAGATGACCATGACTTTTGTCTTTTGAGAGTTCATTCTTAGTCCCGCCTTTAAGCTGCACTCGTTCAAACGATCTACTAATATCTGAAGATCCGATTCCGAAGACGCCATGAGAACCGTATCATCACCATATCGGAGGTTATTGATGACCGCCCATTAACTTTGATACCGCAATCCTGATCTGTCAAAGCGTCTGATACTATAGCTTCAGAATACAAGTTGCTGAGTGTGGGGGACAGAATGCAGCCTTGTCTAACTCCTCTTTTGATGACCACGTCGTTGGTTTCCTCGCCCTCGACACGAACACTCGCACGTTGGTTCCAGTACAGATTCTGGATAACTCGAATGTCTTTACCGTCGAGTCCTATTTCATTTAGGATACAAGTTAAACGTTCGTGAAGAACTCATTCGAACGCCTTCTCGTAATCGATGAAACAGAAGAAGACGTCTTGTTGCATATCTCTACATTTCTGTACCAGCACCTGCATAGCAAACAGTGCCATATTTAAACAATGCCAATCATGTTTACTTTTTTTTTTTTTGAAACGAGACATTGAATTAAAAGACTATTTAGTATTTTTAAGAGTATTTAGTATGTAGTTCTATATCCAGAGTAGCTCTATGGGACCGGGAACCACGGTCTCGGTTCGCGGCGTGCGTACTGTGCGTTGTGCGCAGCGGGACGGCGCGGTTCCTGATTTCACCGTGTGGAGCGGCGCCGGGGGCCGCCGGGCGTTTGGATCCCCTGTATAGGTAAATTAGAATAAAATAACAGATAATTATTAATGTACAACCCTTGAGGGGCTAGTAAAACATATCAATAGGCTAATTATATAAATATAAGGCTAATTATATAGTTAGTATGGCGCTGCCCCTGGCAGAGATGGGAGATTTAAAATAAAAACCATAGTGGGGACCCTAGTGCACCAAGTAATTTATACAGGTATAATTTTCCCCATCAAAATGAATTAGTGGGGCAAAATTGACATAAAATTTTTTTACATTCTACTTTTGCTCACTCGTAGGGACGCTTAGTGGTGCAAAGTGACAGAATCCCAATATACATTTTCACTTTAGAACCATAAACAAATGATCAATTCCCGAGAATTTTTTGTCAAAATGCTATAGAACAAGCAGCTTAAACTGGTCAAGATCCTAGTAATTTCTAATCTAGGCTCACATCTGGTTCCCCAGATAATGACAGCTGTAAAGGAAATACTGTGTTTGATTTCGATGACATATCTACTCTCTCTCACCATAAGCTTTTTATACATAAATTGAAAATGAAATTTAAAAATCATTCTATTCTACTTCATAGCTCTTTTTTCGTAATATCACGTAATAAAGTACGATCAAAGAGTTCGTACTTTGTCTAATGCATAACCAGTGGGGTGTGGGGTAGGACAACCTCCACGTGGTACACCCTGGTAACGTGGACGACGATGTGCGCTTTGTTTGAGGCGCATGTCGTCGCCCACGGCCAATAGTCCACCAAGGAGGGGGCCGTATTGGCCACTTCGGGTTGCTCCGTCTACACTCTGCTTTGGGCAGAGTGTACTGAGCGGTGAAACCGCAGGACGTGTAGGCTCTCTGCTCACGCAGGAGCCTACAGGCATACGTGCCAGCGTCGGTGTTGGGGAGGACTAGCCATCCCCCCCCCCCCCGCGTCTCGTAACCCTAAAGATCAACCGCAGCGACCCAACTGGTGGCACCAGTTGGTACGCGGTGGTCCTGAGGGCCGGGGGCTTGCCTTAATTGGCCGGCTCGCGACAAGGACAAGTCTCTAAAACCCGACAGCGAAGTCGTTAAAACCTGTGGGGCACCTGGAGCACCTCACAATATGCATCCCGCTTCTCGGAATGAGCGTCACCCGGGGAGTTGTTCTTTTCGTCTCCACTCGTGGGACCAAATATGTAATCAGAAATAAAAAAAAACCCAATAGGCCCGGGGCTGTGCCTTAAAACCACCCCCCAAACAGACGCAGAGGTCGCGTTGATCACCGCAGACACAGACGCGGAGTCAGTCCTTAGCATGGACACCGAGACTGAGGGTCTCGGCAGGAAGAGAGCGCGCCCGGGTGGGCCGTCTCGTGAACGGAACAGCTGTTCCGGACGGCGGGAGACGGTCACCTCGAGTGAGGACGACGATCCGCCATTAAAATTAGCGGCTACCACCTCAGGTAGAGGTCGGAAAACCGACCTGAATAATCCGAAGGGGCGGGCACCGAAGCCGCCACCGCCGGTGCATGTTCCGCCACTACCCAGTGGTAGAGACAAGGACGTCCCAGCAGCGCGAGAACTACTCACGGCTCTTGCCCGGATTTCTGACGCCATGAAAGGCGCCAAGAATGTTTCGGGCAAGAAGAAGGTGGTGACAGAGTGCGTCACTGGCGCTACCGAGGCGCTGGAGGAGCTCCTTGCAAGGAACGTCTCCGAGGAGGAAGAAAAGCTCAGGGGCCGGGTGGCTAGCCTAGAGCTTAAGCTTGCCGACTCCCGGGAGCAGATACGGGTACTCCAAGAGGAGGTGAGCAAGTTGGTTCGAGGGTCTGCAGAAGGTAGGACAGCAACGGATTCCCCGAAAAATCACACGGCCGAGGCAGTTCCTCCCTCTACGCCTACAAAATCGGCTCCGAAGCCATTGCTGAAGCCAGTGGCTAAACCGGCGCCGACTATGACGCAGGTGATGGAGGCTATGGAGAGGTGACTCGCCGTCCTAGAGCACCGGGCGTACCGTCCGCCACTAGCACACGCGTCCTACGCGGCTGCGGCTAGTGGTGTTATATCGGCCTTAAGGGAAAGGCCTCTGCCTCCTCTTTACAAATGACGTCGGGTGAGGCGAAAGAGAAAAGGAGCGTCGTTGTCCCCCCTGCAACTGCCGCTCCCGCTACATCACATAATTCCTCCAGAAGAGAGGAGTGGGAGGTAGCGGGAGTCAAGAAGAAAAAGAAGAAGGCTGCCAAAGCCGCCGCGGCGAAGACGCCAAAGAAACTCTAAGGCTAAGTTGAAAGAAACGCTTGATGCAGCTGAAGTCCGCGTCACCAGACCCAATAAATGCGCTAGTCTGCGCATCTCGGGTATGGATGACGCGGCTACCACGGAGGAAGTCGTCTCCGCTGTCGTGGAGGCGAGTGGCTGCCCTTGTGACCAGGTGAGAGCCGGAGCTATTCGCTTCGGCCCCACTGGTCACGGATCAGTGGTAACCAGCTGCCCGGTCGCTGTGGCTCAGAAAATAGCAGACGGTCGTGGCCTCCTCATTGGAGGTTTCCTAAAGGCACGGGTGCATCTCCTGCAGCCTCGCGAAACCAGTTGCTACAAGTGCCTGGTCGTAGGGCATGTGGGAGTCCAGTGCACAGCGGAAGTTACCGTGGAGAACAGGTGCTTCCGCTGCAGTCAGCCAGGGCACAAGGCCAGCTCTTGTGTTGCCCCGCCGCTCTGCTTTAAGTGCGTAGCAGAGGGCAAAATGGCGGATCACCGCGCGGATAGTAGGACCTGCGCCGCCTCGAAACCAATGCCCCGTTCGTCTGCACGAGAAGGAGAGGGGTGCCGCTCAGGAGCGGTCACGTTCATAGCAGGAAGCCGGAATGGACGTCCATTAATGGACACACATATCCGCATCCTGCAGGTGAATTTAAACCAGTGCTCCGCTGCTCGGGATCTTCTGTACCAGAGCATCGCGCAGTGGTCCATTAACGTCGTCGCCATTGCTGAGCAGTACTGGGTTCACCCGGGAAGCCCGGTGGCCTTAGACGGTTTGGCCTGTATCTTTGGGGAAACCGCCGCGGACATCTCGCGTCTTGCAGTCATTGCAAGGGACCGAGGGTGCGTTGCGGCGGAATACGATGGAGTGGCCCTCCTGGTCGTTTACTTCTCGCCGAATCGTGACCAGCATCAGTTCGAGCTTCGGCTCCCTGAGCTGGACGCCGTTCTTGCCGCATGCCAACCTCGCCCTGTCCTGGTCCTGGGAGACTTCAACGCTTGGCCTCAGGCTTGGGGCTCTCGGGAAACCACGGGTAGGGGAAGGATTTTGGAGGACTGGGTCACTGCTCGTGGCCTAGAAATCCTAAACCGGGGGAACGTTGCCACCTGGGTACGGCGGGAGCGCAGTTCGGTCGTAGACATATCGTTTGCGACCCCTGATCTCGCCCGCCGCGTCCAGGGCTGGCATGTGGTGGAGGAAGTGGAGTCGACCACAGGTACATTCGATTTGACATCTCTCTTCCAACTAACCTACCGCCAGCTGTCGCGAATCCCCCGGAACCGCGTTGGGCGCTCAAACGCCTAAATCAGGAGGCTCTCCTGGAGGCATCCATCGTGCAGGCTTGGATCTCGGCAAGGGAGAGGACTGTCGATGTTGATGAAGAGGCGGAGTGGTTCAGGAGAGCCATGTCGCAAATCTGCGATGCGGGGATGCCTAGGGCTAGGCCCGGACCGGCAAGGAGGCAAGTGTATTGGTGGTCGCCGGACATCGCACAGTTGCGCGCAGCGTGCGTGACCGCGGGCCGTCGATACACTAGATTCCGCCGGAGGCGTCGCCGCCCAGATGATGCGACGACCCGAGAGACGGAGCTGCACGAGTCTTACAAGGGGCCCAAAAGGACCCTCCAGGAGGCCCTAAAACGGGCCAAGAAGTCGGCCCGCGAAGAGCTTCTGGAGACTCTGGAGCAGAACGCATGGGGGCGCCCATACCTTATGGTTAGAGGCAAACTTCGGCCTAAGGGAGCGCCTGACCCAGTGTCTCCAGCCGGAGAAGCTGGAGAGGCTCTTAGGCTCCCTGTTCCCATCAAGAGTGGAGGAACATATTCCTCCGCGTATGGCTCCGTCTCTGGCGCTCGACGTACCTGACGTCACCGAGGGTGCAGCCCTAACGGCTAATCCGAGGCTCTGTGCTTTCACGGACCTCGGAATGGGCTCCCCACGGGATCCAGTATACAAGTAGGGGGCGTTAGCATCGGCGTCGAGTCTTCGATGAAGTATCTTGGGCTCGTACTCGATAGCCGATGGAACTTCGGATACCATTTCCGAAGTTTGGTCCCTAAGCTGAGGGGGGCCGCAGCCGCGCTCTCGCGACTGTTGCCTAATTTGAAGGGACCCAACGCTCGCTGCAGAAGACTTTACCTCGGGATCGTGCGGAGCATGCCCCTTTACGGGGCTCCCGTATGGGCGGGAAACCTGACGGCTGCCAACGTGGCTATTTTACATAGCCCGTTGAAGACGATGGCCGTCAGGGTGATTAGAGGGTACCGCACGATCTCCGTCGAGGCAGCATGTCTCCTAGCCGGGACCCCTCCGTGGGACCTGGAAGCGAGGGCCCATGCGTTGTTGTATCAATGGCGCAAGGTGGCGCTGGAGCGGGATTACATTCCGGTGCCTCGAGAAATCGACGTTCAGCGATCCTTGCTCCGCCAGGAGCTCGTGGAGAAGTGAAAGGTGCGACTTGAGCAACCTAAGTGGGGACACACCACTATTGAGGCGGTGAAGCCGGTCATGGAGGAGTGGCTGGAGAGGCAACATGGCTGCCTCACCTACCGGTTGTCACAGATGCTTACCGGACACGGGTGCTTCGGTAAGTTTCTGTGGCGTATAAGCCGGGAGGTAACACCAGAGTGACAGCACTGTGGGGACTGCAGCGAGGATACGGCACTGCATACAATAGCGGAGTGCTCAGCGTGGGCGCTGCAGCGCCGGGACCTCGTTGCGGGTCTGGGTGTATACGTCCTCACTCTGGAAACTATGGTAAGAGCCATGATCTCCAGCGGGAGCAAGTGGGACGCCGCTGCGTCCTTTTGCGAGCATGTAATGCTCGCAAAAGAGGCGGCGGAGAGGGAACGGGAGAGAATTCTCCCTCTCCAGTTCTGGGCGTAGAACAGTCTGCGGCGACCCCGCCGCAGACTGTTCTACGCCCAGGACCACCGGCCTCCATGACCAGGGGCCTGAGGACGGAGAGTGGGCTGCTCGCCGTCCTTACAGAAGCAGGCCTTAGACGGTGGCGTGACGTGAGAACTTCGCGTACGTCTTTCACCCCCTCAAGAAAGTAGGACAGCACCCAAATCTTCCCCAAAGATATTAGATTAGCGGGATAACACCCGAACCCCCCCTCCGAAGACGATACCGCGATTACGGATAAAGTCTGCTGGGAGCCCTGGGGCTATCCTCCCGAAGGGCTTACCCGGGACTCCTGGCTATAGACAAATGGAAGTGCACCGTGTGGTTTTAGTCGGTAAGAGTCCGGCATAGCATCCATGAGGATTTAAACACGAAAAAAAAAATGTATAACCAGTAAGAATTTAAGGTTTTCCAAATTTTAAATACGCTTTTATTATATTATAAAAAAAAAATAGAATTATAATTTTAAAAAATATTATTAGATTACAAACTTTGCTATGAATTATCGCGTAGGGGTTATGAAATAAATAAAGTAAAGATAATAACAATTAAACCACATCGAATCAGACCGTGAAAAGTGAAAGGATTAATAATTATACTGAAGCGTAAGAGAAAAAATGACTCGATTAGTAAACTATTTCGGTCGTTATCGTGTTAACAAGAAAATAATCCGTAACATACAGACACACGGACGTCCAAGACGGAACTTTTTAAACAGTTTTTTAACTAGTTTAAATAAATAAAAATGGCATCAAAATATCATGAGTGTTAAAAATAGTGTTTTTCTTGATATGTGTGGTTATATATTATTTTACAAGTGCAATATACGATAAATAGAGACAGTTTAAGTTTGAAAAATCTGATGTTTTGCGGGAAGTGACAGTAATACCCACCTGAACGCTTCGCTTATGAGGCGTGCAAAAGTATGTGGAGTATATCCTTATTGAAACAGCGGTAGTAGTGGCAGTAAGAAATTGACTTTCACCGTATCCGATGCAAAAATATGAAACAACCCGGCTCGGTAAATACAATTCTCAACCGGAACGTAACTGTCTTATCGTCAAAATTATGGTATGCCCTTTCCACTCCTTCGGTCATACTGGAGACCGTAACCCAGAGCCCTATTGAACACTGTACAATATGTCACGCCGACAGAGCCCTGTTGTACACAGGCAGATGCCAGCTCTCTCTAAGAGGTTAGCCCTGTCAATACGGCAAACGCAGTTAGCGCTACGAAGCGCCTTCATGATATAGCTCGAAGTACAACAAGGAGTGTTCTTGTGATTTCTCTCGGGAAATTGCATTTTTCGCCAGAGCTCCCCTTTGCATGATTTTATCCACGCTTAAGCCGGGAGCGCCCCTGTCTGTCCCACTTACATCAACTGCAACACCCTCACTGAGATCTCCGGAGCATAAGCAACCTTACCTATTAGAATTCCTTTAGCCAGTAAGGTAACTGACTAGCCAACGTGTTAACGATGCAGGCGCTCTCACGGGGATGGGAGGTCAGACAACATTCGCTCCCAACAATGTAAAACTTAAAACCAAACTGTAGCTACTCCTATTGAATAACTAAAAATATAACCCGGACTCCAAACCCAGGCTGGGTTTCAAAGCAACTGGGAATACAACGAAGACATCGAGTGCTTGATACTTGTTAAATATTTCAAAAAATGAGTGATATATTATTTATCGAACTACTATTTTCTGACGCAGTAGTCTGAAAAATAAAATATTATTTAGCTCATAAAAATCGAATAAAACTGATACGAACATTCGTTCGTTGAAGCTTTGATAACGTACTATAATTTTAGTATTTGATTAACATACCGCATTCAGTTAAACTGGATCCTGACCTAAAAACATACATTGGAAAATGACATGATTATATAGTGCGTGCTGTCTGACGCCATCAACGGAGTTATAGTTCAAATAGCAACGTAACTATTACTGAAAATAAATATCAGTCATATTCCTATCGTTACTTTTATGAATATCCTATAACGCGTTTGGTAGATTATTCATTCAACTGATCACTGACGATATTAATGGTAAAAGGTTATTTCTAGTTCAGTGCTTGAGACAATGATTCTAAAATTAGCACGGAAATTTTGGAGTATATTATATTAATTAATATTTTGGGACATTCGTACTTAATTCTGGTTATGCCAAATACTAAAATAAGCTTGTATTACTCGTATGATATATCAGTATCATACGAGTTATAGAAGCGTATTTACAACATACTATAACAAACATACTATATACTTATAAATTACGGATCACATAAATATTTGTTCTGACCTGGGACTGAACCCGAGACCATGGCAGTCGCAGGCATACACTTACCACTGAACCACCGAGGCAGTACGTCAACCCATCGTATCTTGCTAAC
Organism: Thumatha senex; assembly: GCA_948477245.1. Lineage (NCBI taxonomy): Eukaryota > Metazoa > Arthropoda > Insecta > Lepidoptera > Erebidae > Thumatha > Thumatha senex. Next base: position 28,211,235 of record OX419724.1, read on the forward strand.
ATACATCTAATATTCAGAAACTTAAACATCATATATTGTGACACTCTGGTCGTACTTCTTAAAGGTACGAGTATAAAAAAGATTTTATGACTGAGATTAATTGGGATTTCAATGCATTCAATGCGGCTTAGATACTTCTTTCCACTTTCTTCTCTTTAAATTATTACACCACTTGTCCTGCAGGATAACCTGAATATTTATGTAGCAAAAACTGTCACCTTCATGCTGCCAGAGCATTTTTAGCTGTAAACCTATGACCTAATTAACTAAAATCGAGATATCTTGGAAACTATAATAGCTAGAAAAACAATTTTAATTATTCAAAAATTTTAAAATATATACAGATACTACTTATATGTCCTCACACTCACTATCAGAGTGTGAGTGTGAGGATGAGGGTGATTGTGAGAGTGAGGGTGGGGTGAGGATGAGAGTGAGGGGTTAGGGTGAGGAGTGAGGATGAGGGGTTTTTTTCTTTGTTTCTTTAGTGTAACTTGAATTAATATCAAAGAAAAACAAAGGTATGCTATGCAATAGCTTTACCGCGGCAGTCTCCGAGTGCCACACGTCATTTTTTATTTTGACATTGACACATGTAGTTATTAGTGCTGTATTACAATTTACACGAGCTTTTTATCGACGATTCTACTGGTATGGAATTCATTCATTCAAACTGATTTATAATTAATTACAAGGTGCACACATTCACTTTTCCTCAGCAGTGAGCAATTTACGAGCATCAAACATTAGCAGATTATGTAAATAACTAAATTTTGTATATACTGATACTGGTCGCGATTAGTGTCGCGATAACATTTTTTGGCAAGCAGTATTTGTTTCAAAGGACGCGTTGTGAAACTACATGCAGCGGCATTATCGGACCTCCAGCTTCTGAAAATCTAAAACAAACTTTTAACTTTTGTACAAATACGCTTTCGACCAATCACATGACTCGTTTATTATGTTGCCTACGCAACTAACTCTTCCTTTGATATATATTGATGAAGAGAGACATGCTAGGTATGTTAGTCATAAAAGGTGGCTGGAAGGAAACGAACGTGGAAAGTGTAGTAAAGCGAGAGTTGAAAGAGATTATTTTAATGTATTGCCTGATGAACTAACAAATAATTTGTCAATTACATCAATAAGATATATACTGGTTATGGAAAAACTAAAACTTTTCACTTTGTACTAGATCATCTCACTAAGCGACCCAACGTTTTCAGAAGCAAAGTCTTTAGGTACATTAACTTACTCCACGGGATAAAGCCGCGATAATCTAGGCTTACGCGCCTAAATTTTTGTTTTCTATTAGACCAAATCGATTTCCATCTTCGTATTTCAGACATCAATTCGTCACCTTAAATGTTGAGATAACTGTAAGGATAAAGTAAACGTTTGTTTTAAGTAAAAAGACCTTGTATCTCTATTTAAATTATCTTATCCCGTTTATTCCAACGTTGTCAAGATATTGTTGCCTAATTCTGTCAGCATGATATTAATCTATATCTGGGAGCATTCATAAAGATCGTAAATAACAATTTTCTTGACAGAACTGAATAAAGATTCTAATCTGTATGTATCCTTGGTTAATTCTCTATGAATCTCTGAATGCTTTCAAACTATGTCCCTTGATGTTGAAGCAAATTTGGTAAGGTACAGGTACTAGGTGCCAAACTTCACACAATTGCACTTCAAAGGTATAGGTGTTCTTTTGAACTGAGAAGAGTAAATACCACTATGTATACTATTGCTGTTTACGAGACGAACAAACCATCTCTAGAACAGCCATGTAATAAAAACCACTCTAAATAATTTAGGCAGGTGTTTCTAAAAACAGTTTTATAGTAACTAAAACTTTTATATTACAACACTGAGTAAATAATCCATGTAATTTATTTTACTGTTCCCTAGAACAAACTGTGTCCTTAATAATACGTGACGTCATTATCTGGGGATTACCAAGGCGTAGACTGTCCTCGACTTCAGAATTTTGCTCATAAACCAAATTATTTTTAGTTCAATTGGCTTAGCGAAGCTGCTGAATATTGATTCTTTTTCATACTAGGTAGACAAGCTTAACTCCACATGTTGCAATTCATACTAGTTTAGCAATAACTAAAATACTATTTTAATAAATTATTTATCTAGACAATCTAACCAATTTTTTTTTGTTTCACCTAATTTAAAAGAAATTTTTAATTTTTACGTACGCTCCTTTCATCTCTTCGAAAGAATATCCCAGGGTACCCAACTGATTTTGGCTACCACTACAGACCTGCCTAATGGATCTGGTATTATCCCGCTTCATCAGGGGTTCAGCAGCCCAAGAAGCTTGCACAACATCCAAGCTTCTTGGGGTGTGTAAAATTCTCATGTATCGCTACCGTCTTGGGTCTACTTCTCTAAGGACGACAAGCAGCCTACCTGCCATCCTCAAGTCTATTGTGGGAGCCTTTTCGATCGCATAATCTTTTTCAGCATAATGTAGTTTGGCATAACAGCTTCAGCATAAAGTTTTCTCGCATAAATTGTGATAAGCAGAGTGTTATAAACGCATAATGGTTTTATTGGCATAACTTTAACATACTCTAATTTTTTTATCATAATTTTAATCAGGATACATGTAAAGGGCATAATTGTTATACGCCTAAAGATATATTATCATAAAATACAAAACGCATAATGGAGGTATGGATAACTGTTGAAATCAAAAATTAATAATAATTTTGACTAAGAATACTTAAGAAATGATAAGACACCATTGTAAATAATCATCTCCCTCATAGCCAAGTTTGTAAGCTGTAACATATGAAACGATATTTTATGTGTTATTAATTTTAGACTAGTCTCGAGCAAAGTCGTAAATAGGAACGACTATTAGGAACTGAATCGCTCGTTCTAATCTACCTACTGCTACTGTATTTTATTTATATATTCAATATAGAAGTGTTGACATTTTGAATTTCAGTACAGTGACTATCGACATTTTTAATCAGTGGGTCGACGTTTTTAATCAATTTCAATCTTAGACTGTTCAAGCTTAGATATAAAAATAAAAATATGTACTTGTTAACATTATGGTATTCTATATGTACGACTTGTAATCTTTATGCGAGAGTGAGTGAGATACCAATAAATGTTATGATTGTTAATAGTAATTGTAAAAAAACAATATGCGTAAACATTTTATGCGGGTATATCATTATTCTAAAGAAGTTATGGGAAAAGAAAGAATGCCTAATGATTTATTCTGTTTGAACGTTATGCGAAACGAAGAGTATGCCAAAAAATGTTATGTAGTTTTAAGCTATGCCTCTAAAATTTATACAACCCAATACCGACCCGTCCATTGTCATGGAGGCCGGTGATCTTGGACTAAAACCAGTCTGGTTTTCGTCGTCGTCGTCGTCGGCGGCGTACCACTTTCTAATTTGCACCATCTCCAACGAGATAATGTCTACACCCAGACTTTTTGTGCTTGATAATAATAAAGGGGCGTCTAACTAATTGAATCGGGCGTTACTTCGAGTCTACCCTATTTTGGCAATATTACTCAGCGTGTGGCGAGGGTACTTAGAGAAAATAATATTTATTCAGCCTATAGATCCCAAAATTCTTTAAAACGTTTATGTAATGCCAAAGATAGTATAGATCGTCACAAAAAATCGGGTATTTATAAATTAATTTGCGATCGTTGTAAAAACATATATATAGGCCAAACGGGTCGCTCATTTGAAACTAGATATAAAGAACACTTAGCAGCTTTTCGAAATTGCCATACCGAAAAATCACATTTTGCCAAACATCTGTTGGACACCGGTCATAACTTAGATAGTAATAATACGTTAGAAGTTTTGCATTTTTGTCAAAAAAGTTTTAAACTGTGCGTTTTAGAACAATTAGAAATTATTAAACATAAAGGGGATACGTTGTTGAACGAACAGACCGATTTTCACACTTCTCCATTACTCAATTTATTTTCGAACAGGCAACACAGATCACGTAGTGCCTCGGTGACGAGTGGGGGTAGTGGGGAGATAGTGTGATAAAAAGGCGGAGCGGAACGCGCTGAGCACACTTGCTGTCAAGCAGTCTTGAGGATGCCTCGTGTGTAGGCGAAACACGTGTCGACTAAGTGCCACCTTGTAAAGCGGAATATTGCAAAAGTTTTGACAACCTGGAGGGTAGGGTTTCCTTTTGCCTCTCCTACATCCTTTTCCTTGAGGAGTTCGGTTCGTCATTCCTCCGTTACAATTGGTGGAGGTTATCCTCGACCGTTGTGCGTTAGGATTGACGAATCGAGGGTGTGTGGTGGGATCCTCCTCCCCTCCTTTATTATCGTTCTAAAAGGGGCGTCTATCTATTAAGTTGGTAAGTCATAATTTGCCAGATTTTTTATAAATAAAGAATTGGTTTGGCAATAGGGTTGCGACGTATGTAAATGCTCCCACGACAAAACTAAACTCCGAACCTCCAACGCAATTTTTCCTGGCCACGTTCATTATATAACAATAATATAATAGAAATTTATATTATCTTTAGTCGATAAGCAAATGAGATGATATTTCTATATTGCTCTTTTTAACAAGGAGTACTTACTTACTTTTTTAACTACCAAAAAGTATAATTAACTTGTGTAATAAAATCAAGTTACTAAGCCCTGAGAAATTTCTGCTTGCTACACATGCCGAAGGCCTTTTTCATCATTTTCATCATAGGGATCCGGCGCTATTATATGATAGCGCACCAGGGAAACGGTGCTACAACAAATCCAACTGCCGTAAAGCTATTTTCGTCCGGCACTCTAGATATTTGGCGTCAAAAACTATACTTCTATATAGAATATGTTATCTTTATTTTTTTTTATCCGCTGTACTTTTTATATTTTTTTTATTTGTTGTATTTGTTTTTGTAGAATGCATCCATCATCATCATCCGAGCGTCTGTCCCAGTTGCGTCTCGCGACGCCCGGGGTCCGCTTTCCTACATTTTTTGTAGAATGCATCCAATGACGCTTTTGTTCGCTCTTTAAGGTTTTCAATACTTCACTTCAATCTAAAATCCGAGCAGCACGTAGCTGCACAGTACCGAGAGCTTCTAGCAAGTACTTTACAAAGTCTTCTCAAAGGCATTGTACAGCATCTTCATCTCACAGTTCTTATACTGCATACATCTTCGTTGCGGCACGGCTAGCTAAATACAGCTCTCAATATATTTTTTTATTGTATGTTTATGAGCGACGAATGTCTATGCTAAGGAAGTCTAGATTGCCCTTAAACGATATTATTACATTCCGATGAAAGAAAAGGTGAAATAAACAGTAGAATATATTGAATAAAATTAGCTTTAGGAACAAGAATAAATAATTATGTACATCACGTTTATAAATACAAGCTTTCTAGTCTTTAGAATAAATTGCTATGTTTTCACACGGTTTAAGCAGAAAACCTTTTTCGTTAATATAAATCTCGCAGTGTCGTTAACTAAACAGAAGAAAAATAAATTGAATGGGCTACGAACGTGGTCTGAAGCTAAATTAAAATGCAAATAAAAGTTTGCAGGCGAAATTGCATATTCACATTACTCACTGCATAGATTAGGGCATCAAAACCTGTTTACTCGTAAGTGTCAACAAAATATAAATCACTTATGTGTGATGACATTCAAAATCATTGAGCTCAACATTTGAATGGAAAATTTGAAAAAAATAAAGGATAATTAAAATCAATTTCGATGGCATCAATATTCGATTTTCCGTTCGTTACGATAGAATCGTGACAAAGAGGTTTTATTGAATAAATTACCTTTCATTATAATATGATTAAAGAGAATTCCAGTTATAACTGCAAAGTAAACGGAAAATCGGTGTGGAATAATCTTCTTTTACTTTTGTCAAAGAGGCCCCTTTAACTTAATTGCAAATAGTATTGCCCACATTCTTATTATGATTATTTGCACAGTATCACATAATACATCAAATATTTCGTTAAAAGTAGCTGTTGGCATAGAAGATCCTTTTAAAGAGAGCTAATAAAAATAAGACGAAAATAAATATCTAAATTTTTGCATTTATTGACAATGCAACTTGGTTTCCAATAAATTTATTCTGAGTGTAAGGCATTATTTTAGAATATCGTCAGCGTCGGTCGCCGTGATGGTACGTGAGTGTAATGTAAACAGCAGCTAGGAATGTCGCGAGAAATGTTTCGTCACTTTAGCTGAAAAGGCGAAACATTCGCAGCGACCGACGCGTCGTTCCGCCAACAAATCTCCCGCATAACCTTCTCTATTCATACTCGTACACGTAAGTTGTTTGGTAACACTGCTGACAGCAACGTTTCGTATGAATCGCTTTGATAGCAATATGATGTTTCATGTTATACCAAGCATATCATTTCGTAGTGGTTGGTGTGATAATTGAAAATGGTTTTAAATGATTTGATATAATCAAAGGTGATAAAGTAACCTTATAATGTTTTTAAACTCACACGACTTATAACTATGTATTTTATGTTATTTGGGTCTTTTTCGCGTAATATTTATTTTTAATATTATTTCACGTAACGTCGAAAAAGGTTAAAATATTACGCGAATAAGACCCGAATAACATAAAATGCATTTAAAGTAACCTTGTACTCGTAAATTTGGGTAGTCAGATAAGTTCAGAAACTCAAACCCATGATTTAAAGTAAAAACTCACTTCAGATTATGGTTGCATAACTAAGGAAATTGACCTTTGCATAACTAAGGAATTTCACCATGGCTGGTCCTCGGATGGGTGACTACTTTGTGGCATTTACATTTGCGAGCTTTTCCGTGCTTCGGAAGGCACGTTAAGCCGTTGGTCCCGGTTGCCAGGAACCTGGCAGTCGTTAAGTCTAGTTGAACGCTTCATTGGCCGCTTGAAAAATTTCAACAGCAGGTCGCCACAACCTGCGTCTGTCTATTTCAGCACTATCTCACCACCTATTACGTGGGACAAAAAACTTACGGTGAAATCTGGGCGTATAGTTTGCCTCAAAAAAATATTTCGCACAAAATCTAACAAACTATTAGTGCAGACAATAAGGGGTGTGAATCAGTAACTGCATAAATTTTCGCGACGAATCTTGACATAGTAAACATATTCGCTCCCCGGGACATCCCGATTGCTTACCAAGATATATAAGTGAACTCTTTTTGTACAGAGATGCTATGCAGGTGTCTTAAACGTTGGTAATAAAATACGTTCATTCTAAAAGTTTATTCAATAGTTTCAATATTACTGTATTTAAATGAGCTTAATAATTATAAATAGAAGCTCACTTGAATGCCTAAATGCCTGATTGCTCTAGTCGCGAACACAAACTGTTGGGTGAACTTAAAATGAAGATATCCTAGTGAGTGAGCATTGAGCATAGTGCAAGATCGTCAACACTTCTCTTCCCCTACTACTTTCGGTAACCAGCGGGTGTGAAATTAAATAAATGTCCATAGTTATTAAAGTTTTTTAAAATATTTTACTAACTTTATATTACTAACTTAGTTAATATTTTACTTAAATTCTGGTTTCAACAGGAAGAATTAATATGTTTGACAATAACGCCGTATCACTTTCAAGAATAACGAAATACTCATGTTGTTCGTCTTAATCACAGCTTAGCATAAGAGTTGTTTTATATCGATTTAAATAATATCAGTTCATCTAGTTACCTTGAGAGAGCAATAGATGATATGCACCGATCGGCGCTCTCGTGATTTCTTAACGCAGGCATCCTGTGCTCCCTCCGGTAGAGTAACAGCTTGCCCTAGCCGTCGCTCCCAGAACCATACTCAAGAAGCGCCACATCTGTCACAGAGTACCATCCGCAGATACATCATTGAGAGCTCGATACCAATATTACTATCCTAACATTGACACAATGGTTTCATCATCGTAATATGTCAACGTAAATTCGACGTTTATTCCACGAGAAAGATATTCCGGAACACAATGCTTTAAATGCTATTTACTTATATTATTTATTTTGTGGTTAGTTGTTACTTACTGACGAAAATACCTATGGGGTAATAAAATTATGCCAATCCCATGTTTCTTTCATAAATGTCGCAATAAAGAGCGCAAAAAAAGATAGGAAATAAACAATTTCTTTTTGAAGTAAAAACTTCTTTAGGCACACAGATTTTTCCGTAGGTAGTAAGTTAGGCTGATCTGTCACAGTCTTAGGTGAAAGGCTCGATCGGGTGAACTTGTACCCGAGCGAGAAAGATACAGTCAGCTGCTCTTCGCTGTTGTGTCGCTGTGTTTAGTACATTCAATTCATACGTAATAATTGATTGTGATTGCCAATGAAGTTTTCACTTCTGCCGTGCGGTCTTGAGCATACACTCTTAAATTGTTTTAAAATATTTGACTTCCTTGAATGCGTAAGTGGTAATTAATATATGCCACCGCCGCGATGGAGTTTCGAGTTCGATTTCCGGGTCGAAATCGATATTTGTGTGGTCGAAAAATGTTTATTTCGGAGGGTGAATGTTTTCTATTTAGTATGTTTGTATTTAGAAATATATTTTATTAATTTATTTATCTATCAAGTGCTATAAATAAATCAGCTACTTTTGAGCAGACTAGAACCTACAGCGACGTTACCCAAAACAAACCAGTAGTTATTGACATTAATACGGCAAACAACTTTACAACCCCACCGACATCACCCATAGAGACAAACAGTGACAATATAGAGTCACGACGAACAAAGGTCAAAAACCACGTTGACCGAGAATCACAGAGAACAAATTCTAGAGGAATAGATAGTGGAATCAGTCGAAATCAAAGTATTAGCCTAGAACTACATATAATAAAGCAAACAGAAAGGATAGATCAACTCATAACACAGCTAAGCACAATGATGAACCTAATCATGACACTCATCAGTAAATGTTCATAATGTCGTCTTTACGAATCGCAACATGAAACGTCAATGGTTTAGCGCCAAACAAAGAAGAAGTTGAAATACTACTAAATAGTAATAAAGTAGATATTGCATTCATATCAGAAACGCATCTCAATGATAGAAAGAGCGTCAGAATAGAAAATTACTGTCTGTACAATATAAATCATCCAGACGACATGTCACATGGAGGTTCTGCTGTTGTCATCAAAAATGGAATGGCTTCAAGCCACTACTATAACTATAAATGGGAACATGGGACCTATAAATGTAAGTGCTGTTTATTGTCCTTCGAAACACAAACTGAAGGAGCAAATGCTGAGCTGCTATTTTAGCTCCCTTGGCAACAGATTTATAAGTAGAGGTGACTGGAACTGTAAGAACGTTCACTAGGGATCACGCCTCACAACTACAAGGGGCGTGAACTGAAAAAGAGCGTGAATAGCAACAAACTGACAACCTTATCGACGGAAGAACCAACGTATTGGCCGACAGATGCAGACAGATTGCCTGACCTTGTCGATCACTTCGTTTTAAAGGGACTGTCAAACACCTATTTTGAGGTTAAATCTTCGCTGGACTCTGTATCTGATCATACACCAATTATTGCAACATTCAGCCTGTTCCCAATACAAAGAGTACAAAACTCAGTGCTGTACAATCGCCGCACAGACTGGAATGCATTTGCTGAATACCTGGAAGAGAAAGTCGATTTGAAAGTCAGGCTTAAAACAGAACTAGACATAGATGAAGAAACATTTTACATCACAAATCTAATACAGGAGGCTGCATGGCGCTCCACAACTACCCTTAACTCTAGGACAGATAATAAAAATAATATCCCATTGGAGACTAGAAATAAACTTCAAGAGAATAGGAAACAAAGGAGACAGTTGCACTTGACAAGATCAAACAAAGTCAGATGTGAATTTAACAGAATCTCTAGGGAGTTGAAAGAACTGATAAAAAAAATAAAAACAAAAACTTTCAAGATAAAAAATCAGGATTTTCAGCCTACAAGAACGACAATTACTCGCTTTGGAAAATAACAAAGTCCTTCAAAACACCGCATATTGCAATTCCCCCGCTGAAAGAATCACCTGCTGAACCATGCTTCAGCAGGTGATTCTCTCAGCGGTATGGAGTAAGCGGGTCTATTTGCCAAGCACTTAACTAAAGTTTTCATCCCAAACGAATCGCACATGGACGACTTTGAAAAGGTAGTCGATGAAATGATAAATAGTAATCAGCAGCTTTCACCGCCTCTTGCACCAATAACTCCCAGGGAACTCTCAAAAACCACCCAGTCTCTTGAAAATAAAAAGGCGCCAAGTTTCGACCTAATTACTGGTGAGGTACTTAAGCAACTGCCTAAGAAGGTTATCATATTCTTAACGGTGCTATTCAACTCAATACTTCGAATACACCACTTTCCCAAACTGTGAAAGATATCGCAGATATGTATGGTGGCGAAACCTGGAAAGTCACCTACAGACCTTAGCTCATACAGACCCATAAGCCTCTTACCTGTCTTGTCTAAGGTATTTGAGAAATTTCTCCTATTTAGACTTAAGCCTGTCCTTGAGGAGGGCAAGATCATACCTGACCATCAGTTTGGATTTCGGGAGGAGCATGCTACAGTTGAACAAGTGCATCGCGTAGTTCATAAAATCAGACAAACACTAGAAAGGTAGGAATACTGTTTGGCAGTATTCCTAGATAAACAACAAGCTTTCGATAAGGTAAGAAGAGATAAGGGACTACTATACAAAATAAAAACTCTTCTCCCGAATTCATTCTTCATAATCATAAAGTCTTACCTAATGGGGAGGCAATTTCAGGTAAAATTCGGAGATTTTTTTTCAAAATTATATAATATTGCGGCCTCGGTGCCTCAGGGCTCCCTGGGACCGGTGCTGTACTCTATATATACAGTAGATCTGCCTGAAACAAACGAAGTTGTAACTGCGACATTTGCAGACGATACAGCATGCCTTGCAAGTGATAAAGACCCTAACAAAGCATCTCTAAAATTACAAGCAAAACTCCATACAGTGGATGAATGGCTGCAAAAGTAGAGAATTAAGCCGAGTGTCACCAAATCAACACATATAACGTTCACACTACGGAAAGGAGATTGTTCACCCGTCTATATGGAGAATAAGGACCTGCCAACACAAACTAGCGTAAAGTACCTAGGTATGCACCTAGATACACGGCTGACTTGGGCAAATCACATAAAAGCCAAAAAAAGGCAGCAAATTTGACATTTAATGTAGAGTCACCTATCAACTAGTGGACCTGGAACACATCTGATTATGGCTGAAGAGCCGATTGCAGATATCAAAGGAAAAAATAAAAGTAAGAATTATCTATCACGCCACATCCCCGAAGAGGTGGCAGAGGCATACATAGTGTATGCCTACTTTTCACCAGTGTATTTCTGTCCCGCGTAATAGATGGTGAGCCCATTTTATTTCAAGATCACAAAAAGTTAAAATAAATATTCTGTAACATTTTGAACTTATAAAAAAATCTACTTATTTTATTAGATTTACACGTTACAGTTTTCCAACTTATTATGTAACACACATAGCCTGGGTTCGCTGCTAACCTAACAGGATAATAAGAGTTTGTTCCGTTTCTCTGAATTGATCGTTTCGTACTAACTTGGTTTGTGCTGCTTTTACTCCTATATTTTTTAAATGGGCTTTGTGAAATATTTCTTTATTCACATATTTTGAATTGTATATTTAGAAACAAGTATATTTGCTGCGGCTACCTCATTGCTTTTCTTGTTGGTATATTATTTAAAAGCAACTGCAGCTTGAAATACATTCTATTTTTCAATATTAGACGCTTTTCGCTGAATTCTGGTAATTTTCGCTTTACCTACAAAAAGCACAACTACAATATCTCTTGACTACAATATCCAAACTATTACAACGTTTTGCAGATTTTAAATCATCTTTCTTTATTACACGCGGGCACCGAATACGAATTTCACATTTAATATGAACATATTTAATATGAACAAAAGTACATTATTAAAACGAGTTGCAAATTAATTGAAATATTTGCCACCCTTTTTAATAACTATGAAACTTAAATGCAAATGCCTTATTTTGACTCCGAGTAAAATATATCCAGCTTCTCAACGTCTGTATACTAATATTAAATTATTCTACGATCGTACTATTGCAAATTAGTAGCACTATTTGATTCTACCTAGTATTTGGTATTCAAAGTCAGAAGACACTATACCGGATTGGCGAAGCCTGAGAGATTAATTTGCATTCACGGCCAAAACGGTTCGTGAGGCTATTTCGTCAACATCTCTGCCGTTTCTCGGCTATATACACAACATGGTAGATGTATACGGAACACGGAGGTATTAAGGTAGGTTAAACGTTTCGGTGTAGAAATAAATTTAGAGCAAATCCAGAAGTGCGATAAATACTTTCTGAGCTACACTTTACGTAGAACGGGATGTTGAATATTTTAAATGGAAACCATTTAAAATATTCAACATTATATATATATATATATATATATATATATATATATATATATATATATATATATATATATATATATATATATATATATATATATATATATATATATATATATATATATATATTTTAAGTTTTTACAGTTTAAATTTCTAGTATTTTTACATAGACATAGACATATTGTCACGCCTTTATCCCCGAACGGGTAGGCAGAGGCATACTATATGTCCACATTTAACCGTATGCACTTTTGTCCCACGTAACAGGTGGTGAGCCCATTGCCGTGTTGAAATGGACAGGCGCAGATTGTGGCGACCTGCTATAGAAATTTTTCAAGCCGCCCATAAGGTCTTCAACTGGGCTTAACGACTGCCATGTTATTGGCAACCGGGACCAACGGCTTAACCTGCCTTCAAGTTGAAGGCCTGTGTCTGTCTATTTCAATACGGCAATGAGCCCATCACCTATAAAGTGTATTATGTCTCCGCCACCCCTTCGGGTGAAAGACATGATTGATAACTTTTTAAAAAAACTTTAAGAGTATTGTAATTTTTTTTGCATCACAAACTAAAATGCAATAAAACATAGCTAAGCTTTTAATATTTTTTTTTAAATTTAATGCGATGCTACAGACATTCTCATGTGTTCGTGCCACCAGCAAATGCTATTTTAAAACGGAATTGTTCCAAATGCACTTAGTACTTGATCCGACCAATATGTTTTAGTGGCACGCTTCAACGTTATACGCACATAGTGTAAATTGGAAACAAATCAAATATGCATCGTCCGTCCAACCGTGAGATGGAAAACTGACATTAGTGATATATTGGAATATCCCATCTATTCCAAAGCTGCTAGCAGGCAGAAACGACAATTTGCTACTCTTTTTTGTTCTACATTCAAGTTAGCTGTCATAGCTATTACGTGACTTAAGCCGACATGTATGAAATAAGATTTTATCTCATTATTTCTATCAAAATTATGACATGAACATGTCAATCGAATTTTACCAGTGACTAGTTAATGCCCGCGTCTCCACCCGCTTGTCGAAGTTTTGCCGTTTCCTACACGAACTTGTCATGTAGTATTGTCATGAGTATGAATCAATGATACATTCACAGAAAGTGTAATAACAAATATAATCTAGGAAGAAAGGTTATGTCGAATTCCACAGAAATTGTTAGAAACATTTAGAGCAAGAAATTCACCAGAACATATCTACAGAAATATCCAACAGCGCTTTAAAAGTGCACTTACTGTGATTGTATTTTATTTGTTATTTCTTGTTTATATGTTGCAACCGCCATGTACCCAAGTCAAACAAAGTGTGTTTGCTCGAGATATCGACAACGTATCTCAAAAGACGGAGATTAAGTTAAATCGGACGGGTTATTTTATTCTATAAAATGTATGTCTGTGTTACATATAACTGTAGGCTAAGATACATTTTTTTTTAACATTTTGCTTGTCAGTGGCTGACGTCAGTGCATTAACAAGGTTCAAAGTCCAAAACTGAGTAACAACCCCATGGATTCGTTAACATAAATTGACTGCCTCTGTGGCGCAGTGGGAGTGCATCCGACTGCTACGCAAGAGGTCGTGGGTTCGATTCCCACCCAGGATAAAACTATGCGTGATGAGCACGATGGTTTATTCTGTGTCTGGGTGTTATTTATCTATAATATGTATGTATTTAGAAATATATAAGTATGTTTATCAGTTGTCTGGTTACCATAGTACAAGTTCTGCTTAGTTTGGAATCAGATGGCGTTGTGTGAGTTGTCCCAACAATATTTATATTTATAACTTTCTCAAAAACCAAAATTTTTATTTTTTATTTGGTCATATTTTTTACACAGCTCTATCTAGCCCACAGTAAGCAAATATAAGTTTATGATATAGGATTTAAATAACTGATAAAATACAACAAGTAAAAAAAAAAAAAAAATTTTATATTTTGTTTTACTTTTTATATATTTCTATCTCTTTTCTATATTTGTAACTTCTCTTTTCTATCTATATTTCTAACTGATAAAGAACTTATAAAATACTACTAAATTTACAAATTAAATAATCTTTAATATCGTGGGTCTGAAAATGACAAATCCCAATTCATATTTGCAGCCTGATTTGCAAAGCAATAAGTACAAGTGTGAGGAAAGAACCAGATAATCTCTTACCTGATTCTTTGCTCATATTTATAGCTCACAATTCTGTTTTCTATATATAAATATACAACATAAGTAAATTATATGCAATCTTTACTTTTGTTCTTTATCATCTTAATATATTAAAGGTATATAAAAACTCATTTTCTTGAGACGATATTTAAATGTAATTTTAAAATGTATGCAGGGGTAAAGTAAAAGTACTGATTGAAACATTTTTCATAGATAGAACACCTACTGATTGCACTTAAAATCCATTGGGACTTTCATCTAATTTGTGCTTATTTGTAGTGTCTTTATCCTAACCACTTTTGGTGACATAATCGCGCTGTGTTTGTACTGATTAACGTACAAAATTTTAGTTAAATTGTGTGAGTGCGTTAATACTATTGTAGAGTAAATGGTGTGGCAAGCGAACGGACAGCCGGCTTTCGGGTTGAGTGGTCGAATGCGCTAATTTGCAACGCGACTACGGTACTTCCCATCCTCCCTCGTCGTGCATTGTGCAGCCGGCTGCTTTCGACAGCTAAAGCGTTAACATTTTCGTTGGTATGTTTACTTTTACAGTCCTTTGTGGTAGTGTCCGCTTTTGATGACTTTTGCAAACGTGAAACCTGTACCCTTTGAGCGATTTAATTAAATATACTACCTAGTACTGTTTATAAAGGAAACTGGGAATGATATTAGTTTTATAGGTATTATTTTAGTGATATGTATATTTTTGAAAGTTAACATTTTAGCATACTACATTATATTGAAACGCCTCCCATCAAAGTAGTTGTTTGCTCAGAGTTCAGTATATACCTAACTACATTATATTTAGTTCTGACTGTGAACTATTAAATTATTATTTTTAAGTGTGTTTTTAAATATAATGAATAGCACGCGATAAAGTGCTGTTATTTAAAGTAAAGTCTAAATTTAAATTACCACGCAATGTAAAGGAAACACGTCATCTAACTACACGCACTTGTTAACTATTTATTTAAAAATCTGGTACCTTATTTCATAATCTACTCATACCACCATGATATTTTAATTATGTTTATGGCGCATGCTCTTTGGATACAGATTTTTAATATCCCTGACGGGGTAGTCAGAGAGGACAGATCGCCAGACTATGCTATTCAGGAAAAACTTCTTTCGCTTCCTGCAGATTCATTAATTGTATCCTATATGCACGTCTGCGTATCTGAGTACTTTTGACCTTTCCGTTTTTGAGCAATCTATTCACATAATCCTCATATGTATTATTATAGTATTTTTATGTAATAACTACACACATACATAATGATACATATATATATATATATATATCAACAGTTAGCAGTTCATACTAAACGCCCATTTCACAGATTTTTTATTTTTCTCCACTATCCTGGCAATAGGCGCACCCCATATCCACAGAAAAATAAAAAAATATGGCCACCTGTTATTAAGTTCTCAACTGGGCTTAACGATTACCATATTAATAGCAATTGAGGCCAAATCTTTAAATTAATAATTATAATATACATTAGAAATAGTCAATATAAATCAGGCCATACTATAATGTTTACAAGCTTTTACTAACTTGATATGCTTTTATGTTGTGTATAAATTTTTTGGTGTGGTTGGAAAAGATGTACCCCCGCACTGTCACGAGTGCCACTGGTGTGTGTGACTCCAACCTACTAAAATTACCTGTTGTGCTAAGTACTCTACCATTTTCAACTATGGCAAACAGACAACGGTCTTCTTGTTTCGTAAAAATTCTATAACCTCTAATAAAAGGACATTCTGTAATAAACTTATATTTTTATTCATTGCTTTATTTTAGGAGACTTGGTAGGCACGGCAAAAGTGCTAATCATAAAATACAAAAAAATAACCATACACAAAAATGTGTAAGTATATAAAACATAATTATACAACATACATACCTATTTTCCTGAAGGGTAGGAAAAGAAACAAATATAGAAAATTTTATAAAAATACACATACACAATCATACAGCATTTTCTTAAGAGATGATTTCTATTTATTCGCGTAAAGGAACATATTTCCAATAAAATTTTTAAATTTACATTACTAATACTTTATATAAATGTAGTTCACACCCGAACTACCAAACTAGCAAAATACTATAACAAATAAAATAGACGGTGAACAAGTTAAACACCAACATTAAACTCGTCTTTACGACGTCTCTTGTAATAAGATAATAAAGAGTATTTGATGAGCTGTTGAGAGTAACCCTGGTTTACGATCCCAATAGGTAATGTAAGACCATTAACGTGCAACTTTCATTACCTACAGTACGGATCCCCTAGTATGTATAACGTATAAATATACAAATATAGATGGATTTTTACAAAAAAAAAAGTTTTTAAATAAATTATAATGTTAAATATTTTGGAAGGTTCCGACACTGTGCCTATAAGCCTAAATTAAGTGAATATGAGCTTGTAGCATGAGACATAAAACTGGACAAGTGCGAGTCGAACTTGCGCACGGTGGGTTCCGTACCATTATCTATAAAATCTGCGAACAAAAATAAAAGTTATGTCTGTGGTATGGGAGTTTTGTTATAACAACAACAAAAACACATTATCTTTTTAATTTTTGTATCATGGTTTATGAGACATATTACAGCATGGTGACAGAATAACAGACGGACGAACAGCAGAGTCTTAGATTAGGGTCGCGTTTCACCCTTTGAGTACTGAACCCTAAAAATGAAAATCATACTTATCTAAACTAACACATATAATAAAATTAACGAATAACTCGCTCACCTATCAACACGCAGCTTGGATCTAGAAATTTGAAAATTTTAGTGCTGTACCCACAGAGAAGCACCCTTATGGAGTAAAAAGGAGGATAAAGTTTGTATCGAAGGATATGACGAGCGCGGTCGGTGGTAGTTTCTGCTAGAACAAAAACGTATTTGATCTATATTTTGTGTTTAAAAACGTGCTCATCACATCACAAAATGAGATTTGTACTGGGTGGGAATTTTATTCCATGGTTGTTTGCTTGACCTCAACTAAGTACTATAAACACTAGAATCGAATTTTTTGATGTAGTTATTCAAAACCTTCATCATAAAACATGTATTTTGATGACTACGTTTAGGACGGAGTCAACTAAACCCGTTTAGAAACTGAAATACTGCAGTAAAGACTTTGTTTGGAGGCTAACTTTGTGTGTGAAAATGGAATGAAATAAAGACAAGTGTTTGAAATACATACAAAGCTGAATGTAAAATGAAAGAAATATGGCGCTAGTTTCATAATAATTTTCAACCAAACTGACATTCATGTCATAAAACTGAACTTCAATGATACTTAAAATAAAACTTATTGTCGGATGAGTCTGAAGTCAAGAGGCAATAAGCGCCTTGAGGAGTTTAATTTTGTACGACATAACCTACGTTTTATGCCCCAATAAGTACCTTCTGCACTCCTGCACCGGTCTCTTGTCATTGCAAAATACGATTACAATATAGTTGAAGTTTTTTTACACAGTGTCACCTATCCCAAACTAAGCCAAGCTCGAGCAAGCTTTTTAATGTGTTTAAAGTGTAGCAATTTAAAAGCATTAAAAAGCTTGTTGCTCACCTATAATTGAATAATATTGATGTAATATTAATACATTTTTTTTTTCTTGTTTTAATTGCTATAATGGAACGTTAATTATTGAGTTGTCTAATGAGCTCGTTTCACGTAAACAAAGATCACACCTGTCAAAATCTATACTTCAGAGAAGATTCGGATTTGAACATCAATCTGAAATCACCAAATGACGTTCAATAATACAATATCTTCTTGAAAACAGTTTAAGACATGTATTTTACAACATTAATTAAGAATTAATTCATGACTTAGTCACCTTTCAAAATACGGGCCTCAGTTGCCATTCCTTATTTATAACCTAATGGCTAACGTAAATAATGTTGATGATATCTCAGTGCCCAAAACAACATTCCTTTTTTGGAATAAACAATATCATATTTCATTTTAATAAAATCTGTGCTTCGTAGAGAAACGAATCAATATATTTAAAAATCAATGCCACATTTCGTTATAATTTTATAATTCAAGAACGGGCTCACCTATCTAAACCAAATGTTTAGGCTTTGTTCGGACTAATAAGTAGATGGTTTATGTGAAGTTTGCACAAAATCGGTCGAGCGGTCACATTTGTGATGGCGCTAACGAAGTTAGAATGTTTTATGTAGTTATAATAATTAGAAATTGATCTTTTAGTATATTATAAAAGTGAAGTCTGTGAGTATGTATATATGTTAGTTCGACACGCTTTAACGGCTAAATCGATTTGTAGTGGAGAAAGTGCAAACGCCTGGATTAACACTAAGGCTAGTTTTTATCCCGTGAGCCAGTTGATTGGCTGAGGTATTATACTAGTATAAGTCAAAACGTGCATACTTGTAGCCGGCTTATTCAGTCACTCGTGTAGAGTTTCATGCCCCGTTTCGATAATCCTTCAATTTCCTTCTATGCGATTGAGCACTTAGTTATATAATCTTCATGGTAATTTCCATGGCTCACATCCTCTGCCATACCTTGCTTACGAAATCCTATGAATTAAGTTTCCGTATTATATATAGTTATTATGTTGATAGTATAGACAGTTACTCTTTCCCCGCTTGCTCAGTAAGGTAGGACTGTAAGGAATCACTGCGTAATGCGTCTTACGCTACTCTCATGTCCAGGGTGCTAGTGGTCGTTAAGCTAACATGAAAGTGGTTTGAAATACAACTGGTAGTCAAAACCTGTCTTTGACCGCTTCAATGTGGCAACATGCTCGCATACCTTGTTCCGTGGGACATGATTTTACTGGCAAAATATGACCGTATGATAATATGTTTTTAGATACCTTTTCGGGGAAAAACCTTGAATATTATATATGTAACATTTTTAATTACCTATCTATATCTAAGATTAATTCATTTTACTACGTAGTAGATAGAAATGATTGTAATTTTCTTTTGTACCAATAATCCGATCAGCATTCAAATTGTTGTGACTCCTGTAGACCAAAGCTAACCCGCATCAGAAAAATTACACTGAGTTGAGTTCGAGCTCGGCAAATTCCCAGGTGAAGTCGAATGTCTTACAACCCGCATCAAAAATAATCAGAGCTGCGTACCGAGAGTTATGTACCTCTTAAATATATGTACAAAATATTTGTATGCATACCTATATTTGTAAAGTTTAGCGTTTGAAATTAGTACGACTTTAGTTTTCTGACCAAAATATGTCTAAACGCTATTTGCAATTTCAAGGTATTTAAATACCAAAAACAATCGGCGTTGCTTAAAACGTGGAATAATTCAAAACAGGATTTCAGAATCAGATTAGTGATTTCAGTAACGCGGCACACGGACGCAACCCCTCATGAATAATACACCTGCCTCCACTCTTCATTCAATTTAGGAAAATCACACAGTCCCAAATCTGTTTGAGGTCTATCAAATGATTTTAATCCACTCTTAGCAGATCATGGTTCTATTACGTAAGCAAATTAACAAATATTATTAAGGTAGATGATATGCTCACATTGTATCTCAAACTACATTTAATTTGTGTGTTGTAATAAAAGAGCGAGATGGGCGATAATCCATCGGCGGTTTGGTCTATGGCAACCGTTCCCGGGCTGCAGCACAGATTCAACGGACCGCAAATTTGTTAGAACTGCCAATAAAACCGGATTACTTATAGAGTTAGTGACAAGAGATACTAACGAGTGAGAATACAATTATCAAATTGCAACAGCGCTTTTGGACATCAAATAAAATTTTCAATTTCTGAAATATTACTAATGATCTTCAACTTGCTCAACTTGATCGCAGCGTTATTATATATACCCAAATGGATATATGAACAGTGGGTGAAATAAGTATGCATGGCCGCCCAACAAGCATTGATTCTTATATAAAAACTTTATAACTACGATAGTATTAGTAAGCCCACATTTTACCGTATGTATTTTTGTCCCACGTAACAGGTGGTGAGCCCATCGCCGTTGTGAAAAGTGGGCGTTTAATATGCCTCTGCCAACCCCTTCGGGGATAAAGGCGTGACAATATGTATGTAGGTAGTATTAGTAAGAAGTTTACGAGTACTTAAATTAATACAAACATGGTAACTGCTTGAAAATATGTGAATGAGAATACAAATAAAAAACTACAAAAACCTGTCTTTTTAGATAGATATTAAAATATCTCGGTGTAAAAAGTACAAAATCAAAGTAAATAACAGAAAATCAAAAAAGTGCTATTTTTAAATAGGGTGTTTAGACCCTTTAATTTGATTCCAATCATAGTATTAGTTTACGAGCAGACAATTAAGAACTTTTTTTGACAACTCTTCTTATTATCACCTTAGTGTATCATCAGTTACTTTCATATGGCTACCACGAGCAGCTGTCGTTTAGCATTTGATTTTCGGAATTCTTGGGAGCCGTTTGACCCCCATAAAATAAATAAAACCTTTTATTATTACCTCATTTGTTAAATCACCTATTCTGCAGCACTTGAAACCTAGATATCACTCTTACAAATAAAATATATAGAGTGCTAAGTTCGTTACCATTCCTGTTAGCTTTGCCATCATAGGTACTTAATATTTCAGATTTCTACACAACTTTTTCATGATATAGAACGTCGTTGGTCGGTCCACTTGTTTATGTGTTAGTTGGCCCGAATAATTATTTCGAACATTTATCACTTTCATACTGTTTTATGTCAGTTCGGATCATTTATCATACCACGAGTGGGTAATGTTGGCTCAAACATCATCCCTCGCATTTTTTTCAAATATTTTTTTCGTGTTTCGTATATATGAATGAATGTTAGCGATATTTATAACAAATTAGTGTTGAGGTCAGTGTCGTATTGAGATTATTGTATCACTTGAGAGAAACAACTACCTGACCAGAATAATTCCTTATTAGTCTCTAGATTTTGTGAGACACGTAGATATTTATTATAATAGCTAGACGATGCTTGCACGTGTGAAATTGGGTGACGTATTTCTCGTGGGAGTAAGATATTTTTTTATGATAAAACGGAGCATAAGACGCTCTCTAAATCAAAATTAATAATAAAAATACTTTTTCTGTTGGAGATTGTTATCATGTCACGTTGATCATTATCAACGTGACAAGGAAATGATCTCAATGTCAAACGATCACCCTTATCTTTGTTGTATCAAGCTTCAAATATGCATGGTATATTTTGGTATGACTCCGATATCATATTTGGGGGCAAATTATTCTGAAATATTGTTATTCATATATTTATAGGCAAAAAAATAGCGAAGCGCTTGTAGCTTGCTTGCTAGCATCTTTTGCTGGCTGGTCATCAGATGGATGAATTTTTGTGACATTTGCATTGCATGTTAAGCCATTTGTCCCAATTGCCAGTAACATAGTAGTTGTTAAGACAAATTAAAGACCTGATGGGCGGCTTGAAAAACTTCAACGGCTGGTCGTCATAACCTATCCATTTTTAAAACGGCAAAGGGCTCACTACCTGTTACGTGGAACAAAATAGCTTAAAACGAATAGTATGCCACTGCCACCGTAGGTATAAAAGCGTTAATGACTGATTTATAAGCAAAAAATAAATAGGTTACAGATAATTTACTAATTATACTTTTTTCACATTCAATATGCAAATTTAATATATTTCATACTAATGAAATGATAATGGAATCTTTATTAATTAACAATAAAAGTAATTACAACAATTTAAATAAAAAGGATAGCATATAGATTAGCCGTCTTATTCATAATGAGTTATGATAGGTTTAATAAGCCCTTAGTAGAGGATTGCTAAAATGTCTTATTCATTTTATAAATAAGTAAACGGGATTACTCACGTTTTTACGACCAGTAATAGACCGACCGGTTTCAGCTGTATTTAGACAGTAATCCCGAGTAATCCCGTTTACTTATTTATAATGTGTAATAATAACGTTAGTTTTCTAGTTAAAAAAGTCTTATTCATTATCGTTTAAAAGCACTAATACATACATACATACATACATATCGTCACGCCTGTCTCCCATCGGGATAGGCAGAGACTATGGCTTTCCACTTGCTACGATCCTGGCATACAACTTTCGCTTCTTCCACTTTCATAAGTGTTTTCATACACACACGCCGGTTAAGGGTACTCTTGACCTGACCTTTTTCCAAAATGTCTTCTATTTGATTGACATATGTACGTCGAGTTCTCCCCTTACCAGTTTGCCCGTTCACACTCTTCTGATAAATCTGTTTCGTTAGTCTACTTTCATCCAACCTCTCCACGTATCCGAACCATCTAAGCATACCTTTTTCTATCTTAGTCACTACTTCTTCTACCATACCGCAATGTTCCCTTATCACACTGTTCCTTTCTTTGTCCATCAATTTCACTCCAGCTATACTCCGCAGACTTCTCATTTCCACTGCATTAAGTTTACTTCTATGCTTCTTCTGCCACACCCAACTTTCACTACCATACATGAGTGTAGGAACAAGTACTCCTCTATGCACAGCCAGTCTTGCCTTCTCAGACACGTTCTGACTGCTCATAAAGGCGTGCATGGCTCCATTCACTTGATTTCCAGCCAAAACTCTTCGTTCAATGTCACAATACCACTTTCCATCTCTCACAAATTTTGAACTAAAATATACAAATTCTGTCACCTGTTCCACTCGTTTTCCTTCCACAAAAATCGAGCAATCTGTCATACTTTCCTATCTTTCAAAAACCATTACTTTTGTCTTATTTACATTCACTTTCATTTCTTTGCTTTTTAGCGTATCATGCATAATGTTAACCATCAACTGCAACTCCTCCGCCGATGATGCCAGTATTACCTGGTCATCAGCGTATAGGAGGCATTTGACAGTCAGTTCATTCATTTTTAAACCATACGCACTCTCTTGCAGTTCTTTGAAACAACTGTCCATGTATAGGTTAAACAGCGCCGGTGACGCTACACAACCCTGTCTCACACCTTTTTCAATGTGAAAAAAGTCTGTGCAAGCTCCGTTGATCCTGACACAAGCACTAGAGCCCTCATAGAGAGATTTCAGTGCTCGTATCAAGTAACTGCTTACTCCATACTTGGCCAGTGTTGTCCATAGTTCATGCCTCACCACTCGGTCATAGGCCTTTTCCAAGTCTACAAATATGCAATAGACCTTTTGACATTTTGCCAAAAATTTTTCGGCTATGCATCGTAAGGAAAAGACCTGATCTGTGCATCCTCTTCCTTTCATAAATCCTGCTTGTACATCCCACATTTTTCCTTCAGTTTCATTCATCACTCTTTTTATCAAAACTTTTGCATACAATTTGCCGACGATGCTGAGCAAGCTTATGCCGCGGTTTTTATTAGCACTCTTGCTGTGACCCTTTTCCTTTGTAAAGCGGCACGATGACAGCCTCGCACCAATCTCCTGTCACGCGGCCATTCCTCCAGCAAAGGTTAAAAAGGCGGTACAGCTGGCAAGCTACCACGCCATGTCCCGCTTTCAGCATCTCGACAGAAATCCTATCAAATCCAGCAGCCTTACCCAATTTCATACTACTCAATGCTTCCACAATTTCTTCCACATTTATGATGCTTTCATTGCTTAGTTCATTCCTTTCCCAAGAACTCGTTTGTGCTTCCATATCTTCTTTTTCATATAAGCTTTCAAAATAATCTTTCCATCTTTTTAGCACACATTCTTCTCCTTTTATAAAACTGCCATCCTGGTTTCTGATATTACTGAGTTTCGATGATGTTTGTTGACCTCTCACAGATTTTATAGATTTCCAAAAGAATTTTATATTCTGTTGGAAATTATCAGATAACCTACTATTAAATTTATCCCTATCAGTCTCTTTCTCTCTTTTTATAACTTCTTTTGCAACTCGTTTATACCTTTTATATTCATTCTTTGCCATTTTTACATCCTCATCCGTTGCCCTCTGCATTCTTTGATTCACCTTTGAAGTCAGCCAGTCCAACCATGCCTTCTTCTTGTCGGACAATGCGTTCATGACTTCTGCACACATTCTCTTCACCTTACATCCTTGGCTTCTTTTATTTACCCCACACACTTCCACCGCAACTTCCACTAGACCTTCCTTAAGCGTCTTCCATAGTTCTTCAATCTCACATACTTCATCTAAATTTTTAAATTTCTAACTCAATTTACTCACGAATCCTTCTTTTATGCTCATCTCTTGCAAATTTTCGACTTTTATGCGCTCTAGTACACTTACAGGTTCACACACACGATGCCGCCACCGTTGAAACAGACCTCTTACTCGGCTGATAACCAAGAAGTGATCTGTATCAATCCCGGCACCGCGGTATGCCCGGGTGTCTAAGACTTTCGTTCTTAGTCTTGCATCTATAATCACAAAATCAATCATACTTCTCTGGTTTCCCTCTTGTCTAGTATACAAATGAATCTGTTTGTGGTTAAATATGGTGTTAGTTACCCCAAGATTCCTCTCCAAACATACTTCAAGCACACTCTCACCATTTTCATTCACTCGTTCGTCACCAAACTTGCCCAATACACTTTCATATCCATCACGCTTCACTCCAACCCAACCATTAAAATCACCTAACATTACAATTCTCTCGTTCCGTTTGCATTTACTCAGAATATTG
Source organism: Thumatha senex (assembly GCA_948477245.1). NCBI lineage: Eukaryota > Metazoa > Arthropoda > Insecta > Lepidoptera > Erebidae > Thumatha > Thumatha senex. Next base: position 28,236,524 of record OX419724.1, read on the forward strand.
CTCACACTCTCCCAAAATGCCTGTCTCTCACTTTGGTCTCTTGAAGATCGGCGCCACCGCGCTTCTTGCGGAGCATAAACGCCCAAAACAAAGATGCGGGTAAGTCCAACCTTCAACCTCAACCAAAGGAGTCTTGGGCTCACACATTCATAGTCAGTCACACATTCATTCATTCTCGCGGACAGTAGAACACCGACACCCTGGCTCGCTGTACTGGTTGTGGCTACACCTGACCAGTAGGCTGTATATGGCCCATGTGTAGTGGTGTTACATCCTTTCCTCTTTGTTTCATTCACACACAAAACATCAAGTCGTCTTGCTCGCATCATCTCGCATACCTCATCAATTTTGTCTTTCATTCCTCCTCTAACATTCAATGTGGCAAAATGGCTATCCCTAGCCCACTTTCCGCCTCGATGGGAGACGAGACGTGACGGGTTGCGAACCACATCGCCGAAAGCACTAAAACCTTCTATAAACCTCTGATAAATCTATCTGATTTTATAGAAGCCAGACCCCTTCTATAAACCTATTTTAGTACACAAAATGGCCGACCGCGATCAGCTGTTCCGTGTTTTGGGGTTTGATTGATTGTCACTACGGTCAGGTATAAAACTAAGTTGCTTCCCGCTCTCTGTCTGCCCCTATTTATGTTTAGATATTCAAAACTACGCAACGGATGTTGATACGATTTTTTTTATTGAAAAAGTAATTGAAGAGGAAGGTTTTGATATATAATTTGTTAAGTTTTTGTATAGGTACAATGAGTAAATTCTAACGATATTGGTTGATATCGGAATAAAATAAGCCGTCTGGGAGTTTTCAACGAAAACGCTATCTATACGCTTTGAGATATTACAAAATAATGCATCACGGAGTTGTGTATCTTAAATAGATCTACAGATAAGTCGGCGACAGCATATGTCTAGCTTTTCAAGAAATCATACTATATCCAGTGTAATACTGCAAAAAATAGGCTAACTATACTTAGTTAGCTATTTTACACAAATTCGATTTTAATCCTTATCATTTAAAATATATTAGTGGGCTTGAACACCTTATTAAGATTATTGTTTCCTTTTACACCACGCTATTTAATTGAATACCTTAGGATCCATAGTAAAATCAATAATAAAATAGATGATGTGGATAAACACTCCTATGAATTTTTATTTAGTTAGGGAAGATTTTCCCTCAACCACTTAAGGACTTCAGCGGTTGGGAAAGGAGGAACGCTAGAACTCCACTTATCCACGCTTTGCAAGAGTCCGTCATCATCATACACGTGGTGAACAACCTTGGCAACTAATGTCTCTCTCTGAAGCTGTCCGATAGGTCGTCAAATAGTAAGCTAAACAGAAATGGGTTAAGGACAGAACCTCTGTAGGTACAGCCAGAAGTAAACTATGAAGGGTTGGCCGCCATGTCCTTGATGATGTCAACGTAGGTATAAATAAAGTGACACCCATACATACATATTGTCACGCCTTTATCTTCGAAGGGGTAGGCTGAGGCATTATACACACATTTCACAGTATGTATGCATTTTGTCCCACGGAACAGGTGTTGAGTCCATTGCCGTATTAAAATCGACTGGCGCAGGTTGTGACGACCTGCTGTTGAAATTTTTCAACCCGCCCATAAGGACTCGAACATGGTTTAACGACTACCTTGTTACTGGCAACCGTGACCAATGGCTTAACGTGCCTTCCGAAGCACGGAAGCGCTAATAAATGTAAAATAAAATTACATTAGTGATTGCATATAATTTTTATTTCGATAAGATTAGACTTTTCTTCATCAAAGTCCCTCTCAATCCAAAACTTTGCTGCCATAGTGTTTCATTCCCATTTGAATGAAGTACAGTTCTTTACGGCACCCAATTTCAATATGCACTAATTTTTCAGCTGGCGTCGTAAACTGAAATACGTACAAGAAAATAATACAACAAATTAAAACGGTGCCTATATAAGTTAGGTAGAACATAACCTTTCCATTATTTCGTTGCACATTTCGCTATCTTAGCGGAATTAGTTTTGTGCCAATATATTTATGTTCAATAACTGTGAGCTACCTAATAAATACTTTAAAATTATTTAAATCAATAACAAATTAGGTATATCTCAACAAAAAAGCAACCTGCAGTGTACAAACAATCTCATGAAATTATTGACACCAAACTTGTCTTCTTGTAACTTATATTAAATTCTTTGGCGCTTATGTTTTGGCGGCACCATTATTGAAACAATAAAAATTACTAGCCTATCGTTTTATCTGCGATATTTAACATTAATTTGTTTTGAAAAGCACATACATTTACGAGCTCACAATATTTAATAAAGTAAATTACAACAAATTTGACAACTATGACATGAACCGTGATTAATTTTCAACACCAAGCACGGGGTTTTTTATTAAAAGTCATGTGTTTTCAATCAATTGGCAACATTTTGTATTATTAAAGCTATTTTAGTTATCAGAGGTTTATGGGCTCATTATGAATAAAGAATTTTATAGAAGATTTATTAGGCTTAGAATACGTTTTAACTATAGAAGGTTTATGGCCTCGATAAGCGTTTCATTATGAACAAGACCGTAATATTATAAAAAGGGGAAAACTGGTACGGGAAAACATTACACGCGGGCAAAGCGGTGGGCATCAGCTTATGTAACTTGTAAATATAGGCAAGAAAATCAGTCTAATTACTTTGAAGAGAAACCATATTAAATTCACAGGAACTTTCTCACAAAAGGCCATCTAGGCTAAATAAAGCTATAGCTATGGGATCTAGACAAATGATAAACACACCTATTTCTAAAAACAAACACATTATACAAAGTTAAAAACCAAACTCCAAACAAAAATTTGCGAATCTCACATATATTTATTCCAACCCAGGATTATAAATCGACACCTCAGTGCGAAAGTCGCATACATAAGGAGGTTGTTATACGTTGGCCTTCGAGAATATTCTACGTACAAAAATCCTGACTGAGTGAACGATTGCTTTCATTAACGGTCCCTACGGATGGTAAAGCAATTACTGCTAAATAATGACTTTTATATTAGGCAGTGAGGTTAGTTAACCCTTAAGTGAACATGGCACGATTCAAACTGTGAGTATATTTTGACCTGCTGTTGAAATTTTTCAACCCGCCCATAAGGACTCGAACATGGTTTAACGACTACCTTGTTACTGGCAACCGTGACCAATGGCTTAACGTGCCTTCCGAAGCACGGAAGCGCTAATAAATGTAAAATAAAATTACATTAGTGATTGCATATAATTTTTATTTCGATAAGATTAGACTTTTCTTCATCAAAGTCCCTCTCAATCCAAAACTTTGCTGCCATAGTGTTTCATTCCCATTTGAATGAAGTACAGTTCTTTACGGCACCCAATTTCAATATGCACTAATTTTTCAGCTGGCGTCGTAAACTGAAATACGTACAAGAAAATAATACAACAAATTAAAACGGTGCCTATATAAGTTAGGTAGAACATAACCTTTCCATTATTTCGTTGCACATTTCGCTATCTTAGCGGAATTAGTTTTGTGCCAATATATTTATGTTCAATAACTGTGAGCTACCTAATAAATACTTTAAAATTATTTAAATCAATAACAAATTAGGTATATCTCAACAAAAAAGCAACCTGCAGTGTACAAACAATCTCATGAAATTATTGACACCAAACTTGTCTTCTTGTAACTTATATTAAATTCTTTGGCGCTTATGTTTTGGCGGCACCATTATTGAAACAATAAAAATTACTAGCCTATCGTTTTATCTGCGATATTTAACATTAATTTGTTTTGAAAAGCACATACATTTACGAGCTCACAATATTTAATAAAGTAAATTACAACAAATTTGACAACTATGACATGAACCGTGATTAATTTTCAACACCAAGCACGGGGTTTTTTATTAAAAGTCATGTGTTTTCAATCAATTGGCAACATTTTGTATTATTAAAGCTATTTTAGTTATCAGAGGTTTATGGGCTCATTATGAATAAAGAATTTTATAGAAGATTTATTAGGCTTAGAATACGTTTTAACTATAGAAGGTTTATGGCCTCGATAAGCGTTTCATTATGAACAAGACCGTAATATTATAAAAAGGGGAAAACTGGTACGGGAAAACATTACACGCGGGCAAAGCGGTGGGCATCAGCTTATGTAACTTGTAAATATAGGCAAGAAAATCAGTCTAATTACTTTGAAGAGAAACCATATTAAATTCACAGGAACTTTCTCACAAAAGGCCATATAGGCTAAATAAAGCTATAGCTATGGGATCTAGACAAATGATAAACACACCTATTTCTAAAAACAAACACATTATACAAAGTTAAAAACCAAACTCCAAACAAAAATTTGCGAATCTCACATATATTTATTCCAACCCAGGATTATAAATCGACACCTCAGTGCGAAAGTCGCATACATAAGGAGGTTGTTATACGTTGGCCTTCGAGAATATTCTACGTACAAAAATCCTGACTGAGTGAACGATTGCTTTCATTAACGGTCCCTACGGATGGTAAAGCAATTACTGCTAAATAATGACTTTTATATTAGGCAGTGAGGTTAGTTAACCCTTAAGTGAACATGGCACGATTCAAACTGTGAGTATATTTTATTTACCTATTGAAAATAAAAAAAAAACATTGATCACCACCAAAATCTTTGGAGTTCAACGTAACCTTGACCGACGCGATGGTTATAATGCTTTTGTAATACATAATTTGATATTATCCCAAAGGAAGTCAGATCAAAGAAACAATAGCGAACTCAGTACATACTCTAGAGTATTAACATTGCTTAATAAGAAATTCTTGGTATTCCGGATGACCCCTTTAGCTAAATTAAATTTTTCGGGTTAGGAGTACGTTGTAATATTGAAATTGTATGAAGACGATTTAAGCTAGTTAATTCTACTTGCATTGAACATACATTATGATTACTTCAAAATTATGATCACTTCTGTTATGACGTGCACTTCAATGTCAAGCGTAAGTCTCATCTTTGTCGCATCAAGGTGCTAAAAAAAATATGTAGAGTGCTAAGTTCGTTACCCTTCCTGTTGGCTTTGCCGTCATAGGTACTTAATGTTTCAGATTTCTACATTAGAAATTTTTCAAGCCGCCCAATAGGATGCTTTGGAAAGACGACCATATTAAATAATAACCCATCGTTCATTTTAATGCAAATAAAATATCGGTTATATAATAAGGTGTGCAGATTTACTGTTAATTAATAACTTTGTCGGTCTGAGACATGTAAATTTATAGGTGCACTTACCGTCCCCGGTAAGTCCGATTTTTTATTTTATTTTTTCTTAACCATCTATAGCTAGATTATTATGGGTCAAATTTGATCACAAAGTGCTGAGCGGTTTGGGAGAAGTCCGAGGACAAAGCGAAAATCCGAATCGAGATAGAATGGAGATAAGTAGAACTATTGTTAACGCTACTGAGATACTGTAATATGATTAAAATACAACTTAATGCAAGCCAATAAGATTACAGTATTACAGTGTATTGTGGTCAATGAAGTTTCAGAAGTAATCATCAGTAAAATAGTAATTAATTTAAAATCATAAGTAGATAAGTCAAGCCACACATTAAGTAACAATAATTAATAATTATGTTTTATTCGGTACTTAATATTTATTTTCAAAACAATTTCATAAATACACCTTACACATTTACTAAAAGCCTTTTCAACATACATTCTATTTTGTAAGTTATTACAAAGAGTAACAACACAAAACTGTCCTCAAAGCTACTTAGCCGCAGTCGTGCTTGCACTACACAAAGATTTACTAGGACATAACATTATTCAGTCCATGCACAAATTTCATTAACGAGGGCTTGATTTATATTTTATTCATGCCACATTCTTAATTAATTAGCGGATAATAAGTGGGTACACGTTAGGATTTGTCGTAAGGAAAATGTCTCGTAAAGGGCGAGTGTGAGAGAGATAGGGTACACCCTTAATAATGTAGTTACTCCCTGGCTATTACTTCTTGATTAATTATGTCATTCACAAGCAGTCCTATTATTTCTGACTGGTTCTTCGTATCTCGTTAATTGCATATTAGTGATTGTTCGACTGACTGGTTGATTACACCCCTAATGCTTTGAGTGACAATTTGTTCTACGCTACTGAGCAGTAATTCTATTAATTTCTGAGCACAAAAGATCGGCTTTGGTAGTTTTATAAGCTTTTTATTGAATTGCTATGTGTGTATTGATGTTCGTGTGAAATCTTGTAACTCAATATTGAGGCAAATATCTTCAATAAAGTGAGTTGAAAGTTTGTAAACACGTTTAGTTTGGATGATAATTAGCCCGGCGATGTCATTCTAAATATAATTTGATGGAACACCCAAAATGGCGGAATAGTTATTTAAATGCACATCCACAATTTGGGTATCAAATGAAAGGACTTATTATAATTATTATTTATATAGAGGCTATGACAGGCTGTTCCTATAGGGTCTAGGAAGGTCCTGTAACACTTCGACCTGAGGAGGTCTATTGTGCTCGCCCAAATTTATAAAAAATATAAAGTTCGCTGCTGATTTCTATAAGTGTAAGGAATTTTATGATGGTTTTGGCAGCGAGGAACTGTACCTCCAGTGGTAGAAGCAGGTGTTTGCCAAAATAGGAGCACCGTTTGTGTTTGAGGGGGCCGCAGTTGCAGTGAAGATGCTGAGGTGATTCCTCGTCTTCGTTGCAAAATCTGCAAAGCCTGGTTGGGCTGAGGTCAAGGTTGACCATGTGTTTATTCAGTCTGCAGTGGCCAGTAAGTGCCCTCGTCATGACACAAAGGCTACCTTTGCTCAGTTTCATTAGCTTGCTGGAGTAACTATGCGAGTGTCCCTTGATGAGGGCTTTTGAGTGTCGCATACCTGGCTGATGCTGCCAGCTCTCTCTCGCATCGCTGGCGGTCTGGCTCTTGAGACGTTAAATTTTAAGAGAACGGAACACGCCACAAATTGGTTTTGGCCCCAATTGGATTGAGGCAGATCGCTCCCTCACTTGAAAGGACTTAGTGAGAATTACTCTTTTGCGCAAAATACGTAGGCTCCAGCCGAAGGACTTAAAAAAAACGAAATAAAATTAATTATTTAATTAAAAGAAAAAATTACAAAAATTATATACTAAGTAAACTAGTGCCTTAGTTCGATGTGAGAACAAAAGTGAACTTAAAACTATGCATTTCTTGGGCGTGGAGACGACGGGTCACGTTGCAGCTGGCCGTTGCACGTTGTGCTGACGATGCGACGCTACGCTGTCGGACACGAGGCGGTTGCTAAGCGCATCAACTGGGTCGTACGATTATATTGATGATTCGGCGAGTTATGCGATCGTAATTCCTCCGCCCTTAGAGAAGCAATTATTTTCCTACTTTTAGGGAAAAAATTGCTGGTGTAGCTGGTTTCGCATATATGTGTCTTTCAGGTTCTGCAGAGGTCCCTTCTTGCTGGGAGCTGGGATTCTTTTCTATAGTTTCAGAAAGTTCGCGTCTGCGTTGGTGATATCGACGAGCCAGTACAGCCAAGGTAAGTGTAGTTACACAGGATAATGTTATATAGAATGGTATGGTGGTGTGGTATACCATTCCAGAGGAGTTCTTCTGAAGTTGCAATGGAGGCTGGGATATAATTTTATCCCGGATCAAGTGTAGTGATTTCAGGTTTATTGAACTCAAATTGAGGTGCGGTAAATCTACATTCTTCGGTTCTTCAGGGTAGGTAATTTTCATGATTTTCAGGGGCTGGCCTTGCACGACGTCATTTGTATTAGTTAAGGTAAGTTCAGACGAGCTTAGTGAGCACTGGTTTGGTATTGTTGCCAAGAAAGTCCCGTTCAGTATGTTGTAAGCTTCAGTACCGCAGTTAAGGTGAATCGTCGTTGGTTCTGGAAAGGTTATCACGTAGCTTCGGTCATCCAATTGTTCTACAGCTTCCGTTGAGAGATGTATAGTTGAGAAACTGCATGTTGAATCGATGATTTGGTTTGAAATTACTTGTTGAATACAGTCATGTTGGGTGCGAAGTCTTTTGTGAGAGCTTTTATCACAGAGAAACAGATTTCTAAACTTCGGGCATTCAGCCTCTATGTACACGAATTCGTTTCTATTAGTTGCTATGTAGGGATGAGGGGGAATAAGGACTTGGTGAAATTTATTCGGTGCTAAGGATAGTTTGTAGAGATCATAGATATTGGTAGAGACTATTGGAAACTTAAAAATTATAACAATTTGCTTTTTAACAAAGTACGATCCTGATCTTATTATATTATAGTACTCTCGAAAGTCCAAATCTATTAACTGATTTTTCCCATAAAGCGTCTCTAATTTATCTAACATGGTTTTAAGTACGTTAATACTAAGCATGGAGTGATGGGTGGTTGTGGATCTAGTAAACGCTATTATATTTTCTATCCTTTTTAGTTCGTCAAATAAGTCTTCAATATTTTCTGTAATAATCGCTAATAACTGCGCAAACTTACCGTATTTAATTAGACCGTAACTTTTGTAAGCATTTTCGTTCAAAATTTGATTAAGTGTGTAATTAATTCTACCCTGGTTATCGACTAATTGGTTAACTATTCTATCGTGTTCTTTAATCCATTCGTTATTCAAACTAGAACGACTATTGAACTCTAATGATATTTTATCCTGATTTTCTTTGAGATTTACTAACGCTTCGTTGTACCTAATGGCATCCTGATAATCTAGGTTACCGGTGATGCTTTTAATTATAGTACCTAAGCCGTCTATTAGACCTCTTTTTGTCCTGCTAGGTTCTAAAGATTTTAAGTGGTTAACAATGGTGTTTATCTTGTTATTTAAATATTCTAATTGTAGTTCGTATAACATGTAAGTTTCGTTATTAAGTCTGTTTCTGTAGTCCTGTAATTCGTCCCTAAAGGTAAGTATTCCTTGTTCTATTTTGTCGAGCTCTATATACTGTAAAAATGTATGGTAATGTGTAGTTAGTCTAGTTTGTCCTAATTTAAACGGTAGAAGTCCAGGTCCGTCATCCAGGTTGTCAAGTCTTATCTCTTGAAGTTGTACCAGGAGGGGGGTCAGCACCAGGATCAATACTCGTATCCTGCAACAATTGTATATTCTTTGGTGGTCGTTTTAGACGAGATTTCGCTACTGGGCCGCGTTTCTTTGATGTGTAAATGTGAATTGGGAGGTCAGCTAGAACTTTGTCTTGGGTATAGCGGGGAGCCACTTTCTGTCTATCAGCTAGTGGGTTTTTAATGAAAACCTGTTGCTGAGGTTGGTATTCAATTTCAGGTTCTCTAGTCTTATTGCGTGATTCTATAAGGGCGGTCCTATCCGCTAACGCGGATTCGTTTATCATGTCATAGACAGTCTTCATTTGTTCCCTGTGAGTAATTATATATTGTTGGAGTAGTTTTTCGTTAACGTCAATGTCAATGGGATCTCTGGGGTCAAAGTGTCCTTTTATTATGTCGTACGGTCTGCATTTCGTGAAACTGTGTATGGAACTGTTGTAAGCAATTAAGGCATACGGCATTAGGTTAATTATGGGTTCATTTTTATTTTTCAGGTTCAATATACGAAGGTGCTCTAGTAGTGTAGAATGGAAACGTTCTATGTTACCATTGTCATTAGGGGAGTGAGGTAAGGTCTTATGATGGGTAATTTTGTGAAGTCGTAGGAATTCTGCAAACAACTGGTTTGTGAACTCAGTTCCGTTATCTGTCACAATTGTCAGAGGGAGTCCATGGTGAGTACAAAATGAGAGGAGGGCTTGCACTATACTTATTGCAGTGCCGTCTCTGAGGTGGTATGCCTGTCCATATTTCGAGAAAACGTCTATGAAGGTGATGTATTTTTCGGATTGCGCTGTGAATAAATCAGCGTGGACAATTTCTAAAGGCTTAGAAGCTGGTGGTACGATATTAAATTGCTGTTTAATAGGGTTCCTATCGTATTTACTTTGACCACTAATGGTACACTCGTTTATGTACTTGGTTATGTGTTCTCGCATCTTCGGCCAGTAATACTTTCTAGATAAAGCCAAATAACACTCGTTAATTCCTCTATGGTTAGTCTTTCCGTCGTGGTAGTGTTTTATTATGTCCTGTTGTCTTAAATACTCCTTTACGTTTTCTAACTCTAATTTAGTTAACACAAGGTTCATTGAAGAGCTCCTAAATTTATCCTGAATTATAGGTATAATTTTATACATAGCTAAAGGGGGAGTTATTAGTAAACCGGTCTTAACTTTAGGATTTACGTATTCTTTCACACTGTCTATTACGTCGGTCTCGAGATTACTTTCAGTGATTTGGACTGTCACTCTGGTGTGCGTTTCGAAGGGTTTCGTAACAATAGGTCGTCGTTTAATGTCGTTGACTATGGTCATGACTATCTGTCGGTGAAACTTGTTGAGGGGTTCGTCAGTGATTGGTACTTCTAAGATTGGGTGTTCTTGGCTAGTGTGAGCTGTACTTGTAGCTGAATTATCTAAGTTGGGTTGCTTATCTGAGGCGTTAGCGATCATTGAACTGATTTCCTCGTTGTAAATTTCTATTCTAGATAACGCGTCGGCATTGGTGTTGCTTTTACCTTTCTTATATACGACGGTGAAGTCGTATTCACTGAGTTTTAAACGCCATCTAGTTAATCGGGAGTTCGGCTCTTTGAGACTCATCATCCACTGGAGTGGTTTGTGATCAGTCAGAACCTTAAATTTACGTCCAAACAGATAGTGTCGAAAGTATTTCGTTGCCCATACTATTGCTAGCAACTCTTTTTCGATAGTGCTGTAATTTGTTTCACTCTCGTTGAGAGTACGAGAGGCATATGAAATGGGCTTGTCCGATCCTATCGGCCCTTGCGATAAAACTGCTCCTATTGCAAAGTTAGAGGCGTCGGTGGTTAAGATAAATTCTCTGGTGAAGTCTGGGTATTGGAGTATTGGGTCATTCATAAGTAGGTTTTTACATTTTTCGAAACAGTCTGTATAGTCTTTGTCAAAGGTTATCTTTTTGTTCTTTTTCAAGCATTGGGTCATGGGCTTAGTGATTTTCGCGAAGTCGGGGATAAATTTCCTATAGTAACCTAGTAATCCTAAAAATTGTTTGATTTCTTTAGCTGTTTTCGGTAGTGGGTAATTTTGTATGGCCGATATCTTATCGGGGTTGGGTTTTACGCCTTTCCTTGTAATAACGTGTCCTAAATAAGCTGTTTCCGTCTTAAGGAACTCCGACTTGTCCATTTGGATTTTAAAGTTGGACTCTCGAAGTCTATGGAAGACTTTTTCGAGGTTGGTCATATGTTCTTGGAGGCTAGTACTAAAGACAACGATATCGTCTAGGTACACTAAGCATATTTCGTTTTGTAATCCCTTAAGCACGTTATCCATCACACGTTGAAAGGTGGACGGAGAGTTTTTGAGTCCCATGGCCATTCTTAAAAATTCAAAATGGCCGTGTTCTACTGTAAATGCTGTCTTCTGAATATCCCTAGGGTCCATTTCTACTTGATGGAAACCGCTGGCTAAATCTAATGTAGTGAAATATTGACATTTTCCTAACTTATCTAGAACATCCGATATGTTGGGAATGGGGTACTTATCGTCAATGGTTTTCTCGTTCAATTTACGGAAGTCTATTACAAGGCGCCATTTCTGTTTACCAGAAGCGTCAGCCCTCTTTGGTACAACCCAAATAGGCGAGCTCCATGCGGATTCGGATGGTCTGATAATGCCTTGAGCGAGCATCCTTTCAATTTGATCCTTAACCTCTTGACGGTGAATGAAGGGGTACCTATAGCTTTTTGTATAAACCGGGACTTCATCAGTAGTGTTGATTCGGTGCTTCACTTTATTAGTGAAGGTAAGAGGTTCGTTTTCTATGTAAAAAACGTCTGAATACTTAGAGCATAGTAGTATTACGTTAGCCTTTTCTTCTTCATTTAGATGGTCAGTTCGTAAGCGTGAGATTACCTCTTGAGCACGCGAGGGGGTTGTTTGGTTAGAGCATTCTATATTAAATATGTCTGCATTAATTGCGTGGTCTAATGAAAGTATAATGTCATTGTCCGTGGGGTTGGATACTTCTAGTATACCGCGACGACTGCTAACGGTAGTTAAGCATTCGGTTAAGACACAGTTGCAAATGATTTGCTCTGGGATACTGCCATCACCATCAGGGGCTTCTATTGGCAATCTAACTAACTTGGAGCTTTTCGCTGGGATAATGTCTTCGTATAAGTTAACGTTACGAGAATTGTACATCTTGATAGGGTTTACCACAGAATGGGTTGTTAAAGTCTGGTCTTTAAGATCTATTTTAGCCTCCCATTTGGTCAGTAAGTCAAGCCCTATTAGGCCATCAAAGTAGTCGTGAAAATTATAGACAAAGAGGCGAATGTCGTCTGGATCGTTAAATTCAGGGAAACAAGGTAATGTTATAGAATACTTGTTTCTAATAGTCGCGTGTACGTTGGTCACTTCGAAAGGATCAAAATTAAGAGGTACATCGGAAAAATAATTTTGAACAGCTCGTGGACTTAAGAAAGACTGATTGGCTCCGGTGTCAATTAAAAGTTTTAACGGTGGGTTTAGTATTTGAATAAATGGTAACTGTCTCTGTGTCTGTAGGTTTATTTCTATTTTGGCTTTTTTGATTCCTGGTCCGTCTGAAAATTTGCCTTTTCGACGGTTGAGCTGTCAGTCGAGTCAACGTTTGGATGGTTTGTCGGGTGATCATGGTAAGGCGAGTACGACGAGTCGTATTCGTTGTAGTAAGTATAGTCATACACTTCGTCTTGTGAATATTGCCCGTAGTCAAAGTCGTAATTATAGTCGTGGTAATAACTGTCGTCATAGCATTCATTAAAGTTCATCTCTCGGGTTTTAAAGTAGTTATTAGGCGGCGGGTTGCCTTGGGTACGCCAATCATGATTTCGGAATCCACCTGCCGGTGGCAATGGCTTTGGGTTATAATGCTGTACGCCACTCATCGGTTTGGGGGCATGCAGCTGATTCGTTTGGGGTCTAGGTTGCAATCGGAACATATTACTTTGGGGGTTATAATTTTGAGGTCTAGCACTAAATATGTGTTGTGTATGTGTGGGCATACGTACCTGAGGTGAATGTTGATTCTGCATTTGGCCTGCTCTAAAGCCGCTTTGTTGGGGCGGCGGCGCAAACTTAAAAGGTTGCGTCCCTTGCATGTGAGGCGGTTGTGGCCTCTGTACGAAAGGTGCGTGCCAAGGCGCATGCCAAGGTGCTGTGGTTGGAGTATTTGGAAGCTTTGGAAGGTGTGCAGGAGCCAGATGCGTGACCTTAGGGGTCTGGTGTGGCTTAGTAACGGAATCGTTACGTTGTTGTAAATACATTATATTCATCTCCTCTTGGACATATTCCAAAGCCTTCTCTAATGTGTCCGGTCTCATACATCTTATCCGTGAACCTAGGGGTTCTTGTAAACCTCGAACAAACGCTTGCAACGCGAGTTTCCTATACAATACACGTTTAGCCTCTATCGTGGTAGATATACTTTCGTGGAGGGTTACATATGTCATAATCGTGCTAAATAGGGTTTGACAGTGATTGTAAAATTCTTGAGCCGATTGTCGACCCTGAGTGGCCAAAGAGAGGTCGTTGTACAGGGCAGTTTCATCCCTTTGGTCGGCAAAATTATTAATTAGTGTATTTCTAATATCTAACCAGTTATCAGGTATACCATTAGCGTTTATTATACTAGCGGCGGGCCCTGTGATTTTGTTCAGGATACCGTTTAGCAAGCAGAGGTTGGGTAATTCGCTGCCAGGTTGAGAACCAAGGTACGTGCAAACTATCTGGTCACATAGTTTAATAAAACGTGTAAGCACGTTTGGGTTGCCATCGAACTCCGGGACGTGGCGTATAGCCTTAAAAATAATTTCTGGGGTATGGGTTGCCATTTGGCTAGTTTCGAATAAAGTATTTAAATCTAAATTAGAATTAACTAACTCTATGTCTCTATTATTATCTAGATCTCTTTGCCGGCGAGTCTGTCTCTGTGCAGACTCGCTGGTGCGCGAAGTACTTGGGTGAAAAATGTTGGAATAAAAGGGAACTATATACTAAGGAAATAGCAACACAAGAAAGAATCTGTGCAACTCACAATATCATCTCGTTCTCTGCGTATCGATGTCTGGATACTCTTCCTTCCACGTGGCTGCAGCACTCGTAAGTTCGGATACTCTTGATAGGCTTGATAGACGCCCGGGCGACTCGCGATCCCGAATTTCGAATTTTTGAAAAACTATTCTCGCGAACCGGCCCGCGAGTATCCTACCGACTGCGCCAAATACGTAGGCTCCAGCCGAAGGACTTAAAAAAACGAAATAAAATTAATTATTTAATTAAAAGAAAAAATTACAATAATTATATACTAAGTAAACTAGTGCCTTAGTTCGATGTGAGAACAAAAGTGAACTTAAAACTATGCATTTCTTGGGCGTGGAGACGACGGGTCACGTTGCAGCTGGCCGTTGCACGTTGTGCTGACGATGCGACGCTACGCTGTCGGACACGAGGCGGTTGCTAAGCGCATCAACTGGGTCGTACGATTATATTGATGATTCGGCGAGTTATGCGATCGTAATTCGCATCTAAAAAGCTTGCTTTATAAAAACATTACTATGTTTTTATTACATTTACTTATTATCATAAACTTCTTTTGGTTCAACTGAATGTGAATTTAATTACCATAAATTCACATTCAGTTGAACCTTTTTATTGTATGTATAATATTATATTAATGAAAAAAATAGATAAACCTCTTTGTATTTAGTATATAATAATATGACAGCGAGGAATTCCGAAAAAGGAAATTGAGTTTGAAAGAGCTTCTAAGAACAATTTTCACTTAAGGTTTGCTACATTGGAATTGGTGTTTCTTTACAAATCAACTATACATTCAAGTTCACTTAAATCAGGTACTAAAATTAATATCACGTATTACACAGTATTCCTAGCAAGGAACTGGCTTAGTAATGAAATTATATCTTTGAGAGTTTACCGTGATCAAAGGACCTTGTGTTAACAACATGACTTAAAGCAAATTACTCTATTACACAAGTTAGTTTGAAGACTTTGAAGTACTTATAAATACGTGCTAAATATTTCTGATAGGATAATTACATACATATTGTCACGCCTTTATGCCCTAAGGGGTAGGCAGAGCCATACTTTACGCCCACATTTCGAGTTTCGACTGCCTCGGTGGCGCAGTGGTAGTGTATGCGACTGCCGCGACTGAGGTCTAGTGTTCCTATGTATAATATGTATAGTATGTATTTAGAAATATATAAGTATGTTTATCAGTCGTCTAGATCCCATAACACAAGCTTGTATTAGCTTACTTTGGGCTAGACGGCGCTGTGTACAAAAAAATCTCACAATTTATATTTATTTATTATTTCATTATTTCACTGTTTGCATTTTTGTCCCACGTAACAGGCGGTGAGCCCATTGCCGTGTTGAAATGGACGGGCGCAGGCTGTGGCGACCTCCTGATGAATTATTTTAAGTAACCCATAAGGCCTTCAACCAGGCTTAACGACTGCCATTTTACTGGCAACCGGGACCAACGGCATAACGTGCCTTCTGAAGCACGGAAACGCTCGCAAATGTAAATTTCACCGTTTTCACATGGTCACCCATCTAAGGACCATCTTTAGCGAATGTTGCTTAACGCAGTGATCATTTACAGAACACTGAGTCAGCGGGGCCAAGAGCGCTAGGATAATTAATATACCTATAACAGTATAATTATCTATATACTGTACTAACTAATGCCCACAGCTTCCCCTGCGTAGAAGTGAAGTTTTCCCGTACACGGTTTCCACAGGGATTAGTAAGCTATTCATAAAAGTTAGACATATACCACAGCGGACTTTCCTGTCGATCAATAAGAAAGAAATAATACGAGTATAGGTAGTTGTAAATTGTTTTCAGATTTATCTCAGGGTTTAGGCAGCTTTTTTTAAAGGAAATTCTGAAGTGGCTTCATTTTGCCGATATTTTGAACAACTACTGTCAGTCAGTAAGTACTGAGTGACGGTAGTTGTTTTACACATAATCTTGACAAATTATATAGGTACCTGTACCTACCTCATAATAAGTTAGTATGTATACATAATTATGTTTATAGCTAATAGACAGCTAAATAAACGTGGACTATAAATAATATACCTATATACACCTGTAATGTGTGCTTCGGAGTTCGGGTGTCATTTATGCATAACATGGATTTATTCAGAAATATAAAAGTATGTTTATCAGTTGTCTAGATCCTAGGCCGATTTAACCAATGGACGCGCTATCTTACCGTTAACACCTATACCCCGCTTGCCATTAGCTAAGCATTTTAGCTAAGTCGCTGTTCCGCGGACTCAGTCTATCGTACACGTTTGGAGGGTATTTTATAAAGAAAAAATGACGAAATGTGCTGTGAAATGGTGTATGGTTGAGCGGGCGAGATAAATAAATTCGAAGTGGACTGTATTTGCGGGGTAAGACAAAAATGAAATTTACACGCGGTTGTCCACGAAAAAGAAATGGAAACAGGAATGGGCACACTACCTTGCTGCTGCTGCGAGATGCTGAAGTGGAGGCTGCCGGGGACGTCCCTGGACTTGGATTCCTGGTTTCCTTGCACGAAAACACTATTTATCCATGGAAAACACAACTATTGCGAAAAGTTTATGCGAGCGCGCGCGCGGCCATTGCAGTACTACTTCTTCAGTCCGTCTTCGCTGCCTGTGTGTTGACAGCGCTGCGGTGGAGTTTTAGATGGCACGTAATACAGCTGTCTCGCTCTTCTTTTATGCGAGACAAGGTAAGTGCGAAAGAAAAATGGAATAAAGGGAAGAGGGGTGGGAGTGTCAACAACTAATTAATTAAAAACAAATGGAGATCGGCGATGCAACATAGAAAAAATAACGCGGCAACTTTCGAATCGTATACCGGCGCAACCAGTGTAAAAGTTATAGGGGTCGAACAATTTATGTTTTTTTTTATTAGTAAGTAAAATTTTATTTCATTCACATAACTATTTTTAATAAAAATCATTAATTATTGAAACATACTATCAACTTAATCGGCCTATATTCAATATACTTTCATTCTCTATAAACATTATACAAAGTGTTACCGTCTTAAATTATACGAATAATAATATGTCAAACTCTATTTGCAGTTGTATTTTTATTGGTTGTTATACAGTGACAACACTTCATGCAAGAGTAAAAAAATAATATGTGTGTAGTTTCCCCCACGCACGAAAGTTGGTTAAACGTGATTTCATACTTTATTGATCGTCCTAGTCTAGATCCCATGCCACAATCTTATATTAGCTTATTTTGGGATAGATGGCACTGCGTGAAAAGTATCCCACAATATTTATTATTTAATTCTATTACTGTTCCAGTTTCAAAAAACATTCTAATTTGTTTGAATTTGGAATGCAATGTACGATAAAATTGACGATTGCTTTTGGGTCATGGTTAGACTATGATTTTGTGATATTGTAAAAACAAAGGTGGGGTAAAGTCGACGCTGCTTACAAATAATACCTCTGTATTTACAACAATTACGTATTTTAACAAATTCAAAAAAGTACGTGGTCAATATGTGATATATGCAGTTGTCTAAACACTAACATTTAAGAGAAACAATTAACAGGTGCAATGGGGCCTTACTGAAATCTTTCGGGCATCTACTGATTAACAAACGAGATCCTGACGAAGAGATATAGAAAATTGGAAAGAAAACTCTCGGTTATAGGCTGATTTGAATAATGTATTGTTAAGTAAAATACACTGAGTTTTGTACCTTGGATAACCATAATTGCAGGAATAGTAATTTGGTAATAATTACACGTAAATAACGTACAGTACTGTCTAACAGTTTGCTACCGTCCAACGTGTACCCTGTACGTGTAGATCCTCCTCAATTTATTCATGTAATATTACTAAATTAAACCCATCATAATACCTACAAGGATCTTTAACATAGTTGAATGATTATAGCCCAAATTCATGTATGCCTTTACTCTCGAAGGAAATGAAAACAATTTGTAATGTTAAAATACATTAATTAAATGATGGGTGAACCGTAGTATTATGTTTGATTTATGTTTTGATATAATACTGGCTGTTCCGGCGAACTTTGTATCGCTTTAGAATGTAAATTGGGGAGTAAATGAATTTTCTTTAATATTTGTTTTTCTTGTAAAGCACAACCAAACACTGCGTAAGCACGCAAAGAGACTGGAAGATGGGTAACCGTTTGTGGCTAGGTATAAGATAAAAAAAGGTAGAACAGGAGTTCCAAGTACCGTGACATACATGAAAATCCCGTTCCACCCCACAACCATTTCCCAAATCTATATTTTTAAACATGTCATTTTCTAAAAAGTTAATACTATTTTTAAAAATTAAGAACGTTTAAAAGAAAGAAAGAACCTTTAGAAACAAAGGTTTTATGCATTATTAATAACTATGTACATAATATTAAAAACGAATGAAAAATTTCATAAATATTGTTCAAAAGTTAAACTCTTACCCCTGAACTGAATAATATAGAATATCCATCACGCCTTAACCCCGAAGGGGTGGCAGAGGCATATTATATGCCCACTTTTCACCGTGTGGATTCCTGTCCCACGTAATAGGTGGTGAGCCCATTGCCGTGTTTAAATAGACAGACGCAGGTTGTGGCGACCTGCTGTTGAAGGTTTTCAAGCAGCCCATAAGGCCTTCAACCAGGCTTAACGACTGCCATTTTACTGGCAACCGGGACCAACGGTTTAACCTGCCTTCCGAAGCACGGAAACGCTCGCAAATATAAATGCCACAAAGTGGTCACCCATCCAAGGACCAGCCATAGTGAAAGTTGCGTAACTCAGTGATCATTTACAGAACACTGAGACCGCCGGGCCGCGAGCGCTTGAATAATATAGACATGTACCTATTACCAATAATTATGACTATCAACGCAAAACCTTTTAATAATGGGTTGAAAGGTCTCTTCTTAAAAAATATTTGCATTAAGTTTTTAAAATGGCCGCATTGCCTCTGTTTATGGCAATGCCTTTTCTTTGAGCGAGAAAGAGGTCAACCCTATGGTCTAGAGAAGAGTCGAACAGTCGGTTTGCAATATCTCTATATAGCGAAACATGGGCCCCACAGTACACGAGCACAGTGTCTCGACATCAAACGGCTTAAAATTATAAATACCTATTATATTATTATATTTGCGCCGCTTGAGAGTCTCGGCACACAAGCGCAGCCAGCTGAGCCAGGGTTTGGGATGCAACACAAGTTGCATCCCAATCTAAAAGCTTTCCCATTTTCCATGGCACCAATGACATACCGTTCGGTCTTTTTTCATCGTCACGCGCCAAACCATTCGGTTCTAGTATGGCTGGAAAACCGGCGGTGACAAGAGCCCGACGGATAATGTCATTAAGATACGCATGACGTGACCTGCGACTCTGCGCTCCTACTGCATGAGAAACCGTGATGCCCAAGGCTGTCGAATGCTTCACCACATTGACACCAATGCGGAGAAACGCAAAGAGCACCTAAACGAAGACAGACAGCAATTCTGAACGTAGTGTTGTCCAACATAGTACATACGGTATATTGAGCGACGACAGAGCCTGAAGCCAAAAACCTGATTCCCATTCTCCCACAGCCAATGGGCAAGCATGTTCTGCAACACTCAAACACGTGTTCAATGTTTTTTTTCTAGCTTCGTTGCAGAGCGGTATATCCCACTGCCTATGGGAGCATAGGATGTTGGGCAAAACAGTTTCTGGGCAATTAAGTTTAGAGGAATTTATGGCTTCCGCCTTCAGCGTGCCTGGCACTTCAGAATTTACCAGTGTAGGAATTAACATTTTCCTGGTCAGTTCATCGGTGCCATGAATTGAAGACAAAAATGCTGGTAATGCGAAAGTTTGTATGGATGTTTGTTACTCTTTCATGTAAAAACTACTGAATAGATTTTAATGAATCTTTACAATAATATAGCTTAATTATACATCAGATTAACACATAGGCTACTTTTTATCCCGGGAACAAGTTCCTGTGGGAATCGGCAAACTTCTCTACGTGGGCGAAGCCGCGGGCGTCAATTAGTACTTATATATATCAGAAATGTTTTCAACACCGAGGCCGCCCCACCGTATTGGTAACGACGCTCGGAGCCACGCTCGGTCCTCCAAACGTGGGTAACACTGAAAATGTTTAGAAAATAAAAAAACGGCTTAATGTAGAAAGTTGCTAATACTTTTATTGTTTTTCGAAGTAATCTCCGTTCCTCTCTACACATCGTCGCATTCGATAGAACCTCTGAGAAAAGCTGTGGGCCCATTCTTCCTTAGGGGTCTCTTCTATGGCATTTTCGTACGCTTTCACCGCATCTTCAGGGCTCGTAAAGCGAATACCTCGAAGTTTATCTTTAGTTTTTGGGAATAAATGAAAGTCGTAGGGCGCCAGGTCGGGACTGTATGGCGGATGACTCATTATCTCGACACCTGCCATAGTCAAATATTAATCAGTCCGTTTTGCGGAGTGCGCTGAAGCATTGTCGTGGTGAAGAAGGATTCCGCTTCGAGGGCGCTGCTGACGATTGTTTTCCAAGACAACAGGCAAACAGCGCTTGACGTACCAGTCTGCAGTAACTGTCATTCCCAAAGAACGAGGCTATCATCTTTTTTCCTTGACTTCTTCCTTTCTTTACCTTAGTTGGCCGATCCTCAAAAGCAAACACCCACTGAGCTGATTGTCGTTTGGTTTCGGGTTCGTAGCAATATATCCAGCTCTCATCACCTGTGACGATGTCAAATACAGCATTTGAGTCACCGCCGTTAAACTTATCTTACATTTCGCGATACCAGTCCATGCGAAGGCGTTTCTGGTCGTCGGTTAAAGTATGGGGAATCCATCTGGTACAAAGCTTCCTGACGCCTAAATGTTCGTGTAATATTTTTTTGAACTTAACTCATACCAATGCCTAGGCTTGCCCGTATCTGCTGATAGGTCACTCTCTTATCTTCCTCTATCATACGTCGCACAGCACTGATTTTATCTTCAGTAGTCGCTGTTAAAGGACGTCCCTCACGCGGATCATCACTGAGATTGCTACGTCAACGCTTAATCTCGTTAAACCAGTTGTAAATAGTGGCACGAGATGGGGCTTCATTATGAAATGCTAATCGCAGCCTATAGCATAGCTTTGTTGTTGAGTAAGCCCACAACGAAAGTCATAATAAATCATTGACCGAAAATTTTCTCGCGTTAAGTTCATTGTCACGTTTAACAAGAGTTTTACATTTGCCGATAATTCACAAAAACAAATGACAAATGAATGCAATTATATTACATTAGGTTACCAAAGAGTTCTATAATTGAAATTCAAAAAAAGTTTTCATTACCAATATTTCTTTCTGGCCAGTTCTAAACATTTCTAGTGTTTACAGCGTACATGGGCCGCTGTGCAACTAATTATTATCATGTCGATTATGAGAACCCAAAAGATTTACACTTACCAAAAAATCGCTCAACGCGCCAAAGAAATATTTCATGTAGTTGCAAATATTTGTAACTAGTAATTTTTGTTATACCATATCACCATTATATACTTGGAAAATAACTTCATGTACCAGACCACTAGTCACTGAACTTTATCACCAAAGTTGTCAAAGTGTTGTTGATTAATGCGTGTTCTAGTTCGTGTATTTCTTTGAAAGCACTGTACGATTGTAGCGTTTATAGTCTATAGAAATATACTTATTTTTGTGCTAAGCGTGCATTTGCACAATTTGAACGCAACTTTAAATTTAGATTTTAGGGAGCGGATCTTTTTAAAAGGGGTCAGGGTCGGCAGCGCGAGATCCGCACCTTTGGCGTTGCAAACGTCCATTTGCTTAGATGACCACTTTCCATCAAGTGGGACGTACGCTTGTCTGCCCCTTCAATGGTATAAATTTAAAGTGTAAAGTCAAACCCAAGTTTGTGGGGTTGGAAACCTTGTTCTATGGTCGCCATCTTGGAAGGTCTTTTTTGGAAATAGGGGTACAAATGGTTTTATGATTTATCTGACAAACTATTGGTAAGAAAAAGAAATCTACTTTGGCAACATATTATCGACCATATTTCTCAAATCTTTCACCATAAGAATAAAGTGAAAATGAGGTGATTATGTTTAGTACATGTGATAAACCACGAACACGATACATTAGCAATTAATAAGGATGTGAGCCGTAGCCGATTCACACTCATGACTCTAATACTCGTCTTACCTTTGGATTAATCTTGACTTAGAATTACTAAGTATGCTATATTTGTATTACATACAAATATAGCATACTTAGTAATTGGATTAAGCCTTCCATAGCCAAAATGTTATTTTCTTTGATCTAAGGGAGAGTAATATATAATCATTTCTATATTACTATATTTATTTCAAGTATGAATTATCACAGTTAACTAGCATTCACATCTATCAGAAAATTAAGATTACCGATATTTCTTCCTCAGTTAAAACTGATAGACCACTTCCCAGGCGACTGTATCACATGACGTCTAAACAAATCGATAGATCCCTCGTTGTCGAAATTAGTTATTCGCGTTACAAGATCACGTACACAATATCGCAGTTTTTATTTATAAGTACCTTTTATCACAGTTAACTAGCATTCACTTCTATCAGAAAATTAAGATTACCGATATTTCTTCCTTAGTTAAAACTGATAGATCACTTCCCAGGCGACTGTATCACATGACGTCTAAACAAATCGATAGATCCCTCGTTGTCGAAATTAGTTATTCGCGTTACAAGATCACATACACAATATCGCAGTTTGTATTTATAAGTACCTTATATCACAGTTAACTAGCATTCACTTCTATCAGAAAATTAAGATTACCGATATTTCTTCCTTAGTTAAAACTGATAGACCACTTCCCAGGCGACTGTATCACATGACGTCTAAACAAATCGATAGATTCCTTGTTGTCGAAATTAGTTATTCGCGTTACAAGATCACGTACACAATATCGCAGTTTTTATTTATAAGTACCTTACATACTTAACTTAATTTGAAGGGTAAACTTTAGGTACGAGTAGTAGGCACAAATAGTAGTTTTTATCTCGATCGAAAAATGGTGTGAATGAAGTGAATATGAATGAAGTGTGAGCGCACCTCGTCAAACAATCCAGCTCGAAGGACATAAAATATATGACATAAATGAGCCAATGTCGTAAATTTTATTGATACAAATTGAACTTAGGTAAGAGCCCGAGACCTTCAATTACCTCTCACCAGTCGTCTTCGTAGAGTTCGCACATATCATCTTTACGGCGTTTCCAGCAGCATATAAGCCACCTGATATTTTGGTTACCATTAGGAATACTAAAATACTCATTGACATCTAATCTCCAGAAAACCGTCTTATTTAATACATACATATGGTTACGCCTTTATCCCCGAAGGGGTAGGCAGACTATACGTCCACATTTTACCGTATGCAGTTGTCCCACATAACAGGTGGTGCGCCCATTGCCGTGCTATTTAAAATGCTATTTAAAACAAAATTAAATTAGAAACTCCATAAATAGTTTACATGGAAGCTTAGAGGACATTCGACACACTAACAAAATTTGGTTATAATACAAACGGGCTTTTCTGTAGGAATTTATTATTTTTCAGGATAATCTGTGGCTTACATCGTTAGTTTCTTCTTTGCGATGTGTAAAACAAACGGACAAGAAACTGATCTTATAAGGGATCCGTGTTGTATATTTTTGAGGTACTGAACCCTAAAACTAAAAACAAACAAATACACCTAACATTCGTATACAACTACATATACAACATATATTAAATACATGTATAATGTAATGAAATTTGCAAATTATTAGTAGGGTGTTTCCAGACAAATTTGTAAAAATTAAAAAATAAGCTTAGAACAACAGCTACTAGTTGAGACTCGTCTATGAAAGACGAAAAATATAAAATGCTGAATTTTTTTGAGGCGTTGCGAATACTGCAATTGATGCATCAGCAAATTTTAGGTTACCATGTCGTAGAATGAATGATCTTCAAAAATATTTTTTTCAAAATTGTAGTTAATGTTCCAAATTGTTTCATTCGTTTGGTAACTATACGCCAAGATCAGGTAGACTAATCAAAGACACAGGTAAAACTTGTAACCCTCTATTTAACGTAGGGGAATAAAAAATTTCATTCAAATCCATAAATTTCAGTATAAAGTTCCCAAAACGTAAAAATATCAAAATAATGTCGTTACGCCCAGTCGAGTGAACAAATATTAGCCGTACCTTGCGTCGTATATTTTCAATGGGCGAATGCGCCGTACTACCTATATTAAATTGAATTCTAAACAAATAACAAGTAAACATTGTTATTGATTGTCACCCAGTAGTACATGACAGTAATTACTGGCTTCTGATTGTTATAATAACAGGCTCAAAATGACAATGGCTTGTGTCAAGCTAGCTAGTCAGACTATGAAGAGAATTTACATGCTATAAAGGTACGTACATACAATGTTGTGATGCTAATTAGGACAAGTGATTTAGAACTGTAACGATGGTAGTTCTATTCCTATGGTCTTTCTGCTCGATTAATAGATCTGTATTTGCATGTATGTAGTAGAATATACATTAAACTAGTGGTTCTGTGAACCGTAGACTTCGGAGTGAATGGAGGAAAGAGGCTAAGCATTTTTTGGTTAATGTGTTAATTATTATTAGTAGAGAGCATGCATGGCTTTCCTGTTGCGCACCCATGATACCATGTACATTATGTTATTTTTTTTTTAGTTCTAGTGGTTTTTAAATAAATATAATAAACGCCTGGCTCAGCAGCACACTTCTAGCCTATATCACCCCATACCGTTTTGAGCGCTCTGGCCAATCATCACGGGACCATTTCCGCTCTCCTGCCGTCCCCCCCCCCCCTCCCCCGATCGAAAAACCCCCTCGTTAAAAGTTTTTGGCTATATCAAGGATTGTCCATGCCAAGTTGTGGACTTAAAACGGAGACTTTCGTAAACCTAAGACTGCATATAAAGAAAATTTTACCTTCATAAATATCCATTGTTAAGTTAGGTATCATTTTGCTCTTACCTATTGAAGTGGTGACAATTAAAATAATTACAGTTATAAGTGGCTCCATGAAGCAGCCACGTGCGGATAAATGTCGTCTGAGAACCCCTTAAGAGCCATTGTGCCAGTGATATACATGATTCAGTCATTTAAGTTGAACAAACTGTAGATTAGAGGGTTATTCACATTCCATCAAACGTATCGCTTTATCTATACAAATAAATACAATAGACGTGTCTATTGGTTTTTCTAAATTAACACCTTTTTACTAAATGCATATGAAATAATATCCTATACTTAAAGAAGAGAAGCGCTCGTGGCCCCGCGGTCTCAGTGTTCGATTAACGATCACAGAGGTACGCAACTTTCACTATGGCTGGTCGTCGGATGGGTGACCACTTTGTGGCATTTACATTTGCGAGCGTTTCCGTGCTTCGGAAGGCACGTTAAGCCGTTGGTCCCGGTTGCCAGTAAAATGGCAGTCGTTAAGCCTGGTTGAAGGCCTTAAAGGCGGCTTAAAAAATTTCAGCAGCAGGTAGCCACAGCCTGCGTCTGTCTATTTCAACACGGCAATGGGCTCACCACCCATTACGTGGGACAGGAATCCACACGGTGAAAAGTGGGCATATAATATGCCTCTTCCACCCCTTCGGTGATAAGGCGTGATGGATATTTATTTATTTTATTTTATTTCATACTTAAAGAAAATAATCATTTCTTTCTCTGTATATTTGTTCCAGCTAACGTATGAAATAGCTTGACCGATTTTAATGGTACTTTACCCGGTAGATAGCTGATATAATAAGGCTGATACTTTACGTATTTATATTATTAGTTGATTTGATTACAACAAACTGGTTCATTGAACTCAAACAATGAGAAAAAAATATAACCAATCACATCTCAGCATATTTCAGGTCTCAAATATAAAAATTCGAATCAAATGGAAAGTTGAAATAACTTTGAACCGCGGAACTACACAAATTCATGTCTTGATTATGTATGATGCAGCGAGTGCAAACGACCAAAGACTACGGTGACCACTTTCCATCAGGTGGGCCGTACGCTTGTCTGTCACCTTAGTGGTATAAAAAGCACGTTTTTTAGCTGTAGATCCCATAACACAAGCTTTTATAAATTTAAGCTACATGTAGCTGTGTAAAAATGTCTCATAATAATTATCAATTTAAACTAAAACTTTTTTTAACTACTTAACTCGTATAGAGTTAAGTAGTTAAAAAAAGTACTTCAAAAAAATCTATAATTTTGAAGTTACAGTTTTAGATGCATAATAATTATAGAACTTACGTTTATATAAAAAATACTTAGCTCATTAGTTTAACGAAGTAAGTGATTTTATCGTCCTTATTGATACACACGCAACATAACAGTGAGCAAATTAATACAAGGCGGGGGTGTAAAAAGTAATTACGTAAGGTAAATTATTCCTAGAAATGGTTCTATACTGTTTTCTTGATTGGGTACTAATTGACTTGCAAGTTCTACCTAATAATATTGTAGCTTATTTCTGCGTATCGAGCTGTTATGTGTTATATAGATATTTGAAAAAAGTTAGTTAAAAAGGCTTGAAGTTCAAACTTAAGTATAAATGTTTAAATGTTAAGTATAAATGTTTACTGATACTATTATTTGACTAGCAATTATTCTAATTATCATATTACGAGAACTTTTAATTTTAATTTTTATTTTTATTTAGAGAACTGAATCATTATTAAAATTTCATTTGCCAATGCCAAAAAGAACTCGAGGAGTTATTTTGATTCGATTAAATTCACTTTGAGCCAAAGGTCAAATGTTATTTGGCTGCTACATCTATCGCTTGTCTTTTTTAGTCATTGTTGAGATCGAATGCTATGTGACCTCTTAACCTCATAAGCCCTCGACCTTCAGTTAACAGGTGCACTGCTAGCTGAGAAGCTAGAAGATCCTGGTCCCTTGCACCTTTCCGCGAAATCCAATCGAGGAGTCAATATCCAAAATCAAGATGTGACTGAAATCAAAATATTAGCTCAAGCATTACAAAACAGGTTTTTGACGGTCTATTAGGTACAGAAAGTTACCCACTTACCAAGACAACACTCCCAAAACTCATCATATTAATTCAAGAAGTTCATGCGGCACTCGGATTGTTGTTGATATTGTATATGACCCCACTTTTCTCTTACGGCCACAACAGTGTACATATTCACATAGTTTACTACTTACTCAAAAATAAGTTTCCTTTCTTCCGAAAATATAATATAGTGCTCTATTACATAGATTTATGTACGTTTTATGTAGTCAAATGTAAAAGATAATATAAAAATAAATGCACAATGTTTAAAAAGCCGTAAACTAGTATAACAAAAAATATAATAGGCGTTACTGGTAGTTTTAAAAACCGAAAGTACAGTTAAGTATACATCGACAGTCCATTAAAAACTAATTTTTAAAAAGGGCCGTTTGGACTAACGGTGTTCTCAGTTCTCAGACAGACGCGTGTGTTCTATGGAATGTTGAAACATTTTTCATTTTAAAAATTTTCATCTTACCCAAGATTTCGAAATAAAAGCAAACTTCTTGTTGATTCTAAAGCAAAAGGAACAGTGTTACGAATGATATAATTTACTAATGATACAGTACTGTCCTCTGTAAAAATTAAGAATAACGTTATGGTTAAGCAAACTGAATTGTAACCTTAATAAGTAAACTTCCTCGTAAATAGATAATTATTAAATTATGCACTACTTTTAAAATCATTCCTAAAACTACATACTGACTGGTGTGAACGAAATACATAATATGACTTTTCAAATATATTTCGAGAATTCTCATCTGCCTGAATATGGATTCTTCCTCTCTGAAAATACTTTTAAGAGGTAACTTTTCAAATAAATCAGTAGGCAATGTAGCTAGTGGCCGCACAGTTATTCTTTGTTATCTGTGAACTGCCGGTAAAAGTTTGAGTGACTTATTTTAAATTCTGTGTTCTAAAACCTTTTAGGTGTTAAAATTATAACTTTCTGCTGTTTTAAAAGGTGGAAATGTGTTGTTAATTTAAACCTGTTATTTAAAAAATATAACTACATTGGAGATAATTAAAAGTGTTGGTTTCTGATACAAACAATTTTTTCTGTTAGCAGTTTGTTTATATTCTTTTTGAAATGCAAAACTACTGAAATGATTTCAGTATATCTCACTTAACAACTGCCTTATGTTTCATTACATCAGATGAAGTAAAACTAAAGATATGGTCAAAAGCTTTGATAAATTTGTGAACTCGCTGCCACTAGCCTCACAGGACTCTGACACTAACCCACGCAAGCACTCTACAGAAGCGACCACCAACACTAATTGTAACTCAAGTGGTCCACAGATCACCACCATTAGCGAAAATTGGATTCTACCATTACCTGTGTTAAGTGGCCGCCACCAGTATTGAATCGTCTGTGTAAACGCCGCCGCCGATGCCATCAGTGTAAACCCCACTCCACATGCAAAGGGTCGCGATTACTAGAAGCGACTTGAAGCCAAAGTAACAAGGACTACCATCTGCCACACGTCGATAGCGTAAAATAAAATGTACGGTCAAACTTATCAACTGCGTGTGGCAGGCTGTGGTCGATGGTTCGGTTGCGGTAGTATTTTCACTGTCTACATCCGACAAGTACCTTGTTACGACCTTCACCAAGTCCTAGCAGGAGATCTTTATCCGAGAAATCCGACTCAATGGCATGTATATTATGCTTTCAGCTCCATATCTAGCGTTTGTAAAGAGAAGTTGGAAAATTTACTTTGAGCACCTGAGGCATTGGGTTTAACTGGAACTAATGGACTGATAACGATTTATATATGTCACGCAAACAAAGTCTCGGCCGTCAGTTAGGCTCCTTGGGTAGAGTCTTTATGAGTGTGAAACGTGGCCAGTGTTGGAGAGATAAATATAGTGCAGTTTGTACAAATTCACTTGGGAGCTTTGCATTGTCTACCTGACGCGAGTGTGAGTCGATTCGATTCGTGTGGAGATACATTTGCTTTGTAGTTTATTTTTTTGTTATTTTTGTAAGTGATATTTTAAATGCACATATAAATGTATACATCCAAATAATTATTATAATATTAAATTTTCTAGCAAAAAATTCACAGCAAATGTAAATACTGATTGCACATTAAATTAACAATAAAAAATCGGCCATATATTTTTGTATATTAACAAGGTCACTTGATCGACTTGATTGAGCTCAGTTAGAGCTGTGCACGAGCCTGCCGCGGCAGCAGCCAGTTATTATTCAAACTAAAATTGTTGCTAAAAAATATATGTGTGTGTACCAGAGTACACGGGTAAGAAGAGAAACTTCTTTACGACACTTTTTACAGCTATAAAATTACAATACATTACGGTACAGTACAGTATATTATAGTATAAAAATATGTGATTCTACCAGAGTACACATGTAAGAAGTGAAACTTCTTTACAACACTTTTTTCACAGCTATAATATTTCAATCATACGTCGATAAAGAAGGTTCACTTTAATAATATTTTGTGGTAACTATTTACAATTAGAAGATAAAAATAATACCACTAACATTAAAGAAAAGTTTGCTTTTTAAACAGCTCGAATAATAAACAAACAGAACTTCATGCACACGAAGTCACTGGCATGTATTATGTGAAGTTCTGCTCGTTTAATTAAGCGAGTGATTATGAGCTTGATTATGAGCTAGAGTATATAAATAGATTATTTCACAGAATTATAGCCCAACAATTGACATCATAATGAAAACAAATCAATTCCATAGAGCAGCCTGTGCCTGCTGTTTTCTCCGAGGCTTTTATTGAATAAATTAACTTTTATTAAAATCCTGTTTGTGACCCAACCAGCAAAAGCTTCGACTTGCTGGCTCATTTGAAAATCAGATTATGGGTTTGTGAATAAAAATTGGTATTTCGCAACGATATCATCGATTGATTTTTTTTTAAACATAATATATATCAAGTAAAAGCCTTTATTAAACTTAATATTTGTAATATTGGTTTAAATATCAGTATACAGAAATAAAAAGCATTCCCAGGTAGCCGTGTATAATAAATAACGAATAAAAATCAAACCCAATCGTTTTATTGAATGTGTACCTCTAAATAAATTTTAACAGGCCTTTCAAACAATAAATGAAAATTAATGCTACCTATAACGATTATTGATCACTAGCGGACGCTCAGCGCTTTCACCAGTCGTATCTATTGCCGTAAGAATATGAGGATAAAATGTAGCCTTACTTACTCTTCTCTTTATACCATCAACTATCTGCCAGTAAAAGTCCCATTAAAATCAGCCTAGCCTTTCAGAGATTAGCTAGTACAAACAGACAAACATTTTAAAGTAAATTTTATGTGAGTATCGTATATAGTTTTATATGGGCTTAGTGAAAAGCTGTTAATATGAAATTACAAACAGACACTTCAATTTTATTTATTTGTCACGCCTTTATCCCCAAAGGGGTAGGCAGAGGCATACTCTAAGCCCACATTTCACCGTATGCATTTTTGTCCCACGTAACAGGTGGTGAGCCTATAGCTGTGTTGAAATGGACGGGCACAGAGCTGTGGCGACCTGCTGTTTGAATTTTTTCAAACTGCTCATAAGGCCTTCAACTGGGCTTAACGACTGCCATTTTACTGGCCAACGGCTTAACGTGGCTTCCGAAGCACTGTAACGCTCGCAAATGTAAGTGCCCCAAATTGGTCACCCATTCAAGGACCAGCCATAGCGAAAGTTGCTTAAACACTGAATTAGCGGGGCGCTTAGCTTATGTGTAGGTACGAGTATAATCAAGAAAATGCCCGCACTTTGCAGCAGTATGACCGCCAGGTACTTCATTGAGGGATCGATGCAAATGTGTATACGTCCCATGATGTGACTGAAACCGCCAGGTAGCCGCGACCTCCACAAGCCTCAACTGCCGAATGCATTGAACGATTTGGGCAACCAAGGGTGTAGCCTTCGTTGTCTATTTTACAGTACACTCTGAATTTTATTATTTGAACTAATATGATATTTGTTGTTACTAGAAAAATGGTATTGTGTACTACACTTGGACAATTAGGCTGAATTCGTATATATATTTTGGCACGCAATTTACTTTGAGCACTTAGGCAGTCGCGGGTTTAGTAAGTAACCCCTTTTGAGTAAATATTAACTTTCACTCTGTATTCTAAGCGCATCTCCATGTGGCAGTTTTATTAATCCAGCAATCTCCATAGGAATGAATGGGTCGTGAATGACTCAAACTGGCTTGAACACTGCATATCAAGATTTTTTTGTCCTCTTTTTGCAAACGTTGTGTAAAATTGTACAATTTTATGTAGTTAATGCTGTTCTTACCTTTAGCAATTCCTAGCAAGGTAAATTCAATGCGAAAGATATAGCTGACTATACAATCAATAAATAAATGTGATAGTGATATTGAGTATGAGATATAGTTAAAACAAGTTTCTGGCGAAACAACACTTAACTAAATTGCTATCAACGTCATTTTCAACCATTTGATCAAATATTGTTATTCTTCATTAATTGCCATTACTTTCCGAACAGTTCAATTGCTCACCCAAAACAGAAAAATAGTTGGTGTCATTTTGAAAATATTACAGTCGTATATTCCTAGAAGCATTAGTACAGCAGAATAACTCTGAATGAACGTCTGACTAAGAGTTTCGGCGCTGCAATATGAGAATGCATTGGGTGCAGATAAAATTAAATTGAACATGTGCGCTAGTTCCCATCGCCGGTACTCCCTACCTTCCTATTAGACAGCTATGATCGCCTTTCAGCTTCACTGGTAACTCGTCGAGTACTAAATGAATTTTAATGAAGTAGGTAAGTGCATTGCCGGTGAAAACTTATGGGAACTTTAAGTACGGCTTTGTAGGAAATAGCAGGCTAAAAATCGATTCTGCAGGGTCGCCATGTGAAGGTATAACAATGAAAACTGAAACATGAATTATTTTCGGAACGTTAAAATTTTTGAAACCCTTATATTTTTTGCATTGATTGAAATTGTCATTTTTTTTAATCATAAGTGCTTTGCTGTATCAGTTGTACGAATGTAAAATACACTGACTGTACCCATACGAAGAGCTTAGTGACTGTATTTAAAATAATGATTAATGAACACTAGTTTGAAATACTCTATTACCACATAAATGTGTCTGTCAGAAATAGCTTTTTAGTATTAAAGTAATGTTCTTTCTAACTTTCAACAGAATTTGTATATCAATTGAGCATTTGGTGATATACATAATAAGCAAAAATAAATCAGAGAAGTGAACTTTCTGACATGAGAGCAATGCAAAAGTCACTATTTGCTTGGTCAAGTAGAGACTTTTGCATTGCTGATTTTGCTGACTAGATTGTCAATTAGCTACCTAATTAAACCCCAACAATCAAAAAGGTTCATAAATTTGACAATCAAATATCTGAAAAAAAAACACGTAGTACCTGATAAAGCTAGCAAAAGTGAGAAATTAAGTCTCAAATTGATTCCAGTTACCAGTAGTCGCCGTGGGCCCGTGGCTATAATTGAGTGTCGTTGTCAAATGTCTTCGATGTCTCCTAATTATAGGCAAAAGTTCTGTGTTGCTAAACATCCAACCCGATAACCTCGACAATCGTAACATGCATGTTCTAGAAACAACTAACTCTATGAAGAGGATTCGGGTAACTCCCCGCACTTTTGCAAAGAAGCCACTCCGCACAAAGTTTCACATGACGTGGATTCCGAACGAATGTCGCCAGAGAGTCGTTTGAATAAAGTTAGCCTACTGATTTATGTGAAAACTTTTAGTAGTACCACGTCCCTTGAATATGTAGCCCACTGTATATTGTGTATACTATCTTTTCATGTTTGCTCTCGAGTTATGTTATTGCTAAATTCCCGACGGCTGTGACATTGGTGTACCGACTTTCTTGTAAATAGCAATATATCTTAGCAACATTCGCTGAAGTATCAAACAAAGTTATTTATAGCAAAGTATCTCGTGAGGCTGTAAAAGTGAGACATATAGCAAGATGAATTCAATAAGAAGTTGGTCCCGGTTGCCAGTAACATGGCAGTCGTTAAGCCAGTTGAAGGCCTTATGGACGGCTTGTAAAATTTCTACAGCAGGTCGCCACAACCTGCGCCTGTCCATTTCAACACGGCAATGGGCTCACCACATGTTACGTGGGACAAAAAGCAAACCATATGGTGAAACGTGGGCGTATAGTACGCCTCTGCCTACCCCTTCGAAGATAAAGGCGTGACAATATGTATGTATGTTCCGGTATTTCCCGATATTAATGGGAATGTCGTAGTTTTCTTGATTTCAACATGTCCTGAAGCTTATATCAAAAACCACAATCCAATTGAATAAATCTGTGATACTGTTCATTTTTGTGCACAGTTACTCCGTATTAAAATCTCATGTGGTGTATGCACCCTAATAAAGAACAGCTTCAATAAAGCTACTCACATTGGAAATCCACAAGCCGAGATTCGGCCAAAAGACCTCTGCTAAATCGAAATAAACAGGGGCATCATCGAATTCCCATTCGGTTCTCTACATTTGATTTATCTGGTGAGTGGGATCAACTTGAGGCGTAATTTATTGCAGACGACGCGAAGGCCTCTTCCGCCGTTAATTCTGGGGACACTACTAGATAACGCTCTTGACACCTTTGTTTAGGATATAACACGATCTATACGAGCGCGCATTGTATGCCTTTAAAATTTCTCGTTTCTATTTTATTATGCCAATAGAATTTCGAATATACATATATATATATCAATTTCCTGAAGTTTGATATCTTAAGATTAATGTAAACTGCAATAAAATTTACACATAATCGAAGAGTTATAATGTGTAAGGTGTAAAGGACCAAGATATCTGAAGCCCATTTGGAAGTCGCTCTCAACCATGCATAAAATTTAAAACCAAACTATGGAAGCCAAATACAAGTGGACCCCAAACGCCGAATCCAGGTACTGTAGGGGATGAAGAGTAGAAGCGTGCACGTCGTCATCCCTGCCAGCTACGGCTGCAATTCTACTCCAACACGAGTGCCACCAGGGTGGATACTGCTAGGGCGTGCCCCCGAGGCGACGCGCACCAGTTCGTCCCCGCTGGTGCGAAAAGTGTGAGCCAGAGCGGCGTAGTGGACCGCCACCCTACACGCGTGGCCCGACACGGTGGGAAGTGGAGGATGGAGTGCAGGGTAGATGCGTAAAATGTTAGGGGAGGAATGACAGATACTCGTAAGATGAATGAGTGGATGTTATGAATGAGAGAAAGTTAGATGCAGTGTGCTTGACAGAGACCAAGCGCAAGGGCAGCGAAGTCTTAGAGCGCCCGGGTGGGATGCTCGCGCTTTGGTCTGGAGTACCAGAGAGCGAGCATGGCAGTCGGGGGGTTGGAATTTTGGTGACCTCGCGATTGGCCTCTGGTATGTATGAGTACAAACTGGTAGGTCCTAGACTCTGGATCCGTGTAAAACTTGGTTTGACGAAGATTTTCCTGGTAGCTGCTTACGCGCCAGTATCTTCGTCGAACGCGAGTGAGCTAAAGGACTTCTGGGAGAGTATGAGAGAAGCTCTAAATGTGATAGAAGGAAATGAAAGACTTATAGTATGTGGAGACTTGAATGGATGGGTGGGTACCGCTCGCGATGGTTTTGAGTCGGTACTCGGGAAGTATGGGGATAAAAGGCTGAACGACGCTGGCAAGCTAATACTGGCATTTTGTAAGGAAAAGGATTTGTTTGTGGCGAACACAATGTTTAACCACAAACAAATTCATATGTATACGAGGAGATGTAAGTCAAAGAGAAGCATGATAGATCTATTCCTAATGTATAGTCGGCTCCGTAAACAGGTGATGGACACAAGGGTTTATCGAGGCGCTGAGCTGGGATCAGACCACTACCTAGTCATAACTAGGATTAGAGGTCTGGTCGCGGGTTGGCATCATCGTACCGAGTGTCCTGAGCTTGAGCCGACTAATAGCATCAAAAGCTGGAAGCTGCAGGATGCATCCATTAGGGATAAATAAAATGAAAGGGTAGCCGAAAAGCTTGGCGACGTCAATGTAAGCAGTGAGAATGAGGAAAGTGTATGGCAGAACCTTAGGGATAGTATGATAAATGCCGCTGTGGAAATGTGTGAAGAAACGAAAAGAGGCTGTAGTAATAAGCGTGATGCATGGTGGAATGAGGAAGTGAAAGAAGCAGTTCGAATGAAGAAGAAAGCATGGCTAGACTACTTAGCCTCGCGAAATGATTTTAATATGAAAGAGAGATACAAGCTGCAGAAAGTTAACACGAAGGCACTGATAGAAGAAGCTCGTGAAAGGTGCAGAATGAAAGCGGATGAAAGGTTGTCGTCCAATTTCCGGGATAATGCCAAGCTCTTCTGGAAAGAGGTAGGCAAGACCCGGAGTTGTTCGGCAATCTGCAGTATGAATAAAGTGCTTAGTGTTAACAATGACGTCCTAACAGACCAAACTGACGTCCTGCAGAGATGGAGTGAATATTATGGAAAAATGTATGCAAGAAAAGACAGAGATGCCACATCGGGAAGTGGAGCTCACTTCGATGCTCCGGATCCCGATGTCATTGAAGTCATTAGTATGAAAGAAATAGAACAAGCGATATGAAGTATGAAATGTGGTAAGGCTGCGGGAAAAGACAGAGTTACTGCTGAGATGATCAAGTACGGTGGGTCACGTGTCTGGGACACACTATGTCTGTTATGCAACTTGTGCTGGCGGACGGGTGAGGTCCCGGATGACTGGCGAGTAGCAGTTGTAGTACCTATTTACAAAGGGAAAGGCTCGCGCCTAAACTGCACCAGCTACAGGGCGATCAGCTTGGTCAGCTTAGCTAGTAAGGTGTATGCAAAGGTTATAACGGCACGAATACAAGAAAAGTCTGAAAGGTATTTATGGGAGGCTGAATGCGGATTCCGACGTGGAAGAGGTTGCATGGATTAAGTGTTTTCTCTCCGCATGATCGCGGAAAAGTTTCTGGCTGTTAGCCAGAAGGTTTTCTGCGCTTTTGTGGATCTAGAGAAAGCATTTGATAACGTTGTGAGAGAAACGCTGTGGGACTTGCTGCCCGGATATGGTGTGGACGGCTCGCTACTGCGGGCAATACAGTTGCTTTATAGGGACTGTAAGGCTTGCGTGCGAGTAGGGGGGGATGTGTCACCCCTTTTTGATGTTTGTACAGGCGTCAAACAGGGATGTGTCATGTCCGCCTGGCTATTCATAGTGCATCTGGACAGTTGCCTGCAGAAGTTGAAAGATTTTAATATGGGTGTGAATTTGGGTGACTTTACAGTAAACTGTCTGCTGTACGCTGATGATGCGGTGCTCATGGCCTCATCAGAAGCCGACCTTTAGGCATTAGTCTCTAATATGAAAGAGGAGTGTGAAAGTAAGGGTCTTCGCTTGAATGCAAGTAAAACTAAGGTTCTAGTATTTGAAAGAGGTGACGTAAGAACTAAATGCGAAATTAGGGTAAACCAGGAACGTCTAGAGCAAGTGAATGAAATTGTGTATTTAGGAAGTATGTTTAGCGCGGATGGAAGATGTGATTTGGAAGTAGAACGGCAAGTAGCTGCCGGAAACAAAGTTAACGGTGCTTTGTCCCAGTTAGTAAAGCGACAAAGCATCGTAAAAGAAGCACGAATGGCGATTCATAAAGCAGTGCTAGTGCCAACTTTGCTTTACGGTAGTGAAACCTGGGTATGTCAGCAGATGCATGAAAGTAAATTAAATGCTGTGGAGATGCGATCACTTTGAAAAGAGCTGGAAAAGGGCGTGCTCCGTTGGTTTGGACACGTCCAACGAATGAGTGAGGAACGATTGACGAAGAATATATATTGTTCAAAAGTAGAGGGTAGAAAGAGTCAGGGTAGGCCGAGACTTACATATGAAGACCACGTGAGCAGATTGCTCAAAAATGGAAAGGTCAAAAGTACTCGGATACCCAGACGTGCGTGTATGAAGCGATTGATGAATTTCGAAGAAGCGAAAGAAGTATGCATAGATCGCAAAGCCTGGCGATCTGTCCTCTCTGACTACCCCGTCAGGGATACAGCGTGAAGATAGTTAGTTAGTAAATTAGACACGAAGGCCTCTTCCGCCGTTAATTCTGGGGACACTACTAGATAACGCTCTTGACACCTTTGTTTAGGATATAACACGATCTATACGAGCGCGCATTGTATGCCGTTAAAATTTCTCGTTTCTATTTTATTATGCCAATAAAATTTCGAATATACATATCGCAATTTCCTGAAGTTTGATAACTTTAGATTAATGTAAACTGCAATAAAATTTACACATAATCGAAGAGTTATAATGTGTAAGGTGTAAAGGACCAAGATTTCTGAGGCCCATTTCGAAGTCGCTCTCAACCATGCCTAAAATTTAAAACCAAACTATGGAAGCCATATACAAGTGGACCCCAAACGCCGAATCCAGGTACGGTTTGGAAGCAACTAGAATAACATTTAAGATGAAGAACCGACGAAGCCGGCACATAGAAGACACCGTGCGTGTCTTCTATGTGCCTGTGTGCTCGAAGACTCGTGTATTTCTGTGGAGGATATCCCCAGCATCTCAAAGGCATTGCCGCTGGGGGTCCAGCGACTCCGACTCATTGGGGGACGTTATGGTCCATATTAGTAAGAAAAACGCGTGCACAGACAACAAGTGCGACGCGCTCACCTTGAGCCTGCCTCTGCTAGAGCAAGTTTAACCCAAACCCTTGCCCCTAGGCCTGCGCTCATGGAGGTCGGAGGCCCCGAGGATATGCCTCTGATCACTTTGCGCTGAACATTCCCGAAAGCCTGTGGAGACGTGTCCACAGGAGAGCCATGACAGTGCTAGTACTCGGGTGATGGCTCCATACATAATTATGTTAATTTCATAGTTGTGTTTTTGTTATCGAGTATAATGTATAACAATGCATGTAGTGAAAAGCTGTTTGGAATTCAGAAAACAAACGGGCACTTCAATTTGTACAGATACTGTTGTGCGTCAGAAGACCGTGCTTGGGTAGGACCAAGCTACGAACAAGTCGCTTTTAGACACAAGACATCATCTTTTAAAGATGGAGAAGAAGATCATAATTCTAAACCTTTCAATATACCACGAACTTTCTACAAGCAATATGAAGACTGAGACAAAAAAACTCAACTATTTTAGGTTAACCAAATAATTTGTACTCGTATCTACATTATTAAATTTAATATCCTTACACATCCATTTTCTCAAGAACCGCAGACATTACAAAAGGAAGAGAAATCCTATTGTCAAAGTCTTAACACCATCCGATACCGTATAAACTTGAAGGTAATTGCCACAATAGCCCAATTACTTGGTTTCTCTTGTACTTGAGATGTTAAATAAAGGAGTAAATTTGAAGAACAATTTACGAGGGAACTGAGACTGTCGTGCTAAAATCCCTCTCGAAAAGCCAGATAACCATCTCGTAGCCGATTTATTACTTTAATCAAACCTACAACGTATGCTGACAAAAACTACGCACTTAATGTCTTATTTAACCGACGAGAGGAGATTGCGTGTATTTTTAGTTCTATTGCGGTCAGCCCAGAGTACTTCATAAAATTTCAAAGTTTAATCTTTGAAAAGAAACAAATAAATACATTGCATATTTTATTGATTAAGTTCCAAAGATTTGTTGTATACATCAACTTCAGAGCGTTTTTATGCAAACGTAGGGAAATATAAGGTAGGCTTTTTAGTATTTATGCTAATAATATACGTCGCGAATAAGACCCGAAATATCATAAATACTTTATACAGTTCAGATTTAAGTAAATCTATAAAGCTACCGGTCAAGTGTGTATCAGGCTAGTAACATTGTCTCGAATGTCATTCTTTTGAATTCCTTCAACATAGACATAAAAAAAATATACCGAACGAACACGACATAATCTCCTCGTTTTTGGAAGTCGGTTCAAAATATGATTTACTTGTCAAATACTTTTTGAAATTAGCACAGCTCGTATATATCATTACTGAGCAATTATAGTCTACTCTGCCGGAATTATTGCATGCCACCTTTAGTCGTTTCTTAAACATTTTTTTTGAAAATCAGAAGGAAAAAACGGAATCCAACTATTCATCTCTTTGTCGAGACCGTTTATCTCAAGAAAGTGTGAAGGTATCGAATTCGAAATTGCGGTCCCTTGAATCTTTGAAAAAATAAAACTTATAAGTTTATGTAAAAAAAAAGTTATAGCCGTTCATGACGCAAAAAAGTATTTTTACGAAACACTCGGTGGGCGAGTTCGACACGCACTTGTCCAGTTTTTAAATCGCTGAGTTGACAAACAAGTGATTGTGGGACATTTTTTTTACATTGCACCATCTAGCCAGTAAGCTAATATAAGCTTGTATGGATTGGATTTTGACAACTGATGAACATACTTATATATTTCTTAATAAATACATATAATACATAGAAAACACCAAAACTCTGAAACAAACATTTGTAGATCACACAAATATTCGGCGGGGCAGTCGCATACACTACCGCTGCGCCACCGAGGCTGTGATTTGAGAATAATACAAATGCTTAAGATATTCATTATATATATATATATATCTTCTGATTCAATAAATCGAGGTTAAATATAGTTTAGGTATGTATGTACTAACAACCCTGCTAACATCACTGTCGATTTAACGCTTTTGACGTGACTCGCTAATTCCTAGATCGATCGCATGCACTGTGGCCAATTTGTCACAGACTACGTTCAAACATGGATTAAATCTAATTTTGACCATGTTGTTTTTGTGTTCTATTTAGACGCACCAAAAATTCTCTATACCCTTTCCTGTCTATTCACAGTTTTGTTTTATTTTCGACTGCTGCACCCTTTTAATCAGGTATGTAAAAAAATTTGTACAAAGAAATTTTGTATACCATTTTAGTATAGTAAACACGTAGCTTATAAGCATCTTCTATGATAGATCTCTTAACTTGAAATGTTATCTGGACAATTTACAAAGCGGTAGTACGATTTACGAGTTAAAATTTGAAAATAGTGTACTTAAAGTATTCTTGTTTCATTTACACAGTCCATTCGCCACAGAGTTGATACAGATAGTTAATCGAATGCCAATCGTCATGATTAATGCTTGGCAGGCCAGATGCATTTAGTGCCTACAATCCATACTCAACGTAAAAGCAAAATTGTAGGTAATATGTATTTATAAATCTCAAAAACTATTTTTTTAAATTTGAACTACATTTACAAAGATTAAACGAAAGCACAGTAATTTTTTCAACGAGATGCTGTTTGTAATACTAATGACATTACCCTCGCAATGTCTCTCTTTTGACTGATTCGTGGTTGCAATTATTACGTTACTAGTTATAGTTTTGATTATTATATATTACACTTTTATCCCCAAAGGGCCACCCCTTCGTATATGTCTCTACCACTAGAGACATATACGAGAATACAAATGTAACGATGGAATCATCGCAAACATTTTTTGCATTACGGACAGCCGTTTGGACAGTTATCAAGAAATCGGGGTAGCCCCATCTTCATGGAATGTCCTGAAATTTAAACAATATCAAATTTATACTTATAAATCAAATCCAAGCCCAAGTAATCAACTGCGCGGACCGCAAGAAAGATACGGCGCTCCATACACTGGCGTGGCGCTCAGCGTGGACGTTTAAGCGTCTGGACCTTGCTGCGAGTCAGGGGCCAATCTCTACCTAGAGACCTTGGTAAGATTCTCCAAAGGGAGCAAAGGGGCCCAAGCGGAATAACACCCGAAACCACTAAAGATGAGTCCACGTTAGTATACGGTTAAAGTCTGGTATCCTTATGGTTGAGCCCTATGGTTATCCTTCTGTGGGCTCTGTCGGGACTCCCGGCCATAGGCAGATGGAAAGGTACCATATGTTTTTGTCGGTAGGAGTCTATCAAAGCATCCATGAAGATTTCCATAGGTAAAAAAGAAGCCCACATTTTAAACATTGAAGACTTCATTACTCACTCACATACAAGCAACGGTACTAGTAAACACAAATAAAACTTGTAAAGAGTCATTCTTTATTAAAAAAGTTATTTGCTTACACATGACCCATTCTTGTTATAGAATGAATCACGAAGAAACTTTTTTTCTTCAATTGAAACTCAGTTAACCAACTTCATATAATAGAAGGCGATAAGAATACTTAGAAGAGGTACTTTTTGCGAAAACTTCGTTGAAAGATAATAATAAAAACAAATGCTTAACTGCCTAAGGGAAAGCTTCTGAAAGTTGAATGAGGGATATAATCTAATTCGGCTGAGATCGTGGTGACGACACAGATTGTAACTCGATATTGGGTTCTATGGAAAGCCGTGTAATAATGACTTTTATCTACATTTCGGTTGCATAAAACTTATATTAAATTGTCATAATTTTTATGATACGAAAATACTACCTAAATTTTAAATGAGAACAATATTTTAAAAGTCACTTCGAACCTCACTAAAAACTTATATAGAGACAGTTCGACACCCAACGGAATGTATCTTCTTGGCGTATCATCGTGGATACCACCATGATCAAAGAATCATGGAACTGGAATTTTAATACGGACTATCATAGGAAATTGAAATGCACCTCTGTATTTCTAGACATGCAGAAGGCGTTTGACTGTATCCCACGAGATACAATGGTACTGAATGCTCCAACGAGGTCAACTTATGATGACAAGCCAGTACGAGTTCTTATGGGGACCCGGCGGGGCTGTCATGGCTAGACATTTGTTTCCCACGTAGGGCGGCGGTTGCCGCAAGACATGACTATATAAACGAACACTCTTGCAACTTATTTAGAATCTCTTCGTCTTTATTTCAGTATATTCCCAGTTGTTTAAAACCCTTTTTTGTTTTTAACGTGTGGAAATCCCCTCGGATGTCATGCCGGACACGAACCGGCTAAAACCACAAAGTCCCCGCCTAACTGTCTATTGCCGGACGTCCCGGGTAACTCCTCGGAAAGATGTCCCAGATTGTTTAAAACCCTACTTGGTCCGGGGTCTACTTTTATTTGCCTACTAGGAGCACATCATTTTTTTTTTTTTTTTTTCGTCATTGTTAGGAGCATCTGCCGTCTGAACTCTCAATCCTATAAAGACAGCTGCATTGTTGCCTCGTTCGATAGTCTGTCGGTGCAACGCTTACATGTAAAGTCGCCTGCGTCGTGAAGCCGCGAAGTTTTTGGTGACTTCCTTTACAACCTTCAAAATGTTGATTAATAAAATCTATTAAACTAAAATAAGCGCTCGTGGTCCCGCGGACTCGGTGTTCTGTAAACGATCACTGAGTTACGCAACTTCGAGGATTTTCATGCTTCGGAAGGCACGTTAAGCCGTTGGTTCCGGTTGCCAGTAACATGGTAGTCGTTAAGTCAAGTTGAAGGCCTTATGGCTTTAAAAATGTCAACAGCAGGTAGCCACAACCTGCGTCTGTCTATTTCAACACGGCAATGGGTTTCACCACCTATTACGTGGGACAGGAATACACATGGTGAAAAGTGGGCATATAATATGCCTCTGCCACCGCTACGGAGATAAGGCGCGATAGATGAATAAAAAAAAATTAAACCTGAAAATTTCAATTCAGACATAAATAAACCGCTTCTTCAGTGAAATTGTATGTATTATAGCAAGTAGCCAGAATATAAAGCAACAAGAAATACTACTCTAAACTCGACAAGTCTCTATAGACCAAAGCAATTGTATTTACCGATTCACTGCTTCTTTTCACAATTGTCTTTCAACTTCTATGCAAACAAAAAGTGGGTAGACACAACTTCTATTAAAAGACTAGGAGGAAAAATCAGCTTTGTTGTTTTTTTTTTTCATCTTAGTTCCACTTTTACATGTAACTAGCTTATTTCCCGCCATTTTATCCTCGACATATATTTTTAAGTTTAACTAAAGTTCTTTAATATTAAGTTTTTTTTTTCTTGATACATGCGTCCTATTACTTGCACTCTAAATAAATATTGTATTCGTAAGCATGATTGTGTGAAACCACGTGTTATAAGGTAGTCTACTGAAAATAATTTTTAAATATCACTATCCACTTTATAATCATCATCATCAAAGCATTTTTCCGGTATCACTCAAAGCCCTCGTTTTAAAACTGAAGCTGGCAATGCTGTAGCGTTTCTTCTTCTTTCGATTGTAAAACCATTGGCAAGTATACCTACTCAGCGGCGATCTTATAATTTATACCTAACACAATTTAGACTAGATTTAAACATTTGTCTAACACGTCTAAACTTAGTCCTTGATATAATAGTTTATTAAGATAACAAATCACTAATCTATTGACTACAAACTTGGCCTTAATTGGTTCTCGTCTGATAAACCCTTCAACTTTGGTCTTAGATTAAGCCTCCAGTTAATTATTCTCTGATATCTGATGAATACGATTGTATTGTTTGCATGCCTAAGGGATTTAGGGTACCACAATAAAGCACTTTTCAAATTACATTTTCGTTTAAATTTATTGAAGTGAAACTTCTTTAGCGACGTTGTGAGAAATTTTATAGCGGAGCTGTAAAAAAAATCTTCACTGGTTTCGGTTACCCGCCACATTGTTCTGAAGTGAAACTTCTTTATCGACCATCATCATCATCCGAGCGTCTATCCCAGTTGCGTCTCGCGACGCCCGGGGTCCGCTTTCCTACATTTTCTCCACCACTTCGCACGGTCTTCGGCATCCCCTGTAGTGAGACCATTGGCACGCATGTCATCCCTTACGACGTCAAGCCAGCAC
Source organism: Thumatha senex (assembly GCA_948477245.1). Classification (NCBI taxonomy): domain Eukaryota; kingdom Metazoa; phylum Arthropoda; class Insecta; order Lepidoptera; family Erebidae; genus Thumatha; species Thumatha senex. The sequence goes on from OX419724.1 coordinate 28,280,603, forward strand.
TTCTTGGGTCTTCCCCTCTTACCGGGACCCGGCGGGGCTGACATGGCCAGACATTTGTTACCTACGTAGCCCGGCGGTTGCCGCAAGACGTGACCATACCAACGAAGGCGACACTCTTGCAACTTGTCTGCAATGTCACGGACGTGAAGGCTGCCGCGGATGCGAGAGTTTCTCACGCGGTCCATCCGCGTGACCCCACACATCCACCGCAGCATCTTCATTTCCGTGACACGCAGCTCCTGCTTGTGTCGCTCCAATATCGGCCACGTCTCACTGCCATGTAAAAGGACAGGTCTAATAATGGTTTTGTAAACCTGTCCCTTCAACCGGATCGGCATTTTAGGGTCACAAATGACACCGGTCATCTCCCGGCATTTGGCCCACGCGGCAGCAATGCGTGACTTGACATCGCAATCGATGTCACTGGACGTGTGAAAAACAGATCCCAGGTATTTAACCTGGTCCGTGCGCTCGACCAAATCACCGCCTATGCGGACGGATGTGGGATCTGTCGAGTTTAGTTCCAAGTACTCGGTCTTCGCCACATTTAGTTTCAGACCGCCGTTCTCAAGCGTCTCCTTCCACGCCTTTACACGTCGCACCAATCTGTCCCTGTCCGCGTCTGCCAGCGCAATATCGTCAGCATACATGAGCAACCATGGAGGCTGCTCATGCGGGTTTCTGATGCTGTCCGACAATTCGTCTAATATTACACTGAACAGAAGCGGACTAAGGACCGAACCCTGGTGTACCCCGACGGTGAAGGGTTTCGTGTCGCCAACAGCAGTCCGGACCATTGAATCGGAGTCACAGTACATGTCCCGGATAGTGTCAATATAGACCTCTGGAACCCCTTTGGACCGCAGTGCCCACCAGATCATAGCACGAGGAACACAGTCGAAGGCCTTCTGCTTGTCTAGAAACAAACAGTGCAGACGCGTGTTCTTCGACCTGTATTTCTCTGCGACAACCCTCAGGGCAAATACAGGGTCCGTGGTCCCATAACCAGGGCGAAACCCATATTGACACTCCGAGAGAGTGCACTCCTGCCGGATCCGAGAGTCTATAATCCTCTCGAAGATCTTCATGGTGTGGGACATCACCTTAATACCGCGGTAGCTCCCGCACTCCTGCACTGACCCCTTACCTTTGAAGACTGGAGTAATAATACTCAGTCTCCATTGGTTTGGGATCTGCCCGCTGAGGAGTATGCGGTTAAAAAGGTTTACTAAGATGCCCACACCGCGAGGACCCATGGCCTTCCAGGCTTCGATGGGGACTCCATCGGGTCCGACAGCTTTCCGATTCTTCATGCGGCGAAGCGCAGTCAGGACTTCTCCAGGAGTTACCGGTGGCACTAGTCCCTGATTCGGAGGGAGGTTCGGAGGCTGCACCTCTTTGTGCTGTTTATTAAGCAGCTCGTGGAAGTACGAGCGCCATCTCTCCTTTACCGCGAGGTCTTCGCTTAACAGGTTGCCCTCAGGGTCTTTTACACAGCGACACGTGGATATATCCTGTGCCGCTTTGACCTTGGAGCGCGCCAGCTTATAGATGAGCTTCTGCCCCTCAGACGATTCCAGCTTATCATACAGAGGTTGTAAGTGGTCACGTCTGGCTCTGGCTACAGCTCTCTTTGTGGCGCGCTTGGCAGCCCTGTACGCGTCGCGGTCTTCAGGAGATCCGGTCGCTTGCCACTTTTTAAAGAGGGCTTTCTTCTCCCTAGTCTCCCTCTGGACTGCGTCGTTCCACCACCAAGTTTCCTTGTCACATTTGCGTCCACCCTTAAACTCACCGAGCACCACCTTCGCCGCTCCAAGGATGGCCGCCTGAACTTTGTCCCAGTAATCTTGAACTGGTTCGCCTTCAGTGTCGGTGCACTTGTCACCGACAGCTGAGACGAACTCCTGGGACCTAGTTTCATCAAGCAGCCACCATCTGATGCGGCGCTGGTCCAGACAATCAGGCAGACAGGTCCATGACAAGGAGACGGTGCTGTGCAGTAAGACTCTCTCAGGGTATGACCTTGCAGTTGGCCACCTTGCCGATGCTGTGTCGCCTAGTGAGTAGGAAATCGATCTGAGTTGTACGCCTCCCGCTCTTGTAGGTGATGAGATGTTCGGATTTCTTTTTGAAATACGTGTTCACAATGGCCAGATCGGCAGCCGTACACGTTCTGAGGATAGTTTCTCCTTCAGCGTTGCGGGTGTCGTATCCAAAACCACCATGAACACGCTCAAACTCCTCACACCTCTCACCCACATGACCGTTTAGGTCGCCGCCCAAAACGATTCCCTGTGACAACGAAATGCTCCGAAGCACTCCCTCGAGTTGACCCCAAAACGACATCTTATCGGCGTCGCTACAACCGGCCTGTGGCGCGTAGGCACTTATCAGGTGGGTAATAATCCCATCGATAAGCACCCTCATGATCATAAGCCGGTCGCTACAGCGTTTCACCTCCAAGATACTACTCTGCAGCCCCTCGGAGAGCACAACGGCCACCCCGTTCTCCCCACCAGGCGCACCCGTGTAATACAGCTTGTAGCCGTTCTGCAAGGGCCGGGCTCTGTTGCCCTTCCACCGAGTCTCCTGCAGGAACGCCACGTCCACCCTCCGCCTGGAGAGTACTTCGGCCAACTCTACCGCACGCCCAGTCAGCGTGCCAATGTTCCAAGATGCGAAGCGGATTCGGGTTGGGGCTAACTTCTTTAGCCGTGCTGGCCCGACACACGGCAGCCCTAGCCCACTTGCCACATGAGTCGGGCGGGGCTCCTGCGCGCCGTTTTGCGGCGGCGCCCTATCCCTAGCAGCTTTCCTATTATACTTTACCATTTTGTTTCGGCGGGTGGCTTTTATGGGAGCGACACCCTCAGACCTTCCAACCCTAGAGAGGAAAGCCAGCGCCAGAGCCTCGTCCGTTAATCAGCAGGTGCACGCACTAGCACGGGAGGTTGACTTGGCCCCGAAGATCTTGGTGGGGCCCCTTACAAACTTCTTTATCGACCAATGAGAGAAATTTTATAGCTGTAAATAAAAATATCGTTAAGAAGTTTCACTTCTTACCTGTGTTCTCTGGTACACCCACATACTTTTTCTCAATAAAGACCAATAATGATCGTAGGTCAAACTACTAGTAACTATAATAAAATAGTGCTATGTACAAGGCTACAGTGTCTACAATATCTACGAAATTATTTCGTAGCTTACGTAGCCAAAGTAGCACAGTTGAAAGATTTTAATATGGGTGTGAATTTGGGTGACTTTACAGTAAACTGTCTGCTGTACGCTGATGATGCGGTGCTCATGGCCTCATCAGAAGCCGACCTTCAGGCATTACTCACTAATATGAAAGAGGAGTGTGACAGTAAGGGTCTTCGCTTGAATGCAAGTAAAACGAAGGTTCTAGTATTTGAACGAGGTGACGTAAGAACTAAATGCGAGATTAGAGTAAACCAGGAACGTCTAGAGCAAGTGAATGAAATTGTGTATTATTTAGGAAGTATGTTTAGCGCGGATGGAAGATGTGATTCGGATGTAGAATGGCGAGTAGCTGCCGGAAACAAAGTTAACGGTGCTTTGTCCCAGTTAGTAAAGCGACAAAGCATCGTAAAAGAAGCACGAATGGCGATTCATAACGCAGTGCTAGTGCCAACTTTGCTTTACGGTAGTGAAACCTGGGTATGTCAGCAGATGCATGAAAGTAAATTGAATGCTGTGGAGATGCGATCACTTCGAAAATTGTGCGGCGTAACTTTGGCCGACCGAATACGTAACGAAGTGATACGCAATATGGCAGGTTTGAATGAAAGTGTCAGCGTTAAACTGGAAAAGGGCGTGCTCCGTTGGTTTGGACACGTCCAACGAATAAGTGAGGTACGATTGACGAAGAGTATATATTGTTCAAAAGTAAAGGGTAGAAGGAGTCAGGGTAGGCCGAGATTTACATATGAAGACCACGTGAGCAGATTGCTCAAAAACGTAAAGGTTAAAAGTACTCGGATACCCAGACGAGCGTGTATGAAGCGATTGATGAATCTCGAAGAAGTGAAAGAAGTATCCAGGACACAGGAACTTGTTTACGAGATATAAAGTAGCCTATGTGTTATTCTGATGTGTAAGCTATATTATTGTAAAGTTTCATCAAATTTTGCGTGCAAGATAACAAACATCCATAGTTACAAACTTTCGCGTTTATAACTGTAGGATTATGTGCTTATTCACTGAGTAGTAAGACATTGAGGGCTTCTGTTACAATCAGTTATACTGCTTTAATTATGATGTTCCATTTCTAATGTGTTTATTTGTATGTCACAAACTATAACCTGTATGGTAGGTGGTAGCATCATCTGCGACTGCCAATACCAGGTGAAACGTTCAAAAGACTTTTTCTATAGCGCCATTATCAGAATTATAATCTTTAAACTGTGGCACATAACATATGGCAGTAAGTTTACAATAATTTATGAAAGTCCAGCCTATCTCGGTGGAAAAAGCCCCATCAAATTCTTTGGAGCCTAAGCGACTCTACTATCTGCTAGCAATGCTCCTGCTGACTAACGGACACGGCAACACCGCAAGCGCTGTTGTTGGTTGGTTGGTTGGTAGGTCACACAGCAGTCGCTCCCAACATACATACATATTGTCACGCCTTTATCCCCGAAGTGGTAGGCAGAGGCATACTATACGCTCACATTTCACCTTGTGAATGTTTGTCCTACGTAACAGGTGGTGAGCCCATTGCAGTGTCGAAATGGACAGGCGCAGGTTGTGGCGACCTGCTGTAAATTTTTTTTAAGCAGCAATAAGGCCTGCCACCAAGCTTAACAACTGCCATTTTACTGACCACCGGGACCAACGGCTAAACGTGCCTTCCGAAGCACCCAAAAATGCCGAGAAAATTAAAAGCCAAATGAGCAGCTACTCCTAGCAGCAAGATACTAGTGGACTCCATCACGCCTTATTCCCGAAGGGGTGGCAGAGGCATATTATATGCCCACTTTTCACTGTGTGTATTCCTGTCCCACGTAATAGGTGGTGAGCCCATTGCCGTGTTGAAATAGATAGACGCAAGTTGTGGCTACCTGCTGTTGAAATTTTTTAAGCCGCCCATAAGGCCTTCAACCAGGCTTAACGACTGCTATTTTACTGGCAACCGGGACCAACGGCTTAACGTGCCTTCCGAAGCACGGAAACGCTCGCAAATGTAAATGCCACAATGTGGTCATCCATCTGAGGACCAGCCATAGTGAAAGTTGCGTAACTCAGTGTTTGTTTACAGAACACTGAGACAGCGGGGCCACGTTCCTATCCATCTAAGGAATTTTATTAGTTTTGATATAGGTTTGCAGCCATAGATTTAAAATTACACTATAGTCATATCGCCTGTAAAATAAAAACATAGCAATTCTATTAGATATTTCAATTAAATTCGAAAAACCATTTGATTAATAAAACTATTACATCTAGTTCCTCCTTGTGCACACACCGTCGAAGGTTAGGTCTGTAAGTCAAGAGAGTAGAAATAGATAAAAGTACAAAAAATATGTAAAAGCACAAACGTAAAACTTTTAATAGGTTTTATATGATCTATTCTGATAACTTCGTTGCTTTGTCGCAATTAGTAAAACGACAAAGCATCTTAAAAGAAGCACAAATCGCGATTCATAACTAAGTGCTAGTGCCAACGTTGCTTTTCGGTAGCGAAATCTCGATATATCAGAAGAGCATGAAAGTAAGTTGAATGCTTTGGAAATGCGATCACTTCGAAAATTGTGCGGCATTACCTTGGCCGACCGTAAACGTAGCGAAGTGATACGCAATATGGCAGGAGTGAATGAAAGTGTTAGCGCTAACCTAGAAAAGGGCGTGTTCCTTTGGTTTGGACACGTCCAACGAATGAGTGAGTAACGATTGACGAATAATATATATTGTGCAAAAGTAGAGGGTAGAAGGAGTCAGGGTAGGCCAAGATTTAAATATAAAGACCACGTGAGCAGATTGCTCAAAAACAGAAAAATCGAAAGTACTCGGATACCCAGACGTACATGTATGAAGCGGTAATTAATATGAAGGAAGTGAAATAAGTGTGCATGGATCTCGAAGCCTGGCGATTTGTCCCCTCTGACTACCCCGTCACGGATACAGCGCGAAGATAGGTAGTTAGTAATTTTTATCAGTGTGAAGATTCCGCATATGATTATAATATTCGTCGAATCGAATTGTCTAAAAGATACAAAAAGTAAGCTATGATAAAAGTCAGCATTCGAATATAAATAGGTATGTAAATTATGTTTCAGCAAAATATTTTTAAATCGTGAATGCAAAAATAATTGTAGGTATATAGCTTAGTGAAAAACTTCCCTTTAAATGTGTATCCAGTTCATTAGTGAACATTCATAGGCGCGTCAGCAACCTATATATATTATATATATATATATATATTATATTATATATTATATATATATATATATATCGAATTTAGGTCAAATGTAAAACGAATTGCGGAGATTCATCAGTTAGGCTGTAGGTTGCTGACGCGCCTATGAATGTTCACTAATGAACTGGATACACATTTAAAGGGAAGTTTTTCACTAAGTTATATATAAGCTATATATATATATATATATATATATATATGTATTTATACCTACACTACATAGATGTATTAAAAACGTTGGTAATAGTTTATTTAACTACAGTTGGCTTCAGAATTCAAAAGTATATTTGTATTATTATTTGATATATCTATGTAGGTTAAATTAACAAACCTACATAGGAATATTAAAAACGTTGATAAAAGTTTATTTAACTTAAGTTTAACTTCTAAATTCAAAAGATATAGTTGTATTATTCTTGGTTAATGATAAAATATAATGTTTCAAACAGTAAAACTAGCGTTAATTAACTGTTAAACAAAAAGAATATCAAAGAAAAGTACTCACAACGCACTTCTGCTTCCTCATTTATTCATAGACCTCGATGTCAGCCATCAAAGCCGCAAATATACGCAGCTTATTTATTTAAGAGATAATGTCACACGGATATTAAAACAAAATCACGTTGTGACGAGGAGCTTGAAGATGTGGTATGTATTGCAAATGTTATAGTTCAAAATATAATGAATAAAGGTATTATAAATAGGTCAATTTATAATGCCATAACTAGGATGCCTGATAATTTTTCCCTTACAATTTTTTGTTCATTTAGTTAATAATTAATTTATTAAAATGTTAAACTGTAGTTTTAGATATTGGCGTAATAATGTGTCGTATTAATAAAGTAAAAGTACCAAGTAGTCTACACACAACACTCACAATGTCTGTACACTCGCGTACAACGTTAGCACGTTATTGCACTTGCTGATGACAGGATTTCAAGAGGCTGATAATCGGTATCCATCTTCCTGGTTGTAATTTTTGTGCTTTTTGAAATAACATATTAATATTAGTGAAAATCGCGAAAGTTTAAAGACATTAAATGTGTTATCTTATATCATATTTGCCCCTAAGTTTAAAACTCAATTCTAATTCTATTCCAGAAAATACGTTTCGAATATAGCGTAAATTATTTCATTATGAATTTGACGATATCAACGATTTCAATTATACATAAGTTGGTGAAAATATACTACCACTAGCTGACCCGCGCAACTTTGTTAGCGCCACATAAGAGAAACAGAAAAAGGCAGAGTTAGTTAAAGAGGGTGGCGCGTAGGCTATTCTTATGAAACAACTTCTGAAGTATTCACTTTTTAACAACAAAAGATTAGAATGAAATCGGAATACTTGTTGATGAGTTACTTACATCTGAATATTATAAACGCGGGCGAAACTGCTTGAACTGAATATCCTGTGCGACATATTTCCTGAATTAATACATAAAGAACCTACTTTAAATCCCTGGAAATCATCATTTTACCGCGAGAAATCCTTTTTGTGGACTAACGACTTTACGTGAGCGGAGCCGTGGAACTTTCGGAATTGTTCTACCTATATGCCGATTTTCATCAAAATATGAAAAAATAACAAACGTCCAAATTATATAGAAATCTTTACAAACTTTCACATGTATAATATTAGTAAGATTACATCCTTTTTTAACTAGAAAATTAACGTTATTATTTCACATTATAAATAAGTAAAAAGGATTACTCACGTTTTTACGACCAGTAATAGACCGACCCGTTTCAGCTGTATTTAGACAGCCTTTTTCAGAGGTGCGAACCGTTCGCCGAGCACTCTTTACGCACACTGTGTGTGTAATCCTGTTTACTTATTTATAAAGATTACATTCCCGTGGGAATACCTGGAATTATTTCTTGGTGCTCATATAACGTAGGTACTTAAAGAATACGTTCACCAAATTTAAGGCTGTGTATGGTTTATCCACGTACTCGTAGTTCCAGTCCCCGTGGGAATACCGGGTATTCCTTTCTTAGTGCTGATTCAAGGTAATAAATACTTTTACCAAATTTCAGGTATGTAGGTACTTACCTACATACCTGAAATGTTTGGTAGTTTAAACTGTGTGTATCTTCATCCGTGTAGTTCCCGTTTCCATGGAAATATCGAAATTCCCGTTTTTATTGTTTATCCAAAGACTTAAAGTATATATTCACAAAATTTCAGGTTTCTATGTTTAATGTTTAGACTGTGCGTGGTTTACTGACATAATTTCGGTTCCCGTGGGAACATTGAACTCTCTGGTAATACAGGTCTTAGAAGATTCTTCTAAATCTTATATAGGTGTAGGTACGTAAGTACATGTTACTAAATTTGAAAATGACAATCTTCCATACAACCGTTTATCCCTTATTTACGTCCTTAGGGGTAAAAATTCGCATAACTTCTTCATAGGGAGCACCTACGTGTTAAAACAAACCCCAATGCGAAGTGTGGACTTCATAGCTCCGTTAGCTCCATGGATTTCGTGATTATTAAGTCAGTTAATACAACCTTTGTTTACTTCCTAATAGGTAAAATATTTTAAAACCGCGATACATGTGCCCATTTATTTGTAACTAAAAACATGTGTACATAAATTCATGTTTCTAACTTTAAAAATGATGAACTTCCATACAACTGTTTATCGCTTATTTACTTCCCTAGGGGTAGAATTTCGCAAAATCCCTTCTTAGCGGAAACCTACGTATTAAAAAGAATCTCTATACGAAGTTTGAGCTTCATAGCTTTGGTAGTTTTAGAGATTTCGTGATCAATGAGTCGGTCAGTGATTTTACCTTTTATATAGATAGATATAGACTAGCTGACCCGCGCAACTTCGTTAGCGCCACATAAGACAAAAAAAAGACATTAGTTAAAGAGGGTGGCGCATATAGATTATTGATCAAACGCGTGATTATGTATAGAAGAACTTTTTCTTAAGTACACGACGTCTCGCATTGATTTAACCTCAGGCCTACCCTGCGAGCCGGTTTTAAGGTGAGGCGGAACACCGCGGCGATTAGTGGGTAGAACGGCCCCTCTCCCACGGGCCGGAAGCCTCACACGCGAGGGCCGCAGGGATAACGGTGCGTAAGGGCATTCCCCGCGAAAACAAAATAAATAAAAAAAAAAGTGTACGACGTCATTTGTAAGTAATTAATATTTGATGGGCAAGGTGTGCTAAAAAAAATTTTAAAAAGCCCTAATTGATGTGGAAAAGTAATCATATCCTGTTAACACGTGTGAAAGGCACAATGATATTAAATATTTACGTATAACAAGAGTTGTTACTTCAATGACACTGAACTTTGAAAATTCCTTACCGATAATATTTGAAATTACTTGCATAAAGGTTTATACCCACACGATATCTCTCTATTTCAGCGTAGAAGTGTAGAAACGGACAAACCCATCTTCAAATGTTACAATTCGTTACAATTTCATCCTTTCCATTAATTACGAATGCATGCATAGAAAACAGTTAGGCTCTTTGCAAGCATCACGAACAAGGGAAAGAAACTTTGTATTTACTCAAAGATTTGTTTGGATCCTTTCGATACGTGATCTAATCAAGAAAGGGTTTGTCGAATGTAGTTAATTAGGCAAATAAAAAGTTTTCACTACGTTTATCCGTTTAACTCTGCCTGCAGAATTATTTGTTTTCAGACATTCCGTTCAATGGTAGTATTAATCGTTGACTGTGACTTAGCAATTATAATTGCGACGAGCTGTGTAAGCTTTTTCTGCAAAATACCGTTGACATTTTTGTTAGTGAAAATGCATAGAAGTTTTTCTTGTAATCTAGACGACTGATTAACATACTTCATGGAAAAAATATTTGTGTCATCAAATGTTTGTTTTGAAGTTTGGGCATTGCCTATGTATAATATGTATTATATAATATGCATTATAAGCAAACACCCAAACTCCGAAACAAACATTTGATGACACAAATATTTTTACCGACCCAGGAATCGAACCCAGGACCTCAGTCTCGACAGTCGCATACTCTACCACTGCGCCACCGAGGCAATGTGTAATGGTATTGTATTTAAGAGGATTTTGAAATCTGAATATCATACCCTATTGTTCCTTAATCACACCAAGTTACGAAATTGGTTGAACTACAGATAATTGAAAGACAAAGATTGTGTTACAAAAAGAATTTTGACAGCCCCAATTACAGAAAATTGCATTGGCGCTTCCAATAATTTAGGATCAGATTACGAAAAGAAAAATATTCCAAAATAAAATACTTAAGATGTCACAAGAGGAGATTGGAGGTTACTATTAAGTAGTGATTTGCTTTTTGCTTCTTCTGTAGTGGATCTACTGACTAATTACTTACTTTGGTCTGGTCTGGGAGCAAGGGATGTTGTCGAATACCTGCGAAAGTTTATAACAGCTCGTTTAAACTAATACTATATGAGTATTTTCCATAATTATTTTTTTGTATGGAATCAATATGGTGCCCTACGCAAAAAAGTGGCATTTGGGTCATCGAGTAAGGAGTACATTGCGTCGTTTAGCAAATCTCGAACAGGATCCTCACATCAATTTAAATAAATTCATAGTGCAGTCAGATCTCCTTTTGTCTGGAACGGTCGCGCGTTACGTGAGAGAAATTCCGACGTACATGAACTCTCCCCCACGTAGCTTTCCGCACATAGAAGCGATTTTGATATAAGGTAGATACTTAAAATAATATTTATACTGTTTATTGATAGCGCTTGGTGGAACTTGCTACACATTTTACCTTGCGATATTTTCAAAGGTTGGCAATGCCGTAAGGAGAAACCGGTCAGGTTAAAAAGTTAATTTTGTGGAAAAGTACAAGTGTTTACAAGCAAACAAAAATATTTTAAATAATGTGTGTGATTTTATTGCTGTGGGCATTAACACGCAATGTTTGACATAAAGACGTTTCTAATTGTTTTTTTTTTATTTGGAAAATAAACAAGTTTTATAACTATGTTTATTTAACCTATGTTTTAGACGCTGCATCAGTTTAGCAAAAAGTTCTAAGTATAAGAATCTTTATCTCTAATCGTGTTATAGTTTGTACGCGTCAAGACTGCAGTGACTTGTTGTCGTCCAAAATTAAAAAGCTGATTTTACAGTGATTTGTCGAAATCATTTTAGCCATATCACTGTTTATACACACATTAAAAATTTTAAAGACGCTTTTACCCTACTACTATGAAGTTAAAAAGAAGAGTAAATAACTCAGCAGTCTATATTATCTTTAGGCTTATACAACTGGCGTTATCAATATATTAGCGACGTAATCTATATATTTAAAAGGCAAAATCACTGACTGACTTGATCACGAAATCTCTGAAACTACCAAAGCTATGAAGCTCAAACTTCGTATGGAGATTCTTTTTAATACGTAGGTTTCCTCTAAGAAGGGATTTTGCGAAATTCTACCTCCAAGAACGTAAATAAGCGATAAACGGTTGTATGGAAGTTTGTAATTTTCAAAGTTAGAAACATGAATTTACGTACACCTGTTTCTGGTTACAAATAAATGGGCACGTGTATCGCGGTTTCACAAAAGTTTACCTATAAGCAGGTAAACAGAGGTTATATTAACTGACTCATTAATCACGAAATCCATGGTGTTAACGGAGCTATGAAGTCCAATCGTCGCATTGGCGTTCTTTTTAACACGTAGGTGCCCCCTAAGGACGTAAATAAGGGATAAACGATTGTATGGAAGATTGTCATTTTCAAAGTTAGTAACATGGTACCTACTTACGTACCTACACCGGTTTTAGAAGAATCTCTTAAGGCCTGTATTACCAGCGAGTTCGGTGTTCCCACGGGAACCGAAACTATGTCAGTAACCTAAGGACGTAAATAAGGGATAAACGGTTGTATGGAAAATTGTCATTTTCAAAGTTAGTAACATGAATTTACGTACACCTGTTTTTGGTTACAAATAAATGGGCACGTGTATCGCGGTTTCACAAAAGTTTACCTATAAGGAGCTAAACAGAGGTTGTTTTAACTAACTCATTAATCACGAAATCCATGGAGCTAACGGAGCTATGAAGTCCAAACTTCGCATTGGGGTTCTTTTTAACACGTAGGTTAAGGACGAAAATAAGGGATAAACGATTGTATGGAAGATTGTGATTTTCAAAGTTAGTAACATGGTACCTACTTACGTACCTACACCGGTTTTAGAAGAATCTCTTAAGGCCTGAATTACCAGCGAGTTCGGTGTCCCCACGGGAACCGAATCTATGTCAGTAAACCACGCCCTGCGTACAAATTAAACATATAAACCTGAAATTTGTTGAATGTATACTTTAAGTCTTTGTAAAAGGAATAAAAACGGGATGCCCGATATTTCCATGGAAACGGGAAATACGCGGATGAAGTCACACATAGTCTAAACTATCAATCATAGTTTAGACTGTGTGTTTATTACTGAAATTTGGTAAAAGTATTTATTAGGTCGTATATGCCACTAAGAAAGAACTCGGTATTCCCACGGGAACGGGAACTACGTGGGTAAAACCATACACAATCTAAAATTTGGTGAGCGTATTCTTTACGTACCTACGTTAGATGACCCACAAGAAATAATTCCCGGTATTCCCACGGGAATGTAATCTTACCAATAAAAAATGTGAAAGTTTGTAATGATTTCTATATTATTTGGACGTTTGTTATTTAATCACTTTTTGATGAAAATCGGCATATAGGTAGAACATTTCCGAAAGTTGAAGCCCGCAGCTCCGCTCATGTGAAGTCGCGGGAAAAGATGGTTTCCCGTGTAAAAAGTAGGTACCCTATGCATTAATTCCGGAAATCTCTCGCACAGGATATTCAGTTCAAGCAGCTTCGCCCGCGTGTATATTATTCAGTTGTAAGTAACTCATCAACAAGTATTCCTATTTCATGTAGCTTTTGTCGTTAAATACGAATACTTCAGAAATTGTTTCATAAGAATAGCCTACGCGCCACCCTCTTTAACTAATGTCTCTTTTTCTCTTTTTTTTCTGGTTCGTTTATGTGGCGCTAACGAAGTTGGGCGGGTCAGCTAGTTGTCTATATAAGACGCTTCTATATTGATAACTGATAGGCTTTTTGATGTTATACTTAATGTCTTATATTACTAATGGGTGTAAGGAGCCAGTCCGAGACTACCAGGGCTTTAATTGGTCGTGCTAATTAGTGTCTAGCACATAAGACCTTTTAGCCTTTTTGTTACTATCTCACTAAAAAGGCAACGGGTTAAAAATTTCTTCCAAATTTAACATCTAAAATAGACACATTTTTTTTTTTATTAAATTTTTTCGGCCCTTCAGACCCACTCCAGTTCCGTGCTTCGGAAGGCACGTTAAACCGTTGGTCCCGGTTGCCAATAAAATGGCAGTCGTTAAGCCAAGTTGGAGGCCCTATGGGCGGCTTAAAAAATTTCAACAGCAGGTCGATGCAGCCTGCGCCTGTCCATTTCAACACGGCAATGGGCTCACCACCTGTTACGTGGGACAGAAATGCATACGATGAAACGTGGGTGTTAAATATGCCTCTGCCTACCCCTTCGGGGATAAAGGCGTGACAATATGTATGTATGTATGTATGTAAGGAGCCTTGCAAAGATCTTCGGGGCCCATGCGACCTCATCTGCTAGTGGCTCACCTGCTGGCTAACGGACGAGGCCACGAGGCAAAATCCTTTACGGGGTTGGGAGGTCTGACGGCAGTGGCTCCCAGCGTTGAGTATTTTTTCTTTATATAGTATTGATGGCAGTTGTATCTACATACATACATACACATTGTCACGCCTTTATCCTCGAAGGGATAGATAGAGGCATACTATATGCCCACATTTAACTGTTTGCATATTTGTGCCACGTAACGGGTGGTGAGCCCATTGCCGTGTTGAAATGTAGCGGCGCAGGCTGTGGCGACCTTATGGTGAAATTTTTCAAGCCACCCATAAGGCCTTCAACTTGGCTTAACGACTGCCATTTTACTGGCAACCGGGACTGTAGTGTATGCAGACCTTTAAGCTCGCTCACAATCACTCGCACAAACAAGCACTGTCACTGTCTCGTTCGCACCAGGTCAAGTATATAATACGAGAGCTATAAACGAGAGTAGACGTGTTGGGAGTCTGCCATTAAGTGCGTGTAGGAGCTTGTGTAATACTCCACCATAGGAATGGTTTTACTGGGACCAACGGCTTAAAGTGCCTTCCGAAGCACGGAAACGCTCGCAAATGTAAATGCCACAAAGTGGTCACCCATCGAAGGACCAGCCATAGCGAAAGTTGCTTAACACAGTGATCGCTTATAAAACAATGAGTTATCGAGGCCCCGAGCGCTTATTCTATTGTAGTCATATTGCGGAATGAGGATAAGAGTCACTATACATAAATTGTAAACCTCTTTATTTTGTATTGTTGTAACTTAAAACCCTCATAACCCACTTAACTCTGTGTAGTGTAAACCAACACTGCATTAAGTAACTTTCGCTATGGTTTTTACTCAGATGGGTGACCGCTATGTGCCATATGCTCTTTATATTTCTGAAAAAAAAACATATGTGGATGGCGCAAATATTTGATCTGCGCCACTAAGGCAGTCAGTATATAAACGAGAATACAAAACGTTTGCAGTTTCACATTTACTACCATTAACTGCGTTAATTAAGTGGCCATGTTGAATGTTCTATCTCAACGGGCTAAGTACTTCGTGTTATACGGCATGGCAATTTGTATCATTCGTGTATGCGCGGCTCTAACAGTCAGGACACGAGCACTTTCATCAGTAATGTGCATTTTAGAACTGCATGCAAAAATATCCACGGCTAATGGCTGTTCGTTAAATCTGACATCGAAAATAATTATTGTACAAATTGAAGTGAGAAATTGTTTTACGCTTTTTTTGCATTATGTATCACATTATTTGTGTGTTTATGTAAATTAATGCACTTTAAGATGGAAAATAATGAACATACAACGTACACTACAAATACAAGAGGGTATATACTACAGAGACAAGAGTTTATTATCATCTCTTGATACAATATTATTTCTATAGTACTTTAACGTTCCTAGTGTGAACTGGATGGAGCGGTTATACCGGATATTCTCAACACTAATATCCTGACGGACGCTGATTGTCCATTTAACACCGTGAAAGTTAAAGTAATATTGAAATAATAATGCTTTAAGAGATGTTACTGGTCTAGACAAAATTATAATATACAATATTTTCTATACAATATTTTCTCTACTATATAGTAGAGAAAATATTTAGAACGTTCTGTCAATGCACGTGTTTCCTTTCTGTTACCCATTCTGTTGTCCCAGTTTCTTCAAGTGGAGTGAAGAACCCCTATATTGGGCCGCCAACTTGAGGGGCACTGTCATTAATCATGTCGATTATGAAAATGCCCCTAAATTGCCAGTGTTGCCATGACTTTAAATCAGGTGGGCAGTGTCATATTGGCAACTAAATAAAAAAAAACTTACTGTACCTAGCATTTTTTTAAGTGTGATGTCCCTCAGGTTCCACCTCACTCATAGCTCATAGTAACTCGTAATCTAGCTACCATACCACATATGCTTTACTATACCACTTAACAAGATGTGTGGCTTTTGGTTCGACAACAAATCAATACCCAATACGGAAACTGACCAACGGGATTATTATCCAACGGAGGGGCCTTACCTACTGCATATGAACTCTTTGAAACCATTTTGGGAAAGCGATTTGCTTTGCTGTACCACGCTCGCCAGGCAAAACCCTGTACTATGGTATTGTTTCAAGATAATTTTCTTTTCTATACATGACACAATGATAGTGAGGCTTAAATATACTTCTGCCACCAGCTTTGGGTAACCATTCTCAGGTCAGTTGGATAATGTGTGAACCCATACAATTTCGAATTTCTAATGCTGATGTTAAAGTTATCCCTTTTTCACTATTTTCACCAGGGTTTGCACTTACAAAGCTTAATATATTCTTATTATAATCAACTTAATATAATCTACAAAATAAAATGCTTATTTGTATCCGATACAAGTTTCCAAGTATTATTTTCCTTCTCTAATCCGCCTAAAGATTTGTAGCACACTTGATCCATTCGTGATAAAATACAATCGGCTTTTATATAATTCTAATAAAAAGTCAAAAAATACTTCCTCTTTACCTTTTAATATCCTTAAAAATATTTTGTTCTGGCAATTAGGATATAAAAAATTCAAAAATACTTTAATAATTTTTTTCGTTCTTTTTTTTATCGTTACAAACTGTCTATAGCCGGGAGTACCGGGTGAGCCCTCGGAAGGATAGCCCCAGGGCTCCCGACAGACTTTATCCGCTTCCACGGCCTCGTTCAGGGGGGTCCGAGTGTTATCTAGCTTTTGGGGGGGGGGGGGGTCAGGTTTTATACCACTTCCTTGAGAGTGTGAAGGGCGTGCGTGCAGCTCTCACACCACGCCACCGACCGGGGCCTGTTTCTGTTAGGACGGCGAGCAGCCCACCCGCCGTCCTCAGGCCCCCGGTCATGGAGGACGGTAGTCTTGGGCGAAGACAGCTGAATTCGGGATGGAGAGTTCTCTCCCGTCCCATTTTCTCCCGCTAGAGACCATTGCTTAAAAGTGTTTTCCTTGTTCTTAGGATTAATCTCATATGTTCTCTAGCAGAGCACTGCTGGTTAAATAGTTACAGAAATACGTACTGTGCCAAAGGTCCTAGTCCCCCTTAATCAAGACCCATCATAAAAGCAGTCTTAGTAACCAGGTCATAAAATAAATATAAAAATAATAACCTAACCTTAAGCATCTGCTAACAAAGTAAATTTATTTTATATAGGGGACAAATGTGGTAGTGGGTCCAAACACGAAACACAGCAAATTTTGGATTAGTCATTTGAAGTTCATACTTTTAAAATTTCATTTCTACCGAGTGTCAAATATTATATACACATGTTTTTGAAGTGAAAACTTCTTTAGCGGCGTTGAGCACTTTTTCTGTAATGGGTATAAAATCTTAAACTCGCGTCAGGACACGTGACCTGATCGAAAAAGCGTAAGATTTTTTTATCATCATCATCTTTACGTCGATCCCGGTCAATTTTTGAAGGAAAAACTTCTTTTAGCGCGGTACGCATATTTTTAGATGAGATAAAATCTCTGGACTCGCGACCATAATCATCATCATCATCTAACGTTGATTCCGGTCATCTACAGGTCTTATTAAATAATGCTGTGTAATCAATTAGGACTCTTTCAGTGTAGAATTATTTTTTATCATCATCATCTTTACGTCGATCCCGGTCAATTTTTGAAGGAAAAACTTCTTTTAGCGCGGTACGCATATTTTTAGATGAGGTAAAATCTCTGGACTCGCGACTATAATCATCATCATCATCTAACGTTGATTCCGGTCATCTACAGGTCTTATTAAATAATGCTGTGTAATCAATTAGGACTCTTTCAGTGTAGAATTATTTTTTATCATCATCATCTTTACGTCGATCCCGGTCAATTTTTGAAGGAAAAACTTCTTTTAGCGCGGTACGCATATTTTTAGATGAGATAAAATCTCTGGACTCGCGACCATAATCATCATCATCATCAAACGTTGATTCCGGTCATCTACAGGTCTTATTAAATAATGCTGTGTAATCAATTAGGACTCTTTCAGTGTAGAATTATTTTTTATCATCATCATCTTTACGTCGATCCCGGTCAATTTTTGAAGGAAAAACTTCTTTTAGCGCGGTACGCATATTTTTAGATGAGATAAAATCTCTGGACTCGCTACCATAATCATCATCATCATCTAACGTTGATTCCGGTCATCTACAGGTCTTATTAAATAATGCTGTGTAATCAATTAGGACTCTTTCAGTGTAGAATTATTTTTTATCATCATCATCTTTACGTCGATCCCGGTCAATTTTTGAAGGAAAAACTTCTTTTAGCGCGGTACGCATATTTTTAGATGAGATAAAATCTCTGGACTCGCGACCATAATCATCATCATCATCAAACGTTGATTCCGGTCATCTACAGGTCTTATTAAATAATGCTGTGTAATCAATTAGGACTCTTTCAGTGTAGAATTATTTTTTATCATCATCATCTTTACGTCGATCCCGGTCAATTTTTGAAGGAAAAACTTCTTTTAGCGCGGTACGCATATTTTTAGATGAGATAAAATCTCTGGACTCGCTACCATAATCATCATCATCATCTAACGTTGATTCCGGTCATCTACAGGTCTTATTAAATAATGCTGTGTAATCAATTAGGACTCTTTCAGTGTAGATTTATTTTTCATCATCATCATCTTTACGTCGATCCCGGTCAATTTTTGAAGGAAAAACTTCTTTTAGCGCGGTACGCAATTTTTTAGATGAGATAAATTTGGACTCGCTACTCCCCGTTACGATACGCAGCTATAGTGTGTGCATATATGCATGTACCAACGCGACTAGATAAATAAATTATTAATAAATTGAGTTTTCACTTCTGTCGGCACTCCCGGAGTGGTTAGGTTTTTTTTTAATTAAGAGTAGCTTAGGCTGTTTGTCAACATACGTAAGTCATGTATTATGAACGTTTGTTAGAGTAGTTACTATAACGTAATAGTAACTACTGTAGTTTGTTAACAGGCCAACACAGCTCTATAATTAAACGACACATAAATATTACCCTTCAACAACCAAATAACATACATTTCTACTTCTAAGTTTCAGAAATTATTCAAACACATCACCCTTAAAATAGTGACACAAGTCGTTAGTGGCAACCCCAATTATTGTAACACTAAGGGAGGTTTGCGGCTCCGCTTGTGTAAAATTTGTTTATCTATAGGTTTATTATCGGTTTAAGACTTCTAAACCCAAAAGTTAAAAAAATCTTATAAACAGCTCAGCCTGTCCGTTGATCTGTCCGCATCTATTTCTCAGAAATTAGAGATGGAGACAAACGCATTGCGGACACCATGAATACGAAAATAGGCGATTTTGAAATTTCTACCGATTCTGGTTTTGAAACTGGTTGCGGTTAAGAAGTCGTCTGATTCCTTCGCTACAATAGTTAGGGGGTATTATTTGTTTATAGGGTGAAGAGTTGACTAACTTCGCTGACTATTCGTTATAGTACTATAGTAGTAGTAGTAAAAAATCTAAAATTATGTGGTGTCGTGGGACACCAGGTAGGAACGAAGTTAACAAGTTCACGATTCAATTAATCATACAAAAAGTCACCGTTTGTACTAGGCTTCGAAGTCGGGCCTCTTGCTTCTAAGCCGAGCAGCATACTACCCAAACCACACAGCTACGTTACTGCAATTTCCAAATTAGTGTTCACTTCACTGAGGTAATTAGACAGTTTTAAAATCGACACAATTTGCAAAACAAACGACTGACGCGCCTGCGCACGTCTCATTTAACGCTTTTATTCCACGGAATTTTTCTTACCGTTTTTTCTTACGGTTTTACTATCACATATTTTTCAGTTCGGTCGCGCCGAAAAATCCCTATCTCCTCCAAGCCTGCCGTAAGGAACTTCATTACAAAAATTCCGTGGAATAAAAGCGTTAAATGAGACGTGCGCAGGCGCGACAGTCGTTTGTTTTGCAAATTGTTTCGTTTATCAAACTGTCTATTTACCTCATTAAAGTGAACACTAATTTGGACATTGTCGCAACGTAGCTGTGTGGTTTAGGTGGTATGCTGCTCGGCTGAGACGCAAGAGGCCCCAATTCGAATCCTAGTACAAACGGTGACTTTTTTTTTTTACGTTTTTTTCTTACAGTTTTACTATCACATATTTTTCAGTACGGTCGCGCAGCAAAATCCCTATCTCCTCCAAGCCTGTGCCATAAGGAACTTCGTTCCAAAAAAAAAGTACATATAATATTAATAGTACATTTACATATATGTAGGTATACTACAGTTACCCACATTGATCGCCACAACACCAGACAAATCAATCAACCGCAAACTCCCAGTTTTATTAGTGTGATTGGCTTTAATGTACCACACTGACATGAAGGATTGTTTAAGGGTTTCATTTTGAGTTTTCCGTCTCTTTGTCATGCCCTCGTTCGTTTTTCAGAAGTTGCACCACTTGCAAATGAGGCTGACTTAGGCCCCAAAAATTTCTGTATGCGATGGGATATCGCATCCGATAAGAAGTTTTGCTGCGATAAAAAGTAAACTTTATCACTTTTCAGTTATAAAACAATCTCCAATAAAATAAGATCTTGTTCGTCCATTGTTATTCTTTGCATATTTGTTTGTTTGTTATGTTAATTGGGACTAATCCCAGTTTCAGCATTCCCGTTACCGTAACTTCTGCAAACTGGATCTACAGCAATGACCAAGACCTGCTATGCAATTCACAAATCTCGGATCCAAATCCGCTACTGCGCAAATGTCATTGATATTCCAGTTCTATGAATATCGATGACATTTGCGCCATAGCGGACTTGGATCCGAGATTTGTGAATTGCATAGCAGAAGAGTTACACAAAATACGATCTCGACGAAGTCCCAAGAGAAGTTATAATGTCTTTGAATTCGCATCGAAATTAATCAGAAGATAATTTGAGTGTTGGAAAAGAACGAAACGAAACTTAGATGCTTTGTTTACAAATTTTGTTTCTTTTGTATGTTTCTAATTCAAAATAGCATAACTTAATGTCGCAAGCCGTGTTTACATCTGACAGGGTATAAAGGAAAATTTAATTCATTTAGATTATAGCTTGTATTAAAAATTGTGCCCAGTTTGTGAACCATATAAAAAGGTTACCACCGTTATTTAAATAATTGTATTGACACGAGCTTTACGTAAAAAGCAAAATCATATATTAAAGCCAGCCCCATATTGTAAAGCTGCTGTCGCCAACAAAAACCCCAGTTTCCTTTGTAGTGCAAAGAAGGGTAAGAAAAAACGTACTGCGAATTGTAAAAAAAAATGTAGTGATGTTATTAAACTCTAACAACATCACTACATTTTTTTGCATGAATTAATAAAGTCAAAATAACCAGAGATTTTTTTTATACCACTGTGGTGGCAGACAAGTATACGGCCCACCTGTATGGAAAGTGGCCACCGTAACCTAACATACATGATTGTGTTAAAATAAACACGATTAAAGGACGGACAATCAGTATTCCAACTAAAATACCGATGAGTCACAAGGTATATTTTTAATTAAATGTAATGTTTGTATACGCAAATAAAAATACACTCATTTGTGTCGAAGTTATCAAAACCTAACTTTTGGATTTTGATTTCTATATAATCACAAGCTCCATTTCTAACAATATGAAGATAACAATTTCAAGATTAATATTTAACAGGTATTAATATTAAGAAGCGCTCGTGGCCCCGCGGTCTCAGTGTTCTGTAAACGATCACTGAGTTACGCAACTTTCACTATGGCTGGTCCTCGGATGGGTGACCACTTTGTGGCATTTACATTTGCGAGCGTTTCCGTGCTTCGGAAGGCACGTTAAGCCGTTGGTCCCGGTTGCCAGTAAAATGGCAGTCGTTAAGCCTGGTTGAAGGTCTTATGGGCGGCTTGAAAATTTCAACAGCAGGTAGCCATAACCTGCGTCTGTCTATTTCAACACGGCAATGGGCTCACCACCTATTACGTGGGACAGGAATCCACACGGTGAAAAGTGGGCATATAATATGCCTCTGCCACCCCTTCGGGGATAAGGCGTGATGGATATTTATTTATTTATTTATTTTTATTAATATTAAAATAAAATTATTAGTTTATCCAATTGGACATTAATTGGGTGGCGAATATACCGAAAGCAATTTTAGTAACCCTTTTTTCGTTCCATAATAGCCCTTTGAGGATCAAATGCTATTTTAGACGTGAAACTTCTTTAGAATCATTGTGATTTGAAATAACGATGAAATGAAATGGCGCCATTAAAATAGACAAATATATTCATAAATAAGATTTTGAGAATGTGATAGAACGTTTACGATTTTGACTATTTTTTGACGACGCCTTCTTCTAGTAGTTAGAGTACATGATTATGAAACCACAGGTCGTGAGTTGAGTGAAGATTTTTGTGTGATTTCTTTGGGTACAATTTATTTAATAAAACAGTTATTTCAAAATCTTCATTCATTTATAACATTTAAGTCATTAAAACCTACTAATATAAATGAGCTGAGAAGTTCATATTCTGACATGGTATTATAGCACGCGCTACTTACGAGTATATCGCAATCTGCATGCAATAAACATTCAGCTAGGTGGCACGTGCCACCTACGACTGGCCTTTCTATTACTTCTGCCACAGATATAGTGAGATTTAGATCTCACTATGAGATATTACGATAAAGGCTCATTAGAGATACATTTAGCAGAGAAAATATTCCTTTTTTCTGTGCAGAATGTCTATCTGAGATAACTTAAAAATATCATGAGGTCACTATAAAAATTATAGGCATAACTGTCCTACGCTGATTGATGCAGTAATTTATAATATGGAATTAAGATAGATTTATTTTATACTCAGAACTAATTTGGGCGACATTGTAAAACATCCGTGTTCGCTAATGTACAGTTTTTACATTTGAATTGTTTGGTAAGTCTGTGGTTAATGTGAGTGTTCAGAAAAAAACAGAACTACTTTTATACGAGTATACGCGCTTTAATTATTTAAAAAAGGAATGTCACAGGACATTTGGCGGGAAGAGTGACAAGTGCGGACGCTTGCATTATATTATTTTTTAAAACTAGTGCATTTATCTTGTTTTATGTGCGGGAGTGGTGGTTTCTTGGACATAAAAGTTGTGTTAACGTGCTATAGTGAAAGACAATGATATATATGCAGTGAAATGCTATTTTCTCTCTTGCCGCGAAACGTCCACTGACAACCTTAGTATAAGAATCACCATTATACTGAGGGCAAGGACCAGGACGTAGCCTGAGGACACGACATCGACTGGACAGGACTAATTAGAAGATAAGATTGAAGAAATATGATATAAAAAATAAGATTTTGCTAAAAGGTCTTAGAAACCAGGCCATTAAATAATTATTAAAAAAAAAGGGTGTCACAAAATAAATGTTTTCTTTCTTTAACATTGTTGTTCCGCGTTACAGTAATTGCACTAATGAATTAAATCGTTTTGATATTCATGTAATTCTTATTCGTATTCTCGGGGCAAGTTGCTGCGTCAGCCAAACATTTTTAAACAGTACCTAACTGTAACACTGTACAGTTATTTTTTTTATAAAGAGTTCTTCTTGTAAAGTTATTTATCAATTTTCAGTTCTATTCGAATTACTGTAACCTAAGTGCAAGTTGGCACCACATCTAGTAGAACAAGGTTCTTTAAAGTAATATGTATTGGAGAGGCTTCCATTCTATGTGCAGGCCTTAGCGGTAACACGAGCGAGACGTGACGTATTATGTTGAACCCACATAGCACTCAACACAGTATGCAACAAATGTGCAATGTATTCCTCACACGAGAACACTGCCAGACCTGCCAGCCCAACGAGCTTGCGGTTCCCAAGCTGCTATGTACAAACTACCTAACTAGTATAATTGATTTTGTTTTATACTTTAAGGGTTAACTGCAAATCCTGTGTTGGCAGTGGAGCATAATAACATCCGAACTATGTATGAGCAGGATTTAAGATGTCATTTCAATTGAAGCACTAGTTGTCGGTCATAAATCATTAATTTGCTCACAAGGTTTATGGTTTAAAAACATTTGATGGTAATCAGTATTCACCTGAAGGCCAATTCTCCTAATTAATAAGCATCACAGAGTAAACTGTTATTGAATCTAAACTGAATTATTATGTGAGTGAAAATCGGTATTCTCCTAACCAAAATTACAATAGCATGTTGGTTAGGTTTTAGTTAAATGATAGGTATGATAAACCTCTGGACTCGCGACCATAATTATCATCATCATCTAACGTTGCTCCCGGCCATCTACAGGTCTAATTAAATAATATTGTGTAATCAATTAAGACTCTTTCAGAGTAGATTTTTTTATTCATCATCATCATCATTATTAACGTCGATCCCGGTCAATTTTTAAAGTGAAAACTTCTTTTAGCGCGGTACCTATGCATCTTTTTAGATGAGATAAAACCTCTGGACTCGCGACTATAATCATCATCATCATCTAACATTGATCCCGGTCATCTACAGGTCTTATTAAATAATATTGTGTAATCAATTAGGACTCTTTCAGTGTACAATTTTTTTTCATCATCATCATCATTGACGTCGATCCCGGTCACTATTTAAAGTGAAAGCCTCGATTAGCGCGGTACGCAATTTTTTAAATGAGATAAAATCTCTGGACTCGCTACACCTTTACGATACGCAGCTACAGTTTGTGCAATATGCATGTACATATAGCACACCGCAAATTCATTCACTCAAATTCCATGACGTATACTTCATCTAAGCATCACCCAGAGAAAATTAATAAAGAATTTCATTACCACCATCGTAAATATCCGCTCATATTTAACACGAATCGCGTTTTAACCGAACAAAAACAGGTTTTCCGCAGTATTCCGTCGATCTACTGTCGATATACGTTCAAACTCATATAAATGTCAAATTTGACACATAAATTATGACGAGAATACCAAATATATTTAATTCAGAATTGTGTCTCAAATAATAAGACTAGCAGAATACTGATTTTGTCATTTTCAAGTTTCAGTCTCAATTCGATTTAATCAACTTACAGGTAATGTTTGATGCACAAAACTTGGTTACGGGAATGCGTTTTTTAAGATTTGGGAGTCTGAGCTTAGATCGGAACTTAACTTTGACCGTGCTTTTATTACGAGAATTGGCCTTCTGGTATGTGAGACTATAGAATACATGCCAAATAATTTCCTCAGACTCATTAATGTTATTTCGCAAATCTTACATAAATAAATTATTCTCTTATAAAATACATATTATTTAACAACAAATTAACAATTAATCAATATCAACAAATTAATGGATAGTCGGCTCCGTAAACAGGTGATGGACACAAGGGTTTATCGAGGCGCTGGGCTGGGATCTGACCACTACCTAGTCATAACTAGGATTAGGGGTCTGTTCGCGGGTTGGCGTCATCGTACCGAGTGTCCTGAACCTGAGCCGACTTATAGCATCAAAAGCTGGAAGCTGCAGTATGCATCCATTAGGGATAAATATAATGAAAGGGTAGCCGAAAAGCTTGGCGACGTCAATGTAAGCAGTGAGAATGTGGAAAGAGTATGGCAGAACCTTAGGGATAGTATGATAAATGCCGCTGTGGAAGTGTGTGGAGAAACGAAAAGAGGCAGTAGTAATAAGCGTGATGCATGGTGGAATGAGGAAGTGAAAGAAGCAGTTCGAATGAAGAAGAAAGCATGGCTAGACTACTTAGCCTCGCGGAATGATTTTAATATGAAAGAGAGATACAAGCTGCAGAAACTTAACACGAAGGCACTGATAGAAGAAGCTCGTGAAAGGTGCAGAATGAAAGCGGATGAAAGTTGTCGTCCAATTTCCGGGATAATGCCAAGCTCTTCTGGAAAGAGGTAGGCAAGACCCGGAGTTGTTCGGCAATCTGCAGTATGAATAAAGTGCTTAGTGTTAACAATGACGTCCTAACAGACCAAAGTGACGTCCTGCAGAGATGGAGTGAATATTATGGAAAGATGTATGCAAGAAAAGACAGAGATGCCACATCGGGAAGTGGAGCTCACTTCGATGCTCCGGATCCCGATGTCATTGAAGTCATTAGTATGAAAGAAATAGAACAAGCGATAAGAAGTATGAAATGTGGTAAGGCTGCGGGAAAAGACAGAGTTACTGCTGAGAGGATCAAGTACGGTGGGTCACGTGTCTGGGACACACTATGTCTGTTATGCAACTTGTGCTGGCGGACGGGTGAGGTCCCAGATGACTGGCGAGTAGCAGTTGTAGTACCTATTTACAAAGGGAAATGCGCCTAAACTGCTCCAGCTACAGGGCGATCAGCTTGGTCAGCTTAGCTAGTAAGGTGTATGCAAAGGTTATAACGGCACGAATGCAAGAAAAGTCTGAAAGGTATTTATGGGAAGCTCAATGCGGATTCCGACGTGGAAGAGGTTGCATGGTTCAAGTGTTTTCTCTCAGCATGATCGCGGAAAAGTTTCTGGCTGTTAGCCAGAAGGTTTTCTGCGCTTTTGTGGATCTAGAGAAAGCATTTGAAAACGTTGTGAGAGAAACGCTGTGGGACTTGCTGCCAGGATATGGTGTGGACGGCTCGCTACTGCGGGCAATACAGTCGCTTTATAGGGACTGTAAGGCTTGCGTGCGAGTAGGGGGGGATGTGTCACCTCTTTTTGATGTTTGTACAGGCGTCAAACAGGGATGTGTCATGTCCGCCTGGCTGTTCATAGTGTATCTGGACAGTTGCCTGCAGAAGTTGCAAGATTTTAATATGGGTGTGAATTTGGGTGACTTTACAGTACACTGTCTGCTGTACGCTGATGATGCGGTGCTCATGGCCTCATCAGAAGCCGACCTTCAGGCATTAGTCACTAATATGAAAGAGGGGTGTGAAAGTAAGGGTCTCCGCTTGAATGCAAGTAAAACTAAGGTTCTAGTATTTGAAAGAGGTGACGTAAGAACTAAATGCGAGATTAGGGTAAACCAGGAACGTCTAGAGCAAGTGAATGAAATTGTGTATTTAGGAAGTATGTTTAGCGCGGATGGAAGATGTGATTCGGATGTAGAACGGCGAGTAGCTGCCGGAAACAGAGTTAACGGTGCTTTGTCCCAGTTAGTAAAGCGACAAAGCATCGTAAAAGAAGCACGAATGGCGATTCATAACGCAGTGCTAGTGCCAACTTTGCTTTACGGTAGTGAAAGCTGGGTATGTCAGCAGATGCATGAAAGTAAATTGAATGCTGTGGAGATGCGATCACTTCGAAAATTGTGCGGCGTTACCCTGGCCGACTGAATACGTAACGAAGTGATACGCAATATGGCAGGTTTGAATGAAAGTGTCAGCGTTAAGCTGGAAAAGGGCGTGCTCCGTTGGTTTGGACACGTCCAACGAATGAGTCAGGAACGATTGACGAAGAATATATATTGTTCAAAAGTAGAGGGTAGAAGGAGTCAGGGTAGGCCGAGACTTACATATGAAGACCACGTGAGCAGATTGCTCAAAAACGGAAAGGTCAAAAGTACTCGGATACCCAGACGTGCGTGTATGAAGCGATTGATGAATCTCGAAGAAGCGAAAGAAGTATGCATGGATCGCGAAGCATGGCGATCTGTCCTCTTTGACTACCCCGTCAGGGATACAGCGTGAAGATAGTTAGTTAGTTTTAGTTAGTTAACAAATTAACGTCGTCGTCGCAAATACCTATTCTACAATAATACAATCTACAATAATACCGGTCTCAGTATTCTGTCAACAATCAATAAGTAAAGCAACTTGCGCTATGACTGGTGCTGGGTTGGGTCACTGCTCTATTGATTTTCAAACGAACTAAGTCACTGAATTCTGTTAATATAAGTAAATTAGAGATTAGAGTCAAAAAATGATATATGCATTACAAACCTATCTTTGTAGCTTTGCAATACAAAATCCTGTCTCAACAATGAATTAGAAGGGATAATTTAATCTTACAGGTAGGTCTTCACATATATATATATATATATATAACATCTTGGCATATCAAAGGCACGTGTCTAAATACAAAGTGGGTTATTCAAAGGGTGTATAAAGGTCTAACTCATTACCATACTTGATCTGTTATGGAGCACAATATGTGTTGCGACGTATGTGGTGTTGCAGTTATTATTATAAATAATGTTATTTCACAGGACATTTAAAAGATCTAGACACAAGCAATATTTTTGCAAAAGTCGATATTCATGGAAAAAATGAAAAATATTTTCTTTATAGTCCAATAAAAAAATTAGAAAACCCATAACTGCACGCCTCACACGCTTTTGTTATATTATAAAAAAAATAGAATTACAAGCTTACAAGTTTTGCTTTGAATTATCGCGTAGGGGTTATGAAATAAATAAAATAAAGATAATAACAATTAAACCACATCGAATCAGACCGTGAAAATTGAAAGGGTTCTATTCCTAATTATACTGAAGCGTAAGAGAAAAAAAAGACTCGATTAGTAAAGTATTTCGGTCGATATCGTGTTAACAAGAAAATATCCGTAACATACAGACACACGGACGTCCAAGACGGAACTTTTTTAAACAGTTTTTTAACTAGTTTAAATAACAAAAATGGCATCAAAAATATCATAAATGTTAAAAATAGTGTTTTTTCTTGATATGTGTTTGTATATATTATTTTACAAGTTACTTGTAAAATAATATATACAAACACATATCAAGATAAACATTTATCATAATAAATAGAGACATTTTAAGTTTGAAAAATCAGATGTTATGCGCGAAGTGGCAGTAGTACCCACCTCAACGCTTCGCTTATGAGGCGTGCAAAAGAACAGCAACATTATTAAGGTACGTTTAGCCGTTAGTCCCAGCTACTAGTTACATGGCAAGGCTTCATAGGCGCCTATTAAATTTATCTGGTCGATTTCAGTACTATTACGTGGGCACTTCCTATTACGTGAGAAAAATACTACTGATGGAATGTGTAGGTATGGCATATGACTATCTCTTCGGGTAATAGAGGTTTTACTTTACAATTTATTATCAAGAAAAACAGTTTCACGTGAATTCTCGTTGATTAAAAAAGCGTGTAGATATTATCCAAATGTGTTATGTACTATATAACTATTGTACTACATAACTATGCACCCCTAGCTTTTTTAAAACTTTTCTTTTTGTTATTTACACTATTATTAATTTATATTTATCAATTTTTTTTAACACTATTCCTAATATAAATACATATATTAAAAAAAATATTATTAAGTTCGGTTTCATATAAAAAGCGTGTTATTTAACTAAAATTTCTTGTCTACTTTTAGTTTTTTTTTTTATACCACTGAGGTGGCAGACAAGCATACAGTTCATCTGATGGAAAGTGGTCACCGAAGTCTATGGACATTTGCAACACTAGAGGTGCAGAACTCGCGCTGCCGACCCTATAAAAATCTTGTAAGACCCATTTTAAAGAACCCCATACTGTAGACGTTCGCGAAAACCCAGGCAGGTAGATCATTCCACAGTCTAAGCTTAAAGGGGGTATAAAGCCTCTATCAGACCTAACCGTATGCGAGCGCTCCGGACGCAAAGTGAGAGGGTGAACACCCTGTCTATATCAAGCGATGCGATACTAGAAGGTAGCCGTGGTATCATTCAACTATTCAGAGCACAGACCGTTGTACAGGAGATAGAACACGCAAAGTCTCTCCTGTCGCAAAGTGATTCGACACCGCCCGCTAGTAAAGGATCGTTGACAATCCTCATAGCACGCCCTTCTACCGAGTCAAAAGTCGTAACTGGTATTCAGGTGCACCAGCCCAAAGATGACAGCGGTACTCCATATGTGACTTGCGATTTATAGAGGAGCATTGTTTGCTCTACAGTAAAGTACTAACTGTTAAGCACACCCAGAAGTTTTAGAACCGTATTCCATAACGTTTATCAACACTCATGTGTGCCAGTCACTGGCGTTTAGAAAAGAGTGGCCATGAGTTTTATTGCCAGGTTCTTCCTCAGGCTCTACCTATTGCTTTGCGAATCTGGCAGTAAATGTAAATGTAGAAGCAATATTCTTGACGTTCATAAGTGTTACTTTGTGACCTAAATGAATAAAGATTTATTATTATTATTATCAAGAAATACTTGAGAGTAGATTTTATAAGGCAAAATCTTGTCTCAAGCGTTGATCGAGTATTGAGAAACGTTCTGGAATACGAACCTTAGACGCCAGCTTCGAATTGTCCTCTATATGACTATAGAGGACAATTCGAAACGCCAGGCAACTAAAGGTATGGTTGCGTTTAGTCCTGGTAATAACTAATATACATAATTATATGTAATTTGACTTTGTTATTGTGTGAGCACTATGTAGACTTATTTATAATTTTGAAATTGACATGATAGTTGCTGTGTAGTTTTTGGGTATGTCATGCTCGCCTAAGTGTCCTGGCAGTGGTGGCGTATGTATCGGGTCGCCTTGTTCCCTACAATAGGGTTGAATAGGGCGATGGCTGATATATGCGTCATACCCGTGAACGGGTGCAGTCTGTTGGAACTGGTCAGCTCATAGCTGTTATAGCAATTGTTACAAATAATATTATTTAAATATAAGGCAAACTAAGTTTAGTCGACTGTTCTCACATAAATTCAAAGGAACTACGTAAGTGTAATTTTAATTTCTTTACTGTATAATTGGTCAAATATCATGTTAATCAAACTGTGTCAAATGGCGGTTAGAAAAGAGTGGCCATGAGATTTATTGCCAGGTTCTTCCTCTGGCTCTATCTATTGCTTTGCGAATCTGGCAGTAAATGTAAATGTAGAAGCAGTAATCGTGGCGTTCATAAGTGTTACTTTGTGACCTACATAAATAAAGATTTTTGATTTTGATAGTATTGGATGTCACTAGAGATCTCAACACCAAGGATCCCAATACTATTAGAGATGGAAATAGGAGTGCCCTGGAATTGCGGCGCTACAGTAATCAACAAGTGTAATCTCAATTTAAGACACAAGATGTTCACGACTTTCTTCCACTGCACCAGGGAATATTGAAACGACCCTTGTAATAAGTGTCACCCGTACTGTATCTGCATAGCAATGAATGCATGAATGGACAGCATGTCATTGATATGCAGCAAAAACAGGGTATGTGACAACACTGAGCCCTTTGGGCACTTATGGCGATGTAGTTCGAACAGCAGCCGTCAGCGACGGCTCTGATAGTTATACCGGCCAAAAAACTGGATACCCTTTCGCAAAGTCCTCTGAACACTCCATAGAAGGGCAATTTTGATAGAAGACCACGGTGCCAGATCCGGTCAAAAGCCTTAGAGATATCGAGTCTCGCTACCAGAGCCTCTCCCTTACCCTCGATAACCGTCGCCCAGCGGTGTGTGAGGTACACAAGAAAATCGCCAGTCGCTCGACTACGACCATGACGGAAACCATACTACCGATTAATGAGCAGATTTATTTATAAAATCGTGTCGTTTTGGGTAACTATTATACATTCTGTTGAATGAAAAATTCTGTTAGGTATTTAAAAATTTCTTATTATTAGATAGAATATAAAATACCAAAAGATTTATTGGTAGTTGGAAAATAAATTAACATCAATTCCTGCCTTATCGACTATAGATGAAAATTACATCAATTAAATAAAAACTTTTTTTGCATAGTGAAAATAGGAATAATTTTATCTAATTAGTGTATTGTCATCGATCCTTGATAAATCTACAAAGTTTGAACGAAATCTGGCAGTTTAAAGTGGGTCAAAAATGCGCCCAAAGGAGTCAGTTACTAACATACATACAAAAAGTGTGTAAAAAAGAGCTGCAATATGTGTTTGGATATAATGTTATATTGTTTTTAATACAATTTTTTCACAATTAATTTTATACAATTGCAATGTATATTCACTTTTGATAATACCCTCGGATAAAACTCCACGATATTTTAGACAGAAGTACCTACATAGAAATCTTATCGATATTTCTCGAGATATAAATCTGATGCACATGTTACCGAGAAAATGCAGAGTATTAGAAGGTTTTATAAGTATTATTTGAAAACCTTTCCTATAACTGTCGGAGACGTTCCACGAATTGCTACTGATGCGATATGCTCATACTGTTAGTCAACATATTCCTTGAAGATTTTTCTTTGATATTCTATACTTGAAAACTGCTAGGTATTCCTAACAGTTTCTTTCAAAAGTACTAAAGTAGTACCTATTGCCATTATATAGACTTTATGATCAACCGTTAAACCAAATAGTATGTATTTTTTTAGGGTACGTCCTTCGTCCGTATATCACCAGGCTGCATCTCATAAATCGTGATAGCTAGACAGTAATTTTTTTTAAAGATGTTTCCTATTATTGGATATGATTCCTATTAATGCATCGATCCCTGCGTAGACTAAAAATTTTGTACCTAATATAGCTAAAATAAAATCGCATGTTCAATCATTTCTTTTACCTATACTTGTTTATGCTGATGACTATCTAGATCTCACTAGAGACCAACTAAATAAACATGAGAGATTTCAAAATTATTGTATTAGATTCATATTAGGTTTACGCAAATACAATCGCATTTCTGAGTATCGTAAAAGACTCAAGTGGTTACCTGTCCGCCTTCGCCGGAATACTAATGTCCTCTCCATATTTTTATTTTTTTTGTTTTCGCGGGGAATGCCTTTTCGCACCGTCATCCCTGCTGCGGAGGCAACAGGGACGGTGTGTGAGGCTCCCGGCCCGTGAGTGATTGGCCGTCCTACCCACTAAACCCCGCGGTGTTCCGTCGCACCTTAAACCGACTCGCAGGGTAGGCCTGAGGTTAAATCACTGCGAGCCGGCAAGGGGCACCCCAGAGTGGACGGGTCCGTCTCGGGGCGGCCGGAAAAGCGACCACTCCGAAGCTCCCTAAGGAGCTGAAGAATCTAGCCCGCACCTCCACCGCTCTCGAGCGCCCCTCTGAAAGCAGAGGAGGTAGAAAGCGGCCGGTACGGGCGTGCCCTAAGGGGGCACCCCCTGGAACACAAAAAGGCTGCCCGTCGCCTTGTGGCCAGTTGGGCGGGGTCCCCCGACCATCCGCCCACGGCCAGACCTTCCTCTCCATATTATATAATATCCTTTTTAACCCTTTCACTCCGTCTTACTTAAAAAAAAATTCTGTGTATAATTTAGTCAATCATGATTATGAACAATTTTATCAAGTATACACTGTTCCTCAACTATTTGCATACATAAAAACAAAGATCCAAATCTTTTTTGTAACTTACGATTGTTTTATTAAATTTTTTGAGGCTTACTATACTACTTGTTGCCCTTGTTTCTAGGACACAGCCGTGATTCAAGCAAGAAATCTTACGTTTTCTGTATCACGTGAAAATAACATGAAACTTCGTATAATATTATTTATTCACCTAGATCAGAAATCTCGGTTCAATAAACATTTCCGGTATCGTTATATCACTTACCAAATGTTTGCAATGTTGAGAAATACGAATTTTACCGAATTTCACCGATAAATCGCCGGATTCGGAGTTAATGTCACTATCACCGAATGTTACTCGGGCGAAATTAACACATTCTCAAAGCCATCAATTTCAGGATACATATAATTAGGAATTTGATGTTAATGGATTTGAAACTTTTTGTTACTTCTCGAGCAGCTTGTGAAAACAAGGAGTTTTATCTTTTACGCATCACATGTACTACCTTTAGTAGGTTTCACTTAACACTTCTTGCCAATGCAAAACATCCTGGTCAGGCAACGATTTTCGTAGATGGATTTCAGGTCAAATACCCACTGGTCTAACTATCTACGAGTATTTTAACCTCCAAACACCCTGTCTATAGTGACGTTCAGTCATAAACTATGCCAAGTATTGACCACTCCGCTCTGGATCGTTTGTCCTTCCTCTAACGGGAGTTGTGAAATTCTGAGACATGGCTCAGCAATGTGCCAATGCCCACTACCCAGAGCGGCGAAGCTTGATAGGTGCTTCACATTACGCCTAACAGCTAGTGCAACCAACATACTGAACTCTGTACACAAGGCATTTGCAAGCGTACAGTTCATTACCTTTCCCGCCATTTTTCAAAAAAATAACAATTACGAGTACTTCCACTTTGGCCCACTCGTTGTGGGTGTAACTTGCTGTAGGGCAAGCTTCAAGCCCCTTACGGTTACAGTTAGGTGACGCTGCCAACCCATTTTTATAGATTATACGAGCTGCACTCAGGTGCACACAAGGCGTAATTCATCATTTTACACTTTGTGCGTCTACAAAGCTACACCACCAATCCACATAAAAAATATAGTTTTACTAGTCCTTAGTATAATTTTACTACCTATATCATTTTCCAAGCAGTATAAAAAATGCTTATGCTCAGCTATTCATGACAATTTATTTAAGCTAACTTACTTTAACCTTTATGGAGAAAATCTCGCGTGTTTTTTCACTGGTTTGGCTCTGTTGTTAAGCCTCCAAGTCGCTACAAAGCTCTTCTAATTGTAAAGTATTCTGATCACGTATGAAAAGCTAGATATAATTAGAGAAGTATCTCTTGCTTTATTCACAATCACAACGAGAATTACCATGACAATATAAATATACAAGTGTAAAACGTCTAAACGGTTTATAAATAATCTGTTAAAAAAATTAGAAAAAAAATCTTTTAGACAGTAATGAACTATAATGAACAAATATTTATTATTCATATAAACCATATTTTCGGTACAGTGAGGTTTATGAGCAATAAATATTCGACTCTGCGAGCGAAACATCTCTATTTTAGGATTGGCTGAATTTATATTCATTTGTCAGCCTGCCAGTCTGTTTGTATTCGCGTGCAGGTTGTATTTAACAAAACTCATGACCTTTTTTAATTTTGTGCTGTCACTAATATGTCATTGCTGGGGCATTACCGGAAAACGAGGAATTTTAACTGCAGTGCAACTATTCAAGTCAGCAGGGACCTTCTGTACCACTTTAAAAATCATTCAAAATGATATCTAAAAAGAGGTAAAATTTAGTAAGCTTAATTGTGTGAAGATAAAAAATTCAATTTTTTTTTTTAAATATGGAAATAATGGAAAATCTGAAATAATTTATTTTGTTAGTTACCCCTATTTTATCAAACGATAGAAATGAACTTGAAATTATCTTTAATAGTGTACTAGCACAAAGTAATATATAAACGTCAAGCTTGTTATTTCTACATTTACATTTACTGTCAGATTCGTAAGGCAATAGATACGAGTAGAGCCTGCCCGCTCTTATCAAATCGTCAGCGTTTACATTAATTTTATTACATAATGGATGAAATAGTA
This sequence comes from Thumatha senex, assembly GCA_948477245.1. NCBI lineage: Eukaryota > Metazoa > Arthropoda > Insecta > Lepidoptera > Erebidae > Thumatha > Thumatha senex. Next base: position 28,316,060 of record OX419724.1, read on the forward strand.
TTCCTACCAACTCAAGTTTCGCCTTTATTGTGGCATGACTTTTACACAACCTACCTAACACATCATTCAACCTAGTAACAGTATATCACAGAGTAAAATATTTCAGAAATTAAACTTGAGAATAAATCCTCTACCGCGCTTTAGTAGTTTCAACTACGTTCAGTGTAAATATTCGCGGTTGCAAACGTCCGTTTGCAGAAAGGGAATACATTTATGTAAATAAGTACAGACCGCATCTAAGGTGAGTACCGGTGCTAGAAGCCCTGCTTAATCTTGCAAATTTATGCAAGTCGACGACAACGCGTCAAACTGTCTTCGCTCGAGGACGTGATCCAAATCCGATTCGGTGCGTCATTTCGGTCGTAAAACGTTTTAGCAGTTGGCACATTTGTCGCATAATTCGGATCTCCTCGGAGGCCAATAGGTTCTTGTGTCAAGATCGATTATTATTCAAAGCTGCTGTAACGGTGAGCATATGTTTTACTTTTAGGTGTTGTTGTGTTGTTGTTGTGTTGTTTTACTAATAGGTTTGGGGTGTCTTAAGTGGATTACTTTGGATTATTGGTTAGTTGAAATTGTTATAAATATTTAGGTATTTTGATTGAAAAGATTTAGTTATGTAATAGTATTGAAAACATCAATTATTTTACATATACTTAGATGTCTTAGACTTTCTTAATATAAAGTTTTGGTACTAAAACGCAAAAAAATATTGAGTTTCAAATAATTTAAAGTAGAATTCATGATAAGGGGGGAAATCATTATGCCGTTTTTACAACATTGTCACTTATTGTTCATCAAACAGTCCAATAATTTAGAATATTCACAAACGTTCCTACATCCGATTCCTATAAAAACTCAATCAATTAGATTTTTATTTGCGGGAAATGGAGTTTAGAGCTTAGAATAAAAAATTCTTACAAGTTCATGTACTACGGTAATATATTTTGTGAATACCGAATAGTTTCAAATTAAATCTTTTGATTGTTTTATGTTGTTAGATTGGTACAACTGTTTTCCATTTTGGTGCGGAGTTTGATTTGCATTTACAATTTAGTTAAAATACAGTTTTGTGTGTAGTTTGATCATAGTGTGAATTCCCAATTTCATAACTGACAAAACTACTAGTATAAAGAGTTTGTTCTCAATTTTGCCTGTATAATCTATACTAATATTATAAAGCTGAAGAGTTTGTTTCTTTGTTTGTTTGTATGTATGTTTGTTTGTTTTGTTAAATGCGCTAATCTCAGAAACTACTGGTCGAATTTGAAAAAATATTTTTGTGTTAGATAGCCCATTTATTGAGGAAGGCTATAGGCTATATATCATTACGCTACTTTCTTAGAGAGCGGAGCAGTAGTCATAAATGTCGTGAAATCGGGCAAATTTTAATGCATTATTGTAGAATTTATAAGCGACGGGATTAAATAGGTGCGACGGAAGTTATGTCACGGGCAAAGCCAGGGGGTCACCCAGTATTACATAAATTGAAACCACATGTTTATGAGTGGTACAAAGTGTTCAAACGTAGTCGAGGTATGATAAAGACTCTGGTAAAGTGAATTATTATCAAAAGGTCATATGCGGCGTTTGAGACAACAATTTCCATGAAAATACTATATTATTGGACATACAATTCTAGGATTTTGCACCACTATAATGCGTTTTTGCACAAGGACTCATTGTAAACGAATTTTACCGAAAACTCAACAAATACTAAGTTTTAGAAAAACAAATAAAGATTTTATTTATCAGATATGGCTCCAGACGACTACTATTTTTCTCGATATAAGGTTAAATTGCCACTTTATGGCACTCGTTTTTATTAGGTAGAGGTACAAGATAAAACAAAGAATTTATGGCGAGAAATGAAATCAATTACGGGGAAAGCGTTTAAATTTTTTTTATTTTATACCTAATATTTTTATTTTCTAAAACTAGGCAGGTAATGGTTTGTTACTTACATTGGCGTAAGTATTATATTATGTGGGTTATTATATAATAACAATACATTAATGTTGGTCGTATAGGTTTCCCGTTTCTATCTCCACACTTCTACTACTAAACATATTTATGAAAAGTAGATTGTGTGAAATAAAGAATTTGTACAAACCACCGACTATTAAACCAAACCGCATTTTTCTGGAAAATTATTTGTCCAACCTCTTAGTGCCAAGCTGGATGACATTTTTAAGATAAGTATATTCTTGAACAACTTCAAGGATCGATCCTTGGCTATAGACTTGTACCGGGGTGAACATGACTTATATTATGGTTATACCCAAGTTCATGCCGAGACCAACACTTCATTAAGGCTGTGCAGCATTCATCAAATGTTCTAGTGTTTTCGCCTTTATTCACGCCTATATCCCCGAAGGGGTAGGCAGAGGCATACTCTAGGCCCATATTTCACCGTACGCAATGTTGTCCTACGTAACAGGTGGTGAGCCTTTTGCCGTGTTGAAATGGACAGGCGCAGGTTCTGGCGACCTGCTGTTGAAATTTTTTAAGCAGCCCATAAAGCAACTTGGCTTAACGACTGCCATATTACTGGCAACCGGGATCAACGGTTTAAAGTACCTTTCGAAGCACGACGCTCGTTAATAAAAATGCCAAAAAGTCTTAACCCATCCTAGGACTAACCATAACGAAAGTTGCTTAACGCAGTCATCGTTTACAGAACACTGTGTTAGCGCGGCGCTTTCGCCACTATATATATGTCAAACCGATGACGCGAGATTCATTGACCGTTTATTTTCACATCACATCGTTTCAAGTCTAACGTCTTAAAGATATCTTCAAGCGCGTTAGTTGGTAAAGAGTTTAGGCAATTACATCCCCGTCTATTATCTACGTATCTCAATGGACTGGGACTTTTACTACTGCAGTTGGACGGTCATGTTAGTAGTGTTATATAAAACTCTCAACACTATAGATCCAAATTACAAAATTTATTGAAGTGAAACTTCTTTATCAACGTTGAGAGAAATTTTATAGCTGTAAAAAATGTCGTAAATAATTTTCAGTTCTTACATGTGTACTTCGGTACACACACATAATTTTTTAGACTAATATACGTATTTGATCAATAAACCTTTAATGGAATCCGTGGTAACTTGCTGCGTTGGTTTATGGCTTACGTATATAATAGGTCTCAAAAGGTAATTGCAAATGGTTTTCAATCTAGCTCTACAATCGTCACTTCCGGGGTTCCCCAGGGGTCCATTTTGGGACCATTGCTCTTTACACTGTTCATTAATGACATTAAAAATTGTTTTATTCACTCTCAATTTCTCATGTACGCCGATGACATCAAAATATATAAGTCTTGTAGTAATAAGTATGACTGTATGCTTTTGCAGGAAGACCTTGACAGACTTACCAGGTACTGCTCCCATAATAAGCTTCAGCTTACTATTCCAAAATGCAATGTAATCACTTTCACAAAAAAAAAATGTTACCATATTCGACTATGGCCTGCAGGGTGCCACATTGCGAAGAGTCGATTGTGTGCGGGATCTTGGAGTTGAAATAGACTCAAAATTACATTTCGATGTTCATATTAATAATATTATTAACAAAGCTTACCGGATGTTTGGGTTCATAATGAGGTCTTCGCGGGCCTTTAAAAGACCGTCCACTTTCCTAACGTTATACAAAACACTGGTGAGATCTCAGTTGGAGTTCGCTGTCCCGATTTGGTGTCCTATATTTGATGTTTATATACAAAGGTTGGAAATGGTCCAGAAAAAGTTCTTGCGATCTATGCACTACCGGTGCTTCAAGTCCAAAATATCATACACACAGTTGTTACAGCGATATGATCTTCTGAGCTTAGAATCTAGACGTAGTTTACTGATGGTCATGATGCTTCATGGTTTGTGCAATAACAGATTTGACTGTAATAATATCACTAATGACCTATGTTATGTGGTACCTAGAAATTCTATGATTCGTGAGGCGCGAGCGGCCCGTTTTTTTCACGCCGCAGGGTGCAGGACACACGCGGGTGAGCGGGTTCCTCTCCGGAGTATCGTTGAGATGTATAACACACGCTTTATTGACTTAGACATTTTTGCACTTTCTGAAACTAAATTTAGAAGAATGGCAATTTTAAAATTAAAGAATTAGAGAATTTTTTTTATTTTGTAAATATTTTTATTATTATTATTGGCGCATGTATGTACAGGCAAAATTGTAAGTAAAAAAAAATTATTGGTGGGTGTGGGTTACATGTTTACTTAGTCGTAAGTTAAAATGTTAAACCTTAAGAGCTATATGTAACTGTTATTTGTCCCAATAAAGAAAAATAAAATAAAATAAAACCAAATTCCTAATATATTCTTAAAATATTCAAGTTTATGTTGTGCATCTTTGACGTGGGTATGATAAACCGATGATAAAATTTATTACTGTGCAGGAACGAAAGGTATTTGCGCTTATACGCTAAAGCATTTTTCGATTCTGAACGCTATGTGAACAATATTTCCATTACTTTCTCAGTAACGAAAAAATTTAAACTAGTTATTTCGAAATATACTCAATTACAATTATTATTACATTATTACTAATATTAGTATGACATAGAATAAGACATAGAGGTTTTTAGGTAGGTCTCCTTCTAAGAATCCTATAATAATCTATGCAATAACAAGATCTTGATCCCGGAGTAGGGGCACTCAACCATTTATGAACTGAGCAACGAGTGGCAACTTGTAATAAAGATTGAGATATTTTTTTATACAACAACCACCGAGTCGGTACCATCCTTGGATATCAAACTTATTTAATCTTTTTGCAATGTTCAATTACATTTTACAGAAGCCGAATACGGCAATTGAAAAAATTTGAACTTACTTAAAATTTAATAAAATGGAACAAAATTTAATAATTGACAAGAAAGTATTAGCCAACAATGCAGTACAAATACGAGTGAAACCGTAAAACGGAATTCAGCGATACCAAATAAAGCCATAGAAGTCAAGAACGGTCTGAGATATTTTCACATTTGTTGGCAGATATTCTGGCGTAGGGAATTCAACGTACATATTTCAGTGGAGGGTAGTTTAAGCGCAACAATCCGTACTCGGATTTTACGAGCCCTCCGGAAGTAGGATGTTGATATATATTTAAAAGGCAATGGTGGTCCCGGGTAACATACGGATGGACTTAGGCAACCAATTGGACATAATCTTGTGGCTTCACGCTGTTGATTTTCCAAACACGCTTTTTTATTGTTATGTTCCCCGTGATGGCTGGCAAAGCGGCTCTCTCGGGGTAGTCCGTATATTGAAAGTTAAGTGACTGACGTATTTTGTAAGTGATGAATGATTTATACATATTTTTATGAATATAAGTAAAATAAAAGTATAAGTAATGAAATTATGACGTGTGATTATTATGAACACAAATCGGTTGTAAAAGAAAAAAAAACCAGGACAAGTGTGAAACGGACTCGCCCACTTATGTTTCCGTACATATTTGTAATTTGTAAGTATGTACAAATTATATTAATGATTTCCATTTAATTGTTTTAAATGATTTCATTTTTTTTTCTTATAAGTAGGTACTCGTAAGCCTCTATTATAGGTAGGCATTAAATCAAAATACACTATCTTGGTTGCAAGTCAGTTTTTATCAATAACATTAATATTTTTTTTTATATTTAATACTTATTTATACTGATGAAAGTGATTGTTTTCTTCTGCATCACTAGATGCCATTGTTTTTTTGTTCTGTAATCCTTTAATACTCATGGTCCGTCCTCCCTCGACTTACAAGAAGCCCAAAGTAATCTAAAACAAATAAATATGGGTGAGCACAAACGTTTTACGCATATCAACCTCTCCTTTATGTTCAAAGAATAATAATAATTTTTGTATTCAGACTTTTGTTGGAAAATTCACTAAAAGTTTTATCGTCATACCTATACATATTTTCACGTTCATTTCATAATAACACTAGTTTCGGCATGATGTGTGGAAAGAAAAACGAGAACAAAAATTTTGAATTAACAAATGATTGAAATACGGGATCTGCTAATAAAAGATTAAGTAGCAATAACTCACATCTCGTCTTCCGCTTGTTGGTCTCATAAGGACCTGGAACTCTCACGGGCACATAGCGGGCCATTGATGTAATTTCACCTGTTGATTACTCCACACAAACAATATGAACCACTCATTTCTCCTACTTTGAAACACAAAGGATTGGTGCATGTACGTACACTTCCTCATCTTAGTATTTATACATACATACATATAATCACTCCTTTATCCCCGAAAGGGTAGGCAGAGGCCTACTAAGCGCCTATATTTTACCGTATGCATTTTTATCCAACGTAACAGGTGGTGAGCCCATTGCCGTGTTAAAATTGGACAGGCGCAGGTTGTGGCGACTTGCTGTTTAAATTTTTCAAGCCGCCCATAAGGCCTTTAACTGGGTTTAACGACTTCTATGTTACTGGCAACCGGGACCAACGGCTTAACGTGCCTTCCGAAGCATGAAAACGCTCGCCAATGTAAATGCCACAAAGTGGTCACCCATCCGAGGACCAGCCATTGTGAAAGTTGCGTAACTCAGTGATCGTTTACAGAACATTGAGGCTGCGGGGCTCTACCTAGATTTGAAGACTGGGTGTGAACATCTCAGCGATAGCAAGTGAGCCGACGCTGCATCTTTATGCATGCAAGCTATGAAGAAAGAAGCGATGGAGAAGTCTCCCTCCCGAGTTCCAGGGCGCTGTAGACTTGTTTTCACCCAAAACTACTTACCTATACCACCGGGGGATCTGAGGACGGCGAGTAGGCTGCTCAACATTCTTACAGAAGCACTCCCTAGACGATGACGTGGAGTTAGAGCTACATCTGAAACTCCCAATGAAACTGGATAACACCCGAATCCCCGAAGTCGAAACTGCGGTAGCTAACAAAGTCTGCCGAAAACCCTTGGGTTTCCTTCCGAGCGCTCACTCAGGAGGGTGAGCCATAGGCATATGGAAGGACTTCATGTGTGTTTATTCGTTATAAGTCTGAGATAGCGTCCATGAGAATTTCTGCAAATAATAAAAAGTTTTAGGTGCACTCCGAGCTCCTTTATTTGGCTGCTACGAGCAGCTATGGCTTGCTTATCATTTTCGGCATTGTACGAAGCGGCTGCTGTCTGACCTCTCAACCTCAACGACAGGGTGCCTACGTCGTTGAAGTCTGGTTACAGATAAGATCGCGTGAATCCGGAAGAGCTTACACTCTCGGATCATGATTACAATAATGACGTCATATAGAAGATAAGGTTGCTTTTCAAACTGCTGGACTTATACCCAAACAGATACTTCACGTGTACAAACTCATGGGCATCAGCAAGTGTAACATAAATCTTTCTATGACCTTTGTACTACAGAAAAGTATTCTTATTCTCGGGGAACGTCCTAGAACTTCCTTCACTGAGTTGGCAGTAAATCGTACCCTACGGCATGGATTGGGTCTCGAGTACGTACGCAAAATAAACTTCTCTATGTGAAACTTTAGTGTCCGAAAACCGACCAACTGTATACCTTCCCAAGGGTGTTGTAAAAAGTCAGCTAGATCTCTGTTAGACATACAGTTGTTTGTTTAGTTGAACACTGTTGTTGTGATCAACTGACAACTACAAGTTATTTTATTATTTGTAGATTGGAAACAGTATGAAGTTTAATAATATTGGATTATCGGGATAATCTGCACATACGTCTTCTTCTGAATTATAATTTGCCATCAAAACTTTTATATATTTAAAGCCGTGCCGTCCGAAAGTGATATTTACTGATAAGAGAGTTGAGTTTAGTTAAATTTATTATTGTAAATAATTTAATATTGAAATTTTCAGCAAATCCTCCCCCCTAAACCCATATTGTAAGAAAGTAGTCCGCCATATAGAATTTATTGAACGTCATTTATCTTTCGAGTTATTCTCGGTAATTCTAAAGCTCTGCAAGTAATCATGTATTGTACTTAAAATTTAACGTGTATACAAAAATTTTGCAATATTTTTGTTAAGCAGGTTTCGCTATGGCTGGTCCTTGGAAAGGTGACCGCTTTGTAGTATTTCGATTTACGAGCACTTCCGTGCTTTAGAAGACATGTTAAGTCGTTGGTCCCGCTTGCCAATAACGTGGCACCCGTTAAGTCAAGTTGAAGGCCTAGGGACCACAGATTGCACAACTTGCGTTTCTTTTTCTTTGATGGTACTAATCCTACCCACATTCACATTACTGCGACTCCTGTAAACCAGGATCTACAGCAAGATCAGAAAAGTTGCACTGAGCTTGATCTTGGTGAAGTCCCAGGAGAAGTTAAAATGGAGTCCCTACTCTTGGCACATGCATCGAAATTAACCAGTAGATAATTTGAAAGAGTTGGAAAAACAAAAACCTGGAAATCTACTAAGTGTACATCGTATAGAAATAGGGAAGCACCACGATAATAGTATCTTACGAGTCCTATGTGAAATATGTTTAATTCCAGTAATAAGTAAAAACTTAAAAAGTTCAAAGTTTTTTTTTTTATAATAAGTATTACAGAAATATCCAAAAGCACGCGCTTGTCCATTTTAACACGGCTCACCACCTGTTACATGGGTGAAAAATACTAACAGTGAAACGTGGGCGTATATATGCCTCTACCACCCCTTCGGGGATTTAGGTGTAAATGATAAGAAAAAGATCATCTTGATAACATAGGCTTTAAATAAAAAATCTGCATCAAAATTAGTCCAATCGTTCGGGATCTATGGTCCCACAGATATACAGATAAACAAGTTAAACCTTAATAATCCTTATTTTCTGTCATGCCTTTTTATTACAATCTTTATAATATTTATGCTTTGCAGCTTTAAATACATTGAAAAAAGTAACAAAGAAATTCAAGAGTGCTGACGATTTGTGCGTATGAAATCGAACCATTTGAACGGAACCTATGTAGGTATCAAAGTGGATTATTGCAGCTTTCTAGGGTATTTACACAAAATCCTGCTACTATTCAGTAGTGCGTGGGAATTTTAGCAGGGAAGCTTTAGAATTTTATGTGGTTCGATCAGGACATTCACCAAATGACCTTTATGAATAAAATGGCGTGAGCTTTATCAATAAACAAACAAATTAATTAATTCTGCAACAGGTGGCACGCCTAACGCAGTACAGTAATATAGCTACACCACAACGCCTTATAACTAGGTATAAAACTTAATTCATCTAATATTAAAAATACAATAAAAATATGGAAGAAAACAATAAGAAACACATTTCTAACAGACAACATAATTTTATTGATTCATTGATTTATTATCTACTAGAAACAATTTGAAAAGCAATTAGTATGCTAACTTTTTCTAAATTTAAATTTTTTATGTGTTTTTTATTTACCTCTTTACGTCTCCTGGATTTATTCGTCAGTTTCGAACAGGTCACGGTGGTGTGTGACTAATTAATTTATAAATTATAAACAAAAATGATTTTGGTCGTGGACGAAAAAATTAACCATAAATATTATGTAGTTCGCTTATTATTCTAAGCAAACGTTCGGGAAGCAAGCACCGGAGTGGAGTGTTTTCGTTTAATTTCCCTGTAAAATGGTCTACCCTCTTCAACGTAATTACCGCTCGGCTAACTGAATGTAGGTATCGCTTCATCACCGTCTCATCTTTTCAAAGTATTTTTGCATTTTAAAAAGGTTCATTCTCTTTTTTTTGTTAACGTACTTAGAATGTAATTGAAAATTCGATTGGACGATTAATTTTTAATGTAGCGTTCTCGGTTCGTACAGGATTTTCTTTTGTGATTTTCACTTTCAATTCACGGATTAATGGCTCATTGAGTTCAGGGAATCATTGAATCCAAACACTCAATAGTTACTGCTGATTCCCTGAAATTATAAAGTCGTTTTAGAATTCGAAAGTGTATCTCTTTACACAGTTTATAAGAGCCTTAAAGTTCAATGTTATGAGATTTTTTTTTTGTAATTATAGTGGGTCATGTTGAATTTTATAAATTCATTTTAATTAAATATAAAATTTTTAAATATAAATAAGGACCTAGACTATTTAGTTAAGTATAAAATAGGCTAACTAAAAATAATCAAAATAGAAAACTACTAACCCACAGACAAATACTCTCAGTTTGGAGGGTAGTAGTGTGTAAACATTGAAAGAATTTTCGTCCTGATTATTTTTAATTTTAATATAAATTACATCACATAGATGCATAGTTTGATGATATATATGCGAAGCTAAACACCCAGACTCCCGGTTTCAAACATTTCCTTTTAAAAGTACTCTCGGAAATCAAATTGTAACTTCTTTATACTTGTGACATCTCCATGGATACAATGTAAAATACCATTGATGTTTTAGCTGTGAGTATCAATAGCAGGATGGAAGAGTTTGAAGCGCAGCCCCTGAAATCCCCAAATAATCCTGTAAGTGTTTTAAGTTTAAGCAGCGAGTACACAGGTTTTAGAGCATTCGTCACTCAGGCTTTAAAGTTAATACAGCAACAGATGGAGGCGTTGTCACGTATGGTGGATAATATTGAAATGCAGAGACGTAGGAAGATACTGCTTTTGCATGGTGTTGAAGAAGTAAAGGATGAAAATCCTTCTGATACTGTTGTTAACACCATTAAAAACCGCTGTAACATCCCAGAACTTTGCTCCAATAACATGTCGCTGTCAGAGGCTAGGACGACCTACATCCAGTAAAAAGCCTCGGCCTATACTCGTTAAACTTCAAGACATGTCAGTGCGCAATAAGGTCTGGTTCTCTAAGTCCAAGCTGAAGGGTACTGGGGTCACAATGACAGAGTTTCTCACTAAGACAAGGCACGATGTGTTTATGGCCGCCCGTGAGATATTTGGGATCACGAGGTGCTGGACCAAAGAAAGCATCATCTACGTCTTGGGGGCTGATGACGTGCGCCACAGGGTTGTATGCCAGGCTGATCTTCATAAAATTAATGTCATGCCTTCTAAAACCACAGACCCTACTACTAAAACCACAGGCACCACCAATAAAGACAACATGACAAAGCAACCCATGTGAACAGCAGCATTAAAAAAAGGAAATTGTTTACGTTTTTTTGTCATGGCTTTATACAGTCCAGGTTGATCATCAAGATTGATAATAATTTCATTTTATTTATTTCTTCAAGAGCTGTTGCTATTTTGAAAATCCTCTTACTTGATAATTTTCTTTCTTACATTAATTTCTCCACTATGAATAGTTTATTACTCGAATTACAACAGAAACAAACAACACTCACAACACTGATGTCGTCGGATCACAGATTACCAAAGACTTTACACTTATAACTAGACTGATTACCAAAAAATATCGTTGAGCTAAAATGACATCTATTTTCTTATCCGTAGGGTAGCTATTTCCTAATAAGCGGTAGCTAGCTAAACAACAGTCCTGGCGAGAGAGCTACGAAAGGTGCTGTGTCCTTGTCTAACGCGCTGCCAGCTCAAATAACCATTGGATTTGGTAGAAATTGTTATAAATTTCTTTTTTCATGATTTAGTAATATTAATTATTCATAAAAAATAAATATAAATAAATAAATATCCATCACGCCTTATCCCCGATGGGGTGGCAGAGGCATATTATATGCCCACTTTTCACCGTGTGGATTCCTGTCCCACGTAATAGGTGGTGAGCCTATTGCCGTGTTGATAGACAGACGCAGGTTGTGGCTACCTGCTGTTGAAATTTTTTAAGCCGCCCATAAGGCCTTGAAAACCAGGATTAACGACTAACATTTTACTGGCAACCGGGACCAACGGCTTAACGTGCCTTCCGAAGCACGGAAACGCTCGCAAATGTATTATAAATACAATTTTCATTTTAAACCTGTTAGATTTTCATGAAATATGTGTGACAAGGTGCAAAAATGACTCGTATAACGGTAGCAGCTTTTCTTCCCACGGGTAAGTAACAGCACCAACCATATTTTTTAAGTAACATAGTAATTTGTTGATTAAAGATTTTTTCAATCTCTTAGTATTAGGTAGGTAGATACGCAGCATCTGTTTAAATTGGAGATGTGTGAAAAGGGGCAAAACCTAATATTTAGATTTTTGGAACGATCTTGAAAGCGGTTCACGGATGGTGCCATTTAGTAGCAATCGTCGTATTAATGAAATGACATAAGCCATGTGTGTACCTATGCGTGTGTGTATCGAACCTACAAATGAGCACATGAGCAAGTGAGTGCGCAGCCGGGTGCACAACTCTCTCTCTCTCTTTGTCTCAATACACGTATTTTTTTGCCTTTTTTTTTTGTAACGTAGGTATATACCTCGTTTCTGACGGGGGTCCCCGACTGTATAATATTTTTATATTATATATATTCGTTTTAATATTTTTTACTTACAATAAATCAGTTGGTTCGAACAATAGTTCAAGGAATTTGTCCTGTGTTCTAATTGGTCATGGTCACTTATTTAGAAAGAGACACTGCCACTGCCGAGAGCCATCTCACGCGGATCGATTATTTCGCAGTAGTGCACAGTCTAGTTATAGGTATAAGGTCTTTGCAGATTACTAGATTTATTTATTTATGTTTTTTTATTTTTTTTATAATTATTTAATGTCCTGGAACGAAGACCTTTTAGCCAAATCTTGTTACAGATTATTAGACGATGGAAAGCATAAATATAAGTTAATTTATGGTTATGGCGTAGAATGTAACACTACCATAGTGCTTATTCGTTTAGACCTAGTTAGTGTATGTGTATGTACTTAATACTCATATTTGTTTATAAGTTCTGTTTTTTTTTATTAATTTATTATTTTGATTTGATGACGTGAAAAGATATAATATCTAGTCTTAAGCCAGCTTGGACTGATAAGTATTGTTATTTTGTCAGTTTAATTTGATTAGAACTTTTATTTTCTTTTTAGTTTGATATTTATGTTTTATAAACTCGCAACCGGCAGATGGATTTTAGTACCTGAGCATTTCACAGCTCATACGCTTTGTAAGCCATTGTACTGAACCATATTTAATATACTTATTATTATTAAATGTATTTAGTTATTTATTTATTGTATTACTTTATTATTTAATATTTATTATAATGTCTTTATTAGAATATAGTACAGAAAGTGATAGTGATTATAATTTTTCTGCTCCAGTTTCCAGACAGGTGCCGTCTGGAAACTGGAGTTACTTGCGGATTTTCTTTCAGATCAGTTCTCTGACGTTGCGGACAATTTCAATGTAATTCACTGAAATGCCCAAAGTTTTCCGGCTCACTTTATAGATATGCTGGCGTCTTTTGAATGTGTACATATAAGTGCCATACTAGTGTCAGAAACATGGTTGAAGCCGTGTTTATCCTCATCTGCTTATGTTCTGTCAGGGTTCTCATCCGTAATGATCGCGGACCAGATAGTTATGGTGGCGTGGCTATTTACCTACGCTCACAACTCTCCTATACCATTGTTGGTTCATCACCACAGCCACCTCAACTACTAGCTGGTGACCATCTTTTCGTTGAGGTTGAACTCTCTCATAGCAAAGTACTCCTTGGTGTGTATTACGGTCTTCTTCCCATATAAATTACTTCACTCCTCCTAGAAAACTTCATTCGCAACTATGACCATACGATCCTTATGGGTAATTTTAACACTTCTCTCGTTAAAAATGACTCACCCTGTTCTACTTTCAAATCTATCATCCAGTCTTGTAACTTGTCCATTCTCCCTTCTGATACTACCCATCACTTTCCTAATTGTCGTCCTTCGCTTCTGGACCTGATAGTTGCTTCTACTCCAAATAGAATAGCTAAACATGCCCACGTTGTGCAGACGAGTTTTCTTATCATGACCTGCTTTTTCTTTCCTATCTTCTCCGTCTACCTAAACCTAAGCCAAAAATCCTGCTACAACGCAACTTTGGTGGTATAGATCGTGATGCCCTGCGCAAGGATGCTCGTAATATTGATTGGAGTCATCTACTTCAATCAAATTTTATTGATAAAAAAGTGGATTTGTTCACTTTAAATATATTATCACTTTACGATAAACATGCTCCAGTTAGGAAAATTAAAATGAAACATTTACCTTCACCTTGGTTAACTCCAGATCTTAAAATACTTATTTCCAAAAAAGTTCAAGCTAAGTAGTTATATACAAATCACTCTTCCCTCTCGCTCTTGTTGAGCAAGCGGGTCTGTGCGATCGCTCCGTAATTTTAATAATTTTTCTTAGGTTTAACTTTGTATTCCCAGCTCGTAAATTGGTTTATGTGATATTTTAGTGATTGTGTTTCGGTAAGACGTAAGTGAAACTTGGTTTTATTGTCGTTAATCGCGTAAATATTACTATTTATCAATCGGTAAGTTTTTTTGATTTTCATTCTAAAGTTTGGGTATCAGTGAATTACGTTGCGCCGATAATTTTATTGTTTACACTTTATTTAGACACTTTTTTTTATTTGTGCTTTATAATTAGTATTAAAAAATAATGCCCTTCCGAGATGAACCTCCCGGTAGAAGGGGAGGTAAACGCGTATGTGCTACTATAAGGTCGCCACCGGCAAAGCGACTTTTTAGTGAAATGTCTCCGGTTTTCCAAACACCCGAAGATGTAAACAAACGGGTACAATAAGTTAAATTGGTCAATAGTGACTTGTCGGAATACCATAATCAAGGTGAATATTGCACGTTAGTCGAGCAGGCAAACTGTTACATTGCTACAATAAATAATATAATCAACGATCAGGGATCGCGAATCACTTTGTCTAATAAAACTTCTATCATGGATTTAAACCAGCGCTTGACCGGCATTATTTCTATTCTGGCATTAAAATCGTCATGCAACGAAACTAAGGTGGCAAATATGGCCAAAGAACTGCAAGCACTTAAATGTCAGCAACCAAAAATGTCATATGCGGATAAACTAAAGTTACGTTTGCCAGCTAAATCGGCCCCCGCCCCAGCAGCAGTGAAGGCTCTTCCAGCCCGACCCTGTGTGGTGGCTTACCCCGCGCCTGATCGTTCAACCGAGTTCACAACGGCGTCCGCGACTAAACAGGCACTTATGAAAGCTATCAAGCCCAGTGACGATGGCTTCCAAATTGTAGGCATTAAAAAAACCGCGAAATCAGGTGTAGTACTTCGTGTTGCGAGCGAAAGCCAACTCAAGAAGTTGGAGTCAGTGGACGCAATCAAATCGACGGGCTTGCGCTTAGAAAAACCTAAAGGTTCCGCGATTCCTAGTTAAAGATGTTCCTGGGTCTATGGAAGACCATGACTTTATGAGCCTTATATCGCCAAAACATAAAGGACGAATTAAAAATAAGCGAGGAGGACTTTATTAAGAATTCCACAATAGTTCGTAGGCGTCGTTTAGCTAACGGTCGTTCGTAGGTGGGTTTGGAGCTAGAGCCGGAGATCCGAAATCATTTGGTGGCCACGAAGGATAAATTATTTATTGATTGTGCCACTTGTAGATTTATCGATGACCTCGAGGTAGTGCGTTGTATGAACTGTCAACAATACGGTCATGTTCACAAATTTTGTACCAGCAAGTCACCCAGCTGTGCTAATTGCGGCGAGGAACATGATACACGATCATGTCCACAAAAAGACAGTACTGATTTTAAACCTATCTGTATAACCTGCAAAAGGTTTTAAAAGCCCCATGACCACCGTTGCGGCTCTCGGGAGTGTCATACCTATAAGCATAGGCTGCAGCAGCTCATTCTGAGCACAAACTACCTGTAGTTGTTTCAACTAATAAAAAAAAAAATCTTGGAGCATGATAAATCTAATTATAGGACAGCTTAATTTACACAACGATAGGGCAGCCACGGTGGAACTGGACCGCCTAGTAATAGAGAACAAATTAGACATTGTCCTCTTACAGGAATAATATCAGAGCGCCCACCTGCGTAACAGAGTGGTACAATTACATGCCAAGGCACGAGCTGGGATTTATGTTTCTAGTACAAATTTTACTGTAACATCTTTGAGCAACCTCATGATATCTCATTGTGCTGTTGCTGAGGTTACTTCCTCAGCCTATAGGGTGTTTGTTGTGAGCTGCTACTTTCAATATTCACATCATATCGATCCTCACTTACACCATCTTCGTCACGTCCTGCAGTCTCTTGCGGGTCAAAGAATAATCATAGGCGCTGATGTCAATGCCTCTTCTACATTATGGTATGGCAAACTACATGTATTCGATAGGGACCGGCGCTGAGCCGTCGAAGAATTAATCGCAGAAATGAATTTATCTATACGTAATCGTTTACAAGCTCTTCCGGTGATGCACGAGAGGCACAAAGTACTACTTGTAATTTCAAATATAAAAGTAGGTACCACCGCGCATTAAATTCAATAACGTTTACATTAAAAATAAAACTTCGGTTTGCTATTTAGGATTGATTTAGAGAGAAATTTTGCATTCGTTGAGCACATAAAAACTGTAGGTGAAAAGGCTAAAAATAGTTTTTATGCTTTGTCGAGAATATCTACTGCTACATGGGGACTTTCGTTCAAAACACTGAAGGTCGTTTACGGGGCCACTTATCTAGTTTGTATGTGTTACGGGGAGCTGGTATGGGCAGATAAGGCTACTATTGGTGTTGCAAGTTTAAAGTTACTGCAAAGTCAACGCCTTGCATTGATATTTTTATGCAAGGCCTACAGGACGGTTAGCACGAAGGCTCTGCCGGTGATGGCAGGGGTCCTCCCGGTTGATCTCGAAATTCAGAGACGCGCGGCTTTATACTATTCGGCTAAGGATGGCATGGATGATAGGTTTTTGTTAGAAAGAGATCGCCATAGAATTGCCAGACTGTATCGTGATAATGTACGTGAAGAACTTTTAGACGAATGGCAGCTGCGTTGGAATACTTCAATCAAACGGCGCCACCTCTACCAGTTTTTTCCAGACGTTCGTGAACGCCTGGAAATGTCCTGGCTGGAGGTTGATCACTGTGATGCTCAATTTCTTACGGGACATGGTAACTTTAGGAGCAGTTTAAGCTGGTTGAGTCACCGTTCTGTCAGTCTTCAACTGCTGAGGCCAAATATGATCAGACCGCCCATTATATACTTTGGGAGTGTAGCATTTGGCAAAATGAGCGATATAATATGCTTAATTGTTTACAAGTAACGTCGGGAGTAGTTTACTATGCGGATCTCGTGGCATCGAAGGTGAATTTTCATGCTTTTAAAAGTTTCTGCCATACATATTACTGGAATCAAACATAGCTCACATAGGAACCGTAATATACTATTATAAAAAAATAAAAATATCTTTATTTTGCATAGACCATTTTAACGGCGCTTACAAAATGTCATACACTATTTAAAATATTTAAAGCGACCACCGGTTCGGAACCTGAGAAGAACCGGCAAGAAACTTAGGAAGGCTTTTTTTTTGATGGCCTATTTACAATTTAATATTATTTCACTTTGCCAGCAGATCATTTCCAGGCGTCCCTGTCCTGCAAATAGTCTGTAACGGAGTAAAAACCTTTTTCACAAAGCTTGTTTTTAATAAACTTTTTAAATTTATTTAAAGGTAAATTTCTCAGGTCACAGGGAAGCTTGTTGTAAAAGCGTATACAGTTACCCTGGAAAGAATCGCCAATCTTATGTAGTCGACTGTGGTGGACTGAAAGATTATTTTTATTTCTAGTGTTTATATTATGTTTATCACAGAGTTTAGAAAACTGTGATACATTTTTCTGGACATACATAAGATTGGCAAAAATGTATTGTGATGGTACGGTTAGAATATTTACTTCTTTAAATTTTTCTCGGAGAGAAACTCTGGGGCCCAAATTATAAATAGCGCGTACAGCCCGCTTTTGTAGAACAAAAATAATATTTAAATCTGCAGCACTCCCCCAAAGGAGAATACCGTAAGACATAATACTATGAAAATAGCTGAAGTAAAACATTCTAGCCGTATCCACATCTGTTAGAGTCCTGATCTTTTTTACAGCGTATGCAGCCGAACTTAATCTAGAGGCTGTCTTTTCTATGTGTGGGCCCCACTGCAAATTGGCATCAATAGTTATACCTAGGAACACAGTTGATTCTACAAACTCTAACACTTGTCCATTCAGTTGAACATTGGCCGCAACTTGTTTTACATTTGGTAGAGTAAATTTTATACATTTAGTTTTATTTTCATTAAGGCAAAGATTATTTGAGCTGAACCAATGAACTACTCTTGCAATTGAATTGTTTACATCGTCATAGTTATCTAATTGTCTTTTAATTTTAAAAATTCATGAGGTGTCATCTGCAAACAAAACAATCCTATTCCAATCCCCTACATAAAATGGTAAATCATTAATATAAATGAGGAACAAGAATGGCCCAAGTATCGAGCCTTGCGGCACACCCATTGTAACCATGGATCCTACAGAAGGTGTACCATTAATATCGACCCTCTGTATTCTATTGTTCAAATATGAAGACAGAAGGTCGAGAGCTTTGCCTCTTATTCTATAGTGGTGTAATTTTGTGCACAGCGTTTCATGTTGAACGCAATCAAAAGCCTTTGATAGATCGCAAAATATACCTAATGCATCGTGCTTGTCTTCCCAAGCTTCATGAATACATTTTAATAACTCAACACCAGCATCGGAAGTTGAGCGCCCTTTCGTAAACCCAAATTGATTCGCATGGAGTATTTTATGACTATTAAAATAGGATAGCATTTGATTCAAGATTATTTTTTCAAATACTTTGCTCAACGTTGGCAGCACTGACACTGGTCGGAAATTAGACGGCTCTGTAGCGCAGCCAGCCTTGAACAAGGGAACGACTTTGCTGTGTTTCATTAAATCAGGAAATGTACCACTAGAAACACAGTCATTAAACACAATTGCTACATGGGGCGCAATTACCTCAATTATACATGATGCAGTTTTGACCAATAATCCCCAAATGTCCGCGGTTTTCTTGATTTCGATACATTTAAATGTTTTTACAATGTCCTGAGCACAAATTTCTGTGAATACAAATGCATCCCTGCAACAAAGAACAGATTCTTCTAATAAATGTTCAGCGGAACTGGAAGATGCTTGGAGAGATTTTGTTGTCAATATAGGTACATTTTTGAAAAAATGTTCAAACTCCGTAGCCACTTCCAGGTCCCCTGTAACATGGCAACCATTTACTTTTAAGTGGAAATCCCTTTCAGTCACTAAAGATCTACCGCATTCAGAGTTAATGATGTTCCAAGTCATTTTTATTTTATTTACAGAATTAGAAATTTTATTTTTAATGAAGATTGACTTAGCAAGATGACACGTTTGTTTAAATATCTTTGAATAATTTTTAACATATTCCTGAAAGGTTTGCCTAAAATTATATGATTTTTCTGACTATAATTCAAATAATTTATTTCTACTTTTAAAGATACCTGGTGTTGCCCAGTCACTGAAAACAGGACGACCACCAATCTGTAGAGTTTTTGAGGTAAAAATTTTGCCAAACTCATCATTAATCAAATTAAATAAGTGTTTATATGACTGGTCTACACAAGTGAAGTTAGGTAGATATGGTAATCTCTTTAATACATTTTCTTTAAAATTATTCAAACGACTTTGGTTAATTGGTACATATTTAATTTGTTTTTTGCTGACTACTTTTAGGAAATTTTATCCATTGGCCACGATGATCTGACTCCACAGGATCCACAATACCTTTATCTATAGGTTTAATATCAGTAAAAATATTATCAATACATTTTGCACTGGTGGCTGTAATACGAGTGGGTTCTAAGAATGTACTATGCAGATTAAAGGATTTAAATAATTTTTTTATTTTATTTCTCTCTGATGGAGTTAATGATGTATCTAATATATCAACATTAAAATCTCCACAAACTAAACTAAAGGACAAATGAAGCAGCCGACAAGCAGACGCAAACATCCAGAAGTGAACCGACAGCCAGCCTACATGCCTTATGTCAAAGGGGTAACGGATAAGATCGGCTCCATCTTAAAGAAATACTCGATAAAGACAATTTATACACCCGGCATAAAGGTTCACAACATCGTGGGTTCGCCAAAGGATGTAGTTCCGTTACAAACCCCAGGTATTTATAAGGTGGATTGCAGCTGCGGTAGTTCGTATATAGGCCAAACGAAGCGTACTATAGCTGAAAGGGTCAAGGAACATATCGCAGCTGTAAAGAAATGCAACACTAGTAAATCCGCGATCGCAGAACATTTACTTGAAGCAGGCACTAATCATTGGATTGAATTTCATCACACGCAAATCCTCTCTACTGAACGGCACTATTATGCAAGAGTTGTACGTGAAGCGATTGAGATTAAAAAACATGAAACATTCAATCGGGAAGAGGGGTTTAAATTATCAGGAGCGTGGAATCCAGTGATTAGTAACATAAAATCTCGCTTTTGTGCACAGTCGGGTAAACATTAGAATAGGCGCGCGTCGGTTAGCTTACAGAATAGGGACACCGTGAGTGTAGTGTGTGACGGTACGTGGAGAAAAAGTAACATCAAGAATAACGAAGATGTGCGGGTGGATGGAGAAACTTCTACCACGCGTACTCGACGACGGAGGGCGTGCGCCGCTGAGCCAGTCAGCCTGTGACCACGGCCGGTGCAACCTGGTCGAAACGTCAGGCACCAAAGGTATGTGGAATAACCGCGTTTAGCCCCGTTATTAACAAATATACTCCACAAAATATTATAGATTTCTTAGAACATTGGCATTTGAACAGTGCTTCTTCAAGCTTTTATTCAAATTTAATGTAAGAAGCATCAGGGGGACTGTATACGCTTAACAAGATGAAATGTTCAAACTCAATACTGGCAATCTCAATAACTCGCTCAATGGAGAGGGCTACTAAATCCTTACGTTCTTTAAATTTTAAGTTTTTATTAATTAATATTAAAGAGCCTCCACGTTTAGAATGTTTTCTATTGAACGAGCTAGCAACCTGGTGATTTAGGAAGTTCAACAATGTGATTTGATGATCTTTTAACCAGTGCTCTGTAGCACAAAAAATATTAATTGAATTTGCATTAATGTATAGCTCTAACTCTAAATCTATACCATTTATTAAACCTCTAACATTATGGTGCACCAGGTTTATAAAAACAATATTTTTACTAAGATTATTCTCAGGGGCCAAAGTCAACTGGCCAGATTTATTATTTGTTGTCCTATAAACTAGTTTTTTGGAATTTCATTTTCCAAATGTGAAGTATCAAAACTATCCTGCTCAATAAAAGCAGTTGTACTTGCCAATAATTTGGCTTGAAAAATTAAAAAATTAGATAGCAACAGAGCTACCTTTCGTTGTAAAAATTTTGATAGAAAATATCTATCTAATGTCAACAAACTATTATTATTGAAAATTATGTTCCAATCGAACAATTCAATTTTTTTGGAATATGATACCATGGTATGTAGTTTCATATTTAATTTGTATCTTAAGTGATTTTCCTTGTGGCTCATAGCAGTGCTGTATGGCAAGGTGGACAAAATTACTTGTTTTACTTGCAGACTTGATAACTTATCAAAAATTTTTAAAAGTTTTTCACTATTAATATTGCCTCTTCTGCCAACCAGCACCACTATAGTAGACTGCATGCAGTGTGTACCACTCAATATAAAATCTATAATTTGAGAGTATGAAGCTCCTGGATATGTATGATTTATTACAGAATGACTTAACTGTGATAAATAATGTCCAAAATTTTTACCTATTTCATCGCAATAGACTATGGTCTTTGCATCACTTTTTATTTGCAACTTTTCTATTATACTCGTAGATGCCTCGCAATTACTACTTGAACTTAATATACTATTATCCACACTGCACACAGTTTTAATTGGTGAAAATTCATCATTGCATCTAATTCTCTCACAACTTAAGGGTGAGGAGGGAACATGGCCTGCGGATGTCAATTGGTCATTTTGACAATGACATGAATTACCGTGGTGCTTCCCTATTTTAAAAGATTTACACCTAGTTGCTTTCCAGGTCTCCCGCTTTGCAAAGGAGGGAAGAGGCATTACGGTCTTTTCTTACTTCCTCACATTATCTTCTGATTAATTTCGTTGCGGGTTCTAAGACATGCTAACTTCTCCTGGGACATTACCGAGATCGAGCTCGGTGTAACTTTTTTTTTTTAATAATAAAAAACTAACTAACTATCTTCACGCTGTATCCCTGACGGGGTAGTCAGAGAGGACAGATCGCCAGGCTTCGCGATCCATGCATACTTCTTTCGCTTCTTCAAGATTCATCAATCGCTTCATACACGCACGTCTGGGTATCCGAGTACTTTTGACCTTTCCGTTTTTGAGCAATCTGCTCACGTGGCCTTCATATGTAAGTCTCGGCCTTCTTTGACTCCTTCTACCCTCTACTTTTGAACAATATATATTCTTCGTCAATCGTTCCTGACTCATTCGTTGGACGTGTCCAAACCAACGGAGCACGCCCTTTTCCAGCTTAACGCTGACACTTTCATTCAAACCTGCCATATTGCGTATCACTTCGTTACGTATTCGGTCGGCCAAGGTAACGCCGCACAATTTTCGAAGTGATCGCATCTCCACAGCATTCAATTTACTTTCATGCATCTGCTGACATACCCAGGTTTCACTACCGTAAAGCAAAGTTGGCACTAGCACTGCGTTATGAATCGCCATTCGTGCTTCTTTTACGATGCTTTGTCGCTTAACTAACTGGGACAAAGCACCGTTAACTTTGTTTCCGGCAGCTACTCGCCGTTCTACATCCGAATCACATCTTCCATCCGCGCTAAACATACTTCCTAAATACACAATTTCATTCACTTGCTCTAGACGTTCCTGGTTTACCCTAATCTCGCATTTAGTTCTTACGTCACCTCTTTCAAATACTAGAACCTTAGTTTTACTTGCATTCAAGCGGAGACCCTTACTTTCACACCCCTCTTTCATATTAGTGACTAATGCCTGTAGGTCGGCTTCTGATGAGGCCATGAGCACCGCATCATCAGCGTACAGCAGACAGTTTACTGTAAAGTCACCCAAATTCACACCCATATTAAAATCTTTCAACTTCTGTAGGCAGCTGTCCAGATACACTATGAACAGCCAGGCGGACATGACACATCCCTGTTTGACGCCTGTACAGACATCAAAAAGAGGTGACACATCCCCCCCTACTCGCACGCAAGCCTTACAGTCCCTATAAAGCGACTGTATTGCCCGCAGTAGCGAGCCGTCCACACCATATCCTGGCAGCAAGTCCCACAGCGTTTCTCTCACAACGTTATCAAATGCTTTCTCTAGATCCACAAAAGCGCAGAAAACCTCCTGGCTAAGAGCCAGAAACTTTTCAGCGATCATGCGGAGAAAAAACACTTGATCCATGCAACCTCTTCCACGTCGGAATCCGCATTGAGCCTCCCATAAATACCTTTCAGACTTTTCTTGCATTCGTGCCGTTATAACCTTTGCATACACCTTACTAGCTAAGCTGACCAAGCTGATCGCCCAGTAGCTGGAGCAGTTTAGGCGCGAGCCTTTCCCTTTGTAAATAGGTACTACAACTGCTACTCGCCAGTCATCTGGGACCTCACCCGTCCGCCAGCACAAGTTGCATAACAGACATAGTGTGTCCCAGACACGCGACCCACCGTACTTGATCATCTCAGCAGTAACTCTGTCTTTTCCCGCAGCCTTACCACATTTCATACTTCTTATCGCTTGTTCTATTTCTTTCATACTAATGACTTCAATGACATCGGGATCCGGAGCATCGAAGTGAGCTCCACTTCCCGACGTGGCATCTCTGTCTTTTCTTGCATACATCTTTCCATAATATTCACTCCATCTCTGCAGGACGTCACTTTGGTCTGTTAGGACGTCATTGTTAACACTAAGCACTTTATTCATACTGCAGATTGCCGAACAACTCCGGGTCTTGCCTACCTCTTTCCAGAAGAGCTTGGCATTATCCCGGAAATTGGACGACAACCTTTCATCTGCTTTCATTCTGCACCTTTCACGAGCTTCTTCTATCAGTGCCTTCGTGTTAACTTTCTGCAGCTTGTATCTCTCTTTCATATTAAAATCATTCCGCGAGGCTAAGTAGTCTAGCCATGCTTTCTTCCTAATTCGAACTGCTTCTTTCACTTCCTCATTCCACCATGCATCACGCTTATTACTTCTGCCTCTTTTCGTTTCTCCACACACTTCCACAGCGGCATTTATCATACTGTCCCTAAGGTTCTGCCATACACTTTCCACATTCTCACTGCTAACATTGACGTCGCCAAGCTTTTCGGCTACCCTTTCATTATATTTATCCCTAATAGATGCATCCTGCAGCTTCCAGCTTTTGATGCTATAAGTCGGCTCAGGTTCAGGACACGACACACAGGTTCGGTACGATGACGCCAACCCGCGAACAGACCCCTAATCCTAGTTATGACTAGGTAGTGGTCTGATCCCAGCTCAGCGCCTCGATAAACCCTTGTGTCCATCACCTGTTTACGGAGCCGACTATCCATTAGGAATAGATCTATCATGCTTCTCTTTGACTTACATCTCCTCGTATACATATGAATTTGTTTGTGGTTGAACATTGTGTTCGCCACAAACAAATCCTTTTCCTTACAAAATGCCAGTATTAGCTTGCCAGCGTCGTTCACCCTTTTATCCCCATACTTCCCGAGTACCGACTCAAAACCATCGCGAGCGGTACCCACCCATCCATTCAAGTCTCCACATACTATAAGTCTTTCATTTCCTTCTATCACATTTAGAGCTTCTCTCATACTCTCCCAGAAGTCCTCTAGCTCACTCGCGTTCGACGAAGATACTGGCGCGTAAGCAGCTACCAGGAAAATCTTCGTCAAACCAAGTTTTACACGGATCCAGAGGATTCTAGGACCTACCAGTTTGTACTCATACATACCGGAGGCCAATCGCGAGGACAGCAAATTTCCAACCCCTCGACTGCCATGCTCGCTCTCTGGTACTCCAGATCAAAGCGCGAGCATCCCACCCGGGAGCTCCAAGACTTCGCTGCCCTTGCGCTTGGTCTCTGTCAAGCACACTGCATCTAACTTTCTCTCATTCATAACATCCATCAACTCATTCATCTTATCTATCATTCCTCCCCTAACATTCCACGCAGCTACCCTGCACTCCGTCCTCCACTTTTTTAATAATAATAATCTTTATTAAGCATAATAACAATATTTGCACTTAATGCCTAAGTGACCTACAAATAATGTACAATTGCCGAGTTCCAGGGCAGATCCAAAGCCAGCTCCCAGCCCCGTGCTAGGAATTAACCTGTGTTACGGTAGCAGAAAGGTGGCCTCGTCTCCGTTCCTGCAACTCGTTGATGGTAGTGACGATGGTAACCAGGCTATAAGGACTAATGAATTCCCAATATAGGCAAGCCTGTATTTCTGGAATTCAATCGTATTTAGTATAAAAATTAACCTAAGTTTATACCAGAATGTCACCACTGTGGACAGTTAATTAGGTTAACTCCTATAATCCACAGCAGAGGCAGTCAGGTACGTTAAGTGTATTTGTGTAGGGTGCATATGTGTGTTTTTGTGTGATTGTGTGTGCTCATTTACTAAGTATACAGAAGATCCTCGGTCGCTGTATAATTTAATGTACGAAGCCATTTTTTTAATTTAATGCAAAAGTTATGTTTGTTTAAACTATAAATATTTAGGATTTTATTAATTTTGTTATATAAGAAAGCACTATTAACTTTAAAATGTCTTTTTGCCATTGCTGTCCTATGTCGTACGGAGGGGCATACTTTATCTGAGCGGCGTTTACTGGTGTAGATATTGGGATTATAGACTAGTATATTGTGCTTCTAGACCAACGTATGGTGTATAAATAGCTGTCTCACTGTTAGGACCTCAGCCTCCACATAAAGGTTGGCAGTTGGGTTTCTAAAGTTCCTTTTGGTCATAACCTTGAGAACAGCCCTTTGGGCCCTTTCCAATGGTAAGCGTTGGGTTTTTGTAGCTAAGCCCCATGTGGTGATGCAATAGGATAAGAATGACTGACAAAGTGATTGAAATACAATTTTTAGTGTGTTTAAATCTGCAGCACTACGCAGGTTCTTAAATATCTAAATAAGTTTTCTGGTACGTGCAGTTAGGTGTGTTATATGCTCATCCCATATTAAGAGTTGATCTATTTTAATGCCAAGATATTTTACATCATTTGCTCTAGGTACTGATACGCAATCACAGTTAGTGCTACAACCTGTGCTTTTATGAGCTCTAATAAAAAAGGTGTCTGTTGCTGGTAGCGTTGAACAATTTAAAGCAAAAGTTATGAAGTTTGACTTTTGGATATTGAGCGTCAATAGGTTCAGTGTAAGTCAGGTCATAACTTTAGTCATGGCCATTTCTGCGTAGGTTTTTGTCTCATCCCAGTTGGCCCTTGAGGTATTCCAAAATGTAGGTACTCATCTCTGCTTCTGTAATCCTTAATCTTGACGGCTTGTGTCCGATTGGTTAGATAACTTTTCAACAAGTCAAGAGCCATACCTCTGACACCCACTTTCTCCAATTTTGTGATAAGTATTGGAATGGAGACGGTGTCGAACGCCTTGGACAGGTCAAGGAACATTCCCAGGCACTTCCTTTTTCTATCCAAACCATCTACAACATTATTTACCAAAGACAAAATAGCATCCTCAGTACATATCTGTTTTCGAAATCCGAATTGTAGGGGTGAAATAATTCCTTTGAATTCGAGGTAATTTGTCATTCGCATGTTTATCACCTTCTCCAAAACCTTGGACATAGCTGGGAGAACTGAAATTGGCCTATAGTTACTGATCAAGTATCCATCTCCACTCTTATAAATTGGATGCACGATCGCCCTCTTAAATACATCAGGGAAAACACCTGTTGAAAGAGATAACTGGCAGATGTGTGCAAGGATGGGCCCATATATGTCATATGAGGTTTGGAGTATGCCTGAAAAAATACCGTCAATACCGACTGCGCAGTCCTTGCGAAGATTTTTTATAATCAGTTCTATTTCCTCAGTGTCGGTATCTAAAAGTACTAGAGAGTCACGCTGAGAACTCATTGGACTGTCACCTATAGGCAGTGTATAAGCACTCATTTGATTCTGGATTTGTGTGGCTAGTTCTTGTCTAATATTTGTAAAAAACGCATTTACCGTATCACCGATGACACCGGATTTTCTTCAATTATAAGCAGTGCATCTGCTGATGTGTATTGTGTTTTAGAGTGCGTTATTGTTTTAATAGCGTCCCACGTAGCTTTTATGTTGTTTTTTGCCCCCTGTAGTAAACCTTGCTGATAAGTTCTTTTAAGATTTTTTAATAACTTCTATATGAAGTTACTGTACCTTATGTATGATATTTTGAGTGTAATATTAGTAGGATCTCGTTTAATTACTTTGTGCATTCTATCCCTATTTTTGATACATCGTATTAAATCGGGCGTGATCCAGGGTTTGATATTTCTTTTTTTACGTGTAATTGTGTATGTATATGTATTGTATTTTATTATTTCAGAGACACGTTCTATCAAAAATTCTGCGGCGAAGTTGACATCATTAGAGCTCAAGGCAGGTGTAAAATTTACAAGTTTTAGGTCGTGGCTTATTGCATTATAATTGATTTTATTGCGGGCAATATGCGGTGAAATATGCTTCTTTTTTAGAGATATGGTAAGAAGAGTAGGCAGGTGGTCAGTTATGAGAGATTCCACTACTAACGTGAGAGACAGCTGTCTTGTTTTTAGTAAGACATGGTCATAACACTTTCCTTCTCTTGTCGAGTACAGATGTGTAGGTAACAGCCCATGCGATGCTAACAGATTCAAGTAGTCTCCACATCTGTCGTCAGTGTTGTTATTTTTTATGTCAATATTTATATCGCCTAACATGCATATAGTGGTATATGCCTTGAGTGTTTCTAATATTTTGTCAAACCGTTAAAGAAATTGTCAATATGAGGAAATGAGGGTGATCCATAAATTGCAATAAGTGCCAAATTATGGCTTATTTTACAAATTAAACAACTGAATTCTCTGATGAAGGAAGGTTCGTTTACTGTACAATCAATTTCATTTTTAATGTATATAACAACTCCGTCATGTTGATTTATTAATCTTTGCGTAGAATACGATTTATATCCCTCCAAGATGGGGATGTATGAGATTTTTGAGAGCCAGCTCTCAGACAGTACCAAAACATCACAGGAAATATAAAGTGATACAAGGAGGACTTCTAGTTGGTTTTAATGTTTTATTAATACTGCGGATGTTTACATTCATGATTGATTAGGGAGTATCTATCTCTCGAATATGTTTCGCACAGTCATCCGATTTGCACTTGTACGATCGCGGTGTATGGAGTCTTTCAAGCTCTAAGGAGATATCTTCAATATTTGTATTCATGGTCAAGTTATGCCATGTATTATATATTTACACATCAAAAGTGGAACATGAAAAACCCCCTCGCTTTTGTAGTGCGCACTAAAGAAATCGCAACCAGTATATTGTCCTTTTTGTTCAGAACATATAATATACATGTATACAATAATTTTACAGTATAGTATGAGCATGGAGTGTGTATAGTATTGTGTGAGTAAGTGAATTAGTGTAATGAAGTGGCTCAAATATGAGTTGTAGGTGAGTAACATACTTATCACATTTAACAAAACTATCATAAAAAACAAACAACGCGTGTAAGAATAATTTTGGATAAAATAAAATGGCGACATTTCAAGTTTAATCAATACGAACAAGGCAACACTCCGTCTGAGAAATGTTTTAAGGCCTAGTCATGTTGTCATCAGAGCATTAAGATCCTCCTCCGATTTTATGGTTATACGTTTTGACTTTTCTGGTGTTTTGGTCATTCCTGTAGATCCTGGTTTAGAGGAGTCACAGTAATGGGAATGTGGGTGGGATTAGTCCCAATATGCAAATAGCTAGTATAAAAGATGTCCTACAGTCATTAATTGGAAAAAGTACGTACTAATCAGGAATCACTGCAGCAATATATGTAAGTATGCCCAACGCCAACATATTCACAACTCTGTTTAAAATGGTGACCCAGCAAAGGTCTGGAAGTTTCTGTGATCATTTGGGAGTTGGGAAACCTCGGCAAGAGACGATTCCAAATAAAAATTTGATTTAAATTCCCTCAATCTGCATTTTTCTAGCTCGTCAAATTTTGATGGACTTACTAAACAAACTACGCTTAATAATCTTGTAACTGTATCCCCTCCCAATTGTTTTGCGTTTTTGTTTAGTCAATTTTCTGCTTGTGATGTTGAAAAGAGTATAATGTCGATTAGTTCTAACGCTGTGGGGTTCTGATTGTTTTAGCCGTAATATGATTCTTCCTATTATTGAAGAAATTCTTACTGTGATCTGTCATATATTATTTTTTTATAAATCTTACAATGTCTTTCCGGTAACTTGGAAAAATGCTCAGATTACTCCTATTGCTAAAAAGAACAATTCTTTCTCCTTCTCTGATTTCCGTCCAATCTCTATTCTACCTTTTCTTTCCAAGGTTCTGGAACGACTTGTTCACACCCAACTGACTAGTTTTCTATCAAAAAACAAACTTTTAAATCCCCTTCAATCTGGCTTTCGTACTGGTCACAGTACTACCACTACACTGACTCATATTACGGAGGACATCAGAGTAGGTATGGAGAGCGGACAGCTAACGGTTCTAGCACTGTTGGACTTTAGCAACGCCTTCAACGCGGTGGACTTCGATATTTTACTTGGTATACTGACCTCCCTCAACATATCTCCAACAGTAATTGACTGGTTTCGAAGTTATCTGTTTGGACGCCGGCAGCGTATAAATATTGATGGTACTACCTCGTCATGGTGTAATACATCTGCTGGCGTACCACAGGGTGGCGTCCTCTCTCCTCTACTTTTCGCAGTTTTTATTAACTCAATCACAAACAACTTATCTTCATCCTACCACATCTATGCAGATAATCTCCGGATTTATTCGCAAGCTTACTATGACAAGTTGAATGAAGCTATCAGCAATGTCAATGCTGACTTGAGCACCATTTGCAACTGGAGTATATCGTTCGGCCTGACGGTGAATCCAAGTAAGACACAGGTCATAGTTATTGGCAGTGCTAGAATGATGGCAAAAATTGATTTGGTACTCATGCCAAAAATTAGACTCAATGGAGCAGATATATGTTTTAGTGCTAAAGTAAGAAACCTAGGGATTTATTTTGACTCTTGTTAATCTTGGGGTCCCCAATTACAAAAACTAAGTCGCAAAATGTTTGCCGCTGGGGGCAAACATTTAGGGTTCCTTGCGTAGGTTAAGAAATTTCCTCCCTATAGCGACAAAGATTGCACTTGTACAATCGCTACTGTTTCCCATCCTCGATTACGCAGACGTCAGCTAGCTTGATCTCACCGAAGACCAACTAAACAAACTTGAGAGGTTCCAAAATTTTTGTACAAAACTC
This sequence comes from Thumatha senex, assembly GCA_948477245.1. NCBI lineage: Eukaryota > Metazoa > Arthropoda > Insecta > Lepidoptera > Erebidae > Thumatha > Thumatha senex. The sequence continues at coordinate 28,346,591 of OX419724.1, forward strand.
ATATTTGGATTACGCAAATATGACCATGTTTCTGAATTTCGACAACGACTCAAGTGGTTACCTATACGCTTGCGCCGGAATGCTCATATCCTCTTCTTATTATACACGGTACTCTTCACCTTCCTGCCTGAAACAACGCTTTACTTTTTTGAATGACGTTTTTTCTAGATTTTTTTAGATCGTCAGTGAATCTACAGTTGAAAATGCCACCACATTCCACAAATTTTATGGACAAGTTTTTTTCTGTCCAAGGGGTCAGATTATGGAATGCTCTACCGGTACCTATTAGACGCGCACAAACTTTGACTTCTTTAAAAAAGCAAGTGAATGATTGTTATCTGCGAGGGATTGGGTATGCTTGACTATTCCTTAACTAATCATCATTGTGTATACATGTATATTGTATGTACGTAAATGTGCATTTTGTTTATATGTGTAGGTATATGTATATACTAGCTGACCCGCGCAACTTCGTTTCGCATAAGAGAAACAGACAAAGAGAGATTAGTTAAGTTAAGTTCCGACTTCTTCAAATTATCTTCAAATTGATTTCGTTGCGGGTTCCAAGACATTCTAACTTCTCCTGGGACTTCACCGAGATGAAGCTCGGTGTAACTTTTCTGGTTTTTGGTCATTAAAATAGAATAGAATAGAATAATTTATTGGGTTCAAAAAGATCTACACGAGGTTCTTATCATAGGTATACAGATTAAATTTGATACAAAAAGAGATTTGCGTTGGCGACTATACTAGTATTAACTGTGTTACAGTCGCCATCGTCTTCCACCCGAAATTTGTTAGCCTATATGCTCTGATATTATATATATATATATATATATATATATATATATATATATATATCTTTTTATTATTATATTTTATTATTTAAACAGTAAATAACAAAACAAAAACATGCAAAATAAAAATTTTGTTTGAAATAATATTAAGGTATTTATAATATTTTACAACATTTAACTGTGTGTACAGGAGTGTGTGTGTGTGTGTGTGTGTGAGTGTTTTGAGAAAGAGCACTACGACACTTAAGAAGTTCCCTGCAGATATTTTTCTGTTTCTTCATAATTTTGTTGTTTAAGCCAATTGTAAACATTTTGTTTGCCTTTTTTCGGCGTTAAGGAATATATATTGTTTATTTTGTTTATTTCATTATACAAGCGATTGCTTAAGGTTAAGTATTGACGTCTGGCGAGGGCCGTCCTATGGTAATTCAGTTTACACGGTCTAGTTTTGACTCGCTTTAATATAGGCCTAAAGAACATGCTTTTATGTTTACGCAAAACTACTTTCATTATAAAAAGTTGACGAACCGTCAGTACTGAACATTCCCTGTACAAGAGGCAAGTACTGTATCTGCGTGGCTTTTTGAACATTACTTTTAAGATTGTTCTTTGCGCTCGTTCCAATGGCAGCAAAATAGTAGGACCTATACCTCCCCATGTCACTATACAGTACTGGAGTAGACTCTGTACAAGAGCATAGTAGACACATTTTAATGTACTCAAGTCTGCAGAGTTACGAAGTTTCCTAAAAACAGGTATAAGTTTCCTAACTCGATTGATCAAGTGGGTTATATATTGTGACCAATTCAGACACGAATCAATAATAAGTCCTAAATACTACACTGAGGAGACCCGCGTCAAAACGGGACATTCACCTCTCAAGTCACATGTATGGGCATACACCTTAAAGGAGAGTGGTGGTTGAGTATTTAACCGGTTGATAAAAGTAATGTACATTGTTTTATTAAGGTTTAGTATCAACAGGTTATCCCCAAGCCACTTCATCACTTTCATAAGAGAATATTCGGTGTGACGCCGCACATCATCCCAATCCTTACCGTGAACTATCAGGGCTGTATCATCAGCGTAAGTAATGATATCACAGTTACTTAGTGATTTTGTGCACAAGCTGTTTACGTAAATGACAAAGAGAGTAGGCCCCAAGACGCTACCTTGAGGGACTCCGACCGATAGAGCCAGCTCCGTACTCATGTGATCACCAATTTTAACACACTGCACTCGGTTTGTTAGATATGACCGGAAAAGATCCAGTAAAACCCCACGAATGCCTATCATCTCCAGCTTATGGAGTAGGAGTGGGACAGAAACAGTATCGAAAGCCTTCGAGAGATCGAGAAATACTCCAATAACTTTACAGGATCTATCAAGATTCCTGACTACTAAATCAGTAAGAAAGTTTGCATCTTCAGTAGATTTACCTTTTACGAAGCCATATTGATTTTTGGCAATAATCTTACGCTTTTGAAGATAATTTAAAAGTCTATTGTTCAAAGCCTTTTCTAATATTTTAGATATAACTGTAAGGACAGATATAGGTCTGTAGTTTTCGACACTGTTTCTGTCACCGCTCTTGTGGATTGGATGCACTAGTGCTTTTTTTTCAGATTTTTTGGAAATACACCCGTGCTAAAGCACAAGTTGCACATATAGGCAATAAGAGATGCTAGGGTGGACTTAGCATACTTTACTACTCGTGTTAGTATCTTGTCAATACCCATGGCAGAGTCATTTTTGAGGTTAGTTATTATAGTTTCAATCTCCTTTGAGTCGGATAGGAATAAAGACATAGAGTCCTTAAGTGGTCGGCGCTGATGATATAATTTTAATGTGCTTAGGGTTTGTGGCTTACCACTTGATATGGAATTTGCTAGTTTTTCTCCAATACTAGCGAAGTAGTCATTGACAGTGTTTAGAGACTCATGTGGATGCTGAAGTGGATTAAGTAAGCAATATGGTGGAGGTGAAGTCTGTTTAAAGTTAACAATTTTATTTATCATACTCCAGATACCTTTAGGGTTATTTTTATTCTTTTGCAGTTCAGCCCTTTCATACTCTGTCCTTAACTTTTTAAGAAGATTGTTGCAGAAATTACGATATCTTCTGTATGTTACTTGTAAAATTGCGTTGCCAGTGTAATTATTAGCTTGTTTATGTAACTTGTCACGATGTCTTATACACCTAACTAAACCAGGGGTTTATCCATGGCTTAATGGAGCGTCTACGGTGAGGAATAGTTACACGTTTTGAGTGGTCAGTGATAGTTTGGACAATTGTGGTAGTCAAGATATTTACTACAGCGTTAGCGTCGGTTTCAGTATAGATTGAGCTGTAGTCAGTGTTTAACAGGCTCTGAGTCAGGGATGGGTAATTAGCTTTTAGATATGTTTTATGAAGGACTTGCTTTTTCACCTTACAATATAAGATGAACACAATTGGGGTATGATCTGTTATACACGAATCGAGTATGTACGTTACCGATTTCCTACTTGATCTTACAATGACATGATCAATGCACCTGTTTTCACGAGTAGGTAACGCGTGTGCCGCCAAATACCCATGATAGGCCAATAGATTCAAGTATTTCAAACCATCTGCTTCCGTTTTATTAGGCACAATATTTATATTTATATCACCGACAACTATTACTGACTCGACCAACTTTAGGGATAAGAGACAGGACTCAAGACTATCACAAAACTTGTTGATACATTTATATGAAGGTGACCGGTAAATGGCAACAATTGCAAATTGTGTTTTTAAACTCACACGACTTATACTATCCATTTTATGTTTTTCGGGTCTTTTTGAGAGGTGAGAAAAAGTTAAAATATTACGCGAAAAAGACCCGAAAAACATAAAATGAATTGCAAATTGGTCGCTATTTTGCAAGATGAGACAGTTAGCCTCAAAAAATATAGGTCTAAGTAAGGTATGATTAATTTCATTTTTAATGTACACACTAACACCATCATTTTGATTAGCATAATTCGAGGAATAGGACTGGTAACCCTTGATCAGAGGTAAGTCAGATATTTTACTAAGCCAGCACTCAGTTAGTATAAATACATCGCACTGCATACAAATACGCTCTAAAAGTATAGTGAACTTATCGAAGTTGCGGTTTAAACTGCGAATGTTCATATGTAGTATACTCAAACTTGGGTGTAACGAATTAATATGAGTATTTAAGCCTTCAGGGCTACACACCATGGACCGTGACACTTTTTTTTTGTTGCTGTGGATCCTGGTTTACAGGAGTCACAGTAATGGAAATGCGGGTGAGATTAGTCCCAATCTCCTTTCTAACAACAAAGCACTTGATCGGAATATTTGTTAATGAGTTAAAATTGAATAATATACACGCGGGCGAAACTGCGGAAACAGAATATACATTTTACACACATTTCATCCTCTCTCGCAAAGGAACCGCGCAGAACCCAATGAATGTAAAAAAAATATGCCAAAATTGATTCAGTATTCTCGGCTTAATGGTCGATTAAAGAATGTCCTACAAAAATAATTTTAATAATTTTCTGCTCACGTGAAGTTTTGTTAGTGCGCAAAAAGGATTTCTTGGGGGAAAAAGATGTTTTCCCGGATAAAAAGGTATCTTCTGTATTAATTCAGGAAATGTTGTATCTACATGATGATTTTCATCTAAATGTGATTAAAAAACAGACGTTTTAATAATAAAGAAATCTTCACAAACTTGTACATTTATAATATTAATAGGATTACATTCCTCTGGGAAAACCGGGAATTCTTTTCTTGGTGCTCATCTAACGTAAGTACGTAAAAAATACGTTCACCAAGTTTCAGGCTGTGTATGGTTTTACCCACGTAGTTCCGTTCCCGTGGGAATACCGGGTATTCTTTTCTTAGTGCTGATTCAAGGTAGACCTAATGAGTACTCACACTAAATTTCAGGTATGTACCTATGTTTGATAGTTTAGGCTGTGCGTGGTTTACCCGCATATTCGGTTCCCATGGGAACACCGAACTCGCTGGTGTTTTTTTTAGCCTTATGAGATTCTTTTAGCCTTTTGAGATTCTAGGGGGCACCTATGTGTTAATAAGGACCCCCATGCGAAGTTTGGGCTTTATAGCTCCGTTAGTTTCATAGATTTCATGATCAATGAGTCAGTTTGAACAAACAAAAACAGTTTACCTACTTATAGGTATTTTTTGTCGAAACCACGATACACGTGCCCATTTATTTGTAACTAAAAACAGGTACATAAATTCATGTATCTCACTATGAAAATGGCGAACTTTCATACAACCGTTTATCGCTTATTTACTTCCTTGGGAATAGAATTTCGCAAAATCCCGTTTTAGGGGAAACCTACATGTTGAAAGGAACCCCCATGCGAATTTTGGGCTTCATAGGTCCGGTAATTTCAGATATTTCGTATTTTCAATGAGTCAGTCATTGATTTTGCCTTTTATAAATATAGATATATAAATATATATATGTGAAACATTTGGAAGGGTTTAGTTGCCTAGGCAACACAATAATCTAGTAATATGATTGGTCGAAAGCTTGTTTTAGATATCATAATATTCAGAAGTGATATCTTGTTAAATCTTCATTTAATTAGAATTGATTTATCAACTACTAATATTGTATAAAATCCCTCTCTAAAATTAATAGCTTGAAAAGACCATGATGAGGAATGAAACATGTAATATTCCTAATTAGGTTATAACGGTTTCTTAATACTGAAAGGTCTATGCTATTTAATTAAATTTATCACATATTTATATCGTGTAAATACTTTGTGTTTACATTATTAGTCCTTTAACATATCACGAGTTGAGGCAGGACTGCCTCAGTGGAGTCGCGGGCCAGCTAGGTAAAAATGGCGGGAACGGAACAGAGTCGATTGTTGCATGTCGAGTTTGAAGGGTTATGAAAAAGATGGGGGCAAGTCTTGTGAAGTGAATGTGATAATGACAGAAATAAGAGTTAGATTAGACCACGAACCCACTACTCGTGTATTGTTAATGTTCTTTATTATATTCTTTATTATATTATCGATAATCTGTGAAGATAAATAAAAGTGTTTCGAGTTTATTGAGTTATGTACTTGCCGTAACCCGTAATGACGCCCACAAAACCTGATACCTTTGAAGAGGATGTCGAATATCAGGTCATTCTCCGACATATATATATACTCGTATGTGTATGTATTTATATCACTACATATTATAAAACAAAGTCGTATTTCGCTGTCTGTTCCTATGTATGCTTAGATCTTAAAAACTACGCAACGAATTTCGATGCAGTTTTTAAAATAGATAGAATGATTCTTATAGATGGTTTATTTATATATTTTGTTAAGTTTTTGTATACATTAACTTAATTATAACGTCGTTGTTGGCGGTGTCAGAAAAAATGAGCCGTCTGGGAGCTTTTAACGAAAACGCTGCCTAAACCCTTTGAGATATAACAAAATAATATATGGTGGAATTGTGTACCTAATATAGGTCTTCAAAAAAGTCCTGTTCGGTATATATCGTACTTAAGGATAACGTACAATGTCGATTTTAATACTTTAAAACAACAGCAATACATTATTAATCCTTATTATTTTTAAAATGTTAGTTTCAGCATTTTATGAAGATTATTTTGTCCATTTCCACTTTGCAAATTAAATGAATATCTCAGGCGACATGGCAATATCAAAAAATGCGCAAATAAATTAATTCCGTGTAACAATAATTCGACCGGGCCGTGCGGGCGCGGGCGTAGGTACTTGACAAACAAAGTCGTTTTTGGCTGTCTGTCCCCATGTATACTTATTTCTTAAAAACTACGCAACGAATGTCGATGTAGTTTTTTTTTTTAATAGATAGAGTGATTCATGGAGAAGGTTTTTATGTATATTTTGTTAAGTTTTTGTAAACATTAACTTAATTATAACGATATATGTTGGCGGTGTCGGAAAAAATAAGCCGTCTGGGAGCTTTTAACGAAAACGCTGCCTAAACCCTTTAAGATATAACAAAATAATGTATTGTGGAATTATGTATCTAATATAGGTCTACAAAAAAGTCCGCGACAGATGTCTACTCTTAATGATAGCGTACTATATCTATATTTAATACTTTAAAAAAACAGCAATAATAAAGCGGTAATTTAAAGGCTATTTACACAAAAACATTATTAATGCTTATCATTTTTAATATGTTAGTTGGCTTCAGCATTTTATGAAGATTATTTTGATCCTTAACACTTTGCAAATTAAATGAATATCTTAGGCGATACGGCAATATTAAAAAAATGCGCAACGAAATTAATTACGTGTAAAAAAAAATCGACCGGGCCGTGCGGGCGCGGGCGTAGTAGGTACTTGAGAGCGGAGAAGTAATCAAGTAATTTGGAAAATGTTCATACATTATCGTAAAATTAATAAACGACGGAATTAAATGGGTGCTACGGGATTCGAAGTATGTCACGGGCGAAGCCGGGTGGGTCAGCTAGTATATATATATATATATGGATGTTTATGTGTATAATAGTATTTCTAAGTATGTGTTTTGGTATATATGGTATGAATTTTGTATATTTAATACAAGTATGTAATATGGATATTATAGTTGTGGATATTATTATTTTTAATTTATTGGAACGAAGTTCCTTATTGCGCGTTGCAAAAGGGGGCTAGATGGAAAAAATTAAGACAAAAAGTTGTAACGACACCTTTAGCTACAGTTGTAAGCCGTGCGGGCGGCGTCTGTCCCTATGTATGCTTAGATCGTTAAAACTACGCAACGAATTACGATGCGGTTTTTTTTAATAGTTAGTGTGATTTATAAGGAAGGTATTTATCTAAATAATTTGTTATATTATTGTATACATTGAATAAATTATAACGATATTTGTGGGGGGTGTCAGATAAGCCGTCTGGGAGCTTTCAACGAAAACGCTGCCGAAATCCTTTGAGATATAACAAAATAATGTATAGTGGAATTGTGTATCTAATATAGTTGTGTCCGCGACAGTATATGTCTATCTCTTGAGGATAACATACTATAACCATTTAAATATTTTAAAAAACCAGCAATTATTAATCGATAATTTGAAGGCTATTCACACTAATACGTTATTATTTCTTATCATTTTCAATATGTTAGTTGGCTTCAGCATTTAATAAAGATTATTTTGTCCAATTAAATAAATATCTTAGAAGATAAGGCAAAATCCAAAAAACGCTCAAAAAAAAAAATTACTGTATCCTTAATTCGACCGGGCCGTGCGGGCCTAGGTACTGGACAGCGGAGAAGTAATCAACTAATTTGGAAAATGGTCATACATAATTGTGAAATTACTGAACGACGGAGTTAAATGTGTGCCACGGGGTTCGAAGTATGATGGTTTCTTACTAATTACTAATTAAATTAACCTTTGGACAATAATAAATATCTTTTACATCGATACTCGTAATTGTAAAATAAACACACGAAGTAACACAATGGTTTGATGATATGAAAATGCTCATAATTTCACAGTAAACTGCGTATCAGGTAAGAACATTAATAAAAACTTTAATGTTCTTCATTAAAATGAAATAATAAGCAGGAATTATCACTATTTTTTTTCTAGAGATGCAATTAAGTGTCAATTGAGAGGGTAGCGCTCGGCGGAGAGAGAGCAGAAGCGGACTCTCATATCCGATTTCCGCAGTTTACGTCAAGAGTGCCGCCGAATCGTCGTCACCCAGGACAATCAGCCGCATAGAACATTGCATAAGAACAGTTCTTTACTACGTAGTTAATAACAAGTGACATTTGTATGAGTATTGCTACAAAACGTGTCTTGTTTTATATGTCCATTTAAATAACATAAAAACAAATCAAATAAAAGGTGCCTCTGAATAAAGCTGACACATTTACATAAAGCGTTAGTGACGTGTTGCCGTTAGAAATTAATGTAAGAGTTTCAGTACGTCACGGAAATAAGTCCTTCTGAAACATTGTAGCGACTTTATCTGCTAATGGTATACCTGCTTACAGACGTAAAACAGAACTAGCTGAGAATTTATTATTTTAAGTAAATTTAGTTTGAAAAAAATATTATAATTTATTTGTATTTTAGATTTAATTTCAGTATTGCCGTTCAACGTGGCAATGCTGCCAGTCTTCTGGGAACGTTTCCGGTCAGCGATGATGCGAAGGAATTTTTTGACGCGTTGTAGGTAATGTATATTTATTTAAGTTTAGTTAGCATTGAGTTAATATTGTACTACGTACTAGAGAAGACACCGCCCTATATCGCAAGTGCTCCGTTCAACTGTGGTGCATGAGCCACAGTATGCCCTCGTGTGTGTTAAGATATTGCTCTAATAATTCAAGAAATACGGCAAAGTGCAAAGGAATAACCTTTCATCGGTAAGTAACTAGATAATCATTTTAAAACTTAATTTGAGAAAAATTTTGTGGACGCCATTGTGCGTCATTCGTCATAGACTAAACATTTAAAATATGACATTGGGTGTGTAATAAGCGTAAATATTACCTGAAGTATCTTTTTATAGCGGAAAATCATAATAATCTATTCAAAAAAAACATTCCTAAAACTAGTTGGTTTTATTAGAACGGAGTCTTGGTTTAAACTTAGCCGCAACTTAAAAAACTTACCATAAAAGGTACCTATTTCTCAACCAAGTGTAACAAACTCGATGCATACAGACAAACAAATAATATGTATCTGAAAAATTATTTGATGTTGTTTTTAAGTAATCACACGTATTTCCATTACACATCTGACATTGGCAGAGTCTTCATCAGTGACATGTTGACACCCAAAGAGTATAATAAGTAAAATTGATATTGACACCGCTTGCCATAAAGAAAAATAATAACATTAATAATCTTACAAATTTAAAACAGAATAGACTGTTTATTCATTGAAAAATTGTGAAATCATTAAAGATGAAAGGTAATTACTACTACTTTACTTTTTAATAAATAAATATTCTTTATTGTACACCATAAAAGAATCACATTCTAAGAAAAAAAATTAACTTTGTATGTACAATAGGCGGGTTTACTACTTACTAACCTATTTATTGTTTAGATTTTATTGGTGTATTGATTGATTGTTTATACATATTATATAGGATACAGATCTGAAATAACCTATTTATTTATTTGGAGATAAATTTTAATATTTTGTTTATTCAAGGTTTCCACGTCTGGGCCGTAACGATAGGGAAAATTGGATAAAATTCGTCCAAAACAACCGCAGTGAAGAGACCTGGTTACCATCCAATCATAGTCATGTATGTTCGTTGCATTTTCGCGAAGAGGATAAATATACTACGAAAGCAGGAAGGCGTTTTCTGAAGAAGTCTGCTGTTCCTCGTATTGATGTAAGTAGCAGCAATGAAAGTAGTCTGCAAATTTCAACACGAGAAACATTTTGGCAAAACAAAATTTATATTGTTTAAGGGAGACTAAATAAACATATTCTACAAAATTACACGGCTTTCATTATTTTGTACCTAAACTTAAGGGAAAATTTGTAGACTTCTTATGAATAATAAAAGTATTTATAGTATTATAAAAAAGATACGTAGATATACCTATTGAGCTATTATAAGATTGACCAAGTTGGCCCTTATCTTGATTTAATAATTAATACCTTAGCGTACGACAAAAAGTAATATTGCAGTTAATTAATATAACCAGTTACATATTCAAAAGGCAGAATATAAACAAAGTGTCGCCTCTGCATGAAATGTCGCACTCTATGGCTCGGGCGCCTCCTCCCCCAAACCCCGCACCGCCTCGCGTAGCGCACAGATTTTGTTAGCGCAGTCTGCTCCATGTACGTAGTACAATATTAACTCAATGTTAGTTAGTTGTTTTTTTTATATTTAGTGTTAGATTATGCTTTTAATTTTATTTGTATCTATATATAATTTGAAAATTAGTTTAATATATTTCATACTAACCTGTGCAAAATCTTATATCTTTAACGTAAAAAGCGACAACAACGCCTAATTGAGTTTGTCTGACACATTTTCTTAGCAACCAGTAATTGAGATTCAACCTAAAGCTAAAAAAGACAGTAAATTAAATACAAAGTGCTTTCGAAGACTCCGACCGACTTTAAATAAAGTTTCCATTCTGTTTTATCTTTTAACAAAAATGACTAAAGGAAGATTTTAGGGATTTTTGGGACGAAGTTCCGTAACGCAGCCTACGGGTATTGCGATCTAGTAGAAATCGTCACGAAATGAAATATGAAATGCCGTATGCTGTTAGTTTTCCTGTTTCCAAAAATCCACCTTGTATATCATATTGAATAGTTTTCATAGCTTAGATATTTTTACTAGAAATGTATGTTGTGAAGGTTAAGACATCAGCCACTACGTATCTTAAATTTACCGATCCTGGTAGAGTTCATTGAAAGCTTTTTCCCACGTGTGTAGTGTTGTGACAACTACTAAGAAGAACTGAATATGAAAAATTCAAAACCAATTTCGTCTTTTACATTATATTGGTTAAAATTTTTATGTATGTTGCTTAGTGTGATTTAATACTAAATGTTTTTATCGTTTATACAGTCTAATATCTGTGCATTACTATACAATTTTACCTTAGTTGTATTTAATTTTAATTTTACCTGTATTGTATGGTCAATATTTTAATTTCGGAGGGAAGTTTCTAATAGAATTGTCTACAAAATGATACCCAGAATTCCAACAAAAAGATGCTTATTTTTGGAAAGAGTAGCAAAAGATTATCTTTATGTCTAGTAATAACATTATGTAAATTCTAAGTAGAATCTAAATATTGTAATCAAGTTACTTAAAATTCATTGTTATTGAGAGTGGTCGATCTAGCGAATAAGACCTTATAGGCTTGATTTTCAACATTAGATCCCCACAACTTGCGCTTGTTCATTTCAACACTGCTATGGGCACATCAACTGTTACATGGGACAAAAATACAGAAACGTACTTCCAGCAGTGAACTGTCATAGGCCGATTTGATAAAATGATTTCATTGGAAATATATAACCAGTTGATGACATCGGCTCCGTCCGTATACGAAGCTTTCCTATGCCTGTTTCCTACAGGAACTTGTTTCCGGGACAAAAAGTCTATTCCTTTTTCTATGTTTATGTCCTTACGGGCTGTAGACAATCTGTGTTCAAATTTTCATTTTATATACTCGAACTTCTATATTTTGACTGTAGTTAAATTATAATTTGTCTATCTCACAAAACCTCTATCAGTCGGTAGGATAAATTCTCCTACCCGTAATACTCCAACCTGTCTGAAAAGGATACCAAAGATTCGTCCTTCCGATGACCATCACTTCATCCATTTCTGCGTTTGACAGTCTTCTGTATGTGAAGTGATATGCCCTCAGTGAATCTATACTATAATATTAGATAGCTGAAGAGTTTGTTTGTTAGTTTTTTTGAACGCTTTAAACTCAGAAACTACTGGTTGGATATGAAAAAATCTATTTGTGTTTGTTTCGTTCTGAGTGCGGCAGTCGCATACACTACCACTGCGCCACCGAGGCGATGTAGATCTATAGGTTACACAACATCACTTGCAAACCAGGTTTAGAATTTGCTCTACCTTCAAAGGAATCCTTGAATCTATACTACTATTATAAAGCTGAAGAGTTTGTTCCTTTGTTTGTTTGGTTGAACGCGCTAATCTCAGGAACTATTGGTCGGATTTGAAAAAAAAAAATTTTGTATTAGATAGCCCATTTATCGAGGAAGGCTATAGGCTATATATCATTACACTACTACACTGGGGAGCAGAGCAGTAGTCATAAATTTCGACAAATCGGGCAAATTTTTATGCATTATTGTAGAATTTATAAGCGACGGGATTAAATAGGTGCGACGGGAGGTCGAAATATTCTACGGGCGAAGCTGTCATCTAGTTCTAGATATAACGAATATTGAGATGTCTCTAATATCGTCTTCTAAACAATAAAATCCACTATACATCTGAAAAACAAATTCTTTCGTTGCGTCTGTTATTATTATTTATTCATCTATTACGCCTTATCCCCGAAGGGGTGGCAGAGGCATCCATATTGTATGCCCACTTTTCACCATGTGTATTTCTGTCCCACGTAATAGGTGGTAAGCCCATTGCCGTGTTGAAATAGACAAAGGCAGGTTGTGGCTACCTGCTGTTGAAATGTTAAAAGCCGCCCATAAGGCCTTCAAGTTGACTTAACGACTGCCATGTTACTGGCAACCGGGACCCGTTGGCTTAACGTGCCTTCCAAAGCACGGAAACGCTCACAAATGTAAATGCCACAAAGCGGTCACCCATCCGAGGACCAGCCATAGTGAAAGTTGCGTAACTCAGTGATCGTTTACAGAACACTGAGACCGCGGGGCCACGAGATCATATTTTTATTTATATTATTCGTGAGTAACATAGGCTATATTGGATTTTCAAAAAGTTTAGGGTTCCGTACGAAATCACGAATAGGAAAACTTCACCACGCGGGCACCAGCTACCAGCATCAGCTAGTATTACATATAATAGATCATTAAAAAGGTTTAGTATTTACCAAAATTTTCAAAACTTGGTTAACATATTACATTATAATTATTTGTTCAATATACATACATACATACATATTATCACGCCTGTTTCCCATCGGGGTAGGCAGAGACTATGACTTTCCACATGCTACGATCCTGACATACAGCTTTCGCTTCTTCTACTTTCATGAGTGTTTCCATTCACGCTCGCCGGTTAAGGGTACTCTTGACCTGGCCTTTTTCAAAAGATCGTCGATTTGATTGACATACGTGCGCCGAGGTCGACCCCTACCAGTTTGCCCATTCACTCTCGCCACATATATCTGCTTCATCAGTCTATTTTCATCCATCCTCTCCACGTGTCCGAACCATCTAAGCATCCCTTTTTCTATCTTAGTCACTACCTCTTCTGTCATACCGCAATGTTCCCTTATCACGCTGTTCCTTTCTTTATCCATCAACTTCACTCCAGCTATACTTCGCAGACTTCTCATTTCCACGGCATTAATTTTACTTTTATGCGTCTTCTGCCATACCCAACTTTCACTGCCATACATAAGTGTGGGGACCAGCACTCCTCTATGTACAGCCAGTCTTGCCTTCTTAGACACGTTATGACTGCTCATAAAGGCGTACATGGCTCCATTCACTTTATTTCCTGCCAAAACTCTTCGCTCAATGTCATAGTCACACTTTCCATCTCTCGTAAATTTTGTACCCAGATATACAAACTCTTTCTCCTGCCACAAGAATTGAGCAATCCGTCGTACTTACCTCTCTTTCAAAAACTTTCGACTTGCTTACATACTTGCTTACATTCACTTTCATTCCTTTGTTTATTAACGAATCATGCATAATGTTTACCATCAACTGCAACTCCTCCGCCGATGTTGTTAGTATTACCTGATCATCGGCGTATAGGAGGCACTTGACGGTCAGTTCATCCATTGTTCAATATGTTGGAAAATATTAAGCCATTTGACTGCTTTTATCGAAAACACTGCCGGAACCCTGAGAAATATTACAAAACAATTTTCAACAATATTATTCTTTTATTATAGGTCTACACAAAGTCTGTGTTTATTTTTAAAGATAGCTTACTAAACGGGTAACTGTCACTGTGTAAACGGGTAGTAAAATTAATTTAGCAGTTCGGGATGCGGGGCTTCAGGTGGTATTAAAAAATTATTAAAAAAAAATCTTAAAGTATCTCCCCGTCCGAACAAAAAAAGAATAATCATGACTGGGTTGATGAGTTGCAATTGAATACACAGTTTCTCTTTTATCCCCTCTCTCAAAGGAACCACGAAGAATATCTAGATCAATAGTACCCACCGTAAAGCCTTTCTCGGAATAAAAACTCAGATCATGGCAAGTTTCATTTTAATCGATTCAATAGTTCGGCGTGATGCTTATTATCATATCAAATAGACAGACAGTCAAAATAAAACTATTGTTTTGTCTTCAGAATCGATCATAAAATGCCTCGCAAAAGAAATTTTCAAAATATCTCCAATGTACAGAATTTCGACCCTCTGTGCTTTATTCTCCTTCTCATGTTAGTGTATTAACTTTCAAACCCTACCTGTAGTTGGAGCCTAGGGTCCATTTTTTTGGTTGGTAGGAGCAGGTTTTGTTTGGTTTTTAATTTTCGGCATTGATAGGAGCGACTTCCGCCTGATCTCCCAACCTCATGAGCCTTCGTCGTTGCCTCTTCCGTTAGTCAGCAGGTGCGCCACTAGCAGATGGGGTCGTTTAAGCCCCGGAGATTTTGGGAGGGCCCGTACATCCTCTCTTCTTTTTATAAAAAGTTAGACTAAATTACGAACTTTCATCCTTTTTTTTAGAATTTCAGGAAATCCTGAAATACTTCCATCTTTATTTCTAAGCGATAGCACATATACATTTTTTATGTTTTAAAAATGACGTATTTCCATGCAAACTTTTCTTCCCTATTTTACAACCTAAAGGGTAGAATTTTAGAAAATCGTGAAATACGTCTGTTTTAATTTCTTAGCGAAAGCCAATATTATAATAATTTGTATGTTGAGTAGTCTGAACTACTCTTCTACTAAAACAGTAATTTCTGAAAATTACTGATTTCTATACAAACTTTCAGACCTTATATTACTTCCATAGGGGTTGATTTTCGAAAATTCATGGAACACGTCTCCTTATCTTAATCTTAAATTATAAACGAAAGTCCACTTACAATGTTTAATGCATATTCGTTTAAAAATGGTGGATTTCCTTACAAACTATAAGCCCCTATTTTACCCTCTTAGGGGTTGAATTTTTAAAAAGCCGGGAATCCTCTGTGCCAAATTTCAGGTATCTAGGTCCAAGGGTATGAGCTGGGCGTTGATAGTCACCAATGAGTCAAGACTTTTCCTTTTATATATTAAGATATTGTGAGTTTTTTTTTACACAACGGCATCTAACTTGCTGTTTACGGGGACGAACCCTCAGCGCAGCAGTCGCATACACTACTACTTACTCCACCGAGGTGGTAAAAACAAATAAACTAGCGTAATATTCTAGACCTAAGCTGTTTACCATCTCTTGCTAGCAGCAGGCCTAGACAAGTGGCAAACGCTACATGTCGATTCTAATTCTATAAACATAAATGCCTCAGCGAAAGTGATAACAATTTGGTAGACAAGTGTACACAGGCTCGGCGATCGTTCAGTCGTTTACGATATTGTGAGTTTTTCTGTAATTATTATCGTACGTACCTAGTTATAAGGTTACAATAAGGATAAATATCAGCTGTAAGTGGTTACTATAATAGCAACGCTGAGTTTAAAAAGGAAATTAAAAGACGATTAATATTTAGGCGTACCTAAATCATTTGAACAAGTCATAATTTCCACATATTTATGTATTTGGTAAGTACTTTGTATCAGTATAAAATATTATGTTTTAATATTAGCTACAATAAAATTATAACAAAATGAAATATGTGGAAATTATGACTTGATCAAATGATTTAGGTACGCCTAAATATTATCGCCCCAAGGTCTTACAACATAAGTAATATTGTTTTTGTATAACAAATGAAACCGAGGTTAAGGGCTAGTCCATAACAATTTTCTGTTCTAATAGATTACATGGATAGGTGTTATTATATTTGTCTTAAACTAGCTAATAATAATAGCTATATAAATCAATGATAAATGCTTTCATTGGGTATTGCTACAAACCTTGGCATTGTGTAGACTATAACATAAACAATTATATTAACCAAGGCGCACAATACTTTACTGTGTTAAGCACTTATGATTTATATTGTTTTAGAAATGGTGATCTTTCAAGACCCTAGCTTAGTCCTCAAGGACGAATTAAAAGCGACCACTTGTGGCAGGAATTATCAATAAATTTCAAATTAAACCAGAACCAGATAAATAACTTTATTTCCAAGGGAATCTCTTTAGTTCCTTGCAATATAGTATGGGCACGTAAATCTTGACAAAGTGGTCGAAAAGTTAATTTGTTGAGTCAAAATCTTTCCCAAAATAAAAAAATCTTTGCTCCAAACACTGTAGAGTGATATGCCTTTGGTGGCACCTGAGTCACACTTCTTCGTTATGCGCAGCCCACAATAATCTAAGTTGATGCATTTTACGAAAAGAAAATAACACAAACACAATAAAACACGTCCACAAAATAAGCAACTGATCAAACAATCGCCATTTTGTAGCGCTAACTACAGGGTCCGTGCTTTCGCTTCGTTTTTATTCGTGTAGAACGCTGGAGGCCGAATTCATATGTCAAAAAGTGCCACTTGGCTAGCATATATAAGGCCACTAGCGTAGGTCTCTAGCGTTTCCTTTCAATGAATAGCTTAATTGAACGTTTGGCTACCAATTTCAAATTCTATACATTGAATAAAATTGAGAGTGTCAATCTCATACATTGAGAATTCTATTCTACTAACGTAAAAGCCACTTGTCTAAGCCTGCAGGTCAGATAGTAGTAAAAACCTAATCTACTTGAGATAAATAGTTGTCACTTACTTCATTTATTTTGTTATGGATGAACTTTTTTGTGTGGTAAAACTATTATGTATACTTGTTATTGAAATTAGAAGTACGAGCGTTTTATTTGGTACCTATACATGTAATTAGTATAAAACATCTATAAAAAACTTGAACATGAAATCCAACGTAATAACAGACATGTTTTATTTCGATTGTTCTACAGCCAATAATTTATACTGTAGTGTGTATTCGCGGCTATACATCGTAACAGGCCCTTAATCCCGTCGCTTATTACTTTTACATAAATGTATGAAAAATATCCCGATTTGTTGTCATGTCCGCTCTCCTAAGTAGTAGCGCGATGATAAATAGCCTATAACCTTCGTCGATAAATGAGCTATCCAACATAAAAATATATTTTCATTTTGGACCTGTAGTTTTTGAGATTAGCGCCTTCAACCAAACATGCATAAAAACAAACAAACTCTACAGATATTAGTATAGAATAGATAGTATAGATATAAAACTGAAGGGTTTGTTTTGATTTCAGAAACAAATCACACTTATTTCAGAAACAACTGATTGGATTTAAAAAAAATCGATTTGTGTTGAATTATCCATTTATCAAGGAGAGCTATAGACTATATCCACACGCTCCTACTCTGAAGAGCGGAGCAGTAATCGAATTGTAGAATTTATAAATGACGGGATTAAATAGGTGAGATGGAAGTTTGAAGTGTGTCACGGGCGAATTAAGCTATTTGTAAGCCCATTCTAATTCCATTTTCAATCATTTCTATAATATCTGAAATATTAAATTCGAAGCCAAAAATAATATAGTATGAAAGTAATTAAGCTGCAAGCTATTAAGACTACCAAGAAATAGCAAATTTTCATTACTAATTAAATGCTTAATTAAATACAATACCTTACGGCATTACCGTAAAACAATAACTTTCTTTACTTGACTAAATTAAATTAAGTTCCTAATGAACAGGGTAGGAGCTTAAACTTGCGCTGAGGCACAAAAATATGCTTAATCAATTTTTATACTTTCCTTCTTGGATAGTATAGAAATTTAGTTCTGGACTTACAAATAGTTTACTTTAGAAAACATTACAAAATATGGCAGCTACAGGATGTAACACTTTTTTTTAGGTGCCACCATCAGTTTCTCTCTGGGCAGAGCAATGTAGAGACTCTAAAAAAATATCCCAGGGCGTCTTGTATGAAGAATGTGTGTGGTTGGGAGATAAATGATATACTTGCACAATGATTCTTTACACGGTTTATTAGAAATGTAAGGTAAAAAAATCTACCCCACAATAAAAAATTATGTATTTAACAATATAAGATAATTACAAGTATTAATTAATACGTTATGGCTATGCTATAAGTATAAAGTTCATATTAAGGTAATCTTGACACACACAAGAGAAAAGAAGTTGTATATACAGAAGAAGTCAAAACATAAAGAGGTACTCAGCTATGTGCTTTGGTGCGAAGCTTGCGGAGCGAGCTGACAGTTTCGCTCACGCCAAGCTTCCGTGCGTCAATCCGCTGATGCCCAACCTGAGGAAGGTTGCCCAAGGACCAGGATTGCCCTCAAGAGCAACAGTAACCGGCGATAGCTCACAAACACCGTGAGCAGCGGCCCTTGCGAGATGTAACTCACACACAGGAAACAAAAACTTGCGAAGCCTCCGCGCCTTTCCTTCAGGGGAAACCACAACACTTCCAGCAATTATGTGGATAGCGGGGTTTCTAGTACACTCGTACGTGATTATAACTATCAACGACTATAGAACTTGGCTTGATTGGCCAGAACTTGCACAAGAAAATCACGATCGACGAATTTGGAGAATATCTAAGAAATCTGGAGAACTTCGGGTATCCTTTAACTGTCGCAGGTCAATAATCCATCTAGATCTTTCTACACTCCTCCTATTTATCCTTTTTTTATCTAGACCCCACTCTTGAGATCTGTCAATAAATTTTTTTTCTTGTCATTCAGTAATCGACATACTAATTTCTATCACCATAGACCAAGTTAAAGTAATTTTATATTTATTTTAAATTATTGATTTAAATACTTGTATTCCTTAAAAAAACTGTTTATTCAATTTAATGTTATATTTTTAAATTAAAATGGGATCTCTTGAACATCATACCCGGTAATGCCATCTATACGCAAACGCTAGGTACTAACATCCTATCCATCAATATAACTAGCGACGTCTAGCGGCAATATGTCCGCACTACCTCGCTAGTCAAAACTGCAAGTTACAAGGGATTTAGTAAATGTGAGAAATTTCCTTTAAATACAAAAAGAAGTAAAATGAAACGTTCATTACAAAGCATATATAAGGCATAAAAAACCTATACAGCTTTATTTACATAAAAAATTTTTTTTTTCATCGGTCACTAAAGGTTTTTTAAGACACAGAGGTTTAACAAAAAATTGTCGTTTTACCCCATTTAGGACCAGTCACTTTAGTTCCAGTACGTTTAGTAAAATGGTAAAATATTCATATTATACAACATTGTATAGTATATTATATAAAAGTAGAAACTTGAAAGTGGTCTTTGTGTAGAAAGTTTCCGTTTGCCGAAACACATTTATACAAGTTGGCTATTTGTGAAGGTCGTCGGCAGGAGGAAATTACTGAATAAATTCGATTGACTCCACGGCACTCTAGGTGTACGACCTATTGGCGCTTGATCGACGGTTTGCGTGACGCCTTCGGCCGATCTTTTGAAATAGTGACGAAGTTTTTTATTTAATAAATGAAACTAGCACACGACCTCTACAAACATGTTAAAGTTAATGTAGTGCAGTATAATTTGCATATTTATTGAAATAAAAGGTGCATATATTTTGACGAATAGGGCGAATCACTATTTGAATTATATAATACTAGGTGAACCGGCAGACTTCGTATCGTTTTGAAATTTATACATTTTGTTATTAGTTAGTAGCTGAGTTATATTACATTAAAGTAAATCATTATAATGACAGACAAATACCTCTCTCCATCTCCAATAGTATGGAGATCCTCAGTGTTGAGATCTCTACTGAGGTCCGAAACCATAGTCATTTAGAGGATATGGTCAAATTGGCGTCCAAAACATTCGGAGTGCTCAACAGGGGTGTGATACCCGTTAGTCAGATCGATGGCTAGATTGATTTTGCACAGCAGTACTTTACTGCGGTGCTGCGAGGCTAGGCCTATGCCTTCATATGCGTGTAACATGTCCTGTACTATGTTTTGTGCTCTATGGAACTGATTGACATACTGCTTAGTTACTACTGGCTACTTTCTATCATCGCACCGTTCGCCACAGATAGGATGTCTTTCTAAACACTGCGTCCGGAGCGCTCGCATGCATCGTCTGATAGGGGTTATCTTCAGCGTACGCTTGGATTGTACAATAAACTGCCTACCTCGATTTTTCCGAATGTCTACAGAATGAAGCTCTTTAAAAAGGGTCTCAGAAGGTTTTACAAAAGTTACAAACGTCCATAGACTACGGTCACCACATATGACCAGGTGGATTGTATGCTTGTCAGCCAGGTGGCTGACAAGTATACAATCAAATAGAGGGATACAAAATAAATTAACGAATCTACGGTTGGTGTAATAAAAAGATGTGTGTTTAAGGAACATTGAATGACCACCAACTGAACATTCGAAGATCTTAGGTTAAGGTCGAGAATATCTTGGAGGAACAAATTTTGTCTGGACATTACCAGCGTTAAGTTACTACAAAGGTAGCCAGGGGAGATCTGATGCAAGGTCGTGGGATTAACATGTTGGTGGCGAAAATGAACTTGCCGGCTAATTAACAGACTAGGGGCTACTGGCCACATTAGAAATCTAACTAAAGCAAGCAACATGAGCGTGTGAGGCAACCCGAACTACTGAACAGTTCTGTGCCAAAAAAACCTTCTGAATTGGCATCAGATTCATAGACGACGTCATTATCATTTTACTTAGTAGTAGAGATAATACGAGATATAATATTTGCGGCTTCGGTTGCCCATTGACTGTTTATGGTGTGTCTCAGATTCTCAGATCCAAATTCTGATATAGAACAAACATTTGTGTGGTTCACAAATATTTGATTCGGAGTATGGGGGTTGTCTATGTAACTTTTTAGTAATATTTTAGTGACCTTAGTAGCGCAATATATATTTGTTCTCTTCGCTATCGAGATCATGGCCGGGTTAATAAATAAGTTTACACTTTTGAATAGTATTAAAATGTATATAGTGTTTGTGTTTATTTGTAAATATTAATAGTATTTTATATATAAGTATGTTTATTAGTAAAATATGTTACCATTGCTAATTTACTTAATTATAATATACCAGTAGACGCCGGCGGCTCCGCACGCGTGGTGAAGTTTTCCCGTTCGCGTTTCCCACAGGAACTTATTCCCGGGATAAAAAGTAGCCTATGTGTTATTCTGATGTGTAAGCTTTATTATTAAAAAGTTTTATAAAAATCAATTATTATTCAGTAGGAAGAGTAACAAACATTCATTCTTACAAACTTTAACGTTTATAATATTAGTAGGATAACTAAAATTACTTATACTTATGAACAGTAATTAATTAAATTCCCCTAAGAACCTCTCAAGTTTTGGCTGCAATACTTGATACTTATCATTCGTATTATCCTTCATCAATGGAACCGAGAGTGACAGCTAATATTGTATTACTGAATATAATATGTAACAAGGCTAAACCCTCATCTACTAAATAAACAAAAGGAGGTTCCACCTTCCCCTTATTGGTCTATGCCTGTACACAGAGTGTACATTCATAATGTTTAACTAACCTACTTTCGTAAAATTCCTGTAGGTTGGTAGATGTTTGTAGTACAATTGCTTGATTGTTTACACCAATATTTACTTTGAGGTGCGGAGAATTGCCAAGAAAAATATATTATAATAGGTACTACTACTAATACGAGTATAAGGTGTCCGAAAAAAATTACGTTACAATATTGACTGCCTCGGTGCCGTAAGTGAGAGTCCCGGGTTCGATTCCCGGATCGGAACAAATATTTGTGTATTGTAAAAACTTTAAACATTCATTAAACTACATTAAATTTCATCGTAAATGAGTGACTCTTTCCATCTGCGACCGTTGCGGTGCTTTAGAAGGCACATAATGCTGTTAGTATCCCCATTTAGCCTTTGGTAACCAGTACCTACCATGGTAGGTGTTACTTCAAATTGAAGGATTTAAGATAGGTTTAATACATTTCATCAGTTGTAACACCTGGTATTGCATTATGATACCCCATTTCGATCAGGTAAGCCGTATGCATGTCTGCCATCTCAGTAGTATAAAAAAAGAAAAAAATAAGTAGTGCAGTACTCTACAAGTAACGTCGTAAGATGATATAGGACTCTTTACAATAGCTACATTGAATTTTGTGACGTGTTTTTGGTTGTGGTGTGTGACCCAACTAAATTGAGCTGTTCAATAAATCAACATACCATATCTACTTGTCGCGGTCACTTAGCGACACACAAATACAAACACGACTTCTGACATTCTATCTCGTTAGTATATTTAAATATTTTAACAAAATTATTTATAACTCTTTCCTTTTACATTTTAAAGACTGTAGGCAAATAATTACAAAACTCATGTTTAGTACAAAAAAGTATTTTAATCGTTGGTTTGCGTGACGCCCGTACGGCTGGCGTTGTGCTCTTTACTTGGGCACGTGCTCGATAAGCCGCATTTAACTAGACCTGTGGAACTGCTATTTATGTTTTTAATCTTCAGAAAGAGGCACGATGACTGTTCCTTAAGTGCCAATGGCGATAACACGGGTTTTTTAACGGCGTATGCGATATTGTGTGCGATATCTTATCAGAATTATGTAGATTATTTTCTTTTTTATCAAACAAGCTAAACGAAAGTATAAAACGTCTTAAACAACCTTCTTTGGATAAATAGTATTTAAAGTTCAAACTTCAAAAATTTTTAGTATTTCTATCTGGCGTGCGAATGGCCAGCAATATTATTTCAAAATGGAACTGGCTTTAAATTTTTAAAGACGAGCATGATAACTAAAGAGGTCACTTACAAGTATTTTAGAAATGTCATTCTTGCATTAAAAAATAAATTATTTGAAATTAAATGTAAACCATCTATAATTTGTTATTGCCCTAAAACAGCTGTCATATCAATGTAATTTAACTATTGTTATAAATTTACTTGCATGTCTCTTCCACACCAAAACATAAACAATAGTATATTGCACTCACACTTAATAAGCTGGGTGGAAGAGGATTTCGTCTTTGTTACATCGCTTCACTTGAACTATTTTACTCTTTATAAAAATAAAAGTAAGTGGATTATAAAAATATTTTTTGCCTTTTGTTAACTTATCTTAGGTTACTAAAGGTTTCAATAAGGCTGTGGTATGAAGGAACGTAGGAAGCTTATTCAGCAACTTATATTAGGCAGAATAAATAATATTTCTACTAAAAAAATGTGCATTTTTATCAATTTACGCATTGGTAATCATTACAACTGTAATTGCTGTGGTGTCAGGTTCGAAACACGAGTCAGAAGAAATATATGAACGATCTGTTAACACTGGTTTATGAGTTTTTTTTGGTGTTTTCTTATATTATGTATTTAGAAATAAATACGCAAGTTTATCGGTTGACTAGTTTTTTTTTCTGATGCGGGATATGCGTTTTTGCGCCGTCGTTCCTGCTGCAGGGGTAGCAGGAACGGTGTGTGGGACTCCCGGCCTTTGAGGGCCGCCTTACCCACTAAACCCCGCGGTGTTCCGCCTTCTTCCCAATCGGGTCGCAGGAAAGGCCGCTAAGGCGGCCCGGCTAAGGGAATGCCCTAATATGAGGCTCTCCGCTGGGGGCTAGATGTGCTGCACCCCACAATCTCACGGAGGAGATAGCCTATGCGTGCTTCAAACCGTCTTTGAACGTCCCTCTGAGAACGGAGGGGGTGGGGCGCGGTCATTAGAAGTGTCCCCGGTACACGGGGCTAGGCGGGAGTGCGCCGGAGCTCTGCCTAGCGTCACCCCCGAGATTGGCATCGGGACGGGAGCGTGCGTCTTGTTCGCTCCCACACCCGCAACTCCTCTCTATTTGCTACCATCACCTCGCTGGCGACGGATGCGACAGCGGCCCTTGTCGGCTGGCCATGGCTCGTACCATGAGCGACAGATTCGGCCCAACGCTGCCTGTGAGGGCACTTCGAGGCCCATCCCAAGCCGTACACGGGTCCGTATTGGGTTGCATAAATTTTAGAGTCATAACTTAAAACTGCTTAACGTTTTTTGGCATACTCTTCGTTTCGCATAACGTTCAAACAGAATCATTAGGCATACTTTATTTTCCCATAACTTTTTATAATAATGATATACCCGCATAAAATGTTTACGCATTATTTATTTTACAATAACGTTTACTAATCTTAACATTTATTAGCATCTCACTTACTCTCGCATAAAGACTACAAGTCATACATATAGAATACCATAATGTTAACTAGTACATTTTTTTTATATCTAAGCTTGAACTGTCTAATATTGAAAAGCCCACTGATTAAAAATGTCGATAGTCACTATACTGAAGTTCAAATGTCAACACTTATATATAGAATATATAAATCAAATACAAAAAAGTAGTGAGATTAAAACGCTCGATTCAGTTCTGGCGCATCGCTGGCCGCTGAGATGATTATTTACCATGGTGTCTCATCATTTCTTAAATATTGTAAGTCAAACTTATTATTCATTTATGATTTAAACGGTTATCCATACCTCCATTATGCGTTTTGTATTTAGTGGTAAATTATCTTTAGGCGTATAACAATTATACCCTTTACATGTATGCTGATTAAAATTATCATAAAAAAATTAGAGTAAGTTAAAGTTATGCCAATAAAACCATTATGCGTTTATAACACTCTGCTTATCATAATTTATGCGAGAAAACTTCATGCTAAACTGTTATGCCAAACTACATTATGCTGAAAAAGATTATGCGATCGAAAGGGCTCCCGCCGTACACATGGCGAGCGTATGCTCAGCGGTGTCCACAGCGCTGCTAGGGCAGTGACGGCACACCGAGTCCGGCTCCACACTCACCAGTTCACACTGATATTTGGCAAAACGGTTGACTAGTTACCCTAGGTAATATTTAATTATATTATCTTTGTTTAAGGCTGGATGATGCTGTACAATATTTGTTCAGTTTAATATGCAGTGCTCGTGGCCCCGCTGACTCAGCGTTCTGTAAAGAATCACTGCGTTAAACAATTTTGCTATAGCTGGTTACGGATGGGTTACTGCTTTGTGGTATTTCCATGTACGAGTGTTTTGGTGCTCCGGAAGGCACGTTAAGCTAATGGTCCCGGTTGCCAGTAACATAGCCTTAAGCCAAGTTGAAGGTCTTGCGGGCGTCTTGAAAAATTTCAACAGCAGGTAGCCACAACCTGTAAATGTCTATTTCAACACGGCAATGGGCTCACCACCTATTACGTGGGACAAAAAGGCACATGGTGAAATGTGGGCGTATAATATGCCTCTGCCACCCCTTCGGGGATAAAGGTGTGATCGATGAATATTATTCATGCAGTATTCTAGTGCGGCGTCCAGCGCCATATAGCGAAAGACAATTGAATTACTTCGCTACTGATTCGCTACTAATTCTGCGTCGCGATTTATAAGTTCTCGCGCTGCAAAATTATATAATAGTATAACATCCCGACTTTAACCGTTGGAGCGCAGCCTCCCTTCCTGCCGCCTTGTGGAACATCACTACTATCAGGTACGTGATTTTAATCACGTTTTTTAATATAACTTCATAAACTGTACATAGCTCTATCCTTAGTAATTCCTTTAAAATCGAGTTAAAAAACTTTCCATCGCATCTGAAAAGTTAAATTGAAAACCATTAAAAGCCAATCGTTGGTGAACTTTTTGGGTTGCCATCAAATTACTTTGAATCCACGTCTATCCATTACTGGGAATAACGTTTTCAAAAAACGTCAAGGAGGTGAAGCTCGTCCAATATATCAACCGGTCGTGCTTCGCAACCACGTCCCCGGTGACTGATGTCTTCCACTCATTTATAAATTGACCTCACTTTGACTTCGACGTGGTTAAGGAATGACCCTGATAGACTAATATTTTTATATTATAATATTGTTATTACTTTGTGAGAAAACACAAATCCATTGATAATTATTACCAGGACCATAATTGAAAAGTTAATTTAGATTTATTCACTTACATATTAAGACTACGTGAGCAAACGGCTCAAAAACGGAACAGTCAAAAGTACTCGGATACCCAGACGTGAGTGTATGAAGCGATTAATGAATCTACAAAAAGCGAAAGACGTATGCATGAATCGCAAAGCCTGGCGATCTGTCCTCTCTGAATACCCCGTCAGGGATACAGCGTGAAGATAGTTAGTTGGTTAATTTAGATTAGCTTAGAAAACTTTGAACACTTTTGATTGGGACAGTTTTGACGTGGATGTAACTGCCACCCTGAATTTATATAGGCTATTTCTTTTACCTGGAACAAGTTCCTGCTCAAAACGGTTACGGGAAATTTTAACCCCAGAGGTGAAGCGTCCTATAGTAAAATATAATTTGAAAACACTAATAAAACGCGCTCAAGCCTGATATTTTATAAAAGCTGTAAGTTTCTCTCAGCATGTTTTCAACATTTCCAACACAATAATAACCAACAGTGGCTATAAAGCTTCTATTATAGTTTCATTAAATTTGTAACTATATTCAAAGTTAGTTTTCATTGTTATGTTTTTTTTCTTACTAATTTATCATTTCTATTCCTACAAAGAGTTGTGGTAAATGTAAAGAAATCCTATTAGACTCAAGTATAACCTCTAACGCGTCTAAATAATTACACACACTCTTTTTTATGTTATCTTCAAAATAATTAGTAAAACAGGTTTCTGTATGAAACGCTTACGAGACTTTTTTTGAAATATTTACAAATTAAACCTTACTTTACCTTCGTGATTTTATAAAAGCTGAAAGTTTATCTTAGCATATCTCCAACATCGTTCATTAGAAGCGCTCGTGGCCCCGCGGTCTCAGTGTTCTGTAAACGATCACTGAGTTACGCAACTTTCACTATGGCTGGTCCTCGGATGGGTGACCACTTTGTGGCATTTACATTTGCGAGCGTTTCCGTGCTTCGGAAGGCACGTTAAGCCGTTGGTCCCGGTTGCCAGTAAAATGGCAGTCGTTAAGCCTGGTTGAAGGCCTTATGGGCGGCTTGAAAATTTCAACAGCAGGTAGCCACAACCTGCGTCTGTCTATTTCAACACGGCAATGGGCTCACCACCTATTACGTGGGACAGGAATCCACACGGTGAAAAGTGGGCATATAATATGCCTCTGCCACCCCTTCGGGGATAAGGCGTGATGGATATTTATTTTTATTTATATCTCCAACATAAATAAAACAATCAGCGACAATTAAGCTTGTATTGTTTTCTTGATACTTATCAGGCATTATGTATGTATTAATTAGTACCTCAAGTTCGACATAGGTAGTATATAGGTCAGTTGGTTTATGATATCTTCAGTAATCGTCGTATCCATTACCAGACATTCAGTGTGGTGGTAAACAACTACCAGACAGCTTGCAAACGCGGGCTCATTGGCCATCTCTCTTATCACCTAAGTATTGTATCATGGTATTCTGAGTCCAACACTATGATTTGTTTTCTTTGTGACGGTTCTTTTTAGAGGTTGACGCAAAATTTAATTAAATTTTAAATGTTTGATTTACTTTTTCTCAGTTTCAATGCTGCTGCATTTTCCATGATAATCGAAAGCCCATAATAGTTTGAACTATGATTTACTCGAGACACTTTAGCTTGATAAGTCCAAGCAAAGTGGTTAGATTATAGTTACGAGGTTTCTGTGGAATGGCTTAATTTCAATTCGGAAGTAGACCTGTTATTTGTATTTAATACAAAAGTAGTACAACCATGTTTGATTTGACATGTTTCTAGATAGTTAACATATCTAGTAAAATACTAGTAAGACCGATATTCTTAATCGTTTTCTTCTAAGCACATACCTACATATTATAAACATAAAAACAGCACCCTCTATATATCACTTTCATTAATTTGTATCTAAGAAATCTTTATTAGTTAACAATGTGTGTTTATATACCAACAGAGGAAAGAGGAAGCGCTTGTCGCCCCGCGTACTCAGTGTTCTGTATTGGATCAGCGTTTAGCATCATTCGCTATGGCTGGCCCTCATATTATTGTGATGATGGGTGACTACTGACCACTTTCTGGCATTTACATTTGCGAGCATTTCTGTGCTTCGAAAAGCATGCTAAGCCGTTGGTCCAGGTTGCCAGTAAAATGGCAGTCGTTAAGACTGGTTGAAGGAATTATGAGCTGCTTGAAAAATTGCAACAGCAGATCGTAACAGCCTGCGACTGTCCATTTCAACACGGCAATTGGTTCATCACCCGTTACGTGAGACAAAAATGCATACGGTGAAATAAAAACCAATACGGTGGGTGTATAATATGAATCTGTCTACCCCTTCGGGATTAAAGGCATGATAATATGTATATATGTACATAAACGATTATGTTTTTCAGCTTGTAATTAATCTCTCGTTTAACCAAAACACATTTTAATTATTTTTATAGACACATTTTAATTTAGAGACACATTTAAATTAGTTTATCCAGATTTTGTGATAGATTTATTTTTACGATAGGTTAAACCAGATGTCAAATTATCACAACATATTTACAATCAATGTTGTGCGAGCGTGGTTGATTAGAAAGCTATTGAAATGTTGATCTCATCTTTCCCTCTCAAAAGCGCGTAGTAAATCGAGCGTATCGTTCAGTTATAAATTGCCATTACATCGCAGACGACAAAGCACTGAAATTCTGCCAATAAACGTGACTGAACGGGATCCGCCGGCAAGTCCCTTGTCGATACGCCGATAGATCCCTCGGGAGAGAAAGATGTGTTCCACTTACTTCAGAATTGACTTCGTTTTATTTCCCCCATCCCTTCGTTTGACGTCAGATCGGAGCTTTTGACAACTGACGCTTATTTAAATTTTAAAATGTTGTACCCTCATAATGCTTACATTTATGAAATGAAAAATTACAATTTATCGTGCTAACATTTCGTGGCAAAACACAGCAAACAACGTAGTTAATTGTTACATTAATCATAGAATAAAGCTTTATGCGTGGTCAGAGCTGTACGCGGCGTAGATGAAAATTTATATCTACAACTAATCAGTCAGTAAACCACGGAATTTACGTAAAATCTGAAAATTTAATTTGAAAATCAAGCAGGTAATTAAGCTTTGTAAATATTACCTGCTGTAATATGGATTTAAATATAATACTTACATGTAGATCATGAGAAATTAACCTTGTAATGTAATTAGGCATTATCTATAGGTAACTTAACTTAACTTAACTATCTTCACGCTGTATCCCTGACGGGGTAGTCAGAGAGGACAGATCGCCAGGCTTCGCGATCCATGCATACTTCTTTCGCTTCTTCGAGATTCATCAATCGCTTCATACACGCACGTCTGGGTATCAGAGTACTTTTGACATTTCCGTTTTTGAGCAATCTGCTCACGTGGTCTTCATATGTAAGTCTCGGCCTACCCTGACCTCTTCTACATTCTGCTTTCGCACAATATATATTCTTCGTCAATCGTTCCTCACTCATTCGTTGGACGTGTCCAAACCAACGGAGCACGCCCTTTTCCAGCTTAACGCTGACACTTTCATTCAAACCTGCCATATTGCGTATCACTTCGTTACGTATTCGGTCGGCCAAGGTAACGCCGCATAATTTTCGAAGTGATCGCATCTCCACAGCATTCAATTTACTTTCATGCATCTGCTGACATACCCAGGTTTCGCTACCGTAAAGCAAAGTTGGCAGTTGGCAGTGCTAGCACTGCGTTATGAATAGCCAGTCGTGCTTCTTTTACGATGCTTTGTCGCTTTACTAATTGGGACAAAGCACCGTTAACTCTGTTTCCGGCAGCTACTCGCCGTTCTACATCCGAATCACATCTTCCATCCGCGCTAAACATACTCCCTAAATACACAATTTCATTCACTTGCTCTAGACGTTCCTGGTTTACCCTAATCTCGCATTTAGTTCTTACGTCATCTCTTTCAAATACTAGAACCTTAGTCTTACTTGCATTCAAGCGAAGACCCATACTTTCACACTCCTCTTTCATATTAGTGACTAATGCCTGAAGGTCGGCTTCTGATGAGGCCATGAGCACCGCATCATCAGCGTACAGCAGACAGTTTACTGAAAAGTCATTCAAATTCACACCCATATCACAATCTTTCAACTTCTGCAGGCAACTGTCCAGATACACTATGAACAGCCAGGCGGACATGACACAACCCTCTTTGACGCCTGTACAGACATCAAAAAGAGGTGACACATCCCCCCCTACTCGCACGCAAGCCTTACAGTCCTTATAAAGTGACTGTATTGCCTGCAGCAGCGAGCCGTCCACACCATATCCGGGCAGCAAATCCCACAGAGTTTCCCTCTCAACGTTATCAAATGCTTTCTCCAGATCCACAAAAGCGCAGAAAACCCTCTTGCTAATAGCCAGAAACTTCTCCGCGATCATGCGGAGAGAAAACACTTGATCCATGCAACCTCTTCCACGTCGGAATCCGCATTGAACCTCCCATAAATACCTTTCAGACTTTTCTTACATTCTTGCCGTTATAATCTTTGCATACACCTTACTAGCTAAGCTGACCAAGCTGATCGCCCTGTAGCTGGAGCAGTTTAGGCGTGAGCCTTTCCCTTTGTAAATAGGTACTACAACTGCTATTCGCCAGTCATCTGGGACCTCACCCGTCCGCTAGCACAAGTTGCATAACAGACATAGAGTGTACCAGACGCGCGACCCACCGTACTTGATCATCTCAGCAGTAACTCTGTCTTTTCCCTTAGCCTTACCACATTTCATACTTCTTATCGCTTGTTCTATTTCTTTCATACTAATGACTTCAATGACATCGGGATCCGGAGCATCGAAGTGAGCTCCACTTCCCGACGTGGCATCTCTGTCTTTTCTTGCATACATCTTTCCATAATATTCACTCCATCTCTGCAGGACGTCAGTTTGGTCTGTTAGGACGTCATTGTTAACACTAAGCACTTTTTTCATACTGCAGATTGCCGAACAACTCCGGGTCTTGCCTACCTCTTTCCAGAAGAGCCTGGCATTATCCCGGAAATTGGACGACAACCTTTCATCCGCTTTCATTCTGCACCTTTTACGAGCTTCTTCTATCAGTGGCTTCGTGTTAACTTTTTGCAGCTTGTTTCTCTTTCATATTAAAATCATTCCGCGAGGCTAAGTAGTCTAACCATGCTTTCTTCTTCATTCGAACTGCTTCTTTCATTTCCTCCTAGCTCACTCGCGTTCGACGAAGATACTGGCGCGTAAGCAGCTACCAGGAAAATCTTCGTCAAACCAAGTTTTAGACGGATCCAGAGGATTCTAGGACCTACCAGTTTATACTCATACATACCGGAGGCCAATTGCGAGGACAACAAAATTCCAACCCCTCGACTGCCATGCTCGCTCTCTGGTACTCCAGACCATAGCGCGAGCACTCCACCCGGGAGCTCCACGACTTCGCTGCCCTTGAGCTTGGTCTCTGTCAAGCACACTACATCTAACTTTCTCTCATTCATAATATCCATCAACTCATTCATCTTATCTGCTATTCCTCCCCTAACATTCCACGCAGCTACCCTGCACTCCGTCCTCCACTTCCCGCCGTGTCGGGCCGCGCGTGTAGGGTGGCGGTCCCCTACGCCGCTCTGGCACACACTTTTCTCACCAGCGGGGACGAACTGGTGCGCGTCGCCTCGGGGGCACGCCCTAGCATCATTCGCCCTGGTGGCACTCGTGTTGGAGTAGAATTGCAGCCGTAGCTGGCAGGGATGGCGACGTGCACGCTTCTACTCTTCATCCCCATTATCTATAGGTACTATTATTATATAGTTTATGAGGTTGTAAGGGGTAATCTCTGGGTCTACTGAACCGATTATGCATATTCCTTCACTGTTAGTAAGGTTTAGAACTAGTTGCCGCCCGTAACTTTGACCGCATGAAAGACTTTTCTCATTCCCGTTTCTCATCGTCGCTTATGTGTTATTCGGATGTGTAAGCTATAGTATTGAAAAGTTTTGTCACAATTCAATCAGTAGTTTTTTCGTGAAAGTGTAAGAAACCTACAAATTTACCTTTATAATATTAACAGCATTTGAATAATGGGCATATTTAAATGTTTCTTGAATCTTGGTACCTGTGACAATGATGTAGTGACAAATTTCCAAATAAAATAAGATCAAAGTTGAATAAGTCTTTTTAAATATCTTGCTTTATTATAAAGTTGGTAAATAATAATTAAATTTTAAAACTACAAAAATTAGGCTATGGTGGCCACTTTCCATCAGGCGGGCCGTATGCTTGTCTGCCACCTCAGTGGAATAAAAAAAAAATAGGCTAGTTTTACATTTTTGTCTAAGTACAACCGTTTTAGCCGCGGTTAAGCCCTTGGTCCCGATTGCCAGTAACATGGCAGTCCTTAAGCGAAGTTGTCTACGCTTGTCTATTTCAATACGGCAATGGGCTCACCACCTGTTACGTGTTTGCCTCTGTCTACCCCCTTCGGGGATAAAGCCCTAACAATATGTTTGTATGTAAATAATACTGTTAAAACTATAATACCTAGACTACTACCGAGCTTGATCTTGAGATTTTTCCTGATAATCAGAGACTAAATTAGACCAACTTTATTTTGTGTATATATTCAAAGTGAACTGAATTGTAAAGACTACATAGCTCTGTTTTCTACAATTTCTCCTTTCTCATGTCTACTGAAAGAGATATTATTGAAATAAGTAGACCTATGTACAATGTTTGTTTTTCATAATATTTTTACCAATTACATTTGAGCTCTGTGTGTACATAAATAAATAAAGACAATCACTGACCTCTTTTTTTTGCCAAAGTCTTACTCGTAAAAGTAAATTCACTTTCAAGAATAGACTAAATGAATATTTTTATGTTAAAGTAATTGTTCCCGGGGAACTTTTAAAGGTATATTTTCCCTGTTTTTCGGGGCGGAAATAAATTCAACAAATAATGGAATTAAAAATGTAAGGAAAAACAATAAAACCTAACATTCCCATTTTGAGACTCATCATTACTTTATATACAAAGTCGCTTCCCGCTGTCTGCCCCTATGTATACTTAGATCTTTAAAACTACGCAACGAATTTCGATGTGGTTTTTTAATAGATATCAAGAGAAAGGTTTTAGTATATAATTTATTACGTTTTTGTAGACATTGGCGGTATAACGATATTTGTAGGTGTCGGAAATATCTAAGCCTTCGGGAGCTTTCAACGAAAACGCTGCCTAAACCCTTTGAGATATAACAAAATAATGTATCGTGAAATTGTGTATCTAATATAGGTCTATAAAAAGTCCGTATCTCTTCAGGATAATTTTAATACTTAAGAAAACCAGCAATTTCAAAGCGATAATTTAATTACTTGACTTAATCCATATCATTCCATCATCCATATTACTTTAATTAGCTTCAGCATTTCATGAAGATTATTTTGTCCATAAAAAATCAAAATAATGGGCAAAGAAATAAATTTTGTGTAACCATAATTAAGAGAAATGAGAGTAATCAACTAATGTGGAAAATCTTCGTACTCGTGCATTATTGTGAAATTTAGAAACGGGATTACATGGGTGTTTAGGTGGAGTCGGATATGTTTAAAATTTCAAAAATGACATTAAGCACACACACACACACACACGCACACACACACACACGCGCGCGCACGCACGCACGCTCGCTTCTTCTCGGGTATCTTCTTTTTTTTTCTTACGAAGATACCCGGTCTTTTGGTAGGCTTACATGGGGACATAGTGGTCCAACACGCAGAGGCCCTTTGAGAATTTTAATGTAACAGGGAATGGGACCCCCACTGCAGACAATCCCCGTCCGCATGTAGAAGAACGGTAATGGACCATCTCAAATGGGAGTTAAACAATTGTACAATATGCTAACTATTTTTGGGCTATTGAGTTGGAGGTTAAATGTACTGGGTGATTTGATACTACGGATAAAAACTGCGTCTGCCATTTTAATATAATATCATCATAATATTGGCAGACGGTGACTTGCCAACTCACTAGACGGGCCCCCTATACAATCGCCATAGGCAAGATAAGCCGGTAAGGCGACAGGAGGCAACACCGGTGTGAGCGGCTATTATTATTATTATAATATAAAAATAAATATCCATCACGCCTTATCCCCGAAGGGGTGGCAGAGGCATATTATATGCCCACTTTTCACCGTGTGGATTTTTCTGTCCCACGTAATAGGTGGTGAGCCCATTGCCGTGTTGAAATAGACAGACGCAGGTTGTGGCTACCTGCTGTTGAAATTTTTCAAGCCGCCCATAAGGCATTCAACCAGGCTTAACGACTGCCATTTTACTGGCAACCGGGACCAACGGCTTAACGTGCCTTCCGAAGCACGGAAACGCTCGCAAATGTAAATGCCACAAAGTGGTCACCCATCCGAGGACCAGCCATAGTGAAAGTTGCGTAACTCAGTGATCGTTTACAGAACACTGAGACCGCGGGGCCACGATCTCTATATTATAATATAGAGATGTTATAAAAATTATGATGTTGTAAATATGAAAATTGTAGTCGCCAGAGTGGTAAAACGTACCTTCCCTAAAGTTTTTAAAGGTTCGTTTGAAATGCCATAACTTACATCTTATTTCAAGTGTAAACAAAAAGTAGAACACAAGGGAAAAGTAGTACACTCAGCGAAATAGTTTGGTTTGCAAGCCACTCCAACATAATGTTGTTTTCGTTCGTTTTTGTTTAAACCGCCTATGCACGTATTCATAGTGTTCTGAATCGAATGCTGCAAATCGTTTGTCACAATCTCTTATGGTTCCTTAGAAATAAATACGTACAGACAGGCGGACATTATTATATTCAGAATTTTTTTTATGTTTAAAGAACATGCTATTAATTATTTTGTTGCCTGCAAACCGAACAGTATGGTGACTGCTTTGGTGGCGCAGTGGTATATAGTATATAGAACTTAACAAAATCATTGCATTAAAAAAATATCCATAGACTGAGTGGAGTCCATTGCATCAATGTTTAAAAATGATTGTAACACTGTTCATTGGTATCGAATTGTTCAGTCGATCGATAGATGGCTCTGGTCAGACTCTTAAAATAATATTAAATAAATAAATAAAAATATTTTATTTTCAGGCATCACAGGCGTGTTAGGTGTGTTAGTATAACAATGACGATTAAAATATAGTAAAGAATTTCAACTTATTTCGGTATGGTTTGGGTAGTTCAGTGGCTAGAACATTGCCCTGGTTAGGCAAAGGTCACGGGGACAATTTTTTCGGACATACTTTTTATAATATAGATTTTGTTAAGTTGTAAATACATAGTTTCTTTCTGAAAATTTTCTCCGCCCCCACATAATATTTGCAGACATTGGGTATTTACCCCTAGAGCTTTTTCACAGCTCAACCGATTTTCATTAAACATATTATTTTATAATGTGCTCGTGATGCGCTTTCATTCAAGACCCACTCGTGTATATTTTGCAGACATTCCGTTATTCTTCCCCACTTGCACACCCACCCCCCCACAAATTTTTAAACGGCATCACCGATTTTTATCAAACATAGCTAAGAACATTCATTTCAAACAAAAAACAACAAAATCAAAATCTGTTCACCCGTTTGGGAGCTGCGATGCCACAGACAGACACACACAGAGACAAGTCAAACTTATAACACCCCGTCGTTTTTGCGTGGGGGGTTAAAAATTATATTCATTTATTTATTTATCTATCACGCCTTATCCCCAAAGGGGTGGCAGAGGCATATTATTTTCCCACTTTTAACCATGTGTATTCCTGTCCCACGAAATAGGTGGTGAGATAGTTGCCGTGTTGAAATAAACAGACGCAGGTTGTGGCTACCTACTGTTGATATTTTTCAAGCCGCCCATAAGTTATCACATAGTATAAATCGAGCCGTTTGTGAAGATGACTCAAATTAACATTAAACTGCTGAAAAATAAGCTCATATCCAAGGTTGTCTGGAAGAAATCGCGGTTAGCGATATGCCCCATTAGCATTATTATTTTACATTGAATTTACATTAATATAACATTGTTATTTGAAGCGCTCGTACCCCCACTCACTCAGTGATCTGTAAACGATGACTGCGTTAGCGACTTTCTGTGAACATTTTGTGGCATTTCAGTCGTATCCATGCTTTAGAAACGCTCGTTAAACTATAAGTCCCGGTTGTCAGTAACATGGCAGTCGTAAAGCCAAGTTATAGGTCTTTAGCCTGCGCCTGTTCATTTCAACATGGGCTTACTATCTATACGTTGGACTTTTAGTCTTTTAGTTTACAGCAAAATTTGTAAAAAGTAGTATGCCACTGAATAAAGGCGTAACTGCTAAAAATAAAAATATTACTGATTTTATTGCTGCGAAGGTAGAAATGCAAAATGTAAAAGACCAAGATTTACATCCATTTACAAGAAATCTGCTCAGGTAGGCCACCTAAGCAGATTTCTTGAAAACGGAAAGTTCAAACGTACCTACTACCCAGACGTGAATCTATCACACGATTAAAAAAGCAAAAAAAAATACCTCATAGCCTGGTTATCTGTTTCCCTCTGATTACCCTGTCAGAGGTGCAGCGCGAAGATAGTGAATTAGTTATCTTGTGTCCGACAATAAAGTACATTTTATTATTATTAAATGATCTACTCTTTTATAACATAACTACAAATAACTCTAACTCCTCAATCTCCACAACAACGTATTTACTTGTAACATTTGTTTAGCAATTTAAGCGTGAATCAAAACAATTAATGTAACTTCCACACGCTAACTGAAAATGTGTTTTAAGAACTATGGTTCCAATAATACCGTATTATTTAAAAAATCTAGTGGCCTTAAGTAACTGCACAGTATTTAAACTAAAGATACTCCTCTATTAGAAGAGCGCAATTATTACAATTGCTATGCCATGGAACAACCGTATAGTCGATGCTTGCAATAACTCAGAGTGTAAGTCTGCACGTCCGACCGGGTTCACAACTGATCCCTCTTGATTGGATCATCTATCCAGTGACATATTTATTACTAGGCCTTCCAACTTATTGGAATCAACCTACTCGAAGTTTCCTGCACTAATATTGAACATCCCTTATATATTTCCAGGAATTTGAAAATAAATATTTATAGATTTGAAAGGCAAAGAGGAACCACTTTCATGAAATGCTAAAATTAAAATTATTATTTAAACACAACTTTACAAATTTTGATTTAAAGTTAATTATTAAACGTATTGTGACTAAAGCTTTCGGTTTAATTTGTAATCTTAGAGGCAAAACCTTAAGTCGTGGTTTCGATATCACCCAGAATAATCAATTGTGTAACTTTACACTGCAATTGTTTATCCATGTCATCTGCATGTCTACAAACCACTTCTAAACGACGTGATGCAACGATCTTAAAATAAATATTGTAGAACTAAAAATTGTAGTATAGTTGTGTTTTTTACACAGCTATCTATAGGATCTAGACAACTACTAAACATATATACGAGTACATAGGATACACCCAAACTCTGAAACAGACTGTTGCGTACCGCAATTAATTAGATTAGCTTAGGTTAATGACAACACAATTCCTTTCAAATTTGTAAATTATTGTTTTATTAATCTGTGCCTGGAACAAAGTTGGTTTTCGAACGGAGTGCTATCTGCAATCCGATTGGCTCGCGCCCTCTGCGCGCACTATTGCCACACGAATTCGAAGACGCTAACGGTGACGTCGTCGTGGGTACCGAGCGATCCATCGGTATCCATATTTTAAAGAAAATTACTTGTAACATTTGTTTAGCAATTTAAGCGTGAATCAAAACAATTAATGTAACTTCCACACGCTAACTGAAAATGTGTTTTAAGAACTATGGTTCCAATAATACCGTATTATTTAAAAAATCTAGTGGCCTTAAGTAACTGCACAGTATTTAAACTAAAGATACTCCTCTATTAGAAGAGCGCAATTATTACAATTGCTATGCCATGGAACAACCGTATAGTCGATGCTTGCAATAACTCAGAGTGTAAGTCTGCACGTCCGACCGGGTTCACAACTGATCCCTCTTGATTGGATCATCTATCCAGTGACATATTTATTACTAGGCCTTCCAACTTATTGGAATCAACCTACTCGAAGTTTCCTGCACTAATATTGAACATCCCTTATATATTTCCAGGAATTTGAAAATAAATATTTATAGATTTGAAAGGCAAAGAGGAACCACTTTCATGAAATGCTAAAATTAAAATTATTATTTAAACACAACTTTACAAATTTTGATTTAAAGTTAATTATTAAACGTATTGTGACTAAAGCTTTCGGTTTAATTTGTAATCTTAGAGGCAAAACCTTAAGTCGTGGTTTCGATATCACCCAGAATAATCAATTGTGTAACTTTACACTGCAATTGTTTATCCATGTCATCTGCATGTCTACAAACCACTTCTAAACGACGTGATGCAACGATCTTAAAATAAATATTGTAGAACTAAAAATTGTAGTATAGTTGTGTTTTTTACACAGCTATCTATAGGATCTAGACAACTACTAAACATATATACGAGTACATAGGATCCACCCAAACTCTGAAACAGACTGTTGCGTACCGCAATTAATTAGATTAGCTTAGGTTAATGACAACACAATTCCTTTCAAATTTGTAAATTATTGTTTTATTAATCTGTGCCTGGAACAAAGTTGGTTTTCGAACGGAGTGCTATCTGCAATCCGATTGGCTCGCGCCCTCTGCGCGCACTATTGCCACACGAATTCGAAGACGCTAACGGTGACGTCGTCGTGGGTACCGAGCGATCCATCGGTATCCATATTTTAAAGAAAATTTTCACTCGTAATAAAACCGAACGATTCTAATGTGTGCAACGTACAATACTCCAGATCTGGCTTCTGAACCTAGTGCCTGTGGACTAAGTGATCGCGTGGTGCGCCTGTTTCCTAAGGTGCCCTGCAGCCTCCCCGTTCTACGGAGCGCGGAGACATACAAAGGGAGATTTCTGGTAAGTTCCAGGCACTACGTAACACAGACCTTTGTGGATCACACAAATAATTGTGATCCGGGAATCCAACTAGGTCCCTCAAACTTTGATGTAGGAAATTTCACTATTCGTTAGGAAATTTATCTTAACGCTGTATCCCTGACGGGATAGTCAAAGATAACAGGTACACCCAAACTACGAAACAAACATTGTGGATCACAAAAATATTTGTTCCAATCCGGGAATCGAACTGGGGCCCTCAAACTTTGATGTAGTTTTAGTTAGTTAGTAAGTAGAGGATTCGACATTGACAAAGGATTAGACATGACTAAAATTAAATAACATACTTTCACGCCTTTATCCCCGAAAGGGTAGGCAAAGGAGTGCTATACGCCGACGTTTCACCGTATGCTTTGCTTTTTGTCCCACGTTACAGGTGGTGAGCCCATTGCCGTGTTGAAAATGGACAGGTGCAGGTTGTGGTGACCTGCTGTTGAAATTTTTCAAGCCGCCGTTAAGGCATTCAACTTGACTTAACGACTGCCATGTTACTGGCAACCGGGGCCAACGGCTTAACGTGCCTTCCGAAGCACGGAAACGCTCGCAAATATAAATGCCACAAAGTGATCACCCATCCGAGGACCAGCCATAGCGAAAGTTTCTTAACGCAGTGATCGGTTACAGAACACTACGTCCGCGGGTCCACGAGCGCTAAAATTAAATAATAAGAAAATATAAGCATTAAAGACAAGGCTTTATGTACTAAATTTCCTTTGCCTGCCCAAGATGGGCGAAGACAACTAATAAACAACAATCGATCTGTGACTCTGTACAATACTATTCTATTATTTGTTAGATTTCTGGCCTCCATTTGTATATTCTGTAACTTTATTTGACTAAGTAGTCATGTAAACTAATGTTTAATGCTAATTATATAAGTGAGAGTTTATTTAAAGTGCTATATTTCGTCATACGATGATATCTGAATCAATAGGTGAATTAAAAATATTTCACGAACAACATAACTTAAAAGAGGTTCGGGGTCATATTTCTTGAGAATGCCATTGTCAATAAATCTGAAACTTTGGCAATTGGAATTTCATATTTTTCTTAACTAATGACACTAGTTTCGACCCTGTACTTGTTAATCATTTATTGTTTTATTTGAATTTATTCAAAGATATTTAAACAAACGTGTTATCTTGCTAAGTCAAACTACATTAAAAATAAAATTTCTAATTCTGTAAATAAAATAAAAATGACTTGGAACATCATTAACTCTGAATGCGGTAGATCTTGGTGACTGAAAGGGATTTCCACTTAATAATAAATGGTTACCATGTTACAAGGGACCTGGAAGTGGCGACGGAGTTTGAACATTTTTTCAAAAATGTACCTATATTGACAACAAAATCTCTCCAAGCGTCTTTCAGTTCCGCTGAACATTTTTTTAGAAGAATCTGTTCTTTGTTGCAGGGATGCATTTGCATTCACAGATATTTGCGCTCAGGACATTGTAAGGACATTTAAATGTATCGAAATTAAGAAAACCGCGGACCTTTGGGGATTATCGGTCAAAACTGCATCATGTATAATTGAGGTCATGGCGCCCCATCTAACAACTGTGTTTCTAGTGGTACTTTTCCTGATTTAATGAAATACAGCAAAGTCGTGCCCTTGTTCAAGGCTAGCAGCGCTACAGACCCGTCTAATTTCCGACCAGTGCCGGTGCTGCCAACTTTGAGCAAAGTATTTGAAAAAATAATCTTGAATCAAATGCTATCCCATTTTAATAGTCATAAAATATTTCATGCGAATCAATTTGGGTTTACGAAAGGGCGCTCAACTTCCGATGCTGGTGTTGAGTTATTAAAATGTATTCATGAAGCCTGGGAAGACAAGCACGATGCATTAGGTATATTTTGCGATCTATCAAAGGCTTTTGATTGCGTTCAACATGGAACGCTGTGCAAAAAATTACACCACTATGGAATAAGAGGCAAAGCTCTCCACCTTCTGTCTTCATATTTGAACAGTAGAATACAGAGGGTCGATATTAATGGTACACATTGTGTAGGATCCATGGTTACTATGGGTGTGCCGCAAGACTCGAAACTTGGGCCATTCTTGTTCCTCATTTATATTAATGATTTCCCATTTTATGTAGGGGACAGGAATAGGATTGTTTTGTTTGCAGATGACACCTCATTAATTTTTAAAATTAAAAGACAATTAAATAACTATGACGATGTAAACAATGCAATTGCAAGAGTAGTTCATTGGTTCAACTCAAATAATCTTTGCCTTAATGAAAATAAAACTAAATGTATAAAATTTACTCTACCAAATGTAAAACAAGTAACGGCCAATGTTCAACTGAATGGACAAGTGTTAGAGTTTGTAGAATCAACTGTGTTCCTCGGTATAACTATTGATAAAAATTTGCAGTGGGGCCCACACATAGAAAAGACAGCCTCTAGGTTAAGTTCGGCTGCATACGCTGTAAAAAAGATCAGGACTCTAACAGATGTGGATACGGCTAGAATGGTTTACTTCAGCTATTTTCATAGTATTATGTTTTACGGTATTCTCCTTTGGGGGAGTGCTGCAGATTTAAATATTATTTTTGTTTTACAAAAGCGGGCTGTATGCGCTATTTATAATTTTGGCCCCAGAGTTTATCTCCGAGAAAAATTCAAAGAAGTAAATATTCTAACCGTACCATCACAATACATTTTTGCCAATCTTATGTATGTCCAGAAAAATCTATCACAATTTTCTAAACTCTGTGATAAACATAATATAAACACTAGAAATAAAAATAAATAATAATAAATAAATATCCATCACGCCTTATCCCCGAAGGGGTGGCAGAGGCATATTAGATGCCCACTTTTCACCGTGTGGATTCCTGTCCCACGTAATAGGTGGTGAGCCCATTGCCGTGTTGAAATAGACAGACGCAGGTTGTGGCTACCTGCTGTTGAAATTTTTAAGCCGCCCATAAGGCCTTCAACCAGGCTTAACGACTGCCATTTTACTGGCAACCGAGACCAACAGCTTAACGTGCCTTCCGAAGCACGGAAACTCTCGCAAATGTAAATGCCACAAAGTGGTCACCCATCCGAGTATCCGAGTACGAGTACAGTACAATGGAAGAATGTTTAATCGTCAAATTGTACGTGAGAGCATTCTACTAAAAGCAGTAAAGTTTACAGTGCGCGTAATATTACACCTCAGAATGTGAGCACCTACAGTTTAGGCGCAGAAGGCATAATTCTCAAAATGGTAATAGAGTCGCAAGAGACCTAACTCCGAAATGGCTAGTTATTTGAATTGCAATTTTATTATGACGTCTAGTTACTATTTTTTTTTTTATTTTAAAGGGAGACAAAAATTTGGCTAATAATTTTCTCTATTTTATCTTTTTTCTTTCTCTGTTATTTTGTCTCCGTGGATCACATGTGAAGGAAACAATAATTGGACACCAAAAAGTAAAAATATCTACCTGTTTTAGTTATATAACTGTGGGATATAAAACGCTAGATAAACGAGACTCATTGTGTACATTTTTTATATATTTTACAGTGAATCTATATGCATGGTAAAGTATTACCTTACATACTCGTACCTATACCTTTTCCATAGGAAATTATACTGAAGAATTAAAATAAATTCATATTAACGTAGTTTTTTTT
Source organism: Thumatha senex (assembly GCA_948477245.1). Classification (NCBI taxonomy): domain Eukaryota; kingdom Metazoa; phylum Arthropoda; class Insecta; order Lepidoptera; family Erebidae; genus Thumatha; species Thumatha senex. Next base: position 28,389,934 of record OX419724.1, read on the forward strand.
TCTTTTTAACCAATTCAACTGTTGTTGGCCAAATTTCAATAGAATTGATTCAGAGGTTAGAGCGTAATTTAATGCGTGATAAAGACGTTCGGTATATTAAATGTTTTTAAACATACAAACGTCTTCACATACTTTCATATTTAAAATGTTATGTAAGATTATCTAGACAACTTTAATGTATTTGTCTATTTAAATGTGCTACAAAATTCTCAAAGAAAACTGAGAATTATACAAATTCATTATTTCAGACTTTATTAACATAAAAATGTAATAAATTATTAAAATTAAATATTCTTAATTAAAACTGAGGTGCCTGTGGAATGGTTGGTTACGTTGGCAATGCGGGACTATGCAGATTTTAAGCTCGAATAGCGCACAATAAGGTTGTTGTGTTGTGGCCATTTTTAATTTTTCAGATGAAATATTTTCATTTACACTTAAGAATTCTAGATACGAATTACCAGAAGCACGTATTACGTGTTACCATTGTCCCGGTTGTAAAGAACTGGTTTTATTGCTGCACTGGTTCTGCTTATAAGTATTGCTCCACGGTTTTGTCACCGTAATTCTTCTTTCCCCACTATATGCCCTTCATTTATTAGTTTTGCAACAATGTATGAAAGTCTACCCGATTTGATGATATTTATGATTGCTGTACTACGGACAATAGTTGCATGATTATTTACTTCTTAGGTACGCCTAGAATCTATAGCCTTCATCTCTTCCTTAGAAATTAGCGCATTCACACAACAAACTTTGTCTCTTTATTCACTCTTCATCTTAGCGTATTCCCAGTTAAGTACTTCCAAACCATATATGGATTTGGAGCGTGGGGTCCGCTTTTATTCGCTGCTAGAAACAGCTTTGGTTTGTTTTCATTTTTATTTTCAGCATCATTGCTAGCGTCTGCCGTTTGACCTCCCAACTTAAAAGGGGCGACTCACCTGCTACTGGTGAGTTGACTTGGACCCGGATCTGATGTCTAGACTATGGGGCCACTTACACCCTACTTTGCGTCACTAAATAATAAATCTCAATAGGTAGAATTTCGGACAAATTGTAACATTATAAGTGGTTTAAAAAACAGTAGATCACCACAGCCTGTTCCTGTCTGATTTACCATATGCTGCGATAAACACTCCATTAGGTGGGCCGTATGCTTATCTGCCACCTCAGTAGTAAAAATGAAATTCCAGCAGTAAATTTCACGAGATCGCAAGCAACACAAATTATAACGTAAATGAATCTTGGAATCAACGTTTTCAAGAGGCATGTTCATTAATTACTTGGGCGTATTTTTTATCCCTGTCCATTAAAGATACGTCGAACCGCCGTAGTTAACCTGAGATTAATGACTTTGGCAGCGAAATTCTAATGTTATTTTAAGATTATGGTTGATGACTATTTATCGGAACCAATTATTCTATGTCATGGATTGCGTAACTTAGTTTCTGATCTGATTGTACGTAGTATTTATTCACCAGACATTTAAAGGAAATTCGTCGTATTGGTCAAGAAGCCGAATTTAACAATTAATTTAGTTACATAATATTTTAAAATTGCAAAACAAAATAACTGTGCAGTATTATAGACTTTTTGTAAACTTGAACTTTATTAACGTTTCTGTATCTATAATTTATATTGCGATTGAATAAAACTTTTAAACAAAGCTTATAATCATCACCACCAACTCAGATATGGCGGACAAACTTGGTGTAAAATAACAAACACCATTACTGACCATACTAAAACTAGAATAGATAAGTTATAGGATTACAATAAATAGAATTTCTTTCACGAGCTCAGGCTAATATTTAAAAGATTAAAGATATAAAAAAGTTTATGGTAAAATATTCTAAAAAAACCTATAAAGGAGTTTTGATAAAATATTTCATAGAACTTCGAATGCGTTAGGTCATCTTATAAAAAGTTAGTTTGAGATGACTTCGGCTAATAGCCAACTTATTACTTCAAACAAATTTTCGAAACATTTAGCAACGACTCCAGGCATATAAAAGCTCCTAAAGAGAAAGAGATAAAACTTCAAAGGAGTGGTGATTCAAAACACATCTCGTTAGACTGCTGTCCAATTAGTATCCGGATCCACGGTAGAATATTTTATAGATCAACGTAAAATAACCAAGAATACTATTTCTTTATTTTCCGCTTGTTTGCAATTTTTCTATCACATGTACTAGTATTATTATTTAATATTGTACTAGTATTATTATTTACTATTGTTACGGTATTCTTATTATCTAAAGTCACAATATTAATAGGATATTTAAAGATACTTGACACAGATAATTTAATTCATCTAACTGTTTCTTTTTTTATTTCAATGGTTTCGTGTAGGTCCTTACGAATCTTGAATAAAACTAACGATCAATATAGAAGACCTACGTATGGTGCTATTCAATCTAGTGATTGGTGCCCGCTTCAAGTATACTTTGCTCTGTGATCCTGTTTAGCTGTCTGGCAGATCTTTACAACAGCTTGCTAGTCTGACAGTTCTTTACAGCAGCTATGTGGATGCTTGCGTCTCCTTATAGACTACTTTAAACGTCCCTTTAATTTTTGTTTGCAACTTTTTAGTCCTTCTGAACATGATTCATGATTTGTAAATGCTCAGTGTCCAATAGACACTGAGAATCGGAAACTCTGTTCTTGTGAGATAACGGATTCCTGGTTCCGGGAAAAATGATGTCACCTACTTATAACTTTCTATCTATATCACACAGTGAGCCAAAGACCAATTCAATATCACGATTGCTGTCATTTTATAGAAAACACAAACTGAAATCTTATATTAACACATTTATCTCCGTGAAAATAATAATACTTAAAAATGTTAAGATATAATAAGAATCTTAATTTACAGAATAAACGAAATCGTATTTCTTTAATTAAAAAGAAATTCAAAAATAGAATCTCAAGTAGGTCTATCGTATCAGTGGGTGTAGACTATGTTTAGTGAATTTCTAAGTCAGGACAAATATTATATGTTCAGTAGATTGGTAAAAGCCTATTTATACTTTAATAAGTTCAGTGAATGTATCAGTCATTCAGGATAATTCTTATTTGTTTGGGAGATTACAGAAGCGTGTTATTTTTTTATTTTAGTAAGTTATTCATTAATACTCCACTACAACTTCGAAAACAATAAATTGAATCGAAAACAATATTGTAGCAATTCTTAGATAAACACAAGAGTGAAATTCAGGCAATACATTTGGAAATAATATGTCAAAACGTAACTTTCCTGTCAAATTGGTACAAATCACATCCCAGTTTATTACATTCACGTTACTCGTTGCTTTCCTCTGCTGACTACAAATAGCTCTTTCATGAATGTGGGTAAGAATTTTGATGAACACATTCAAACAGTAATATAATAATCCCAGCATTCATACTCGGCATTATAAAATAATGATGACGTATGTTGTGTATAGGTGTTAAGTTCAATGTAGTAATGTAGTAGTAATGTGCTTCGTTATAGATCTTGTTGTTATTCCTTTTTAGATTTATTATCCACTTGGTGACGCTCGTGACTTCGGACGCGGGATGAAGGTTTCCCGTTCCCGTTTTCTACAGGAACTTGTTCCCGGGATAGAAAGTAGCCTATGTGTTACATCATGGTGAAAATACTCTCATGGTGAAATGTGGTCATATAATATGCCTCTGCCACCCCTTCGGGGATAAGGCGTGATAGATAAATAAATTCAATAAATTTATTACTCTTATGTGTAAGCTGTATTATTGTAAAGTTTCATTAAAATACATTCAGTACATTTTGCGTGAAAGAGTAAGAAACATCCACACTTACTTAAAAACTTTCACGTTTATAATATTAGTAGGATAATGAGTTTATGTGAAAATATTTGTAATAAAGTACATAATTTGTTACGTTTACGATTTGATTACCGTTGAAATATTTAAAATATATTAGAATTCTTTTTCTGATAACACAACGTCAGTTTTGTTATCAGAAGAAGGATACCGAGCCAGCGAAGCAATAATGAAAAAAAAACCATTAAACTTACATAGCTTGTAAAAAATTCAATTTATTGTAATTGTATTATATCTAAGGTGATATAACCACCCTGTGACAAACAAAAAAAATAAAAGCCGTGTTAGACTTATACTCGTAGTATTCGTTTATGATCACAAACACACACACATCTGACGTGCTACCCTAATATAAAATTGAATTGAAATGTGAATGTGAAGTCAATTATTCGTCATTTTATTAGTCGAACATATTAAAAGTACCGCCACCGCGCGCGTCCATTAGTCAAATCAAATAGTGCGCACTTCTCCGATTTCCTGTAACGCATTATTCTGTCTATTTTCCAAAATCACTTCCTCATTTTTTCCAAATACCGAGAAGAAGGATATCACAAATCAATAAATATATCAGTATTAGGTCTGATTCTAAACACAACGAAAGCGTACATAGTTACCACTTACAACAAATGCTCGTAGGTCAAATCTATACTAATATTATAAAGCTGAAGAGTTTGTTTGGTTGAACACATTAATCTCGGGAACTACTGGTCGGTTTTGAAAAATTCTTTTTGTGTTAGATTGTCCATTTATTGAGGAAGGCTATAGGCTATATATATCATCACGTTACTACCCTGGAGATCAGAGCAGTAGCCATAAATGTTGACAAATCAGGCATTTTTTTAGTGCAATATTTTAAAATTTATATGCGACGGGATTAAATAGTGCGACGGGAGTTCGACGTATGTCATGAGCGAAGCCGGGGCGGTCACCTAGTGTTTTATATATTAGCATATAGGTACATTCTACATCTAATAATTGTAAAATAACAATACTTGCATTTACAGAAGATTTTATGAAACCCTCGTGACTCGTTCCATCTGAATCTGTGTTCTGTAAACGATCATTGCGTTAAGCAACTTTCGTTATAGTTGATTATGGATGGGTAACAGCTTTGTAGTATTTACATTTACGAGCGGTTCCGTGCTTAAGAAGGCACGTTAAGCCGTTGATCTCGGTTGCCAGTAACATGTCAGTCGTTTAGCCAAGTTAAAGGCCCTATTATTAAGGTTTGAAATTTTTCAACAGCAGGTCGCCATAAACTATGCTTGTCTATTTCAACACCATGTCTATTTCAAGCCCATTGCCGGCTCGTCACCTGTTACGGGGGATAAAATGCACACGGTGAAATGTGGGCGAATAATAATGCCTCTGCCACCCGTTCGAGGAAAAAGTGGGACTGATAAACTAAACTAAAAAATATACATAGAAAACACCTAAACTCAAAAACAAGCATTTTGAATCACCCAAAAATTAATTCGATCCGAGATTCGAACCCAAGAACTTGGCACGGTGGTCGCATTTGCTTACCATTGCGCTACTGAGGCAGTAAAATGTTATAGTTATAGAAATATTGGAAACTCAATCATGATAATTGACATTTGTACACCATTCAATACAATATTTGTAAACCAATATCACTGTTTACTTAAACAGTTGTGACATATCAGTGGACAAAGTCACTTGTGCAGTTGTGACATGTAATTGGTGCGTTTCTCTGGTTACGTCCAACGCATAAACTGCGCTGTATTCGGTAACACCCTAAATTTGAATTCTGATTACACTTTGTAAACATGGATGCGGTTGTGTTGTGGTGTTAAATAATGATTTTGACTAGAGCTACGATAAGCTTTGACAAGCTGTATATAAGTGCATGTTTATCGATTGTATAGATAGTATAGTTGACGCCCGCGGCTCCGTAGGCGTGGTGAAGTTCTCCCGTTCCCGTTTCCCACAGGAACTTATTCCGGGATAAAAAATAGCCTATGTGTTTTTCTAATGTGTAAGCTATATTAGTTTTCTATTACAGTAAAGTTTTATCAAAATCTATTTAGTACATTTTGCGTGAAAGAGTAAGAAACCTCCATACTTACAAAATTTCGTGTTTATAATATTAGTAGAAAATTAGGTACCACAAGTTTATACTAGCTTAGTTATATGTCTGAGTAAATATATCCCAATATATTTATTTATGTAGGTATCTAGTGAAGTAATGATATATTTACCATGTTCATTTGCATTCTTGAGTATCATACTGCTTCATTTTCTTTAAGAAGTTAATCATTAGACTAGCTAAACCTCGCGACTTCGCCCGTGACATACTTCGAACCCACGTGGCACTCATTTAATCCCGTCATTAACACAGATAACCTCGCCGTTTATTTATTTTACACTACGGTTTTTATTTTAACTGCTACCTTCTCCTGGATAGTAGCATGATGATATATAGCCATTTTAATGAAAAAAAAATATATCTATCACTTGGCCTCTAGTTTTCAGCATTGTTGAAGCGACTGCCGTCTGTCCTAAGGGTCAGTAAGCACCTATTTACCTGAAATAGTAGACATAGGGATAACTGGTGTCATTCGGTAAAAAATATCTGATTTAAAATTGACTTTAATAGATTTATTTAGAATTTCATTGAAAAAATATCGAGTCATGCTAAAAAGACATCAGGAGGTGTGATCGGAACGGGCCATGAATATTCCCCAGTTTACTTGTACATAGACTCTTATACTTTATATTCATTCCTTGATCAGTATAGAGCCTTGATAGTATAGAGACTTATATCGACTGTCATAAAATCTAAGTACAAGTACAGTAGCAACACAGTGTATAATAATGGTAGGTCGTTTGGGTGAGAATTCTGCCTACGATTTGTAGGAAGTAAGCAAAATGCCCTTGGGTAAAGTAAAACAAGCAACAACGTGCCTTCTTCTGAGAAAGAAATGACTATTGGATTAAGGATGGTTAAGAGCTCAGAAAAATGCGACAGTTTTCTGGTAATAACATATATTTTTGTTTCCATGCAATACTCGCTCTTACAATACCCTTGTGACGATGCGGGCCATTCCTGGCCGCAATATACCAGGATTTACTGTATGAAAATATGTGTATTGCCAACCCTAAAATTAAGTGCTGTACTGGGCCATGCTATAATCAGCATAATATAAACTAGTTGACGACCGCGGCTCCTTTCGCGTCCCGTTTCCTAAAATAAAAGGAACTTGTCCCTAAAATAAAAGGAAGCCTATGTGTTACTTTCATGTGTGCTTACACATGAAATACTTACTTGGAAAACAGTTTTTGTGTAAAAGAGTAACAAACCTACATTCATCCATTTTTACAAGCTTTCGCGTTTATAATATTAGTTGGATTATATAACGTCCGATACTACAAACTACATAGAATACTATTTTTTTTTGTATTTAAGATGTGTAGCAGATAGTCCGAGACTACCAGGACTTTAATTGGTCGTGCTAATTAGTGTCTAGCACATAAGACCTTTTAGCCTTTTTGTTACCATCTCACTAAAAAGGCAACGGGTTCAAAATTTCTTCCAAATTTAACATCTAATATAGACACAGTTTATTAAATTTTTTCGGCCCTGGAGACCCACCCCAGTTCCGTGCTTTGGAAGGCACGTTAAGCCGTTGGTCGCGGTTGCCAATAAAATGGCAGTCGTTAAGCCAAGTTGGAGGCCCTATGGGCGGCTTAAAAAATTTCAACAGCAGGTCGATGCAGCCTGCGCGTGTCCATTTCAACACGGCAATGGGCTCACCACCTGTTACGTGGGACGGAAATGCATACGGTGAAACGTGGGCGTTAAATATGCCTCTGCCTACCCCTTCGGGGATAAAGGCGTGACAATATGTATGTATGTATGTATGTATTAAGATGTGTAGCAAGTTCCAGCAAGTCGTAATATAGTAATCAACAATATAATCACACAGAAATAAATTCATAGTTAAAAATCTTTTTACAAAACAGTATTTTAATTTGCACAGAATATCCTTTAATTTGATACACCTCCGACCAGACAGGGTGATCACGTCTAGCGAGCTGCAGCCCAATGGCCTATGTTGAGTTGGTATAATCTTGTTCAGTACGAGATCTCTCATAGCGCGATACAGGAGTGGTAATAAGAAATTTCATATCGCTATGCAGGAACCTATTTAACTTGATAACTTGACGTTATGTGGCGTTGGTCAATATAATGGCCACCACTTACTTTACGTATTACTTTAGATTTTCAGTCTAATATTAGAATCTATATCTTTTATATATATTTATTATATATAAAATATATATATATATTTTATAGACTACTTAGCCTCGCGAAATGATTTTAATATGAAAGAGAGATACAAGCTGCAGAAAGTTAACACGAAGGCACTGATAGAAGAAGCTCGTGAAAGGTGCAGAATGAAAGCGGATGAAAGGTTGTCGTCCAATTTCCGGGATAATGCCAAGCTCTTCTGGAAAGAGGTAGGCAAGGCCCGGAGTTGTTCGGCAATCTGCAGTATGAATAAAGTGCTTAGTGTTAACAATGACGTCCTAACAGACCAAACTGACGTCCTGCAGAGATGGAGTGAATATTATGGAAAGATGTATGCAAGAAAAGACAGAGATGCCAAATCGGGAAGTGGAGCTCACTTCGATGCTCCGGATCCCGATGTCATTGAAGTCATTAGTATGAAAGAAATAGAACAAGCGATAAGAAGTATGAAATGTGGTAAGGCTGCGGGAAAAGACAGAGTTACTGCTGAGAGGATCAAGTACGGTGGGTCACGTGTCTGGGACACACTATGTCTGTTATGCAACTTGTGCTGGCGGACGGGTGAGGTCCCAGATGACTGGCGAGTAGCAGTTGTAGTACCTATTTACAAAGGGAAATGCGCCTAAACTGCTCCAGCTACAGGGCGATCAGCTTGGTCAGCTTAGCTAGTAAGGTGTATGCAAAGGTTATAACGGCACGAATGCAAGAAAAGTCTGAAAGGTATTTATGGGAAGCTCAATGCGGATTCCGACGTGGAAGAGGTTGCATGGTTCAAGTGTTTTCTCTCAGCATGATCGCGGAAAAGTTTCTGGCTGTTAGCCAGAAGGTTTTCTGCGCTTTTGTGGATCTAGAGAAAGCATTTGAAAACGTTGTGAGAGAAACGCTGTGGGACTTGCTGCCCGGATATGGTGTGGACGGCTCGCTACTGCGGGCAATACAGTCGCTTTATAGGGACTGTAAGGCTTGCGTGCGAGTAGGGGGGATGTGTCACCTCTTTTTGATGTCTGTACAGGCGTCAAACAGGGATGTGTCATGTCCGCCTGGCTGTTCATAGTGTATCTGGACAGTTGCCTGCAGAAGTTGAAAGATTTTAATATGGGTGTGAATTTGGGTATCTTTACAGTAAACTGTCTGCTGTACGCTGATGATGCGGTGCTCATGGCCTCATCAGAAGCCGACCTTAAGGCATTAGTCACTAATATGAAAGAGGAGTGTGAAAGTAAGGGTCTTCGCTTGAATGCAAATAAAACTAAGGTTCTAGTATTTGAAAGAGGTGACGTAAGAACTAAATGCGAGATTAGGGTAAACCAGGAACGTCTAGAGCAAGTGAATGAAATTGTGTATTTAGGAAGTATGTTTAGCGCGGATTGAAGATGTGATTCGGATGTAGAACGGCGAGTAGCTGCCGGAAACAAAGTTAACGGTGCTTTGTCCAAGTTAGTAAAGCGACAAAGCATCGTAAAAGAAGCACGCATGGCGATTCATAACGCAGTGCTAGTGCCAACTTTGCTTTACGGTAGTGAAACCTGGGTATGTCAGCAGATGCATGAAAGTAAATTGAATGCTGTGGAGATGCGATCACTTCGAAAATTGTGCGGCGTTACCTTGGCCGACCGAATACGTAACGAAGTGATACGCAATATGGCAGGTTTGAATGAAAGTGTCAGCGTTAAGCTGGAAAAGGGCGTGCTCCGTTGGTTTGGACACGTCCAACGAATGAGTGAGGAACGATTGACGAAGAATATATATTGTTCAAAAGTAGAGGGTAGAAGGAGTCAGGGTAGGCCGAGACTTACATATGAAGACCACGTGAGCAGATTGCTCAAAAACGGAAAGGTCAAAAGCACTCGGATACCCAGACGTGCGTGTATGAAGCGATTGATGAATCTCGAAGAAGCGAAAGAAGCATGTATGGATCGCGAAGCCTGGCGATCTGTCCTCTCTGACTACCCCGTCAGGGTTACAGCTTGAAGATAGTTAGTTAGTTAGTTTAGTTATATTTATAATTCTTCTGTACGTTTGTATATCACTGAACTTCTCCTAAACTGCAGGACCGATTCGAATGATTTTTTTTATGCGTTTGGGTGGTGCATGGATGGTTTAGATTCACAAATCATAAATAAAGGCTCTGAAGTCGGTATAATGTGGAAGAACGTCTGTCGGGTTCGCTAGTGTACTTATAAAATTGCTTGTTTTGTTTCATTAACAGACACAATTCATTAACTCACCACCACTGAACGGATTTGGTTCGGCGTATATACATATTTGGCATATAGATAACCACTATGTTGTAAGTATCAACCGAGAAATTTTGTCGTGAATGACACAACTAATATTTAAAAAATACAATACCATATCACATTACCAACTAATAATTTCAAACTAAACGTAGAATGTTACCTACACACAGTGCAGTGTATTACTGATTTTATACCCCATTGTTGAAAGTTTCAATTAGAGTTTCAACTTTACATCACACATACCTATTCAAAAATGTTGTTATAATATGTTAAAATACGAATCGCTTTGGTGTTATTCTGTGATGAAATGAATTTATTTGGCAAAATTCTGACATGGTTTGAAACTTTTAAAATTCATAGTCATCTAATTATTTAACAAGTCATTGCATGTGGAACAAAGTGGAACAAAATACACTTATTTTTTATAATTTTGTCAATATGTAATTTCATCGCGTGAAACTACAGTAATTTAGGTTTTGTCCCACTAAGGTGACCAAAAGTAGCTTTCGGAAACTAGTAGCCTAGTGGGCACCTTTTTAAAACACAAACTTTTGTACAAGCTACAGAATGGTTGGAGGCGAAGTATCTCCAGTTTTGATGGGTCTGGACACCCGTCACCGAGTAGGGGATCCTTGATGTCCTAATTGATTGTAAATGTGTACGAAGATGAACTTGAATTCAAATTCCCAAAGATGATAAGAGCACTTCACATGTGACTGCACTTATAGCTTATAAAAAAGAAATATTTGCATCGCAACAAAAAAAACTACTGCGCCCCGTGTGACACTTTGAGTTTTTACGACGCCCAACTTTGCTTCTACATGACTGCGGTACTGGCAATATTTAGAGATTTCAACACAGTAGCTACTCCTAGTAGCCAATAAAATTAAACCACAGGTTCTAAGGTTAATAGGTATTAATGTGAATGTAACTCGAATATTAGATTTAACCTAAATTGCGTCTTATCCGATTCGATATCACTTTATTCGAGATAAAGCTGCTATACAAATATAATATTTAAAAAAATTGGCAGGGATTTATCAATCTCATTCGTTCCTGCAGACGCTATTATAATGAAAAGTCATGAATATTTATAATTCAATATTTTAATTAAACTTGAACTTTCTATTAAAGAGGTCGGTAATGATGGTCCTGCAGGGCTTTACAGTTTATTAATTTCCACCTCTGTACAATGAGGTAGGAAAAGTTTAAAGTGGTGTGTTTTATAGTGGCTCTCTGTAGGGTATGGATAAAATAAACAATTCAGCTACACGCCAGTAGCACAACAATAACTGCTGCTGATTGCTAGTTGCCATTGTCAAGCGATAGAACTACAGTTCATAATTTTACTTTCAGTATGAAACTACAGCATTGGACTACGTTGGAATCAATAAAAGCTTCATAATGACTTACATGTTTTGTTATAGGCAAATAGAAAACGTTTAATAATAGTTTGCGCTTGAAAATAACAATCAAAATTTTAATAATTGACTCATTATACTACTCCGTAAGTGCATGGCTTAGTGCACGTTGGCGTGTTTACGCCTAGTAGCATGCTTATGATTCAGATATAGTAGTTTTATGCTCATACTATTAAAAATCCCCAGTTGCATTGTATCAAAAGTAAAAACTATGAGGAAACAATTTATTTTTGCTTATTTTATGTAGTACCAGTTGTTACCCGCGGCTCCGCTAGCGTGGTGAAGTTACCACAAGAACTTGTTCTCGGGATAAAAAGTAGCCTTTGTGTTATTCTGATGTGTAAGCTATTATTAAGTTTCATCGAAATCCATTCAGTAAATTTTGCGTGAAAGAGTAACATACATCCATTTTAACAAATTTTCGCGTTTATAATATAAGTAGGATGTAGTTAACGATCGCCATTACCTGAGTAATTTCTGTAGTTAAAACCCTTTACACTACAAGCAATATCAATAAAATTAACCATGTTAATCTGAAACACTTTGCAAACTGTTAAGAAAAAGTAATCATTCCGCAAATTTACAGCAACAATTGTTTGCAATTTATAGTAGGCATTAATTAAAATTTTAATAAGATTCCGACGAAAGCGTATTTTAGAACAAAGGAGACTACCTTACAATGTGATGAAACAAGTCAAACAATAATTTGAAAGCGAAATGTGGTTTGAGACTTTGTTTTAATAAAATTTAATAAAGCGTAATTATATTTCATCTCTTATCTTTTTAAGACGAATCAGAGTAATCTGACATTGATGAACTCAATGAAGTCGAAATTAATGCTATTTGAAAAGAATAGAGAGAAATCGAGCAGACACTTCATAAATATTTGTTTAAAGTTTAATGGAATGCATTGAATAAATTTATTTCAATTTACTTTGCGAGAATGAAGGACAACCTCAGTTATTAAACATAATATTAAAAACTGATATTAAAGCGCCCCGGGGACTCAGTGTTCTGTAAGCGATCACTGAGTTACGCAACTTTCACTATGGCTGGTCCTCGCATAGGTGACCACTTTGTGGCATTTACATTTGCAAGCGTTTTTGTGCTTCGGAAAGCACGTTAAGCCGTTGGTCCCGGTTGCAAGTAAGATGGCAGTCGTTAAGTCAAGTTGAAGATGTTTTAAAGTCGCCCATAAGGAAGGCTTCAAAAATTTCAACAGCAGGTAGCCACAACTGCAACTGCAACCTGCATCTGTCTATTTCAACACGACAATGGGCTCACCACGTACTACGTGGGACAGGAATACACATGGTGAAAACAATATGTATGCCTCTGCCACCCCAGGGGTATAAGGCGTGATAGATAAATAAAATATATCTGTCTATTTTAACATGGCAGTAGGCTCATTAGTTCACTACCAGTTACGTAGGTCAAAAAATTTAATAGCGAAATCTAGGAATTATTTAGGATTAAGATTGTACTGTTAATTAATGAATGACACCTGCTGTTCCTATAGAACTGCAGGTGCCATTAAATGTTTCCAACACATTCCATCAGGTGGGGTGACGCGCCCAAAGCGAGTCAAAAATGTCTTCGATCTCTAGGAGTATAAAAGGGGTTAGATAGTACTGAGTATGATAGGCTATTTTACATAACAGTACATGCAACATAAGAAAACATAGTTTGACTACAAACATATATGACTGAACAATATAATATTAGCACTGATATCCTATTTACGGTATACTGTAACACTATTTATTTCAATATGAAATTGTTTAATATTGTATAGAAAGTAGCAGACATAGAATTGAAAACTACTTATAGTTTTCAAGATACAGTAAATCCTTTCAAGACACGTCCGAACAAAGGCTAATCTCTGTCAGTAAACTGTATAGAATATTTCTATGTCTTCATATTTATATAAACACAGAGCTGTTATCTTTCTTCACTAAATGGCTGTATAATTAATCTAGTATCACGCGATGTGTCAGTCGATCCATTGTCGCCAGGTGGCGCTCCTGATTAATTATCCAACAAAATTGTACCACATTAATAAACAATTAGTTGGGTATACGAGTTTCAGTTTATTTGTTTATTAATTACGAGTATCTTTCAACACTCTTACAGTATGAGTGCATACTGATATTCTTAAAAGATATTTTACACATTACGTTTCTTATTGTTTACTAGCGACCCACAATATTGATCATCTTGTTTCTTAGATTCAAATACATATATTTTTTCATTTATTTCCAATTGGCTAATATTTTAAGTAATTAAAAAAACACACTATTTAAATTGGAGGTAATTCTCTTGCATCTAGGACGTTTGTTGCTTTACGTCAGAGATTTTATTGTGCCTGACTTGTTGTTTCTCTTAAAATATTCGATACTACGGTCAAGCCCTTATCCTATCCAACATTATTTTATTCCGTCGGTCACTGTTATTATTTTTAAAGTACTCCTCTAGTTACCATTTTGATTGTGGCGTGTTTTATGAATAGTCACTTAAATTGTTTCTTCGACTCCTCTGTGACTACAATTAAGAACTAGAATTGTTGTGTCTAGATTTTGTCTGATAAACATGTATAAGTAAGGTTTAAAAAGTTTTACACCTTTCTTACAAATAACATGATTTTCTATCAAATAAAACTCACTTTGACTTAATGTACAATTAAGTGTTATTCTACTAGTCCTATTCCAAGTACATCAAGTGATTTGTTCAACCATGTTCCCAATATATCCAAAAGCATATAAACCTCCGCAGATCTAGAGAGAAAGAGAGAGAGAGAGAGAGCAGTAAAACACCAAGAGTGGGTTCTTTGCAACATGCCTCGTTAGTCATCCAATTAGTACCCGTATCGACAGTTGAATATTTTATCGATGAGTTACTTTTAAATTAAATGCCTTGTTTATTTTGAATTCATTTGGGTATTTTTATTATTCGTACTGTTTTGTAGCTCAGTGGCTTAGAGCATCGCCCTCGTTGGGCAAAGGTCATGAGTCAAATCCCACATTTGTAGATGATAGTTGACATAATAAAATATTGTTCTTAAAGTAATTGCATAGATTGAGTGAAGTCTATCACATCTAAGTCTAAAAATGGTTGTAATACTAATATAAATTATACAAAAGAAAAAAAAAATATCTGGTTCATAACGGGGCTTAAAATCGTGATTTTTGCCTCACCGTGGCGATGTACTACACAACCGAGCTACTAGAACTCTACCGAAACAAGTTGTAATTTCACAGTGGTAATTTCACAATTGCTAAACAGTTTCATAGTTAGCGCTAGCCTTAGAATGACAATTATAAGTAAAAAAAAACAATTCCGAAAACAAAAGCTAGAGATCTAGCAGTCAAATAATTCCAAATCTAGAAAGAGTTTGAATGCAACTGGGAATACAGTAAGATAAAAAAGAAGGATAGAGTGAAAACTGATCTCATGCGTTTCTTGAGTATTTAATATAATCTTGATTTTAGAATCTCACGATTTATCGTCGGTGATTAGTCACTTTAAGTTGTTGTATTAAAACGAATTATTCCAGAATTCAATTTGTGGCAGCCCTTGAGTTCAATACCGCAACACGATGTAAGCAGTCTAGTGCATTCACCGAATAAAGCGTTGTAAAGAACCAACCACATATCCTGCCTACTGACATGTAATGGTCTATAACGTTTTATAGAATCGTAACTCCATCAAATGGACTTACATAAATAAAACTATGAAAAATGAATGGCTCAATTCCTCTATCCCTATTTTTTCCTCGATCGGACTCGAAATAACGTGCTCGTTTGCCATCCAGGGTCATAAATTCGGTGTCTCTGGCCCCGCGAACCATTTGCAATTGAAAGCATTCTTTATAACGGGATATGTCCGGTCGCAGTTTTACGAGTCAGTGTATACGGTAAGCCCGTGGCTCGCACTAACATAATATGATCACCACTTCTGTAAAGAGTCTATTCAATAGAGAACTAGTTCAGTTTGTGTTCGAAATAGAAATAAATGTTTCTGGTTTTGCAGTCTTTTATGTACTTTTATTCACAATTTTTTTAGTAGCTTATGCTTTGCTTCTAACGGCTATTATTGTGATATACCTATTTCATTTATGCAGACTGTATTGTTATTTTCTTCTCTCAATTAACGGTTGGATCCCATAGAAGCTCTTAGTTCACCTTGGGAGACTTAAGGTTTTTGAACCTTACATCTAACCAAATTTGACAATTAGGTCAACCGGAAGAAGCCTAGGTTTTGGGTCGAAAACCTATATGGTAGTAGCCGTTGACCTAGAATCATGAAATTTGGAAAAAAGGTTTGAAAGTAGTAATAAACAGAAAATTACAAAAAGTAAAAAATAAAAGACGTGTGGCACTCGGAGACTGCCGCGGTAAATCTATTGCATAGCATTTTTTATCAACTTATGTACTCGTAATTACAATTATTTATTTATTTTATATGTATGCAGTATTTTTTTTCCTTTATTTTTCTTTGCTATTAATTCAAGTTACACTTTTTGAGCGTGGTGACCGATAAGAAAACATTTTTTTTCTTTTATGAAATAAATGAGAAGTTAATATTGTTCAAAATATTTTCATTATCTTACAATACATGTAGGATATTCAGAAATATTTATCATGGAAACTATAGGTTTATGGTAACTGAAATAAAAAACATAAGTTTGAGACTTGATATCTTCTAAATATCTGGAAATACCGCGTCAATGGTGGTCCCATATTTTGTTGTGGATTCTTGTGGATCATTATTCATTTTCAAATTCAATATTTTCGAAAGAAAAGTTGTTAACCGTTCTGATTTTTTATCAGCGAAGTTGATAATGAAATCGCCAGCCAAGATAAGTGGAAATTTATTACCATTTGTACCAAGTATTTTAAACCCTACAAAAAAAAAAACGAGTACAGATATTCACTGTTGTACGTACGAGCTTCGTAGAGTCGTACCATGAAGTAAATACAAAGATGAGGTGCCCTAACGCCAAAACTCTAAGCAGGCATGAGTTACCAGATTGCGGGGCGAAGAGGGGGATAACGCATGCGCAGTAACGCCGATACAACCAATGCCACCTAGAGGCGATTTGCAGAACTAAAGAGACAAGCGTGATATTTCGAAAAGTCATTAAAAATTCTGCTATTCATCGATAGATGGCAAAACTAAAAAGTATCACCGCTGTGCCGGTCGGGGTAGGGGTGTTAGGTTATTTTCGTTACGGAATTTCTGGATTCGGTCTCCACGCTCAAGGCCAAGGCAATAGCCTAAAAATGAAAATTAAAGGGTATATATACAAACACAAGAAAAACCAATTTATATACCTTTGAGTTGTATGGGCGCTCGTACAAATTGGAAGTCTAGCTAAATGGGCAGTACCTCAATTAAGGTACTAATATTTTTACAGAACCCTCGGCGCACGAGTTCGGCTCGTGTTTGACCGGGTTTTTATACCGTTTTGTTGCCTGCCGTTTCGATCACAGACAGATACACAATTTATAACGAGTTGGTGTGGAACGCTATAGTTTATATTAATCCCAACCAACTTATAAAGTGTACGTTGTGTGTCTTGACCTACAAAATATGGATTACTGATATCCACATAAAATGTATGGCCTGAATATTTTGTTTCCAAGTATAATTTTTTCCATAACACCTTTTCTTCAGTCTCTGATTAGCATCGTAAATCCAATAAAGTACTTAAGTAATACATTATTGTATCCCAATGAAATAGGCAGCAGAAAAGCTGTTAAAGTATAGG
The DNA here is from genome assembly GCA_948477245.1 of Thumatha senex. Lineage (NCBI taxonomy): Eukaryota > Metazoa > Arthropoda > Insecta > Lepidoptera > Erebidae > Thumatha > Thumatha senex. The sequence goes on from OX419724.1 coordinate 28,407,490, forward strand.
TACACTGTATAATAAGTCTACGTTATAACAGCTTATTTGTATAATACGGCGACGATATGGGCAAAAAACTTATCACTTCAGCCTTTTTTGAAATCCAGAAGCGTGATTATATTTGCATACTCTAAAGCCAAAGCCTAAATAAAATTTCTGTAACCTCACAGTCTCTAAACAAATGCATTTAAATCAATATTAAAATAAGTGAATATGAATGGAGAGAGTTGTTGGTCCATAGAGTGCCATAAACAACTTTACTCCAAATATTTTCCTGGAAAAAAACACAGTATTCCCACGGGAAAACACGTTTGTGTAATATTGAAATTTCACGCGGGTGGAACTGAAGATGTCCTTTTGTATATGTTTAAAATGGAAAGAACAATTAACTGAAGTAAATTACATTGGATATTCTAATAACATATTTCAACCCAATAAGCAATTGTATTGTATTTCAGTCTCCTTGAACGTTAAAAAATAATTATCAGATAATCTAATCGCCCATTATGCTGTAAATAAAAGGTCACTTCGCAGTAATTGAATTGGATTCAGTCATAACTTTGTTTAGTTTATGGTTTTAATGGAATCGGCATAATGCTTTGGATTCCAGATTTTTTTCGATTAACCTAAATTTATTTATGCAGAAGAAGAAGCGCTCGTAGCCCCGCTCGCTTGGTTGTCAGTAAACGATCACTGCGATCTTTGACTATGGCCAGTACTGATATGGGCACTTGTCGGTCGCAAACGAAAAATTTAACCAAGTATTACGTCAATTTCGACTCCATTTAATAAGAATTGATCTTTTAAGCGCATTTATAAATATTATTTTAAAAATATATTTTTAATTTTTAAGCTATAGCATAGCTTTTATCGCGGGCTTTGAGCGCGGCGACCGAATCAAGAAATTTCGTAACGAAATAAACCTAACAACCGAGCTCACACTAGCTTCACCGAGTTTGGCCGAGCGTTTGTTTAACGTGTGTATATTTGTATGGTAATGTATATGGTAAGAAGCTCGCACGGATCGAGACGAGCTGTATAAATAATATCAATAATATTTTATATGTATTTTATATTTTTTATTATATATATATATATATATATATATATATATAAAAACTAAAAAAACTAACTATCTATAATAATAATAATCTATATAATCTATATCTATATAATCGTCACGAGGCGACGCACACCAGTTCGTCCCCGCTGGTGCGAAAAGTGTGAGCCAGAGCGGCGTAGGGGACCGCCACCCTACACGCGCGGCCCGACACGGCGGGAAGTGGAGGATGGAGTGCAGGGTAGCTGCGTGGAATGTTAGGGGAGGAATGACAGATAAGATGAATGAGTTGATGGATGTTAAGAATGAGAGAAAGTTAGATGCAGTGTGCTTGACAGAGACCAAGCGCAAGGGCAGCGAAGTCTTGGAGCTCCCGGGTGGGATGCTCGCGCTTAGGTCTGGAGTACCAGAGAGCGAGCATGGCAGTCGGGGGGTTGGAATTTTGCTGTCCTCGCGATTGGCCTCCGGTATGTATGAGTACAAACTGGTAGGTCCTAGAATCCTCTGGATCCGTGTAAAACTTGGTTTGACGAAGATTTTCCTGGTAGCTGCTTACGCGCCAGTATCTTCGTCGAACGCGAGTGAGCTAGAGGACTTCTGGGAGAGTATGAGAGAAGCTCTAAATGTGATAGAAGGAAATGAAAGACTTATAGTATGTGGAGACTTGAATGGATGGGTGGGTACCGCTCGCGATGGTTTTGAGTCGGTACTCGGGAAGTATGGGGATAAAAGGGTGAACGACGCTGGCAAGCTAATACTGGCATTTTGTAAGCAAAAGGATTTGTTTGTGGCGAACACAATGTTCAACCACAAACAAATTCATATGTATACGAGGAGATGTAAGTCAAAGAGAAGCATGATAGATCTATTCCTAATGGATAGTCGGCTCCGTAAACAGGTGATGGACACAAGGGTTTATCGAGGCGCTGAGCTGGGATCAGACCACTACCTAGTCATAACTAGGACTAGCGGTCTGTTCGCGGGTTGGCGTCATCGTACCGAGTGTCCTGAGCCTGAGCCGACTTATAGCATCAAAAGCTGGAAGCTGCAGGATGCATCCATTAGGGATAAATATAATGAAAGGGTAGCCGAAAAGCTTGGCGACGTCAATGTAAGCAGTGAGAATGTGGAAAGTGTATGGCAGAACCTTAGGGACAGTATGATAAATGCCGCTGTGGAAGTGTGTGGAGAAACGAAAAGAGGCAGTAGTAATAAGCGTGATGCATGTTGGAATGAGGAAGTGAAAGAAGCAGTTCGAATGAAGAAGAAAGCATGGCTAGACTACTTAGCCTCGCGGAATGATTTTAATATGAAAGAGAGATACAAGCTGCAGAAAGTTAACACGAAGGCACTGATAGAAGAAGCTCGTGAAAGGTGCAGAATGAAAGCGGATGAAAGGTTGTCGTCCAATTTCCGGGATAATGCCAAGCTCTTTTGGAAAGAGGTAGGCAAGACCCGGAGTTGTTCGGCAATCTGCAGTATGATTAAAGTGCTTAGTCTTAACAATGACGTCCTAACAGACCAAAGTGACGTCCTGCAGAGATGGAGTGAATATTATGGAAAGATGTATGCAAGAAAAGACAGAGATGCCACGTCGAGAAGTGGAGCTCACTTCGATGCTCCGGATCCCGATGTCATTGAAGTCATTAGTATGAAAGAAATAGAACAAGCGATAAGAAGTATGAAATGTGGTAAGGCTGCGGGAAAAGACAGAGTTACTGCTGAGATGATCAAGTACGGCGGGTCGCGTGTTTGGGACACACTATGTCTGTTATGCAACTAGTGCTGGCGGACGGGTGAGGTCCCAGATGACTGGCGAGTAGCAGTTGTAGTACCTATTTACAAAGGGAAAGTCTGAAAGGTATTTATGGGAGGCTCAATGCGGATTCCGACGTGGAAGAGGTTGCATGGATCAAGTGTTTTCTCTCCGCATGATCGCGAAAAAGTTTCTGGCTCTTAGCCAGAAGGTTTTCTGCGCTTTTGTGGATCTAGAGAAAGCATTTGATATCGTTGTGAGAGAAACGCTGTGGGACTTGCTGCCAGGATATGGTGTGGACGGCTCGCTACTGCGGGCAATACAGTCGCTTTATAGGGACTGTAAGGCTTGTGTGCGAGTAGGGGGGGATGTGTCACCTCTTTTTGATGTCTGTACAGGCGTCAAACATGAATGTGTCATGTCCGCCTGGCTGTTCATAGTGTATCTGGACAGTTGCCTGCAGAAGTTGAAAGATTTTAATATGGGTGTGAATTTGGGTGACTTTACAGTAAACTGTCTGCTGTACGCTGATGATGCGGTGCTCATGGCCTCATCAGAAGCCGACCTCTAATATGAAAGAGACGAGTCACTAATATGAAAGAGGAGTGTGAAAGTGAGGGTCTCCGCTTGAATGCAAGTAAAACTAAGGTTCTAGTATTTGAAAGAGGTGACGTAAGAACTAAATGCGAGATTAGGGTAAACCAGGAACGTCTAGAGCAAGTGAATGAAATTGTGTATTTAGGAAGTATGTTTAGCGCGGATGGAAGATGTGATTCGGATGTAGAACGGCTAGTAGCTGCCAGAAACAAGGTTAACGGTGCTTTGTCCCAGTTAGTAAAGCGACAAAGCATCGTAAAAGAAGCACGAATTTTCGCGATTTTTTCATAACGCAGTGAAACCTGTGTATGTCAGCAGATGCATGAAAGTAAATTGAATGCTGTGGTGATGCGATCACTTCGAAAATTGTACGGCGTTACCTTGGCCGTCCGAATACGTAACGAAGTGATACGCAATATGGCAGGATTGAATGAAAGTGTCAGCGTTAAGCTGGAAAAGGGCGTGCTCTGTGGGTTTGGACACGTCCAACGAATGAGTGAGGAACGATAGACGAAGAATATATATTGTTCAAAAGTAGAGGGTATAAGGAGTCAGGGTAGGCCGAGACTTACATATGAAGACCACGTGAGCAGATTGCTCAAAAACGGAAAGGTCAAAAGTACTCGGATACCCAGACGTGCGTGTATGAAGCGATTGATGAATCTCGAAGAAGCGAAAGAAGTATGCATGGATCGCGAAGCCTGGCGATCTGTCCTCTCTGACTACCCCGTCAGGGATACAGCGTGAAGATATATATATATATTAATTATACAGTATAAATAAATAATAATACTGACAGCCTCTGTGTCGCGGAGGGAGTGTATCCGACTGCCACGCAAGAGGTCGTGGGTTCGATTCCCGCCCAGGATAAAACTTTGTGTGATGAAAACGATGGTTTATTCTGTGTCTGGGTGTTATTTATCTATAATATGTATGTATTTAGAAATATATAAGTATGTTTATCAGTTATCTGGTTACCATAGTACAAGCTCTGCTTAGTTTGAAATCAGATGGCGTTGTGTGAGTTGTCCCTACGATATTTATTTATTTATTGATTGAACTAATTGTAACCTACGATATTATACTATGGTAACCAGATAACTGATAAACATACTTATATATTTTTAATGCATACATATTATAGATAAATGACTGCCTCTGTGGCGCGGTGGGAGTGTATCCGACTGCTACGCAAGTGGTCGTGGGTTCGATTCCCACCCAGGATAAAACTTTGTGTGATGAGCACGATGGTTTATTCTAGTCGGATACACTCCCACCGCGCCACAGAGGCAGTCATTTATCTATAATATGTGTGTATTTAGAAATATATAAGTACGTTTATCAGTTATCTGGTTACCATAGTACAAGCTCTGCTTAGTTTGGAATCAGATGGCGTTGTGTGAGTTGTCCCTACGATATTTATTTATTTATTATAATTGCATAAGTTAATAAAAAATGCTATGCAATAGCTTTACCGCGGCAGTCCCCGAGTGCCACACGTTTTTTTTTTGCTGTTATTGTCATAATATTAATAAGTCATCAGGTAGAGAAGCTTGAAATATTCATTTAAAAAAAGTATATAAATATATAGTTATATATTCACTTTAAAAAAGAAAGATTATAGTAATAGCACAGTATAGAGAGTAAACCTATGTCTTTCGGCTGTGGTAAAAGTGTCTAAGGCTATATCGAAAATGGTACGGAACTCTTCCTGCGATTCGCAATTGACCGGTTTTTCTTAAATACACGGCGCCGTACTTTTGGATCGATTGTTTATCTTGAAATGGTAAAAAAGTCATTTTGTTGCCATCATTAAGGCTTACATTTGAAGACCGCGTAAGCAGATTGCTCAAAAACGGAAAAGTAAAAAGTACTCGGATACCCAGACGTGCATGTATGAAGCGATTGATGAATCTGCAGGAAGCATAAGAAGTATGCATGGATCGCGAAGCCGATCTGTCGTCTCTGACTACCCCGTCAGGTATACACCGTGAAGATAGTTAGTTAGTATTTTTATTAAAATAAGATTGTACGGATTTTAATTTCAGAATAGGTAAACCCGGATGGAGATATATGGGTCGCCATCTTGATGTGCAATACAGTTCGATTGTAAAACGCGTGGATTAAATTATTGTAATGTCTTGTAATAATGAATATCTAAACATACTGTGTAATAAATTAAAATGTCGACGAACACGCTGTTACATTTATTTTGAATACTTGCAAGTAATACGCTCACAATGGACGGACAATAAGCCAAATCTTATCGTTGTTAACAGTCAATTATAGCAGACCCCGGAGTCCAAATCATAGTAAGGATTGGAGGTAACCGGGAAGACGCTAAGACTCTAAAAAAAGTGTGTGTGTCCTTATGTACACGTGTTAGAAGTTATGACTAGACTAGACAAAATTAGGCTAAAGACTAATAAGATTTCATCACATATATCACAACTCTATGTTTGGAACAGGAATGAAAAATTAGTAAGAATAAAATACATCAAAAGAATTAAAACTACTTTGAATGTAGTTATAAGTTGTCATGGAAACACTTATCAGCTAACTTCAGGGTGTTTATAAGTAGTAATTGAAACACTTATCAGCTAACTTCATGGTATCGGTTTTTCGTAACGGTCTGCGCGCGCATCGTAAAATTTACTCTCATAATTTTTCCCTAACACGCCTAAAGAAGTATGACTTCAAAAATATTCTATCTTCACATTTAAAATAAAATGCTTACGGCTAGCATGGCTATGTCTCGCCCAATTGATATTTTTTTCGGCTTAGGGGGAAACTGGCCTTGATCCGCGGCCTTACACGAAGTAGGAATAGTAATTGTTTTCTTTTTGTGAGACAAAACTTCGAAACAATAAATAAAGACCGTTCAAGACCAGGTCATGTTCGCATTCTCAGTTTACTGTCCCGTTCTATTTAAATATTTTCTAACATGGAGGGTTAGATAATATTATATAGAACGGGACGTAGCTGTGGGACCACTGTGAAGATATATACCCATTTAATTAAGTTCCACAGTATAACTAATTCAATTTTAAACCCTTAAGACTACTGATTGGTCAAAGGATAAGCTGGAAGGTTAAGTCTACTCATATTGAGCGACAACTTGGCAACATTCTCTTTAACTTCTCTAATAGTTTTCTAAGAAGCGAATAAGATTATATAAACATTCTTTTTTATTTTTTAATCATATGAGTATAAATAATGGAATTGCGCACACAGTATAAACAGATTTTACGTGTAGATTTAATTAACGTTATTTACGCACATACAAGGCCATTATCAGCACACCCCACCAAAATACTTAATTTTACTTTACCGTTTGTTTATTTACTTTATTATCTGCATACTGATTCAGCTTTAGAAATGTTAAAAGTATAACCTCGCAATTTGCCTATCATAAAACTTTCAGGTTTCCATTTAAAAGCAAAATAGATCAGCGACCGTCTCGCTTTCTACACAGGCGGGTTTATGAGAGATTTACAAATAAGTTGACATATCTACTTATAAGCTTTTTATCACAGTTCGGCACTAAAGCTAGTGAAATATGAGTGTCATGCCTGTTCACATTGATACGCCGTGGTAGTAGTGCTATGTTTTATTTACTTTCATATTTATTTCATATATATTAAATATATTTAGAAAATTTGTATATTTTCAAAGCCTGTCTAATCTTTTATTTTAATTAGAAATAACGTTAAAAACAAATGTTGATGATAATTTTAAATCAATTTGTATGCTGACTTTTTTGTTAGCAATTTTTTTTGTTTTTATTTCTTAGTTTTTATAATGTTTTGGAATTCCATACATATCAGATGCACCTCCATCGTGAATTGGATGTGATAATGATCTTATTTATTATGTGTCAAAACAAACAAATTAGCATAGCTCGTTGGGTTCCGGAGATTCTCTTTCCATTTTAAGAGCTCACATTTCTAATGTTCCAACATTGACGCCATGAAAACTGAATGGTATAAACTCTAGCTCATACTATGAATAACATTAAAAACAAGATTTTACCCGCGGTTACGCTCTCGTGGTGATTTGTATATAACTTATCATAAAGTTCAAAACTTGTCGGTACTTATTGTTACCGGCATACTAATAGATTCCATGAGTACGTTTATAGGTACTTATTATCCTCTTGCAATCAGGAGAGTGTTTAACGATATTGCTCCACGCCGCGCAAGCCAGATAAGTTGATATAGGAATTCTTAAATTTTCTTTTTCTTAGCCATGGCCTCGTCTGTTAGGCAGTAGGTACACAACTTTCAAATAAAGCCGTCTTGAAATTATCGGAATACCTCCGATGTTTGGTGCTCCCGACCTGACTAGTAGGAGAAAAACACTACAGGTGCTGGGCTTCATCCCTACCGTCTGGTTTGAGGGCGCAGCATTAAAGTTGTAATGCGCGATCACGACTGGAGTAGCCGTTAAGCAATATTCATAATTATGGGACCCCGTGTTTCAAGCGTGCATTTAGTGCACGCTCAACTACTCTCCATCACCTTAAATTCAGTGACTTAACTTCTCGCTTGTATTGTACCTATTGTAGCGATACTATCACTAGTCACTGGGACAAGAAGTCACCCATCCTAAAGTAGAACGCGCATAGAGCGCTCTACTTCACAGATCCCTTACCCATTAGAGTTTGTATCTGAAAGAAACGTATCTGCTAAAATGTGATAAACCTACTTTTGAAGTGGTCACCTATCCAAAATTGATGAACGCACTTAGACAACTTAACTTCATCGTTTAGTCATCAGTGAAGGCAACTCGATATGGAGTATGTTCATAACTGGAATCCAGCAAGTATGGGAAAAATTAAGTGAAAGACAATCAGACAAATCAATACTTTGACCTGTCAAATGTACAGCGCGTCTAGTAAAATGTAGTTCAAGCTGTATTATTACTTCTGCTTAACCAATTTTGATCAAATATAGCGCAGTATTTAAGCTGAAAAAGTAACCAAAATATTCTAATACGACATTTGTGATCAACTGCCGTCATTTTGCTCCAATCCTGAATACGGAAAGAAACATACACGAAGTAAAAGTCACAGTTTCGGACTCAGAATCCCTTAATTAGTCGATTTATCCTAAATATACCTTGCGTCACAGCTATTTTTAAAATTTTATAATACTTAGTATAGGTTAATTGTCCCGGTAAGAGGAGAAGATCCAAGAAGTGCTAGCTTGCTGTCGTAAGGGATGACATGCGTGCCAATGGTTTTACTACAGGGAATGCCGTGCAAACTGGCGGAGAAAATGTAGAAAAGCGGACCCCGGGCGTCGCGAGAAGCAACTAGGACAGACGCTCGGATGATGATGATGAATATAAGACTTGTTGTAGTTGTTGATTATTTTCAGTCTAGTTTCAGTTTTAGAGTCAATAGGTATTCTAGATTTTTTAGCCTGTTTTTCAATAATTTGTATCTTAATATCAAAGAAGGCTAATGTTATTTTGTAATGAAGACTAAAAGTAACAAATCTCTTTTATTCATTCTTGTTATATAAAAGAAATTATGCAAATATAAGCTGAGATTGAATTTAGCGCATCGACTCAAATTACATTTAGAGTGAGGTCAGACGAGGTCAGCTTGTTATCGGATGAAACACAATCGCTCGCGCCTGGCCTGATTCCATACTAAAAAGCTATCTCAACGAACAAATAACTTATGTAAGTTTCCCCAACCAATAAAGACCAATATAAAAAAAAACAGATTATTTAAATATTTTAATTATTAGTTTAAATAATCATATATACTAAAGCTTCTACTGTGGAGCTATTTTAAATTCGAGTCTTCATTTACGTACTTACCAGTTTTTTAAAAAATTCTGAGATATTATAAATATTTTTAATACTTGTAGATATAATTGTCTGCCACCTTAGTGGTTTAAAAATGCTTCAAACAAGCTTATTTTTTGCAAAACTGTAGGTGTCCGTATTTAATTTGCTGCCCACGACTTTATGTTTAGAAAACCATAAGCATGTGTGTCTTTCCTTCTAAATTTTATTTAAGGGAGGGACAACTTTTAACACATTCACCGTAATATACCTAAGTTTCAAACACCCGATGCATGTGCAAATTTTCTGTGGTGCGGCGGCTGTTGCAAGAGTATTTCTGCATGTATGAAAGATGCAAATGAGTTAAGGAGTTCTAAGAGTTATTCATTATGATGAACGAACCTGCAAAACTCGACAGAAGCATGGATCGCGAAGTCTGAAAATCTGTCTTCTATGACTACCCCGTGAGGAACGCACCTTGATAGCTAGTTAAAAGAATACATTACGATGAATGAACCTGCAGGAAGCATTGAAATCAGAAAAATAATCTCTTCCAATATCTTAAGCAGGAAGCGAACGAAAGACACGTATCGCGAAGCCTGGCAAACTTTAATCTTGAGGTACAATAAAGTATTACTAACATACTTACTTTCTTGTCTGACTACCCCGTCAGGGATGCAGATTGATAGTTAATTAAGAGTTATTCGATTAGCAGAAAAATCGAAGCGGTCATATCAGGAGTTATAAAAAGTTATTTGTGAGGTATATAATTTGTTATTGTTTTTATATAAATTGCTTAAAATATGATGGTAAAACTGCATCGCTTGGTATTTTTACTTTAATTTTGTTGAAGGCTGAGGATTTTCATTGAAACGTCAGTTTGTATTCTGAGAGATATAACAATATATTATGTTATTCCATTTTTATATCAATCGCGCTTTATCCACGCAGGGGTGGCAGAGGCACATAATACGCCCACTTTTCATTGTGTGTATTTCTGTCCCACGTAATAGGTGGTGAGCCCATTGCCGCGTTGAAATAGACAGACGCAGGTTGTGGCTACCTGTTGTTGATATTTTCCTAGCCGCACATATGGCCTTCAACTTGACTTAACGACTGCCATGTTCCTGGCAACCGCGACCAATAGCTTAAAGTGTCTAGCAGAGCATGGAAACGCTCACAAACGAAAATAAAAATTAAATAATAGTGAAATAATTATAGAGCTACAAAAAAGTTTACAGTACCATTTGTCTACTTTTTAAGAATTTCTTGTCGGTAGACAAAGAGTACATAAAACATCATAATATCATAGATACCAATACGTAAGAATACAATACGTAAGTATCTACAAACTCGTATTCTCTATTTTGTACTAAATAAACTCGATATTGGTAAAATATCAACTAGATAAATAAAATAAATTTGTTGTTCCATAACATCAAAAAGCAATATCCGCGCGCAGTGCTACCAATTACCGGCGTTTGCGGTCGGTTCAGGGGTAGCTTCTGCCACGAGATGAAATTGCTCTCGGTACAGCGTACCGATTGGTTGACATACCTACGAATACACATGTGTAATTCTTATTTACACAGCGCGCATCTTTTATTGCGATTCTAATTAAGTAACATGTGCTTAATTTTTTATTTTAGAAGTTTGTAGGCTATACCTTCCACTTTTACACATTCCTCTGACCGGCAGTCTGTGGTTTCAGTATTCACCTGCCAGCAGGTGAAGTTGGTTTGACCTTTTAATGAGTCTACTGAACTTTTAATGTTCAAGCATCACCACTGATTAGTCAGGCCTCTCGTATGAAAAAACTGAACGAGTCAGGTGAATTGTCTTCTGTGTGTCTAGTGTGATTTTTAACGTTCAATATCGCGACTTACAGTGAAGCTTTGCACGTTGAGGGGGTAGGCTGGGCATAAATTTAGGGTGACTTGCGCACAGAGATGAAGGAAAGGTACAATAACATGAGCGTTTATTAAGCAAATTTAACATTATACAAAGCAATGAGAAGGTAGGAATTTAGAAAGTAAGTAAGCTAAGAAGATAATAGAAGGTGGGTTCGGTAGGCGTGATCTTTGAGACGTGCCCCAAGATAAATTAGGAGAAGCACCTTGTCAAGCAGGTGCAGCATCGAAGGGCCGAGGACCACCAGTGCGGCCCGTTATATAAGGCGCTGCGGAGGACGTAAGGTCGCGGGGGCAAGGCTCCGCTCCTGGCTCGCGCGCTGGGCTGCAGGTAGCCATGACGTCACAGTGTGTTTACGTGTATGAAAGTGTATGGCTTCGTAATAAGTTTTCGGATTAACGATGGGGCGCCTCAATGTTTCGATTTCATACTAATTCGCGGTAACGTGCTCTGGTTATACAGACGCTTACAACAACTGAATACTATAATCAGCATAATTTATCTTATTTATTAAAATCAATTAGCACATAAGATTAACACATCAATACAATCTAGTTAGAAAACAAAACAAAAAATAAAGTTAAGTAGTAGATTATAGTGGTATTGAAGAAACTTCGACAGGCTGACCGACCGTCTGCGTTCAGTACAAAAACTAGTGAACTTGGCTGTGAAAACTTGCAAAGTTGTTAAGGCGGTAAAAACTCGTTACGCTAAATCGGCCACTAAAACTCGCGAAGCGAAAATTCTATCCAAGTTCAATTTACTTTTATTGTTCTTGCTCTTCCTATTCTCGAAGCAAAAACTTTTTTTCTTACATCTTAGAGACCCTCTAAACACATTTCTTTATTCCGATTGAAACGAACACAACGTCAAATTTTCACGTTTGAGTTTTCCTTGTTTCAGTGTATCAAAGGAAATAGAATCTCTTTCCCACTGTAATGTACATAATCTTTATTTGAATTTCCTTTCAAAGTGCCCACACAAGTACTCTAAATAGCTGTCGGCATTCACAGACAGAACAACTTTGAGTTTCGCATAATAATTATATTTGTAGTTAGATAGATGCCAAAAACACACTTCAAAGAAATATGAAAAACTAGATGATGCCCGCAGCTTTGCCAGTGTGATAAAGTTTTTCTGTGCCCATTTCCCACGAGGTATGGTCAGTTTAATTAATTAATGAGGAAAGTTTAAGTACATAATCGTAATATAATTGTTAAAAATGTCGGAAAAGATCAAGGCCACTAAGGGCATTCATCGAAAACACCGCATGACCTATAGATACGTCAAAACATTGTACAACGATATTATACCAATTTTTTAGGTCTACAAAATGTCCTAGATAGTTTTCTATTCCCGTCAAATATTTATGAAACAATTCTTAAAGTATCGCCTTCCTAACAACAAAATGAATGAAATCTGACTACGAGTTGATGAATTACAATAGTCGGGGCTGGGAGGTCAGACGGCAGTCGCCCCGAAAAATGCCAAAAATAAAAAGTCAAGCCAAAGCTTCCAGCAGCCAATAAACCCCAGGCTCCAAATTCAGAGATAGGGTTTCGATGTAATTGGGCAAAGATGAAAAAGAAAAAGATTATGTTCTCGTGTCATAATATTTTTCAGAATCTCATGACAGATTAGAAGCGCTACGAGTGTTAACTCGGTGTTCTGTAAACAATCACTGAGTTTAGCAACTTATGCTATGACTGATCCTCGGAGGGATGATCGCTTTGTGACATTAACATTTACGAGTGTTTTTGTGCTTCGGAAGGCACATAAGTTGGTCCCGGTTGCTAGTACCTAACATGGTATGCATGTTATGCCAAGTTGAAGGCCTTATGGGCCTAAACATTTTCAGCAGCACGTCACCACAACCTGGGCCTGACCATTTCAAAACGGCAATGGCCTCAACACCTGTTACGTCGGACAAAAATGCAAACGATGAAATGCGGGCGTATAGTATGCCTCTGCCGACGGGTTAAAGGTGTGACAATATGTTTGTATATATCAAATGATAGACGAGGTGATGCTGGTCCCTGTTTGGATTTGGATCAATATCTTTCAATCTATTATCCCTCCATTTCCAATCTAATTAATGAATTCAAACTACATACAGATATTGCAACTAAGAAAAAGACTCAACTGCTAACTGAATTCATTGTTGCTTCTCCTGAATATAATGCGAGTGATAACGGTCGGTCTCAATAACCTATCTATTTTTTACTATTGTCTAAAATAATGTCAAAATAGTTACCATCGTTACCTATAGATGAAAGTTTTGGTTTCAATAACCAAAGATAGATAAATATACTCGTATTTACCTACGACAAGCCTACGACATTGAACGATCTATCAGAAACGTTAATTATCAACTATTTATCTGTGGTAGCGATCTATGTTTAACTGGGGATAGAATATTAAAACCGGCCATTAATGAAATACATAAAAATACAGCCAGTTTTGTCGGCTTCATTCAAGCTTAGTGTGTTCATTTCTATAAAACATTTTGTAATATAGCATACGCCCTATCAAACATCTAAGGCCAGCATAAAAAATGAGCTATATTAGTCGTCAATGTCAAATATTATATCCCAATGTGACACTAATTGAATGCTATTTTTTTATTAAAACTGCGATATATCGTGACCACGGACCATTTATCATTTCACATTGATTGTATATTGATCGATAACATATAAGTATGCATTTAATAAACGACTAATCGCTCAATCGCGTGTTCGCATAATAACTGTAATGCCTCTTTTAAATTATTATGCATTCTCAAATGTTCAGGTAATCGTAAGTTATACAATATAAGTAAATGTCAGAATAGCATAATTGAAGTGACAACTACATACTTAGAACAAAACATTACAACAGTACATAACTACTGATTTAATTACGTCCATGTAAATTGACAATGACTTGGCGAAACTATGGTCGAGGTGATGGTGACGGATATGATAAATGTGAGGTCGTATAGAGTAAAATATTTCATTGGTAACAAACGTGGGTTGGTCCCTTAGCGGACTAAAGTGGTTTCAAGAATTGGGAAACGAAGCGGGTTCAAATCCCTTGAGCCGATTGAATGTTGTTATTAAAATCTTGTTAAACTGACGAATAGAGTCTATATACTCGTACGTATCATTAGAGCAGTCTTTCTTTACGATAGGTGAGAGGTTAAGTTCCTTGACAAAGGAACTTGACCTTTCGCCTATCCAGTGACTTGGTAGAATATGGTTAGTGATTATTGTGGCCCCTCTCCAGGCCTGGGAGTCTCACACATTAGAGGTAATAAATAAATAAATAAAAATAAATAAAATTTATGAAGTAACTATTAAGCCTACAAGCATTGATAGTGTAATTGGAAGTCCCATAATGGTCTACAAAATTGGTTCACGGCTACCTCCAATTTAGTTTTAAACACCACTATACCTATCAACAATAAAGTGAAGAGTGCGAGTGTTTAAACTGGGACAGTTGCCAAAATGTATTGCAGTGCTCACACAGTCATTAAATTACATGTTTTATAAATGCTTAGTAATCAGTCCACTGCTGGTCGTAGGCCTCTTACAATGTTCACTATATTAGGGGGGTCATTTACCTTAAAATACTACGTCGACTGGATAGCATATACAGGGTGGTTGCGCCGGTATACGATTCGAAAGTTGCCGCGTTATTTTTTCTATGTTGCCTCGCCGGTCTCCATTTGTTTTAAATTAATTAGTTGTCGATACTCCCACCCCGCTTCCCTTTATTCCATTTCTCTTTCGCATCTACCTTGTCTCGCATAAGAAGAGAGCGAGACAGCTGTGTTACCGCCATTTAGCGGTGGAAAGCTCCACCGCAGCGCTGGCCACTCACAGGCAGCGACGACGGACTGAAGACGCTCTGTATAGAACTGCAAAGGCCGCGCGCGCGTTCGTATCTACTTTTCGCAATAGTTGTGTTTTCCATGGATATTTAGTGTTTTTGTGCAATGGAACCAGGGATCCAAGTCCAGGGACGTCCCCGGCAGCCTCCACCTCAGCATCTCGCAGCAGTAGCAAGGTAGTGTGCCCATTCCTGTTTTCCATTTCTTTTTCAACGACAACCGCGTGTAAATTTCATTTTTGTCTTTCCCCGCAAATACAGTCCACTTCGAATTAATTTATCTCGCCCGCTCAACCATTTTCTGGTCCTAACAATCCGGATTTTGATCCATTCGCTTTAGTAGTTTGCCAATAGAAACGCAATAGTTTTTATTTCATAGGGAATAAACGCATAGGTATAGGTTATAGTTTTTATTCCACCACGGAATAAACGCATAGATTAGGTAATAGTTTTTATTCCATAGGGAATAAACGCATAGGTATAGTTTATAGTTTTTATTCCATTCGGAATAAACGCATAGATTAGATAATAGTTTAATTCCATTTGGGAATAAACGCATACTTACCTACTGTTTTTCGCATAGGTAGATACTAAATAGTTGGTAATTTCGACTGCACCGCATAGTAATAGGTAGACCACGCGGGCAGGTACCTAGGCCCGCGCGCGCAAGTACCTACGCTCGCGCCGCGTCTCGCTGTTCACCACCGCTTAATATGAAAAATAGCTCATCGTGTAATGAACATGACTTAGAAAAATTCTTAGATATTTTTGCATCAGCTGTTCGCGCCCTAAAGAATCTCAAGGTCAATGACCTCTGTGACTTTGTTTTTGTATATCGGTTTAAAGAAATTAGATTCCGAAACCGTTCGCTTATTTGAAATGGATAGACGTGGATCAAATACCTAAGTTCGACGATTTAGAAACTTTCGTTCGTGAACATATTCGAATTTTGCAACGAACTTCGTTAAACCACGGAGTAGCGAAAAATATTTCGACTAATCGTAGTAAGCCCACGAAGTCTACGCACTCTTTTGTTAATTTTGAACCCACAACTTCGCAATCGCAAGTGTTGCATTCGAAGAATTGTTCTACCTCGCGCGTTAATGGTAATAATTCGCTTGTAGTTAGCAATGCACCCGCCATGTCCGGTAGTTCGTCCGTCGATTCCAGCTACGCGAACTTCGTGCCTAACCGTCCGTCCGCTGTGACGTCACAGCCGCCCGCGCCGTTGAGTCGCGACTGGGAGCGCTCTCGCGCGTTTTCGTCCCCGTCTGCGCCTAGCGACGGCGGCGCCACTGCCGCGCGCCTCCAGCCGAGTGCGAGTTTTATAGTCGCACGACTACTCGCGATAGTGATGGTCGTTATGTTGTCGCACTCCCCTTTACGGGTGATGTTCATTTGCTTGGAGATTCGTTTCAGTCAGCCGAAAAACGCTTCTTTTGTTTAGAACGGAAAATGCAGACATCTCCAAAGTTGAAGGAGGCTTACGATAGCGTATAGTGGAATATTTGGATAAAGGTTTCATTTCACCCGCGCCTCACGAAACCTAAGAGACGAAGCACGCTCCTTCGTATACCATACCGCACCATGGAGTTGTCCGCGATGATAAACTAATAATAATAATAATAAATAATAATAACCTCTCGAGGACAGTCGTTATCTTTTATAGGATTAACGCAATCCTATGAGGGCATAGTAGATTCGCTTTTTGAGAAATTTTTGTGAAATGTATCAGAAAGTTATTGAACAGCTCACATCCGCAGGGCAGCTTGTGGCGAGCTGAATGTGCGTGGCTACACATCGGTTCCGAATCCTCAGAGTTTTGTTGCCCTTCTGCGCTGGTTAGGATTTAATGGCCTGAAGGGAGAGCAGTGAGAGTGCTACTCCCGGGAGTGCAGCAAATCTCAACTCTGGCTTGCCTTAATTGGCCGGTCAGAGGGAGGGAGCCAGAGCTATATGCTCGGGGGTGGAAGTGTCATTTTCAAGGGCATAACTACGGGGAAGCCCGCTCCATGCCTGTCCCGCGAAGGTGAAACCGGCGCCGCACCGCTCGACACCCCAAGCCGCACACACCGGTGTTGCATTCTGTCGCCTTACAGGCTTATCATGCCTATGGTGATTGAATCGGGGGCCCATCTAGTGAGTTGGCAAGTCACCGTCTGCCAGTAGTTTAATAATAATATATTAAAAAGGCAGACGCCGTTTTCATCAATAGCTTAAATCACCCAATCCATTTAACACCCAACCCAATAGCCCATTTTATAGTTAGCACATTTCACAATAGTTTAACTCCCATTGGAGGTGATCCATTACCGTTCTTCTACATAAGGCGGGCGTGGACTATCTGCAGTGGGGGTCCCATTCCCTATTAGATTAAAATTCTCAAAGGGCCTCTGCGTGTTGGACCTATGTCTCCATGTAAGCCTACCAAAAGCTCGGGTATTTAAAAAAAAATGAAGATACCCGAGAAAAGAAGAGACATAATAATAATAATAGTTTATTAAACTAACGACCAAGTTGCGCGTTGTTTTAGATGGCAGCGCCAGAACTAGTTCGAATGTTTCGGTAAACGATATTTTGCACAGTGGTTAAAATCTCCAAGGTAATTTGTTCGAAATTATAGTTAACTTTCGCTTATTCACTGTCGCGCTTTCAGCCGACATTAGACTAATGTTTCTTTGTATTGGTGTTCGCGAATCAGGTCGCAGATTTCAACGCATTTTGTATAGTTTTCGCAGCATGAACCTTTACAGGTTTACGAATTTAATCGCGATTGTTTTGGACTTAAATCCAGTCCCTTCCACGCTCTTCGCACTGTCAAGCAGCTCGCCGCCGATGAGGGCGACAGTTACCCGAAGGCTAAGGAGACTATAGAAACTGGTCTCTACATGGATGATATATTTATTCCGTGCAGACCGAAGATCAAGCTGTCGCAACTGCGGCTGAAGTAATTGATCTCATGAAGGCTGGTCATTTTGATCTCGTAAAATGGACTAGTAATTCGCAAACGGTCTTAGATTCGATTCCACCATCGCATCGCTTGTCGACTGTCAAGGAGTTTGATAGTAATGATACGCACAACG
The DNA here is from genome assembly GCA_948477245.1 of Thumatha senex. Taxonomy (NCBI): domain Eukaryota; kingdom Metazoa; phylum Arthropoda; class Insecta; order Lepidoptera; family Erebidae; genus Thumatha; species Thumatha senex. The sequence continues at coordinate 28,425,560 of OX419724.1, forward strand.
TTCTCGGTTTGCGTTGGTCACCTTGGTCCGACATGTTTGAAGGTTTGTCCTACACCGTCAACCTGCACCAAGCGCACCATATTGTCGTGTGTCGCACGCATATGGGATGTAATGGGATTTGTAGCACCTGCCGTCTTGTACGCAAAGCTTCTCATAAAAGAACTTTGGCTGTCCAACTGTGACTGGGACGACACTCCTCCTGACCACATCATTAAATTCTGGGACCGCTTTAGAGCTGAGCTTCTTATGCTCGAGCAAATTAGAATACCGCGCCATGTTGGCATCTCCCATGATAGTATTGTAACTGTTTTAGGTTTCGCTGACGCTAGTGAGAAAGCGTATGGGGGGGTGGTGTGTACTTCTACGTTCGTAACGGTGATGACATTTCATTTCACATTATCAGCCCTAAATCTAAAGTAGCCCCTAGTAAGGTAGTCTCTCATGCTCGTCTCGAGCTGTGTGCTATATTGGTTCTAGCCCAGCTCATTAGTTCGATTGTTAGTAGTTGTCGCAACCGCATTAATATAGATAGAATTTTCGCATTCTCGGACTCGACCGTCGCTTTGTGTTGGACACATTCTTCGCCCCATCGCTGGGATACATTGGTCGCAAATAGGGTGGCAAAAATTCAGTCAAAATTGGCGCCGCAAAACTTTTATCACGTCTCAGGTACGGACAACCCTGCCGATTGTTTGTCTCGTGGGTTAACACCTGCACAGATTTTGGATCATCCGTTGTGGTTCCATGGCGCTTCCTGGTGCCAAGCCCCACCTAATGAATGGCCTGTTAGTCCTTTCAACCCCGCCACTGTGTCCACGCCGCCAGAGGAAAAGAAAACCTCTTTAGTTACTACCGCACCGCTCGAAAAATCGCCTATCTTAGAGTTGGCTAGCCGTGTTTCATCGTGGTCGATTCTTTTACGTAGTGTTGTTCTTATTTGTCGATTTTTGAAAATCCTTCCTCGTCGCGAGCATGTTACCGCCTTTGACTTAAACAGGGCTGAGTTAATCGTGCTTCGTGAACTTCAGCGATTTTATTTATCGTCTGAAATTTGAAATTTGGTATTAAATAAAAGCTTAAAGTCGCACCTGTTTCGCGTTATAGGTGAACAGATGCTCACGTTTGAAGAGCTGAGCACCGTGCTCACTCAAGTCGAGGCCGTAATGAATATGCGTCCTCTTTGTAAAACCTTGTCTAGTGATCCCTCGGAGCCGCTTGCACTGACTCCAGCGCGGTTTTTGAATGTTACACCGTTAAAATACTTATCCGCTTTTGAAATAGAGAATAGAAGGCATGACACGAGAGAAGATGGACTTCATCTTCTCTCGTGTCAGGCCTTATTGGATAAACTCGTTCAATCGTTTTGGAAGCGTTGGAGAACAAACCATTTGCTACAGTCACGTCAGAAATGGAATACTCCATCGAACCCTATTACTGTCGGTACTGTCGTAGTTATTTTAACTGAAAATATGCCTCCATTACATTGGCCTCTTGGGGTAGTAGAAGAAATTTTCCCTGGGTCAAATGGGATCACCCGTATAGTTCGCGTTAAAACCGCAAATGGTTCGTACTTGCGACCAGTTATTCGTCTTTGTCCTTTGACTAATCAACAGTAAATTAAAAAACAAATTTAGCTTGTTCGATTAGGTTTAGTTTAGTTTAGTTCGATAGCATTTTGTTTAGTTAGCAGCTAAAGCTTAGTGGCAACTGTATAGTCAGTTGTTCCTTTTTCGGAGGTAATCCTTCAAGCCGGGGGGGAAATGGTTGCGCCGCTATACGATTCGAAAGTTGCCGCATTATTTTTTCTATGTTGCATCGCCGATCTCCATTTGTTTTTAATTAATTAGTTGTCGACACTCCCACCCCGCTTCCCTTTATTCCATTTCTCTTTCGCACCTACCTTGTCTCGCATAAGAGAAGAGCGAGACAGCTGTGTTACCGCCATTTAGCGGTGGAAAGCTCCACCGCAGCGCTGGCCACTCACAGGCTGCGACGACGGACTGAAGACGCTCTGTCATCATCATCCGAGCGTCTGTCCCAGTTGCGTCTCGCGACGCCCGGGGTCCGCTTTCCTACATTTTCTCCTCCACTTCGCACGGTCGTCGGCATCCCCTGTAGTGAGACCATTGGCACGCATGTCATCCCTTACGACGTCAAGCCAGCACTTCTTGGGTCTTCCCCTCTTACTGGGACCCGGCGGGGCTGACATGGCCAGACATTTGTTACCTAAGTAGCCCGGCGGTTGCCGCAAGACGTGACCATACCAACGAAGGCGACACTCTTGCAACTTGTCTGCAATGTCACGGACGTGAAGGCTGCCGCAGATGCGAGAGTTCCTCACGCGGTCCATCCGCGTGACTCCACACATCCACCGCAGCATCTTCATTTCCGTGACACGCAGCTCCTGCTTGTGTCGCTCCAATATCGGCCACGTCTCACTGCCATGTAAAAGGACAGGTCTAATAATGGTTTTGTAGACCTGTCCCTTCAACCGGATCGGCATTTTAGGATCACAAATGACACCGGTCATCTCCCGCTATTTGGCCCACGCGGCAGCAATGCGTGACTTGACATCGCAATCGATGTCACTGGACGTGTGAAAAACAGATCCCAGGTATTTAACCTAGTCCGTGCGCTCGACCAAATCACCGCCTATGCGGACGGATGTGGGATCTGTCGAGTTTAGTGCCAAGTACTCGGTCTTCGCCACATTTAGTTTCAGACCGCCGTTCTCAAGCGTCTCCTTCCACGCCTTTACACGTCGCACCAATCTTCCCCTGTCCGCGTCTGCCAGCGCAATATCGTCAGCATACATGAGCAACCATGGAGGCTGCTCATGCGGGTTTCTGATGCTGTCCGACAATTCGTCTAATATTACACTGAACAGAAGCGGACTAAGGACAGAACCCTGGTGTACCCCGACGGTGATGGGGAAGGGTTTCGTGTCGCCAACAGCAGTCCGAACCATTGAATCGGAATCACAGTACATGTCCCGGATAGTGTCAATATAGACCTCTGGAACCCCTTTGGACCGCAGTGCCCACCAGATCATCGCACGAGGAACACAGTCGAAGGCCTTCTGCATGTCTAGAAACAAACAGTGCAGAGGCGTGTTCTTCGACCTGTATTTCTCTGCGACAACCCTGTACACTCCTGCCGGATCCGAGAGTCTATAATCCTCTCGAAGATCTTCATGGTGTGGGACATCACCTTTATACCGCGGTAGCTCCCGCACTCCTGCACTGACCCGTTACCTTTGAAGACTGGAGTAATAATACTCAGTCTCCATTGGTTTGGGGTCTGCCCGCTGAGGAGTATGCGGTTAAAAAGGTTTACTAAGATGCCCACACCGCGAGGACCCATCGCCTTCCAGGCTTCGATGGGGACTCCATCGGGTCCGACAGCTTTCCGATTCTTCATGCGGCGAAGCGCAGTCAGGACTTCTCCAGGCGTTACCGGTGGCACTAGTCCCTGATTCGAAATAGGACTGAAGACGCTCTGTATAGAACTGCAATGGCCGCGCGCGCGTTCGCATCAACTTTTCGCAATAGTTGTGTTTTCCATGGATAAATAGTGTTTTTGTGCAATGGAACCAGATATCAAAGTCCAGGGACGTCTCCGGCAGCCTCCACCTCAGCATCTCGCAGCAGTAGCAAGGTAGTGTGCCCATTCCTGTTTTCCATTTCTTTTTCGTCGACAACCGCGTGTAAATTTCATTTTTATCTTTCCCCGCTAATACAGTCCACTTCGAATTTATTTATCTCGCCCGCTCAACCACAGGGTCATTTGTAAAACACCAGCAAGCTTCTAGGACTGGGTAGTTAACATTATAAAAGTTTATGATGATTTATTTTTATTTTTTTTTTTCTCAAATTTAGCTTTGTTTTGATATACTAATTGAATTACAGTATTACGCAACTCGTAATAGTCACAGTGGATGGGGGTGGGCCGATGATAGCTCCTTTGACCTTGACCTTTTTCAACCGCTCGCGTCCATCGTTCATCGAGGCATGCAGTATGTAACAAATAAGAGACCCAGGAGTTCTCTCAAGCGAATCCAAAACCCAAAAACCTGTGACGTAGCTCGAGGGTTCAATGTATGATAGTACTCGTTTAGTCACGAATTGTCAAAATTCGTAGAACAAACGTTGTTGTTTGTGACCTTGGCCATCTACTTCTAGTTGTTGGTGTTTTACTATTTAGCCTGTATGGGTAAAGTGTATTTTTTTTTAAATTTTACTTCTTTTCGTCATAACGCCGTACGTTAAACGGCTTAAAATTGAGGCTGGTTTAATCTCCGAAAATCACACGCCATTGACCGCAGTAATCGAAGTCCATCACTAACTAGCACATTTTATAATATTTAGAAATCAAAAACGTCTACTACCAAAAGCAATAAATATCAAACAATCACCGATCAGTCTTCTTTGCAAAAAATATGATAGAATATTATTATTAACACACATGTGTTAGTAATACTTTTTTATAAATTCTGGTGACGTCATTGGTCCCAACTGCCAGTAATGAGGCCTTATAGCCTTGAAATTTAAATATTTTAACAGTTCACCCCAAAAATTTATGTTTTAACACAGCAATAGGCTTACAACCTTACCTGGAACAAAAGACAATAATTGATGAAATGCCCACCTCTTTCTAGAAAAGCCTAACTAATGTAGTATATGTAAATAGCAAATGAGCCTCTCAGTTCCAAATGATCAATATAGGACTTAATGTATTTACAGAATAGTTTATTTATTATCTATTTTGACTTCTTATATGTTCTTAGTGTTCCGTACCTCAAAAGGGAAAAACAGAACCCATAAAGCATCACTTTGTTATCCGTCCATCAGTCTGCCATGACGCTTTTTCTCAAGAACGCGTGGTGGCATCAAGCTGAAATTTATATCAAATACTCAAGTCTACTGTCCCTTAGAGCTGTGAACATGTCAAGCTTTTAAGCCAACGCAATGCAATGCAACGCAATCAAAAATATACAGCCGTTTATGCCGCAAATTTTCGACACTCGCAAGGGAATCATAACCTACAGGGAACTTCCCGTGAACTGATAATCTTGAAATTTGGTTTGAAGCAACATCTTATAGCACAGATATAGTAAAAATTCCAAAAAATAAAAATAAATAGTCGAAAAGAAAGGAGTGTCCCTATACCTATACATTGATTCTGCAATTAACTTAGACCTCTGAGTTGTACGGGCGCTCTTACAATTTGGAGGTCTAGTTTTATTGTATCGTAAATACGGTACTATTTTTTTACTGAACCCTCGGCGCACGAGTTTGACTCGTGCTTGACCGGTTTTTATCTTAATATATTAGACCATCAAAAGTAACAGAATCTATTCAATTTACTAAGTGCTACACTTTTCTAATATATTTTTTTTGTTGCTTCAATATAGGTATTATTTGGTTTGTGCTGAATACAATCAATCAAATCAGCCTATCGCAGTTCAGTGCTGGATGTAGACCTCTCCTAATAATGGGGGTCAATTGGCCTTTCCATACTACGCTGGACAGACCAGAGGGTTGGTACAGTTTTGTTGCCAGTTTTCTTTCTTTTCGCTATGACCTCGTTCGTTAGCCATCAGGCTGAGTGGGACCTTCAAAATGGGTAGGGCTTAGTAGTGCCCTAATATTGCACCCTAAACAAACAAAAGCATCCTTTATCAGTGGAAACCACAGCGTGCCATGGTTTATGAATCGCTTTATGTGTCGAATGCACAAAACAAAATTCACAAAGCGTAGCCGCTGTGGTTTTTAACTAATAAAGGGTGTTTTATTAAAAACCAAAACGTTGAATTGGAGACACAAGCAAATTTAAGATGAAGCAATTTATATAGAAAATGTATCAGATTCGTTTGAGTACTTCGCATGTTTACAAATTTCAAGTGACGAGAGTCAGCTCTCCTTCCCTCTTTTTGTGTTTTTAATCATTTAAGACTTTATTGCAATAATAATCATGAAGGTGAATAACGTTAATACCTCGCAAACACTTAAGAGACCTTAGATTATATTTTTTTTAAATTATTGCTTTTCCACTGCTTTCGTTATGGCGATTTACTCTTTGTTGAAAAATTATTTCGCCTCGTCCTAGAATTTTAATTCCGGTTGCTCCATTTAGGTGCGTCGGGTCTATTGTATTTTCAACATTTCAACATATATTTTTACGCCTGATTTTCATTGGGGTAGGTAGAGATAATAATTTTGCACTTGATTTAATCCTGGAATAAATTTCTCACTTTTTCTAGTTCAATTAATTATTTATTTTAACTTTCAGCGTACCTAGAAGGTAAATACGTATAAATATGTTAGAAATTGAAATTATAAAGAACAAGGAACGAGAGGGGTATCTTCTTAAAAACATCTGTCTCAGCATTTCCTTATTCACATACCAATGTCTCCGCCTTTTGACTTAGCATAATAATGCAAACTATATTCAAAATGGCACATAATATATCTGAGGAACAGAGTGTTAGGGCGTAAATAAATTTTAAGCAATATTTACTGCTTTTTTTAATGATATTTGAATAATGGTTGTTTCTATTTAATACAAACATGTACGGTCAACAAGAAAAGTAGAAAAGCATAGGAATACATTATGTACAAGTCAAAAATCTAAATATGGGTTTCATAATATTATGATCTAACTATGTTAAACAAAATACACTGTTCATAAATAATCTGTACTTAATACATGTAGCTGAAGAGCTTGTTTGTTTGGTTGATCTCGCTAATTTCTGCTCGGATTTCATAATTCATTTTTGAGTTGGATAGCGTTAAGATATATTTTTACTTTTTTTTGGTAAGCCCATTCGAGGAAGGGTTTATATAGGGTACATATCATTACGCCAGTACAACTAAGACGAGCAGTAGTCTTAAATGTCGAATAAGAGGCATTTTTTATGCATTATTGCAGAATGTATAAGCGACGGGAATAAATAGGTTTTTTTTTTATACGACTGGGGTGGCAGACAATCATATAGGCCCACCTAATGGAAAGTGGTCATTGTAGCCTATGGACGTTTTCAACGCCAGAGGTGCAGCACTCGTGCTGCCGATCCAGAGGTGCGACGGAAGTTCGAAGTATGTCACGGGCGAAGCCGTCTGGGTCACCTAGTTTGAAATAAATTAGGACAAACGTATTAATTTTTATTCACAAATCTATTCTGTAACTTCGAATACTTTTGAGGCTTACTGTGCGATAACTTTTTTAGGCTTCATCATTATCCAACTGATTAGGTACGCAGTAAAGTACTTAGTATCCTAGACTCTGTACCGTAATCATGGAGGCTGGCATCTGTCTGAGACCCTGGACCCAAAGTCTTAGACTCCACATCCTAAACTCTGGAGCCAAGAGCCGGAACTCTAGACTGTAGGCCCCGACTTAAAATTGTGGAAAATATTAATTATCTAAGAAACGAAAAAACGATCGATAATGTACTGGCTGCCTTTTTACACCTACTACCCATGTCGGTTTCTTTAAAACAGACAGGCCATTTTTTTTTAACGTACGGAATCCTCATGGACTTCACATCGCCGTGAGCTAGCGGACGGATGACTCCTACCGACTAAACCGCACGATGTCTTCCAGTGCCTTGTGTGCTCGAATACCCGGGTATTCCCGTGGAGGATATCCCCAGGACCTCGAAGGCATGGCCGCTGGGGGTCCAGCGACTCCGGCTCATCGGAACTCGGGCTCATGTTGTGGTCCACACAGTGTGAAAACGCGTGCACAGACACAGTGCTACGCGCTCCGCCCTGGGCCTGCCTGTGCTAGGGCAAGACTAGTCCAAACCCTTGCCCCCAGGCCCACACTCATGGAGGTCGGAGATCCGTCTCGGATCTACGGCGCCCGGTGCGTATTCTGCGGCCGGGAAAGATACTGGTTCTTTCCCTAACCTTTTCCGCCGCCTCTTTCGTACGCATCACCTCTTCACAAAACGAGACGGTGGCGTTCCAGGCACTCGCACTTCTAACCATGGCCGAAGCCAGTCATTAATGTGAGGTGCCCCGCACCGACGGCAGCCCCGAAGACACGCCTCTGATCACTCCACGCTGTATATTCGGCCAGCGTGTGGAATGGCGTATCCACAGGACAGTCATGGCAGTGCCACCACTGCCATGACTGTCTTGTGGACAGTCATGGATTGGAGTCTGTGGACACCATCGCCCGAGTGCCACGCACTCGGGCGATGGCTCACGGACTATGCGGTGCAGGTACTCACCGAAGCACCCATGCACAGTCAGTACCTACGTCAATCGGTAGGAGAGGCTGTCATGTTGCTCCTCGAGCCATTCCTCTAAGATGGGTCTTACGGCCTCAACTGTGACGTGCCCTGCCCTCGGATGCCCAAGACGTTCCTTCTATTCCTGCACAATAGCCTGGCGTAGCTGAGAGCGCTGCTCCTCGATTTCTCGGTGAGCATAAAACAGACAGGTCCTGCTAACTCAGTGTTCTGTAAACAATCACTGCGTTAAGAAACTTTCACTAAGGCTGGTCACGGATGGGTGACCTCTTTGTGGCCACCACATCGATTAGTTACTTTGTATCCGAAGAACAGTCCCTGTTTAAAACGGGTACGGAATACTTCAACACGCGGGTGTAGCTGCATGCATCAGCTAGTTATTCATCATTGTTCGGAGCACTTTAAAAGGTCTAAAAATTAACACTGCATTAGACGGGTCATTCATCTCACGGTAATGGCAGAATGTCGTCCTTCTAATAGGCGAGAATAAAGGCAATCTATTTAGTGATTAACGCCACCTATCGTCTGAAGTGCAAGTATATCAGTATACATCAGGGTTCAATACCCTGCAATTTTTTTAACCTCCTTAATCGTTTGGTAATCATCTCATTCATTTAAATAACATCTTTTCTTTTACATTGGTACGTTTTTGTTACCTCTAGGAGCAGTTTTAGTTTGACATATTTTTATGTGGAGCGAGTACCTTTTTTGTTGCCTGTTCAGGGGGCCCCTTACGCCTCTTAAAATATCCCCCTTAAATATTTTAACACCCCGCCCACTGATGAATGGCATCATTAAATAAAATTGAAGGTACGGTGAAAAATCATATTAATAAGTATTTGATAAGGAATAAACATCTCAAAAGAGTAAACTTTATAAGTTATGGAGTAAAAATCTGCCAAGATATTCACCAACAACGCAGCGTCATAAATTTCGAAAATTTATTTCTATTTGGGGTATGGAGCACAAATCGGTGGATGCATATTTTTATTCCTTTTAGCTGCATCAGCGCCAGCTACAGCGCAGTACGTGAGGCAAATACAAATTATAATATGATGATTAGTGTTTTGCTTTATCATTTTGTTAAGAAGGGAACACACTTATTTCGACTCTGGGATCAAAACCGTGATATCTAAGTACACCGTTTATCGTATACACTGCCACTGCTATTTGTTACTTTCTTTTAGTTTCCAATTTTCATAAAACAAGAAAAATACGTTTTAGTTCAGACGTATAGTATGGCTCAACCACACTTGGGGATAAGGGCGTGACTGATTTTCAGACACTCAACGAAACCAATACGAAACCAAAATCGTTTAAAATGACATAAAAATGCTCAGACAAGATCTATAATTAAATACCGTGTGAGTCAGATCCCTTTTTAGATGATCCCTGCTGAGTTTACCTTACTGAAACTAACAATGAAAATAGCATATTAGATTCGAACCAACTAAAACCACACAAAACGTTCCTTCGTTTCTTGTTTGAAGGTCAATTACCTTTATCCTTACAAAGATGAGCGAGCAGGAACATAACACGCCACCACCCTGCGCTACCTCAGCTAAGACTACATCCCGCCCGAAATGTTAGCTTCAGCCTCATCCGGTGCCCAGTGCGTCTTCTGTGGTTCGGGTGAGTGGAGTGCTATGCCACTCCAATCTTTTCCTTTTTGCACCACTCCTATTGATGTTACAAGGCTACTGTCGCAGTCCCGCCCACGTTAGCCATTCTTCCAAAGCATTATGTTCTAGGATCCGCCCGACAATGCTGTTATTAAAGCGTTGAGTCTCGCCGGTTAATCACTGCACCAACTGTGCACGGTGAGCACCGCCGTAGAAAGGCGACAATAATATTCTCTAATAAAATTTCCATGACCGGTTTTATCGGCTCAATTATGGTGAGCCCTGGGTTTGGTTGGCCAAGCTGTTTCTTCCACCCTTCCATCCAGTTAAGCAGTTATCAAGTTGGCGCTACTGCCACCTTTAACTTGGTTGTTGTGGTTTGTTTACTTTAAATGCCAAATAAATCTACAAAATAATACGAGAAAAACTGTGTTTTTACTTTTTTTATATTTCAAAAAATGGCTGAAATATTTACGATCAAAGTGCGTATAACGCAGGTGACCGCATACATCACAACACTACACATTCAACAGTCGCGCTCTGGTTCGCACCCGAACCCGCTATGTCGCAGTCAGTGTTACGTTGTGACGTCATAATGAGCGCGCCTAATTTAGCAAATTCAAAAAAGGGCTATAACTTCTCTTCGTTATAACTTCGGAAATACTGCATGTAATGTAATGTACATGAATTACGCTCCAATTTTAGCTGTATTTGATAGTAATATTTTGACCCTTTTGTATTCTTCATTAGTGTCCACGATATCCTGCACTTGTACGTGATCAATTCTAAGGCCCAAGAAAACGTAGTGTCGCATTTGTGTAGTTTCAACTTGAAACCCAGCTGCCGAATACGTTGGAATAACGGCCTTATGAAAAAATCCAATGTAACTCGGACTCACCCATGAAGGGGTTTCGTAGAAATTTGTAGGTACATTAAGTTATAAATAAGTAGCTGTGTTCAAATTTTGATTCAAATACGGTTAGTTATTTTAAAGTACGTTTTTTTACCTCATTAACATTATTGTTTTTACGTTAACTTCAACGTCGGATTTTTTCACAGCTTCAATGAACTGTAGACTTCAGAAAACTGTTTTAATTTCAACTCAATATCTTCACCCCTATTCGAGATAAAAGTTTTGACTGGCAGACGGCTGGACAGCAAAGTGATCCCGTAAGAGTTCCGTTTTATTTTTCTATTTGAGATACCATATAAAGGATTCAAATTAATGATTTCGTAATTTATTTGCAGCTAACTTAACTTTATCTGCTTTTTGCTGCCCCAATTATTTCGTACAAATCACGTTCAATGCCGATCGATCATAATTACGAGCAACATATTTATTCGTCGTATACTTTTGGGATGATTTATAAGTTCGCACTTTGACAGTAGCTGTCAAAATCATAATGTATCGTAATGCCCCATTTGTTGCGTTTAGTTATAGTCTTTAACATATTTGCAGATGTTATTCGGGGATAGAATAACTTGTGAATATATTGTTAACTACACAAAATACTCAATAATCATTTATTACAATCTAATAAACAAAATGTCAATTCACATTTCAAATTCAAATAACCCGCCCCTGACCGCTCCCGCGCCCATATTACACAATTATACTGCACAAAATTATATTGTTATCTATAATGGTTCATTTCTGAAAAAAATATAAAATAGTCTAAGAAAATTTAAAAGATTCTTATGCGTAGGATAGGCATTTAGTAGTTTAGCATTATTTTTCCCAGTTTTCGGCTTCGTACCCCTGAATAGGATACCCTGGACAGATAATACCATAAAAGAAACACGTATAAAAAGACTAGGTGTTTTAAGCGCTGTGTGTTTTGTGTTACTCATGTATAACCCCATTTCAATCAGACTCATCCATTATGCAAAATCAGATGCATCCATTAGGGATAAATATAATTAAGAAAATAAATATAATTAAAATTAAGAAGAAAGCATGGCTAGACTACTTAGCCTCGCGGAATGATTTTAATACGAAAGAGAGATACAAGCTGCAGAAAGTTAACACGAAGGCACTGATAGAAGAAGCTCGTGAAAGGTGCAGAATGAAAGCGGATGAAAGGTTGTCGTCCAATTTCCGGGATAATGCCAAGCTCTTCTGGAAAGAGGTAGGCAAGACCCGGAGTTGTTCGGCAATCTGCATGAATAAAGTGCTCAGTGTTAACAATGACGTCCTAACAGACCAAACTGACGTCCTACAGAGATGGAGTGAATATTATGGAAAGATGTATGCAAGAAAAGACAGAGATGCCACATCGGGAAGTGGAGCTCACTTCGATGCTCCGGATCCCGATGTCATTGAAGTCATTAGTATGAAAGAAATAGAACAAGCGATAAGAAGTATAAAATGTGGTAAGGCTGCGGGAAAAGACAGAGTTACTGCTGAGATGATCAAGTACGGTGGGTCGCGTGTCTGGGATACACTATGTCTGTTATGCAACTTGTGCTGGCGGACGGGTGAGGTCCCAGATGACTGGCGAGTAGCAGTTGTAGTACCTATTTACAAAGGGAAAGGCTCGCGCCTAAACTGCTCCAGCTACAGGGCGATCAGCTTGGTCAGCTTAGCTAGTAAGGTGTATGCAAAGGTTATAACGGTACGAATGCAAGAAAAGTCTGAAAGGTATTTATGGGAGGCTCAATGCGGATTCCGACGTGAAAGAGGTTGCATGGATCAAGCGTTTTCTCTCCGCATGATCGCGGAAAAGTTTCTGGCTGTTAGCCAGAAGGTTTTCTGCGCTTTTGTGGATCTAGAGAAAGCATTTGATAACGTTCTGAGAGAAACGCTGTGGGACTTGCTGCCCGGATATGGCGTGGACGGCTCGCTACTGCGGGCAATACAGTCGCTTTATAGGGACTGTAAGGCTTGCGTGCGAGTAGGGGGGGATGTGTCACCTCTTTTTGATATCTGTACAGGCGTCAAACAGGGATGTGTCATGTCCGCCTGGCTGTTGAAAGATTTTAATATGGGTGTGAATTTGGGTGACTTTACAGTAAACTGTCTGCTGTACGCTGATAATGTGGTGCTCATGGCCTCATCAGAAGCCGACCTTCAGACATTGGTCACTAATATGAAAGGGGAGTGTGAAAGTAAGGGTCTTTGCTTGAATGCAAGTAAAACTAAGGTTCTAGTATTTGAAAGAGGTGACGTAAGAACTAAATGCGAGGGCAAGTGAATGAAATTGTGTATTTAGGAAGTATGTTTAACGCGGAGGGAAGATGTGATGCGGATGTAGAACGGCGAGTAGCTGCCGGAAACAAAGTTAACGGTGCAATGTCCCAGTTAGTAAAGCGACAAAGCATCGTAAAAGAAGCACGAATGGCGATTCATAACGCAGTGCTAGTGCCAACTTTGCTTTACGGTAGTGAAACCTGGGTATGTCAGCAGATGCATGAAAGTAAATTGAATGCTGTGGAGATGCGATCACTTCGAAAATTGTGCGGCGTTACCTTGGCCGACCGAATACGTAACGAAATGATACGCAATATGGCAGGTTTGACTGAAAGTGTCAGCGTTAAGCTGGAAAAGGGCGTGCTCCGTTGGTTTGGATACGTCCAACGAATGAGTGAGGAACGATTGACGAAGAATATATATTGTTCAAAAGTAGAGGGTAGAAGGAGTCAGGGTAGGCCGAGACTTACATATGAGGACCACGTGAGCGGATTGCTCAAGAACGGAAGGGTCAAAAGTACTCGGATAACCAGACGTGCGTGTATGAAGCGATTGATGAATCTCGAAGAAGCGAAAGAAGTATGCATGGATCGCGAAGCCTGGCGATCTGTCCTCTCTGACTACCCCGTCAGGGATACAGCGTGAAGATAGTTAGTTAGTTAGTCAATCAGACTGTAAGAATCAGTTCATTGGTTGGTTAAATTAATAGTGAACTTAGACCCCAGGCAGTGAAAGCAACCGCAGCGTCCGTATCAATAAATTCCAAATTTAAATCTCATTTAATATGCATTAATAGTACTAACTATACATAGAACTTAATCAATCTCGAATCGCTGTATACGAAGCTTGTTGCGTTAGGTATAGCATATTTGTCTGAAATACAGACTATATCGCTTCATTCGCACATGATGAATGTACCGATGTATTGATGATTTGTGGCTGCGCTAATGGCTGAGAGAATGCGATAGCTACCACTTGGGATGTCATAACTTCAGTAAACTGGAGCACTGCTGGTCATTAAGATGTATCCTGTATTAATTATACCAACTTGTGTTTGAACGTTGAGAGTTACTAAGGAACTATTAGGTAATTAGGTAAGGGTATGTTTATATTATATATTTTATTATACTTTCGAGACTAGAACAAGCTACCATTAATACCCTTGAACAACGAGAACGGAAAAATCCCGCCGCTGTAAAATTGATTCGCTTGTCATGAAATAGATATGAAGTAGACTCATAATATTATGCGATACAAAACAAAATTTGGTTTTTAAAACAAATCTGTTAGTACGTCTTAAAGTACACAATTATATACAAACACTTGACTTACAAACCTGCTAAACTGGATGCCATAATAATAAAAATCATTCCTAATCTTGACGTCAATTTCTAACAATTCATCTTGAGTAAAACGGAACGGCAACGGTGAAGTGGTCGGATTTCAAAAGTCATTTTTCAACCGTTATGACGTAATCGCTTATGAACTCTTAGCTTTTTTATTTGGCAAGTGGGGAAAAATTTTCATATTCAACATTTATAAGCTTATCCGACGAGTGGTCGCTACCGCGCTCTCGTGCCCTGTGCGTCCTATTTAAATACTTACTTTCTTTTATAGCAATAAGATCTGATCATAAACAATTTAAACAGGGAAATTATTTTTCCCTTTTATTTATTTCATTTAGCCATTGCGTTGGGTTTTGTATTATTAGGATATAAGATTATAATTTTTAGAAAATCTTGACACTTTGTCAAGTATTGTAAGAAATTATTATTTTTTGTTATCTTAGTAAGGTGTTAAACCCTTAAAAGGGTTAAGGTTTTTGCAGTGAAATTGTTTACTTGCTTACCAGTCATTCCAAATCCTGTCATTTCAATGCTTCTCACATCGTGCGTATTTAATACGCTACGATGTGCGGGAGTATTAAACATTTTAAGTTTCTGACCAAGCTGTTCACTGAAAAATTTTTAAATACTATACCAAACTTGAAGAAATAAGTAAGTAGTACCTACTTATTTTTTTATTAATTTTATTAGCTAGGCGTTGAGATACATATCTATTAGTCAAAGGTCTGATTGCCGAAATTTTGTGAAGTATGACAGTTCAAGATCATTCTTCTGAGAAGGTACGAAAATAGGAAAGGTAAGAACCTAGAAACGTTAATGTTCTGAACATACCTGTAAATATCATCACAAATATGTATAAATATCATATATGATACTGTAAACTGCAGGCATACCAATGCTTCGAACTTCGAGAACAAAGCAGATTTTCATAAAAGAGTAATTGAAACTAATGTGATTTTTAAATTAGTAAAACATTTTGTTAGATTCTGTTTGACTTTCCTTTTCCAAAATTAGTTTGAAGCCGTTTAAACTAATTTTGGAAACGGATAGTCAAACAGGAACTAACAAAATGTATAAGTAATTAAAGCCAAGAATCCAAACAATTGCTAAGACAATCGACCGAAGACTTATAAGCGCGGTGGATCTTGAGTTTCAATACGTTGATAGAATTAATTAGGTTCGTTCCGACACGTTTTACTGCCAGTGACGTTTATTTTGATACAAAAATACGGATGGAGATAATTAAATTATGCATTTTTGCACTTGTGTTTACATTTATAAAACTAATATCAAAATTGTATTTTGTACTCTCTACAGAATGCAATTTGGCGTCGTTTTTAATTTGGTCTGACGCGGCATTTCCGACCCTGTAATAAGTCTTCTAATATACCTTTTGAAGAACCTCATAAAGTAGACGTTCGGGAAAACTCAAGCAGGAATGAACGCCCTCATTCCTCAATCTAAGCATATGCTGAACAAAGCCCCTATCTCAAAAAATGCTGTTATTGAGAGAGTTGGGAATACGTGTACAACTGCTGTTACCCTCAAATACTTAAACAAAAATATTAAGTCAAAACTAACTGAAGGAAATCCGTCGTATAACGATAATAAAATAGGTATAAGGGAAGGGGTAGCAGAAACCCACCACAAACTCGGTCCCGTCGATCCTGATGCGGAATAGTGAAGAGTAACCTTAACTAACCTAAAGCTAACCTCATTGTACACCCCAAACGTTAAGTTTAAGAGTAATCAGCTAATCTGTAGTGAGGAATGCCTGTGAGGAAAGCCTGTGGCTTGTTAAGCACTAAAATTCCAATGATATTAGATGTTACTAAAGCTATTTTATATAATGTTACCCAAAATATAAGTTGGGCAAAATTAGGCGTTAGGCGCAGGTCCCTCAGCATGTCTGCATAGCGAAAACCAACGTGTTGTTCACGGACTACACAGAGACAAAATTCGTACCTGATAAAGGTATTTGATTTGATATTAGAATTGTTGATATTTAGAACCTGTAATAGCACTTCAACATAAAAATGTAGTACGCTATGACTATTTTTATGAAGACAGCTGACGTGTTTGAGAGAAATAAATACAATTGATCACCATGGCGGTCAGACCATCGTGTTGCTCACCCTTGCCCCTCTTAATATATCGATGAACTTTAAGAGTTTATAAGGCTTTCAGTTTTTATTATATATGAAAACTTATAATTGACTGAATATATTTTATTTGTCGTATAAATACTAAGTGCCTAGTTTTTCTGAGAAGCCTCGATAACTCTGAGTTCTGTAAACGATCAATACTGTAAACATCTTTCGCTATGACTTGTCCTCAGATGAATGACCGCTTTGTGGCATTTTAAGCTTCACACGATACATTAAGCCTATGGCCCCGGTAGCTAGTTACATGGCTGTCATTAAGCCAGTTGACAGTCCTACGAGAGGCTTGAAAAAATTAATAGCAGATCAGAACACTCTGCGCCTGTCCATTTTAACACGGCAATGGGCTCACCACCTATTACGTGGGACAGGAATCCACACGGTAAAAAGTGGGCATATAATATGCCTCTGCCACCCCTTCGGGGATAAGTCGCTTTCGTTGTCTGTCCCTATGTATGCTTAGATCTTTAAAACTACGCAACGGATTACGATACGGCTTTTTTTAATAGTTAGAGTGAATCTCTCATAGAAGGTTTTTATGTATAATTTGTTAAGTTTTTGTATATATTGACCAAATTATAACGATATTTGTTGGGGATGTCGGAAAAATAAGCCGTCTGGGAGCTTTTAACAAAAACGCTGCCTAAACCCTTTGAGATATAACAAAATAATGTATGGTGCAATTGTTTATCTAATAAAGGTCTACAAAAAAGTCTGCGACGACATACGTCTATCTCTTAAGAATAACATACTATATCCATTATAATACTAAAAAAAAAAAAGGATTTATTAAGCGGTAATTTGAAGGCTATTTACACAAATATGCTATTAATCCTTATCATTTTTACTACGTTAGTTGGCTTCAGCATTTCATGAAGATTATTTTGACCCTGAACACCTTGCAAATTAAATTAATGTCTTACCGACGAGTTATCGCAAATTTAAAATTAGGCGCAAAGAAATTAATTTAATTCGACCGGGCCGTGCGGGTAGGTACGTACCTAAGTACTGGAGAGCGGAGAAGTAATCAATGAATTTGGAAAATGTTCATACATATTGTGAATGTGAAATTATTAAACAACGGGATTAAATGGGTGCCACGGGGTTCAAAGTATGTCACGGGCGAAGCCGGGCGGGACAGCTAGTTTAAAAATAAAAATAAAATAGAAAATTTCAACATTAAGGGCCTTAGTTCTAGTTCTAGTTCTAGTATGTGTTAACTATTCTATATTTCGTGACAAAATTTGTATAATTTACGCAAATACTTTACTAAAAAAAAGAGCGGTTTAAAATTGTTTACTGCTTCAAATTATTTTTATGAAATATTAGACAAGGTTTCAACAGCAGATGGCCACAACCTGCCCCTTACCAAAAATACTGCTATAGGCTTTTAATATAACCTAAAGTTGGGTCCATATGGAAAACAACAGGAATAGATCTTAGTTGTAATTAATCTATCAAAACAGATGCAGCGTGAGGACAAGCTGAACGCTTCTGTTGCAGACATAGTGAAGTGTTCGGTTGGGCAAACGCAGCGTGTAATAACAAGCGACCGTCACTTCCATGTGCCATTGCTAAGAAACGTGATTAAATACGGAGATATGATAATAGGCATTTTAAGTTAATCATTCACTAAACTATAATAATCTTAATAACATTATAAATGCAGAAGTTTATGTGGATCTTTGTTAATATTTGACGTAAAAAAGAACTGAATAGATTTTAATAAAACTTTACAATAATTAGCTTATACATATGAATAACACATAGGCTACTTTTATCCCGGGAACAAGTGCCTGTGGAAAACGGGAACAGGAAGCCGCGGGCGTCAACTGGTATAATTTATAATCTCAATTATTGGCACTTGGTGGAATTTATTGTTATATCTCGTGAAATACTTAAGTCACTTGTACTTTGTTCTAGTATTTTATGTGGTTATTGTATCTCTGACTACCCCTTCAGGGACACAGGTTGAAATACACTTGTCGTACTATATAAACAGTTACCTTTGATAATTCCATGCGGTTGTTTGGATGTTTCCTATGAATATAATATAAATCACAGTCCCGTCTCCGTATCAATCTCGAATAACACGACAATAAATAAACATAGACAGACATACAACTCTTAAATAATAGACAGAACCGAACTAATCAAAAAATCTTCGCACAGCTTCAAAGACATCTCACTTCCTTAAAATGTAAAAGTATACTATACTGGGGGTGAGATTTCTCTGCAGCTGACTGTACCATTATAACTTGTACTTCTCCTCCGATATAAACGTTACCTTGAGGTAAATGGTCTTTGTCTTATAAAACTACACTCATACATTTTTGTGCTTTGAGTATCGTTTTGTAATATATATTATTTATTATTATTATTTATCTATCACGCCTTATGCCCAAACGGGTGGAAAAGGCATAATATATATATTTTATGCCCAGTTTTCACCATGTGTATTCCTGTCCCGTCCCGTGGTGAGCCCATTGCCGTGTTGAAATAGACAGACGCAGGTTGTTGCTACCTGCTGTTGAAATTTTCAAGCCGTAATATATTTAAGATAAGATATTCTTAAAATGCATACGGTGCAATGTGGGCGTTTATTATGCCTCTGCCTACCCTTTCAGAGATAAAGGTGTGACAATATGTATATATGTAAGATATTTTTAGAACCGTCTCAGAGTATCTAAGCTAATCAGAAGACAGCAATGACACAAGCATTAGTGTGTAAATAAGTGCTACGTTGAAATTTTTAATTATAACGCTGGTGAGACAATGCTCCTGCACGACCGTAGTCGCAAATGTAGCCTTTGCCCCCCTTTGCTACGATCACGAGAAAAAGTACGGACCAATGGATCTCCTTAATAAAACTATATCAAAACTAGTATAGCGATTTAAGTGCGAAAGTATAACAAACAAACTTGTTAATGAAATGTTAATAAAGCGCTCGTGGTTCCGCGGACTCGGTGTTATGTAAACGATCACTATGTTAATCAACTTTCGCTATGGCTGGTCTCGGATGGGTGACCACTTTGTGACATTTACATTTGCAAGCGTTTCCGTGCTTCGAAAGGCACGTTAAGCCGTTGATCCCGGTTGCCAGTAACATGACAGTCGTTAAGTCAAGTTGAAGGCCTTATAGGCAGCTTGAAAAATGCCAACAGCAGGTAGCTACAATCTGCGTCTGTCTATTTCAACACGGCAATGGGCACACCACCTATTACGTGAGGCAGGAATACACATGGTGAAAATTGGGCATATGATATGCCTCTGCCACCCCTTCGGGGATAAGGCATGATAGATAAGTAATCTCGTTAATACATTTTGATAGCTAAAATACGATACATGTCTGCATTTTGTGTGATCTATGACTAAACAAATGCAACTGACTAACAACATGTCGACGGATCAGACAAGCGAGACGTTGACATACAAGTTATCTGCAGTTTATTAACACCACAGCCGTGTTAGATGTTTATTAGATACTAGTTACACCCTTCGATTTCAACCGCAGTTATCTACAAACTTCGGTGAGTGCCTTGGTGACGTAACTAGTAGTGCGGTTCGATTCCCGGTTCTGAATAAATATTTTTGTGATCCGATTCATAAATGTTTGTTTAAGTGTTTCCTATTTATAATATGTATGTATTTAGAAATATACATGTTTCAGTTCTCTAGATCATAGCACAAGCTTTAACGCTTACTTTGGGCTAGATGGCGCAGTGTGGGTAAAAGAGTTCCACAATATTTATTATTTACGGCACGGGTGGCAAACAGTTTCCGTGGAATAGCTATAATTAGTTCCGTGGAAATTTCCCGGGGTAGAAAGTAGCATAGAGCCTTTTGAAGAGCGTTTTATATTTCCATACCAAATCACTTAAATATAAAAGGGTAACAAATCCAAAAATCCATTAGAAAGACAAATCGTAACTGAGTAAAATAGGCAATAATTTAATATGGGAAATTGTCATGGGAACGAATACTACGCGAACGAAATTTATGCGAAAAGCTAATATTATAATTATGTGTAATGTAGGTGCTTAACCATATTTAACAAGTAATTTATTTGGATAAGGATTAATACCGACGATAACAGGATCTGAGAATATACTCGTACTACCGATTTTAATAATTTTGTAACATGAAAAAATAGTTATATCTAGTGGAGAAAATTGTAAGAAGACGTTTATTCGATTTTAACGTGTCCTTAAAAAATTTAGAATATTATTTTGTTCTATCACCAATAGTTTTCGGAGTGTCCGCGATGTAAGGATTTTATAAGTAATTTTTTTACACCTTGGGATACATTATTCGAAATTTTGTACGGAACCCAAATTTTTTTTACCCTAATTTTTGTTACTTACGATAAATTCAGCTTTCTAAAGGTGAAAGAATTTTTAAATTCGGCCCTGTAGTTTCTGAGCCTATTCATTACAAACAAACTTACAAATCTATACTAATATTATAAAGCGGAAGAGTTTGTTTGTTTGTTTGGTTGAACGTGCTAATCTCAGGAACTTCTTGTCGGATTTGAAAAAATATTTTTGTGTTAGATAGCCCATTTATCGAGGAAGGCTATAGGCTATATATCATTACGCTACTACACTGGGGAGCAGAGCAGTAGTCATAAATGTCGACCAATCGGGCAAATTTATATGCATCATTGTAGAATTTATAAGCGACGGGATTAAATAGGTGCGACGGGAGGTCGAAATATTCCACGGGCGAAGCTGTGGGGGTCTTCTAGTCGTTTTAAAATTAATAAAGTTTTGAATTAACTTTAAATAGATTTTTTTTATTTTTGAGTATCCTTTATTCCCTTTCTAAGCAAATTTTTGGGGCGCCCGACGCGAGAATGATATTTAAAGAATGTGTGGTTTTAGACGGTTCGAATCCGATAGTACACCCGTGCAGATTTCCACACGATAAAAATATCTTTATTCCCTTCGCCCTAATAGGTAAGCAGTGGATAATAAGACCATGACATAAGGGACAATGGAGGTGTTCTTTACTACATTAAATGGCTCCCATCTGTTTTGTTTTTGGTTGCACTATTTTTTTGTATAAAATTATTACTTATCAACTACTTGTATGTGTTTGTTCTCCATTTTGGTTATACAACCTCAAAAAATACTCATAATTGCCTCTCTATTGATGTAAAATAAGTTTATGAACATAGTATACTAATTAGGAAATATTTTTTTAGTTGATCTTATATTGCAGCCGAACCTGCAGCCGAAAAGGTAATTAAGATTTTTACTTAGACTATTTGGTACGATTCTTGTTCTAGGAGTCCTTATCGCACTAATTTGAGACCGAACGTGAACTAACTGTCCCAGAGCATTTCTTCTAATACTAAATATTCACGTCCTACAATAAATTAATTGGCGTTGTACTATTGTGTAATAAAAATGGGTAACAAAAACGAGACAGTCTCCTTCTTTAACTTATCGCCTTCCCAGTCACTTTCACACCCAACCTGGATATTATCATCTACCCTTGAAACAGCTCAATGAACCGTACTATTTCTTCTTTTAACTAGGCCATTTTATTTTACACAGCACCGTTTAGTCCAAATCAAACTAATATAAGCTTGTGGTATGGGATTTAGACAACTGATGAACATACCTATAAATTTCAAAATACATCCCTACGTATTATACATAGGTAACACCCAAAACCCGAAACAAACATTAGCGGATCACTCAAATATTTGTTCCGGCCTGGGAATCGAACCCGACGCCTCACTACGGCAGTTGCATACACCGCAACTTACGCTACCGAGGTAGTCTGCTCTTAAAAACAATTTTACAATGTACACATACAACCGGCACGGTCAAAACGTTTGTAATTTAATAAAACGGCAGCGCGAATGTGAGCACCGCTCAGGCACTCCCCGCAACTCTTTGAAACGTGCCCAAAAACTGCTCCAAACTCGAGCTAGGCGAGCCATTAGACGAGTTGTGAGACTTGTGAGTTCAAACCTTTCCTATACTTCCACAAAAATTTCCAGATTAAAATTAGCGAAATCTCTCCAGCCATTCTCGTGTTCTAGCGAGACAAACAAACAGCAATATTTTTATAGGCTTCGTGTTCTGGGTGCCTTCTAATATCCGCTTCTAATGGCCTTTAAATCTCCCTCTGAGAACAGAGGCTCTCCGCCCCCTCTGATCTCAGAAGGACATTCAAGGGCAACTCGAAGCGCGCAAAGCTTAATCTCAACTCAGTGGCGTTTAGTGGGTAGAACGGCTTCCAAAGGTCCAGGAGTCCTGCACATCAGATTATGGGCAATCAGAGTTCCAAGTAATCAACAAACTCATCGCACCTTTATCTTCAAGGAAGTATAAAGTCTGTGGAATTCCATGAGAGTAGAAAAGGGAAACTGCATAATCATAAGCCTATCAAAAATGAAAGATACAACAAATCTTTTTACGTGCTCGGATTTCATGTAATGTGATCGCACTGTACACACGACAACGGTGGTGTGGCGGGACATCTTGTGGGGAGCAATTGAAGCTTGCCACGTGACAGGATAATAAGCTCACGTGACCCGTCAGTTACAGCCTGGCCCACGACGTGCCGACAATTTCCGGGCTCTGGCGAACGCATTTCTCATTTCAGACTTCGGTAAGCACTCTTCATTACTTGTTTTACTTTTGTGTTAAATCTCATCATGATTGTATAATAAATAAAGCTTAAACACGTGTGTCAGTCTAATCTCGCTTTCAACAGTTCGCCTGAAGGTAGGGATGTTTTCTTGCTTGAAATTGAAAACAAATGAACCATTTATATGTAAACATTGATCGGCTTAGGTTTGGCAAAGAAAAACGCTTGGTGATATAATATTTTCTATTTTCTCTGCATTGTAATATTGAGTGAAATAAGTACCTACATTCCATTTATGAAATACTAAAAAGTTAAGTACAAAACTATTAATGTTTACTTTTATTATTCCACTATAGAGGGGGTACGCTTAAAGCATTTATCGTAACAGTTCTTCGTAATATAATTATGTGGTAAAACAAGTCGATTTAGACATAGGTATACTATTTTTTTTTGTAGTATCCACTTGCGAATTCCCAAACGGAATAAAGTCCCTTATGTTCCTCGAAAATATTTTATCTCGTTGCAACATATCATTAAGTTTCGTTGTTTCATTTCTTCGGTTCTACCAAAAATAATGTAATAGTTCTAGTTCTACTCCACCAATGCAATTAAATCGTTTTTTCTAAGACATAAACTTTCTTTTTTTTAAATATTGGTCAAGTGGACATACGAAGACCACTTAAGCAGATTGCTTCAAACTACAAAAGTACATCGTTTTCTTCCCTGAATTCACGAGAATCGTTTCGGTGTTTACATGCCTTCGTTTCAAAATATATACAGGGAACTTTATAAAAACTACTCAAATTATGGATTCTTTATTCATGAGATCTTTGCATCGCCATATATACAAAAATAAACTTCGCATGTTAACCTTAATTGATACCTACAGAGTATTGTGATACGATTCACCATAAAAAATATATTTACCACTCAACAAATATGGTCCCAAGTAAATTTTACTACTCTGGTGAAAATGACGTTCGCTTAATTATTTTAGTTTACGCTTAATTATTAGCTTCCGACGTAGCTTGACGCTCCTCTTAAAAAAAGACCTCACGTGAGTATAACCGTTTAGTTTGTAATAATGAACAACGCTCACGATAGTTATTATTCTAAGACGTTCGCTTAAGGCTTGGTATTCCTGCCGAGGCCACGCTTTTGAGTTTTTTAAAACAATGCGAATCGTAGAAGAAAGGGTTTTTGATTCTGAAAAAGAGATATATGTTATTTAAGGATTTAAGCTAGCCAAAATGACTTTCTTTTACAAAATCTAATAAACTTCACTTAATATAAAAACATCCCAAAGTTGCCCCCTTTCGAAATGTTTTATCAACTCCAAATCTAAACTACAGATAATTTTAATGAAATTTTTATACACAACTATAGCTACTAAATATTTATAGACATAATGGCTTACTTTGACTATATACAGTAATTTTTATAGAACAAATGTTTAAATAATATCAGATTCGCGACGCTGAGGCCTGATCAGTCACGCGCTGGCGCTTACTGAGGTAGGATCTGTGTTAGGTTTTTTCGTTGCGCTCCCCTTGCTATTTTTTTGCAATGGCACAGTATATTTAGGAGAGCAGTAAGCATTCCATCATAATCCGAGCGTCTGTCCCAGTTGCATCTCGCGACGCCCGGAGTTAGCTTTAAATAGTGTATATAAATAAATAAATAAATAAATATCCATCACGCCTTATCCCCGAAGGGGTGGCAGAGGCATATTATATGCCCACTTTTCACCGTGTGGATTCCTGTCCCATGTAGTAGGTGGTGAGCCCATTGCTGTGTTGAAATAGACAGACGCAGGTTGTGGTGACCTGCTGTTGAAGGTTTTCAAGCCGCCCATAAGGCCTTCAACCAGGCTTAACGACTGCTATTTTACTGGCAACCAGGACCAACGACTTAACGTGCCTTCTGAAGCACGGAAACGCTCGCAAATATAAACGCCACAAATATATATACATACCACCCATCCAAGGACCAGCCATAGTGTAAGTTGCGTAACTCAGTGATCGTTTACAGAACACTAAGACCGCGGGGCCACGAGCGCTTCTAATGTATATATATGAGAGTTATATACGGCAATGGACTCACCACCCATTACGTGGGACAAGAATGGAAAACACATGGTGAAAAGTGGGAATATTTAATAATATGCCTCTGCTACCCTTTCGGGGATAAGGCGTGATAGATAAATAAAATATATGAGAGTTTTAATATAAAATAAAGTACCTACACTTCACAGAAGCGTTAGAATTAACCCTGTAAATAGTATAAAATCGAACTCGGTACCCACAGGTTAGAAGACAGTTATATAACCAACTGAGCCAGTGGGCCGGTCAATGTATGTTTACCTATAAACAAATTTGATCAATAGATTCTGAAGCTTAACATACCGACTGCCACTGGCTGAAGTAATATTGCAGTTGTTATATTGAAGCTTCGCTTCGCATAAATTATTAAAATTGTATCCAAGACCTTTGTTTTATGCTTTCAGTATTAATTATTTAAGTATATTTATAAATTTATTAGCCACGACTTTATCCCCGAAGGTGTGGCAGAGGCATATTGTGGTGAGCCCAATGCCTGTGTTCAAATGGACAGGCTCAGATTGTAGCGACTCGCTGTTGTAATTTTTAAGTCGCTCAAAAGTTATTCACTTGACTTAACGAGTGTCGATTGCAACGTTAACGTGTCCTTCGAAGCACGAAAACGCTGGTAAATGAAAATGCTACAAAGCGGTCATCCATCCAAAATCCGAGAGAGTTTCCTAACTCAATGATCTTTTACAGTAACCGAGTTAGTAGAGCTACGAGCGCTTTTTATATATGTTTTTACTTTATGTTAGTAGCCTTAAATAATGTATTACATTTCATGTAACTAATAATTAATTATAATATAGCAATTATTACAAATAATATAATTTAAATTCAAGGCAAACTAAGTTTAAACACATAAATCCAAAGGAACAATGTAAGTGTAATTTTAATGTTGTAAGCCATACCTTCATTTTAAAAGAGCATCCATTTACTTTCTTGCTAGATTCTTCTTCTTAAAGTGTAGGCTGCCCTTAGAACTGGCAACTAGAATAGCTCTAATTTTGATATGATTTTAAACACAACATTGATTTTGTTTTTTGGTTTTGTATAAATTCATTACTATATAATTGGTCAAACATCATGTAACTCAAACTAATGTAATTACTGGCGGTTAGAAAAGAGTGGCCATTAGTTTTATTGTCAGGTTCTTCCTCAGCCTCTACCTATTGCTTTGCGAATCTGGCAGTAAATGTAAATGTAGGTGCAATAATCTTGACGTTCATAAGTGTTACATTGTGACCTACATGAATAAAGATTTTTCATTCATTCATTCAATTAATAATCCCAACATTTTAACGCGAAGGATTTATGCGCTGTAGTGGATCTGGAGAAAGCATTTGATAAAGTTGTGAGAGAAACTCTGTGGTACTCGTCCATGTGGCCTGGCTGGCCGTCTACACCATATCCGGGCAGAATATGGTGTGGACGGCCAGCTGCTGCTGGCGATACAGTCTCTTTATACGGACTGTAAAGCTTGCGTGCGACCAAGGGGGAGGTACACCTGGCGTCTCTTTTTGACTTCTGTTCGGGCGTCAAACGGGCCGTCGACGGTCCGCCTGGCTTTTCAAAGTGTATCTGGATAGTTGTGCAAAAGTGTGACTGCAAAAGTTAAAAGATTATGATGTGTTGTAAAATTGGAAATTTTACAGTACATTGTCTGTTGTACGCTGATGATGCGGTAGTGATGGTCTCATCAGAAGCCGACCTTCAGGCATTAGTCACTAATATTAAAGGTAAGGTCTTCGCTGCATGTTAAACTAAGAATCGGGTATATGAAAACGAAAAAGTAAGAACTAAAAGCAAGATTTGGGTAAACCGGCAACGTTTAGAGCAATTGAATGAAATTGTGTACTTAAGGAGAATGTTTAGCGCGAACGGAAGATATGTTCTGAAGAACAACGGTGACTAGCTGCGAAGACAAGAACATAAAATTATGTTTTTTTGATTTTAATATTATTTTAAAAAAAGGGTAAAATGAGTACGGGACATTTTATTTGACATAAAGCCTAAATTTGTTATTAAATATATCATCATAAACTCCTACTAATATTATAAACGCGAAAGTTTGTAAGTATGGATGTTTGTTACTTGCACGTAAAACTACTAAATGGAATTTAAATTCCAGGTGTTTGTCTTTGTGCGTACGTGTGTGTGTGTGTGTGTGTGTGTGTGTGTGTGTGTGTGTGTGTGTGTGTGTGTGTGTGTGTGTGTGTGTGTAGATGTACGTGTGGGGGATGTGTTTGCTCAAAAGTGTGCATCTTAAAATTCCATTAGCCACATCAAAAGCAATGAACTGGAATTGCTGTTGTTATATATCTGCTGGAGCATGAGTGTATAGCTGCAAGTTATCAGCATACAGATCCTTTGTAGTGTTTACGCCTAGAGTATGACACTACGTTATTTAATTCAGAAATAAAACACAGTGGATTGACCAAATGTATATAATTTCAAATATTGACTTTTAACTTCAAGACTAATACTATTATTTTCAAGTAGATCTGAAAATAGAAAATAAAATTAATCATCATTTGCCTTTTGCTTTGTAGCTCATGCTTTTATATTTGTATTTCCTAATATTATTAGAAACTAAAAAGGATTTTATTTTAAAGCTAGGATACACATAATAAATTAATAGCATTTGGTTGATGAATCAAATATTAGTACCTATATAGAAATTATTTAAAACATCCCGCTCTGAAATTTTAGTAGTAGCAATTTCAAATCGAAGCAAAAGGAAATCCAGACACAGTCTTAAAAGAGTTATGACACTACATAATAAAAATGAATACAAGATAAGCACCGCCGTGTTAGTAAAATGACAATCCTCAATAATAGAAACCAGTTTTAGCACAATAATTATAATTTGTATTACCATTACTGATGATTTTTCAAGAAAATTGTTCAATGTACTCCGCTAAACATTAGGGTATTATCCACGAATAGGAAAAATGCAAATGAATGATTTGCATTAAAAACTATACGGTTTGGCTCTGATAGAGAACTGCTAGATATGTTAAATTCTGTAATATTGAAAGTGATATCCACTGAACATATTTTTATACACTGTGACACATTATCATTAAGAACTCTAAGTATTGAAGACGGTGTGACAGTGTGAGTGTTGAATATTATCTATGATAATTATGATACAATAGGGTATTTGTTCAACAAATGAAATAATAATAATAATTTATGAAAGTTTGAAATTATAAAACTAACTATCTTCACGCTGTATCTCTGACGGGGTAGTCATAGAAGGAAGATCGCCAGGCTTCACGATCCATGCATACTTCTTTCGCTTCTTGCAGATTCGTCAACTGCTTCATACATGCACGTCTGGGTATTCGAGTACTTTTAACTTTATTTTTTGTAAAAACAACTACCTACATAAAAATCATAAACATATGAATAAAATTTATGTTAATACTAGTAGATCTAAATCTATAACTTAAGGCTCCTCAGAAACTTAGATTACAATGGTAAGGTGCAATGCAAATAAAATACTAGAAACAGATACAAGTTTGTCCCTTTCTGTAGGGGAAATGATAATACTTAGATAGTTTTTTTTTTAATAATATGACAAGTTGGTTTAGATGAGATTTGCACCCGAAATAATTAAGTTTGCCAGTAAAATTGCCAATAATAATAAACAAAGGCCACGGTTGGCTTTTTACCACTATTATATTAAAAAAATATTTCAAGGTTAGCTAATAAATGCTTTAAACTAATTTTTTTTTATTTTAGTCTATCGTATACCGTATCGTTATACCCTGAAAGTAAACTACAAAAGCAAACACAGATGACATCATAATATTTTACTAAAATAACTTATCAAATAAGTATTTATGGTAGATTTAAAAAAAGTAATCAGTTTTGATTTTGGGTTGAACGTTTAATTTAAAATATTTTTTCTTCTTTATAAATGATGCCAACACGTAAAAATAGAAACGAATGTGGCCTTATCCGCTTTTAAATCTCTTAATAATGTCTAAATATAATATGTTAACGCGACCTTGTCTGTAAAAAAGTATGTATACTAAATGTTTACTGTATCTAACAATAAAATAACTTAAAATAAATTTTCGGGAACGACTCAAATAAGATCTGAAACTGAACAAAAGTGTAGTATATAATTTAAAAATATTCTGACCGTTAGCTACGGCTGCTTCGGTACCTCTTTCATTGACCTCTATAAATGCTTTTTGAACTGCGTTGCTCATATATACATCACCTTTATTTTTAATAAGATTATATAATTGTGCATCTCTTGCGCTAAATAGTTGTTTTATGTTTATCTGCAATATTAGGTAAGACGTTAACAAATTAACAACAATGACTTCTATCAGCATCAAGTGTAAAATAGCCCTGTCAATATCTACACAACCTTAGGCGTCTTCAACTTAAGTTTTTTTCCAGTTGCTTTCAAACTCTACCTGGATTTGGAGACTGGGATCCACTTTTATTTGACTGCTAGTTGTTGCCTCGTCTTTTTGTCAGAAGTTGCGCCACACCTCTTATACCCCAACTATTTTATCTATTAGGCTACATCACTTTAATATTCACAATGTTTGTACCTTTTCTAGGACGTCTTTTAAATTTGTAGTAGTCTCAATCTTGAATTTCGGCAAAGAAACTTCAACCTCTTCGAATTGCATACTATTTAAAGCCTTGTTCAATGCATTAGGATTAACGAGTTTCTGTATTAGGCCATCAATACCATCAATTTCATTTGGCAGTGCTATTACAAGTGACGATTCACCTCCTTTATACGGCATTTCTAGGAACTGAAAAATATTATTTATTTTCGTAAACTGTGAGTAAAGTTTGCTTTTAATAGTTCATCTCTGCTCTTTTCTGATTTAAATAAGAATAATCTTAAATCGAGGTTTCCTTACTTTGGCATCCAATTCTGTACTCGCAGCATATTTGAAATTATTTTCAGTGTTCATCATTGGAATCTCAATAACCTGACCTCTCGTGACGTAGAAAGGACCGTTGACAGTATAGGTTTTCTTAAATTGGTGCACCCAATCCCCCTGTATAATAAAATTAACAAATTTTAGTTAAGGGGAAGTCCGGAAATGTATTTCAGTAAGTTATACTGAAATCCAATTCCGTATTTCACTAAAATACCGCTGTCATCACTTGATCATTACATGCTAGGTTCAATACAGAAGTTAGAGTACAGCAAATGAGTACTAAAAATGAAGAAGAAAGGTATTTTTACTGATTAAATACCTAGTCTATTCTACACTTTGTCAATCGAATCATCACAACATGTAATAAAACAAAATCCTCCGCCGCCTTTGTCTGTCTGCAAGTATTTTCAAGATATATTCACTAATGGATAGAGTGGGTTTTAAAGAAGGTTTTAGTTTATAATTTGTTACATTTTTGTCTACAAAAAGTCCGCAATAGCATATGTCTAACGAAATAACGTTCTTTTTCCATTTTAATATTTTAAAAAATCATACACTGCGGAAACGGGTACGGAAATACTTGATCACGCGAGTGAAGCTGAGCGCCTCAGTTAGTTAATTATAAAGTTGGAGACAGAATCATACCTTGAAGTGAATTGCGTTGACGAGAATAGCAGTGGTGTCCAATGAAATTTCATTAGCATGAGCTAATTTTGTAATACGTTTATTTGTTTGGTTCTCAACCTAAAACGATAACAATTAATATATTAAAATTTATATATAATTTATATATTTGTCTATAATGTCTTTGTAAAATCAACTTTATAATCACTCAACATAACGTGAAAACTTACCCATGCATTAATTATATCAGCAGCCTCTTCGTTACGACCGAAATCAATGCTCTCAACTTCTGACTCAAAAATCATCTTTGATTCATTAGCAAATTTGTCATTTAAGTCATATTGTTTACCAACGTACACTTTATTTGCTTGTTTCAGTTCTACTCCATTAATACTTTTTAGTCTCTTATGTAGATCAGTAAATATCTCCTTGGTCTGTGGGAAGCAAAAGATTGTAATTGAATTACATAATTACCAGCCATACTTTAGACTGACATTAGGCATTAAATACTTTTCTTTTAACTCTTCTACAGATTTATGCTATTGCATAGTTTTTATGGCGGGCTTTGAGCGCGGCGACCTAATCAAGAAATTCCGTAACGAACAAAAACCTAACACCCGAGCTCACACGAACTTCACCGAACACGGCCGAGCGTTGGCTTAACGTGTATGTATATAATACGACTGTACGAAGCTCGCACTGATTTTCAATATCATCATCATCATTAACGTCGGTCAATTTTTGAAGTGAAAATTATTTTAGCGCAGTACGCATATTTTTAGATGAGATAAAATCTCTGGACTCGCGACTATAATCATCATCATTATCTAATGTTGATCCCGGTCATCTACAGGCCTTATTTAATAATATTGTGTAATCATTTAAGACTCTTTCAGTGTAGATTTTTTTTCATCATCATCATCATTAACGTCGATCCCGGTCAATTTTTTAAGTGAAAACCTCTTTTAGCGCGGTACGCATATTTATAGATGAGATAAAATGTCTGGACTTGCGACCATAATCATCATCATCATCTAACGTTTATTCCGGTCATCTACAGGTCTTATTAAATAATGCTGTGTAATCAATTAGGACTCGTTCAGTTTAGATTTATTTTTCATCATTATCATCATTAACGTCGATCCCGGTCAATTTTTGAAGTGAAAACTTCTTTTAGCGCGGTATAGTGTGTGTGCATATATGCATGTAGTACATATAGCAGACCCCCAACGCGTCTAGATAAATAAATTTAGTTTTTAATTATTTTTATTTACCATCAATAACGAATAATGCTATGCAATAGCTTTACAGCGACAGTCCCCGAGTGCCACACTTTTTTTTTTATCTGTCACGCCCTCATCCGCGAATAGGTGGCAGAGGCATATTATTCGCCCACATTTCACCATAACCATTTCTGTCCCTTGTCGTGTTGAATTAGACAGACGCAGGTTGTGGCTACCCGCTGTTGACTTTTTTAAGCCACCCATAATGCCTTTGCATCTCCACAGCATTCAATATACTTTCATGCATCTGCTGACATACCCAGGCTTCGCTACCGTAAAGCAAAGTTGGCAAAAAATATTTATAATTAAATAAAAAAAAAATAGTTTCTGTAATTGTTTTTAAAATGTGAATGTACTAACCACGTTGTCGTTATTAAAGCCAATGGCCCTTAGGATTTCATCGTGCGATTCTCCGACTGAGGCAAAAGCCAGTTGTGCGAGAGGTGAAAGGACCGAAAAAGCGGAAAGCACAAAGCTCTTGCCATTCCGAATCTTTGATACTTCCTGAAATATAAAATACTTTTCTATTTAGAGTTTAAAAAAATAAATTACAATTTGCCTTACAGGCTAATTTTCATTACTATCCGATTATTCCCAATTTATCTAATTTCCTCATTTTGAAATTTAGAGTCTGCTTCATTGTCTCAAATACTTGGAAAATCTTTTGAGATATATGTCGTTATGATCACAACAGATTCTTGAAATCTATGAAAATGTCATTTAATAAATAAAGATAGACAATGCCAACTTCTACACTCATCAATTACTTGCCGCCACTTCTTCTTAATTAGAATCAAACTCTAAACAAATAACAGTTTTAAGACACTAGATAGCCATCCTCTACCTTACGACACTTTTTCAACTTTGGGTCCTACCGATTATTTCCACGTTTTCAACTTTGGGTCTTACCGATTATTTTCTAAACCTGCCTGGATTTGGAGCCCAGAGTCCGCTATTTTGGTTTTTCGTTCGTTGTTTCATCGTTCGACAGCAGGTGCACCAATAGCAGGTGAGGTCGGTTGTCCCCGGAAATCTTGGTGGGGCCCCATACACCCAATCGTCGATGGACTATTGCTCATTTCCACTAAACACAATTTAAGTCAATCGATCCTAACTATGAAACTCTTTGGTCTAAGTATGGCCTAAAGTGACATTTCATTTGCATCAACTTAGCTTATTTAAGATACACCTAGTGTTGGTGCAATGTATTTTTTTATTAGGAGTATCATAAGAACTATAGGTGTGAACTTATGATACGCCTAAATTTAGTGCAAATAATAAATAAATAAAATAAATAAAATAATAATAATAATGAGCATTAAACTCTTAGGTTTTAGGTCGTAAAGCCAAAAATATGAAAAATAATAAGTTTTAACCATGCTGCTGCTTGCTGCATAACAATTATAGTGCTTCCATAGCTGTAACATGTAACTTCTTAGGTAAACAAGGTAAACCAAGAAACTTTCAAAAAAGCTCCCATACTAGTACAGATTGTTTTTTTTTAATATGAAAAAACTTTATTTTCATTACCTAAACGTATTATTCCTAATCACTCAAAAGGCGAAAGTCTAATAACAAAATCAACATCGTCATGATCGATCGATGTCGAAGAATAGTAACAAGTGCTAGCGATACCAATGATGAGTGAGCTGACATTTATGTAAGGTTCGTATATCAAGCAGTTGCAATTATCAAGCAGCTAGATCAATCTTAATATTGTTAAATTCAGATAGGAAACTTTTGACAGAAAATAAATTAATAGAAATAAAAATGATATAAAATGTACATTGTGATGTAATCACCGCACTAATGCACCGCACTTCATATTGCTTTAGTACGATACATCTTTATACTTATAGCATATAGCTACCAAAAATAACATTCCTTTTTATACAAACCATTTAGGACATACCTGAAACATTTTCGCTGAAAACTGGTCGTTGCCAGTTTTGAAAATATTCTTCAATTCTGACTGAGCCATTGCTACCACCACCAGGGCGCACACTGTAGAGAATCAATGTACAATTGTTAAATTATAGTTAATAAATACTATTCTACTTCAGTAAATATTATTTTACAACACTCGTGGCCCACTACCTCAGTGTTCTGTAAACGATCACTGCGTTAAAAAACTTTCTCTATGGTTGGTAGCGGATGGATAACCACGTTGTGGCATTTACATTTGCGAGCGTTTCCGTGGAAGGACTGTAAGCCCTTGGTCTCAAGTGGCAGTCGTTAGGCCGAGTTGAAGGCCATAAGGCTTGAAAAATTCAGCAGCAGGTCGGCAAAACCTGCGTCTGTCCATTTTAGCACGGCAAAAAAAACGTTATGTGGACAAAAATGCATACGGTGAAATTTGGACATATAGTATGTCTATACCTACTCATTTGGGGTCAATGGCGTAACAATATGTATGCAGTTATGTATGTTTTTTATACATCATCATCTAGCCCAAAATAAGCAAGTATATAAGCTTGTGTGTTGGGGTCTAGACAACCGATAAATATATGTAAATACAAGCATATTAAAGCTAAGTATATAGAAAACATCTAAACAGCTAAACTAAGTCTATGGATCACACAAATATTTATTCCGATCCGGGAATCAAATCCGAAACCTTAGCATGAAAGTCGCATTAACTAGCACTTTCGCCATTGAGGCTAGACGAGTCATAATGTTTATTTACATAATTTTTTTATTTACAACAATATAGTTTGTTATATCACTACATCTTATAAAACAAAGTCCCTATGTATGCTTTGATCTTTAAAACTACGCAACAAATTTCGATGTAGTTTTTATTTATAATTTGTTAATTTTTTGTATACATAAACTTAATTATAACGATATATGTTGGGTGCGTGGGAAAAAATTAACGGTCTGGGAGTTTTTAACGAAAACGCTGCCTAAACCCTTTGATATATAACAAAATAATGTATTGTGGAATTGTGTATTTAATATAAGTCTACAAAAAGTCCGCGACGGTAATGTCTATCTCTTAAGGATAACATACTATATCCATTTTATTACTTTAAGTACAGTAATTATATATAAAGCGGTAATTTGAAGGCTATATTTTTAATATGTCAGTTGGCTTCAACATTTTATGAAGATTATTACGGCCCTTTACACCTTGCAAATTAAATGAATAGCTTAGGAGATATAGCAAAATCAAAACATATGCGCCAAGAAAATTATTTCATGTAACTAAATTCGAATGGGCCGTGTGGGCGTAGGTACTTGAGCGGAGAAATACCTAATCAAGAAACTTGGAAAATGTATATACATTATTGTGAAATATAAACGACGGGATTAAATGGGTGCCACATGGTTCGAAGTATGTCACGGGCGAAGCCGGACAATTTTAATTTGCCTAAAATTAATGTCATGTTTAGTGCACGTAAAATGCGCATTGCAGTGTTGAAAGGGGCAGGCGCAAGTTATAACTATCTGTTATGTGGCTTTCTTCTGTGGTTCTCGTCACGATAAACGGTCTTCCAGCTCAGACACCTATTCACAACCATTCGTAAAAGAGTCATATATACCTCAGGCCTCCCAACCCCTAAGATCGCCTGCGTCGTCGCCAGCAGCTGTCAGCAGGTGCACCGATAACTGATTAGGTCTTTTGGACTTACCTGTTTTTAATATTAGTTCAGACAAGAAAAGAAAAGAAAATATGTTATACATTTTTTTTATTTCCAGCACAGTATTCACCGTTAACCATTATCAGCTAAGGTAATTTGTTCGTCTGAGAAGTGGGTTCAAGACAGTAGTGTAATGGCCGGCAATAGAACTTGGAGCCCAATAACAGCAAGTCCAACTTCATAACCACTGGACCAATGCTGATTAAATATTCTTCTCTTCTCTTCAAGAGCCTGGGGTCTACTTTTATTTAACTTTTAAGAGCAGCTATACTTTGGTTTTTGTTTTTCGGCATTGTTAGAAGCGACTGCCGTCTAACCATGTCAGGCTTTGTTGCCTCATCCGTTAGGCAGGTGTACCGATGCAGGTAAGCTCATTTGGGCCCCGGAGATTTTGGTGGGGCCATTTATAACCAATGCCAATTAAATATTATTTCAACAAACAAATTTGTTTACGAATACCTATTAGGCATTTATACCGCTTCACAAATAAAATTTCAGAATCACTTTTAGGTCGAAGAATTGACTAAGATATTACTTTTATTGCATCCCGTTCAGAACAGATTTAGTTAGTAGTAGTAGTTAGTAACAATAGTAATAAATACTTCAACTCACAAAATAAAAGCTGCTTCATATTCACAATAGTATCTTTGTTCAATACTAAATACACACTAACGGGTCTCGACTACAGATTGCTGTTAAGTTGTTATCTATATAACATTGGTGAGACCAACCAAGACGTTGTAACTATATATTATTCTATTCACCTATGAATAGAAATTTGTTCCATTCAAAATTACATGTATGCATTAATGCAACAATAGTTTGTGTGGCGAATTGTAGATAGGTATATAAACAGGTAATTTGATTTGCAGCGACAACCATGGAGTTTTCCACTAATTAAAGACGTGAATTTTATTTGGTTCATTAAGCTTAGCACACAACTCTTCTCGCTCAAGCAAATTATGAATTTTAGGAACTATAAACATGCCTAGAGATAAGTCTCTATTTCAAAAACCAAATGTGCCGAGCCTCAGAATTAATATCTATGGACCATACTGAACTTAATCAAGCTGACATTTCCTTGATTGATACAGTTGAGGCTACGTATAACTCGGAAATAAGAAATCTGCCATTAATAAGCTAGTATATAAAAGTGTATCGTATACTCGTTGAACTAAGTTGACAAAACTACCCACACATTTCTAAATTAAATATTAAGAGGTTTTCAGGGAAACCTGGAGCCTGTGTACATTTAATTTTAAAGTGTGTGGTTTCGAGGGATGGCAACGGTCAGTAACCTCACGTAGGGAAGAGAACCGAACACGTACCGAAGGAGACCCGTGAAATCAGTCCGAGGTAGCACACAACAATGGCACTCTGTGCTGGTTTGGGAGCGGCGTTGGGCTACTGCCCTCAGCGAAAAGCCGTAAGTGATGAAAAACTGGTCGTCAGCTCCGACAGTCAATCTGGAGGGTCAATGCACTAAGTAATTTAAGGTATAACAAAGTAAATTTAGGGTTGTGAACTATATTTTTTATATTTAGGTTTACTTCCACAATTATAATACTAATAGCCCTCGAGGACAGTCGTTATAGGATTAATGCAACCCTATGGAGCAGATTTGCTTTTTAAGTCATCCACTTTCTGATATCAACGAAAAAAATGTATCAGAAAGTTGATGAAAAGCACACATCCGCAGGGCAACTTATGGCGAGCTGAATGTGCGAGGCTACACATCGGTCCCGATTCCTCAGAGTTTTGTTGCCCTCCTGCACCGGTTAGCATTTAATGGGCTACCGGGAAAGCAATGCGTTACTCCCAGGAGTGCAACAAATCTCAACTCTGGCTTGCCTTCATTGGCTGGTATCGGGATATAATATATCGATATCGGGGGTGAATTTTGTAATTTCAAGGGCATAACTACGGGGAAAGTATATCATCATTGCTTGGATCTTTGATTTTTTTATACCACCTAGGTGGTGATATTTGTCACCGTAGCCTATGGACGTTTCTAACCCCAGAAAGGCGGCACTCGCGCAACCGACCTGACTTCTAAGACTCCTTTTGAAGAACCATACTGTAGACATTCGGAAAAATCGAGGCAGGAAGTTTAATGCAGATCCAAGCGTACTGTAAAGAATACCTCCCCTATCTGACTTTATTTTATAACTATCTAATGTTAAGTTTATTCTACCACTGTAACGACATACAAGATACTGCCCACCTGACGGAAAGTGGTCACTGTAGTCTGTGGACGTTTGCAACGCTAGAGGTGCACTCAAGCTGCCGACCCTATAACAACATTTTAAGACCCCTTTTGAAGAACTTCAATGGCATCTTGGGCACTTTTACACCTGGTACAGTCAGGGGTAGGTTATTTATTTAAAAATAATGTATCGTAATATTTGTTTGTGTACAGTAA
The DNA here is from genome assembly GCA_948477245.1 of Thumatha senex. Classification (NCBI taxonomy): domain Eukaryota; kingdom Metazoa; phylum Arthropoda; class Insecta; order Lepidoptera; family Erebidae; genus Thumatha; species Thumatha senex. Next base: position 28,463,746 of record OX419724.1, read on the forward strand.
TCATAAATTTCGACAAATCGGGCAAATCGTCTTTATTGTAGAATTTATAGGCTACGGGATTAAATAGGTGCTACGGGAGATCCAAGTATGCCACGAGCGAAGCCGTGAGGTTCACCTAGTACAGAGTTTGTTTATTGGTATGTTTGCTTGTTTGTTTTATTGAACTCGTTAATCTCAGGAACCACGAGGTCGAATTGAAAAATTATTTTTGAATTTGATAGATCATTTATTAAGGAAAGCTATACACTACATATCATCACATTCATCACGCTACTACCCAGCAGACCGGAGCAGTAATAATAAATGTCAACTAATCTAGCGAATTTTCATACATTATTGTAAAATTTATAAAAGATGAGATTAAATAGGTTCGACGGGAGTTTGAAGTATGTCACCGGCGAAGCTGTAAGGGGGCAGCTAGTAGAATATTTTTTACACTTCCACCGGTGGGTGGAAATGTTTTCCGCCATCGACTTTGACCTCGTGGACTCCGTACTTATCATCTTTTTTTGGTATTTAATATAAAAAAAATGTACGGGCTTTAATTTTTCAGTTTTATCATATTTCTCAAGTGTTCTGAATCTTGCAACTTGTCTGTGATAGACGCGAACGCTACCAGGAATTCTTACTACAAATAGCGATCACTTGCATTTTTGTATTTATTATACTATGTATAAATGTTTCAAAAATTATCCGGTTGCAAAAGTAACGTGTATCAAGTAAGGTTGGCGTTTTGCATGTTGAATTATGACAGGCGTTATGATCAAATAAGAATTACAAAGAATTTAGCTAAAGTCCATTTCACGAAAGAAGTCACACATTTACTTTCATTTTATTAACTAGGTACTCGAATAGTTAGAAAAGAAAAAAAATGTTTTTAATAGAATGTATTTTAATATAGGTACCTATTTGATGATGCTAAAGGTCAGATAAGTGAAAAATAAATCTTTTCAAAGTTTTATTGAATAATTATGATCGGTTATACTATGATCACTGTCAGAAGAGTAAATAGAACCAGAATCAGATTCTGTTTCACTATCACTAGCCGTGGATATAATAAATCGATCCATTTCTTCATCCATAAGACCATCATTTTTTTAAATATTCTTCCTCTAAATGCTGTACATGTTTACATTGAACTACCCCATCTTCCGCTGTAACAGTCTCAAAAGCCTCTTCTGTTAGGCGTACAATTTCTTTTGGATCTTGGCCCACGTTTTTATCCGCTACCCGTCTCTTTACAAGGCTCCACATTTTTTCGATCGGATTGAGATCGCAGTGGTAAGGCGGCAATCTTAGCAATTCATGATTGTGAGATTTTAATAATGCATCCACGGCAAATGTAGGTGGACCTTTGTTTTGTTTAATTCATTCAAATAATACAGCTTTTGTCCAAGTATCTTCAAAATATACTCCCTTTTTTCGCAGCCATTCCTGCATGTCACGTTTAATACTTGACATTGTAGGTGCTTTATTTATTTGAGTGCAGTGATACGGAGCGTTGTCCATTACCACAAGTGACCTTTCAGGTAGGTTAGGAATGACTTTTTAATTCATCCATTTCAAAAAATTTGTTGAGTTCATGTCATCGTGGTAATCTGAGGATTTGGATTGGGATTTGAACATTAACAATACACCATTAACAAAACCATTTTCAGTTCCCGCATGAGCAATTATCCAACGACTCCCTGATGACTCTGACACGAACATCCCAAGGCTCCTCCTCACTTTGCCAGCAGCTTGTGGCATGATAAGTGTTGTGTATATAGGTCTAACTAACTAACTATCTTCACGCTGTATCCCTGACGGAAACAAAGTTAACGGTGCTTTGTCCCAGTTAGTAAAGCGATAAGGCATCGTAAAAGAAGCACGCATGGCGATTCATAACGCAGTGCTAGTGCCAACTTTGCTTTACGGTAGCGAAACCTGGGTATGTCAGCAGATGCATGAAAGTAAATTGAATGCTGTAGAGATGCGATCACTTCGAAAATTGTGCGGCGTTACCTTGGCCGACCGAATACGTAACGAAGTGATACGCAATATGGCAGGTTTGAATGAAAGTGTCAGCGTTAAGCTAGAAAAGGGCGTGCTCCGTTGGTTTGGACACGTCCAACGAATGAGTGAGGAACGATTGACGAAGAATATATATTGTTCAAAAGTAGAGGGTAGAAGGAGTCAGGGTAGGCCGAGACTTACATATGAAGACCACGTGAGCAGATTGCTCAAAAACGGAAAGGTCAAAAGTACTCGGATACCCAGACGTGCGTGTATGAAGCGATTGATGAATCTCGAAGAAGCGAAAGAAGTATGTATAGATCGCGAAGCCTGGCGATCTGTCCTCTCTGACTACCCCGTCAGGGATACAGCGTATATAGGTCTCGTCCAAATATACTGCAGGTTTTTTTCTCTACATTGCGATTTCTTCGGATTCTCTCCAAATATCTTGAACGCCATGCAGTAATATCATAACGTTCCATTAGTAATTTACGTTTCGATTGGCATCGCTTATGCTTGAAACCGATGCTATGCAATATACTGTGCAATATTGTGATGCTTCCTTGATAATTTATGTCTTCTCTCAAAGCTGCACGTAATTTAGCCAATGTAGGTAATTCCTTCTTCACAACATATAAACTGTGAATTTTTTGCCGTATAGCGCACAAATCAAATCCATCCAAGTCGAACTTTTTGGGATGCGGGCGACTCTTCCCTGGGGTGAGGATAACTTTAGAAGTACTCGCCGCTGTTGCGCCTTCTTTTGTAACTCTCGTTACAGTTTTCTCTGACACACCTGCAATAAAATGAAAAATTAAAAACAAATATATTAAAATTCAAACTATGATTATTTTCCTATTTAATTACATTATTATTCAATATAACCTTTTAAATTTTTGTTGTGCTGTGTTAATTCCATTTCAAATTTTCAAAAAAAAAATCGTACATTAAAAAAAACTTAATTCCAATCTGAAAATCAATCGGTAAAAAATCTGTATATGGCAGCCCTAAAATTTACCTGTCATGGCGGCGACTCTTTTGCGAACATTGTTTATTGGTATTAAAACACCGCGATTCTTGTGTTCCGCTTCACAGAACTCCTTTTTATAATTAACCTTTAATATAATTTCTCGACCTGCACTTTTTACAACTTTTGGCATCGTAAATAAACCTTATAACGCACTAATCCAATAATAAACTCACAAAATATTTACCACAACAAACGCACCTTCATGACATCGACAAACGACAACATGGCCCATCTCCCCATCTGTCAAATTTAGTTCCACAATTGTCCGCGGGACTTCTTTCGTGAAATGGACTTTAGCTTGTTCGTAATCAAAATTTTCTAAAATTGCCAGTAATATGATTAAGTTGCTTACTCAATTTAAAAGATAAAAATGATGCCATTGTTTAAAATAGGTATATAAAGTAGGCATGTGAAGCAATGTTTTTCAAAATTTTTAGCGCAATTTAAAAGAATATGTTTTTTTAGTACCGAGGATTTACCTTTGAACATACAACCTAACTTACAAACAAACTTTTATCTTCATGATCATATTAGTTTGAATAGCAATAGCTACGATTTATATGCATCAATCCGATATTTTGATACGAACAATTACCGCAGAAAATCTAGCAAAATATTGCGGCAAATCGATGATACACAAGTAATTCACATTCGAATAGGTATAATGGATATATATTATGCAGAACAATAGTCGATTTATGACTAGTTGTAAAGCCTAGAAACGGTTTACCATGTGTTAAAACTTCAATACAAAGAAGGTCGCGTGTTGATGTACACATAGAATACTTGTGTGATGTACTTGTAATGTGGTTTAAAAGTGACAAACTTTGTGACCACAGTATGTGGACATGGCATGAGGCGGATGGACTTAGTGAACACAAAAGTCATGTGTTACCGCCTCCGCACACTAGCTTCTTTTAGAAGCTGAAACCGGCAACTTTGAAACTTGTTTCGGGTTTCGGCGGCTCGCGGGCATCCGGGCGCAGCTACGGTGTCCCGCCTCTTGGCAACAAGTTGCGGTTTCGAGCTTCCGCAAAGCAACTAAGTTGCCGGTTTCGGCTTCTAAAAGAAGCCAGTGTGTGGAGGCCCTTAGTCAGCCTAAAGTCATATCGACCTTCTAAATCTTAAAGGACCAATTAATAGGAGTATGTAAATACCATATTACTGGCAGTATAGTATTACACTGTGGACACCATCGTGCCTAGAATCGAAAGATTCCGTAGATCTTTCATATGTCTCACCATAAAAGCATGGAACTCTGCCAGCGCACGTTCTTCCCTCCTCTTACAATCCTGGGTCCTTTAAGAGAAGCGTTAAAAGGCATATTTCTGGGCCGTCAAGATGAGGGTCTTCGGAGCCCTGCGGGTTGAGATAGCGGCCCTAATCAAGGGTCGTCGTCTTTGCTTACCATAAGGTGGGCAACGCGATTTTGACGTGACACATATAAAAAAGTCGTTAACCCAAGTTGAAGGTCTCATGAGCGGCGTTAAAATTACAGTAGTAGGTCGCCACAATCTAAGCATGTCTATTTTTACACGGCAATGGGCTCTCTCTATAAAAATTCGGGTAATAAAAATTTTACAACAAGTAAATCATTACACGACACCATCCAATGCTATTAGTGAATACTTATAGAATCAGAGGTAAGATCCATCGCGGAGAATACCTGGAGAGGCACCACTGGAGTTCTATTACTGACTGGTGGTTGCTGGCCACGTTTGCCTCGGAGAGATCCTGTATCGAATGTGTCAAATGCCAAAGCTAGACTGCCACCATTACATAAGCTAAATCGAGGATACCACGATATAATCGATATGATTTGCATGCTCGCTGACTGTCCAGCGACGATAGAGCAGTGATATGGCCTCTTGCTTGCCGTAACAGTGGGATCTCCCATAATACCATCTATGGTGCTGGCTGTGATCAGTATTGTTAAATTATGCTATTTTAAGGTGCAATGTTGCGTAAGACACGCCGGAGATGCCAGAGTAATCTTCGTTCCCATGTGCGTAATGGTAATGTAATAATGGTAACGACTCTGCCATGTGTTATCTTAGCAAAAGCCTAGGATTGGAAAGGAATCGATTCTGAAACAATGGGTAAGGTTTGAGAGTATGGTGACCAAGTCAGGCCAGGATTCTTCTCGAGGCTATACTGAATTCTTTGGTACATAGAAGAACCGTAAGGAATTAGTTGGTGGAAGTAATACATGTACATCTAACCGTCAGATCTAATGCTGATGGTTCTATATGGTTATCATTAGCTCCAGTAACTAATTCGGGTATTAAGGAAAAAACAACTATTTCGAATACTAAAGATGAAAAATAAACCTAAGGGGAAACATAAACCTGTTTTGTATTAATACCTAGTATTTTATTTTTTTACTTTGTATCCGGCAGATCTTGTTTGACTTTTGACCTGGAATTTAGGTTTTTCACTTATCTAATTCGATTGCGTAATACGGTGGAAGATGACTTGTTAGATAAATAAAAATAAAACATTTTCCTATCATTACTGACCTCATTCACTGCTGATGTAACTATGCCAACAGTGTAATAAATTTCTAAACCCATTAACTCAAAAATTTTCCTTGTGACTTTAAAATGTTTACATTACAAAGAAATTCTAATTAAATAAATATCTTTTTATTACTTGTTAAGGTTTGATAAAAAACCCAGGCCTTCAACTTAACGACTGCCATGTTACTGGCAACCGAGACCAACGGCATAATGTGCCTTCCAGAGCACGGAAACGGAAATTCCGGAAATTCATAAAAAGAAATGCCGAAATGCGCCCATCCGAAAACCAGGCTTAGCTAAAATTGCTTAACACAGTGATCGTTTCCTAAACACTGAGTAAGGGGGGCTACGAGCGCTTCAGTCTTTTGAGTCGAATCTCTTTTACAAACTATATATTAACACTTGCAATGTAAGTATGTTTGTTAGGATGTAATATCTTGCAACTCAATTTTCATACAAATATCTTCAACCGATTGAGCAGACCTTTACTATAGCCGTTTAGGTTTGATGATAATGCATGGCATGAAAATGTGTATGATGCCATTCTAAGTCTAATATGGTGATTCCACCTCACCTAAGATAAAGAACTTAGTGTTTTTAAGATTACGTATCTCAAAAGGAACCCTTATAAGATCACTTTCTTGTCCGTCTGTCTGATGTACGTGTGTCACTATCGATTTTCTCAGGATGACTGGTTGACCGGTTTTGTATGCTTTTCTACAATATGGGTATCAAATGAAAAGGTTTACTAAGAATTATACATTTTAACCGATTCATATTTAAAGATTTAAACTATTAATTTTTACACTTTAAAACAATATTTTTCCAGTTAACTGACTGTCACTTTATAAATATAGTCATTCAACTGGAAAAATGTTTTAAGAAAATATTTCGTTCAAATTAGAACGTGTCAAGTATGATTAGACGGCTACATAACTACTGAACCCGATAAACATCTTACCGTATTTTTTAGTTTTAATTCTACGAGCTACTAATCTTCAAAGTTAAGGCATGGTATTCCTGCCGAGGCCACGCTTTTGAGTTTTTTAAAACAATGCGAATCGTAGAAGAAAGGAATTTTGATTCTGAAAAAGAGATATATGTTAGTTAAGGATTTAAGCTAGTCAAAATGGCTTTCTGTTACAAAATCTAATAAACTTCACTTGATAGAAAATCATCCCAAAGTTGCCCCCTTTCGAAATGTTTTTTCAAAACCAAATCTAAACTACAGATAATTTTAATGAAATTTTTTTACTTTGACTATATACAGTGATTTTTATAGAACAAATGTTTAAATAATATCAGATTCGAGACGCTGAGGCCTGTTCAGTCGCGCGCTGGCGCTTACTGAGGCCTACCTCAGTAAGCGCCAGCGGAGCGCAAAGAAAAAACCTAACACAGGTCCTAACCTGTGTTAGGTTTTTTCTTTGCGCTCCCCTTACTATTTTTTCGCAATGGCACAGTATATTTAGGATAGCAGTAAGCATTCCATCATCATCCGAGCGTCTGTCCCAGTTGCATCTCGCGACGCCCGGAGTTAGCTTTATATAGTGTATATATATGAGAGTTATATACGGCAATGGACTCACCACCCATTACGTGGGACAGGAATACACATGGTGAAAAGTGGGCATATATAATAATATGCCTCTGCCACCCTTTCGGGGATAAGGCGTGATAGATAAATAAAATATATGAGAGTTTTAATATAAAATAAAGTACCTACACTTCAGAAGCGCTCGTGGCCTCGCGGTCTCAGTGTTCTGTAAACGATCACTGAGTTACGCAACTTTCACTATGGCTGGTCCTCGGATGGGTGACCACTTTGTGGCATTTACATTTGCGAGCGTTTCCGTGCTTCGGAAGGCACGTTAAGCCGTTGGTCCCGGTTGCCAGTAAAATGGCAGTCGTTAAGCCTGGTTGAAGGCCTTATGGGCGGCTTGAAAATTTCAACAGCAGGTAGCCACAACCTGCGTCTGTCTATTTCAACACGGCAATGGGCTCACCACCTATTACGTGGGACAGGAATCCATACGGTGAAAAGTGGGCATATAATATGCCTCTGCCACCCCTTCGGGGATAAGGCGTGATGGATATTTATTTATTTATTTATTTTACACTTCACAGAAGCGTTAGAATTATCCCTGTAAGTAGTAAAAAATCGAACCCACAGGTTAGAAGACAGTTATATAACCAACTGAGCCAGTGGGCCGGTCAATGTATGTTTACCTTTTAACAAATTTGATCAATAGATTCTGAAGCTTAAACATACCGACTGCCACTGGCTGAAGTAATCAGTGCAGTTGTTATATTGAAGCTTCGCTTCGCATAAATTATTAAAATTGTATCCAAGACCTGTGTTTTATGCTTTCAGTATTAATTATTTAAGTATATTTATAAATTTATTAGCCACGACTTTATCCCCGAAGGTGTGGCAGACGCATATTGTGGTGAACCCAATGCCTGTGTTCAAATGGACAGGCTTAGATTGTAGCGACTCGCTGTTGTAATTTTTAAGTCGCTCAAAAGTTATTCACTTGACTTAACGAGTGTCGATTGCAACGTTAACGTGTCCTTCAAAGCACGAAAACGCTGGTAAATGAAAATGCTACAAAGCGGTCATCCATCCAAAATCAGAGAGAGTTTCTTAAATCAGTAATATTTAACAGAAACCGAGTTAGTAGGGCTACGAGCGCTTTTTATATATGTTTTTACTTTATGTTAGTAGCCTTAAACAATGTATGACATTTCATGTAACTACTAATTAATTAATTATAAATAATATAGCAATTATTACAAATAATATAATTTAAATTTAAGGCAAACTAAGTTTAGTCGACTGTACTCACATAAATCCATTGAAACAATGTAAGTGTAATTTTAATGTTGTAAGCCATACCTACATTTTAAAAGAGCATCCATTGACTTTCTTGCTAGATTCTTCTTCTTAAAGTGTAGGCTGCCCTTAGAACTGGCAACTAGAATAGCTCTAATTTTGATATGATTTTAAACACAACATTGATTTTGTTTTTTGGTTTTGTATAAATTAATTACTATATAATTGGCCAAACATCATGTAACTCAAACTAATGTTTGGCGGTTAGAACAGAGTGGCCATGAGTTTTATGGCCAGGTTCTTCCTCTGGCTCTACCTATTGCTTTGCGAATCTGGCAGTAAATGTAAATGTAGAAGCAGTAATCTTGACGTTCATAAGTGTTACTTTGTGACCTACATGAATAAAGATTTTTGATTTTGATTTGATTTTTACGAGCGCTTCAGTCTTTTGAGTCGAATCTCTTTTACAAACTATATATTAACACTTGCAATGTAAGTATGTTTGTTAGGATGTAATATCTTGCAACTCAATTTTCATACAAATATCTTCAACCGATTGAGCAGACATTTACTATAGCCGCTTAGGTTTGATGATAATGCATGGCATGAAAATATGTATGATGCCATTCTAAGTCTAATATGGTGATTCCACCTCACCTAAGATAAAGAACTTAGTGTTTTTAAGATTACGTATCTCAAAAGGAACCCTTATAAGATCACTTTCTTGTCCGTCTGTCTGATGTACGTGTGTCACTATCGATTTTCTCAGGATGACTGGTGTCAGCCTCTACCTATTGCTTTGCGAATCTGGCAGTAAATGTAAATGTAGAAGCAATAATCTTGACGTTCATAAGTGTTACATTATGACCTACATGAATAAAGATTTTTCATTCATTCATTCAATTAATAATCCCAAGATTTTAACGCGAAGGTTTTTTGCGCTGTAGTGGATCTGGAGAAAGCATTTGATAAAGTTGTGAGAGATACTCTGTAGTACTCGTCCGTGCGGCCTGGCTGGCCGTCTACACCATATCCAGGCAGAATATGGTGTGGACGGCCAGCTGCTGCTGGCGATACAGTCTCTTTATACGGACTGTAAAGCTTGCGTGCGACCAAGGGGGAGGTTCACCTGGCGCCTCTTTTTGACTTCTGTTCGGACGTCAAACGGGCCGTCGCCTGGCTTTTCATAGTGTATCTGTATAGTCGTGCAAAAGTGTGGCTGCAAAAGTTAAAAGATTATGATGTGTTGTAAAATTGGAAATTTTACAGTACATTGTCTGCTGTACGCTGATGATGCGGTAGTGATGGTCTCATCGGAAGCCGACCTTCAGGCATTAGTCACTAATATAAATGTAAACGTCTTCGCTGCATGTTAAACTAAGAAACGGGTATTTGAAAAAGAAAAAGTAAGAACTAAAAGCAAGATTAGGGTAAACCGGCAACGTTTAGAGCAATTGAATGAAATTGTGTACTGAGAATGTTTAGCGCGGACGGAAGATATGTTCTGAAGAACAACGGTGACTAGCTGCCGAAGACAGGAACATAACATATTGATTTTTTGATTTTAATATTATTTAAAAAAAAGAGTATTATGAGTACGGGACATTTTATTGGTACTTGTACATAAAGCCTAAATTTATTATTAAATATATCATCATAAACTCCTACTAATATTATAAACGCGAAAGTTTGTAAGTATGGATGTTTGTTACTTGCACGTAAAACTACTGAATGGAATTTAAATAAACTTTACCTTTTTTTTCTGTGTTCTGTTATCTGCAATCAGTTCTACTATAAGCAGATTGTGTGAGGGTAATCCGGTGAGTGAGTGTGCTCTCCAGAGGGCACATCTCCTCGTTTATTTCCAATGGGCTCAGTCGTCACTGATTATGTCGTTCCTTTTTAATCTTTTGCTATAACCTCGATGCGTTAGTTGTGAGGTCAGGGGATTGGGATGATGTCGCAGTCACCGGTGATAGCCTAGCAAACTGTTTTTAATTTCGTCCTTTACCATAACTATATATTATATATAATAGCTTATCTATCAGAATAACACATAGGTTACTTTTTATCCCGGGAACAAGTTCCTTTTGAAAACGGGAACGGAAAATCTTCATCACGCGGACGGAGCCGCGGGCGTCAACTAGTATATCATAAACCTAAAATAAAATCCAACTCAATAACAGAGATGTTCCATTTCAATTGCTACTGCCAATAATTTTTACTGTGGCGTGCCAGCAGAAAATACATCGTCGATCTATCTTGGCGGGGGCTGAGGAAGCGTTGTGGTGCCTACGCGACTTGGCCTACCGGCCCTTAAGTCAATTTAAGTTAAAGAACTTAACCTTTTGATTTCGTAGGGCAGTAGGTAAGGTATTATTTATACGAGATAGCCTCCTTATATTTAGCATATCAAACCCATGACTAAGAAAAGATTCGTAGTGACAACTGTCAGAAGCATTCCACAGAACATATAATAAAAGGTACCTATTAACTGTAAATCTTCCATGTTCAATAAATCTAATATATAAAATTCTCGTGTCGCGATGTTTGTGGTTAAACTCCTCCGAAACGGCTTGACCGATTCTCATGAAATTTTGTGTGCATATCGGGTAGGTCTGAGAATCGGTCAACATCTATTTTTTATTCCCATATTCCCACGGGAACGGGAAGTTCGAAGTATGTCACGAGCGAAGCCGGGTGGGTCAACTAGTAAATAAATAAATATGTTCTATGGAAAATTATAACAAGCAACATATTATCGTAAGTTAAATTTCTACTTACCTATTCTTGGAAATTGGCAAGATCGTATAAATGTGTGCAAACAAATAGAGACGTAAATAAGATTGAGGAGATTAAAATAAGTAGGACATCACTGGTTTCATAGGAACTTCATAATAACGTAAACATTTTGAAGCCATAAGGAAAATCTCTGACCGATATGAGTTTATAGCTGCCTTTTTTATGTTAGGTAATTCTTGTCATTGTTTACCGTCTAAGAAACTTAATTGCTTGTTGGTACTTAGTGACATCAGCTATTATTGAGGTCAAATAGGAAAATGTTTTATTTTTATTTCTGTAATGCCTTGTCCTCTATTAACTCACCAGGATTTTACCATTACTATCAATAAAATAATTTTACGCGTTAATTTTGGGATTGCCCAACCTCACAGAGGTCTTTCTTTAAGACGAGCCTCAAGCCACGTAGTAATCTACGCTGTTATTGCCAAAGGATTAACTGGCGCACAAAAAAGCGCTATAAGTCCAAAATGAGCTTATTTTTCCCTTAAGTAGTAGATATATTTTATAAGCTTTTTAATAACTTGAAATTTAGAAATATTCGTAAGTTTGTTCGGGTGAATATTTCCTATTCAAATGAAGCAGATATCTTCAACCAACTGAGCTGAAATCTGTAATCACGATGACGTGACGTCATTCTAAATCCAACATGGTCGAATACTCAAGTTGATGGAATAGTGACGTTCAATGCACTGCCACAATATGGGAATCAAATGAAATGCTGAGAATACCCCATAAAATAAGTAACAACATTCTAAATTCAATATGTTGACATCCAGTAATAAAGGTGCTTTTTTAAGTTGTTTGTGCATTCCTACAATATGGGTATCAAATGAAAGGACAAGAGAGAAAGGAATATTCTTCTACCGCATTTTAAAAATTTTGATAATTAGCTATTAATACATTCCAACTGTAGCATTGCTGTTATTCTTACTACTGAAAACATTAATTACTGCAGAAAAGGGTCCTACTTAAAACCCCAACAAAAGTTAATAGTAAGCAGTAGTCAAAACGGCACCTACGTAAACCTTAATGGCTTTGCAAGGAACCTGGTATACCTATAAATCGCTATCCTAGGAGGCGGAACAGGGTTACTAAAAACTCTACCCAATAATTATTTGGGACACAATTCCTCCTGGAAAAAGCGTACGCGAGAATCAAGATGCGAATGTTCACTTTTGCTCTTGCGATGTCCAATGACTTTTTTATTTAAAGTACATTAAACGTATAGTGGGTCTAGATTTACAAATATTTACTGACTCAGTGTTATGTAAAAGATCACTGCGTTAAGCATCTTTCGCTATGGCTGATCCTCAGATGGATGACCGCTTTGTGACAATTCCATTTACAAGGTTTCCATTCTTTGGAAGGCACTTTAACTCGTTGGTCCCTGTTGCCGGCAAAATGGCAGTTATTAAGTTTATTTGAAGGTCTAATGGACGGCTTGAGAAATTTTAATAGGAGTAAGCCAGTAAATAACATTCCGTTTTAACACGGCAATTGGTTTTGTACAAAGCAATTATTATGTGAGAGAAATGCTGCTTATCCCTTCGAGTCCTCGAAGGGATAAGCAGCATTTCACAAACAAGGCAAGAACAAATATTCCAGGGGAAACAGGTGTCAACAGGCAGGTCGCATCTCCATACACGTGTATAACGTGATATCCTTCAATGACTGGTGACCGTATGTAACGAGTCATTGCGCAAATTAATAATAAAACCAAATAAATGGAAAATGAAATAAATTGTACAGGAACTTTGCTACATTCTATATCCTGTGGGAGGTATTTGGTCGAGCTCTTCCAACTTTTCGAAGATCAGCCTTGTATTTGCATTTCTTGCCGTTCTTGAAGCTTGATTTGCGAATCCAAAAAATGCCGATCTCAGGTCAATGACAGGCTGTGTGAAGGCCATCATTGTTCGTTTGTTTAAGTGGTGAAGTCATAGCGATAATACCTAATATTTAGCGGTGGCACAACTGCACATGGTCCGCTTAATAATTTGAGAAAATAATGGCGGAAGTGTATATGCCGTAGACGTAGAGGTATTGGCAGATCAGACGCAGGCGCTTCAGATGCTCATAGCAGTCAATCAAAGCTAACACGTTTTTCAAGGTTGGCAAGTGGGGTGCCATCGAGATGCTATGAGAAAACAAGACCGGTAGCAAGTACTCAACTAATAATAATAATAAAAAATAAAAAAATAGAAGATACCCGTGAAGAAGAGACAATAATAATAATAATAATATTTAATAATAATATTTAATCATTTTACCTTAACAAAAGTAACTATTCAAGCTTTACCATAGAATATTACAACAATACAATCAAACTATATTATGAAAAACCGAAATATGCAATACCTAAGCAATAAACAAGAAAATATACAATGTTTATGAAGAATGACATGACGTTTAAAGTCATGTCAAAAGATATAAATAAGAAAATCCTAAAATTATAACATGCTCACTAGAGCCAAAAGTCGCCAAAATGCACACACAACACCACCGGACTCGTCGCATAGCTCCGCCTCGCAGCACATGGAAACCTTGGAACCGATTGCTGCTGAGACGTTGAGCTCCTCATCGAGCGACGAGTATTTCTCCCCTCCGACGTCGCCAACACCTGTACGTCGACAGGGGAGACGCCGGCCACCGACGTGCTTGGAGCCCAGAGGCCAACCGGTCTCGAATAGGGTCCCCGCTGCCGGTGGTAATGTGCACCGCATACGATGGACTTCATCTATGAATGAAAACGTTATGCGGGCATATTTTGCGGCTACAGAGGGAGGAATTAACCTCACTGCGTACCGTGTTCGTATGCTGCCTGTGTTTCAGGTACTTGAACCAGCGGTCAACGTTTCGGCGCAACGGCTATCGGATCAAGTGCGAGCCATTCAACGCTGTCACATGTTAGATGACGCCGCACTTGAGAGGCTTCGTTCAGAAATACAATGTAGCCACATCATCCCTTCTTCATCTCAACCTAGTGTAGTTAATCAAATGAATAATGACGAAGAACCTGTCAATTCCATTGATGAAGAACTGGATAATGTTGCTACAAAAGTAAGTACCCAGTACAGTGATGAATTAAGGAGTACTTTGGAACGAACGATTACTGAGTATAGGTTTTCTGATCCTGAGAATCGTCCACGTCTACCGCGTTTGCCTACGCATAAAAAGAACATAGTGCTAGTGTGTACCCTGGACTCGGTTTTATCAAGTTATTTTGACACTTGTTTAGATTTAAGTGATGCACACTCAATTCTGTATTGCGCGGCTGTTGCAGTTTGTCGGGTAGCTGGTGTTAAATTTAAACAATTTGAACCAGCTATTCGACCAAAATCTGTTCCAGCCTGGCAATGCAGAATTGAGCGTCGTATCGCCGAGACTAGGGTGCTCATTGGCAAGCTGTGCTGCTTCAGGGCGGGTAATACACGCCCAAAAGTAATGCGTTTCGTGATTCGGGCATTCGCGGGGACTGATATTAGTCCTTGCGAATACTCTTTACGGGTCACGGAACGTATTGACCATCTGAAGCAGAAAATTTATGCGTGGGCAAATCGTATACGACGATACAAGAAGAGAGTGGATCGCTATAATCAAAATCGCTCGTTCCAAAAAGATGAGAGGTGGGTGTATAGAAGATGGGAGCAGCCTGATTTTCGTGTGACTGACATGTGCCTGCCTGATACTGAAGCCACAAACACATTTTGGCGAAGTATTTGGTCGGCGCCTGTTAGTCATACAGAGGATGAGTGGATGCGGGATGTCGGATTGTCATGTGAGTCTATACATACAATGGAACCAATAATCATAACATCTGATGACGTTGCCAGTGCAGTTCGTTCGTTACCCAATTGGAAGTCACCTGGGCCGGACGGACTGCACAATTTTTGGCTTAAATGGTTCCATAGCTCACATGACTGTTTGGCATCTTGCTTTCAAACATCACTTGAATCTGGGTTGCTGCCATCTTTTATGACCTCAGGTATCACTCACCTCCTTTATAAATCAGGTAGTACTACGGACCCTAAAAATTATAGACCAATAACTTGTTTACCTACGGTCTATAAGCTTCTCACATCCATTTTGAGAGTCAAATTAACAACTCACATTGAAAATAATTCTATAATGTCCAACTCTCAAAATGGATGTAGAAGCGGGTCACGTGGTACTAAGGAACTCCTTATTCTTGACATGGCCATTAATCAGCAGGTTCGCCGTAACCGGAGAAATCTGGCAACATGCTGGATTGATTACAAGAAAGCCTATGACTCAGTGCCTCATACGTGGTTGTTGAGGGTGCTAGAGTTGTATAAAGTTGATACAACTCTATGCACCTTCTTAAAGGCATGTATGGGGCAATGGAGAACGGCTCTTGTTTATCCAGGGTGTCGTCAGGTTCTTGGGAATGGTGAACCTGTGAAGATTGAGAGGGGTATTTTCCAGGGTGATAGTTTGAGTCCCTTATGGTTTTGTCTAGCGCTGAATCCTCTCAGTACTTTACTGGAGAATTCAGGGCTGGGGTATCAGTTTCAGAGAGGAGGTCAAGTTGTGTCGCACCTTCTTTACATGGATGACTTGAAATTATTTGCCTCCACCGAATCCCACTTGACTGAGTTACTAAAGGTCACTGAAACTTTTAGTAACTCTATCAAAATGGAGTTTGGTGTAGATAAATGTGCTCTTATGCATGTTAAGAAGGGGCGGATTGTGAAATCTGAAGGAGTACAACTTTCAGATTTTACAAAACTTAGATCCCTTTCCGCAACTGAAACCTATAAATATCTGGGTATGTCGCAGGCATTGGGTATTATTGAGACTGACATGAAACGAACGTTGGGAGAGCGTTTCCTGGGCCGCCTAAAAAAGGTATTTAAAAGTCTTTTATCAGGCGGAAACAAGGTGCGCGCTATCAACGGGTGGGCTATGCCAGTCTTAGTATACTCCTTCGGCATACTTAGATGGACTCAAACCGAATTAGATTCCCTGGATAGGAAAGTTCGCTCACTATTGACAGCATATCGAATGCATCACCCGCGTTCCTCCGTAATGAGGTTGTATATCCCACGAAAATGTGGAGGTCGCGGCTTTTTAAATGCCAAAACTTTGCATAACCGTGAGATATGCAACCTTAGAGAATATTTTCTTCGTACTGACGTGGGGATGCATAGGGATATGGTGGCAATAGATAATGGACTGACCCCACTCGCTCTTGCCAAAGAGAACTGGCGCAAACCACTAATACTAAGTACTGACGATCGCAAGGAGATATGGCAGAGTAAAGAACTGCATGGACGGTTTTATCGGGCTTTACATAAGCCCGATGTAGATTTATTAGTTTCTGTCTCCTGGCTACGGTTCGGTGATCTATTTGGCGAAACCGAGGGTTTTGTCTGCGCAATTACTGATGAAGTTGTTATGACGAATAACTATCGGAAGTATATTCTGAGAGATGGTACGGTTGACATATGTCGGGCATGCCACCTACCTGGTGAATCTCTTAGACATATAATATCTGGTTGTTCTCGTCTTGCCAACGGCAAGTATTTGCATAGGCACAACCAAGTAGCCAGGATTGTCCATCAGCAACTTGCACTGAAATATAACCTTGTCGATTCAGAGGTACCGTATTATAGGTATGTGCCCGACCCAGTTCTAGAAAATGGTCGTGTCACGTTGTACTGGGACCGATCTATTATCACTGACAGGACTATTGTAGCCAATAAGCCTGATATAGTGGTAATAGATCGGTCAGAACGCCTCGCATTAATCGTTGAAATAACCATACCACATGACGAGAATCTCGTAAAAGCCGAAAAAGATAAGCAAATAAAATATTTGGACCTTGCTCACGAGATTGTCGACATGTGGGATGTGGATTCAGCGATTATTGTTCCGATAGTTGTATCGGCACATGGTCTGATCGCCAAGAGCCTCGACCAACATCTTAAGAGGCTCGCGTTAGGCAGTTGGGTCAAGGGCTTGATGCAAAAGGCGGTTCTTCTGGGTACGGCTCGTATTGTGCGGAAATTCCTGTCTCTGCAGCCCTGACCACCGGTAGCTTGGTCCCTGTACCCGATACCGGTGGGATACTATTTTTTATATTTTTAAATAGATTTGTTTTATATAATGTATTTAAAAATGTAATTTATATGTGTATTTATTTAATAAAGGAAATAATAATATGTATTTATTCGGTGCAAAAAAATAATATTCAAACAAAAAAAAAGAAAACAAAGTAGTAAAGATGAAACATAAAATAGAAAACTTTAACTGAATTCTTATCTAAATAAAACATTTATCTTTGCACCAAATAGGCGTCCAGTTCAGCATATGTCAGGAAGTGTCCTGTTAGGGCCTGACGCTGGTTTTCAACTGGACCCCTACACAGTTGAGACCGATGATGCTGTGCTGAGCGCTCTTCGTCTATGTACATTTTAAGCATGCACACTTAGATAAAAACTACATATAACATAAATATCATATATACACATACACAAATCTACACATACATAGGCTGATACATAAATAATTATGATACACATACATCATACACATATAAACACGGCAATGGGCTCACCACCTATTTCGTAGGAAAGGAATACACATGGTGAAAAGTGGGCATACAGTATGCCTCTGCCACCCCTTCGGGGATAAGTCGTGATAGATAAATATATCATACACATAAACTAAATACCATACTACCTGAACAAACAAACAGAACAATCTAACGCCTAAGTGAAGAACAAATGGGGCGTGCGTCAAATCAGACACAGATTCGTATTTACCTTATCCAACCTCCGTTGCGCCTCCAGAAGATATAGTCGGAGACGTTTTCTAAAAGTGGTTAAGAAATTAAGAGACTGCAAAGGTGGAGGGATGTTGTTCTAAATTTTGGTGGCTGAATAACGGAAACTGCCTCTGAATGACGCAGAACTATGCCGCTGCATCGACAGCTGCCTTGAGCAAAGTCTTCTATCACCCGCTCTCCTACTGCCGACCCAAGCGAGCTTGGCATTTAGGTACTGAGGCTCAGCAGATCTAATGACACCGAAAAGAAGACAAGCCAAGTGCATCTTTCGCCTAAGTTTCATTTTGAGCATGGAGTGTTCACTAAGATACGGCGTGACGTGCCCTCTACTCGGTATCCTGAAACAGAACCTCGCACAAGCATTTTGCACCCTTTGTAGGAGCCGCTCTGTTCGTGCCAGCAGACGCGGACCATAAACGACGTCTGCGTAATTTAATTTCGATAACACTAAGGATTCTACTAGCTGCACTCTCAACTCCTCCGTGAGGTATGGCCTCGCTCTATACAAAATCTTGAGCCTGTAAAAGCAGTTTCGAACTGACTCAGCTATATGTTGTTCGTACCTCAGGTTTGGATCCACATATAGACCCAAATTACGTGCACCATAAACCCGACCAATAGGCTCTCCTAATAAAGTAATATTAAGGGAACCCGGTACCTTCTTGATCTGGCCCCTGGTACCGAACACCATATACTTAGTTTTAAGAGGGTTAAGATGTAGACAATTACTTGCTGACCATTCTACTATTGCGCTAAGGTCTTCAGCAAGTCCAGCAACAGCTGCTTGATAATGTTCAGGTTTGAATGACAGGTACAACTGCACATCATCCGCATATATGTGATACTGCGAGTTTTTGAGACAGGCCACCAAATCTGAACAATACAAAATAAATAGGATCGGTCCCAATATTGATCCCTGGGGCACGCCTCTTCGAACCGAAGTAAGGGGTGAAGTTGTACATGAGCCATCGCTCATATTCAGTTCCACCTGCTGCCGACGGTTATGTAGGTAACTATGAAACCACGGCTGGGTGTTTTTGGAATGGGGCGTACAATAGCAATTTTCCAAATATCGGGAAATGTTGACGTTTCTATGGACCAGTTGATTATATTTAAGATTTTGCCACAACAGTTTGGGATTACTAATTTCTTTGTTAATATTATGCTTGAAGTAAGCTACTTTCTCGTAGAATAAAGAAGAAGTGACTAGGGATTTTAATTGTTTATAATATTCCTTTTTTGACTCTGACTTTGTAACTCGATACTGAGATAAAGCATCGTGACGCAGCTTCATCATGCGTTTTATGTTCTCTGTGATCCACGGATATGAAGGTACCCTCATAACCGTGGTCTTCAGCGGTGCATGAGCGTCGAGAACAGTCAGGATGTTTCGATTTAATGTTGCAATCATGTCATTCACAGAACCAGTCGGCATACACTCATTCCAATCCAATCTGCATAAATCCGTGGTAATGACATCAAGACACACATCTCTTAACGGTCTGTACCTAATGTGATAAGGATAAGTTTACATTTTCCCTTTTTAACATTTATCTCGCAAGTAATGACACAATGACCCGTCGCGCTCCGAAATGGCTCAACACACACATTTCTTGCACGAAGGTCAGTACACAACAGGTCTTTCAGGGTCGCACCATCATCAGTGTAGTGGGTAGCTGTGGTCACTAGCTGATTTAAACTAAGGCTGTGCAAAAATTCAGTGACTCTTTGCGACTTAATACTCGAAACCAACATGTCAGAGTTGAAGTCACCCAGTAATATACAATGATCGTAGTACCCTAGCGTAGCAATAGCATCCGTTACGGCATCCAGAAACAACTGTAAGTTCTGTCTAGGAGGGCGATAAGCAGTACCTAAAATGATAACTTTTTTGTTTACCGTGAAAGTCAGCCACATCTATTCGACTGATGCGTATCTCGGGTCCACCGGATGCGTCCACGACCGGACGTTAAATCCTCTCCTAACATATAATCCCACACCTCCACCACGGCCCGAGCGTACAAAGCTTGGACGCGGAATGTGACGCAGCCGGTAGCCCGGCACAACTGGAGCACGGGCTTCTTCACCAGGGCGCTGATGGCCATGATATCCACATTGTACCTATCGAACAGTGCTATGAAGTCATCATGGTGTGTTCCCAAAGAGCCTGCGTTATGAAAACCAATCTTTAAGTATTTATCCACTAGCATGGCGATAATACCTAACCAAATAACGCAACATTGTAGCTATAAACGCAACGAAACAAAGTATGTTACTTCTGGTCACAAACGGCAATAGTACAAGGTAAAAGTATGTGGATAAAAAGAACCAATTAATACTTGCATAGACATAAAATATACTTAAGATGGCAATGATCAACTTGTGTAAATAGAGTACAGTATTAATAACACAAAATATATAATGTATACTCAAATAAATCACATGAAAACAATGTAAAAATATATAAAGCTCATTTCCCGGAGATTTGGACACTGTATAGTGCACACACTGGATGAGGTTAAGTGTGCCGTGCACATTATAAAATTACAAATTTATCACTAATTTCATACATACATACATATTGTCACGCCTTTATCCACGATGGGGTAGGCAGAGGCGTACTATACGCCCACATTTCACCGTATGCATTTTTGTCCCACGTAACAGGTGGTGAGCCCATTGCCATGTTGAAATGGACAGGCTCAGGTTGTGGCGACCAGCTGTTTAAATTTTTCAAGCCGCCCATTATGCCTTCAATCAGTCTTAACGACTGCCATTTTACTGGCAACCGGGACCAACGGCTTAACGTGCCTTCCGAAGCACGGAAATTTAAAATTAATAAAATGTGTAAATTAACTTAACTTAAAGTCCTGTTAGTCTCGGACACTGATGGTAACTGGGAAGGGTTATATAGTACATGGCACACATACACAGGGCTTCTATTGGGACTCTATCTGCTACACTTTCCTGTTTTTATTGTTATGGAGAGCATCTTAAACTTCTGCTGACGACATTAGCGCCATTATTCCAAGACTTGTAGGGAGTTCCAGTGGCTTCACTTTGCCGTGGACTGAGCAAGAACCTCTACTTGATACGGGTGGCGCGGGCTATAATCGATTGGTTTCCTTCGGTCTTATCAAAGAGGTTCTTAATGTCTTGTAAGAAAGAAAAAGACATCTTCTCTCTCTGTGTGTGTGTGTGTGTTGTATTAATACGAAATATAGATAAAAAAACTGAATAATGTATATAATATTCATAAAGTATATAATAAAAACATTATTAGCATATTTTATCGTATAGTTGTACTATTTGCAATTAGCCCCCGCCTAGGTACGTTATTTTGAAGGTAAAAAACATTTACCTAGATTTTTATTACACATCACTCATTATAATATTGACACTCGCTGTTAAATCAGATGTACATATATTTTTTACTGTAATATCTACAATTCGCGGCATATAACCAGATCCTATACTCAATTTTAAACCTAACTAAATAACTAGCCATAGTTTTAGTCAGGTATAATAATTCACAAAATCTTGTTTGGCCTCAGCATTGAAGTCGTGACTTGGTCAACAACTAGTATTATTTAAAAGCAGTCTGCACCGGCAACCGGTTAGTGTTGATTCAGTGTCAGACTGAGGTACTGCTGTGAATATGAAGTTCCTTTTATTCAGTAAGTATTTAATTATATTTTTTAATTTTAATAAATTTTATAAGCTTTTAATTAGGTTATATAATTCAAGGACACAAATTTAAATATTATTTTTAATTCATTTTTTAATTTATGCTTTATAAAATAATGTTAATAGATATTTTTGACTTTTTTGAAGATGTAGGTAATTAAGTAAATTATCATTTGGTATTGATTGAATATTAATTATAAATTAATAATGGTTATTTATTTGGAATTGACATTGGAGAAACCTGTAATTTATCGATGTTTATTTGTTGGAAATAAATAAATTTAAATAGATATTTTTTTTGACGACCATTTTAAATTAGTGTGCACTTGACCTCTAATACATCGATAGTATATAATATAATTATTTTGTAATGACGCTTATTCTACATAATTATGTGTTCACAAAGGTTTTTCCCATGATCTTGAAACTCGGAACTGGATAGAAAATGACGTAATGTATGACTATGTATGTTAAGTTCTGTTTGGGTTAGTACGTATAAATTGGGTTTCACTGGTGTTAGTTCTTTGTTTATATTACTAGTACATTACCTAATTTATGTCAGTACATATCGCATTCAAGTCTTATAATCATTATTTATTACCTACCTACATAGTCGTTGAACTAGAAAATTTATAATGTTAGATAAAATACTACTAATATAAACCACATTGTGTAAGGGGCCCCACGTGTACCTATAGCCGGGGCCAATAAAGCCGGGCCCCCGGTTTCAAATCCAGGTAAGGTTTGGAAATCACTAAGAATACGCAAAGATATAAAAGAATATAGTATGGAATATATACATATGTAGGTATTAATAAAATATTTTTGCGAAGACGAAGAAGACGAAGCGCTCGTGGCCTCGCGGTCTCAGTGTTCTGTGAACGATCACTGAGTTACGCAACTTTCACTATGGCTGGTCCTCGGATGGGTGACCACTTTGTGGCATGTACATTTGCGAGCGTTTCCGTGCTTCGGAAGGCACGTTAAGCCGTTGGTCCCGGTTGCCAGTAAAATGGCAGTCGTTAAGCCTGGTTGAAGGCCTTATGGGCGGCTTGAAAATTTCAACAGCAGGTAGCCACAACCTGCGTCTGTCTATTTCAACACGGCAATGGGCTCACCACCTATTACGTGGGACAGGAATCCATACGGTGAAAAGTGGGCATATAATATGTCTCTGCCACCCCTTCGGGGATAAGGCGTGATGGATATTTATTTATTTATTTTGATTATTTTTATTGACATTTTAGCTGCTTACAAGAACTTGCTCGCGTGGTTTGTTTTTTTTTATATTACCATCATAAAACTGGTTCCAAATACATTTAAAACTATCCCTGGATCGAAACACAAAATTTCATTTCTCGAGATTTGCGCTTAGCAACTTATTTTGCTATTTAATTTATTATATACGATGACCGTGTGAAATGTAGGATCATCATCATCATCATCCGAGCGTCTGTCCCAGTTGCGTCTCGCGACGCCCGGGGTCCGCTTTCCTAGATTTTCTCCTCCACTTCGCACGGTCTTCGGCATCCCCTGTAGTGAGACCATTGGCACGCATGTCATCCCTTACGACGTCAAGCCAGCACTTCTTGGGTCTTCCCCTCTTACCGGGACCCGGCGGGGCTGCCATGGCCAGACATTTGTTACCTACGTAGCCCGGCGGTTGCCGCAAGACGTGACCATACCAACGAAGGCGACACTCTTGCAACTTGTCTGCAATGTCACGGACGTGAAGGCTGCCGCGGATGCGAGAGTTTCTCACGCGGTCCATCCGCGTGACCCCACACATCCACCGCAGCATCTTCATTTCCGTGACACGCAACTCCTGCTTGTGTCGCTCCAATATCGGCCACGTCTCACTGCCATGTAAAAGGACAGGTCTAATAATGGTTTTGTAGACCTGTCCCTTCAACCGGATCGGCATTTTAGGGTCACAAATGACACCGGTCATCTCCCGCCATTTGGCCCACGCGGCAGCAATGCGTGACTTGACATCGCAATCGATGTCACTGGACGTGTGAAAAACAGATCCCAGGTATTTAACCTGGTCCGTGCGCTCGACCAAATCACCGCCTATGCGGACGGATGTGGGATCTGTCGAGTTTAGTGCCAAGTACTCGGTCTTCGCCACATTTAGTTTAAGACCGCCGTTCTCAAGCGTCTCTTTCCACGCCTTTACACGTCGCACCAATCTGCCCCTGTCCGCGTCTGCCAGCGCAATATCGTCGGCATACATGAGCAACCATGGAGGCTGCTAAATGCTAAATGTAGGATATGATGTAGACACATTTGGATGTTGAAATAAAAAAATACCTACTTGTTTTTAAA
Source organism: Thumatha senex (assembly GCA_948477245.1). Lineage (NCBI taxonomy): Eukaryota > Metazoa > Arthropoda > Insecta > Lepidoptera > Erebidae > Thumatha > Thumatha senex. The sequence goes on from OX419724.1 coordinate 28,487,754, forward strand.
AAGTTATCTCCTATGTAAAATGATTTATATCGTCTTTTCCTTTCATATATAAAAGAGTACCATAAATTACTGATCTATCAATGCTCAGCTTAAACGCTGAACAAATTAAGCGATCATTTAAAGATAGGGTATCGTAGGCATCCACCAAAAAAAAATAAAAATTTGTGTATAAATGCTAGTAAAAAGCATTTAATCAAAGTAATTAACATCTACTCGGTATTAATCTCGAATAAATGTATAAGCAATAAAAGGAAACTTTGAACTACACATCTTAATTAATTTTACATGTACCTACCTACCGTTACTAAACATGAAATTTATGAGAACTTAAGATTGAATTTGTGTATTACATAACGATTTAAATATTTTTTATCGTACACTCTATAACTTACCTACCAATAATTTGGCAGTTGGTTAATGAATTGTTGGTTGGTTTGGTTATTAAAATACCAGTTTAAATATATATAGATCATTACAAATATTATACCAGACATAAAAAAACCATTAATCTGAAGATAGCGAAACGAGTTTCGGATTCGTTAAAATTTATTCTATTAAAACTTTATGTAGCATCAATGAACATAAAAAAAAGGTACAAAGACTGTTAAATACAATATCAAATACGAGATTCTTTCTATATCTATGGTAGTTAATGCTCTGCCGGGCGTCCTGGGACATCCCACCGAGGATTTTCCGGGGCTCCCTGCGCGAGATGGATGGGTAAGAACTATTAATTAGTTAATTCGGGACTAGCATGACGCTGTGGGAATTTTCTGTGGGAAATACCGGGGGTTTAATTCCAAAAAAAAAAAGGGAAATAAAGTCTATTAAATAAAACAAAATTACATGGGTGGGTAGTTATACATATATTAAGTATAAGCAGGGCTCTAGACCAGATATTTAATAGACCAGTCTCTGGCATAGGAATCCATGGTAATGTTGTGAAATAAAACAATTTTTTTTTTTGGAAATTTTAACATACTCCTTTGCAAAACGAATGGATTTTTATAAAACTTGACAGCAATATAGCTTATAAAAGCATCGGAATAAAACCTATTACTACTGTTTATCCCGGGAACAAGTTCCTGTGGAAATCGGAAACAGGAAAACTTCACCACGCGGTCTAGGAGAAGCTTTGGTTTGGCTTTTTATTTTCGGCATTGATGAGAGCGACTACCTTGAGAGCTCTTTCGTCTGCGTCGTCCTTTGATCAGCAGGTGCACCGCTAGCAGGTGCACCGCTAGCAGGTGAGGTCGTTTGAACCCAAGAGGTCTTGAAGAGTAATCGAATATTATAAAATGGTTCAACCAATTTTATTACTTAAGTGGGTAGGTGGTAAAGTAACATTTTTCTTTATAATTTATGTAACAAAAGCTTCGCAAAGTCAACTAGTTTCTGGTCGATCTTCCATAAAACGGTTCGACCGATTTTAATGAATTATTTTATACTAGTTGACGCCCGCGGCTCCGCACTCGTTGTAAAGTTTTCCCGTTACCGTTTTCACCAGGAACTTGTTCTCGGGATAAAAAGTAGCCTATGTGTTATTCTGATATGTAAGCTATATACACGCTACAATATTTTTTTGTTATTGGATATCATATTATATAGCAGGACAATATCAGATTAGCTAGTATTCTATACGTATAATTTTAAAAAAACTTAGTCGAAAATCCTGTCTAAATGTAAACAGTAAGTCTAGGATATTTATTCAGTTTGTCTTCCAACATTTATTTAAGTTAAATACTTAACTCACGAGGCCAACAACTGAGGTTAACGTATGGAAGTCCCACAGATGTTATGGTGGATTTGAACCAAAAATCACACATTCTTGATTTGTACTTTGTACTGTATTTCAGTCTACTACAATTCGATTCATAAACCTTTTGGTTTTTTTTCAGCGTGCGCCCTTGTGGCCGCAGTAATGGCCGAAACAGAATTGGAAAAGGCCCTCAAAACCGGAAATGACCAATTCACCGCCAATATGTTCCAGGTAAGTCTTATTGTAGGATCCTAATAATATTTGTTACCCTTTCACACCAGAACGCCAAAATTAATTTAGGTAAACTTTATAAACTAGGTATACATATATTTATGTGCCTCACAAAGAGCTACGGGGCTTAATCGACCTCACCTGCAGTTGGTGCACCTGCTAACGAACGGACGAGACAACAACACTGGCGCCCTCACAGGGTGGGCAGATCAGACGGTAGTCTCTTCCAACTATGCCAAAAATTAAAATCCAAACGAAAGCTGCTCCTAGCAGCCAAATAAGTCGACCCCAGCCCCAAATTCAACCTGGATTTGGGCCTGGGGTCGACTTGGAATATATTAAAAAAGATGAAAGAAACTGGGAATATATTAAAATGGCAGACATTTTCATAGTTGTAATAATATTGCGAAATTTTACTCAATATTAAACGGTTCTGTTTTTTTTTCTCGTATACTATGAATTACTTTTGCATACCTACATGAATATATTGCAAAAGGACTTTTTCTTGAAAGGTATAAAGTAACGCGATTTTATACGTCCAACAATGTACTTTCAATGGTTTTGGGTTGTGTTTTATTATGGGTAGATGATGTGTAAGGAAGGATGTTGCGAGTTATTTTGGGGTTTAAAGAATTTTATATATATCTGTGAAATGTTGCATTCTAGGCTATGGATATTTCTAAAGTAATTTTTAAAAAAAGTAGATAAGGGCTAAGCTAATTATAATTATTAGTAAATACATATTTAAGGCAACCAATGTGCAATTAAGATTAAAAATGTATAAATTTTTAGGAGGTGGCAAAGAAAGAGAAAGGAAAGAGCTGTGTGCTCTCGGCATTTTCAGTACTTTCACCTCTAGCCCAGCTAGCTCTGGCCTCAGTTGGAGCCTCGCATGACGAAATCCTTAAGACCATCGGCTTTCCCAATGACAATGTGGTAAGTACTAATCTTGAATTTTTTATGGTAAATTAATATAAAATAGGTAAATTAATGAAGCGCTCGTGGCCCCGCGGTCTCAGTGTTCGGTAAACGATCACTGAGGTACGCAACTTTCACTATTTACATTTGCGAGCGTTTCCGTGCTTCGGAAGGCACATTAAGCCGTTGGTCCCGGTTGCCAGTAAAATGGCAGTCGTTAAGCCTGGTTGAAGGCCTTGTAGGCGGCTTAAAAAATTTCAACAGCAAGTAGCCACAACCTGCGTCTGTCAGATATTTATAAATTAATATATTATTAAATTTTCTTTAATGTAGTATGTAAATTATTATTATGTTAGGTATTTATTGAGTGTACCCATCTACATGTATATATGTGAAGAAAAATTAAGTAAAAACTTGTTTTCCACAGACCAAGGAAGTATTTACTGACGTGAACAAGCGACTAAGAAATGTAAATGGAGTGGAACTTAAACAAGCAAATAAAGTTTACGTCGGCAAAGAATTCACTTTAAATGATGATTTTGCCGCTGTTTCGAAATCTGTATTTGATTCGGAAGTTCAAAATATTAATTTTAGTAAAAATAAAGAGGCTGCCGATGAAATTAATGCATGGGTAAGTAACTGTTCATATCAATTAAAATTTTAAAATTACAAAGCACCAAAAAAAAATTAACTATTTATTTTTATTTTCAGGTTGAAGACCACACAAATAAACGTATTAAGAATTTAGTTGACCCTGATGCTATTACTAGCGACACAGCTGCTATTCTTGTGAATGCAATTTACTTCAAGGTTTGTTATTGTTTATCAAACTTCCCAAACAATAAAGTTATCATAATAATTGCTTTAAAAATATATCCATTTTCCCAAACAATGACATTGTGACAACCTGACATTTACAATACTGAGAAAACTAACTAACTACCTTCACGCTGTATCCCAGACGGGGTAGTCAGGGACAGGTCGCCAGGCTTCGCGATCCATGCATACCTCTTCCGCTTCCTGCAGATTCATCAGTCGCTTCATACATGCGCGTCTGAGTATCTGAATACTTTTGACTATTCCGTTTTTGAGCAATCTCAATTGGTCTTCGTATGCAAGTCTCGGCCTACCCTGACTCCTTTTACCCTTTACTTTCGCACAATATATATTCTGCGTCAATCGTTCCTCACTCATTCGTTGGACGTGTCCAAAACAACGGAGCACGCTCTTTTCCAGTTTAACGCCGACACTTTCATTCATACCTGCCATATTGCGTACCACTTCCTTACGTATTCTTAAGATCGGTATTTATATTAACTGTGTCCATGCCAACAGTAATTAGTGTGATGATAGATATCAGGTCAAAATTCTGAGTATGTCAAAAAATCTGCTGATACGTTGAGTGTTCGTAAAAGCGCTATTAATCCCGTCTTACTGATTTCGGTCCCTTGTTTTGTAAGTGTTCGTAAATTAAATGAAATACCATGCTCTCTTCAATCGGTATGCCATAAAGCTGTATTTCAGTATCATATAGTGCTTTAGATTAATATTTAAGTAATTTGCAGGGTAAATGGAAAAATCCCTTCAATAAAGACTATACCCAGGAGCGTGACTTCCACGTTACAAAAGAAAACACCATCAAGGTACAAATGATGAGTCGTAAAGACGACTTCAAATATGGCGAAAGTGAGGCACTAGATGCCAAGGTAAGGTTGATTTTATTTTCTATTTGTTTAACCGCACTGAATAAATTATTCTATAACATGAAAATTAAAAACTTTCACGAAAAATAAATATTATATTTCAGTTCTTAGAATTACCATATGAAGGAGAAGAAACATCTCTAGTAGTAGCACTACCAAACAAAGTTGATGGCATTGACGATTTGATAAAGAAAATAAGTGAACCAGCTGCATTGAACAACGCTCTAACTAACATGTATTATCAAGAAGTTGACGTTGCTCTGCCTAAATTTAAAATAGAGACTACAACAGACCTCAAAGAAGTTCTACAAAAGGTAACCTTCTCTTTCCTACTAATATTATAAACGCGAAATCCTACTAATATTATCAACGCGAAAATTTGTAAGAATGGATGTTTGTTACTCTTTCACGCAGATCTACTGATGGATGTTTATGAAACTTTACAATATTATAGTTTATATGTCAAAATAACTCATAGGCTACTTTTTATTCCGGGTACAAGTTCCTGTGGCTAACGGAAACGAGAAAACTTCACCACGAGTGTGGAGCCGCAGGCGTCTACTAGTTATTAATTTTAATGATAGTTTTGCAGAAGGCCCTTATTGTACTAATTAGATACTAAAGTTTGTTTCCGCGAAAAGGGAGTCAAATTTGAGTATACCGTAAGTCTACTATTCGTAACTGGAATGGGTCTTCCTAATACGTTGCGAACCTATATGTAACCTTGATGAGATACAAGCAGTCGCGCCGCCTCTTTTTATGACTGTTTAGATAATATTATACTTATTATTAACTAAGTATCACTGTCTTATGTGTGTAATATCAAAAATATTAACTATGTTTATCAGTTGTCTAAATCTCATCGTACAAAGTACCTTAAATTGGGCTATGGAATTTAGAACGGCTTAATGGCGTTGTATGAGAATATCATAAAAAAAAATTATTACTTTTGTCTATTGACAAGTGACTTAACATTCCAGATGAAAATTGAAAAATTATTTTCACCACGAGATGCTAAGTTAAACAATCTGCTTAAAGATCAGGGTGATTTATATGTAAGTAATGCTCTACAAAAAGCTTTCATTGAAGTCAACGAAGAAGGTGCCGAAGCAGCGGCGGCCAACCGTAAGTTATTTACATTAGTACTTTCATTACATTATTTCATTATTTTTAAAAGCGGACAATATAATTTTTGGTACATTTTTCTGAATTTAAAGTATATATAAACAAATGTATATATAGTTCCTAGAAATAATTTCTTACTTTGCCTACATATGACACTTGTTGTTCCATTTCAGAATTCACTGTCAAGACTCGTTCTGGAAAACTTAGCCCATATTTCAAATTCGAGGCCGACAGGCCATTTTACTTTGAGCTCAAAAATAGAAACTTAATACTTTTTAACGGAATATATTATTCTTAGCTTTGATAAAGGTACAAAATGATTTTGACCCACCTGCATGGATTGTAGCCACTGTTTTAAAGGTGAGAGGCACCGCACGCTTTCACAGTGAATGTTAGGTTAATATATAGCAGATACATACCTTGCATCTATGTTCATAGAAATATCTTTACAACCGACAAAAAGAGCTTCTTGATTCGGGTGTAAATTTTTGCATGGTTGTTCTATTTTATATATACTAGATGGCAGTCAAGCATACGACGCATCTAACTTAATGTGGTTACCTGTGGTTACCTGATGTTGACTATTTCATTTCACCCAGGAGGCCGTCAATTGGGCTTTATAAATATCATTTTACTGACAATCGAGACTAACGGCTTAAACCCACCATCTGAAGCACGGAATCCCTCTTTAATTGAACTACCACAAGCATTTACCGTAACGTAAGATACTTAATGCAGTGACCCTTCACAGGACACTGAGCTGGCGAAGCCACTTGTGCTTCGCTGATTATCCGCTACCTGTATACAATTATTTTTTAAATTTGGTAATGTGCTTTTATAGTAAATCTTTATGTAGCTGATCCGCGCACCTTCGTTAACGCCAATAAATGAAGAACCGCTCGACCGATTTTGTGCACACTTCACATAAACCATCTATACTAAATAGTCCGAATGACGCCTAAACATTTGGTTTGGGTGAGGCCGTTCTTGAGTTATAAAATTACAACGAAAAGTGGCATTGATTTTTATACATATATGTATTGATTATTAGCATTTAGTTTTCACTTATATATTTATTATATAGTTTTAAGTCTCAATTGTTATATTATTGATAAATAAATATGTTTATTACATCATAAAATTTCTGTATCTTGCACCCTGACTTTAGAACTATATGGTCGCTTTGTTTAATGGCCAAGGAAGTTCAACGTGTAAAAATAAACTCCCATAATAGACGTCTGCGTTTCTTTATTTACAGTATCCCACTATTGGGTCATGGTCCCTGCTTCATTTCCTTATGCCACCTCTTTATTTTTTTGTAGCACACAGTTTACGTAAGTAATTTAAATAGAGGTAAACTCAGTTTTATTACCTACATAAGTCGTATTAGTCATGTTTAGGAAATAGTTTATGTACAAGTTGAGCACTTACTACGGTGATTAATCATAATAGCTATATGTGTAAGATATTTATGTGTAATGTACTATGTTAGTGTTATTATTTTTGTCGCCATCTTCATAGTAAGTTTGAATAAAACAATTCTTAAGGCCTCCATATGCATCCATATCTCCATGTAAAGATACTACAAAATAAATGATAAACCACACGTATCCCTTCCATCCGTCTATAGCCGCGAGTCCCGGGTGAGCCCTCGGAAGGATAGCATAAATGATGAATGATTGAGATATTTATACTAAAACAACAGTCATTCTTTAAGTTAAGAAACTAAGTTCCTTAACGTGGGTTCGGAGTGCGAATCAGTTATGTAGAAATCGCCACGTAACTTAATACTGTATGCTGTGTATATGTGTGAGTGTATAGAGTTTACGTTTAATTTTCTATTAGTATTTTTGTAGATACATATAATATTCACTATTTCCCTTACATCTTCATTTAATCCGACGGTGGTATAGTTGTTTGTATCCCCGCCTGTCACGCGGGAGACCGGCATTCGATTCCCCGCCGGAGATATACTTTGTTTCTTTCACGGAGAGTATTCTCTCGACTTGAATTTATTATGTTTTTATTATTTTCTTTTTAAAAACTTGTGTACTTTTGTACCTGACGGGGGTTCCCCATCCGCATTTTCATTTTTATTTAGCCTTTATAGACACTGGCGGGTTTGGACCAGAATCTATTAAAGTAGTACGGTAAGAATCATCGGCTCGTACGTTTGATTTTTATAATGCTATGAAGATATGTTCTTCTACTGATAAATATAATCTATACCCTACTAATATGTAGAGAAAAGCTATATATCATCAAGCTACAGTCCATGAGTGCAGAGCAGTAATCATAAATGCCAACAAAATTGGAAAATTTTTAAACACTATTGTATAAGTACTAAACGATGGGATAAATAGGTGCGACGGGGGTTCGCAGTATATCACGATCAAAGTTACTTAAAGCAGGGTTCAGCTAGTACTACATAAAGTATACTTAATCATAGAAATAAAAACGATTGTTTTAATTAATCTGATATTCTAGTGGAGTTAAAATGTAGCAAGTCATTTTAAAAATTATTACAATGGCTTGCTAAAGAACATTTCAACATAGAAACAAAATATGAATGAAATGTTCATGTGACAGCCAAATGTTTTAATAACGAGCATATAAGTTCTAAAATGCCTAGTTAATATTCTTGATATTTTAGAATTTCTATAAGCTTTGTCCCTTCCAACACAATTTACTGCTAACCACCCATTCCTGTTCTTCTTGAAATACCAAAACATTAGCCTGTTTAATGGTGTTTTCAGATGTTAGGTAATGTCACAGTGACGTTTGTTTATACTCGTATTTGTATTAAAATGGGTTTTTAAATGTTTCGCAATAAATATTTTTAATGAAAATATTTGCATAATTATGCAAAATTCAGTGCTTAACGGGGCAACCTCGAATATGATTGACATGTTTTACATTGGAGTTCACTGGAGACTAAATGTAATACATATAAAAACACTTTCCTGTGATTTCAATATTCCATTATTTATTCTAATATTCACCATAAAACGAATAGTCGAAATATTAATTATCTTATGATCCCTGAATCATTTTTACATATTCTAATATAAGACATCGATCAAAATCAAATTAAATGAAACAAATAGTACTATGGTACCATAAATATAAATCAAACCACTCTGCTTCAATTATGTTGCCTGTTATATTTCATCCTCACAAATTGATATGAAAACATCGAACATATTGCAAAGTCACAAGTGGTATTGCATAAAAAATATACATTTATAGCAGATAAAGCAAGTCTTTTTGATTTGATGATCAGAAATTAATTCTCTAATCAAATACGTAAGTCAATAGTTAGTAAAATTGAAAAATTATAATGGTATTTGATATGGTTATTATGGGCCACAGGGAAATAGACAAGAAATGTTTACGAACGAACAATTTACAATCAAAGGAATTTTGAGGATCTTTACAAATGTCATATTCGGGTTGCTTCCAGACTATTTAACAAATTTTATTCGGATCACCCATTTGTAGTTAATTTAAAAAATACATAATTATTAGTATTTTTAATCCTAAGTCTTATTTGTTTAAATATATACCTTTTATTATCCTGTACCTAATACTTTTGACAAATTAGAAGTCATTTAACATCTCCTTGACTAATAATTCCCCAAGACAAAGAAGTCATTTGGCCAAGGCAACATGTCATATGTGGAAGATTTTCGCGACATTCTTAGTATTTTTTATTAATATTATAATGATGTTTATATTTTTTTTATGTACCAAACATTATTTTGCTGCATAGATAATCCGTGTAGCGTCCAAGTAAAAATACAAATTGTCACCGATAAGGTATATGAACATATTATTCTTATAAATAAAATTACCGGGTTACTCTCTTACCTATTAATGCCCAGCAGAATCCCTTTGACCTTATAACTTAAATCTTTTAGGGCAATCAACTCTTTTCATGTGGGATTTTGCAATATTCCACTAATAATTGGGTAAATTAGGGATTTAATGTTTAAGAAACTATTTATATTTAGAAAATAACCATGAAATAAATGCTGACCTTTCTATCAGAAAAGACACTTGACCTTCGAAGACGACGCTTTCTCTATTTTAAACTTTCACACAATAGTCCTAAAGACCTTGTATTTCAAAATAAAATCTAACTTGAGCATATAACTCTCTGATCATCATTAACTTGTACAGGACAGTTATACTTGATAAACATATATTGCTATGTTGAATTGATTTCCTCGTTCCAGAATTTGGCGTAGCATCTTACAGTCTTACTTCATCGACGCCTAAATTTGTAGCAGATCACCCGTTCGTTTTCTTTTTAATAAAAAAGGACACCACTTTGTTTAATGGCGTCTTTCAATCTTAGGTATCTGATTTTAATATTTTGATGCCTCACTTGTCTTAAAGCATGAATAATTATGAGAATATGCACTTTATTATTGGCAAGTCTAACATCTAATATACGCTATTTAAACATAATGTGAAAGTGTGGTTTAGAGGCTTCTTAATGATTTTAAAATAACATATAATTAGCTTCCGTTAATATACTTTTAAATATTTACAAATGCAAGCTAGTATTTCCATATTGCTCGGCACTACTTGTTAAGTAAATGCCAATCGAAATACATTTAATGTTAAAATAATTCACCAAACCTCGTGATATTTTATAAACATCCGAGGGTCGTGATCACTATTCTGATAACTAAAAATAGTTCAACAAAACCAATACTTTTACAACTACGTAATTATTTAATATTATCTATAATTAAGAACCTATTTTAAATTTGCATATGTCCCAGTATGATATGGATGATAATAGGTATAGCGTGGAAAACATTTCAAACAATTCAGCAGAATTTGGACCCGCTTTGTTTGCCAATTCGGGGCCACCACTAGTCCGATACCGATGCATCTAGATAGTAATAGAATATTTCGCTTTAAACGTTTTAGGATTCGCTGTATCTCAGTATTTAATGTACCAAAAATTATGTATCCGCATAGATTAATCCGTGTAGCGTTTAAATTATCTAAAAGATACCCAAAAAGATTTAAATACATAGGTATAGATGATAACCATGAAACAAATGCTGTTTGTATCAGATAGGACACCTTGACCGAGATTTTCAGATAATAGACTCCATAAAGCTAGTATTTTAAAATCGAAGTCTAACATGAGACCAACTTAATAACATGGCCGTAAATGACATCGTGAATTCTGATCTGATACTAAGTTTGTTTATGTTATTAAATTTCTTTGTTTAATTTCTCTCCTCATTCCAGAATTTCCTGTCGCGAATTTCAGCGCTATTATATCAGAGCCGCGTACATTTGTAGCGGATCACCCGTTCGTATTCATTTTAAGACAAAATGACACTATTTTGTTTAGTGGCGTCTTCCAATCTTAGGTATCTGATTATAATGTGTTGATGTCTCACTCAGCCTCAAGCATGAACTTTCATATAAGCTAACTGCGTCTAATTTCTAAATTAAGCTATGTAAATATAAAACGTTTAGAGGCTTCCTATTAATTTTCAAACTATTATATCTAAGTCTGTTGTAAATGCACACAGATGAACTAAACTACTAATACATGCCGAACAGATACGTACGGTAGTAGATATATTCTGTTCGGAAGACCAAATTAAGTAAATGCCAAACCAAATTAAGATATTGTAAATTCGCCAAACCACTAATATCAAAAGACATTTAAACATCCAAGGGTCGTGACCAGTATTCCGGTAACTAAAAACAAAACTGATAAATTAGCGATTTCGTAATATTTTAATATTAACTTTAATCAGTATCTTTTCTTAGAACTATGTCCCTATCACAATATTGATGTACGTTGAATATACACAAATAAAAACAGATATTGTAGCACTAAACGACTCCGTAATATTTAATACTCATTTTTTAACCGACTTCCATAAACGAGGAGGTTATGTATAAGATAAAGCACATACAAATAGTATTTTATTAAACTAAAGTATTAGGTTTGCATAAGAGACATTTTTTGTTTTGAAGTTTGTCTTTTTTAAACGTAGTTGTTATTATTATAATTATTAAAATACAAAGAAATAAGTATTTTTGATTAGTTATAGGTTGTTTTCAATTATAGGAATAAAAATAAACTGCTTCAATTAACTTATTATTTAGAAAATAGTTCAAAAGGTAAGATGTTACATTAATTACTTATAATGAAAAACTCAATAGGTTTTGTAGTAATAATTTTATTATTACCTAATGAAACGTTAGCAAACATTGAATCAAATCATAATTTTGTATTACCAGAGTTATCGGTGTTCTGTATAGACTTGACAGTAGTTACAGTCTGCAACGAATCCAAGTATTGGTGGCGCAGTGGTAGTGTACGTGTATGCCGCGCTGAGGTCAGGGGGGTCGGAACAAATATTTGTGTGATCCACAAATGTTGGTTTCGGATTTTGGATGTGTCGAATATAATACTCGTATGGATGTATTTAAAATATATAAGTATGAACATCAATTGTAGATCCCATAGTACAAGCTTATAGATTAGTTTAGGCTAGATGGCGCTGTGTAAAAAGTGTCTCGCAACATTTATTTATTTTTATTTACCCTCTTGTATGTAGTCAAAGTTGAATAATTTTGACTCAGTCTGTGTGCAGCTACCCTACTGTTCCTATTTTTCCCCTAAATGAATCAACCAATTTCAATAGATTTTTTGTGAAAAAATAGTTTCTTTTTAAATTTTGTAAAGTAAATGTATTTTTGGAATAAGTGAATAGTTCACATTCTTGGTGGCACCTTTCTGAATCTGAAAGGATTGTAGATAGTACTCTGTCGTACTAGTACTACTGCCAAGTAGAAATGTCAATACGCTCGAATATAATATGGTAGGATGATTAGTTAATTACCTATAAAGTAACCGATTGTAAGTACTAGTAATTTAACGTAACTGTTGGACCATATCGATATGACAATAAAATTAAATCTGTAAGATTAAATTCAGGAAAACCTAATAAACTTGCCTAACAACAACAAACTCGCGACGATGCTTGTCTTAATTTTTTAAGCCAAAAATGACGGAGCTTTAATTTTTTCATGATGAGAAATTAAATATCTACGATAACCAAAAACATCCACCGCACTGGTTAGATCGAAAGGAGGCTAAAGCTGCTTGTTTGATTTACCTGCGCTGCTATTATCCATGACAATTTTATTACAGTCCTGAGACTTGCTGTAATTATTACTGCGGGACTATAGTGTGAAGAACCATTTCTTATTACAAGTAACAATCTAATATAAAAAACTACCAACACACTGGTGAGGGAGGCCACAAGTTTTGCACCCTCACCCCGACATAATAAAATTATTACAAGGTCTATTTTAATATCTGACGAGTTTTAAGAAACGTCTTTACGATTATTTTTTTCTTATTATTATTTGAAAAATTTACAAATATTTGTGATTTAAAATATTTGTACATTAACTTAATGTATTACAATTTATTATCATTGGCATGTATTTCCTAAACTAAAATGAGTTCGCCTGCACAGCGGAGCCTAATTTGTTGACATACATCTATAAAATGTAGTTAGTCAACATTTAAGTTGTGAAGCGACACATTTTATTGAGGTTGTAAATACTATTCATGAACGAACAACTATTTGCTATCTAAGAAATTATGTTTGCCTTTACAGAATTCATTACATTCGACTCACTTCCTCTGCCCAGCCTGTTTAATAACTTTTATGCAGATCATCCATTCGTGTTCTATTTGAAAAATAATCAAGTTCTTATGTTTAACGGTGTTTTTCAAACATAGGTATTATTAATTCAATGTTTATAGAGAATGACTTCTGCGTGTGCATGACTTCTGTCAATGTGGTACCTAATTTTGATAAAATTGGTACAATTTTAGTTCAGGGTACATATCTTATTTCAGTGGTATAATAATTATAACGAAAATGTATTTTGTAAGCAGAAATAAGTTCTTTAATATAGTTAGTGAAAATTGAAGCGACAGATTTTATCAGGAACGTAACTATTCATTAATGAATGATTTGATATCTATGACATTATGTTCACCTTTATAGACTTCTCTATAGTGCAGACTCTTTCTCTGCCCAAACCGTATCGTAATTTTATGCAGATCATCCATTCCTGTTCTACTTGAAAAATAATCAAGTCACTTTGTTTAACGGTGTTTTTCATCAATCTTAGGTATTATTAATTAATTGTTTATAGAGAATGGCTTCTGCGTGTGCATGACTTTTATCAATGATGTACCTAATTGTTATTAAATTGGTACAATTATCGTTAAGGCTACATATTACATTTCGAAACGGTATAACAACTATAACTAACACGTATGTCATAAACAGAAATGAGTTCTTTAATATAGTTAGTAAAAACTTCAGTAACGCATTATATCAGGAACGCTACTAAGTATTCATTTACAAACGTTTGCTATCTAAGAAATTATGTTTAACTTTACAGAATTCTCTTTAGTCGAGACACTTTCTCTGGCCAGACCGTATCGTAACTTTTATGCAGATCATCCATTCCTATTCTACTTGAAAATTAATCAAGTCACTTTGTTTAACGGTGTTTATCATCAATTTTAGGTATTATTAATTGTTTATAGAGAATGACCTCTGCGTATGCATGACTTCTATCAATGTGCTATCTAATTTTCATAAATTAGTATAATTATCATTAAGGCTAAATACCTTGTTTTAATGTGTATATTTATAAAAATATTATAACATTTAATGAATTTACATGTACCTATGAAATCATGGTTACCTTTACAGAATTCACATTATTCTTTCCACTTCCTCTACCACCCAAAGCGGTTAAATTTTTTTATGCAGACCATCCATTTATATTCTACTTGAAAAATAACCAAGTCTCTTTGTTTAATGGTGTTTTTCAATCTTAGATGAATTTAATTGCATTTTGCATATTGAGAATGGCTTCTGCTTTTGCACGAGACTACACATGTTGAAATGAGTACAATTCTTAGCACTTTATTTATGCTGCATGATTGTATTTTTATTAAATATTTTTTAATATAATACACTAGCTGTATGCCACGGCTTAGCTTGTAACATACTTCGAACCCCGTACCACCTGGTTTACCCATGCCCGTATTTACAACATTGTATGAAAATTTGCCCGACTTGTTGACATTTATTATTACCGCTCCTTTTCTTTGGGTAGTAACATAATGACACATATTGCATATGTTACTTCTGAATAACTGACTCTTGAAAGGTGAAAGATTATTAAAATTTGGCTCACCTGTAGTTATCGACTACAAAAAACAAATCTTTGCTTTTTAATATATAAGTAATAAACAAGAACAAGTATAAGAAAGTGTAGGTTAGTTAACCACACATATTACAAATTTGTAATAGAAAAATATTAAAATTATTCACACATAATAAGTGATAAAGTAAGTTCCCAAGTTACGTTATGACAAACCAATTATTTTCTTGTTATGATATAATTTGATTGACAAATAAATTGGAATTATATAATGATATATACTTAGTTACTCATTACATAATTTTAATTCTTATCAGAATTTAATAACAATGTTGTATTCTTCGTATTATGTGTGCTTTGTATATCAGATTTCCTATTATTCTGTACCTATACCTACATGATTATTTTCATCGATGGGCAATTTAGTCGCTTTAATTGCTAAATATGTATCTTATTTTGTGTTTCCATTACATCTGCTTTCAATGAGAGTTTACTACGAGTATAATTCTATATTTTTTTCCTTCACCAATAAAATCTCAAAATATTGACACTTGATTAATACTTTACAATAATGTGGAATACTTTCAAAATGATTTAGTATTATGTGAAATTCCGTAAAATATAGTATATCATTATATTGTGACATCCCGTATAGTCGTCTTATTATGCGCTTGTAACACTGTTTCTCTGTTTAATATCAAATGTACCAAAAATTATACTTCTACATAGGTTATATTCCTTGTATTTTTAGATGTATAATACTCGTAGTAACTAGTTACTAAATGTAGCTAATAAGCGTGAACCATATATGGCTATCGACCTTTATATCAAACTGAACCATTTGCTATAGTTAACTTTCAGACATCAGACCCAATAAACCTTGTATTCAAACTTTGAAATGTATGTCTGTTCTATTGACATCAACATATAGATGCAATGAGACCGGATAGTCTTAGATATTATTTTGTTTAATTATTTTCATTATTCCAGAATTTGGTGTTGCGTATTTGAGTGCTGTTTTACCAAAGTCATTTACATTTGTAGCAGATCACCCGTTCGTATTCTTTTTAAGAGAAAAGAACACCATTTTGTTTAATGGTGTTTACCGATCTTAGGTATCTAACTAAGATATGTTGATACCTTACTTGGCCTAAAGCATGGTTTTTATGTGAGCTTTATAACTATCAATTCTAACTTCTAATATTGGCTTTGTGTACGCATTTTGTTTATAAGGGTTACAGGTTTCTTGATAAATTTAGTTATCTATTTTGTAATTATCCTGACTTAAGTAAATTAATACAAGTGAAGGCTATACTCTACGATTGGGAATATACTAATTCTGCTCAGAAGTTAATTAGAATTGCTAATATTAAACGCTTCAGAAAACCATTATTTCCTAAAGGCCAATAAATACTCACATGTTGTGAAATTAATTCGTCCAACCACAATTAGGTAAACATCGCGAGTGACATTTAATCATCTAAAGGTCATGGCCCATATTCAGATATATAAAACAAAACGATATATTTGCAATTACATAACTATTATTTTAATTAGATATTGGTCTTAGTAACTAGAGAAGAAAAACTCGATTAGATAAAACATACTGAATATAAAACACTAATGGATTGCGATATCCTTAAGTGAGGCCTCCGTCTAACAGTAGACTAAATCGATTGTTGATTGGTGTTGATCGATACCACGAAAATAAAGATGTCCATTACAGAATTAAACATAACCTTTTCATCTAAATATGAGTACTTACCCAACAAACAATTTGCCTGCAAATAGAGCTTACCATATAACCTTAAGTGTTATGAATGTAGAGTAGTAGCTGCAATTATAGCTTGTGACGGCAAAAAAGAGTGTGATAAAATATTACGCTTACAGTGACAAAGCAAGTTTATAAGAGCAATTTGTGAATGTTAAACGCGTAGTGCAGCGATAATTATCCCTACAATACAGACCAAAGCTTCTGTGTTTTAGCTTTGAGTGAATCTTACTACTATAAGATCTATATTAGAAATTAATATTTATTATTGACTTCTAAAGTTCTAAGCAAGCTACCATAAACTCTTTTAGGGCACTGATAGTTGCACAATAGGAGCAATCAACGCTACTAGCTCTACAATGGTGTTTTATAAATCTTTTACAACACTTAACTCTTAAAGAGATACAAAGATCCCTTGTATAGTTTAGGGCTGAATAGTAGGGACATTTCTCCCTATAAATAGAACGTAAAGTGTCAAGTATAGCCTCTATATTATTTAAGGTTGAATTATTGAGTTCGTTACCACCATAGTACCCCTAATTGGTCATTTAAGTGGTCATGAAAGCATAAAATGGCGCCGCAACAGAGCTCCTTTCAAAATTTTCTAAGATGATGGTTCCGTATGTAATGGAATGAAATCGCAACTGCAAGTCTTGATATTTCTGAAGGAGACAGTTATTACTCATTGAGTAGTTATGATGTGTGTCATTTTAGTGAAAATTTGAGGACATGAGCTATTAACAATATTAAACAAACTGTTGTAACAGTTGAAAGATTGGATGTTGATCTTAAATGATCTGATGATGATGAGATTTGGATTCTAACAAAAGATCCTCGAACTATTTTACAAACATCAAAAAAATATTTTAATACAAATACTAGGTGGCGATAGTGAATATTGGCATAAATAAAACACTAGGTCAGTGCGAGCATTATGTGTTATTATAAGTAAGATCATTTGTACGCTCCACAATCGATTTACAAACAAAATTATTACATCACGATCGATTAATATCCGCGTGCAATGCAGTGGCTGTATTGTCCTTTCTCTAAGGGTCCGTATTGAGTTGCATAAATTTTCGAGGCATAACTTAAAACTGCATAACGTTTTTTTGCATACTCTTCGTTTCGCATAATGTTCAAACAGAATAAATCATTAGGCTAAAAAAACTAAAAAAACTAACTATCTTCACGCTGTATCCCTGACGGGGTAGTCAGAGAGGACAGATCGCCAGGCTTCGCGATCCATGCATACTTCTTTCGCTTCTTCGAGATTCATCAATCGCTTCATACATGCACGTCTGGGTATCCGAAAATCATTAGGCATACTTTATTTACCCGTAACTTTTTATAATAATTATATACCCGCATATAATGTATACGCATAATTTTTTTTACAATAACGATTACTAATCATAACATTTATTGGCATATCACTCACTCTCGCATAAAGATTACAAGTCATACATATAGAATACTATAATGTTAACGAGTAAATATTTTTATTAAGCTATTGCATAGTTTTTATCGCGGGCTTTGAGTGGGCTTTAATCAAGAAATTACGTAACGAAAAAACCCTAAGACGAAGGTCGAGACGAGGTCACACGAAGTTCACCGAGCACGGCCGAGCGTTGGCTTAACGTATATGTACATATATTATATGGTACGATTATGCGAAGCTCGCACGGATCGAGACGTGATGATAGTAAGTGTGAGTGTGAGGCTGAGGATGAGGGTGTCTGTGAGAGTGAGGGTGGGGTGAGGGTGAGGGTATTTTTTTTTGGGTTTTTTTTGTTTTTTTTAATGTAACTTGAATTAATATCAAAGAAAAACAAAGGTATGCTATGCAATAGCTTTACCGCGGCAGTCTCCGAGTGCCACACGTCTTTTTTTATATCTAAGCTTGAACTGTTTAAAATTAAAATGCCCACTGATTAAAAATGTCGATAGTCACTTTACTGATGTTCAAAATGTAAACACTTATATATAGAATATATAAATAAAATACAAAAAGAAAGTAGGTAGATTAAAACGAGCGATTCTATTCTGGCGCAACGCCGGCCGCTGCCGCGGCCCGCTCGCTTCGCTCGCTCGTCGTCGTACCTATTTACGACTTTGCTCAAGACTAGTCTAATAAAAATAACACTTAATAAAGTTTTATAAGTTACAGCTTAAAAACTTGGCTATGAGTGAGATGATTATTTACAATGGTATCTTATCATTTCTTAAATATTCTTAGTCAAATTATTATTCATTTATGATTTAAACGGTTATCCATACCTCTATTATTCGTTTGTGCTCCATTATGTATTTTATGATAAATTATCTTTAGGCGTATAACATTTTTACCCTTTACATTTATGCTGATTAAAATTATGATAAAAAAGTTTAAGTTAATGTTATGCCAATAAAACCATTATGCGTTTATAACACTCTGCTTATCATAATTTATGCGAGAAAACTTTATGCTGAAACTGTTATGCCAAACTACATTATGCTGAAAAAAAATATGCGATCGAAAGGGCACCCTTTCTCTAATGTTCTTATTATTTTGAACAGCATTCTGAAATTGAAATATAATTGTAACAGAATAAAATAAAATATAGTAGCGTTTATGACGTCTTGTACTCCTATTTATTTTAGCAACCCTATTACAATTTATTTACGATATTATTTAGTGTATTATTAAGCGCTCGTGGCCCCGCAGTCTCAGTGTTCTGTAAACGATCTCTGAGTTACGCTACTTTCACTATGGCTGGTCGTCGGATGGGTGACCACTTTGTGGCATTTACATTTGCGAGCGTTTCCGTGCTTCGCAAGGCACGTTTAGCCCGGTTGCCAGTAAAATGGCAGTCGTTAAGCCTGGTTGAAGGCTTGACAAAATTTCAACAGAAGGTAGCCACAACCTGCGTCTGTCTATTTCAACACGGCAATGGGCTCACCACCTATTACGTTGTACAGGAATCCACACTGTGAAAAGAATAATATGCCTCTGCCCCCTTCGGGGATAAGGCGTGATGGATATTGATTTATTTTATTTTATATTATTTAGTACTAATTTACAGAGTGACACTTTTAAACCAGCGTAATCAAAGCTACTTACGTGAACAAAGGTACGAGTATAGTAGTAGGTACATAATTTTTACGCGGTGTCCGACCACAGCGTCAAAAACAACAAATGTCACGTCGAACTTAGTGGAGGGCAGAGAATGGTTGATACTTATTTTATTTGCGCCCGGACTTGCTCTCGCTGTGTAGGTACAAAAAAGCTAATTAGTATACATGCAAAGTTTAGACAATTGACGAGTCGTTTATAAACGTAAGGAGTTTATGCTGGAAATAAAGTCAAACTTCCATTAAAAAAATAACATTCCATTGCTACAAATATTCAAAGGCTTTAACTGGCAGTACGTTACAGTATGTAATTTTGTAGACGGAAATATGTAGGTTTTTAATTCCAAATCTTTTCAATTTTGGCAAATGAAACAATAAAAACAATTTAGCACTCGTGCAACTAGGAGATACCTACGTGTAAAAGTCGTGCGTAGGCTAGGTAGTGGTTTGAAAAATTACTACGTATCTCCAAATTCATGGGTCCACCATTTTTATATTATGAAGTTAATAAAAAACAGTGAAACAGACTAAAAGGTAACATAATTCTAATAACAGGGTCACGACTCGTTAAGTTAATAGGCAAAGTTTTGTTACAATTTTTCTAAAAATAATGTTTTGCTCCATGTGAAGCAAAATATTTTTTAGATAAATACACCGCAAAGAATGGGTGCTTCAATTATTTGCTAATAATATATACACATATTCACAGTTTACTTACCTTCGCAATGAAAATTCCGCTTCATTTTGCACTAAAAGTCATTTAAAAGTTTTGTATTCAACTCCGCCATTTATTTTCGTAAACACAACGCATTACACTATGATGTTTATTTGATCCCTTTGAAAAGGGAATATCTTTCTTAATTCATTTAACAAATTATAAGAAAAAACTAAGGAAAAATATATTCTTAGACGCTGTAATTTCCTATTGTAGATCCATACTGCAACTCAAGGCGTCACAATTTACCTTATTACCACCCTCTAACCGCTAAAACCGTTAGCAAGTTACATAATAGATCTACTATACCCCTCCCGGAGTTTATATTCATTAATTTACTCTCTTTATAATGCTCAAAGAGTCAGTAAGCTGCACGTAGCTCTACCATACCGCTCAAGGAGTTAATTGTCACAAAAATACTACTCTTACAGCGCTTTAGGTCTCAGTTAGCGCTACTGTTCCTCCACAATTGCTCTTCTATACCTCTTAAATTCATTCTATAACTCCACTACATTGCCATAGTGGAACCTAAGATCATAAGAATTTGTGCCCAATCCGGGGGTATAGTAGAGTTATAGCTTGCTATAACTCCTATGTGATAGCACTTATTGATGACCTTAGGATCTCTTTAGCTCTTTTATATATCTGTTCTAACTCTCATAGTAGCGCTTAATGTAAGTTGGGTAATTTTGGCAAATTATAGGAATCAAATAGATTGATCTTATCATCATTACTTTCATTATTTTATAAGTTTAAGTAAACATAGAATATGACTGTTATTCTGTTCTGACTTATCAGGGTAAAGTCTTTATTATCGTATTATTAATTAATACTTTGTAGAGCAAAGTATAAAAATAGATCGATCAGTTATTTTTTACTCATAATGGTTATAGGCCAAGCCTGTATTTGGCGAATTCATAGGCTAAAAATTTACGCTGAAATGTAGATGTGTATTATTCCTCTGCCACCATAAAGGCATCTTTGATAAGTATTAGAGTTCTTAGAATCCAAGCTTATTGCTGATGTTTTTTATTTATCGTAATTACAGAGTTCGCTATAACGCTTGAAAGTGCCATACTATCTGAACCAATAAATTTCAACGCAGATCACCCATTCGTTTTTATGCTGATGATGAAGAATAATAATTTATTTAACGGAGTATTCCTATCTTAAATACCGGTTAGAGTATAAATATTTGCATACATAGCTTGTAATATGTCTGAAACTATTAGCATTCGGCAGGTGTGGGACAATCGCTTACTAGATATTTGCAGATATTGCATGAAATTAAAAATTGGTTTCTATGTTGCTTTCCAACTTAAACTTCAACCAATGTTTTAAATCTAAAGTGTTAACAACATTCCAAACAACATCGTTAAAGAGGTCTAGTTTCTCTATATTAATAATATATATTGTAAATCTGAACATTTTTTAATACAGTAATAGCGAAGCGAATTGCGTTTAATCACGGAAATTATCGAATTTAAATATTATATTAAATAATCTGCCTACGTACGGTTTTAGAACTAATTGAATAATCACAATTTTCCGATATAAGTCTAAACATAATTGCATACTAAGTTAGGTATGATAACAATGGTGTCTTTTAAATCTGGTGGTTTTCAAATCTCTGTTCTCCTCTGCCCATAAGTGACAATGTCTCCCAGAACTGAGACGACACATTCCCACTTTCGTTACCAAGTTTCATCTACAAGGCCAAACCTCACAACCCTCTCGCAGCTCTTCTAGTAGCTCCGAAGAGATATCATTTCTAAATCCTACAGTTTTTCCCTCATCCCCAATACCCTGCTTCAAAAAAATGGGACGTCGATTCGTGGATTTTGCATACATACTTTTCACTTATCAATAGGGCAGGCGCCGCCGCTCAATAACGTGTACACACAATAAATTATAAACTTTAGTAGAGGTGCTATTTATTTGTCGACCTTTATTTATTTAGTTTCAAATTTAGAAATTTCTACAAGTTCTGAAATGCACAGTCTTCTATTATGTATATGATATCGTAGTGTTGTGGAGTTCAAAGACTACAATAGCTACAATAGTAAATCTGATATAGACGGTGGAGTTGTACTCTACAACACCACTTATACATTGTATATTAACAATTCTACACCAAAAAGTTTTTGCAATAATATCGTTTCCGAAAACTTTCAATGCAGCTCATCCGTAATTGTTCTATTTGTTGGCGAAAAAAAACATATTATTTAACGGAATATTCCGACTTTAGGTCTTTTACTTAAACTCTTGCTAGCATATTAGATGCTACCATGATAACATTGAAACATATCTGATTTTTACACTCCAAAAAAATGCGAGGGCAATTATTGACCTATGTGTCGTTATAATTTATAGCATTTAACCAATACTTTTCAGTGTAATATTATTAGAAGTTTTATTAATGCATGTGAAATGGTATTTCTATTCAAAATATGCAGGGCACTATAAAGGTGATTGGTCACCGATTATATTAAACATACTTAATACATATATAGTCTCATTTGTTAATCTTCAAATTATTTTGTTTATTTTATAATTTTTTGTTCGCAACAACTTCATTACATTTTCATCTGCGAACATAGCTAGTCCTCTTATTATATTTATCAAGCATAACAGTCGTAACATTTTACTGAATTCATAAGATAAAATTAAATATCTACGTACCATTGTAATTGTTACAGAGTTTTTCGGACCCGGATCTGCTCCACTTCCTAAGCCACTACCAAAAATATTCAATGCTGATCATTCGTTTGCATTCTTTTTATTGGTGGATAACAATATCATATTTAACGGAGTTCTGTAATCCTTGCAAAATCTTGAGTATTTTTTCAAAATGATATAGATACTGGTAGGTTCATCTTCGAGAAATACGGATGATACTATTGCTATTATAATCCATACACAAAAATCATAAAATGTTTTAAAAACGACGTTCGCTATTATAACTAACAGGACAATTTTATTTGTTAATTTTATAGTCCAGTCATTACGTCGGAAAAATCGGGTTTTCGGTAAATTCAGTTTTTTCATAACTCGGTCGGTTCCCCGTTGAGAAACAAAAACTTGATGATTGAAAAAGATGGCGGAAAACCCATCATGTTATTTTGGTTGAAATTTGAACTTAAGCTTTTCTAGACCCCCCCCCCCCCCCCCCCTCCAAAGTAATATCCAAAAATTTGGCTTTCTCGGTTCATTTGCATTTCCAAATGTATATAATGACTGGACTATTACTGTCTGTTTAGATTTTTTATCTACATTGGCAGTTTTGAATACTATTAAAACATAACCTTTATTAACACCAACCACTAGAATACATTTTTATAAGAGAGCAGACGGTAAAAAACACAGTATTAAGAAAGAAACCTATGATCTTTAGACTGTGGTGATAGTTGACTTATTTGATATTTAAATCTATACAGGTGTGTAAATAAATAAATCTGTGGAAATTTCGTCGTTTAGCCAACTTCTGCAACTAGGGGAGACTTATATGAGAGTAACTTGTTAGAGTTACTCCGTGATCATGGCGCTTGCAACAGTGCCGAAATATCGGATACTCGCGTATGAAAATAGACATGCTATATATCCCGACAATCAATATTTTGGTAATGTTTATGACCATGACAGTTTAAATTCATATAGGGGAGACTTGTTGTAATAATATTTAGGAGCATCTATTGTTTTATACAACCATCAAGATTTTTTTCATATTTACAGAATTTGGTGTTGCTTTTGCCAGTGCAATTATTTCGGTTCCAAAAACTTTCAACGCAGATCATCCATTTATATTCTTTTTGCTGGAAAAGAAAAATATTTTGTTTAACGGAGTTTTTCAATCTTAGGTATTTAAATTATTTTATTGCTGGTACTGTTTCACTTTATGTTACCTCGATAACTTTGCATTATGTTTTAGTGTTATCTATACGCTCCATATGGTGATAGTTAATGGCCTTCAATTGTAACTACCCATCACAAGTTGATAACACAAAAATAATAGTTCCTCACTACTTGTTATTTTTGTGTTCATTCTTAGAACGTTATTACCCTTCCGTCCTCTTGGGTCTAATGACTTCGCTCTCGTGGCAGTTTAAGGTTAAATTTTAATATTATGTTGAATAAAACTAATCCAGTGTTTTAATTGATAATTATGTACCGTGTTTAAATAATATTGTTACTGTCAACTATCATTTCTTTTTAGTATTTTTTGTTATCAATAGATTGCTTTCTTATCCTAATTGTTTGTCCTATTAATTTATTAATTAATGTATGGTCAGCAACGAAGTCTGTTAGCATAGCAGAATATCATCTACTAAAATTAAAATTTTGGAGTCATTGTCATGATATGAACTATATTCAACAAGTATACAGGATCATTTGTAAAACACCAGCAACTTACTAGGACCAGGTAGCTAACATCATAAAAACATGTTCTACGATTTTTTTTTTTCGATTTGAATATTTTTATGGAACTTTTCGATTTTTTTTAAATTTTTCAATAACGTAATTTCCTGATTGAATGACAGTAATACACAACTCGTGAGAATCACTGGGGATGGGAGTGGAAAGGTCATAACTCCTTTGACTTTGATCTTTTTCAACCGCATTGATGCGCGCACATCCATTGTTCATCGAAGCATGCAGTACGTAACGAAAAAGAGACCCAAGAGTTCTTTTCGAAGCGCTCGTGGCCCCGCGGTCTAAGTGTTCGGTAAAACGATCACTGAGGTACGCAACTTTCACTATGGCTGGTCGTCGGATGGGTGACCACTTTGTGGCATTTACATTTGCGAGCGTTTCCGTGCTTCGGAAGGCACGTTAAGCTGTTGGTCCCGGTTGTCAGTAAAATGGCAGTCGTTAAGCCTGGTTGAAGGCCTTATAGGCGGCTTAAAAAATTTCAACAGCAGGTAGCCACAACCTGCGTCTGTCTATTTCAACACGGCAATGGGCTCACCACCTATTACGTCGGACAGGAATCCACACGGTGAAAAGTGGGCATTTAATATGCCTCTGCCACCCCTTCGGGGATAAGGCGTGATGGATTTATTTATTTTAAGAGTTCTTTTAAGCGAATCCAAGAGTGAAAACCTATGACGATGCTCGAAGTTTCGCTGTGTAATGAAAAAATACCAAATGTGGTAGAACAAACGTTGTTGATTATGACCTTGGCTATTTACTCCTAGCAGCTTGCTGGTGTTTTACAAATGACCCTGTATATTGTTCTAAAACAATTTACACATAAATAATAATAAATATAAATAATAAACTTACGTGCTTACTTATTTCTTACCGAAATACCTTCGCCTTCGTAATTGTTGTTGTTTTGACAGAATTTGTCGAATCCGCAACTTCTTTTTTCTAAACTAAACCACATATTCAATGCTGATCATTCGTCTTCCTATTAGTGGACAAAAATTTGCTATTTAACAGAGTATTCTAACCTTAATTTGCAAATTCATAACCAGCTTTTTAAAATGATTTAAAATTACTAGTAGGTACATTAAAATACACATAATAATATTACTTTTATCTTCTATGATAAAAAATGTTAACTTCTTAACTAATAGGATGCTGTTGATATTTTAAGTGTTAATATTAAATTTGGTAACTGGCAAAATTTAGATTTGTTTTCTGGATTAGGTTAATATATTTTTAACTCTATGTTACCGTGTTATGCTGCTGTTATGTAAACTATCTTTACACCTTGCGCTATAAAACAGTCTATTTTAGTAGCAACAAATCTAACATATATTGTTCATATGTGTATCATAGGTTTTTACCTTACCATACATTACAAACACGGTTAGCATGCACAAATTTCAAACACACTAAAGCATACTACATAAACTGTTATTGACATTTAAATCTCGCCACAAATATATATATTACAAAAAAATAATGTACTGCTTATTTTGTTAGTTTTTAAATTTTACACCTTTCCGTAAAGTTTAAGTCAACTGTTTCTCTTAGTATGTAAATATATCAACGATAGTTCTTATTTTAAAATACTTGTAAAATAACACGATTTTTAAGAATTAACGAAATTTTCAGAGTTTACCATCGATGACAGGGCCTCGTTTATAAGTAGATCTTCGGCTGATTTCGTTGCCGATCATCCTTTCTATTTCCTAATACGGTGTAAAAGTGAACATGTAAAGTTAAAATTAATAACCTTCTCCGGAATATTCGTGACGTAACAAATTGACAAAATTATAGTATGTATTACTTGATAAACTATGAAGCATGCCATTAATACGTAGTGCGCAGTGCTCCGAAATCCATAAATGTTCATTTAAAGTAGATTTAGCGATAAAATATAGACTTTTATTTATTTTCTTATCTTATTAATAAACGCTTCTAATTATCATTTCTCTTTCGCTTTTTAAATGGTCTACAACTTATGAACTTTGTAGCATTGCTAATTGGTGATTTTTTCTGGAAGGTGGTGAAATAAATTGTTTGTTTTAATTAACCTTTACATATCGACAACACTATTAAGGTGTCTGCAAATATTAATATTTAAATAAATAATTATGTATTAATACTAACATATTAATATTAGTGTAAGAAAGTATGTACTAATTAAAATAAATAATTAACTTTAAAATATTGCGCATGGATGGTGAATGTTTTACACCTTTTAAACATTTGCACGAAATTTATGACAGCATGATAGTTTATAATTAAGATTGATAATGTCCTTTAATGTAAATGTTTTCTTATAAAACAATTCAATTTGAAATACACAATTTAATCCATTTCTTTTTTCATTTAACTATGGATTATAATGGAGACATTATACGCAGGCATATATGGCACGCAATGATGGCCGTTTTGACATATTTCTATAGTGATGATATTTTACTTGTTTTACATAAGTACTCTGTTTTCTACCGTAGTATACATATTTCTATAAATAAAATGTAATTAAAATTAATACGAAACTTAATGAAAGGACAAACGTCAAAACGGCCATCATAGCGTGCCCCGCTAGTATTTAAAGTAAAAATTTTGTTATAGGTGTGTGATACCTATTCTGTGGCATTTACTAAGCTTACCTTTGTTTTCAGATTTCTTAGAGTACAATAGCCATGGGCTCGAAGCGAAAAGTAATCAATATTTGAAATTAATAATAAATACATTATATTCAATAAACTGTATTTTATTTCAATGGACCATTTCTTAGTCTAAAAGTTGTGGTTTCATCATTAAAAGATAACATTTTTAGCAAAATGAATTTGTTAGCTAACGTCTAACGTAGATATTATTAACCTTCGTCTTACTAGTACAGATTTATGGCAAAATGTTCCGAAACCCTTCTCATTTCTAATACCCTCATTTTCCAATATCCGTTGTTACCATAAATTTTATTATTATCTATAAATAGGCTGTTCCTTTCACATCCTTGAAAAACAATATACATACATAGTAGGCAGATCCATACTATACGCCCACATTTCACCGTATGCATTATTGTTCTACGTAACAGGTGGTGAACCCATTGCCGTGTTGAAATGTGTGGCGGCATGTTGTTGAAATATTTCAAACCGCCCATCAGGCCTTCAACTTGACTTAATGACTGCAATTTTACTGGTAACTGGGACCAACGCCTTAACGTGCCTTCCAAAGCACGAAAACGCTCTCAAATGTAGGTCACAAACCACACCACAAGGTGGTCACCCTTCCAAGGACCACATTTCAGCAAAACGCAGTGATTGTTTACAGAACACTGAGTTAGCAGGGCCACGAGCACTTCTACAAACAAAATTATAATATAATTGAGAAACTAAAATATATTAATATTTATTTACTTAAGTAGTAGACGAATTAGGTTTAAGGAACCCCACCCAAATCTTTGGATCCCAAGTGACCTCACCTGCTAGAAGTGCACCTACGGACTAACTAAAGAGGCAAAGACCCAGGCGCCCTTATTGGATGGAAAGTTACACCGCAGTTGTTTCTAACAATGTCCAAAATTGAAACTATGATACCTGCTCCTAACAACTAAATAAAAGTGAACTCGGGCTCAAAACATACGCTGTGTTTGGAAGCAACTGAAATTACACTAAGAAGAGTAGGAAGTAGTGGGACCATTACTTAGGCTTAAACTAAAATAACCAGCGTGAGGAGATCGATATAATGACCTTGTTACATAATAATCTAGTGCCAAAATATATTGTTGGTTTTGATTAGTATGGCTGTGCTACAGATATCTAATATAAAACTCGAAAATACTTGTTCAGGCAAGAAGTGGCCTGCTATTTTATTCATTGTCAAACATAATCATGAATTTACTAAATGTTTTTATGCAGGGCCATGACGCATCAGCCTTATATATATCGCATTCATCTGGTTGAATATGTTATTTGATTGAATGACTGGCGCGTTCATTGAATGACGACATTTAATTGTATGACTAAAGGACAACTCTTTAAGTTGTTTAATGTAACGTTCAACGTCTTGACTGAACGTCATTTAGCATAGTCATTTCATTTCACGGATTTTGCCATTGTTTGGTTAGGGTTTTGTTATTCAAGGCTTTGATATTATCTTTAAATAATTACCTACCTAACGACACGGTTAATTGTAATTCGTTTGTGTAGAGGCCTATTTTTAATACAAGTCCACAAACTTCTATCGATTTTTATTTGACTCCTAAGTGTCAAGCAAAGACAATAATGAATAACATAAATATAAGAACCAAAAACTTCGGGCCCAAGCGACCTCTCTTGCTAGCGATGTACTTGCTGACAAACTGACGAGGCAACGACGAATGCGCCTTTACGATATTAAGAGATCAGATGACACTGACTCCAAAAATTCAGGACATAGCAGCCAATAAAAGCGCTGATTTCAGGTACCAGATTGACATCCAAAGACAGAGGGTTTTGCAAGCAATTGGGAATATGAAACGTAAATATTGAAAAAAAAGAAGCGCTCGTGGCCCCGCGTACTCGGTGTTCTGTAAACGATCACTGAGTTGATAATGAAATAAACCATAGTGCAAGTTGCGTCACTATGGCTGGTCCTTGGATGGGTGGGTGACCCCTTTGTGGTATTTACATTTGCGAGCGCTTCCTTGATTCGGAAGGCACGTTAAGCCGTTGGTCCAGGTTGCCAGTAACAAGACAGTCGTTAAGCCCAGTTGAAGGCCTTATGGGCGGCTTGAAAAGTTTCAACAGCAGGTCGCCACAACCTGCGCCTGTCCATTTCAACACTGCAATGGACCCACAACCTGTTGGGACAAAAATGAATATGGTGAAATTTGAGTGCATAGTATGCCTCTGCCAGGGATAGGCAAAGGTATGAATACTAATGTAATACTAATACAAATTTCACCGTATGAATTTTCGGGGATAAAGGCGTGACAATATACATACATACATGTAATACTTTTAAAAATTCAGTCTCATTTCATTGAAGAACTAGCAAAGAGTATTCTTACTTAACCTAATAACATCGTGTCGATGACCTGCCCTGTGACTTACGAAGTAAGTAAATATTCCTTTAGTATCACTACTATTGTCCGCTTCCCACATTACTCAACCAATTTGTTAAGGAAGAGCGCGAACGCGGAAACTACCTTATAGGCAAAGCTTTTGTGCTTTAATGAATGCTGTCAGACTAACAAACGTTACACCACGGTAAGACTAATGTGAGCTAACTTCCCCTTGTTATCTTTAGCTTTGTGTCTATTGTTTATATTGAGCGATGTCATCATTTACCGTCTTATAAACTAAGAATCACATGATCTTACCCCTTTTATACAAGGTGTAGGTAATGTGTGTAATGAAAAGGTAAGAAATTATTGATAAAATTTAAGCAGTATCTAAATTTATCAATATAAAAGGAAGTTCAAAAATCAATAACAATATAACAGAACTAAGAAATGGTAGTAGTGGCAAGTGTGAGATCTGGGGTCTGTTCCTGCATAGGTTCCTGTTGACTGCCTCTGTGGCGCGGTGGGAGTGTATCCGACTGCTACGCAATAGGTCGTGGGTTCGATTCCCACCCAGGATAAAACTTTGTGTGATGAGCACGATGGTTTATTCTGTGTCTGGGTGTTATTTATCTATAATATGTATGTATTTAGAAATATATAAGTATGTTTATCAGTTATCTGGTTACCATAGTACAAGTTCTGCTTAATTTGGAATCAGATGGCGTTGTGTGAGTTGTCCCAACGATATTTATTTATTTATAGAAGACATAAAGTGACTAATGGACAGTCGAAATTAATAGAAAATAATATTATCTTATTATTATTATTATTTTCACCCTTTTTAGAAGCACTAAGAGTTTTTTCCGGGGATTTACCTGAATTTGGAACCATGGGTCCACTTCTATTTGACTGCTAGGAGCAGCTATCGTTACGCTAGCAGCTATAGTTTGATTGCCACCTTGTCACTATAAAGGTAAAAATAAACTAATAAATAATTATCTAAACTACTAATTATAATGTGTGTTCACTCAAAAGTGTGTACTTTTGAGTGAACAATGAATATCACACAGGAAATTTTTAAATATCCATCTACTTTTAAGTCTACAGGAGGTTAGTACACTCCCAAAGTCACGTTCTATTCTCAATTCAGTACAGAACCTTAAACAGAACAATTTTAAAATAGTTCCGTTTGTTTCTTTGTATTTTAAAACCATTGTTAATGTTAAAAATACCTTTGCATCCAGAATTGCTGCCAAAGGATGCTCAAAGGAAAAAAAGCTGTTCCTCAATAAATGCTGCCATTAAAGCTTAGCTTTTACATTTGACTAAACGTAAGAGGATAGTCTTATTTACATATATAGTACAGATTAAAAAGCATTGTTAATGTTAAAAATACCCTTACATCAAGAATTGCTGCCAAAGGTTGCTCAAAGGGAAAAGCTGTACCTTAATAAATGTTGCCATTAAGGCCCAGCTTTTTCATTTGAGTAAACATAAAAGGATAGTCTAGTAAAATTAGATCTATCAGAATATAAATTTCTAAACTCCTGTAATTTACTTATGATAATCTATTTTATAAGAACTATGAAACTAACATCATAATATAAAAAGATAAATGTTACCAAGTAAGCACTCGTTATACTCAATTCAAAGCTCAGCTTACAAAGAAAACATAGTGTTGTGCAATCTGCGGACGCATTGCTGCTGGAAATAGTTCCATTAATGAAGAATGTACGCATAGCATTTTCTTGTTCCAAGTGATGAAAGAAAATCGATTAGTCCGTAAAATGAGAGTCAAAGAAACAATGGCCAGTGTTGTGCGCCACACACCTCATAAACAAAAACCTCGACATTGCACAATTACTCACATCGTTTTGTCAAGGTATCACAAAAGGTAAGTAGAAAATCTAAAATTTCTACACCTAGTACCCAAGTGCATCTAGATTTTAATATTTCTTATTCTTCATATTAAGTGTTTTCCGAGTTGCTTCTAAACCCTTAAAGTTCTAAAGGTAGGGTTGTGTCAACTTTTATTTGACTGCTAGGTGCAGCAGCTATCGTATGGCTTTTAATTTTCGGCACTGTTGAGATCGCTTGCGTGGTTGCCTCGACAGCAGGTGCACCGCGTGTAGATGTAATCGCTTAAGCCCCGGAGATCTTGGAGGGATCCCTTTCACCCATTTTAGAATATCACCCATTTGCTATACCGTCTGCGAAATTTTATTGTCTTGTTTATTCCTTTGGCGTTAAGACTATTTTATTCTTTCATGTAACACATAAATTACGATATTAATATCGTTTAAATCACATATTCCGAGGCTTTATATTTTTTTAATATTTTACCTGTTTTTATTTCTACTGTTAGTCTAAAACAGATCAATGTTCGTTTTTTAAAATGAAGTCGTTAACCTAAATAAAGAACTGTAAACAATTACATCCTATATAATATTACCAAACTCGATATATCTGTTCTGAATTTGAACCACAACTACTTTTAGTCAAATTTGTCATCAAAAATTTGATCACACAAGCCAAATTGTAAACGGTAAAATTTAGACAAAAAAAGTAAAAAAAAAACAATGTATAAAGCGACGTTATATAAATGTACATCCCTATGAGAGTGTACCCAAGCGGCATGAACACACGAGGCTGCCGAACAGGAGAAAACTATAGTCTGCAGGACGCAAATAAAAAAGCGAGAGGAGATTCGACGAACATTGCCTCGCCGGCTGAGTGAACAAAATAGACTTTTCCTGTATTTTACTCTCTTATTTGGAAGCTACCAAAGTATGTCGTGGCGCTTTTATTTGTTTAAAAACGAATGGGACTTTTCTATTATAAGTGAATAAGTCAGGCAACGATTTTTCTAAATCTACTCATTTACTCATATAGTAGTAAAAATGGTATAAACGTGTCGCTTTCTATTGTACTTAATAGAAATAGCACAATGAGATGATAATAATATCATATTAAGAAGATAAAGGATGTATGAGGAACCATCAAGAACTCCGGGGCCCAAGCCCAAGTGACCTTACTGGTGCACCTGCTAACTAACGGACGGTGCAACGACGCAGACGCCATTGCAAGGTTGGGCTGTCAGACTGCAGTCGCTCCCAACAAGCCAAATATAATATATATATAGCTGCTAGTTGCATTCAAGGAAAAGTGGACCCCACGTGTCAGATCCAGGTAGGATGTGAAAGCAACTATGAGAACACTAAAATGAAGGAAAGAAAAGAACTGAGTAAATAATTTCATTTATGAAATAAATAAATAAATATCCATCACGCCTTATCACCGAAGGGATGGCAGAGGCATATTATATGCCCACTATTTACCGTGTGGATTCCTGTCCCACGTAATAGGTGGTGAGCCCATTGCCGTGTTGAAATAGACAGACGCAGGTTGTGGCTGCCTGCTGTTGAAAATTGTGTGTGAAATTTTTCAAGCCGCCCATAAGGCCTTCAACCAGGCTTAACGACTGCCATTTTACTGGCAACCGGGACCCACGGCTTAACGTGCCTTCCGAAGCACGGAAAAGCTCGCAAATGTAAATGCCACAAAGTGGTCACCCATCCGAGGACGAGCCATAGTGAAAGTTGCGTAACTGAGTGATTGTTTACAGAACACTGAGACCGCGGGGCCACGAGCGCTTCTAATTTCATTTATGGAAGAAGTTCTTAAATAAAAGTAGGACGAAAATCGTATGTGTGATTCACCTCAAAATATAAAATACGATAAACCTATTACGAGCTACAGAGAAATGAACCTACCTCCTATCTACACATTTAAGCAAAGCTGTACAAAGTTTAAACTTCCATACAGTAGCATTGACTATTCATCCGGTATGGAAAACATGTAGTACATTCTCCCTTCGCCTGTGCCGAGAAAGCAGTATAAATATACTTACAAATGTACAGGGTGCCGAACATTGACACAGAGTAACGAGAGGCCCGTAGCATTAAATTTTCAGCATCCACCGCATCGCAACACGACATGGGCTCAAATTGAAGTAAATCGTGCCACGACTACTTGCTTAGCCCAAACCTATATATATTATTTATGTCTGTGCAAGATAAGCATTACTATTAATGCTTAAATGCTGCAATCTGAAATCGAAACAAAATTGATTCAATAAACTTAGTGTAGGCAAAGAGCGTGCAAAGGCCCCCAATAATTGTAATAATGAAGTTTGTGAAATTAAAAACAATCCTATTTTTATGGCATAAAAAAAATAATTTATCACCTTTATTTTTCTTAATATCTTAATATTTTTCTTTAATATCTGTTCATTATATGATTACATTTTGAAGATCTATTGATCTGGTGACCCTGACAGGCAAATCGAAGTTTATAGATCCGAATTCTACCTAGAAATTACGTATCCTAATCTATGCTAGAAATAATCTCTGTTATTTAATTCATACGACTTTGTCCTGTGTCAGTTTATGAAATACCTATTTTAATAGTATATAAATATGTTTATCACTTCATTCTAGTTAAAACAAGATAATGCACATCAACTTAATGGTTTTGATAACCAAATATTTTAAGTAAAGTTCGTGTCATGAGCGAATTAAATCTCTTTGCTACTTCAATTCACAAATTTGTAGTAATTAATTTTACGTATTACCTTTGAAATATATTTTTTTTAATCTCTATATTTCTTTTTATAAAAAAATGTTAAGTTCGTTTGTGTATATCAAATATTCTAAAACTTCTATATTGATTGAGGTCTAATTTTAACACGATGTAAAACCTTTTTCCTGGAAGGCAAAAGGCTTTTTATTTCCGTATTCCCACGGGGCCGAGAACCATGCGGGTGAAACCGATTAGATGCACTTATAAAGTTTGGAGCGTGTCTCGATAACAAAGCGGTCAACTCCTCCGACATAAAAACGCGACTTTAAATATTACGTTTTACCTTATCCAAACATAACTATTGTACAAATTGATTGAGGTCTAATTTTAACACGATGTAAAACCTTTTTCCTGGAAGGCAAAAGGCTTTTTATTTCCGTATTCCCACGGGGCCGAGAACCATGCGGGTGAAACCGATTAGATGCACTTATAAAGTTTGGAGCGTGTCTCGATAACAAAGCGGTCAACTCCTCCGACATGAAAACACGACTTTAAATATTACGTTTTACCTTATCCAAGCATAACTATTGTACAAACAATTCAATAGGTATATCTACTAGTGTTAATTTTGGTTAATATGCGAAGAGTAATTTTGAATAAATTGGCGGCGCGGTGCAGTGGTCTCATGAATAAAGAATCCGATTAAACTGACCTATCGCTGTGCGGCAGCTAGCCAACCGCACTATACGAGTTGTGTGAAAATTTTAGTAGTGCCAATCATAACCTGGATTACCGTTATAAAGCATGCAACGCAATAGAGGTGACTGAGCGCTCTTTCTTGTTTTAAATGTTTTCTTCGTGTAGTGACGTTTTTATAATAATGCTTTCATATGTTAAGTTTGACCTACATCCTTATACCGTTTTTTAGGATCATATACATAAAATATACCTACTAAGACAACTGGTACCGTTAATAATTATATAATGAAATTAATTAATTATAAACTAAGCTAAGATTAAGGATGAGCCTATTATTTCCTTTTCTAGTAGGTAAATGTCTACATCATAATACTTTGCTGACCCTTGGTCTCTAATCCCAAAGCACTTGCACGTTCGGGTCGGTTAGGCTTCGAAACACTCGATAATATCTTATATAAAAATATATATTTATATAAACACCTAAATAAATTGTATGGTATAAAATTAGTTTTAATAAAAAAATAGTAAGTAATAAATATTGATAAATTTTTAAAGCAATTATTTGCTAAATTTCTCATAATTTTTTAATAAAGTGGAAAAAGACAATTCGACTCGAGACAGGGATTGAACCAGTGACCTTTGCCTAACCAGGGCAATGTTCTAGCCACCTGAACTACCCGAACCGTATCGAACCAAGTTGAAATTCTCCACCATATTTATATCGTCATTTTAAGAGTATGACCAGAGCCATCTATCGAGCTAATGAACAACTCGATACCAATGAACAGTGTTACAACTATTTTTAAACATTGATGCAATGGACTCCACTCAGTATATTGATAAAATTTTAAAGCAATTATTTGCTAAATTTCTCATAATTTTTTAATATAGTGGAAAAAGACAATTCGAATCGAGACAGGGATTGAACCTGTGACCTTTGCCTAACCAGGGCAATGTTCTAGCCACCTGAACTACCCGAACCGTATCGAACCAAGTTGAAATTCTCTACCATATTTATATCGTCATTTTAAGAGTATGACCAGAGCCATCTATCGAGCTAATGAACAACTCGATACCAATGAACAGTGTTACAACGCTATGGCTCTCAACGCTATGGGTCATACTCTTAAAATGACGATATAAATATGGTGGAGAATTTCAACTTGGTTCGATACGGTTCGGGTAGTTCAGGTGGCTAGAACATTGCCCTGGTTAGGCAAAGGTCACAGGCTCAATCCCTGTCTCGAGTCGAATTGTCTTTTTCCACTTTATTAAAAAAAAGTAATAAATATTATTATTTAAGGAACTAAAAAACTAAACTGGGCTATATAGGAGGATAGGGTAATTAATATTTGTAACCCCGAGGTGAAAAAGAACAGCACGGGCCTCCTTGATCGCTCGGAATTCAACTCTTCGAAACCTTGAGTTTGATAAATATGGCAATACCATTACCTCATTCGAATTAATACTTCGAAATGAGTGCTCTTCAGTGATGGAATAAGTCACGAAACAAGCTTTTTTGGTGAAAACAGTGCTCCATTACACTATATATAATGTGGCTATTCTCTCGCAATATCTTTACTACCCTAATGACATTCTCATGAGTTATTGCAGTTGTAGCAGTTGTAGGTCGTCTCGATCTAAGGTCATCGTTTAATTTCTCTCAACCTCGTTTGAATTCACAAAACCAACAAGTCACGGTTTCTATTATAGGAGTTGATTATGAAGATTGATAGTTTTAAAAAATCATAGCACAGAATGAGTTTCAAAAAAAAGATCGACAGATACGAGTAACCTTATTTGAATTTCAATAACGAAATAGGCTTAGACGAAGGATATAGGTGACCAATAACATTTTAAAAAGATTATATGAATGAAAAGGAAGTTATATTTCAGTATTTATAATATTTTTGGAACAACTTAGATATAAGTAATAAGATTACTTACTAGATGACGCCCGCGGCTTCGCCCGCGTATAGAAGTTTTCCCGTTCCCGTTTCCCACAGAAACTTGTACCCAGGATAAAAGGTAGCCTATGTGTTATTCTGATGTATAAGCTATATTATTGTAAAATTCATTAAAATCTATTCAGTAGTTTTTACGTGAAGAGTAACAAACATCCAAACAAACTTTCACATTTATAATATTACTAGCTGACACGCGCAACTTCGTTTGCGCCACATAAGACAAACAGACAAAGAAAGAGACATAAGTTAAAGAGGGTGGCGCGTAGGCTATTCTTATGAAACCACTTCTGAAGAATTCGCTTTTTAACAACAAAAAAAATATTGAAATCGAATACTTGTTGATGAGTTACTTACAACTGAATAATATACACGCGGGCGAAACTGCTTGAACTGAAAATCCTGTGGCAGACATTTCCTGAATTAATACATATGGTAACTACTTCATATTCCGGGAAACACCTTATTCCCGTGAGAAAATCTTTTTGTGTACTAAGGACTTCACGTGAGCGGAGCCATGGTCATCAACTTTCGGAAATGTTCTACCTATATGCCGATTTTCATCAAAATGTGATTAAATAACAAACATCCAAATAATATAGAAATCTTTACAATTTATAATATTAGCAAGATTACATTCCCGTGGGAATACCGGGAATTCTTTCTTGGTGCTCATCTAACGTAGGTACGTAAAGAATACGTTCACCAAATTTTAGGTTCTGTATGGTTTTACGTAGGAAAACCGGGTATTCGTTTCTTAGTGCTGATTCAAGGTAGATACCTAATAAATACTTTAACTAAATTTCAGGTATGGACCTATAGTTAGAGAGCGAGTCAACGACCGACATGACATATTTCAGTAAACTCAGAATTTAGTCCAGTGACTCTCTTATGTCTACTGTATATGAGATGGAGATTAACTTTGCCCGATTCCGGTTGGTTAAGCGGTACGCGGGAGTAGCAGGTACAGAATTTAATGAATTTCAAACATATTTCAGTAAAGCTGCCATTTGTATATCTTGTTTATATTGATAAATTAATTACAAATTCAAAAGGGCAGACAGTTATAGCGGTTTCAACATCATGGCAGATACTTTGGAAAACAAAGTATTTCAGTAAGCCTGAAACTGATATATGTTATGCTTGTTACTATCATTAGCTTATATTTTTAAAGGCAAGCGTTTTCTCCGGTTGAAAGTATCCGGCAGACAGTAAGAAAAAAATTATTCAGTACATCCACTTTAGTAAATTTTGAAACTTATATATGCTATTCTTTATACTATCATTAGCGTTAAATTTAAACATGCTATTCTTAATACTATTATGAGCTTATATTTGTAAAGGCAGACGTTTTCTCCGGATAAAACTATCCGGCAGACAGTAAGACAATATAATTCAGTACATCCACTTTCGTAAGTTTGAAACTTATTTATTCTGTTCTTTATGCTATCATTAGCGTAACATTTTAAAGACTAACAAGTGGTTAAAACTAACAACCAGATCGAGAAAGAAAAAAAAGTCAGTACATCCACTTCAGTAAGTCTAAAATTTACACATGCTATTCTTAATTATAAGCTTATATTTGTAAAGGCAGACGTTTCCCTCTGGATAAAACTATCCGGCAGACAGTAAGAAAATATTATTCAGTACATCCACTTCAGTTCTTTCTTTTTTTCTTTCTATTCCTTATCCTATCATTGGCGTATAATTTTAAAGGCAGATGGATTCTCCGGTTAAAACTAACAAGCAGATCGACAAACAAAAACATGTATAAATTTCAAAGTCCGAGATAACCAGGACTTTAATTAGTCGTGCTAATTAGTGTCTAGCACATTAGTACTTTTAGCCTCATTGTTACCACCTCATTAAAAAGGCAACGGGTTTAAAACTGCTTCTAAATTTAACATTTAAAATAGACAAATTTTATATTATTTTATTAAATTTATTCGGCCTTTTAGACCCACCCCAGTTCCGTGCTTCAGAAGGCACGTTAAGCCTTTGTTCCCGGTTGCCAATTAAAATGACAGTCGTTAAGCCAAGTTGAAGGCATTAAGGCTTAAAAAAATTCAACAGCAGGTCGCCATGGCCTGCGCCTGTCCATTTTAACACGGCAATGGGCTCACCACCTGTTACGTGGGACAAAAATGCATACGGTGAAATATGGGCGTTTATTATGCCTGTGTCTTCCCCGTTCGCGGATAATGGCGTGACAAGATGTATGTATGTATACATTTCAGACTTACTGAAGTGGATGTAATGATTTATTTTCTTTGTCAATCTGCTTGTTATTTTTAACCGGAAAAATCGTCTGCCTTTAAAATTTTACGCTAATGATAGTATAAAGAACAGCATGAAGTTTACCAAAGCGGATGTACAGAATAATATTTTCTTACTGTCTGCCGGATAGTTTTATCCGGAGAAAACATCTGCCTTTACAAATATAAGCTCTTGCGGCAACCGCCGGGCTACGTAGGTAACAAATGTCTGGCCATGTCAGCCCCGCTGGGTCCCGGTAAGAGGGGAAGACCCAAGAAGTGCTGGCTTGACGTCGTAAGGGATGACATGCGTGCCAATGGTCTCACTACAGGGGATGCCGACGACCGTGCGAAGTGGAGGAGAAAATGTAGGAAAGCGGACCCCAGGCGTCGCGAGACGCAACTGGGACAGACGCTCGGATGATGATGATTTACAAATATAAGCTAATATTACTTTTAAGAATAACATGTATAAATTTCAGACTTACTGAAGTGGATGTACTGACTTTTTTTTCTTTCTCGATCTGCTTGTTAGTTTTAACCGGAGAATCCGCCTGCCTTTAAAATTATACGCCAATGATTGGATAAGGAATAGAAAGAAAGAACTGAAGTGGATGTACTGGATAATATTTTCTTACTGTCTGCCGGATAGTTTTATCCGGAGAATACGTCGGCCTTTACAAATATAAGCTTTTAATAGTATTAAGAATAGCATGTGTAAATTTTAGATTTACTGAAGTGGATGTACTGACTTTTTTTTCTTTCTCGATCTGGTTGTTAGTTTTAAACGCTTGTTAGTCTTTAAAATTTTACGCTAAGGATAGTAGAAAGAACAGAATATATAAGTTTCAAACTTACGAAAGTGGATGTACTGAATTATATTGTCTTACAGTCTGCCGGATAGTTTTATCCGGAGAAAACGTCTGCCTTTACAAATTTAAGCTTATAATAGTATTAAGAATAGCATGTGTAAATTTTAGACTTACTGAAGTGGTTGTACTGACTTTTTTTTTTCTCGATCTGGTTGTTAGTTTTAACCACTTGTTAGTCTTTAAAATTTTACGCTAATGATAGTATAAAGAATTTACTAAAGTGGATGTACTGAATATTTTTTTCTTACTGTCTGCCGGATACTTTCAACCGGAGAAAACGCTTGCCGTTAAAATATAAGCTAATGATAGTAACAAGCATAACATATATGTCAGGCTTACTGAAATACTTTTAAAATTTAATTTTTTCATGTTTTCCAAAGTGTCTGCCATGATGTTGTAACCGCTATAACTGTCTGCCCTTTTGAATTTGTAATCAATTTATCAATATAAACAAGATATACAAATGGCAGCTTTACTGAAATATGTTTGAAATTCATTAAATTCTGTACCTGCTACTCCCGCGTACCGCTTAACTAACCGGAATCGGGCAAAGTTAATCTCCATCTCATATACAGTAGACATAAGAGAGTCACTGGACTAAATTCTGAGTTTACTGAAATATGTCATGTCTGCCGTTCACTCGCTCTCTAACTACTATGTTTGATAGTTTAGACTGTGTGTGGTTTCACCCGCGTAGTTCCCGTTTGCATCGAAATGCAAGCAATAAAAACGTGACTCCCGATCCCGTTTTTATTGCTTATCCAAAGACTTAAAGTATACATTCACCAAATATCAGGTTTCTACGTTTAATGTTTAAGCTGTGCGTGGTTTACTCGCATAGTTTCCGTTCCCGTGGGAACACCAAACTTGCTGGTAATACAGGCCTTAGAAGATTCTTCTAAAACAGGTGTAGCTACCTACCTAAGTTCATGTTACTAACTTTGAAAATGACAATCTTCCAAACAAACGTTTATCCCTTATTTACGTCCTTAGAGGTAGAATTTCACAAAACCCCTTCATAAGGGGCTGTTACGTGTTGAAAGGAACCCCCATGCAAAGTTTGGACTTCATAGTTTCGTTAGCTTCTTGGATTTTTAATTAGTACAATCGCTGTTTTACCCCCTTATAGGTATTTTTTACAAAACCGCGAATCACGTGCCCATTTATTAGTAACCAAAAACAGGTGTACGTAAATTCATGTTTCCAACTTTGAAAATGACGAATTTTCATACGACCGTTTATCGCTTATTTACTTCTTTAGAGGTAGAAATTCAAAAAAATCTTAGGGGAAATCTACGTGTTAAAAGGAATCGCCGTGCAAAGTTTGGGCTTCGTAGCTTTGTTAGTTTTATAGGTTTCGTGATCAATGAGTCAGTTATTACAACCCCGTCAAGGGTAGAATTTATCAAAATTCCTTAACGCGTATTTTTTTACTTTTATACAGAAGCAGAAATAAATTTGGTGTTGCTATGTATAAAAATAAAGAATTTCCCATATAAACTTTCAACCCTTGTTTACCGCCATGGAGGTAAAATTTTGCAAAACCGCGATACACGTGTCCATTTATTTGTAACTAAAAACAGGTGTACATAAATTCATGTTTCTAACTTTGAAAATGACAAACTTCCTTACAACCGTTAATCACTTATTTGCTTCCTTAGGAGTAAAATTTCGCAAAATCTGTTCTTAGCGGAAACCGACGTATTAAAAAGAATCTCCATGCGAAGTTTGAGCTTCATAACTTTGGTAGTTTCAGAGATTTCGTGATCAGTCAGTCAGTGATTTTGCCTTTTATATTATACTAGCTGTCCCGCCCGGCTTCGCCCGTGACATACTTTGAACCCCGTGGCGCCCATTTAATATCGTTGTTTATTAATTTCACATTCACAATAATGTATGAACATTTTCCAAATTCATTGATTACTTCTCCGGTCTCCAGTACCTACCTACGCCCGCTGCACGGCCCGGTCGAATTATGGTTACACGAAATTAATTTATTTGCGCTTTATTTTGAATTTGCGATAACTCATAAGATATTCATTTAATTTTCAAGGTGAAAAGGGACAAAATCATCTTCATGAAATGCTGAAGCCAATTAACGTAGGAAATATGATAAGGATTAATTGCATATTTGTGTAAATAAGCCTTTAAATTATCGCTTTATTTAAAGTATTAAAATGGATATACTCGTAGTATGTTATTCTTATGAGATAGACGTATATCGTCGCGGACTTTTTTGTAGACCTACATTAGATACACAATTGCACCATACATTATTTTGTTATAGCTCAAAGGGTTTAGGCAACGTTTTTGTTGAAAGCTTCCAGACGGCTTATTTTTTCCGACATCCCTAACAAATATCGTTATAATTTGGTCAATGTATACAAAAACTTAACAAATTATACATAAAAACCTTCTATAAGAATAACTCTAACTGTAAAAAAAACCGCATCGTAATTCGTTTCGTAGTTTTAAAGATCTAAGCATACATAGGGACAGTTAGCGTAAAGCGACTTTGTTTTATAATATGTAGTGAAACGAGTATATTTATTTTTATATACCTATATAGATTAAGATTTAAGTTGTTCCGAAAATATTATTTTGAAATTAATTCATCCTCAAACCTTTTTAGAGGCCTACGACCTTATTACAATTTCCGAATACGTAACGAAGTGATACGCAATATGGCAGGTTTGAATGAAAGTGTCAGCGTTAAGCTGGAAAAGGGCGTGCTCCGTTGGTTTGGACACGTCCAACGAATGAGTGAGGAACGATTGACGAAGAATATATATTGTGCGAAAGCAGAGGGTAGAAGAGGTCAGGGTAGGCCGAGACTTACATATGAAGACCACGTGAGCAGATTGCTCAAAAACGGAAAGATCAAAAGTACTCGGATACCCAGACGTGCTTATATGAAACGATTGATGAATCTCGAAGAAGCGAAAGAAGTATGCATGGATCGTGAAGCCTGGCGATCTGTCCTCTCTGACTAACCCGTCAGGGATACAGCGTGAAGATAGTTAAGTTTAAGTTAAGTTAACATTAATTTGTAAAGCAATGCAGTTTGAAG
The DNA here is from genome assembly GCA_948477245.1 of Thumatha senex. Classification (NCBI taxonomy): domain Eukaryota; kingdom Metazoa; phylum Arthropoda; class Insecta; order Lepidoptera; family Erebidae; genus Thumatha; species Thumatha senex. Next base: position 28,531,234 of record OX419724.1, read on the forward strand.
TTATCAATGTACCATTATAATGAAGCATTACTTTAGTGTTTTTAAAACTTCACCAATCCAAACAAAGAAGAGCAAAGATATTAATATCATTCTCGCGGTTATATTTTTATTATCTTATTAAACTGTCAGAAAGTTAAAGATTGTACCATTTTCGTTCCCTATTCTATTCGTTTGTTAGAAAGATTTATGAGAGCAGGAAAGTACCTTTATTTTATTATCCGGCTCTTTGTGGCGACTATTCATTTCATTTCTTTAAAAAATTAGACTTGCTTGTAGTTTTCTTACTATCGTTATCCAGTCGTACAGGAAATTTCTTTACAAATTATATAAGTCACAAGCAGTCTTATTGTAAGCCTCAACAATCCTGAGAAACTTTTAGTAAAACATTTTTCCCGAACTGAATAGATACGAGACCGTGGAGTTTTATTTTAGATACACAATGCCTAGATAGGTAGCAATGTCTATAATAAAGTTTTATTTCAATCCTCTTCAAGATGAAATTTTAAAACTAAATGTTTATATTCTTGCCAAAGAGAGAGGAAAGCGTCTAAATGAATCGAAGTTAAAATAGTTGTAAAGTCCACTGCAGACTATATTTTTAGTATATACAGTAATTTGAGACTGTATCAATGTATTTTACGGATACAGATAAAAATATACCAATCGAATACATAAGCTCCTCGTTTTTGAAAGTCGGTTAAAAATTGCTAGTCTGTGGTGGCTCTAAGCGCTCCATTATAAAAATACTTTATTTATCTTTACGTCTGTGAATATAAATTAAATTGAAGTGTTGTTTTTCTAATTAACTTAGCTTTTTACGAAATTAAATGTATTTGAAAATACGTACATACCTACTTAAACAAAAAAAACAACTTTTGATTCTATTTCAGTCTATTAATCTCTTAAACGGCTGGATCAATTTTAATGGAACTTTCGTTGATTGATAGCTGATATTATAAAATTCACCTTGATTGTACCTACTTTATCCTCGGATTTCCACGTAGAGATGTAAAATGACGTAATTTTACCGAAAACGTTGGGTTATGGGTATTTTACAATAATTTTTATATAGTACCAAATTTTATATTTCACTTTTGTTTCAATTAACGTGTATTTCTCTTTTAATTTTTAATGTTGTCTCAACATACTTACGACTTAAGTACAACAGCAATAATTTTAATACAAATAATAATTTTAAAGAAGATTCCAACTCAAAAGCCTAAGTTCTCTTTAAAAAGTAAAAATGAACATATTATTTTGTAATGTGCCCGTTCTTTCATGTAAGACCCCACTCGAGTATTTTTGCTAACATTCGGTTGTTTTTGCTAACAAAGTTGTGAGGGTGAAAGTGGGGAAGGGTATTCCCCACTTTCACCCTCACAACTTTTAAACGGCTCAACCGATTTTCATCAAACATGTCTAAGAACACTCGAACACTCACTTTTAAAACAAAAAAAAACTAAATTGTAATCGCTTCATCCGTTCGGGAGTTATGGTGCCGCAGTCGCCCAAAATAGGCGATTTTGGAAACCGGGACTAATAGCCTAACCTGCTATCCGAAGCACGTAAACGCTCGTGAATAGAAATGCCACAAAGTGGTCACCCATTCTGGGACCAGTCATATCGAAAGTTACTTAACACAGTAATCGTTTAACCTAACACTTAGTTAGCGAGGCAACGAGCGCTTCAGGGAAAAAAGTAAGTTTCAGTCAATCAACGAATACTAGCAAGTTTTAAGAAAACATCATTTGCAAATGTGGAAACGGGCGTGAGTAAAAGCCACTTAGCATTCAGTTTCATTTGAAAAAGTTCCCATTTCAATCTTAGGTCATCAAGCTGTTTTTATAGCAGCACGATTTTCCAATTAAATGTCGGGAGGTAGTCGTAAATTTAGAAACGCAAACGCACCGGACCTTTCGATTCCCCATTCCATTAAATCGATTAATACTCCAATGTTTGCCACCTTTTATGGAGGTGAGGACTTTGATCGCGAAATTGCTTTAAAAACAAGGGCTTGACCTCGATCGACGTGTTGACGAACCCTTGTACAATGTATTCATTTTGTTTGTCGATCGACACATTATGCTGTCGTTTAAGTTTGAATTATCTGTACGTCCTTCTAATAACTGTACTACTGTATCTATAACATTTTTACCAGTTAAGTAAGCAGTAATGTAGGATACCTTAGAAGGCTTTACATGTCCGATTCATTTAATACGCTCGCGGCCCCGCCTGCGTGGGCGTCTTAAAAACCTTTAACAGCAGTCAACATGGCAATGGTTTTACTACATTTTACGTTTGACAAAAATGCATGCGTTGATATGTAGTATGCGTCAGCCCAAGCCTAGAACCAACCCCTCGGAGATAAAAGTACAAGTTAGCAGTTGTTTGTCTATTCTCCATCATCATCTTAGTGCTTGTCCCAGTTGCGTCTCGCGACGCCAGGGGTCCGCCTTACGACTTTTTTTCCTTAACTTCGCAAGGTCGTTGGCATCCCCTATAGTGCGACCATTGGCACGCAAGTCATTCCTTACGACGTCAAGCCAGCACTTCTTGGATCTTCCCCTCTTACAGGGACCTTGCGAAGCTGACATGGCCAGACATTTGTTTCCCATGTTGCCCGGCGGTTGCCGCAAGACATAACCATACCAATGAAGGCTACACTATTGCAACTTTTCGTCACGGACGTGAAAGCTGCCGCGGGTGCGAGAGTTCTTCACGCGGTCCATCCGCGTAATTCCACACATCCTCCGCAGCATCTTTATTTCCATGACATGCAGCTCCTGTTTGTGTCGCTACAGTGTTTGTCTATACTAATATGTATATTTACTATACTAGTATGCCACGGATAAAACGTGTAACTTACCGTGTTGGTACTTGCTCTAATACTATCAATATTTAATTGATAGTATTAAAGCAAATACCAACATAGACACAAAACTAACTATAACGTGGTTAGATCTGGGGATCGTGGCGGCCATCATATTTGTTCATTTGTCCCGATCCAGGAATAAAAGTTTTCATTGAGATAGTCCTCTGTTCTGACACTGTTATGAGCCGGAACCCCATCTTGCTGAAAAGTAAAGTTTGGTCGTTCTGCAACCGGAAGATATAATCTCATTTCTCAAAATCTCATGTATTTCTAAATACCTTTCTGTATTCAAATGCTCTTCGTTAGAATGTACTAAAAGGACCCGTTTTTTTACAATCCCAGACCAACAGTTGAACGAAAAACGTGTTTGATTATTAGTCTCGCAGATACGTAAGAGATTCTCCCTAGACCAAATGCGATGTTTCGGTTGTACACCATTATTGTTGAAGTTTGTCTCGTCTGACCAGATAATATTCTTTAGAAAATACTGATCCTTTAGAATTAGTCTAGAAAATAAGTAGTCTTTCAGCATCACCGGGTGGTAATTTTAAATTTAATATTAGTATTTCCTCTTCATCATCTCTTTTTTACTTAAGTATTTTGCCAGTTGCTTCCAAACCCAATTCGATTTGAAGCTAAAGGTTTACTTTTATTTGGTTGCCAGGAGCATCTATCGTTTGATTTGTAATTTTCAGCATTGTCAGGAGCGACGCGTGACCTCCAACCCCGTAAGAGTGCCTGCGTTATTGGCCCATTCGATAATGAGCAGGGAAAGTCGCTTAAGGCTCGAAGTTCTTGTAGGGTACCGAATATCTAGTACACTGAATATTTTGTAACCTTATGAACGTTCTTACAAACATATCTGTTAATCGTAAATATTTAAACAGATTTCAAAAGCACTCTCGTGTGTATGTTTTTAAAATCTTAAATATAATAGAACTAAACCTTAAAACTCAGAATTCCAATAATAATGTTTTGATAGCCTTAATAAATTTGTGGTCGCTAATTAATATAAACAAAGCTCATAACTCACACTGACACGTCCACAAGGGAAAGGGTTCAGCAAGATGGCAGGGTAAGGCCTGCTTTATTGAAATAAACGACTTGTTACCTCCCTCGGCGTATGCCATCTTGAAGGAATTATATTTCCCTAATAGACTAATCTATAAAGATAATAAATACAAAACAAAGTCGTGTTAGTTACGCTTGGGTACGGTAAGGATGATCCTTGATTTGTTGGATTTGTCTAAGCCTTGAAAATTTTAAAAAAAGAACAAAAACAGTATTTTTATCCCTTCTATTCGATAATTGCGCTTTTGTTCCTTTAAAAGCGGTAGGAATGTAGCTCTTTTCTCCAAGAGACTTTTTAGCAGGCAGAAATGAGATTTGAATTTAGAACATGAATTGTTCATAGAAATTAAACGAAAACTGTATGAATTTCTATTAGGTACGCATTGACTGAAAGATAACGATAAGGCGCTTAACAAAAAAAATGTAGGTCACAAAATAACACTTATAGTGTTCAAGATTATTGCTTCTAGAATAGTCGATTGTATCGTATCATAAGGGAGTAAAATAATATTTTTAGGGTAGGGGGGGCCAAAAATATATTTTGCTCCCGAGTGATACACTCTACTTTTCATCACCCTCTATGAGAATATAAAAGGCGCCTCATATTTTATTGTAATATTATTGTTTGATAAAACATAGAGTTCACTAAATGAAAATTAAACAGTATCGTATAAAACATTAATTCAATAAAATTACCATAAGCTTTTATATATTTGTCCCGGGATTTTGCAGGTAATAGATTATTCATCACATTTCTTGCGTCAGATTTAATACTTTCAGGAGTTAATTCTATACTTTCACTGTCACATGAAAAACTCATTTTTTAAAACAGTACCATGATTTTCTAACAATCCGTAAAAATTGACGAAAACGCGAACTATTTTTTTTTAAGCTATTGCATAGCTACTATCGCGGGCCTTGAGCGCGGCGACCGAATCTAGAAATTCCGTAACGAAAAAAACCTAACACCCGAGCTCACACGAACTTCACCAAGCACGGCCGAGCGTTTGCCTTACGTGTATGTATATAATACGACTGCACGAAGCTCGCACGGATCGAGACGATCTATAGAAATAATATTTATTTTATATATTAATAATCTTCATATATAAAATTCAATGTCAGTTTTCGTTGTAATTTTAGAACTCGAGAACGGGCTTTCCTATCCAGGCTGTTTAGGCTAGACTATTTAGAAGATGGTTTTTAAGCCATTGCATAGCTACTATCGCGGGCCTTGAGCGTGGAGACCGAATCCAGAAATTCCGTAACGAAAATAACCTAACACCCCCCACTCCGACCGGCACAGCGGTGATACTTTTAAGTTTTGCCATCTATCAATGAACAGCAAAACATTTAATGACTTTTTGAAATATCACGCTTGTCTCTTTAGTTCTGCAAATCGCCTCTAGGTGGTATTGGTTGTATCGGCGTTACTGCGCATGCGTAATCCCTCTCTTCGCCCCGCAATCTGGTGACTCATGCCTGCTTAGAGTTTCGGCGTTAATGCACCTCCTCTTTGTATTTACTTCATGGTACGACTCTACGAAGCTCGCACGTATAACAGTGAATATCTGTATTCGTATTTTTTTTTAGGGTCGAAAATACTTGGTACAAATGGTAATAAATTTCCACTTATCTTGGCTGGCGATTTCAACATCAACTTCGCTGATAAAAAATCAGAGCGGTTGACAACTTTTCTTTCGAAAATATTGAATTTGAAAATCAATAATAATCCACAAGAATCCACAACAAAATATGGGACCACCATTGACGCGGTATTTTCCAGATATTTAGAAGATATCAAGTCTCAAACTTCATGTTTCTTATTTCAGTTACCATAAACCTATAGTTTCAGTGATAAATATTCCTGAATAACCTACATGTATTGTAAGATAATAAAAATATTTTGAACAATATTAACTTCTCATTTATTTAATAAAAGAATCAAAAATTTGTCTTCTTATCGATCACCACGCTCAAAAAATGTAACTTGAATTAATATCAAAGAAAACCAAAGGAAAAAAATACTGCATAAATAAAATAAATAAATAATTATAATTACATATGTTGATAAAAAATGCTATGCAATAGCTTTACCGCGACAGTCTCCGAGTGCCACACGTCTTTTTTTTTTTTTGTTGTTTTGGCGATGTCCGGCTTGGACTTAGCCACGACGCAGTAAAAGGTTAGGAAACGGTTAATATATGGAAAGGATTGCGAAATTTCGGGAAAGGATCAAAATGGTTTGAAACATTACATTCTTAAAGTAATATTTAGATTTTTATATGATTAACAGTTATAAATAAAGATATGGTTTTATAAATATTAATATCAAGTTTATGTTATAGGGTGTTAATACAAGATGGAAGAGGAACATGGAGGGATATTAAGGATTCGAAAAATTCTGTATTGTTATATAGAGGGCAAGTGAAAAAACTATGGTTTAAGTCGCCTATATCTGAACCACATTCACAAATGTCACTGTTAATAATTCTAAATTTAGCAAGGTGCACTGGAGCACATGTGTGACCCAATCTCATTCTAGTTATTATTGAAGTTGTCGTTTTACCAAATTAGAATTTTGAAAATCAAGGTTTAACAGGTATTTATTGTAGGCTGATAATAAATAAATAATATGTATAATAAAGATCCATCACGCCTTATCCCCGAAGGGGTGGCAGAGGCACTTTTCACAGTGTGGATTCCTGTCCCACGTAATAGGTGACGAGCCCATTGCCGTGTAGGCTGAATTTGACTGAAATGTTTACCTTTCACTTGGCTGCTAGTGTGCCAGTCTTTTCCCCAGGATTCAAGTAGATCCTTTTTAGAAAGAGACATTAAGTCAGAGCAGTAGTTTTTATACGGGAACAAATCCCCTTATAAAACTGCCTCATTAGCAAATCTATCCGCATAGTCGTTGCCAAAAATACCTTGATGACTAAGTATTCATAAAAACTTTACTTCTAAACCGTTAGATAAACATTTCTGTAACAGATTTTGACATTCAAAAACAACAGTCAAATGGTTTGTTTTAAACGGGAATCGCTGTAGAGCTTGTTAAGTACTTTTGGAGTCTGTGATGATTGCGGTCTTTGAGAGTTTTAATAATAATATGTATTCCAAAGACTAAACAACTCTGGTGGGAGTCTAACTTTCTGGACTATCTTGAACTGGAGGTGATATACTTCTATTCCGACATAATCCAAATTACTATGCTTAGAAGCATCACTGTATATATGATGCCAATCTGGAAATTCGTGATTGAGATAGTAATTGAAGTTGGAATTAGCATTTATGTCATATTGAAGATCACAGTTTAGAATAATACAAGGTGAAATAGTTAAGGAATCATAAGATGTAGAAAAAAAGGGGGAGATGAGAAGATCTGTGAATAGGGGATTGTAGAGATAAAAATTTACGAAAGCTGCTAATAAGGCAAGGAACCTTTTTGTGAGACCAGTAACTGGAGGTTTCTATTACGTCTGAGAGTAATTGGAGTTTATGATGTAAGGGGTGGTTCGTGATTTGTAAAGATTGAAACACAAATCGGTCACAAAGATATTGTCTACGATGTATCAGTGGAGGTTCAACACATTCAACTTGAAGAGCGTTGATGGGGCTGGATTTCATACAACCTGATATAATTCGAAGAGCTTTATATTGAACACTGTCAAGTTTATTTAGACCATCTATACCACAGGGTTCTAAAAGAAATGACCCGTAATCTAGAAGACTTCTAATCAAAGCGTTATAAAGAAGTTTTTGGGAAGTTGGATGAGCTCCCCACCAAACACCCGACAAGCATCTCAAGATATTTAAATTACGTTCACATTTTGCAGTTAAATGGTAACAATGTTGGAGCCCAGATAATTTAGCGTCTAAAATAATTCCTAAGAACTTTGCATGCTCATAAACTGGATGTCGTGAGTTTTCATAAAAAAACTGATACAGTAGGAGGACACCGCATGCGGGAAAATAATACAACAGAACTTTTGGGCACTGATAAACTTAGGCCATTAGTATCCAGCCACGTTTTAAGGGAATCAAGAGCTGATGATATCCTATCAGCTGATCTCTCAATCGATAGCCCCGAAGTATATATGAGTAAATCGTCTGCATATTGTAAGATATTTATGTTGATTTTCACTACTGTACTTTCTAGGTCATAGGTATATATATTATAAAGGAGAGGACTTAATACTGATCCCTGTGGTAAACCTCTCAAAGCTATTCTTGTAATTGTGAGGGAGTCCGGAAGGATAACCTTAACACATCTCTCAGACAGAAGATTTATGATAAAATTTTGTAAAAATATAGGGACATTCAATTTAAAAAGCTTTTTTGCGGTACATGTAGCTGGACACTATCGTACGCAGCAGCTATGTCTAGAAAACAGGCCAGAAGTAAGTGATTATTTGAAAAAGCTAGACGAATATCAGTGGAAAATATGGCTACACTGTCTATGGTACTCTTACCCTTTCTAAATCCATACTGACTATTGGATAATAGACCTTTATTTTCAATAAACTATTCTAGTCTATTTTTGACGAGGTGTTCAGCCAGTTTAGCAACCACAGGGGAAAGGGCTATTTTTTTTTTTTTTTTTTTTTTATTTGTTTGTTAGAGGGTTGTGGGAAATATTATCTGAGATAAGTCGGGCTAATGGATGCTCTCGGACTTTTCTCAAGCGGTTGTGGTGCCAGAGGTACATATATGTGGTAGGGGTTAGGTGTAATACGAGTGGGGTGGTGGAGATTAGGAAGAGTGTAGGGGCCGTAAGGTGTGTGGCATGAGAGTGTGTGTGATTGTATTATGTTGTTACTATTTACAGTCTAGGTTACATTATACATTGGCAAAAAGTAGGAAAATAGAGCCTGGTTTTGTCTCTTTTTTCGTATTGTATTGCAGGCTTACTTGCTAACATTTTACAATCTTACTTACTATATATATTTTACAAATAGTTATATTACTTAATATTTTTTAAACACTTACGTGCTAAAACAACAAGTACAATATACAATCTTAATTGCTAAAATAATACTGTTTTCCATCTTCATTGTAATTTACATTATCTGATATATCCAGCTGTACAGTTATGAACTATGATGGTGTAGTCGTGTGATTTGGTTGTGTAGTGTTGTTGAATTCTTTTAGATGGTTTATGATGTTGTGTATATGAGCTCGGTATGTGTCAGTGGTGCTTTGTCTTTTGATTATTTCTGATAGGTTGTAGGGTTGTTTGCTGTTGTGTGCTGTCATGATGTGATTGAATCGTGTGATGTGAAATTTTGGGCATTTTTCGATGAGGTGTGTGATGGATTGTGGTGTGTCATTGTCACATGGGCATTTATTATCGGTGGTGATTTTGAATCTGTGTAAGTATTCTTTGTGGTACCCATGGCCGGTTAGAATTTGAGTGGTTTGGAAATCGGTTCCGAATGTGCTAATGAATTTAGTTAATTGTTCGTATGTAGGGAGAAGTGTGAGGGTGTGTGGACTGGCTTCGGTGTAGTATTGAACAGTTTGCTCGTTTGTGTGTTTTCTGTTTGTGTATTTAATGTGGCTTATAGGAATGTGTGTGTATGTGGGGCCCCGATGTATGTAAGCAGCAGCTTTGGCAGCTTCGTCGGCAAGTTCGTTGCCCGCTATTCCAATATGACTTTTGATCCAGTGGAAGGTGAGTGTTAGATTATGTGTTTTTGTAAGTGCAATATTTTTGTGAGTTTGTAGTGCTAATTGGTTTGTTGTGTTAGGGTTGGACAGTTCGAGGAGGGCGGATTTGCAGTCAGAGATAATGTGTGCATAGTTGGTGTGAGGTTTGGGTGAGTGCGCGAGCCATTCAGTGGCTTTAGAAATGGCGAGGAGTTCGGCTTGAAAGGGTGAGCAGAGGTCGTGTAGTTTATATTTTTTGGTGTATGTTTTTGTGTTTGTGTTATCTTTGTGTATTGCTACGAATGCTGCTCCTACTTTATCGTTGTGTTTGCTTCCGTCGGTGTATATGCACCAGGTTTTTTGTGTAGTTGCGAGGAATGAGTTGTGTTCTTCTTCGGTTGAGATGTGGTTGAAGGATATTCCTTCTCTGGTTGATGGGTGTAATTGCTGTGCTGGAGGTGCGGGTGATTCAATTGGGATGTGTCTTGGGATGTGAGGGTATGTAGAGTGTCCGGTGATTTTGGTGTGTTCAGTGTTTGCCATTTCAAGGATTTTGTGAGGTAGTGGCGCGAGTTTCGCGAGAGAGATGGCAGTGGCTGTTCTAATCGTTCTGAAACCTTGAATTATTTTTATGGCGAAAATGCGTTGTAGAGACAGGAGTTTGTTGTGTACGTGTTTGTATTTGGTAGCTGTGGGTGCCCAGATGGCAGAGGCATAGGTGATTATTGGTTGAATGACATGCTGGTATATTATGCGTACATTTTCTGGGTTGATTCCCCATGTGGGTCTGATGTAACGTGTGAGTTTGTTGTAAATGTTTTTTGTTTTGTTGGTGATGTGTTCAACATGTTTTATGAATTTTAGTTTATTGTCGATGATAAGTCCTAAGTATTTGATTTGCGGGGAGAATGAGAGTTGGTGACCGTTTAGTGTTAGTGTTGTGTTCCGTGCTTTTTTGGTGAATGCGATGGCTTGTGTTTTGTCGTGCCCAACCTCGAGCTTGTGTTCTCTTCCCCACGTAATGATGGTGTCGAGTGCTTCTTGTGTGATGTTGGAGAGTGTGCTTATTTCTTTAGAGTGGGTGATGAGTATGATGTCATCTGCGTATGCTTGTATGTGACAGTTGGTTGGTAAGTCTGTGTTGAGAAGTGACTCCAGGAGCAGGTTCCACATAGTGGGGCCGCAGACAGAGCCTTGTACGCATCCTTTGGTCATTTCCTTATGTGCAGTGGAATCAGCTAAGTTTATGTTTACGGTTCTGTTTTCTGTGTAGTTCTGTAAGATTTGGTATATGTTTTTTGGGCAGTTTATTTGTTTAAGTCTGTAGAATATGGCCGGCCACCAGGCGTTATCAAATGCGGTTTTTATGTCTAACGATATTGCTATTACTTGTTGTCTTTTGGTTTTGTATTTGTGTATGATGTTCAAGGCTGTGCTGATTGCATGAGTGGTGGAAGTTTGAGGTTTGAAGCCGTACTGTTTTGTGCAATCGTTTCCGGATTTATGAGTGTGGTGTGTTAATCTGTTAATGATTAATTTTTCAAGAAGTTTACCGAATATATTAATAAGTCCGATTGGTCGATAAGAGGCTGTGCTATTGTAGTTGTTTCGGTTGTGTTTGGGTATTGTTTTAACTGTTGCTGTTTTCCATGGGCTGGGAAAGTATCTTAATTCTAAGCATCTGTTAGCGATGTCGGTAAAGATGGCTATTGGACGGTAAGATGACGCTTCAGAAGAAGGTTTGTTAGTTTTACGAATTGGAATCACTTCTTGCACTTTCCAAGCTGTGGGGATGTTGCCAGATACCATTACAGAATTAATTAAAGATAAATAATAAGAAAGACTAGTGTCATCCATGTGAGTGAAAAATGAATGGAATATTATCCAAGCCAGGGCTTGAATCTTTAACATAAGTTAAAATGCCTTTGAGTAAAAGGCTTGTTGAGACTCGAAGAAACCTGTACAGAGACAGAACTTAAACTCCTCAACTTTGCATGTCTGCCCTGTATGGCCTAGACCACATTTAAAACATCTGATCTGATCTGCATTGGCTGCGAATATGTCCATATCGGCAGCAGTTAAAGCATTGTATTGTGGGATAAATGTATAAATCAACAGGAATTGGTTATAACACATAAAAATACGTTTGGTTAAAACTTGCCCATCAAATATTAAGTCTACAGTTTCTATGGGAACAAACTCTGACTTTTCATTGCTAATGACTTTTCTTTTTAGCCTCCTTATTTTAATAATTTGGCCGCAACCTATGGGAACTGAAATATTACTTAGAATATCCTCATCGCTCCAGTCAGTATAAACACCTCTCACTATACCCATGCGTGTAACATTGACAGAAGGAATGAAAGCTTCGTAATTATTAGATTTTAATGCATCATCATCTACAAAATTGTTAGCACTTTCATGTGACGAAAAAGATAAAGAAATACGGTTGCGCCCTATTTTTTTAAGACTGCCATTGACAATGTTCTTAAATGTGTTTTTTTTAAGAAAATAGCCAAATGCCACAGGATGAATGAAACAGTTTTCATTGGGAGATGAAGGAAGTTTCTGAATATGAACTGCATATGAATTCTCATTAGCATTAGTCTTGGTAGTTTGTGAGATGACAATTTGTGAGGGTGATGCAGATACAGTAAAAGTGTTTGTTATTGATCTACATTGGCAATCAATCTCTGTATTAGGAGAAGATTGGTGGTGATATCTGCGTTTTTTATTGCAGTGCTTGCAAATCTTTGACGGAACCGATGCTCTCTTTTGCTTATGGGACCGAGAGTTGGTCTCGGAGCCATCTGTGTCTATTAACGATCCTTCTGTGTCCATTCCTGATCCATCTATCGTAACAGTATTATACACTGGGGGGACAATAGTCCCCCCAGGGTCTTCTGGATCACCCATGTACTAGTATATAAATACAAAAAACTTACCTACTATACATGAACTATACTATTTACAATAATAAATTAATATATTTACACTATTAAACCTATTTGAACCTTAAATTATAGTTGAATAATTAATAAAAAAATGCGACGGTGTCGTGGGACACCAGGTAGGAACGACCCTCACCCTCACCCTCACCCTCACCCTCACCCTCACCCTCACCCTCACCCTCACCCTCACCCTCACCCTCACCCTCACCCTCTCCCTCACCCTCACCCTCACCCTCACCCTCACCCTCACCCTCACCCTCACCCTCACCCTCACCCTCACCCTCACCCTCACCCTCACCCTCACCCTCACCCTCACCCTCACCCTCACCCTCACCCTCACCCTCACCCTCACCCTCACCCTCACCCTCACCCTCACCCTCACCCTCACCCTCACCCTCACCCTCACCCTCACCCTCACCCTCACCCTCACCCTCACCCTCACCCTCACCCTCACCCTCACCCTCACCCTCACTGAAAGAGGGAGAAAGAGAAAGGTATAATACACTACTCGCTTGTGTATACGACTTTCGCGCCTGCGCAACGTCTCATTTAACGCTTTTATTCCTCCCAATTTTTTCCACCCAATTTTTCTTACGGTTTTACTATCACATATTTTTCAGTTCGGTCGCGCAGCAAAATCCGTATCTCCTCCAAGCCTGCCATAAGGAACTTCGTTCCAATAATAAAAAACTCAAAAACAGTCGCCCGCCTAGTTTGCCATTTCCCGCGCTTTTTCCGCGAACTGTTTGCGAGTTTATATTTTTTTTTTATTCCGTCGGAATAGCGGTGCTGCTATGGGCCGTCATACCAGCCAGTCTTTATTCAAACAATATTTGCGTTCGATTTATTTGGCGCTGAACACTAAGATGTTGCAAATTCAAAAAGTGCGTGGGTACTTTTTTTATATTCAAGTTGATTTTTTTAGAAAATATCACCTTTGAGTGCTCTTAGAGGCTTCTCAAGTGAAATCAAGTAGTCCTTTACGAATAGATGGAATGAAAACAATACATAAAAACAATTAGCATCTTTCACGAAAAATCCCTTTAGTAGATTTTGCGTGAAAGAGTAACAAACATCCATCCATACTTACAAACTTTCGCGTTTATAATATTAGTAGGATATCTGAGATAAACAGTCTTGACAGACAAACGAACGGACATCAAAGTGATCCTATAACATGACATGACCTATAAGGGCCTATAAGGCCACAGTTTTTTTTTCTGTTGAAATTAGGAACCCTTAATATTTCGTAATAAAAACTTAAACTATCTAACAATAACCTGCAGTTGATTTTAGCAAGAAAAGGAAGCAAATATAAAAACAGCAGAATTTTGTAAAGCACACCCTTGCCGAAACTTTTGCCACAGACCATCTTATTGAAATAGTTTCCTTTCTTCCAATTCTTTCTTTATGTCTTACAATTTGATATAGCGGGCATCATCGTCATATTATTATCGCGTTTTATTTACAGTTACTCCCAAAGCCATTGCTATGGAACTCGAGATCCCTGCCATTACATGTCCCCTTTCTACCGATCTTCATTATTCCCGATAATTGAATAATCATATCATCCAGTACGATGTTTAATCATGTTTTTGTGCAATGCTTATTGTATTTAGTAGAACCAAACCCAAACGGTAAACCCAAAGTCATAACTATAGACAGTGTGTTTGGAATGATATCATTACCAAATGAAAAGAATAGAATAGAAATATACTTTATTGTACACCAGTTTTCGATATATACAAGTATATGGAATATAGGTTTTGAAATGTACAGTGGGCGGCCTTATCGCTAAGTGCAATTTTTTACGAGCAACCTTTACAAAAAAGTTAGAATGACAGTAATTTCTGCTAGACTTTTAAAAGTTTACTATAATAAAAAGAAATCTACTCGTATATTCAATCGGTCACAGAAAACACTCACCCAACATAACAAAGTCGATTTTATGTGAACATAAAACAAAGTGAGATGCAAATATACTTAGTCCTAAAACATTCAAATCGTTCGCTGTTCAAGCGTAATATCAAAAGAAAAAAATTCTCAACGTTTAAAACATGCAAGTAGATATTTCGCGGGAGTTACATTATTCGAAGATTCGTGGTACATTATTCATGAACCCGCTGTCTTGGTACCTAACGAGCCGGATTGAGACGGACCTACTGTCGATAATGAACTAACGTTTTTATTACGATACCAATTCATTTCATTGCTTTCACATTCGGTTGATTCATTATTCAAGCATCATTATGATTATAGCTTTGTTGAAAGACTTCAAAATCTTCGTTAAATTGTTATTGGTGTTTTAAAATATATCGGAGTTACGGTTAAAGCTACATTTAAATGGTATACAGCTTATCTTTAAGTTTCAACATGACATTTTGTTTTGCCGGCTTCAAGTACATTTCAGTCTATCTAATGTCCCAATCAAACTTTAAACAGATTTTCGAGTAAAAGCTCAGATTAGAACATACCAACGAATCACCACGACCTCATCAATACCATTGTATTGATGAGGACGTGGTGATGTTTAGGTTTGTCATTACAAACCTAAACATTAAAAAAATATTATTATAAAAGTAAAATTAAGTTGTTGTCTTCTTCTGCTTTGCGTTTTTCAGTTATTCCCAATCCCTACCTGGATTTTTATTAGAGTCTAAAAGCAGATTATTGGTTTGACCTTGTTGCCTCTCAATCCCGTAAGGATGCCTGCGTTGTTCTCTTCTTGTCGATTTGTGTATCCAGAGTTGATCAGCAGCTGAGCAGATGCACCTGTAGCAGGTGATGTCAGTTGGACCCGGAAATATTGGTAGGGCCCTTTGCACCCAGTTGCGCAAGAGTACTGACGGTATAGTCACGGATCTTATAATGTACAGACGCTATAATAACAGATCTAAAGACGTACAAACTCTCCTAATGTCTAAAATAATGCATTCTTAAAGTTCAGCCCATCCGAGACTTTTTATTCCTTTTAAAAACTTCTATACTGTTCAAGAGGAATAATTCAGCTATATTTTATTTTTGTGAATGTTTCAGTGTTCACGGAGTTTAACCTGTGAAAACTCTTATGGCGCTCGAGTATTGCTTGACTTTTTTGACAAATATCGTCAAACCCATGTAATTTGCATATAAAGCGTAGTTTCCAAGTGCGAAAAGTCTTTTTTCAATAAGTTCAGTGGTCCCAAACATTACCCCAGGGTAAACATTTATTTACAAAATTTGACCTGTCTCTATAATATTAGTACATCGCATAAATTATAATACACTCGTCAAAACTCCGGACGCAAGTATATACTACGAGTACGTACCTTAAACATACAATTTATTTATGGTGAAAATAGATAAAAAGCAAGTAGCGCGGCGGTCGATTGCTGACCTGTTAAGCTAAGGCTTATATTTATAAGAGAAATTGAACAAATAAATTACCTAAAAAAAAATTTCTAATACATATTAATTAAATTAGTTATTCAAAAAAGTTTTATAAATTGATTAAATAAATTGCCCTTCAGTAATTACGTTATTTATTTTTTTCAAATGAATGTCTTTGACGATTTTAACTAGGTCAATACTGAACGTTTAGTAATGAAATTAAATCGAGCGAAAAGTATATCGACAACATACGGAATATCACACTATTTCTCTAAAAGTATAAGCAGTATGGCGTATATATTATATGGTGGGACATTTATTACACAGCGCCATCTAGCCCAAACTAAGCTATAATTGTAGATACTATGGATCTAGACAACTGATATACATACTTATATATTTCTAAAACACGCACAAATATTAGTTCTGACCCGGGAATCAGACTTAACGACAATCGCATATACTACCACTGCGCCACCGAAGCAGTCGGAGTATATGCGATGCCACGTAATAAGTGATGAACTGGCAACCTGTTGCTACCTATAAGGCCTCCAATTAACTTAAAGGCACCATGTTACTTATTTATTGTAATTGTTATTTATTTATTTATTTATTATTTGTTTTGAAGTGAAACTTGTTTATCATGAGTAAAACTTCTTTATCGACGTATGAGAGAAATTTTATAGCTGTAAAACAATGTCGTATAGGAAAACAGTGTCACTTCTTACTTATGTACTCAGGTACTTTTTCTTACTTGTGTACACATATTTCCTTTTTTTATAATGGAAGTGCTTCTAACCTATATAAAATCTAAGAAACAGCCATCTGTCGATTCACCACAGGTTCAGTATATGACTTCAAAGCGACCGCTGACTCTTTGTAGACCGTAAAGTAACTAACTGAATATTATTCAATATCAGCCTTGGTACGTGCTCCTGTGTGGGTTCAATTTTGTTACATTATTATACAAACGAACCTCCGTGTGACGTGCAACCTAGTTAATGAAACAACACCTTTTTTTCTTTTTGTTACTCAATTGGTTGATTTATTTTATTTTTATACCTTCAGGCATTAGTCACTAATATGAAAGAGGAGTGTGAAAGTAAGGGTCTTCGTTTGAATGCAAGTAAAACTAAGGTTCTAGTATTTGAAAGAGGTGCCGTAAGAACTAAATGCGAGATTAGGGTAAACCAGGAACGTCTAGAGCAAGTGAATGAAATTGTGTATTTAGGAAGTATGTTAGCGCGCATGGAAGATTCGGATGTAGAACGGCGAGAAGAAAGTTAACGGTGCTTTGTCCCAGTTAGTAAAAGCGACAAAGCATCGTAAAAAAAACACAAATGGCGATTCATAACGCAGTGCTAGTGCCAACTATGCTTTACGGTAGTGAAACCTGGGTATGTCAGCAGATGCATGAAAGTAAATTGAATGCTGTGGAGATGCGATCACTTCGACAATTGTGCGGCGTAACTTTGGCCGACCGAATACGTAACGAAGTGATACGCAATATGGCAGGTTTGAATGAAAGTGTCAGCGTTAAGCTGTAAAAGGGCGTGCTCCGCTGATTTGGACACGTCCAACTAATGAGTGAGGAACGATTGACGAAGAATATATATTATTCAAAAGTAGAGGGTAGAAGGAGTCAGGGTAGGCCGAGACTTACATATGAAGACCACGTGAGCAGATTGCTCAAAAACGGAAAGGTCAAAAGTACTCGGATACCCAGACGTGCGTGTATGAAGCGATTGATGAATCTCGAAGAAGCGAAAGAAGTATGCATGGATCGCGAAGTCTGGCGATCTGTCCTCTCTGACTACCCCGTCAGGGATACAGCGTGAAGATAGTTAGTTTTTTTTTAGTATTATAATATTTTCTTTATTTCAATCAATCAAATCAGCTCTCATAAGGTTTGCAATATCACACAATATGACCATACCATAATTTTGGAAGGGTCATTGACCTTACTGTGACATACTGTTCAGTTGCAAGTGCAAGAGCAGCAGGTGCACTGCTCGTAGGGGAAACTAACCTCTGCCCTAAGAACTCGGCAGGGCCCACCGTATCCGCATAATTTGCCTGCAATGTTTTAATGGAGAGGGCTCTAATGCAAATAAACGTAGTTGGGTGTAAGGGGCCCACCAGGATCTCAGAGGACCAAGTGACATCACCGGCAAGTGATGCACCTGATTAACGAGGCAACGACAAAGGCGCCATTACATATTTGAGAGGTCAGACGTCAAAAGCTAAACGATAGCTGCTCCTAGCAGCCAATCAAAAGTGAACCCCAGGTACAGTCAGCTCCATAGAAATCTCACCTCCAGTAGTTTACATTTACATTCTAAGGGGCTTAGATATTTATCTAGCTGTCCGTACCTTATCTATGTAGGGTTTGAAAGTCACTAGAAATGCATAGCAATGGATGGAAACTTCATTGTCTCTTGTCAGAATGGACACGATAAAAAAGATAAGCAATTTGGAAATGTTAACAACAGGCAATACTTAAAACGGATGAGCTGTAGAAACCCAGAACGAGTGATTGAACTGAACCATTCTTAAAATGTAGTTTCTTTCAACAGCGAACTCTTAGCGGTTTAAATTCGGTAGTACTAGTCAAAGACTGTCTAGTGTTGATATTGAGAATCTCAAACATAGTTGTTAAGAAGCTTTACACTGTTTATGTAGGATTAATTCAAGGGCTTTATGCGTAGGGTCTAATCTATCAAACTAAAGAGGCTCTCTCGTGGCCTTGGTGGTTACCCCTTGCACCTGAGACGATTACATATCTAAACTATATATTCTCTCAGCAGAATTGAGACATTTATACAAAGATATCCGCACATGTGTAACGTTGAAGGGGTAGGCTGGGGGTAAATTTAGGGTGAGTTACGCACAGAGAAGAGCTAAAGGTGCATTTACAAGAACATGAGCATTTATTAAGTAAATTTAACGTTATACAAAGCAATGAGAAGGTAGGAATTTAGACATTAAGTAAGTTAAGAAGTTAATAGAAGAGGGGTGGGTTCGGTAGTATCATTGAGACGTGTCCCAAGATAAAGTGGGAAACGTCACCTTGTCGATCAGCTGCTGCGAAGAAAGGCCGAGGACGGGGCAAGGTACGGCTTCTGGTTCGCGCACTGAACCGCAACATGTTCGTTTTATTTGAAAATAGTATAAATCAACTATAGTCAGCAACAGAAATGGATGAACAGAATTTCTTTCTAAAATATTCTTATCACAAGTTTTGCAATAAAATTAAAGCTAATTAAAATATTGGGTGTAAATAGCCTTACCAAGTTCTCGCCTTCTATCGGTATACCTATTGACTCATAGATGAGACCACGACACACAAGCGTCTTTATGGAATTGGAAGGTCAGACGAAAGCAGTCACATAAAAGTAAATTAAGGGACGAGACGAGAGTTTGGACACGTCCAACGAATGAATGAGGAACGATTGACGAAGAATATATATTGTGCGAAAGTAGAGGGTAGAAGGAGTCAGGGTAAGCCGAGACTTATATATGAAGACGACGTGAGCAGATTGCTTAAAAATGGAAAAGTCAAAAGTACTCGGATACTCGGACGTGCGTGTATGAAGCGATTGATGAATCTGCAAACCACCCTATAATAGGGCACCACCTTATAGTAAAAAAAAGATATTAACACTACATATTCTATTCAGATTGAAGCTTACCTATAGCCTCAAGGTTGTGCCTTACTAAGGAAACTTCTAAGTACTCTCGTTCTATACAAAATACTACCTTAGCGCTTAAAACCTTATAGTAAGAGTACGAAAGCAACTTGGTTGAGTCTTAGAAACTACTGCGATTTAACTTCTTTTTGACATTATTGGAAGCGGCTTCCGTTTTTTTATGACCGTATGAAAATCCACACAGACCTCGCCCCGTCAGAGTTGTTAATTTTACTGTAGGTTTAACCCCATTGAGTTTTGTACCTACTAAATTTACACGGCGCTCTTAATATGCTTTATGTTTGGGAGCGACTGCCTTTTAACCTTCCAATCCCTCTAAAGACACTGGCATCATATCCACACCCGTTAAAGGTGCACTGCACTACTTGGAGGTAATTGATTAGGCAATAAGATTATGGTGAGACCAATACAATCAAAATATCAAGATAGAATCATTTTAACAAACTACCTACTTTACTACCTGCTCGTGGCATCGCGGTCTCAGTGTTCTGTAAACGATCACTGAGTTACGCAACTTTCACTATGGCTGGTCCTCGGATGGGTGACCACTTTGTGGCATTTACATTTGCGAGCGTTTCCGTGCTTCGGAAGGCACGTTAAGCCGTTGGTCCCGGTTGCCAGTAAAGTGGCAGTCGTTAAGCCTGGTTCAAGGCCTAATAGACGGCTTGAAAAGTTCAACAGCAGGTAGCCACAACCTGCGTCTGTCTATTTCAACACGGCAATGGGCTCACCACCTATTACGTGGGACAGGAATCCACACGGTGAAAAGTGGGCATATAATATGCCCCAGCCACCCCTTCCGGGGAAAACCTAAGTTACCTACCTACTTTAAAACATAAGTTTAAGGCGAGGCGTGGCTAATTTAGCGGATAGTTTCAATCTAAATGTGATTCCGAGTAAGTGTCGTTTGCTAACTAAATTGAGTTTCCTTGTGGTTACTTTTCCGCTAGATTCTCCGTGACTGCGATGCCGGCTCCTTACATTCTCACTAATCTGGCACCCCGGACGTCCGTTACTTACAGATAAACACACTGACGTTAATACAGTACAACTAAAGGGGTACATTTTCTTGTATATACAAGTATATAATGGGTATATCTATAATGGATATAGCTATAATGGGTACGTATCCGCAATAAAAGTTACGCCTTCTTTAACCCGTTTTTCATACCAGCAGAGGAATACTACACTTCCACATTAAACAAGTTGAAGCCATGAGGCCTTCAACTTGGCATAATAATGGTTTCAATTATCATGGATGGAAAAAGCTCGTAAATAGATATGCCACAAACGGTCACCCATCTCAAGAGTGTGTAAACTACTTAGGCTACGAACGCTTTCTTAATTTAAACTGGTCAAACCATAACCATCCTTTTACTGTAGTATAAGTAAACAGACAATTTGATGTAATTTATAACTACCTAATTGTACTCCATATTAAATAGTGTAATAGTCAAAACACGTCGCCAAAATACTATACCTGAGAACTTTCTCAAGTCTATATAAAAGGACAATTGCACCTTGACTACTATCAACATTATAACATTATACTATTTTTTTTTTAATTTGGCGTAATCGTTTAGTATTAGTGAACACAATATGATATTTAAATCAATAAATAAATATCGTTGGGACAACTCACTCAACGTCATCTGATTCCAAACTAAGCAGAGCTAAGTAACCAGATAAACATAAACATACTTATATATTTCTAAATACATACATATTATAGATAAATAACACCCAGACACAGAATAAACCATCGTGCCCATCACACAAAGTTTTATACTGGTTAGGTATCGAATCCATGACCTATAGCGTAGCAGTCGGATACACTCCCACCGCGCCACAGAGGCAGTCATCATTGTACATTTACAACGAATATGCCTAGACATTTCCAAATTTTGTGGAAAGTAGATTATAAAAACGATTATCTACAGACAAAATTACCTACAAAACAAATAACCGACGACCTTAACAATATCGTCACATAACAGACAGGATGTACAATGAGCTGTTTGCTAAAATGGATATCATTTCAATTCCAACTCCACAGGCTGGATAGTAAATAAAGAACTTAATAGTCACGTATAGAATGTCGAACTACACTCAATTTCGAAATACATTTGTTTGAAATGTGTCGTCGATGCCGCGGTGGTAGCCTGTCTCTCGGGAACCCTGGGTTATCTTTGTGTTTTTATCTAGTTTTAGTCCGGCGTGACATCCGTGAGGATTCCCACACGTTTAAGAAATTTAATTTAAAGAAAGATGTCTAAAGTATAGTAAAATATTTCTTTAGAGAGAACGTTTAGGCAGTTAAGCATAGATGCTAATTATCAGTAATCGGCTAAATACGGTGGACGTGTTTGTGTACTTCTATATTTCATTCCAAGAAGTATTTTTATTACGGTTTTTATAATCATATAGATAATGTATTTTGGGACAATTTCACACAGTGTCGTCGTCTAGTTCAAATTAAGCTAGTATACACACAAACCTTTGATACAACCTCAGCACGGTAGTTGCATACATACACTTACCACTGCGTCACCCGATAATCGGGAAAATAGTGATTTATGTAGTCTGTGTGCCAACTATGTCGAACTTATTCAGCTGTTTGAGGTGGCTATTAATAAATCAATTAATCAGAAATGACAAGTAAATTTATATGATATAAAATAAGATGGTACATAATTCACCTTAAAAATGTATCTCTGAAGCCCAAATATGTACAGCATATTATGTATATTTTGGGCTAGAAGGTGTTACGTAAAGTTGTCTCAAATATGTATATTTAACTACTGAAATTTAGTAAATGAAAAGACCTTTGTATGATAAACCAAGAATTAATTCAACAATATATTATGCACAATCAACACACAGGTAGACCCGCATCCACGTCACCAAAATCCACAAAGTGCCAAGCGAACCAGCCTTGTTGCGTGGTACTTTTAATTAACCAGTTAAAAGTTTTTTAAATGACAAAGAAACTAACCGTTTAAAACTACCCCCAGGTCCGAGAGACCATGAAGCCGACAAGATTAAATTGTCTCACCCGACTCGTGCCTCTTGGTCCAGTTAAACTTGCAATAGAAAACTTCGGCCGCGATTATCTTGTTATCTTTGTACTTATTTTGTTCTTTGTACTCGATCAAAGGTTTACACATCTTGTTTGTTTCTACGCTACTTTTAAAACCAACTGAAAGCGTTATCTTGGGAAGAAATGCTGAAAATAGATAATATCCATAAATATAATATTTAGACACATAAATATAGATCACAGAATAATATGTCGACTAATGTTATATTTCTGTTTAATTTATCGTGTAAGCTCTGAATTTGAATACTTTTACATAACGCAGATTTTGTAATCTAAATTACATGGACAAATAAAAAAAATGTCTTTATTTTGCATAGACCATTTTAACCGCGCTTACAAAATTTCATACACTAAAATATTAATTTCAAATATTTAAAAGGACCACCGCCGGTTCGAAACGCGAAGAAGAAAAAACCTGAGAAGACCCGGCAAGAAACTTAGAAAGGCTTTTTTTGATTGCCTATTTACAATTTAAAACTATTTTACTTTGCCAGCAGATCAGTTCCAGGCGTCCCTGTCCTGCAAATTGTCATTAAAAGCGTAATAACCATTTTTACAAAGCTTTTTTAAATAAACTTCTTAAATTAATTTAATGGTAAATTTCTCCGGTAAAGGTCCGAGACTACCAGGACTTTAATTGGTCGTGCTAATTAGTGTCTAGCACATAAGACCTTTTAGCCTTTTTGTTACCACCTCACTAAAAAGGCAACGGGTTCAAAATTTCTTCCAAATTTAACATCTAAAATAGACACAGTTTATTAATTTTTTTCGGCCCTTTAGACCCACCCCAGTTCCGTGCTTCGGAAGGCACGTTAAGCCGTTGGTCCCGGTTGCCAATAAAATGGCAGTCGTTAAGCCAGTTTGGAGGCCCTATGGGCGGCTTAAAAACTTTCAACAACAGGTCGATGCAGCCTGCGCCTGTCCATTTCGACACGGCAATGGGCTCACCACCTGTTACGTGGGACGGAAATGCATACGGTGAAACGTGGGCGTTAAATATGCCTCTGCCTACCCCTTCGGGGATAAAGGCGTGACAATATGTATGTATGTAAATTTCTCAGGTCACAGGGCAGCTTGTTGTAAAAGCGTATACAGTTACCCTGGAAAAGAATCGCCAATCTTATGTAGTCGACTGAGGTGGACTGAAAGATTATTTTTATATCTAGTGTTTATTAACTGAGGAGGCGAGCGTAGCGAGCCGACGAAATTCCCCGTTTCAACTCCACTGGTACGGCAAAAATGCTATTGACGTCCGTCCGTCCATTCAGTCTACAGGTCGCATTTTTCATCGGATTTGCGTGCAGCTTGGCATGGATAGTCCTTGATGTAGACAACAACTTTCAGCGAGCGGGTTTTTCGATCGGGGGGGGGGGGATGAAGGGCAGGCAGAAATGAAGGGAAATGGTTCCGTAGTGGTTGGCAAGAGCGCTTAAAACGAAAAAAAGCAATGTTGATTTTTTTTTAAATCAATAAAGAAAAATCTCCGATGTCTACGGTTCAAGAACCACTAGTACACATTTTTCGGTACATACATAAGTTTGGCAGAAATGTATTGTTATGCTACGTTCTAACCGTAGCATAACAATACACTTTTGCCAAACTTATGTATGTCCTGAAAAATGACAGACGTCAATAGCATTATTTATTTCTTAGAATTTCTCCCGCAGAAGAGGAGACTCTGGGGCTAAATTATAAATAACGCGTACAGTTGTTTGTTTGCGCGTACAAAATGTTTTTATAATCTACCTATACATTGCCAACAATACTTTTGGACCGAAATGTCATATCCTCTATGCTTCGCCCCAAAGTTCAATTTATTGAAGAGATCAATATATACTCGTATTCGATTAGATTACAAAAAAATCGATCAATGGCCTATTTTGTGAAAGTCGGCAGCACTTATTTATTAGGGATCGGCACACTCGACGCGATCACTCTGTGTCACCGTCTACCAGGCTAGGCCATAAATCCTACCGAGGCCCCACTGCAGTGCAGTCTACATCCGGCCTCGTGCACCTCCTGACATAAATAAACGATGAGTTTGAGAGGTTTAATAGTAGTAACAAGTATCGATATTCACAATAATCATATTACGTAGACTCGATTCCCTCGCACGAAAAAATTACAACATGAAAAAATATACTTGAAAATCCACCGAACCTGTCGGTATTTTCGTGTAAATATTTAACCAAGTTATCTCGATATGGTATGTAATTTTTCCGCATTCTTTTTTCCTCGGTGGGTGTTCGCAACGATAAATAAAAAAGAACACTAAATTATATCCATTTATATGAGATCCAATCTAAGGTAGGAGATATTTTTTAAGTTAAGTACTATTATAATTAGAAGAAGAAGCGCTCGTGGCCCCGCGGTCTCAGTGTTCGGTAAACGATCACAGAGGTACGCATCTTTCACTATGGCTGGTCGTCGGATGGGTGACCACTTTGTGGCATTTACATTTGCGAGCGTTTCCGTGCTTCGGAAGGCACGTTAAGCCGTTGGTCCCGGTTGCCAGTAAAATGGCAGTCGTTAAGCCTGGTTGAAGGCCTTATAGGCGGCTTAAAAAAATTCAACAGCAGGTAGCCACAGCCTGCGTCTGTCTATTTCAACACGGCAATGGGCTCACCACCTATTACGTGGGACAGGAATCCACACGGTGAAAAGTGGGCATATAATATGCCTCTGCCACCCCTTCGGGGATAAGGCGTGATGGATATTTATTTATTTTATTATAATTATAATGTGATTATTATTGCAACAGTGTTTTGGAGAGATAATAATATAGCAAATAGGTGCTTATTATAATTTTTATAGTTTATGATGAAATGTTGAAGCTGTAGGTAACTGAACCGAATGTACAGAACTTTGTATTTACAAGTTTCAATGATGATGCCCAACTAGTGCCGTCACAAAAAGAACAAGTTTTTAAATATTTTAACGTTGCGTTGCCTTCTTTTACATTTGAATTTAAATTCTCTATTCTAACATTTCTCGAGATTCGCTTTGTTTTCAAGGATCAGCTGTTTGTTTTTTTTTTTTGCCTTGTTGGAAGAAACGTCGTCCGACCTCCCAGCATCTTTACGGGTCTCTACGTCACATCATGTTCTGTCAGTCAGTGACCACTTACAGGTGAGATTGCCTGGGTTCTTAAGATCTTGTTGGTTCTATAATACTCTGTGCTCCGTCCGATGATCAAAAAGCAGTTATGTGACATTTTTTCAAGCCTGTCAGATGAAGAATATTTTTTTGATTCTTAATTTTCTATGATTATTACTTACTGAGATAGAGAAGACCATGTGTACGACTATGATAAAAACGGTTAATTCATATTAAAATACTTACATTATTTTTGGGAGGCAGCACATCTGGCCCCCCAAGGAGAGCCTAACGACCGAGAAAGTTTTTTAACTTTTAATTCATAATCTAAATTTTAACTTCTATAACAATCAAGAAAATCTCTTAAGAACTCACATAGTGCTCATCCAAATTGAAACACTTATTCGACTAGAAAATCTAATCGATATGAACGTCTAAAACTAATTGAGCTCAGTGCTGTCTTAATAAAGCGGACTCTTGGATCGCCATTAAATTTAATAAACTAGTAGCCTTTTTCCAGGAACGACCGTTTGGAAAAGGAACTTATCTTTTTAAGTGCCTCGGTGGCGTAGTGGTAAGGGACTGTCGTTTCCAGGGGTCTCTAGGGTTCGAATCCCGGTTCGGAAAGATAGTTGTGTGATCATTCAAAAATCTGTACCACAGTATGTTTATCAGTTGCCTATATTCCATAGTGTATTTGGGTTAAAATGAAAATGTCCCAAAATATCAATACTAAGATTTAAAGCTGAAGAGTTTGTTTTGTTTTTTGAATGCGTTAATGTTAGGAAGTATTAGTTCGAATTAAAAAAAAAATTTTTTATTGGATTTTATCATGGAAGGCTATTCATTTACACGCTACATTTTTTTTTTGCGTAACTCAGTGTTCTGTAAACGATCACTGAGTTACGCAACTTTCACTGAAAGTGAAAAATCTTTATTCATGTAGGTCACAAAGTAACACTTATAAACGTCAAGATTATTGCTTCTACATTTACATTTACTGCCAGATTCGCAACGCAATAGGTAGAGCCTGAGGAAGAACCTGGCAATAGAACTCATAGCCACTCTTTTCTAACTGCCAGTAATTACATTAGTTTTATTTACATGATATTTGAACAAATTATATAGTAATGAGTCTATACAAAAGAAACAAAATCAAATCAAAATGAAAGCGTTTCTAGTTGCCAGTTTTAAAGGTAGCCCACCCTGATGAGGAAGACTCCGGCAAGAAACTAAATAGCTGTTATTTTAAAATGCAAGTATAGCTTACAATATTAAACTTACATTGTTTCCTTGGAGTTACGTGAGAACAGTCGACTAAACTTAATTTGCCTTAAATATAAATAGTATTATTTGTAATAATTGCTATAACAGCTAGGAGCTGACCAGTCCCAACAGACGGCACCCGTTCACGGGTATGACGCATATATCAGCCATCGCCCTACTCAACCGTATTATAGGGAATAAGGCGACCCGATACATGCACCACCACTGCTAGGACACTTAGGCGAGCATGACATACTCAAACTGCACAGCAACCATCATGTCAATTTCAAAAATTATAAAAAGCTATGTGGACGGTGCTCACACAATAACAAACTCAAATTACATATAATTATATTAGTGAACCTGACGTTTCAGATCACTTATGTTGAACAAATGTACATTATATTTATAATGTTTATTTATTATTATTAATTCTATTTGTATATTTATGTGTTGACTTAGAGCGACTTACTCCCATGCATTTTTATCATTTATATAGTCTGAAATTTTATAATATGCCTTGTTACACAATTTGGCCTTGACTGTTGTCTTAAACATATTTATTGACAATATTCTAATTTTATCGGGAAGTTAGTTATACATTGCCCCATAAAATAATTGCTGATTATTTCGAGACGAGTAGAATGTAATACAAGATTATCTTTATGCCTAGTGTTTACATTATGTATATCACTTTTTTTAAGAAATTTGTCTATGTTTTTGTGCACATAAAGTAAATTCTCATATATATATTGTGATATAACGGTAAGAATATTAATTTCTTTGAATCTTTCTCTTAGAGATACCCTGGGACCAAGCTGGTATATTGCTCTCACAGCTCACTTCTGTAAAATAAATATCGTATTAATGTCCGCTGAGTCTCCCCAGAGAAGAATTCCGAATGACATAACACTATGGAAATAACTAAAATAAACTATTCTAGCCATTTCAACATCAGTGAGCCGTCTTATTGTTTTTACTGCATATGCAGCAGAGCTTAATTTGCCTGACAATTTTTCTATATGTGGTCCCCACTGCAACTTTGAATCAATACTTATACCCAAAAATGCTGCAAAAATGCACTATGGCTGGTCTTCGATGGGTGACCACTTTGTGGCATTTACATTTGCGAGCGTTTCCTTGCTTCGGAAGGCACGTTTAGCTATTGGTCCCGGTTGCCAGTAAAATGGCAGTCGTTAAGCCTGGTTAAGGGCGGCTTGAAAAATTTCAACAGCAGGTAGCCACAGCCTGCGTCTGTCTATTTCAACACGGCAATGGGCTCACCACCTATTACGTGGACAGGAATACAAATGGTGAAAAGTAGGCATATAATATGCCTCTGCCACCACTTCGGGGATAAGGCGTGATGGATAAATTCTATTTAATAGTGGGGGGGAGTATTTATAGGTGTCAACAAATCGGGCAAAATTCCAATGGTTCTGGTATCACATTGTTTTACAATAGGCTTAATTACTAACCTCAATATTAAAGTCATATGGTATAAGCTACACGAATATTTATAAGCTTGCTTAACTTTTTTTTTGTTTGAGTGCGATTCCATGCAAATTAAACTTACTATAGCACTCGTAACCCCGATAACTCAGTGTTCTGTAACTTCGCTATTGCTGGTCCTTGGATGGGTGACCGCTTAGTTGCATTTCGATTCGAGTTTCCGTGCTTCGGAAGGCACTTTAAGCCGTTGGTCCCGGTTGCCAGTACCATGTCAGTTGTTAAACCAAGTTAAAAGTAGGTTGCCACAACCTTGTGCCTGGATGTTTTAACATAGCTCACCACCTGCTACGTAGAACAAATGCTTAAAGTGTGCTTCTGTCACTCCTTAACAGAAAAAAGCGTGAATGATTACAAAGTATATAATTTTGCAAAATAGAATCTTGTCCGGGGATAATTATTATATCTGTCCCTATAAATACGCCATCAAAATTGAAAATCAAGACTGAAAGGTCACTTTAAAAAACAACTACTAAGTTACTTGCTTTTAGTTATACTGTGTAATAGCCAAGTTGTAAAATCTTATTTAAATGATGCTATGTCTCCTAGTTGTTTTTAGCTGTTACGCGGCAGCCGTAATTCACGATCAGTGTGAGTTAGCACTCCAGTAGGGCTGTCACGTTTCTCAGCATCGTGGCATTCTTCATCTAAGCGTATTCCCAGTTTACTTTAAACCCAACTTTGCTGCTTCTAGCAACCAATATAAATTGGTTGCTAGAAGCAGCTAATGTTTTGGGCTTTCTAATTATAAGTTGTGTTCGACTGCCGTCTGTCCACGCAAACTTGTATAGGTGCCATTGTGGGGAACGGATGAGGCAACAACCTATCTCCAAATCAAAAAACGTAATACAACATTTTACATTAAGTGCCCAAACTGAACGAATGAAAAATAATGCATGGTGCATGAATCAAAATCTTCTTCAATAATAATGATGTTAAAAGTAAAATAATAATATTTTAGCATTGTTTACGCACGGCAACCCTACGGTAAGCTGACAGCCCGACCAGCTGCACTGTTGCAATTTTAAACTCCTTTTTATAGCACAAGACGACTTGGGATGGGTAAAGCTAAAGGCGCAACGCCATCATCAATATTGCTAGTATTAAGTAACAATCTCATCTTTACTAGTGAGCAATATACGTTCCAAAGTAGCGCGTGGTGAAGTTTTCTTGGTCCCGTTTTCCACAGAAACTTGACCTGAAATATAAAGTAGCCTATGTCCTATTCGTATGTATAAGCTATATTACATTAAAGTTTGGTAAATATCCATTCAGTACTTTTTGCGTTTAAGCTTAACAAACATCTATACATCCATTTGAAGTTTGACATTTTCTAATATTAGTGGGATTATGTAAAATTAGCATTAAATATACGATCTTTGTATCCAATAATTTGTTATTTGTGTGCCTAACTTATTTAGACTCGTATTTGATCATAAATAAATCTGAATGGTGGGGCGAGGTGTAGTAAATATTGTTCCGAGTGAAGAAATAAAGATGGTCGCAGGTAAATACGGGTTGTATTATGGGCTTAAGTCGGAAACACATTTAGTTTATGTTACGGCAATTGTAAAGGGACGATAACTTACACAGGTGGTTAGACTTTCGAATAATTTAACATAATATACGGCAAAGAGATTATTAGTAAAAAACATAAATAAAAAGTCATTTATCTTTATAAAAGAGGCTTGGCAGTGCTAGTATGCCATTGAGTTGTTATAAGTTGGTTTTAAGCGCAGTGTAATGAATAATTATATAACAAAAAAAACTTAACTATCTTCACACTGTATCCCTGACGGAGTAGTCAAAGACGACAGATCGCCAGGCTTCGTGATCAATGCATACTTCTTTCGCTTCCTTTAAATTTATTAATCGCTTCATACATGAACGTCTGGCTGTCCAAGTACTATTGAATTTTCCGTTTTTGAGCAATCTGCTCACGTGGTCTTCATGTGTAAGTCTCGGCCTACCCTGACTCCTTTTACTCTCTACTTTCGCACAATATATATAACTAGCTGCCCCGCCCGGCTTCGCCCGTGACACACTTCGAACCCCGTGGCACCCATTTAATCCCATTTAATCCTTATCTAACTACAGAAACACAAATATCTACTAATATATTAACTACATTGGTATATATAAATATATACATATAAATAACATATAAACATACATGCGACATAATACTCGTACATACCTACATAAATAACTACATGCTAACACAAATATAAATAGACAAAAAATACCTAATATATAAATCATTGAATAATACATACTTATACTTATAATATATATTCAAACAATAAAAGAAATAACTATAGATGATACTGTTATTTTAGAGACAGAAAGTGTTCCTTAATTCTTCTTCTGAATACGTACATTTTCCAAATTAGTGAAAGTAAGGGTCTTCGCTTGAATGAATGAAACTAAGGTTCTAGTATCTGAAAGAGGTGACGTAAGAACTAAATGCGAGATTAGGGTAAACCAGGAACGTCTAGAGCAAGTGAATGAAATTGTGTATTTAGGAAGTATGTTTAGCGCGGATGGAAGATGTGATTCGGATATAGAACGGCGAGTAGCTGCCGGAAACAAAGTTAACGGTGCTTTGTCCCAGTTAGTAAAGCGACAAAGCATCGTAAAAGAAGCACGAATGGCGATTTATAACGCAGTGCTAGTGCCAACTTTGCTTTACGGTAGTGAAACCTGGGTATGTCAGCAGATGCATGAAAGTAAATTGAATGCTGTGGAGATGCGATCACTTCGAAAATTGTGCGGCGTAACTTTGGCTGACCGAATACGTAACGAAGTGATACGCAATATGGCAGGTTTGAATGAATGTGTCAGCGTTAAGCTGGAAAAGGGCGTGCTCCGTTGGTTTGGACACGTCCAAAGAATGAGTGAGGAACGTTTGACGAAGAATATATATTGTTCAAAAGTAGAGGGTAGAAGGAGTCAGGTTAGGCCGAGACTTATATATGAAGACCACGTGAGCAGGTTGCTCAAAAAGGGAAAGGTCAAAAGTACTCGAATACCCAGACGTGCGTGTATGAAGCGATTGATGAATCTCGAAGAAGCGAAAGAAGTATGCATGGATCGCGAAGCCTGGCGATCTGTCCTCTCTGACTACCCCGTCAGGGATACAGCGTAAAGATAGTTAGTTAGTTGATTACTTCTCTGCTCTCCTACTGGAGAGCATAAAACCATAATTCGACGGGCATATTTTGAATTTGCTATAACTCGTAAGATATTCATTTAATTTGCAAGTTGTAAAATGACAAACTAATCTTCATGAAATGCTGGAGCCAAATAAAGTAGTAAAA
This sequence comes from Thumatha senex, assembly GCA_948477245.1. Lineage (NCBI taxonomy): Eukaryota > Metazoa > Arthropoda > Insecta > Lepidoptera > Erebidae > Thumatha > Thumatha senex. The sequence goes on from OX419724.1 coordinate 28,563,150, forward strand.
ATGATAAGGATTAATAGCATATTTGTGTAAATAGCCCTAAAATAACCGCTTTATAATTGATGTTTTTTTAAAGTATTAAAATGGATATAGTACTCGTATGTTATTCTTAAAAGATAGACAGATACGAGTACTGCCGCGAACTTTTTTGTAGACCTTCATTAGCTATACAATTGCACCATTCATTATTTTGTTTTATCTCAATAAGGGTTTAGGCAGCGTTTTCGTTGAAAGCTCCCAGACGGCTTATTTTTTCCGACATCCCAAACAAATACCATTATAATTTAGTCAATATATACCACAACTCAAAAAAAATATACCTAAAAGCCTTTCTTATGAATCAATCCAACTATTAAAAAAAATCGCATCGTAATTCGTTGCGTAGTTTTAAAGATCTAAGCATACATAAGGACAGAGAGCGAAAAGCGACTTTGTTTTATAACATGTAGTGATAATTCGTTTTAAATATTGATCAAATTGTGACATAAAAATGCTATTAAGATTCCATTATGTGTAAGTAGTTCTACTGCTTACATAACACTAACAGCCAGTCTGGCAGGCTTAGTACAATAAGGTCAATTATTTAAAAATTATGAGATGACTACATCGAGCAGTGTTCTATAATAGGCTGATAAGATTGATTCAATTTCTTTTGAACTTCTACTGATTATGTGACACTTAACGCATCCTCAAACATACAAAATAGGAGTAGGTTTAGTAAACCTTTGTCCTTTACTAACTGGACTGTACGTCGGGAACTAGACTGTATGTCATAATTAACTTACTGTATATAAAACGGAAAATTGAATGAATTGAAACCTGGCGATCACTACTCACTGTCTACGACCTAATCGTCAGGGATACTGTATTAGAATAGTTAGTTAGTTGGAAACATAAATAACGAAAAACAAATAAAACAGACACGGTAGAGCATGGTCAATAAGTAACTACGTCTTATATATGACGTAAGCTAAATATATTTCCTTATAGAGAAGCCCACAGACAGTATTGGTCCTTATCATCCCATATATTGAACAGCGCTGCACCGCCCGTCGCAAGGAGCTATCTCACTAAGCTTTTTACTGTGATTCAAAATAGCTTTACTGTGTGCAAACATTTTAGCTTGCAGTCGAATCACCAGTGAGTATATACCCATTCCAATAAGCTGTCTATTCGATTTCGGACTTGTTAAAAAAAGTCAGTACAACACTAAAACAAGGTTATTCAATTTCGTTCTATTTATTAAAGCCGCGATGTGATGAGAGAGTCAAGTGATAATGGTCATTCGAGATAACAATTAGAAATACTAATCAAAGTCGTAACACCTTTAGGTTGTCACAGAGCAAAAATGTGGCTCGCGGTGTGTTGATCGCAAAGTCGCAATGTTGTCAGTCCGTACGTTGAATACGTGCCCGTTCGTTCTTATTATTACCTCGAATTATCATTTATCACTCGACTCCCTCTCTCATCGCATCAAGGGTCTAATAAATATAATTAAATGGCGCGAGTGCTGCACCTCTAGTGTTGCAAACATAGTATAACTACCGTGACCACTTTCTATCAGGTGCGCCGTATTCTTGTCTGCCAACTCAGTGGTATAAAAAAGTCTTTAGTATAAAATATATCCATATATAGCATAATAAATATAAAATGAATATCGATTATCGCATAGCAAAAACCTCCTAATGGATTTAGCTGCTATAAGTTATAACACACCTAGGCATCTGAGAAAATATTTTTAAAAACTTCCATCTTTTATGGTTCTAGAATGCGCATAAATCTCAGTAAGCACTTATTTATTTTTATTCTAACAAAAACGGTCAGGATTTGGAGGTTTTCTTGTCTTTATACTGTGTTTTACTCTTTCTCTACCTGCCTTTTCCCTGGGGTCTGTATATAACGCTAACACATGGCGTGTATGAACCCTGTACAGGTAACTATATTATTAAAAAAAATATCGCACATAAATCGCCTTTTTTAAGTATCACACAGTGTGTACGTAATAATAATTTGTACAGCTTTACTGAGTAGGGTATGAACAGGGAGGTACTTAAAAAGGATCATGTATGTGAAAATAATTTATGCATCGGCTGGTATATCGTAGCGAGGCTCAGAGTTCAAGCCGAATTTACTGCAAAGACCGCTTTTAAATTTTCAAGAACATCCAAGAGAACAAAGGCCTGTCGGAGTTTATCAAACGATAAAGAGAGTAAAATGTGTCCATTGCAGAAGAGCGTAGACACCGCAGCCACCTGTTTACTGCAACCTTCGTGTATAAGCTTTTAAGCTATATTGATCGCGTATTATTAGTACTGCAATTTGAAATTAGCTAGGCTCTTTGTTTATGCTGCAACGGTACGGTGCCGGGATTATGTAGGTACTGCGGTTATTTATACTAGTTTTTCAGTGTTAAGTTTTGAATTTTGGAATCAAAGTAAAAAAATGCGTAATTAATGACATTAAACAAAATGATTTTAATAAATTAAATGAACAATTTTTTCGTTTCAAATTAATAATTTTAGTTACCATAATATTTATTTTAATCGAATAATCTATCAGTAAACGCGCACTGATTTTGTCACAATTGTGAAAATGTGTGTACGGTTTTAAAATACTTTCATGACTAAGGATCCACCATTTTTACATATAAAACAAGTTTAAATCACTAGTTTAAAATAATATGCAGCAAGCGTTTGGCATCCGCTGAGCATATTCCCAAGTTAAAAGTGGGTTAGAGAATACCATAATATACTTGTCAACTTGTACTCTCACGATACAAAGCATTAACTAAAAATAATAAGAACAAAATGTATGTTACGAGGAACGAGTACCGAAGCTGGGTTAAACTCTGAAAATGCATTGTTAAAACTTGGTACATTGTATGTGTTGCCTAGAACCTGCTTTTACGAGTACACACAATAATGGGGTGAAGTCCTCTTTTAGATTATACTATGCGGAATGAAAAAGTCATTGAATTTCAGGATCCCACTGCACATACAAACTGCGTGTGGCTTCTAGCTTTTATTTTGGTAAAGTTTTAATTGTTTTTTTTACTAAGATTAATGTAAATTTGATTTTTGTTTTGTTTTTGACTGTAATAAATTATAAATTTCTCATAAATTTGTAATACGGTGGAAAAAGACAATTCGATTCGAGACGGGTATTGAACCCGTTTTAAAATTGCTTTAAAAATTTATCCAAGTTATAAATTGTTTAATAATGAAATAATAGTAATATTTAATGTTGTGAAATTAATCTAAAGTAGAAAATTTCTACAGAGTTATACTCAGAGAAATCTTAATAACAAGAGAAATGCCATGCGGGAACATTTATGTATCGCGACATGCTCAACGTGCTCGAATTATTATATAAAAGAGTGATCTTTTGATCCCCATCGTAAAGTTTGATTAAAATACAGAATTTTCATGTAAAACTGAATTTAAAACCTATTCCGCGTACCACCGCGTACCAACCATACTGTAAAGAATTATGGTATAAGTACCCATAGCAATCGTTAAAACAGGAGACAAGAACAATCAAGTATGATTAAACCACGGAGGACAGAATTAATTGTTATTCTTTACTCTAACTACTATAAAAACACTATCATTATTTTGTTTTTAAATGTTATTTTTGCAATATTCCGCTTTTTTAGAATGTCGTACGATGTCAACACGTGTTTCGCCTACACACGAGGCATTATCAAGACTGTTTGGCAGCAAAAGTACTTACGTGTTCACCTCAACCTTTTGTAGTTCGAACGCAACCAAACGATAGCACGATGTAGACTTCTAGTTGTTTTGTCTATTTTTGAATAAATTAAGCAAAACCGAAGTTGGAAGTATGTTTGTTCGTTCAGCAAAGTACACCCGTCCCGTTTTATAATTTCTAACTGCTCTAATACGGACATTTTTAGACCCCTTTCACATAAATGTAAAATTTCAAAACTGTTGTTATCATTCAAAATTTGCCCGGTGTCCAGCAAATGCTTCGCGAAAAGTGATTTATCTGTGTGACCGTTTCGGAATGCTCCTAAGTGTTCCTTATATCTGGTATCAAATGAACGACCTGTTTGGCCTATATAAACATTGCTACAACCATCACATTTCAACTTATAAATTCCGGATTTTTTGCTATTACTAATACTATCTTTACCATTACATAATGTTTTTAAGGTATTTTGAGGTCTATAGGCCGAGAAAACATTATTTTCCTTAAGTACCCTCGCCACACGATGTGTGATACGCCCAAAGTATGTATAACTACTATAACTGTTATTCTCTACTCCGTGGATTAAACCTTTTACTAGTGAAGGGTTTAATCTTACATGGTTGTTGAGCATGTCGCTGCGACATATGAAGTTCCCGGAGGCCTTTTTTGAAGGCCTGTTTATACGATTTCTATGGATATACTTATTCCATAATTCTTTACAGTATTGACGACAGCATTTAAAATGCATACATTTTAGGAACTACTTTTGCAAATTTTACAGTGTTAGTACCGTTTTATACCATAACTCTTTTCAAACATACCAAAACAGGCAACAAGTTATTATAAATGTAGAGTGTAGAGTGTAGATGAAAGCCTGGCTCTTTAGTTTCGGTTTACATTTGACTTGACTGCTAGACAAGCTTTACAAATTTTGAACAGTAATTTCTAAGCATTACATATTAGGAAACCCATAATGTCTTTGATTTTATTGATTGTGATTAAATTGTGAGTAAATTCTAAGGATTTGGTTGTATTACACCATTTTCTTAGTTTTGAAATAGAAGCTAATACCCAATTAGAAATCAAGTTTATTTTGTTGACTAACAGCAATATATATAATAATGACAGACAATATAATAGTACATAATAGTCTACGTAAATTATTACTTTGTTAACTTGATCGCCTTCCCTCTATCCTCCTTCTCTTCTTATACGACAATAGGCTCACTAGCATTGTGTGGGTCAAAATAGTAGTGAACTGCAATTATATGTATAATCTATGTAAATTCTATTTCGATAATCGATATTTATGATAATATGTAAATTCGAAATATTTAAAAAGTGACATAGCACAGGGCATCTCATTATTGTAAAAATATTTCTTAAGGCGAAAGTTTGAATGTATTGATGGTTGTTATTGTATAACATAACAACATTGTGTAACCCAGCAACCCACAAATTTGATAATAATTTATACAGAAATTTTTTTCAAAAAGGTTAGAAAAAACGTCAAACAAACCTCTGATCTAAAAGTAAATCTCTTTTTGGTAATTTTAATGATTTCCACAAACAGAAACTCCCTTTTAACTTATTGAATTAGGTTGAAAACTCTTTAAAACATTTTGCTTGTTAACTTTTGATATACATTGTCCTGAAAATAAATGGTTATTTTAATTCTGCTCTGGTATTCTAAACGGCAATATGCAGGGTAGCAAGAAAAATTGCTATACTTCAAGAAAGTTACACCCTGAGAAAGTGCTTGTTGCGAACTACTTTCGTTACGCTATCTAAGTTTAGCAAAGTCTCAGCATTCTTTAAAGGTGAGCTAACGGGTTAAGTTGAAGGCTTCGGCTCTTCGGTATATATATCCCGTTTATAAAATCAATGCCGGTTTAACAGCTTTGTGCTAGTTAAAATGTCGGAAGTTCGCGTGCCACTGGCAACTTCAGACGTGCTGCTTACCCGATAGACGCATTTATAAATTACTTGTTCGGGGAAACTCGTGAATTAGTTTTAGAGATATAATAGTGAGTCAGTTTCAAGTGTATTGAATTATGTTTCAAATTACTTTATCTTAGTTTAAATTTAGTATGATATGTATGTGAAAAAGGGTTAAGAATTATAGTTGATAAAATGTATGTAATACTTTTATCTTTTTTCAAGTAACTCATTTCATTTCTATATGACTTACTAGCTGTGCCCATGGCTTTGACTGTGTTTAAACCATAAATTTGTATGTATGTATTTGCCTTGACCCATGTCACAAAGATAGAACGCGGCGCGCACCGTAGTCCATAATTATGTATGTATTTACCTTGACTGCCTCGGTCGCGTCAGTGGTAGTAGTGTATGTGACTGCCGCGTCCCAGGTTCGATTCCCGGGTCGGAATAAGTATTTGTGTGATTCACAAATGTTTGTTTCGGAGCTTTGGTGTTTCATATGTATAATAAGTATGTATTTAGAAATACATTAGTATGTTTACCAGTTATCTAGATCCCATAGGACAAGCTTAAAGCTTAATTTGGGCTAGGTAGCGCCGTGTAAAAAGTGTTCCACAATACAATATATTATTTGGAATTATGTATGGAAATTTATTATTACTGCTCCGCTCCCTTGTGGATCATAATATTATTAAACTTGCCCATGTTACTTCTGAATAACTTTACTTTCTATAAGGTAAAGAATTTTTAAAATCAATTCAGTGGTTTCGGAGTTTATCGACTTACAAACAAACGAATATACATTTCGCAAAAATATTTAATATTTGCTTAAAACTCGTTACTATACGGATCACTAACGAATAATATATTATAACATTTCACAAGTATGACCGTTTTATATATATAAAACAAAGTCATGTTAGTTACACCACTCATAGCTCAAAAAGGAGTAGACAGATTTTCATGATTTTTGGGGTTTTTTTACTACTAGTATAACGTTTTATTAATTAACTATGATTAAACTAAAAATATAACTTAAAAACAATAATCAGTTGTTTTTTTTAGTTTACATTACCTTATATATCTCATGCATTTTATGTTATTCGACTATATTGCAATAGCCGTGGTCACGAGTAGACTACCAGCCTTTTGCAATATATAGCCAAAATGTGAGAGGTGAGAAAAAGTTAAAATATTACGCGAAAAAAGACCCGAATAACATAAAATGCATAGCATAAGTCGTTTGAGTTTAAAAACATTATTATATATCTCAATATAATAATTGAAATTAAACGCATAGTAAACATAACAGTTGTTTTGTAAAATAAAGCAATAAAAAAATATCAATCACGGTAAAATCACAGTAGTGGGTAAAAACGATTGTCATTAGATTTCGTCTCCGAGTGAAAAATTGACCAACCCGATTTGTAATGGAGACGCTCAGCAATCTATTTAAGGAGCCAGTGAATAATTTATTTTAATTAACCACTGAAGTCAGACTTTCATTTTTCGTTTCCATCTTATTTCGCGTCTGCCATGATGCCGGTTGCCGCGTTTCTAAACTGCGCGACATTCATTCAAAAAGTTTGAAATCGAATTAAATTCCCCCTTTAACTAAACTCAATTTTCTTTCACGACTTCATTAGGCGAAGCCATTCCGGTGAGCCTCAGTAATGACCTCAAAGGACGTTAAATCAAGATCGAAAAGGAAAGATAAAAGTAACTGAAATTTAATACTTTTATCAAATCGCTATTGACGTCAACCTTTGTAGTCTTTTTGTCTATTTTTTTGAAGAACACAAAACCTTTTACGCTTTTAATTAGAACACTCTTCTGCCACGTAACTTCCTTCACATTTAAATTGTTTTTAAAAAGAAATAATGATTTCGTCAATGTACCAAGAACCCAATATTTATTTAGATTTTTTTGATGCCAATTAACTTTATCGAGTCACATTACTCGAGTCATCAAGAAAATGCGAGGTACTTAAATTATGTCATTTTATGTCATAATCTCCTTAAACCTGTTTAACTTTATAACACAAGAACATTCATACGTATTTAGTAGTGTTTATCGTTTAATGGAACTAATAATGTGCTATTAATTTCTCCTGCGTTTTCATAACACATTAATTGCAATCGAAAAAAAAGAGACAGTGGCACTATTTCTACCTATTGACTTATCCTTGACTTAAATCGTTTATTGCCCGTGGTCTACCTGCGTAGTCCACCTGGGTGGACCACGGGCAATTATTTTTTTCCGTGGATCACCAAATATAAATTCATAGCACGGACTTTAAAAAAAAACTATTCTTTTATTTCCATTGTAATACTAAACTGCTTATAATTGGAGTTTCCCTCAGAGTATTTCATAACCCGACAAAGAATACACAAAAACTTCACTTCATTAAAACCTACGCGTAGCCGTGAAACCTTCAATTTGGGAATTATCCTTAAACGAGTGCTGAATTATTCAATCCATGAATTATCGACGAGGATCTTCAGTGGATCTACAGAATCTCTAAGGGAATTATTTTTATTTTATTAAATCTCTAAGGGAATTATTTATGTAAATACAACTGTCTCAATATCTGTTTCCTGTAATGGTATCCATATTTTGTTACACCTTATAACGTAATCTCTGTGATTGGAATTAATAATGATAAATATTTGTATATGATAAATTTTTCCGTGCTTCGGAAGCCACGTTAAACCGTTGGGCCCGGTTGCCAGTAACATGGCAGTCTTTCTCAGTACCACCTGATTCTGTCTATATCAACACGGCAGTGGGGTCACCACCTATTAAGTAGGACAAAAAAGTACTCGGTGAAAAGTAGGCGTATAATATGCTTCTGCCACTCCATCAGGGATAAAGGCGTGATGGCACATGCGGTGAGCCTATTGCTATCTTAAATGGTGACGGGCAGGTTGTAGCTGCCTATTCTTGAATGTTTTTAAACAGCTTATAAGAACTTAAACTTTGATTAACTACTATCTTGTTACTGATAGCCGGGAACAACGACATAAAGTGCCTTCCGAAGCATGGAAGTAATATTTTATATTACACTAAATTAAAATAATGCTCTAGCAAATAAAAACTTGTTTTATAATAATAAATATAATCTTAATTTCAGGTAAAATTGCATTCTTCACCGATTTGGATTTTCGCTTTGTCCTCGAACTCCTCCGAAACCACTCAACACATTTTTAATCAAATTTGACCTATAATACGACATCTAGCCATAGATGGTTTAGAAAAAGTAAAATCGTAAATTGGTCATACCATGGAGGAATAATCACCGTAAGGAAAATAGACGTCGACAAAAGAACTCGAAAAATACTCTAATCCATAGAGTCAAAACGCTTCTCTCCATTTAGACTTACCGGAAACGGCAAGTGCACCTAGTTTCACACATGTAGACAGTATTCATTCAAAAATAGACATTAATTTTCTTTTTAAAAAAGATACCGAATCAACAAGTAATACATTGTAAAAAAAAAGAATCAATTATTAAAACCAAATAAAATTAAAGCAATTTGTCAAACAATGTTTTGATTCGAGCCGAGGTCGAATCTAAACATTGTTAGTCAGCGCGGTATTCCACGCTGAGGCCCCGGGGTCCGAATCGCGTCTTCTCGCATACACTACCACTTTGTACAGTACATTCTGAGAGGTCTACGCACACGTAGCCAGTAGGGCTAAAAGTGCTACGGCAGGTATGGGTGCGCATGGGATGCGATATAAGGAAGTCAGAGACTACGGAATAGAACAGTCAAAGTTCATAAATAGTGTACCTAAATCTTTAAAAATATATATAGGCAAAAGAGTAATGATTTGTATTGATTGTGGTCTAAGCTCTTACGGTGAACCAATGTCCTACGAACGCTACAAAAAGTCTTGTCCTTTTCTTTCATTTACTACAGTATTTGCTAAAACAAAGCAGTAAAGTATTTTTTACCTTCACAAAAAATCCAAAAAGAACTACACTTTTTAAAAGTGATCTGATCTATATATGGTTCTGTATGGTAGCTACCTCAGAAAACATTAAATTTGTCTGGCGTACCCATATTGCACCCTGCCTGATTTACATTAGTAAAGTGCTTTCAATTTATTACCACAAAATTATAATTATCGATTTTTTTTAGGTCCCGGGTCCCGGTAAGAGTGTAAGACCCAAAAAGTGTTGGCTTGACGTCGTAAGTATCGTGATCGTCGTAACATGCGTGTTAATGGTCTCACTACAGGGGATGCCGACGACCGTACGAAGTGGATGAGAAAAATTGTAAAACGGACCCCGAGTCGCGAGACGCAACTAGGACAGACACTCGGATGATGATGATAATTATCGTTTTTTTTTTAACAAAGAAACATCATTAAAACATTTGAATATGGTCAATACAAATGTGCAATGATAGATCTTATATAATAATGATCTGTGAAAACATTATCTCGCTCTACAGTTGTCCCAAATTCCGAATATTCAGTACCTACCTATGACTAGAAGAAAATAATTAAATGACGGAAATGTTCGAAAAGTCGAAGAGGTATCTTGATAAAGTCTAAATAAAAATAAAGATATTAACCTCTTTACCATCACCTCAATTCCTAAAACCTTTAATGATAGCGAAATAACTTAAAGATAAATAAATGTTAAGGGAAAATTGTAAGTAATATATCCTTAAATACAAAGGTAGACATTATAATGACTTTATCCAGTAGTCGTAAATCATGAAAGTTTCGAATTCAGGAGGTGAATTTTCTTCCTTTTGCAACACTTTGATAAAAGTATTGAACAGCGTGTTTTTATCAGTAAACTCTTTAACATCTTATTAAGGGTGCCTGCCTTACTATAAACTTGAAAAGTGAACAAGTTTTAATAGAATAGATTCGTTTGCACAATTTACTCATAAATAGACAGCAATGAAAGTTCTCTTATAGAATTTATACAGAATGTAAATTCGTTCATAACTTTGCTAGTTAGTTACATTTTCATTAATTTATGTACTTTGACTACACTATTTCTGTATACTAATGACTACATATAAATGTTGGGTGAATAATAATGGAAGCTGTATTTTAAATAAAAAAGTATTTTTAACAACTTATTTCCGTAGACTTTGTTTCCTCTTAGAATCCGGTTCCAAAGAAGATGTATAAGAAAAAGCGTGAATTTTGGATTTGGAAGTCACTAGTGGTTTGTACAGAATTATACATATTACTTTTAATTTGGCAGTCACTTGTGGCTTGTATAGAAATATACATACTGAAACACTTGGCTATTAGGTCGTTTCTTAACCATTTTGTAATATACGAAAATGTTAAAAAAAATTCATTACAGTTTTATTGCGTGAAAACCCTGGGTATAATGAGGTTTCGAAGTTTGCCGCAGGAGAAGCCACGGGGCATTAGCTAGTTTATCATAGTATAAAATTGAACATAAAACGTTCCATCACATAAAGTGCTCGCAGCCCTGCTTCTTCAGTGTACTGTAAACTATCACTGCCTTATGATGCATACGGTGATTTGAGTGAACGTTTGTGACTTTTCCATTTAAGATCATTTTCATGCTTCAAAAGGTACCTATGTTAAGCAGTACCAGGACCACTATAGATCAGGTAGGATTTCGAACAGGTGGTTTGCTAGTCTGCCACTTTAGTAGTATAAAAAAAACATGGGTTTTAACACAAATATACTTTTCAGCTTAATAATATTAGGATAGTTTGGTTCATTAGTTCCTGCGTCTGTCTATTTCAACACGGCAATGGGCTCACCACCTATTATGTGGGACAGGAATACACATGGTGAAAAGTGGGCATATAATATATATGTCTCTGTCACCCCTTCGGGGATAAGGCGTGATAGATAAATAATGGATTAGTTCATGAACCACTCAATATTATTATTATTAATTTACAAAGTTTATTTGTTTGGTTGATAGCGCTACTGAGAGTGTTGAATAACCCATTTATCAAGGAAGCCTATAGCATATGTATCATCACGCTGCTATCAGGGAGACCGTAGCAATAATCATAAATGTAAACAAATCGGGCAAATTTCCAAAAGTTGTTGTTGGAATTAAATGTCCCATACATTAATAAACGAAGGGATTAAATGGGTGCCACAGGGTTCGAAGTATGTCACGGGTAAAGCCGCGGGTGTAAGCTAGTAAGTTCATAAAACTTGATTTTTATACCAAATTCCTTGTACACAGGTAACAAGCCATTTGGTATAAAAATAAAGTTTACAAAAAGTAAGTACGTTTTTATTTATTTGAATGGCAATTTTATAACAGTGCAGTAGTTACTCCTGAAGTTACATTCAATGTAAAGAGAAATAGCAACAGTTCAAGCATAATGCGATAGACTACAACGGCAAATTACCTACCAACAAAATAAAAAACGCGCTTCAAAGTATTCCGTGCCATACGTGTCACGTTATTACGAGCATGAAACAAAGGTGGCCCTTTGAGCTACGACATTATAACAGCAAATCTGAATCCTTTGTTGTTAAACTATAGGGATAAATGTCACTGGCATAAGTTTACCCTCCAGCGAGTGGATACGTATTACGCCACATTTACTGGAATAGCGTAATATAGGACTACCAATTCCATATACTTACATTATAAATACACACGTCACGCCGTTATGCCCGAAGGGGTAGGCAGAGGCAATTGCCCACATTTCACCGTTTGCATTTTTGTCCCATGTTACAGTTGGTGAGGCCATTACCCTGTTGAAAGGTACAGTAGTAAGTGCGGCGACCTGTTATTGAAAACTGCGGCGTAACTGCTGCGATTTTACTGGCAACTGGGACCAATGGCTTAAAATACCTTCTGTAGCACGTATACTCACGTAAATGTAAATGCCACAAAGCTGTCATAGCTAAAGTTAATTGACGCAATGATCATTTACAGAACACTGAGCTAGCGCGCGCTTTTCGATTTACTAATATGCATGAATGTAAACCTTCCTCTTGAATGACTCTACGTAATACAGAAAAATGAATTAAAATTGTGTGTGGTTTAAAAGCTTTAAGCGAACACACAGCGGAAGCGACTTTATTTTATACTATGTAAAGATTGTGTATTAGGAACTTGAACCGCTGTGTCTATATTGTATAATATATTGAATGTTTGAATATATTGTAAACAATTGTGTGACATTAAATAAAGCCAAAAAGGTTTTACAAATTCCCGTAAGAACTAATTTATTTAAAATTAATTAAAATTTTGATTTAAATCAATTGATTCTTTAAATTCATCAGCATATGACTACACCAGTAGTAACTACCTCTTATTATCTAATCTGTGGCTACACTATTGAATCGGTCAAAATACAGGTCTTCATCACAGTAGCTACATAGTTACATACCAATCCTGACATAAAACAATTTTCTTTTTAAACTTTAATCGTCTTTTAACTTGTAAACTATAAAATAAAACATTTTATTACCGATAAGCTATTTTATTATACTGTACGAAGGCTACTATTTATTATACTGTATTACCAAACAGAATTTATTTCTTCCAGGTTCTCTTGTGAGATAATAATTCAAGTACGTAGAGTCCCCGCCTTTTCTTAATCCTACAGAAAAAGGAACAATAATTCATCCACTTCCAATTCGAAAGAGCAGCAGTTACTGCGGCGACATAATGCATACAAACTCAAATGCAATTAAATTGAAACGAAAACGTACAACAAATCGTATAGGATGTCGTCACCGTTAGGTCTTTCACTTCTTCTAGTTAGTACTGAACAGGTATTTAGATCAGATAATATTCATATTTGGTGCGACCCAAGATTCGAACGCTAGACCTCAGCATACACTACCACTGTCATAACCACATTCAAGCCACACAGAAGTGAAGAATTTATCTCTCTCTCTCTCTATATGAATGTATTCCCAGTTGCATTAAATCCTTACCTGACCTGTTGTTGGAACCCGGGGTCCAACGGAAAGGTCAAAGAACTCTGATACTCAATTATTTATTGCGTTCCACTATCTTTGATGGTCAGTACAAATTTTGACATCCTCTTGAATCCTGAGGGGCACATCATAAATGACTGACCCTCTCTTTCATTAATGAGAGTGCGTTCTTTATATTTTTGGGTATAGTACATATATTTTGCATAGAAAAATATGCAAAATATATGTACTATACCCAGTCGTATATGTAGGAAAGTAGAAAGTAGAAGGAACCAGGGTAGATCAGGACTTACATAAGAAGACTACGTGAACAGATAACTCAATAACGGACACGGAGAAAGTACTTGAATACTCAAACGAGCGAAATGATTAATGGAACTGCAGGAAGTGAAATAAGTATGCATGGACCGCGTACTCTGTCGATCTGTCCTATGGGTCTACGGTCCCTGATGGGCTTAGACCAAAGCTGATGCGGTTTGGTACTAATCCCACCCGCATTCCCATTACTGTGAGTTCTGCAGGATCTATAGCAAAACCATGATCAGAAAAAGTTACATCGAGCTTGATCTCGGTGAAGTCCCAAGAGAAGTTAGAGTGTCTTAGAACATGCATCGAAATAAATCAAAACGTAGTCCGAACTATGCCATCAGGGACATGGCTTGAAGATATGTAGTTAGGTATTGACACAATATCTTAACATAAGTGATGCCAAACGCAAAGCATCTTTACTTCACACACAATTAAAAACAAACCTTACCTTCCTACATTTAGACCCTGGCCGTCAGTTTTACTGGCTACTAGGAGGAACTACGGTTAGAATTTTTATTTTCGTCATTTTTAGGAGCGAATGTCTATGTGTGTGTCAGTTAGTCAACAGACGCACCCACTTACCGGTAAGATTTGTTTGGATCCAAAAAATGAGTTAGTGGTTACCCAGTACACATATCAGTTAGCATTTTTATTTATTTTTACCAAGAAAATATAACAAATACTACCCGTTGGAAACACCTACATTAATGTCTAATTGTCTCAATGTGCTGATAGCCAAATCTTGTTTATTAAATTTATTATTATAATATTTATTAGGGTAAAAGAACAGTGTTGCCACACAACACTGTTCTTTTACCCCTCTTCTTGTCTGCCTGTACTGTGATCAATACATGTCTTCGAAGAAATTTACTATATTTTATTTATCACGCCAGTATCAACAACCAGAACCATAACATCGGCTTACCAACAAATAATACAGTCCGCTACATAATTGTACACTACCTTTTATGTTCTAAAAAGTGAGATGTCTAAATAGACGTATTTATCTTTGACACGGTATTTACTACTCACAGACAATACACCTTAGGTAGCCCAAATAGTATGGTCTGTGACTACCCTACGAGTATCTATGATTACTGTGGTAGGTAATCAAAACATTTATTCTTGTGCCAAGCTATAAAAACACCATGAAACTAATCAGTACCTACGTAGTATTTATTATTTAGATAGGAAATTCATTCCTTATCCTTACTAATATTATTAATATGAATGTAACTCTCTTTGTCTGTCTGTCGCACTACGACTACTAAACCGATTGAAATGAAATTTGGTGCAGAGCTCTCTCTGCACCAAATTTCATTTCAATCGGTTAGACTATATTACTCCCGCTCGAATTTGAACGCTTTTTAAATTTACATTTATAATATACTAGTGGATCTCCTCGGCTCCACACGCGTAATAAGTGATGCCAAACGCAAAGCATCTTTACTTCACACACAGTTAATTAAAAACAAACCTTACCTACCTACATTTAGACCCTGGCCGTCAGTTTTACTGGCTACTAGGAGGAACTATGGTTAGAAATTTTATTTTCGACATTTTTGGGGAGCGAATGTCTATGTGTGTGTCTGTTAGTCAACAGACGCACCCACTTACCGGTAAGATTTGTTTGAATTTTTGTCTCAATGTGCTGATAGCCAAATCTTGTGTATTTGTGGCAACACTGTTCTTTTACCCCTCTTCTTGTCTGCCTGTACTGTGATCAATACATGTCTTCAAAGAAATTTACTATATTTTATTTATAAAAATAAAAATAAAAAATAAATATCCATCACGCCTTATCCCCGAAGGGGTAGCAGAGGCATATTATATGCCCACTTTTCACCGTGTGGATTTCTGTCCCACGTAATAGGTGGTGAGCCCATTATCTATATTTTATTTATCACGCCAGTATCAACATCCAGATCCATAACATCGGCTTACCAACAAATAATACAGTCCGCTACATAATTGTACACTACCGTTTATGTTCTAAAAAGTGAGATGTCGAAATAGACGTATTTATCTATGACACGGTATTTACTACTCACAGACAATACACCTTAGGTAGCCCAAGTAGTATGGTCTGTGACTACCCTACGAGTATCTATGATTACTGTGGTAGGTAATCAAAACATTTATTCTTGTGCCAAGCTATAAAAACACCATGAAACTAATCAGTACCTACGTAGTATTTATTATTTAGATAGGAAATTCATTCCTTATCCTTACTAATATTATTAATATGAATGTAACTCTCTTTGTCTGTCTGTCGCACTACGACTACTAAACCTACCGATTGAAATGAAATTTGGTGCAGAGAGAGCTCTGCACCAAATTTCATTTCAATCGGTTAGACTATATTACTCCCGCTCGAATTTGAACGCTTTTTAAATATACATTTATAATATACTAGTGGATCTCCTCGGCTCCACACGCGTAATAAAACTTTCCCGTTCCCGTTTTCCAAATGAACTTGTTCCCGGAGTAAAAATAGCTTATGTCCTTTCTCGGGCTCTAGACTGTTCTAGAGCCCGAGAAAATCATAAATGTATATTTAAAAAAGCGTTCAAATTCGAGCGGGAGTAATATAGTCTAATTGAAACTGACTTGGCTATCAATGAGCCGAGTACTTGGATATTTTTAGTTATATTCTACGCGTCTCATTCGAAACTCCTCAAAAGTTATAACTCACTTCAAATGTAGCATGAATATTCATGCTACATTTGAAGTGCGGACGAAGTAAAATAGAGCAGAGTCACTTTAAAATAACTTATGTACTCAGATAGATACATCTATTACATAAAAATGTCGTAACACCATATTTGTTATCGGACTCCCCCGAAACGGTTTCACGATTTCTATAAAATTTTGTGGGTACATATTGATAGGCCTGGGAATAGAGCGTCGGCTATTTTTATTTCACGCTATATCCCTGATGAAGTAGTCAGAGCTGTCTTCTCTGACTAGCCTTTGCCAGGTTTCGCGATTCATGCATATTTCTATCGTTTCCTGCAGATTCATTAATCGCTTTAAACTTGCACGTCTGGGTATCCGAGTACTTTTGACGTTTCTGTTTTTGACCAATTTGCTCACATGGTATTTTATATTCAACTAGCTAAATATTCACAAGAATTAATTTACATGACAAAACAAACCTGACATAACATTTACTGCTCGATACTGATGACTGCGTATTTTTTCCTACATAAAAGCGATTAATATGTGTGCTCCAATGCGTCTACTACAAAGGCGCGTGCAGTACGTAATAGTCTTTTTACAAAGCCTCCATAGCCGCTTCCCACCCCGCACCTATGTGTTGTGTTGTGTTTTCAGCCGTGATTGCGCACTGTTATAAAGAAAAAATAGGTTAAAACACGCTACTTTATATTTAGCTACTAGGTGATGCCTGTCTGCCCGCGTGGTGAAGTTTTCCGTTTTCAATTTCTCGTTTTCTACAGGAACTTGTTTACGGGATAAAAAGCAGCCTAGTCAGGGCGTAAGCTGACCGTACTTTACACGGGACAGACCGTAGCTACCTCCACACCAAATTTTATGCAATTTGGTTCAGCGGTTTGAGCATGTAGAAGTAAACATACACATTCACAAACTTTGTCCCATATATTAGGTATTTGGCCTACCTTGTACTTTCCGACGTTTCGACCGGATTACACCAGCCGTGGTCACGGGTTGACTGATGAACTCAGCGTTGCTTCCTCGAAGCGCGAGTGCTTTTTCAACTACCCGCACTTGGTCGTCACAATTTTGATCAGGTGTTCTAATGTCTTTGTAATTGGGTCACAGCCTAGTCAGGGGACTAGGCTGCTTTTTATCCCGTGAACAAGTTGCTGTATGTATAAGGTAGGCTTTGTACCTAATAATATACGTCGCGAATAAGACCCGAAATATCATAAATATGAGTGATAATCACGAAAGTTAATTAATAAAATACATTAATATGTATTATTAATATATATTAAATTTTTAGCTGTACCTAGTTGCTGGCATTGCTCGTGGTGACGTACAACGATAAACTTTTACCCCTTAAGAGTGGTATTTTGAAAAATCTTCTTCGGTGGCTCCCTACTTAATAAGGATAGCCTATCCTCAAAATTTCAAGTTCAAGTTTCGACAGGGCCTAGAGAGGTGAGTGACTCATGACACATAACTTAGATAAGCGCCTACACGTTACATTTCGTGTATTAATCTCGTCGTATAATATACACAAATTCTCACGAAAACTACCTATTCTCTACCAGGTAGGTAAGGAAGGAGTTAGATTAAGTAGTCGTACAGCTGTGAGTGAGATTCTAGTTTACATAAAACCCTCAACTCGTCCGTTTGCAAGAATATTAAACGATGTAATTATTTCTTAGTAGTCAAGCACCGTAAGAAAAATATTTACTCAGAGGTCGGTTAAAAATCTGGATAAAATGAACGGAACGAGTCAGTCCTCACACAGAAGAACTCATCTCAACTCAGTCATAGCAGACAGGCGTACAAGACACACAGAATTTGTACAGCCATTACAAAGTATTAAAGGAGCTCAGGGAGGTTTTAGAAAACAAAGGACTAAGCTCCGGGAGTAGAAACAAAGTAGGTACCGACTGTGATACTTGTACTGATTGTAGTCTTCACGGATGACATTTTAGTTTAAAGAGAAACCTCTTTGTGCAAGGAACGTTTAAGTATATCCGCTGCGGGTAGTGTATTTGTATATCGTAAGTAGGGAGTGCAGGTACCTTATTCTGCTCAAACTACAATTTTCGAGTTTTGCGCTGAGAGATCTGTGCATTTACTTTAGTGCATTTTAAACTGTCAAATCACAGATGTATCTTTCAAGACTTAGCATTATCCCTACATTTATAAAACAGGGATACAGTAAGCAATTTTAGCTTGCAATAGGTGCCTACTAAATAAGCTAGTGACAGAATAGTGCCAGTCAGGTACTTTTTAACTAAGTTTAGGTACCTACCATATTCCCATTTTATAACATAGCGATAGAAATTAAAAAACATCTTTGACCATTGATATATTTCTATAAAAAAACTGTGTTTAAATTAAGATGCAGTCGGGTCTTGGGAGATAAATAAAAAGGATAAGAAAATAGATTGTACGAGCAGTAGGTATACTAGTACATCTATTACCGTCAAGATAAATGCGTAGTGGACGTTTGTGCTTGTACGCAGAATTCATCACACTTACGAATCTTATCGCGCACTAGTCTCATTTCAGCTCACAAAGCAGTCTTTGCTCGCTATTTCTAAACAACTTGGCTTTTTGTGCCTAGAGTGTTAGCCACGAAAAGGTGCGATGATTAAAGATGGTATCAGTCACAAGTGCATTGTGCACATCCCACGACCAACACTTCAAATAAGGTTCGTTCGAATAAATGTTGAATTTTATACGTTTTTTAACGTATAACTATGCCGGTCTAGTGTGTAGGTATTATATTATATTGGCTAGGTAGATACCTAACTTGATAAATAAAATAAATATCCATCACGCCTTATCCCCGAAAGGGTGGCAGAGGCATATTATATGCCCACTTTTCACCGTGTGGATTCCTGTCCCACGTAATAAGTGGTGAGCCCATTGCCGTGTTGAAATAGACAGATGCAGGTTGTGGCTACCTGCTGTTGAAAATTTTCAAGCTGCCCATCAGGCCTTCAACCAGGCTTAACGACTGCCATTTTACTGGCAACGGGGACCAACGGCTTAACGTGCCTTCCGAAGCACGCAAACGCTCGCAAATGTAAATGCCACAAAGTGGTCACCCATCCGAGTACCAGCCATAGTGAAAGTTGTGTAACTCACTCTCGTTTACAGAGCACTGAGACCGCGGGGCCACGAGCGCTTCTCATCATTATGATTATGACAACAAACTGTCTATATTGCTGTTATTTTATTTATTGTACCATGTATTATTTCTGACATAATACATGGTATTATGTCAGTGGGTCAAGATATTGATAGTCAAATTATATCTTTGGTGAGAGTGTGTATCCGTGTATTCATAGTGATGTGTAAATAATTAACCACAACAGAAAAATGTAGAGATATTTTAATAGAATGAAAAGGTTGCTATTTTTAGCAGAAACTAGCCATAAACTTTTGGTTAATAGCCAGCATTGTACTAATAACTGGTCATAAAAAATAAAATAGTGCAAAACTTCGCAATAATAATAATATATAATAAGCAGGGCAGCTTGTGGCGAGCTGAATGTGCGTGGCTACACATCGGTCCCGATTCCTCAGAGTTTTGTTGCCCTTCTGCATCGGTTAGGATTTAATGGCCTAACGGGAGAGCAGTGAGAGTGCTACTCCCGGGAGTGCAGCAAATCTCAACTCTGGCTTGCCTTAATTGACCGGTCAGAGGGAGGGAGCCAGAGCTATATGCTCGGGGGTGGAAGTTTCATTTTCAAGGGCATAACTACGGGGAAGCCCGCTCCGGGCCTGTCCCGCGAAGGTGAAACCGGCGCCGCACCGCTCGACACCCCAAGCCGCTCACACCGGTGTTGCCCTCTGTCGCCTTACAGGCTTATCATGCCTACGGTGATTGTATAGGGGGCCCATCTAGTGAGTTGGCGAGTCACCGTCTGCCAGTAGTTTTATAATCATATATTAAAAAGGCAGACGCCGTTTACATCAATAGTTTAAATCACCTAATCCATTTAACACCCAACCCAATAGCCCATTTCATAGTTAGCACATTTCACAATAGTTTAACTCCCATTGGAGGTGATCCATTACCGTTCTTCTACATAAGACGGGCGTGGACTATCTGCAGTGGGGGTCCCATTCGCTATTAGATTAAAATTCTCAAAGGGCCTCTGCGTGTTGGACCTATGTCTCCATGTAAGCCTACCAAAAGCCCGGGTATCTTCAAGAAAAAAAAAGAAAATACCCGAGAAAAAAAGAGACATAATAATATACTACAGTAAAAAAATATATAAATTTAGAAATATAAACCAAATTCTGGTTGGGTCGTTTATATCTTTAGCATTTTTATAAAATAAACATCTTAGTACCTATATCAGAGGTATACACTACAGTTTGTCAGTCTATGGTAATCCACTGCTGAACATAAATAAGCCTTTCTCAATTCACACCACTATGCGCCTTTGCGCCTATGCGCCGAGTGAGCTAGAGGATTTCTGGGAGAGTATGAGAGAAGCTCTAAATGTGATAGAAGGAAATGAAAGACTCATAGTATGTGGAGACTTGAATGGATGGGTGGGTACCCTCGCGATGGTTTTGAGTCGGTACTCGGGAAGTATGGGGATAAAAGGGTGAACGACGCTGGCAAGCTAATACTGGCATTTTGTAAGGAAAAGGATTTGTTTGTGGCGAACACAATGTTCAATTACAAACAAATTCATATGTATACGAGGAGATGTAAGTCAAAGAGAAGCATGATAGATCTATTCCTAATGGATAGTCGGCTCCGTAAACAGGTGATGGACACAAGGGTTTATCGAGGCGCTGAGCTGGGATCAGACCACTACCTAGTCATAACTAGGATTAGGGGTCTGTTCGCGGGTTGGCGTCATCGTACCGAGTGTCCTGAGCTTGAGCCGACTTATAGCATCAAAAGCTGGAAGCTGCAGGATGCATCCATTAGGGATAAATATAATGAAAGGGTAGCCGAAAAGCTTGGCGACGTCAATGTAAGCAGTGAGAATGTGGAAAGTGTATGGCAGAACCTTAGGGACAGTATGGTAAATGCCGCTGTGGAAGTGTGTGGAGAAACGAAAAGAGGCAGTAGTAATAAGCGTGATGCATGGTGGAATGAGGAAGTGAAAGAAGCAGTTCGAATGAAGAAGAAAGCATGGCTAGACTACTTAGCCTCGCGAAATGATTTTAATATGAAAGAGAGATACAAGTTGCAGAAAGTTAACACGAAGGCACTGATAGAAGAAGCTCGTGAAAGGTGCAGAATGAAAGCGGATGAAAGGTTGTCGTCCAATTTCCGGGATAATGCCAAGCTCTTCTGGAAAGAGGTAGGCAAGGCCCGGAGTTGTTCGGCAATCTGCAGTACGAATAAAGTGCTTAGTGTTAACAATGACGTCCTAACAGACCAAACTGACGTCCTGCAGAGATGGAGTGAATATTATGGAAAGATGTATGCAAGAAAAGACAGAGATGCCACATCGGGAAGTGGAGCTCACTTCGATGCTCCGGATCCCGATGTCATTGAAGTCATTAGTATGAAAGAATTAGAACAAGCGATAAGAAGTATGAAATGTGGTAAGGCTGCGGGAAAAGACAGAGTTACTGCTGAAATGATCAAGTACGGTGGGTCGCGTGTCTGGGACACACTATGTCTGTTATGCAACTTGTGCTGGCGGACGGGTGAGGTCCCGGATGACTGGCGAGTAGCAGTTGTAGTACCTATTTACAAAGGGAAAGGCTCGCGCCTAAACTGCTCCAGCTACAGGGCGATCAGCTTGGTCAGCTTAGCTAGTAAGGTGTATGCAAAGGTTATAACGGCACGAATACAAGAAAAGTCTGAAAGGTATTTATGGGAGGCTCAATGCGGATTCCGACGTGGAAGAGGTTGCATGGATCAAGTGTTTTCTCTCCGCATGATCGCGGAAAAGTTTTTGGCTGTTAGCCAGAAGGTTTTCTGCGCTTTTGTGGATCTGGAGAAAGCATTTGATAACGTTGTGAGAGAAACGCTATGGGACTTGCTGCCCGGATATGGTGTGGACGGCTCGCTACTGCGGGCAATACAGTCGCTTTATAGGGACTGTAAGGCTTGCGTGCGAGTAGGGGGGGATGTGTCACCTCTTTTTGATGTCTGTACAGGCGTCAAACAGGGATGTGTCATGTCCGCCTGCAGAAGTTGAAAGATTTTAATATGGGTGTGAATTTGGGTGACTTTACAGTAAACTGTCTGCTGTACGCTGATGATACGGTGCTCATGGCCTCATCAGAAGCCGACCTTCAGATATTAGTCACTAATATGAAAGAGGAGTGTGAAAGTAAGGGTCTTCGCTTGAATGCAAGTAAAACTAAGGTTCTAGTATTTGAAAGAGGTGACGTAAGAACTAAATGCGAGATTAGGGTAAACCAGGAACGTCTAGAGCAAGTGAATGAAATTGTGTATTTAGGAAGTATGTTTAGCGCGGATGGAAGATGTGAATCGGATGTAGAACGGCGAGTAGCTGCCGGAAACAAAGTTAACGGTGCTTTGTCCCAGTTAGTAAAGCGACAAAGCATCGTAAAAGAAGCACGAATGGCGATTCATAACGCAGTGCTAGTGCCAACTTTGCTTTACGGTAGTGAAACCTGGGTATGTCAGCAGATGCATGAAAGTAAATTGAATGCTGTGGAGATGCGATCACTTCGAAAATTGTGCGGCGTTACCTTGGCCGACCGAATACGTAACGAAGTGATACGCAATATGGCAGGTTTGAATGAAAGTGTCAGCGTTAAGCTGGAAAAGGGCGTGCTCCGTTGGTTTGGACACGTCCAACGAATGAGTGAGGAACGATTGACGAAGAATATTTTTTGTTCAAAAGTAGAGGGTAGAAGGAGTCAGCGTAGGCCGAGACTTACATATGAAGACCACGTGAGCAGATTGCTCAAAAACGGAAAGGTCAAAAGCACTCGGATACCCAGACGTGCGTGTATGAAGCGATTGATGAATCTCGAAGAAGCGAAAGAAGTATGTATGGATCGCGAAGCCTGGCGATCTGTCCTCTCTGACTACCCCGTCAGGGATACAGCGTGAAGATAGTTAGTTAGTTATGCGCCTTTTGCTTCCAGTCCCTCCCTGCAACATTTTCCAGGTAATCGGTCCATCTGACGGGCGTCGTCTTACCGTACGTTTGCCGAGTCGAGGTCTCCTCTCCAGAACTCATTTGCTGCATCAGCCATCGATTCTTCTACAGATGTTGCCTGCCCATCACCACTTAATCGCACTTACTCTGCGTCTAAGCTCATGAAGACATGGAATCTAACACTGCATGCAGTCTACTATAGTGGTGCTGGTTGGTAGAAGAGGCAATTAATAGTGACAAACTTTTAAAAAAATTTGATAAGTTATCAAGTCTGCAAGTAAAGCAAGTAATTTTGTCCACCTTGCCATACAGCACTGCTATGAGCCACAAGGAAAATCACTTAAGATACAAATTAAATATGAAACTACATACCATGGTATCATATTCCAAAAAAATTGAATTGTTCGAATGGACCACGGTTTTCAATAATAATAGTTTGTTGACATTAGATAGATATTTTCTATCAAAATTTTTACAACGAAAAGTCTGTTGCTATCTATTTTTTTAATTTTTCAAGCCAAATTATTGGCAAGTACAACTGCTTTTATTGAGCAGGATAGTTTTGACACTTCACATTTGGAAAATGAAATTCAAAAAAACTAGTTTATAGCACAACAGATAATAAATCTGGCCAGTTGACTTTGGCCGCTGAGAATAATCTTAATAAAAATATTGTTTTTATAAACCTGGTGCACCATAATGTTAGAGGTTTAATAAATGGTAAAGATTTAGAGTTAGAGCTGTACATTAATGCAAATTCTATTAATATTTTTTGTGCTACAGAGCACTGGTTAAAAGATCATGAAATCACATTGTTGAACTTCGTAAATCACCAGGTTGCTAGCTCGTTCAATAGAAAACATTCTAAACGTGGAGGCTCTTAAGTTTTAATTAATAAAAACTTAAAATTTAAAGAACGTAAAGACTTAGTAGCCCTCTCCATTGAGCGAGTTATTGAGATTGCCAGTATTGAGTTTGAGCATTTCATCTTGTTAAGCGTATACAGTCCCCCTGATGCTTCTTACATTCAATTTGAAGAAAAGCTTGAAGAAGCACTGTTCAAATGCCAATGTTCTAAGAAATCTATAATAGTTTGTGGAGATTTTAATGTTGATATATTAGATACATCATTAACTCCACCAGAGAGAAATAAAATGAAAAATTTATTTAAATCCTTTAATCTGCATAGTACATTCTTAGAACCAACTCGTATTACAGCCACCAGTGCAAAATGTATTGATAATATTTTTACTGATATTAAACCTATAGATAAAGGTATTGTGGATCCGTAGAGTCAGATCATCGTGGCCAATGGATAAAGTTTCCTAAAAGTAGTAACAAAGTCTGCAAAAAACCAATTAAATATGTACCAATTAACCAAAGTCATTTGAATAATTTTAAAGAAAATGTATTAAAGAGATTACCATATCTACCTAACTTCACTTGTGTAGACCAGTCATATAAACACTTATTTAATTTGATTAATGATGAGTTTGCCAAAGTTTTTACCTCAAAAACACTACAGATTAGTGGTCGTCCTGTTTTCAGTGACTGGGCAACACCAGGTATCTTTAAAAGTAGAAATAAATTATTTGAATTATATTCAGAAAAATCATATAAATTTAGGCAAACCTTTCAGGAATATGTTAAAAATTATTCAAAGATATTTAAACGAACGTGTTATCTTGCTAAGTCAAACTCAAATAAATAAAATTTCTAATTCTGTGAATAAAATAAAAATGACTTGGAACATCATTAACTCTGAATGCGGTAGATCTTTGGTGACTGAAAGGGATTTCCACTTAAAAGTAAATGGTTGCCATGTCAAAAGTATTTGAAAAAATAATCTTGAATCAAATGCTATTCCATTTTAATAGTCATAAAATATTTCATGCGAATAAATTATATATGTTGAGTTATTAAAATGTATACGCTGTGCAAAAAATTACACCATTATGGAATAAGAGGCAAAGCTCTCGACCTTCTGTCTTCATATTTGAACAATAGAATACAGAGGGTCGATAGTAATGGTACACGTTCTGTAGGATCCATGGTTACTATGGGTGTGCCGCAAGGCTCGATACTTGGGCCATTCTTGTTCCTCATTTATATTAATGATTTACCATTTTATGTAGGGGACAAGAATAGGATTGTTTTGTTTGCAGATGACACCTCATTAATTTTTAAAATTAAAAGAGAATTAGATAACTATGACGATGTAAACAATGCAATTGCAAGAGTAGTTCATTGGTTCAGCTCAAATAATCTTTGCCTTAATGAAAATAAAACTAAATGTATAAAATTTACTCTACCAAATGTAAAACAAGTTGCAGCCAATGTTCAACTGAATGGACAAGTGTTAGAGTTTGTAGAATCAACTGTGTTCCTCGGTATAACTATTGATGCCAATTTGCAGTGGGGCCTACACATAGAAAAGACAGCCTCTAGGTTAAGTTCGGCTACATACACTGTAAAAAAGATCAGGACTCTAACAGATGTGGATACGGCTAGAATGGTTTACTTCAGCTATTTTCATAGTATTATGTCTTACGGTATTCTCCTTTGGGGGAGTGCTGCAGATATAAATATTATTTTTGTTCTACAAAAGCGGGCTGTACGCGCTATTTATAATTTGGTCCCCAGAGTTTCTCTCCGAGAAAAATTCAAAGAAGTAAATATTCTAACCGTACCTTCACAATACATTTTTGCCAATCTTATGTATGTCCAGAAAAATCTATCACAATTTTCTAAACTCTGTGATAAACATAATATAAACACTAGAAATAAAAATAATCTTTCAGTCCACCACAGTCGACTACATAAGATTGGCGATTCTTTCCAGGGTAACTGTATACGCTTTTACAACAAGCTTCCCTGTGACCTGAGAATTTACCATTAAATAAATTTAAAAAGTTAATTAAATACAAGCTTTGTGAAAAAGGTTATTACTCCGTTAAAGACTATTTGCAGGACAGGGGCGCCTGGAAATGATCTGCTGGCAAAGTGAAATAATATTAAATTGTAAATAGGCTATCAAAAAAAAGCCTTCCTAAGTTTCTTGCCGGTTCTTCTCAGGTGGGCCGCGTTCCGAACCGTGGTCGCTTTAAATATTTTAAATAGTGTATGACATTTTGTAAGCGCCGTTAAAATGGTCTATGCAAAATAAAGATTTTTTTTTTCTTTTTGCTAAATCAGGCCCAGCGGGTTCATCTTCAAAGTAACTACGATGAACACTAAAAGAATAAAAAAAAATGTGGGGCATCCTTTTTTTTTCAGTGAGGCAGTCAAAAATAATGGTAAACTGTAAGTATAACTCTTATTATAGGTAAGCAGCTGTTCTGGGTAGTGGCCAATTACTGAAAGCAGTCAGTTATACCTTGGTTTACCCTAAGTATTTACCAGCCATAGAAATCGTAACAACAGGAGAAATGGCATCCGCGAAAATTCGAGTAGGTATCGCCGCGACAAGCTTACTAGTCAAGTACGATTAAACCTTCAGTAGTTATAAGTACGACTAAACCTTCAGTAGTCAGTACAAGTGTTTGTGTTTAAGATGTGTAGCAAGTTCCACCAAATGCCATTAATCAACAGTGTAAACAGTCGATTCCGACGGAAAAATTGGAAGAGGTTGCATGGATCAAGTGTTTTCTCTCCGCATGATCGCGGAGAAGTTTCTGGCTATTAACCAGAAGTTTTTCTGCGCTTTTGTGGATCTGGAGAAAGCATTTGAAAACGTTGTGAGGGAATGTCTGTGGGATTTGCTGCCCGGATATGGTGTGGACGGCTCGCTACTGCGGGCAATACAGTCGCTTTATAAGGACTGTAAAGCTTGCGTGCGAGTATTGGGGATGTGTCACCTTTTTGATGTCTGTACAGGCGTCAAACAGGGTTGTGTCATGTCCGCCTTGCTGTTTATAGTGTATCTGGACAGTTACCTGCAGAAGTTGAAAGATTGTGAATTTGGGTGACTTTTCAGTAAACTGCCAGCTTTACGCTGATGATGCGGTGCTCATGGCCTCATCAGAAGCCGACCTTCAGGCATTAGTCACTAATATAAAAGAGGAGTGTGAAAGTAAGGGTCTTCGCTTGAATGCAAGTAAGACTAAGGTTCTAGTATTTGAAAGAGATGAGTAAGAACTAAATGCGAGATTAGGGTAAACCCGGAACGTCTAAAGCAAGTAAATGAAATTGTGTATTTAGGGAGTATGTTTAGCGCGGATGGAAGATGTGATTCGGATGCAGAACGGCGAGTAGCTGCCGGAAACAGAGTTAACGGGGCTTTGTCCCAATTAGTAAAGCGACAAAGCATCGTAAAAGAAGCACGACTGGCGATTCATAACGCAGTGCTAGCACTGCCAACTGCCAACTTTGCTTTACGGTAGCGAAACCTAGGTATGACAGCAGATGCATGAAAGTAAATTGAATGCTGTGGAGATGCGATCACTTCGAAAATTGTGCGGCGTTACTTTAGCCGACCGAATGCGTAACGAAGTGATACGCAATATGGCAGGTTTGAATGAAAGTGTCAGCGTTAAGCTGGAAAAGGGCGTGCTCCGTTGGTTTGGACACGTACAACGAATGAGTGAGGAACGATTGACGAAGAATATATATATTGTGCGAAAGTAGAGGGTAGAAGAAGTCAGGGTAGGCCGAGACTTACATATGAAGACCATGTGAGTCGATTGCTCAAAAACGGAAAGGTCAAAAGTACTCGGATACCCAGACGTGCGTGTAGGAAGCGATTGATGAATCTTGAAGAAGCGAAAGAAGTATGCATGGATCGCGAAGCCTGGCGAGCTGTCCTCTCTGACTACCCCGTCAGGGATACAGCGTGAAGATAGTTAAGTAAACAGTCGATGCTGTTGACTACATCTATCCCCTCGTAATTAATATACCTATACCTTCATCATCACTACATATTATAAAACAAAGTAGTTTTTCGCTGTCTGTCCCTATGTATGCTTAGATCTTTAAAACTACGCAACAAATGGCGAAGCAGTTTTTTGAAATAGATAGAGTGATTCTTATAGAAGGTTTTTATGTATATTTTGTTAAGATTTTGCATACATTAACTTAATTATAACGATATATGTTGGTGGTGTCAGAAAAAATGAGCCGTCTGGGAGCTTTTCACGAAAACGCTGCCTAAACCCTTTGAGATATAACAAAATAATGTATTGTGGAATTGTGTATCTAATATAGGTCTACAAAAAAGTCTGCGACGGTATATGTCTATCTCTTAAGGATAACGTACTATATCCATTTTAATACTTATAAAAAACAGCAATAATAAAGCGGTGATTTAAAGGCTATTTACACAAATACATTATTAATCCTTATCATTTTTAAAATGTTAGTTTGTTTCAGCATTTTATGAAGATTATTTTGTCGCTATACACTTTGCATATTAAATGAATATCTTAGGCGATATGGCAATATCAAAATTTGCGCAAATAAATTATTTTCGTGTAACAATAATTCGACAGGGCCGTGCGGGATCGGGCATAGGTACTTGAGAAACAAAGTCGTTTTTGGCTGTCTTTCCCTATGTATAATTAGATCTTTAAAACTATGCAACGAATTTCGATGCAGTTTTTTTTAAATAGATAGAGATATTCATAGAGAAGGTTTTTATGTATATTTTGTTAAGTTTTTGTATACATTAACTTAATTATAACGATATATGTTGGCGGTGTCGGAAAAAATAAGCCGTCTGGAAGCTTTTAACGAAAACGCTACCTAAACCCTTTAAGGTATAACAAAATAATGTACTGTGGAATTATGTATCTAATATAGGTCTACAAAATACTAATACTACTAATATGTTAGTTGGTTTCAGCATTTTATGAAGATTATTTTGTCCCTTTGCACTTTGCAAATTAAATGAATATCTTAGGCGATATGGCAATATCAAAAAAATTTATGAAACTTACTACAATAATATAGCTTATACATCAGAATAACATATAGGCTACATTTTATCCCGGGAACAAGTTGCTGTGGGAAACGGGAACGGGAAAACTCCTCTACGCGGGCGAAGCCGCGGGCGTCAACTAGTTTTAACATAAAGCTAAGTTTATTTTTTTGTATTTTTAATAAATTATTATGAGTCTCCTGTTACTGAATAGTGATAACAATTTATTCAAATTCACAGTTACAACATTATTGTGCAAAGTGTAGTGCCAACATCTGATAGCATGAGAAGATTTAAGCACAGGCTCCGTGGCATGAATTGCTTTATGTTAGGTATGCCAAATAATTGCATGCATACCTACCTAACATTAAACGTCTATTTCGATTTGACTGCCTCTGTGGCGCGGTGGGAG
Source organism: Thumatha senex (assembly GCA_948477245.1). Taxonomy (NCBI): domain Eukaryota; kingdom Metazoa; phylum Arthropoda; class Insecta; order Lepidoptera; family Erebidae; genus Thumatha; species Thumatha senex. The sequence continues at coordinate 28,593,151 of OX419724.1, forward strand.
TGCATCCGACTGCTACGCAAGAGGTCGTGGGTTCGATTCCCACTCAGGATAAAACTTTGTGTGATGAGCACGATGGTTTATTCTGTGCCTGGGTGTTATTTATCTATAATATGTATGTATTTAGAAATATATAAGTATGTTTATCAGTTATCTGATTACCATAGTACAAGCTACAGTGCTTAGTGTGGAATCAGGTGGCGTTGTGTGAGTTGTTCCAACAATATTATATTATTATTCTTATTTCGCAAATCGACTATTGTAAAATGTGACATGATAGAAAATAAAAAAGTAATTTGTAAAGTATTTACAATTTATTTGTTAAAAAAAGTTTTTAACTGCACTATTTTTTTTAATATTATTAGGATACTATGGCGCACGAATTCCACTATGCACCTTTTGATATCCGATGTTGTTGGCTAATGTTTCCAAAACTTCAAAAGGATTGACTTTTTTGTATATCACATTAAATAATATATCGATTTGTTTCGCTCGTTTCCTTCAAATAACATATTCTTGAATATGCGATCTTGCCACAACCACAAGGCTACTTTACTGAGAACGTTGAGGATTAGTAACAGGGTTGGCTTTGATTTTATATTCGTGTTGAGTCGCCTGTGCTAAGCTTCGAGTGCATTGTGTGTGCGAAAATTATAATTGCTAGAACAGCCTATTTTTTTTTATACTACTGAGACAAGCATACGGCCCACCTGATGGAAAGTGTTCACCGTAGCCTATGGACGTTTGCAACACCAGAGGTGCAGCAGTCGCGCTGCCGACTCTTTATAAACCTTCTAAGACCTCTTTTAAAGAACCCCATACTGTAGACCTTCGGGAAAACCAAGGCAGGGAGTTCATTCCACAATCTAAGCGTACGCGGAATAAAGCCTCTATAGGACCTAACCGTATGCGTGCGCTCCGGACGCAAAGTGTGATATCTGCCAGGGCTGACCTTAGCCCTTTCTTTGCTTTTCCTGGCCTCTTTATATTAGTCCAACATTCCGTCATGTATGGAGAAGAAGGTAACAGAGGTAAATTAACAATATAAATAAGTAACAATGTTTTGGGACTCTTTGTCTTCAGAAAGACCCAACGTTGACGATTTGTTTTTCAAACAGCCTTATTAAGATGATAATAGCAGTCCGTTATTTAAATGTTCGTGTGCGTTTAGTTTTAAATGAAAAATAGTGATATATAAATTACGTGGTAGGTAGTAGGTAGTTTTTATTTAGGTGTAGTTTTAATAGTATTTTTTTAACTAAGATTAATGTTAAATTGATTTCTGTTTTGTTTTCAATAATAAATAATTACTAAATACGCAAAAAAAAAATTAATACTTTGGATACCCAGACGTGGGTGTATGAAGCGATTGATGAATCTTCAAGAAGCGAAAGAAGTATGCATGGATCGCGATGTCTGGCGATCTGTCCTCTCTGACTACCGCGTTAGGGATACAGTGTGAAGATAGTTGGTTAGTTAATCCCTTGGGAATTTTATACAACTTTGTCTCCCTTGAGAGGCTGGTTCCCGTTGAGATTTTATGATATACTTGTATTGTATATAATTTGCCCGATTTGACGACATTTATGACTATTGCTCCGCTCTCAAGGGTAGAAGCCTTCCTCGATCTAACACAAGCCTGTAGTTCCTGAGATTAGCGCGCGTAACCAAACAAACAGACGAACTCTTCAGCTTTATAATATGAGTATAGATTTTAATCAAGTGAACCTAAAGAAAAATATGAAAAAGCGCCTCGCGAAGGTCTAGGAAGCAAAACGTCCAACAGCGCGAAACGTCTTATGAGCAGTAAGCCTAATTAGGAAAAGGTTCATGTAGCAAAACATCCAAATCTCAGATGGTCTGTATAGCTGAATGTCTATTTTGCGAATTGTCACATTCTCAAAATATCTGGATACTTGGGCACGTAATATATATATCACTACTTTTCATTTAAAACTAAACGCACACGAACATTTGAATAACAGACTGCTATTATCATCTTAATAAGGCTGTTTGGAAAAAAAATCGTCAACGTTGTGTCTTTCTGAAGACAAAGAGTCCCAAAACATTTTTACTTATTTATAAATTTTTTATTGTTAATTTACCTCTGTTACCTTCTTCTCCATACATGACATTCCTTCTCAGCGGGTGAATTTGCGTGTCCTGTGTGGAGCCGCTCTGCTCATACCGGGATGGTAGATACAGCATTTTTTTTTTTTTTTTTTTTTTTATATCTAGCTCGCCAAAATGACGCCGTCCGCCTGATGGAAAGCTATGACGACATCTAGCGAATTGAGGGGCACTCTCTTAGTCTACATGACTACTGACAGCGGCCCTCAAGTTGGCGGCCCAATGATGAGCCTCTTCACGCTCCGCTTGAAGAACCCGGGATTGTAAGAGGAAGGAAACACGTGCGCTGGCAGAGCGTTCCAGGTAACTATAGTTCGACAGAGAAACGATCTTTTAAATCGTTCCGTTCTGGCGAAAATTCTTTCCACTGTATGGGAGTGGCACTTCTGCCTAGCACGCGTTGTTCGGGAACGAAAAGGAGAGGGTGGGATTAGGTTGAAGAGCTCTTCAGAACACTCACCATGGTACATGTGGTAAAATGCAGCCAAGGACGCTATGGTTCTACGCTGCGCCAGCGGCTCAAGGCTTCCTGTTACCTCAGGACAATCTATAATGCGAATAGCACGTCTCTGCATAGCGTCGAGCGCGTCCAGCAAGTACCTCGCGGAATCATCCCAAAGGTGAGAACAGTATTCGACGCAGGGACGAATCTGTGTTTTGTACAACATACATCTCTGCTGCGGCGTGAAAAAACGTCTCACCTTATTCAGGACTCCTAACTTCCGCGAGGCTAGCCCAATACAGCTCTCTATATAAGATTTGTTACTGAGCTCACGACGAACGTCTATGCCGAGGATGTCTAGATTGTCCTTCATTGGTATTGTAGTGTTCTGAAGAGATGGTAGAGGTAGGAAAGGGGATTTTTTAGCCGTGAACGCACACGCCTGTGTTTTTCGGGCATTGAAATCGACCAGGTTTTCAGAACCCCATCCGGAAATGCGATCCAGAACCCGGTCGACATCAGTCACAAGTTGCCGTCTTTTTTCCTTAATGTCGGCCCTTCCCACTGCTGGACGGGCAGAATAACTCCCGTGCAACGTGCTATCATCTGCATAGCAATTAATGTTCCCGAGGGACAGCATGTCATTGATATGCAGAAGAAAGAGAGTTGGCGACAATACAGACCCCTGTGGTACCCCGGCATTAACCCGCAAAAAGCAAGAAGCCTGGCCATCACAGAGGACCCGCATACGACGCCCTTGTAAGAAGCTGGCCATCCAGCAGCACAATTGAGGCGGTAGACCATATGCCGGTAGCTTGGAAAGAAGCGACGTATGCCAAACTCTATCGAAGGCTTTGGCAATGTCCAGACTTATAGCCAAGGATTCACCGTGCCTTTCCATAGCCTCACCCCAAACATGTGTTACGTACGCTAGAAGATCACCCGTTGAGCGTTTGGGCCTAAAGCCATATTGCCGATCATTGATCAACGAGTGATCCTCTAGGTATCGCATTAGCTGCTTGTTGACAATGAGCTCGAACACTTTACAGATAACTGAGGTGATGGCTATGGGGCGATAGTTGGCTGGATCTGAACGATCCCCTTTTTTGGGAATCGGTTGTACGTTCGCTTCCTTCCAAGCCTCCGGCACGTCCCCCGAAGAATACGAAAGACGGTACAGACGCGTTAGCGCTGGAGACAACTCGGCTGCACATTTTTGTAGTACCACCGCCGGAACACCGTCTGGGCCACTCGCTTTCCGCGTGTCGAGTGACCGTAGCACTGCCCGTACGTCACATTGTCTGATCACAATATCAGGCATTGTGTAGCCACAATTAGTAATGGTGGGTGGCTGCAGGCCACAGTCGTCGACCCGGTAATTAGCCGCAAAGAGATTTGCAAGCAAGTCGGCTTTCTCTTGAGCTTTGTGAGCCAGTGACCCATTAGTGTAACGCAGCGGGGGCAACGAGGTTTGGCAGAAGTTGGCCTGCACGGCTTTGGCCAGTTGCCAGTATCCACGGCTGCCCGTTGGATGTGACGTAAGCTCCCGGCCCAGCCGCGCGACGCGCTGGGCATCCGCTCTCCTGAAGGCCCTCTTGCTGGCTCTAGTGGACCTGTTGTACGCTGCCTTGAGGCGGCCTACTTTCGGATCGCGCACCGCCCGAGCCCTGACCCAGGCGCGATACGCCGTCTGCTTTTGTTGAACAGCCTCGGCGCACTCACGCCCGAACCAGGGCCGAGTTTTGCGAATGCCGGCGACATCAGTATATGGGATGTAATATTCCATCCCTAAACTGATCTCGCCAGCAATCGCGGAGGCACTATCCGACACAGCTTTGCTTGCAAAGCAGCGCTGACTCCATGGGATGGACGCAAAGAACTCGCGAAGACCATCCCAATCTGCCGACGAGTAATGAAAAATGAGCATTAAATGAAACCTACCGGATCATTACTGAATGCCTTAAGCCAACCACACCAACCAACCACGGCACCCTCTTTTTTACCATGATCCTGTTCCACAAAGACTGAAAAGTCGAAACAACTTTGTGAAATGTGTGCCTCCTCTCTGTGACGATAACCGGTCAAGGGAGAGATGTAGACTGTGGCGAGAGGGTTCCGCTCTTCCCAGCCCGTTTGTCCCATTATCTGAGAGCCTACCGCCTGGACATGATTTACCATGGCCGATCTGGAAGTCTTTAAATAGACTCCGAACACAGATCGGCCGGAGTAAGGAGAACCTGTTTAGGTGGGGCTTCTCGGATGGCTTGAATCTGGAGTGCATATGTGGGGCTGTCCCCCAGACAATGAAACATCTGATGTCTTGTTCTGCATGCCCTTCCAACTGCACACAGGAGGACCTAATGAATGCTACTGAAAATGCTGTTCTTGTAGCTAAGTTTTGGGCCGAAACAATTTAGGTTTGTTAGCGATACGAAAAGAGGAATAAATAATTAATAAAAAAATAAAATAAAAAAAAGCAAAAGCAAAAAGTGTCGTGACAACTTTTCGTAAGAATTTAAAAAGATGATGTTAATGTATTAATAAATAATTAATAAAAATATAAAATAAAAAAAGCAAATAGCAAAAAGTGTCGTGACAACTTTTCGTAAGAATTTTTTCCGTCTAGCCCCCTTTCGCAACGCGCGATAAGGAACTTCGTTCCAATAACGGACTGCTATTATCATCTTAATAAGGCTGTTTGGAAAAAAAAAAGTCAACGTTGGGTCTTTCTGAAGACAAAGAGTCCCAAAACATTTTTACTTATTTATCAATTTTTATTGTTAATTTACCTCTGTTACCTTCTTCTCCATACATGACGGAATGTTGGACTAATACATATAAAGAGGCCATAAAAAGCAAAGAAAGGGCTAAGGTCAGCCCTGGCAGATATCACACTTTGCGTCTGGAGCGCACGCATACGGTTCGGTCCTATAGAGGCTTTATTCCGCGTACGCTTCTTCTCTTCAATCCTGAAGGTTGGCCGTTAGCTTCCTGTATTCATTTCTATCAGCAGCCAGCCGGAACAGCTGTTCGACGGAGGCAATACCGGTCCACTCCCGGATATTCCGCAGCCATGACTTCTTTCTTCGCCCAGCACGTCTCTTTCCGTCCACTTTGCCCATCATTATCAACTGCAGCAGTATGTATCTATCGTTCCTGAGCACGTGGCCGAGATATTCTATCTTGCGCTTTTTGATAGAAGGCAACATTTTTCGGGACATATGAACGCGCTGAAGCACGGTTTCGTTCCTGACCCTTTGCGTCCAACTAATGCGTAACATGCGACGGTAGCACCACATCTCGAATGCCTGTAGGCGTCTTGCAGTGTCCTCTTTCAGGGTCCACGTTTCGCAACCATACATGACGATAGGCCAGACATAGCACATGAGTAGCCTGACTCGGAGCTTATGATTCAGTTGACGACAGCAAAGAACTTTCCTCATTTTATTAAAAGAGGCTCGAGCAATTTCTATCCGGGTCTTGATTTCTTGATCAGATTCCCATGCTTCATTTACCCAAGCCCCCAAATACTTGTACTGTCGTACCCGCTCTAGTTGTTTCCCAGCTACAGATACGCTTGAACTCAAATTCGGGTTTCTTGAGACTACCATGAACTTGGTCTTGCTTATGTTTGTCGACAAACCGGCCTCCTCGCTGTACTCATTAACCTTATTCACAATTGCTTGCAAATCGGCTTCCGATGCTGCAATAAGGACAGTGTCGTCCGCATAACGCAAGTTGTCAACGACCCTACCGTTGATTCCTATTCCCACATCAAGGTTTTCAAGAGCTTTTGACATCACAGCCTCTGAGTAGACATTAAAAAGCAACGGAGATAAGATACACCCCTGCTGGACCCCACGACAGATCTCAACTTGGTCGGTTTCCTCATTTTCGACCCTTATGGTAGCCACCTGCTTCTCGTACAGGTTGCAGATGATTCTGACGTCCTTACCATCAATGTCTCATAAAAGGCTGAAAAGTTGATGATGTTTAACTCGGTCAAATGCCTTTTCGTAGTCTATGAAGCACAAAAAGACATCAGTTTGCATGTCTCTGCATTTCTGTACGAGAACGTTGAGAGCGAAAAGAGCCTCTCTGGTGCCAACACCAGATCGAAATCCAAATTGGCTATCGCCCAGTTGTTCATCACATTTTGGCCGTATTCTATTCTGTATAATGTTCAAGAATACTTTTAGGGTATGGCTCATCAGACTAATCATACGATACTCTCCACATTTTTTTGCGTTTTGCTTCTTGGGTATCGTGATGAATGTGGATTTTAGCCAGTCACTAGGAAAATTGCCAGTTTCGTATATGTTATTGAAGAACTGTGTGAGAACGTCCAGTTGGTCTTCTTCCAGTAACTTTAGTATTTCGATCGGTATATTATCAGGACCCGGTGATTTACCTGTTTTAGCAGCTTTCAAGGCCCGCAAAACCTCAGATTTCAACATAGCTGGACCAGTCCTATCAGTGATCCTTGGAATGTTCCTCGATGAGTCCGCAAACATCTCTGCAACATAATCACACCACACTCTCTTTTTGCCATCGGTGTCAAGAATGAGATTCCCATCTGCATCGGTCAGGGTATTCATTGATTTCCGTCTATGACCAACCATTTCCTTGATGTGCTTGTGCACATTGAAGCTGTCATGTTTACGAAGGAGATCTTCCAAGTGCGCGCACTTATTGCTGTAGTAATCATTCTTGGCTTTGGCAATCTCTTTTCGAATGGTGACATCGACTTGCTTATACCGTACTGGATTTGTATCCTTAAATTGCCTCCTATCTTCCATAAGCTGCAAAATTGAATCTGTTATCCAATCTTGTTTTTTGACCAGTTGTGGTGGTTGGAGATATTGGTGACATATATCTTTTACACGTCGCTTTAGACTAGTCCACGTGTCGAGATCATAGGCATTGGTTTCAGTGCGACGATCGTTGGCCCATTGATTAATGGCGGTGTGGGCCTTCGCTCGTGTGTCGGGCTCCGCAAGTTTCCGTACGTTTGGCCTTCTATCCATTCTCTTTGGCTGCAACTTCTTCAGCTTGCATACTACATCTACCACCACTGGATTATGATCTGACCCAATGTCTGCACCGGGGTAGGTTTGCGCCTTCTTGATACAATTTCGATACCTTCTATTGATCATAACATAGTCAATTTGGTTTTTTACTACGCGGTCTACTGTGTGCATTGGTGATGTCCATGTGTACAGCCGAAGTGGAGGTAGCTTAAAGAAGGTGTTCGTAATTATAAAGTCCTTATCTTGGCAAAATTCAATAAGCGTATCACCTCTATCGTTTCTGTTTCCAAGGCCATAAGCACCAGTCACTCCAGGAGTAATGGTCGAACCCACCTTCGCATTCATGTCACCCATAACGATCACTAGCTCGTGACTCTTAGTAGTTTTTAATAGGGTATCAATAGCCCTATATAAGTCCTCTATCTGGCCCATTGGTTTATCCCCTGTGGGCGCATAAACTTGGACAATGTTGATGTTAAATGGTTTGGCTTCTAATTTAATCAACATGGCCCGGTTAGAGAGGGGAACAAAATTTGTGATTGATTTGGAGATTTCCTTTGTGAGAAGAATTCCCACACCATATCTTTCCAATCGTTGGTCTCCTCCGGAATAATACAGGATGTAGTCATCCGATATGAAATTTGTGCCTTGGCCTGGCCATTTGGTATCACTTATGCCAAGAATGTCAACATGCAACCGTTTAATTTCTTTAATAACATTGGGGAGCTTTCCATCTTGTTTTAAACTTCTCACGTTCCAAGTTCCTATTCTTAGAGTTTTCCGCCCGGGGATTCTTAGCTCCCCTGTCCCATTTAAGGAACGCCGGGCACTCGGGGCCGTGGCTATATTTGACTTTTCCATGAAGCTAACTACTAGGGAATTTAGTGCAGTGGTTTCCCGTTGCCTTCTGCACCAGACCTTTTTTGAGATTATTTAGATCTCAAGGCTGCTGGGGCCTCTTCCGACCAGTTTCCTGATCAGGAGTATGGGTATACCGCCATTGCTCGGTCGCCAGAACCTCGTTCGTTGTCTAGCAGGGAGCACCACGCCATCCCAAGGGCTGGCGCCGCTAGTTATTCTGAGAAGAACGACTAGCGCGGGCAGGTGAGGTTGACACTAGGGCCGGATAGATGTTATGCTCCGTTCTCCCCTTACCCCCCCGCGTACGCTTAGATTGTGGAATGAACTCCCTGCCTGGGTTTTCCCGAAGGTCTACAGTATGGGGTTCTTTAAAAGAGGTCTTAGAAGGTTTATAAAGGGTCGGCAGCGCGACTGCTGCACCTCTGGTGTTGCAAACGTCCATAGGCTATGGTGACCACTTTCCATCAGGTGGGCCGTATGCTTGTCTGCCACCTCAGTGGTATAAAAAAGTCAGAGAGGACAGATCGCCAGACATCGCGATCCATGCATACTTCTTTCGCTTCCTGTAGATTCATTAATCGCTTCATACACGCACATTTGGGTATCCGAGTACTTTTGACTTTTCCGTTTTTGAGCAATCTGCTCACGTGATCTTCATATGTAAGTCTCGGTCTACCCTGACTCCTTCTTCCCCTTTATTTTCGCACAATCGAATCGTTCCTCACTCATTCGTTGTACGTGTCCAAACCAACAGAGCACGCCCTTTTCCAGCTTAACGCTGACACTTTCATTCAAACCTGCCATATTGCGTATCACTTCGTTACGTATTCGGTCGGCCAAGGTTACGCCGCACAATTTTCGGAGTGATCGCATCTCCACAGCATTCAACTTACTTTCATGCATCTTCTGACATAGGTACCCAGGTTTCTCATATTTATTTAATTTTGTGAAAAAAAAGTTTCTTCAAATTTAACTTTAATTTAATGTAGATACTGATGGAATTACAGTACTACGCAACTTGTGAAAATCACAGGGGATGGGGGTGGGCCGGCGATAGCTCCTTTGACCTTGACCTTTTTCAAGCGCGTCGATGCGCGCACGTTCATCGTTCATCGAGGTATGCAGTACGTGACGAAAAAAAGACCTAGGTTCCCTTAAGCAAATCCAAGAGTGAAAACCTACGACGCTGCTGGACGGTTCATTGTGTGATAGTACTCGTTTCGTAACGAATTGTCGTAAAACAAACATTGTTGGTTTTGACCCCTGACTATCCACTCCTAGCAGGTTGCTGGAGTTTTACAAATGAACCTGTATATGAGTATACAACGTTGTACCGACACCAAAGCATAGAATAAAGATGTAGCTAGTCTCTATTCTACATTAGACCTAGGTACTTTTCTTACCAATCGAGTGCTGAGGCGCTTTCCGGTGAAGATCGCTGGTTGTAAACTTAATGTGATGATTTGTCATGGTTCCACTGGTCACAACCTTATCCGGATACATACCAGATATTGCAGAACAGCACTATACTTACTCACTATTATCGCAGTGCGATGCAGTTCTACCGCAATTTTTGAAACCCACGCCAGCCTCACCTACAATTGGTTTACCTGCTGGTTAACGGAAAAAGTGCTCCGAAAAAGAACGAAAGGTCAGGGAGAACAGTGATTGGCTGATTTGATGATTTTCTTCGTTCAAAATGTGAAGAAGTCAACATAGCTTATCACTGTGTACAGCTGGGTCGCCACCACCACGTTACTATATAATAATTTGCGGCATAAAGGGCATCTTTTGATTGCGCTGGCTTAGAAGTTTGACTTTCTATAAGGGAATATAATGAAACTTTACAATAATGCAGCTTACACACCAGAATAACACATAGGCTACTTTTTATCCCTGGATCAAGTTCCTGTGGCAAACGGGAAATCTCTACGCGGGCGAAGCCGCGGATGTCAACTAGTAGTTTACAAAAATTATGTGATTCGATGAAAGAACACAGAGCAATAAATATAGCTCGCTCCAACTCGCTTGCGTCCTAATAGAGACGAAAGTAATAATACCGCGTACCTAGCTTACGTCAAAGTGTAGGCGAAAATTGTATGCGCGACCTATCATTCCTCTGTAGCAATTAGTGTATCATATCATGATACGCTTGGTAGTATAAAATATATAAAATAAGGCGTCCTTATTAGGGCGCTGGTGAGTGACGTTGATTCCTAGCTCTATTGACCAGATACACTGTTGCTGTTGGCAGTAATTTCTTCTCAAAATGTACTATGCCTCGCCTTTAATTATGTATCGTTAATAGGTTTTATTTTTCGCAGCTCCATGGGATTTGTGGAAGGTAATATAAAACTATAGTTATTGAAATAAGATATATTTATTTGTAAATTAATTGTTAGTTCAAACTAACACATATCAATAAATGGGCTCAGTGTTTCCTGCCAAACAAGCATCTATCACACAACCTTATACATACCAATCTCCAGCCGTCCTGAGCCTACATCGAAAATACGTAAACATCAAAATCGTTAAAATAACAATAAAATTGTGCATCTATACATGCAAACAGTGTTAGAAAGTTACAGAGTAAACATTACGTTCAGTGTCAACATTCGATTTCAGAAATAACTTTCCTTTATACATATGTAAATATAAAGCTAACTAGATCTAGTTAGTCATAACGACTTGCTGAATAATATATATCTATGTACATACAGTAAGACATAGAAGATTAGCTAAAGATACAGTAGGTATGCGTTGGTTTGTACAAAGCATTGAAAATTGGTGTTGCTCCTTACATTTTGTCGTTTAAAACGATGGTAACTACGAGCGGAATATACTATTTACGTAGTGACCAGAAACTTGCATAGCAAAACGACTCTATAGTGCTATATACTACATACATACATTTATAGTACTAAGTGCATTTAGTTTGGAACTGGTGCGCTTTTTCTATTTAATATCTCATATACAAATATCTTTAATATATTGACTGCTAAAAATAACGACCCATTGTTGTCACTGTGTGTCCGATATAGCGTTCAATATATTAAATGAGTACATTCTGTAAGTAATCGGTAACAACAGTATATGCATATTATTACGATTAGAAATATTTTTCAATACCCGTAAATGATATACTAATAGTCAGTAATCTTGAAGGGGATAACAAAATTACCATTAACTAGATGTACATTATCATATATTTTAATGGGACATGTAACAGATCTAAGTGTTCGTTGCCCCTATAATTAAAATATAGTAATTGGTATAGATATAGTGAAGATTTAAAGACGGCGCTACAGCCAGAACTATTTGTGTTCTCACGAAGTGGTGAGTGCGAAAGTGATACAAGATTCAAGTGTAGAAGGGAGGAAAGTTACTGAATATAGGACACAATACCAAAGTGACGTAGATACGTTTCACAAATTCACACAGATTGTGATCGCTGATTTATATTACTTGATGAAGGAGGTATTTACTAGTTTAGACATCGCATTAATCGAGATGGTCTACCACTTGAGACTAAATGGTTTGTATCCAAAATTTCAGCCGCCAAGAAAGGCATGAACGTAAAATTTGCCTAGAAAGCGTGTAATCTGTCATTTACTGTATATAAATTAGTGAAATTCTACTCTACAATACTCTCACTAAAATACGTGACGCAAAAACTACTAATAGATTAATGTTTTATATTATAAGATCACGAATTTAAATAGACGTATTCCCAGACTAGCGAAAGGTACGCACCTTCATAAATAAATCCGTTGAGGGTAAACCTAAACAATTAACATAAAAAAAAAACATTTTATGTACACAAAAATAACACAACCAGCGTGTCGCCGCTAATTTGTAATAATGTACGATTCAACAGAAGTACCAATTACTTCCTAATGTTACACCTAAGGAGTGGAGACTACGAGAAACTAGGTTACGTTGCTTTAACAATAATAATAAATAATGTAGTTACTATAAGGTCACGTATTCTACACTAAATAAATAAATAAGAATTTATCTAATTAGTCTACCTAATGTTGAAGAAGTTTTCAACAAAATACTGAAAGTAGTAAGCACACTGATCAACAAATTGAATTGCAAATATGAACTCGATTTCTGATTTCTTATTTTCATTTTGATACAATAAATACGTAATTAATTAATATTATAAAGATCCTATTACGCTGTGTTTAATATGGCATAATCTTGTATACTTTTCAATTTATATTCAGTAGTTATTCGTATATTTTATTTAGTACTGAGGATGTGTAACCGCGAACTACTGCGCGACGTTCAATTATCACTAGTATCATGAGGTACATCAGTAAGCTAATGTGTAATAAGCATGAGTCAAATTCGCGCACTAACCTCCATTATACAACTCGCTCAATCAAAATCTAATTTTTCCTATGGCTTGACTGTCGGCTGGAATATTGATCAAAAAGAGACAGTTACATTTTTCAAAATTAGTTCTGAAAACGCTTACGTCAGCTATCAGAGCCAAAACGATCAAAATCAAAACGCTTCAAACTTTGATAAATACTTTGGTCCTGTGTTTATAATGGAGGTGAGCGTATTCGCGGTTCGCGTTTAAGGTATATACGAGATTATGTTTCTTTATAATACACAGAACTCTTCGAGAAGATTCCTCAGCTCCTTGTTGTGTGCTGCTTTCGAACCGGTGGCGGGAGACGCGGCAGTAGCACGTCCGTTGTAGCTGAAACAAACACATTTCGTTAGCTCCTCTGTTGAATTTTACACACACACACACTTCCCTATCATTTTTTCGTATATGGTCCCAATTGGGTGGTAATAGATACCATCTGGTTCATACCTATAATCCAAAAAAATAAGAAATTGTCTTATAGATAGTTATATAATAATATGCTGCTTGTTTTGCTATAATGCAAGGTGTAAGAAGCGGAAATATCGAGCAATGCAATGCAGACAAGATGTATAGTATCCTAGTGTAATCATTGAATGTTCATGACATGAAATGAATGACATTAATATTAAGAAACGAATGTCTGGTATATGGACAATAGGTGAAACATAGCCAGGATATGTGGAAATAGGGTATCGTAGTAGGATAAAAGCACGCCATAAGTATTGCCGTTATCTCACCTAATGGTGCGCGGCACAGTCTCTGTTTCATCGACAGATGGCGTAGCGGGCGTCTCGTCCCGGCCGAATAGTTGGCTAAACCAACTGCCCCCTTGGGATTGGGACTTTGGCCTGGAATCAATACCCAGTTACGTTACTGCGAGACGTTTGTTAGTACAGCAAAGGTAGGTGGTATTTTGGTCTACGTTCAATAGGTGACATTTGGAAATAATACATGCTCAAGAGAGTGAGAGGGAGCAAATGATATAGAATTCATGCAATGATTATTGCAGACAGGCAGCATATATAATTATTTCAGTTCAAGAACAAACGAAATACGTAGAAAACAATTGAAAGAAATGTTATCTATCAATATGGCAGCGCAACCGACATAACGATATACTTTAGGAGTTGGCAAAGTAGACATTCGACAAAAAAACGTTCAAGTTAATAAAGTCGGTAGTCTGAAAATAAGAACGTTCGGCATGTCTACTTACATGGCAGACTGCGGCGATACGTATGGATTGAGATATTATGTAAGATTTTTTTAGCACTTGGTTGGATTTGTAAATCGTCGGCAATTAGTTTTATTTTCTTAAGTTATACTAAGTAACTTTAAAGCCGCCTTCAGATAGGTATTTTATTCGCTTTACAAAAGCGCTGTAAGCAAAACCCGTCTATTTTAGCGAGGCTGCAGTCGCGTAGCTAACGTGTATCTGACTATGTGATTCATTATATATAAAGAGCTTGTTTTTTTCAAACCTAGTTCCAAATTCTACTCTTCTACCTCTGAGGTCTATAGATAGTTGATTTACCTACATAATTATTAAAATATGACCAGTCCAGACCAGACCAGTCCGAGACTAACAGGACTTTAATTGGTCTTGCTAATGAGTGTCACATAAGACCACCTCACTAAAAAGGCAACAGGTTCAAAATTTCTTCCAAATTTACCATCTAAAATAGTAATTGATTTTATTAAATTTATTCGTCCCTTTAGACCCACCCCAGTTCCGTGCTTCGGAAGGCACGTTAAGCCGTTGGTCCCGGTTGCCAATAAAATGGCAGTCGTTAAGCCAGGTTGAAGGCCTTATGGGCGGCTTAAAAATTTCAACGGCAGGTAGCAACAATCTGTTGGACAGGAATACACATGGTGAAGGGTGGGCATATAATATATATGCCTCTGCCACCCCTTCGGGGATAAGGCGTGATAGATAAATATATTATTAAAATATTATTTTGTGTAATTTTATTTAATATTATGTAATATTATTATATTTTGTGTAATATTATGGGCGGCCTGATTATCAACAGCAGGTAATCTGCGCTTGTCCGTTAATATAATGAGCGAAAATGTAAAATGTGGGCGTATAGTATATCCTTTGCCTCTGCCTGCCCAGATAAAGGGGTGACTATATGTATATATCAACCCAGAAACCAAGAAATCGACTAGTAGCGAATCTAGCTAAATACTAAAAAAAAATTATACGAGCGACATACTGTATTTGCTTTTGGTTTTGCAGTAGCGTCCTGAAGCGCGGTTCTATGTAGCTCCACGAGCCGTTGTTCTTGTGCTCCTCCTGGCTCCACACCAGCTGCGCGTTCGGGTACTTGGCCACCTCCGCCTTGATCAGGTCGTACGGGAACGGAGAGATTTGTTCCACTCTGTTAGCAACACACATTGATGAAGACTGGGATTAAATCAATCGAATTATAAGGAAAATCGCAGATGACTAACCTTAGAACTGATAAAAGACATTGAATATCGATCCTACCATGGGGATCGCTTATATTATGAAAGTCGAGTTCTTGAGCTCAATTTGGACTAAGTTGGATTTTGATAATTACACGGCAATGGTCTCACCCCCTGTTACGTGGGACATAAATACCTCTGCCTACACCTTCACGGATAAAGACGTGGCTATATGTATGTAATTAACTATCTTTACGCTGTATCGCTAACGGAGTAGTCAGGAATACAGCTTATTGTAGATATGAATGTATATTATCATCTTATCGGTTATTCTTGAAAGTATTACAAGCCCCTAAGTTCTAACCGTGACATCGACATTTCGTCAATAATTTGATCCTGTGGGTAAGTGCTAGTGGTCCTCAATTTGATGGCCATCATCTTGAGGAGCTCACTAGGAGAGCCTCGCTAGGTATGCCAGAGGCCCTCAATCTAAAACCATTGATGTGCTATAATAATATATAAAAAAAGGCAATTAAATCATACCTCGCGATAGCAATGTCTTTCTCCAGTCCTTTATCGCGGCGGTGCTTCAACAGATCGTAGTACACGCGGCCCGAACAGAACACTAGCTTACGCACGTTCTGTGCGTTTTCTGATGCCGGACCATCGTCAGGTATCACCCTGGAAAAACATTCAGAATTATTACTAAGAATATATATATATATATATAAAGTGAGTCGTCGCGAGACGCCTGGCAGATTTTCAGCAATCAATCAATCAAATCAGCTCGAATCCAGCTGAAAAGTAACTAAATATCTGTTGTATATAAAACAAACAACAAATAAGTGTTCGAACAAACCCAAATCGGGTTTGAACACTTATAACTCAAGAAAGGGTGGTGTGATTTTCATAATCCTTACTTTATTGGAAGTCTCTACTAAGCTTGCTTGCGACCGTTTTTTTTTGCTGAACCAGCAGCTACTAGCTCATTGTAATGTGCAATGTTCCGAGCCGCCATTAATTTGCAAGTGGATATAAAACAAATCAAAACCGATGTATGGGAATCCCGCCTCTGTTTGTATTGCTAGGAATACTGTACCAAATGAACAGTTTTATATTGTCAATGATAGCGCTTGTACAGTCAGCTCCAGAGCAATCCCACCAAAGCAGTTTACATTTACATTCTAAGAGGGTGAGATCTTTTTACTATTCCACATTATTTTACTTTTTAACTTATAATTTTAAATTGTCGTCAGGCAAAATCAATCAGGTTAAGCAGTAAACTAATGTGGAAATAGTACAAGTCTTATCATGGAAGATGTATAGCAAGTTCCATCAATCAACATTATAAACATTTTTCATAGTTGACTTTTTTAAATACCACTGAGGTAGCAGACACCCACCTGATAGCATACAGCCCACCTGATGGAAAGGGGTCACCGTAAAGTAACAAACATAAATAAAAGTAAAACATGAAGATGTAGCACAAGTACCTCTTGAAAATGGTTCCCTCCTTCATCTCATCAAAGGAGGAGCGGCACTCGGGGTGTCTGAGCAGCGACTTGGGCGTCATGAGGATGAGCGGCTTGCGGAACGGCAGCGCGATCTGTCGCCGTAAGATGTGGAACAGGGACGCCGGCGTCGAACAATTCGCCACGATCCAGTTCGCGTCGTGTAGCTGACGAACTACAAATAAAAAAATATGTGTGTGTGAGTGTACCAGAGTACACAGATAATAAGTGAAACTTCTTTATACTAATAAATATTTTTTACAGCTATAAAATTTATATCATGCGTCGATAAAGAAATTTCACTTATGATAAAGAAGTTTTACTTCAAAACAACATAGTACGTAACATAAAAACGGGACGATTTTCTCTCAACGTGGATAAAGTAATTTCAAGAAATCACGTATTTTCACTAATCTATCTTCACGCTGTATCCTGGACGGGGTAGACAGAGAGCACAGTTAGCCAGATTTCGCAATCCATGCATACTTCTTTGGCTTCCTGCATATTCATTAATCGTTTTATACATGCACTCTGTCTGGGTATCCTAGTACTTTTGACTTTTCTGTTTTTAAGCAATCTGCGCACATGGTCCCCATATGTAAAACTGGGTCTTCTCTGACTCTTACCCTCTACTTTCGCACAATAAATATTATTATGTACCATATAAAATGAGACTGCATGGCTAATCGAGAGTATTCGATAACCGTCCTAAAAGAGGGTCCCTCTTGCTACAACCATTTTAACATTTTATAAAGTAAGAGTCCCTTTATTCCGTAGTATCCCTTGATTTCATGAAGTTAGCAGTTATCGTTACAGAATTCTTCAGAGGTATAAGGAAAGACTAACGCACTTTTGTAATAACTAATAAGGGTTCATCATCGTTGGAGTGTTAGTCCTTGTACTTCGCAAGGTCCTAGTAACCCTTAGAGCAAGTGAGAGCAAAAACATAAATAAACCTAACCTATTAGCACTTTTAAACTTTCGTGATTTTTACTCTTATATTTCGGGTCTTATTCGCGACGTATACTATAACAATGTATACAACCCACAGCCAGGTCGTCACGCCACAGCCGGTCGTAACGTCGGGGAGTACAAGGCTTTGTACCTAATAGTATACTAAACCTAACCTAATCAGGTTGAAAAAGTTTCAATGACATTCATTTCAATTTCATAATACATATAAGCATAGTAAACAGTATCCAAGATTAGTTCAAACAGCATACCTTCATAGTCAGTGCTTTCAGGTGGCATATAGTCAGGGTCATCGGCACTCATTTGCAAGAATCTCTCTAGCCTAGCCGACGAGTGTTCAGGGCCCATGCCTTCCATTCCATGGGGTTGTAGTAACACGATGCCGGATTGACGGACCCACTTAGACTGGCCACTGGAGATGAACTGGTCGATAATACATTGAGCTACATTGTTGAAATCACCAAACTGGGCCTCCCATAGCACTAAAGCATTCGGGTTTGTCACGGAATAACCCACCTCGAAGCCTAGCACACCTGCGAAATTAAAATCATATTATAGGTTGTACAATTATTAAATCTTATTATTTGATTATATCTTCATAATTTTGTAAAAGAATAAAAGTTTAAAACATAGTCATTTTGCGATATAAGGATTAAATAATTTTAAAGTCTAATACAATTGACTTACCGTATTCTGAGAGTGAGCTGTTGCAAACAGTGTAGGGGGCCTGGTCAGGGTAAAGGTGGGCCAATGGGCAGTAAGTGGCTTTGTCTACTTTCTGGTGGTGAAGGACGTGATGTCTGAAAGGTTAAGTATAAGATTATTACAAAAGAGTGCAGGTATAGACAAAGCTAAATTTTATATACATTCTGTCAGTTCTTAAGATTGAAGGTATAAAGTCGAGTTCGTCGCGTATTACGTATAATTGGGCGTAAAGCAAATCTTGTTCAAAAGCACAACATGTAGAATAGAAAACTTATGGTTGCTGGGCTGATTTTAACAACTTGTTTATCTAACATTTTTAAAGGCCTTACTTTCAAAATTCCTAATAACATAAGTTTTAGGATACAATAAGAAGTCAAATAAGAAGTTTCTCTTTATACATGCTAGACAAGTTCCTACGTCACGAACGCCATCCATATAAAAAAACAGCGCCTCCACAAATGCTATACCGAATTACTTGTTACACGATCGCCCGTCTACATCGTTTACTATTTACAAACGTTCACACTGATGAGTTAACAAAACTAATCACCTATGCGAGAAAGTACCACGCTCGACGTCTTCTCCAGACAAGCGTACATGAATGCCTTCCTTCAACAGTGAGCCAAAAGCCATCGCCTCAGCAAGTGCCCAGTCCACCGTACGATTGTCTACCATTTCCATGCGAGCCTTCAGGATACGGAGTAGACCCTTGTGGATCTCGAATTCGGCGGCGTTTGGAGGCGGAGAAGAGAACCTTCTGCCGATGTGTACGAGTGTCTCTTCTACTACTCCAGTTGTGGACATCTGAGAAAGAGTGTTAGAGGTTAAAAAGTTGTCACATTTTGTATTATTTCTGTGTAAAGTATTTTTACTTTGCTTTCAGCAGTATAAAGCATCTTGGTGGGAAGATTTCGCTTATGCTTGGTTGTAGAATGAGTTCCTTACCAGGACTTTACCCAAGCTTTAGGAGCCCAGGTGTGTTCTTAAAAGTCTTAGAAAGTATTTACAGGTACACCGTTTTCGGTGTTGCAAGCTTCCATAGGCTAAGGTAACCTTCCTTCAGTATTGACAGGTATATGTTTAGGACATTATCACACAACCCCATCTAACCCAAATAAAGCTAGTAAACATTTGCAGACAAGACAAATATTTGAGAACAAATATTTTTTCTGACCCGGAATACGAACCCGAGACCTCATCACTGCATAGCGACAGTCGCATACACTACCACAGTCTATTATTTATACACAAAGTAAACGTATGTATTGTAAAGTTGACTGACTAACCTTCAGTGGGTCCTTGCCCTCGAAGAAGCCAGACCAGGGCGAGTCGAGCCAGTCTTTGTACTTGATGTGCGTCTCCTGTTTGGCCTGGTTGTATGCATCCTCACAGATTTTGTCGTACTTGTCCTTAACATCCTTTACCTCCTCAGCGGTCACGACACCCTCTGTTATAAGTTGGTCGGCGTATTTTTCTAGGACTGTAATAACAATAAAAAAACTCCAAATCAGAGAAAGCATGTAAGAATATTTTTCGTTGTTACCGAAACTTCATTTCATTTATTATGACAGCTTACTTTATCTCTTAATTAGAGATGATAAGAATAATAAGTGGATTAAATGATTGAAGCTAAATAGAAGAATGGCTGAATATTCAAAGTGTTTCTGTTCTCAAGAAAAAAGATTATCAAAACAGACCTCTTTATGTTTATACTTTCGAGCTCTTGTTACACTTATAAAGCGAGTACAAAGTCATGGCGCGTACTGGTACTGACCCGGCTTCGTGTTCCGTATCTTCTGGTACATGAGCGGCTGCGTGAACATGGGCTCGTCGACCTCGTTGTGTCCGTTGCGTCGATAGCTCACGATGTCGATGACGACGTCCTTGTGGAAGGTGGCACGCCACTCCGCCGCTACGTTGCACACGTGCATCACCGCTTCGGGGTTGTCGCCGTTCACGTGGAATATAGGCGCGTTTACTACTCGCGCTACGTCTGTTGGTAAGGAATGCATTGTATTAGTTGACTTTATTTTTATTTTTTTGGGTTTTTTTTCTTACACAGCGCCGGCTAGCCCAAAGTAAGCTAATATAAGCAATATTATATGTCTAAACTCGGCACAGTTTACAAAAATACTGATTTAAAATAAAAATTTATAACAAACCTGTACAGTAGGCGGATGATCGCGAATGTCTAGGATCAGTAGTAAATCCTATTTGGTTGTTGGCAACAATGTGAATAGTTCCGTGGGTAGTGTACGCGGGCAGGTCCGACAAGTGCATCGTTTCGAACACAACACCTTGACCGGCGAACGCGGCATCGCCGTGAAGCAAAATCGACATGACCTGAACAAACAAAATGTTTTCACAATCATACTCTTATCACTTTTCTATAGGATACGTGATAGTAATTTTTATAAACTCTCACTTTCCCACTGATTATTACACATATAAGTATACACAGGAGATTGTTCCCGGAATAAAAAGTAAGTAGCCTATGTGATATTTGGTAGAGGTATTCTGATGCTTAAGCAATATTATTGTAAAGTTTCATTAAAATCCATTTCAGTAGTTTTTGCGTACAAGAGTAACAAACCTACATCCATACATTCTTACAAACTTTTAAAATACTTTATCTACAAATATCATAAACTACGTGTCGCGTCAACTAGCACCCGGTATGCTGCTAGGATGATATATCGAAATGTGCAATGAAAAATACTAAGTGTAAGGGGCCCTTTCACGATCTCCGGGCACCAAGCTACATCACCTGCTAGCGGTGCACCTGCTGACAACAGACGAGGCAACGAGGCAGGCTCCCTTAAGGCCTCCGCACACTAGCTTCTTTTAGTATCCGCAATCGGCGACTTAGTAGCTTTGTGGAAGCCAGGTGCAGCGACCGAGCGCGACACAGTATCGACTCTCTTAAAGTCTTACTAAAAGAAGCCAGTGTGCGGTGGCTCTTACAGTGATGGGAAGTCAGACGGCAGTCGCTCCCAAATGCCGAAAACCCAAAGCCAGACTATAGCTGCTCGTAACGGTTTGAAAGCAACTAGGAATACACTGAGATGAAAAAGATATGAAAACTGCTACTTGTCATGAGACCAATTTAGGGTCTAGCATGTCCTTGGAAGTCAAGGTGGTATAATTTGGACAATTAGTGAGGTATGTTCCCGTACGGGAAAAATACCTAGTCTTTAAATGGATACTTTGATCCCCAAGATGTGTTCTTTATAATTTTCCATAAGTAGATAATTATATTTTCAGATAACAAGTTCAATAAAGTTCAATAAAGTCATAAAATAAATTATGTTAAACTTAATATTGACACATACCTTTTTGCCTTCATTGTCGCCCCTGTAGAACTGTTCGGCCCTAGTCTTGCCCTGCACGACGGGGTCGACTGCTTCCAAGTGGGAGGGATTGGCGCACACGGCCAGGCGAATGTTCTTATTTGTGACGCGGTTCAAACGCTCAATGTATGTACCCAAGTGGTATTTGACGTCACCGGAGCCCTATAAAGAGAAATTTTAAAGTATAACATCTTTTCTTATCATTTTTTTAAAAATCATTGGTAGAGTGATTTATGGTATACTATAAATAATAATTCGTAACAACATGAATTATTTACATCAAGAATAGCTTTACACGCGGAGGAGGCTATAAAGAGCCCACAAAGATCTACGGGGCCCAAGCTACACCACTTTCTAGCGATGCACCTTCTGTTACGGGGTTGGGAGGTCAGCGGCAGTCGCTAACAACTATACTGAAAATCAAAAGCTAAACGGTAGGGTTTAGAACCAACTGAGAATACACTTAGATACACGCGCAGGAACTATTCAACACATCTAAGTTTATACATTCGAAATTAAATACAATACCTATTTTGTTTTTATTTATACTATCTAAAATTTTGTATTTAAATTCTTGTACATAAAATTTTGTTAATTACATTTTGAGATAACATAGGTGTACTAGGTAGTTAAATAATTATACTTTTTAAATTAGTAGCACATTACAATTATATACCGGATTGGCTTAGCGCGTTACATGTGCGATTTTCATATATTTACTGTTACACGCGTATAGGATTTGTAATAATGATGAGTCGAAAAAGCCTCCATCAAAAAAGCAATTAACGATGTATGTACATAAATATTTACATTGCTTCTCTGTGTTTTTGTTATTTAAGATTCATCATCATCATCTCAGTCCATTCGTCGGCCACTACTGGGCATAGGCCTCCCCCAAAGACCTCCCTAACGTTCGGTGCTGGGCCAAACGCATCCAGCAACCTCCCGCGAACTTCACCAGGTCATCTTTCCACCTTGCGAAACCCACTCTTCGTTTTCCAGTACGCGGCCGCCATTCGAGAACCTTTCGGCCCCATCGGCCGACGGACGGACGGACAACAAAGTGATATAAGGGTAGTAGTAGTACTATGAGGTAAAAATATTATACATTTTAGTAAACTTACATCATCTTCAGCTTCAAGACCTGCGAACTGGGTAAACAACTGGTGAAGTGGTTTACGGCAAACGTTGGCCAACACGTTCAGACGACCTATACAACAATATCATTATTATCTGTTGTCAGCAAATTTGCACGAGTCAGAAATAGTAAACTGCACAAGTATTCTTAAATATGTATTAGAAAATATTCCGCAAATTGCTGACTTGTATTTAAAACAGGTTTAAACCGTCGCCTTGTATCAAAATTATGTTTACTCCATTTGCAGTCGATACCTAAAAATAATGTTAAAGTGTCCCACATATATTTGCTAAAATTTCTGCGTTCAACTTACCTCTGTGAGGCATGCCCATTATGATGGATTCAACACCAAGTTTGGTTGAGACATCAATTACTTGCTTCATAGCAGGGATCAAGATCTCGCAACCTTCCAATCCGAAACGTTTCTCTGAAGACCATTTCTTGGCCAAGAAGTTCTCAAACCTGTAAATAATAGTAACACTATAGATGACAATATTTGCGCGTGCTAACCCGGGAACAAAAGATTTTCTTTCCCAAGAAGTCTGTAAAAATAGACTGGGGAATCTTCCAGTATTAGTGGGCAATACCATCTGCGCAAAGGTGCCTACCCCACGACAATGTCATGCTCCAGGCCTACCGGGCATCAAGACTTTAACTACATCTACTTGTTTTGTTTTATATTTGCTACGTCAAACTTGCGCCGCCCGCCTTATGGAAAGCAGAGACGATGACCTGTGATTGAGGGTCGCTTTATAGCTAGCAGAGCTCTGACAGCGACTCTAGTACCTCATTTACACTCTCGCGCGAGCCACGAACACAGTATTATGGTACATTTTTATCGAGCTCGCGTTCGTCTCGCAGCTCATCTCGTGACTCGTGCGAGAGTCTAAATGGACTATAAGGTTAACGGTCCAGATATATGCTTTTTCAAAAAGCCTGGCCTGCAGACACGAATAACTGAACATAACCCAAGGGTTATTAGAGGGACTTTACGCGGTTGGTGGTGGTACCGCCCTGGTCCAAAATATTGTGCCACCTGGCACATTTTGAGTGCCTACTCCATTGCCCGGTCCGTTGAACAGCAGGTAAGGTCGACTTGATAATGGTTGACAGATAATGTTATCAAAGACCTTAAAAATATAGTTCCGCCTCTGATGTTACATATGATATTAAATAATTGGCATTGACAGATAGGATAAATATTATCTATTGTGTACGATGCAAACTTTGTATCAGAATAAAATTCTGAATGTTTATATATGACAATATACATCTTTTAAATGATATCAGATATGATAAGAAAGAAATACGATCATAAACTTATCTGCTAAGGCGTTGATGTGCACATGACACAAACTCCTTTCCGTATTTGTTGACTTTAAGGTGTTTCTTTCTTTACAAAGCGAAACGCGTACTACAGAAGGATACAGTCATATCCTTATTCCTACAAATTTAAAGGTTTAAAATTAACTGTTTGGGTACAACATGTGGGGATAGACGACATGTGGTGGTGGAACGCGGAAGTCAATAGGTAGACTAGAACTAAGTAGTCTCTTAAAAAAGTCGCAAGAGATCTAACCTCAGAAGATAGAAACGCATATAAGATGGATAAACGTGTCACTAGGAAAAGTCGACTGATCGAAACGAGATCACTGGACGAAATTAATTTAAAAATTAATTTATAAATTTCCATTAATTGGTGTCTATTAATGGAAATTTCCTCTACAAAACTTTCCAGTCGTCCTGGAGCGGCAGTAGAAGACATGATGTGTGTTGCGCTACTTCTTACGAAGCGTGGTAACTTAACGATTAAACTACCATTGTTCAAACAGATCAGTGTCACAGTTCTGGTAATGTTCAAAACCTGATTTCAAACTGCTCATCATAATTTTACCCTGGGAGAGTGCCATTTGATGAAATACATATATATTTGGTTACCATATAATAAACAGTTTACAAGTAACGTCGGTAGTGGTTTGTTATAGGGCTTTTTTAGAGATCTCTGTCGAGTTCATGTTTTGGTCTTGGTCTGGTGTATAAGAGTCAAAAAATGCTGGTGGGGGATACTGGGAATAATCTGACACATTGTAACTGCTTTGTTGTCAACACACGTTCTTCGTTGTACACTCAGTTCAAAGTTCATACGGTACGTCACCTCTTTGTGCTCAGGGCAATCCTTCGTACTCATACGACTCAACAGTTCGCAGGAAGACTGCGGTACGTCGGGTGGTGTTACGTAGAACAATGCAATTTGAAGTCCTGGGAAAGGTTTTAACATAGCTAATACATTGGCAATATTTAATTGTAAAATGGTGCTTACCGATTGGTTACTACTGCTAAATTAAGATATTACTGAGAATCTTCATCATCATCCGAGCGTCTGTCCCAGTTGCGTCTCGCGACGCCCGGGGTCCGCTTTCCTACATTTTCTCCTCCACTTCGCACGGTCGTCGGCATCCCCTGTGGTGAGACCATTGGCACGCATGTCATCCCTTACGACGTCAAGCCAGCACTTCTTGGGTCTTCCCCTCTTACCGGGACCCGGCGGGGCTGACATGGCCAGACATTTGTTACCTACGTAGCCCGGCGGTTGCCGCAAGACGTGACCATACCAACGAAGGCGACACTCTTGCAACTTGTCTGCAATGTCACGGACGTGAAGGCTGCCGCGGATGCGAGAGTTCCTCACGCGGTCCATCCGCGTGACTCCACACATCCACCGCAGCATCTTCATTTCCGTGACACGCAGCTCCTGCTTGTGTCGCTCCAATATCGGCCACGTCTCACTGCCATGTAAAAGGACAGGTCTAATAATGGTTTTGTAGACCTGTCCCTTCAACCGGATCGGCATTTTAGGGTCACAAATGACACCGGTCATCTCCCGCCATTTGGCCCACGCGGCAGCAATGCGTGACTTGACATCGCAATCGATGTCACTGGACGTGTGAAAAACAGATCCCAAGTATTTAACCTGGTCCGTGCGCTCGACCAAATCACCGCCTATGCGGACGGATGTGGGATCTGTCGAGTTTAGTGCCAAGTACTCGGTCTTCGCCACATTTAGTTTCAGACCGCCGTTCTCAAGCGTCTCCTTCCACGCCTTTACACGTCGCACCAATCTGCCCCTGTCCGCGTCTGCCAGCGCAATATCGTCAGCATACATGAGCAACCATGGAGGCTGCTCATGCGGGTTTCTGATGCTGTCCGACAATTCGTCTAATATTACACTGAACAGAAGCGGACTAAGGACAGAACCGAATATTACTGAGAATCTTGTACGGGTTTAATGTTAAATAATATTTTTATTTAAATTTAGTAAATATTGTGTCTTTATTTTTCTTATTATATTTATTTTATTAATACTTGTTTCAAGTTATATAGTTCTCTCTCTTTGTAAGTCTGTATATGAGAATCGCGTGACGTAATAACTCTGGTGTCCTATAAATACAGATACTATTGTATCTAGTTTAAGCACCAGTCCCTTAATTATTAGATTTTAAGTAATTAGTGGACTGTGTATTAACTTATACTCTGCTTAGAAAGTAAGATTTATAGCAATAAAGTTTATTGCATTCTAACAATTAACTTTATTGCACACTAATATAAATCTTCTTTTTACCACTCAGGTGGTAGGCAAGCAAACTGCACCTGATGGGATCTGGTCATCGTAGCCTATGGACGATTGCAATAACAGAGGGGCATCACTCGCGCTGTCGACCCTTTAAAAACCTTTTAAGACCCCTTTTAAAGAACTCTATAATGTAGACGTTCGGGAAAACCCAGGCAGGGAGCTCATTCCACAATCTAAGCGTACGCGGAATAAAGCCTCTATCGGACCTAACCGTATGCGAGCGCTCCGGACGTAAAGTGGAAGAGTGAACACCCTGTCTATGGCGAGCGGTATATAAAAGTAAAGAGATTACTTCAGTTTTACTAATCCAGAGCGCGGCCTTATCACTAAAAAGCAAACTCTTACAGGCAACAATGTCTGGGAGAATATAGATTTATTTTTTATTTTTTTTAACCAATACAGTCATAACCACTGCGGAACCTAATAATAAAATATGTATGAATGAACCCTTACCCGGTGGATCTAGTGAGGCGAGCGAGTATCAATCTCTTCTGGTCGGGGCTCATCTTTGTCACATTGGGCGGTTCCATGCGTTGTCTGATCCAGTTACATTGTTCCAAAGAATTAATAAACATAAACTCGATACCAATATTGTTACAGTACGCTTGCTCCAATCGGTTGAGGATCTCTCTGCAAAGGAAATATCATTATGAAGTTACAGATGAATAAAGAAATAAATTCATTTCGCCTACCACTGTAGGTAATTAGTGTATGTAATACGCCAATTGTTTTGAGTCTCCAAATCATATTTTAGGACACCGCAGACTGGATACTTCTAGCATCGGCTACCGGCGATTTTGCGTGTGTAATGCTAATGACGCTGCATCGTGATTTTGCAACTTTCTGCGTTTAGTTGCGATATCGATGTCGCGTGTTTTAGCGACTGAGTCGCCGTGACTGGAGTTTTGTGTGCGTTTGTAGTGCTCGATCATTGTATTTAGCTTTTAAACAGGAACAAATCGCCGGTCGGCGATGCTAAAAGTAGCTAGTCTCCAGTGTCCTTAATAAAAGTGAATAACTCAAAGGTGTAAAATTTTGCCATAATGTTTATTAAACAAAATGTACAGTTGGCGATAAAAAGTTAGGTTAACTTAATTCCACTAATGGGTGGTTAGTTAAGCGTGGATTTTATAACGCCCGCATCTTGAATATTAAAATCGACAACAGTCAGTTAGTCTGTAATTCGTATAATCTACGATTACTATGGCCCGTATATGACAGACAATGTGAAGGCTCAATATTGATAAGTCGAACTTTATCACACGATCATAGATAAATTTTGTTTATTTATTTTATATCGTTCATAAGTACTGAAGACGCCTGGTACAGGGACGGTCCGATGTTCCTCATTCATCGACCATATGGACATTTTCACAAAATATTATGAAAAATTTGCGCCGAATTCAATGCTTAACTTATGGACGAATATACAAAGATATTTAAAGGTATTAAGTTCAGAAATATTTTCTATTAGATCTTATATCTTGCGTTCTAAGTACCACTGACAAATTATTTATTATGCCATTAAAACAAAATGGATGTTGATACCAACCTTAGCGGAAGCGCTTTTTCTTTTTCACCAATAAATGTCGTCGACGGCAATTTAAATACTCTGTCCATATCAGCTTCATCTAAAATATGAATCGGCAATCAGAGTACGATCGTATATGTAGAAGGAAACGTGGCTATATGCACCATAATGCAAAATTACTTTTATTATAGCAACAAGATAGACCCTTTAGAAATAAGCACATATAGAAGCATATGAATAATCTTATCATATCCCTTTACTAGCATTATAAATTCGTTACATAGGGTATTTATGTATAATCAATAGTTATTGATTTATCCCAGAATGGCAATGACAACTTTACAATAGTACGTATAGTAATATTCAAACACAGCTATATACAGTGATTTAGTCGTGCATTAAAACAATAATGCTATTATTGTTGTGGTTGAAAATGATCTAGATTATTGATAGTTATACTATAGTAGACAAAGTAAAGCACTGGCTACGGTCCAACACCAATATAATGAAGTAAACTACTACTGTATAGCTAGGCAACGACTACGTAGATTCAGTGTCGAACAAAAATATTTCGTACCGTGTAAACATAACCAGAGACATGGCAAAGACTAGAAATAAAATCTATAATGACATAACACAGAGCTAATTAGGAGACGTACGAGTTTTCATGCTTAAATAGAATGAACAAATGAAATAAATATTGTGCATGCAAGGGTTATAATAACCATATTAAATTAACGTGCAATCCATATGAGGATACCAATACTGAAATGAGCAACTGTGCGAGCCGAGGACCTTGTGCAATACAATCACAGTTCAGAGTATGATAGTGTAGTTATGGCTACCAGCCTCCTCGATGATTTACGAACAGATATATCTAAATAAAATTTGAAAAGAGCAAATTAAAAATTACTATTTTCGTGCACTTTTACATTCTGTTCATAAATAGTCCGACCATCCGATTGCAACAACGCGAATTAATTATTAGGTACGTTTTTGTGCTCATCTACGTGTCAAAATAGATTATAAATTTCTGATAGGTAATTAAAGCGTATATATAATATCATAAATCATGTCAGAAAGAAGATTGAGAAGGAAAGTGCTTTGCCGCCATAACTACTAATACGGTAAATCGAGCGACCCAAGTGCTTTCTGATTTCAGGTTCTCATGTCTCCTTACCAAACCTGTAGCTGTTGTGAATCACCTCCCGTGGGTTTCTACCGGATAATGGGTAGTTAGCTATTTCCAACGGGTCGAGATTAGCTATGTGATGTCCTCGGATCTGTTTTTTAGTGCACAATATATTTGTTTAGCGTGTAATAATGCAATTTCTGATCCTTCTATTAGTACGTTCAAATTAATAAACAAGCAAAACATAAAGGATAAATATCAAAAATAATGTAAATCTGTGGGCTCATTTACATTGTCTTGGGAGATAGATAATATATTTGAGGAATTCATTTAGTAAAGAGCAATATTGGCAGCCAGTTAGAATATAATAACATCTGGATATTTATATCGACACAAGTATAGATCTGGCGTTAACATCATGCTGAGGTTAATGTAAGCATACCTAGCTAGAACCTAAGCCTGTCTTAAAAATAAATATTTCACGTTCTTTTGGTTTCCAAATTTAATTAGATATGAATATTTGAAGTAAGTTCGTTACTATTTAAGTCTAGTTGTTGAAATGAAGGAATAAAGTGATATTTACATATTTTTTCTCGATACATCTTGAAAAATCTCAGTATTACTGATAGTTAGGTTTGATAAAAATATTGGTTAAATTAACCTGCGTTCCTAAAATTCCAGAAAGGCAAACCGCGACAAGGCTTTTATGTGTCTCACAAGCGGTAGGTGTGTCATATGCCATTCCGAATATTTACATCATAGTTCCACAAGAACGATGCAGCGACGGTGATAGGTGTGATTCGCTACTTGCTCTGTCTTACTATAATGTTGTTTTATGAATTTGTATGCAGGGATCGAAGCCTGGCGATCTGTCCTCTCTTGACTACCCCGTCACATACAGCGTAAAAATATATAGACCATAAGTGTATGATGAATTAAACTACTCCTAACTACCGATACCGATAACCAGCTATTATTACATATTCTCACAGAAATCAGTAGGTACCTACTAACGTGATAAAGACGAAAGTTGTGAGTGTAAATGTGTTACTTCTTACGCTCTAACTGCTGGACTAACGAACTTGGATAAAATTTGGTATGGAGGTGGCTAACACCTTGGATTAAAACACATAAAACATCAAGGACACAATCCACTACTACTACTCTAGCCTACACTGTAACTGAAAATGTGAGATTGAATAAGTGTTAATAATAAAGGGTCCCAAGGGTATGTAAATCGTGGTGTGTAGAAATTTTTTTTGGTTGCTAACCGTGTAGTACCTACTAATCCTCATCAATTTTGAGAATGATTCTTGTCAATTCTCACTTACACGGAATTTGACCATACAACATTTTAAACTTTTTTTTGTTCTTGTACACACAATATAGCAGAGCTCTGGGCGTATTACTATACCGCTTCAATAATTTCGAAAAAACTGAGTGCATCGCCGGCGCAGACTCATTCCCGCATATTGCTAATTTAGAGTAAGCTAATACATATAAAATTATTGGTGTGCCCATAAATAACAGTTTTATTGTGCTACATAAATATAGGATACCAAAACGATATTAACAGCAACCATCAAAGCTATTCATATAATGTCGTAAATATTAAACATATTTACGACATTATATGAATATTGTTTTGTTTTTAATTACAACAATATTGTTTTGTTTTTAATTAATTACCTGTCCATTTACATAAAGTATTTACCTACTACATACAATACCTACACAATATTTTGTTATTATACATACACATATACTACATACTAAACTATACATTCTAGTAAAGGAATATGATTGTAAAGCGATTAATTATAATGCAGTTCATTCCCAACTCCAAATTAAATGTCCTCTAATTGACACGTTTTAATATAACAGACATGTCATTATCCATTTAGTTCCAATTTAGTATCAATGGCAGTAAATTTCAAAAAGCTAGTCTCAATAATATACACACTTCTTTAAATATTGACCAATTTCTTTAGACTACTGTAAATACAAGTAAACAAATGTATGTCGTAAATGGCACAAAATATCTACTAAGTGTTTATCTACAACCAAGCACCAGAAAGCATCTAACTACATACAAAACAGGAAGTTTAAAGTGAGTGGTACGCGTGTTGTAAGAAGCACCGCTAATAGCCGGTGTGAGGAGTGAGATCGAAAATATCCCCATACAGAACGGCGCGGCGTAGAGGTTAGAGAAACGTATTGCCCAATGATATCAACTGGAGATATGGTGGTTTAGAATAAGTTACGACCAAATCATGCGCATGTTACTTTCAGCACCGGTGAATGGTGACGTCTAGTCAAATTTGTTAAGCTCGAGATCATGATGTCAGGAACATAATACCAAAATTATTTTACAATCTGAAGTTAGTCGCGCCTTCGTTTGCGTAGGGAACCACCTACTTAACACAAAACTGTGTCCATTTCGAACTTAGTAATCAAGAACTTTAGCGAAACTTTAAGACAAAATACTCTTTACTTGTTCGAAATACCAACACTTGATGCATCATCGTCGCAACAGAAAGATCACCTGCTTCTAAAAGTAGCATCAGCGATGTGATTTAAAAATTTTATATTTACAACTAGCACTGGTACTCCTCCAGTTGATATCAATTTTCCCATAACAATACGTGATAGATTTTGGCAGCTCATACCGAATCTGACGTGTTGTCTAATGACAGCTTCACTAGCGAAGGCGCGTAAACCACCATGCCATTCGCCACTGGACGCTGGGTCCCCAGTTGAGATCCCCAATGGATCTAAGTGCGCCACTAGGTGACCACGAGACTACATCGAATGTAAAAAACAACCATAGTAACAAGGATTTCAAATAACTGCCCATACACCCATCGTTACTATAAATTGATGATAATTATATTATACTAAGCACTATAATTTTTATTTATTTTTATTAGGTACTATATTTATGCATAGAAGGTACATAATAAAATAAACTTAGTTATTACGCAATTGAAATTGTTATTCACAATTTTTCATCATACTAGCGCAAGCGCAAGAAAACGATAACAGATTTCGAGATAAAAAAAATAGTAGAACACAACCCTAGAGCGCCCATGACGTGATATTGTTAAAATAATTTATATAGATTTTTTTTATTAAACACAATAGACAGGAAGTATAATAACTAGGTATTTGTTACTTTTATTTATATGATCTAGATTTTTTTTACATTTTGAGACTAGCATTTTAGGAGGTCGTTCGGTTAGTGAGCACCAACATAAGGTTATAAAAATGTATTGATGAAAACGAAATCCAATTTCATTCAAATGGAAAAGTAAAGTCGTTAGAGTTTTGAGAGTCGATGTGGATTTTAATATTGTTTTGTTAGAATAGGTAGTTAGGTTTACAAAATCTGCGTAAAACTCGAACACTACAGCAACAAAAACATTACTATCAATCGACAGCGGGAGTTTATCACACACATGCATATAAAGGTAAACAAATTGTTACGTAAATCTCTATTTCATTAGCTACGAAGTTGGATACAATTATTTTATCTACACAATATGTAAAACGTCAGTTGAACATAACCTAAGTATTATCGTGATTCATAGGGTGATGCATTGTTAGAACGAGCACATATCAATGTGTAGTATGGTGAAGAAGCTACTTTTTAAGTTTTCTACTTTAGATATATCCTCAACTAGCCACTCTCTGATAAGCATGATTCTGTAAATATGAATGTGTGTTATAAAATCGCTGATTACGAAACACAACAACCAGTGACACGCAATGCAATATTGAAATAAATAACGAAATGATACGATTGTGGTTGCCTCCGTATACGACAACGTCGAATCTTATTTAGTCTCCTCGTACCGAATTTGAAATATTTCCTCATGATGAGCTCGGAGCGCGGCGCGCGCATGCCTAGACCCGGCAGGTTGCCCGTCGTGATGCCGAGCGGGTCCACATCGGCCGCCAGGTGACCACGAGCCTGTTAGGCACCCGCCACCACGTCTCAATTTAGCCCACATTACAAATATTCATTAACTGCCTACTTCATTTCACAATTTACTGCCAATGTCTTGGTGGTTGTATTGGGATGTATCATTTATTACTTATTCGTATTGACACTTGTTCGATGTTCTCGATTTATTTGTTAACCAGTATGCCCACTTGTGACACATGCATGATAAATATGACAAATTGTTTCTTTTTTTTTTTTCAATATATAATTATGATTTCCAAGATAACCGTTTATATTGTCTCAATAAATCGAGATATAATATTAAGGTCGTATGGTCATTGTGCCTATCTACATTATAGTCCGCGCGACCTACAATCGTAATTGTTAAAAAGTTTAATAGTATTCGATATCCTGCAAGCGAGTGTGTAGTAAGTAATATTGTGAATAAAATCTACTCAAACAAAGGACTTGTCAAATGGGGTATAATACAAGGTAAAAGTAACAGTTATTAAAAATCACGTTCGGGAGATAAAAGTACATAAGTGCAAATAAGAGTTAACATAGAACGAAGTATAAATAGAATGTTCTTCACCTGATAACTCCTTATAATTGCCTGTACGGCGAGATGGTCATCAATGATCTTCTCATTGATCGGAGAACCTGTGGAAAACAGCCAGGTCTTTACACATATTACCTAAACGTAAATTCGCCATAAAACAGAAATGTTTATATCACGTGAACCGGCAACGTTGTACAATACGACTAGATTACGTACAATATTTCCGTTCCCCTTGAAGTTAAGGATCTTGTGTTAAATCCCGTCTCGGGCACGGAAATAACGATCACAACGGCAATGTCGGGCTCAAGCCGATTAAAATCATAGCTGAGCTAGAGCCCTTTCACAGCCTAGTGACGTATGACTAAGAAACCAGGTATACCCTAAAATCTGTTAAAATGCATGAATGTTAATAAGAGCGCGTTGACCCTACCTGCAGAAATAGACGGCATGCCGCCTCCGGTCGGTACTAATGAGTTTAGGGGCACTTCGTTCTTGGAGTAGGGAGCGAGGTTCGGTGGTGGAGTATAGGCTGCACCGGGTTGAGCGCCATTTGTGGCATTGCGAAAGAACGCGTCCCATGACTGAAACAAATTAGATTTATTAACACCTAAACATAAAATAATAACTGTTTATAAGCGTAAATGACATGTACGTGGGATACTACGTGCATGAAATTGGAATCCGCTTCGAAGACTATGTCAGACAAGGTCAAGTAGTATGTTTAGAACAGTCATAGGTATTTTAAAATCTAATACCGATTAATGTATAAAACGATTAACGAATATGTAGGAAGCGAAATAAGTATGCATGGATCGTGAAACCTGGCGATCTGTCCTGTGCTCTGAGACAGATCGTCAGGCTTCAAGATCCGTTTAAAGATACAGAGTGAAGACTATGTAGTTTTGTGAAAATAGTCAAATGTTTTGCATGTCCAAATCCAGTAGTCAGATTATGCTTATTCTGGTAAGTGGATGTTTCCATAAGAAAGAACAGGTACTCTAGTGTAACAAAAAGTTTGCTTTATCTTATTCGGTCAACTTAGCAGCTGGGTCAAGAGCTACCAGTATAAGATAACATGACACACTTCGTTAACAGCCATGGCATAGCATGGCATACTGATGAATTTGGCGTGTTAGAAGATGACGCTTTAATACGTTTTCCCACCGTGCTTTTAAATTTCAAGTACTAATGAATATTTTGAAACAGTTATGAGCATTAAATATCATTAAAGGCTGCATTACCATAAGTATAACGCTATATTTTATTTCAATATTAATAATATAGAGGTCTAATAAGAAATATAATTAATGATATATTAATTTATCATTAATTATATTTCTTATTAGTGAGTCCGAGACTACCAGAACTTTAATTGGTCGTGCTAATTAGTGTCTAGCACATAAGACCTTTTAGCCTTTTTGTTACCACCTCACTAATAAGGGCTACGGGTTCAAAATGTCTTCCAAATTTAACATCTAAATTAGACACATTATATTTTATTAAATTTATTCGGCCCTTTAGACCCAACGCCGGTCCGTGCTTCGGAAAGCATGTTAGCCGTTGGTCCCGGTTGCCAATAAAATGGCAGTCGTTAAGCCAAGCTGAAGGCCTTATGGGCGGTTTAAAAAATTTCAACTGCAGGTCGCCGCAGCCTGCGCCTGTCCATTTCAACACGGCAATGGGCTCACCACCTGTTACGTGGGACTAAAATGCATACTGTAAAATTTGGTCGTTTTATATGCCTCTACCTACCCCTTCGGAGATAAAGGCGTGCCAATATGTATGTATGTATGTATATTAATTTATGTAATTAATTAGTATATCAATTTATTTAATTAGAAGTATGACACGGACGAGGTCATGGGGGTCGGCTAGTTTCGTATAAAATTAAAATTTATATATTAAAGACAAATAATAATCCTTACTTTCATACTATAATATCCTAAATAAATAGAAGCGCTTGTGGCCTCGCTGACTCAGTGTTCTGTAAACGATCCCTGCGTTAAGCAATTTTCGCTATAGCTGGTCATTGGATGGGTGACCACTTTGTGGCATTTACATTTGCGAGCGTTTGCGTTTCAACAGCAGTTCACCACAGCCTGCGCCTGTCCATTTCAACACGGCAATGGGCTCACCACCTGTTACGTGGCACAATATGCATAGGGTAAAATGTGGGCGTATAGTACGCCTCTGCCTACCCCTTCGCGGACAATAGACAAATTAATTTTTATAACCTTCACTGTTTGTTTTCATGCTGCCAATTTCACAAACTCTTTGTTTCATTTGCTTTTACAAATTCTTTAATGATCACAAAAGTGACAAAAGGAACTTGTTTTAAGTAACCACGAAAAAGCTGCGCAAATCACCAACCGTTGAAGTTTACTTGTTTGAAATAGATTCTGCATGGTTTAATATGCATTATCTATACTAATATTGTAAAGCTGAAGAGTTTGTTTGGTTGTTTGGTTGAACGCGCTAATCTCATGAACTACTGGTCGGATTTGAAAAATTCTATTGTGTTAGATGGCCCATTCATCGAGAAAGGCTATAAGCTATATATCATTACGCTTCTACAATGGGGAGCAGAGCAGTAATCATAAATGTCGACAAATCGGGCAAAAATTTTTATGCATCATTGTAGAATTTATAAGCGACGGGATTAAATAGGTGCGACGGGAGGTCGAAATATTCCACGGGCGAAGCTGTGGGGGTCATCTAGTGCATTATAAAAATGATGTGAAATCACTTTTGTCGAATTATATCGCAACGTACTTTTTGTTACTTTTAAATCTCAGCACTTAACATAATATAAACCGATTTCAAAAATATACATGAAACGATACTCGAATTCATCCATAGCTAATAATACATCGCGATATTTTAACTTTGAAATAGTTTTCATTTTAACATTAAGGGTTCTGCTCTTAACATATCTGTGGTACTTTCCATTACATGTTCACCTTGTAGCTTTCCTGGATTCCCGCTTTGCAAAGGAAAGAAATTATTTGTACCAGAAACTGATTCAGTTAAGGCAGCTGGTGATCTATCGATCCTACACCCGACCTAGAGATCGCTCAACGCTTTCGGTGCCCAATGAGTAAGCATAAGCTTTTCCCTTTCCGCCATCACTTGGACGAACATTCATCTACGAACACTGTCGACAGTATTCCGCGCAACTACAATCCGGAACACTCAAAATAGAATGAATTACGAATCGTAATCTAATATCAACCACTCATTGACTACATTGCACAATAAATTCTCATAGTTCGCAGTAATTTACCGTAATCAGGTATTACGCTGCATCTACGTTGTGGGCATGTAATGAGCTCAGCCAACAATTCAGTTCTATGCGCAAGTTTTGACATATGGCGTCAGATGAGTTACAACTGGTTTCAGTTAGTAATCACAAGCAAATTGGCCTCGCACGAATTGTACGCATCCAGCCGTGATAAGCTGCCTCTCAAGTCAAGGTCATGTTGGTCCATCACAAACAGTTGTGGACTATCGAATAGATGTCAAATATTAATAATACATACTCTATAAGTAGTTGGTTTTACTTATTTAATACCTTACTTATTATTCACGCCTTTATCACCGTCCCGTAAGGGGTGGCAGAGGTATATTACATATACGCCACATGGTCACCGATCTAAGGACCAGCCATAGCGAGTTGCTTAACGCAGTGATCGTTTATAGAACATCCTCAACTCATTATGCACATACACACACACACACACACCCTCGAAGATAAGGAAAAGAGACAACATATACGGTACGTATCTATGGACACGTGCTATGAGTCACGTAGTTCCTTTTACAATCTGAATAGCAGGATTTGTCATTTAGAAAACCTTTATTTCAAAAAATAATTATAATAAGTTGATTAAAATTCTTGCTCCAACAAACTACTACGTGTAAAATTTGCGAAAATTTTCCTTCTGACTTGGAATATCATTGGCCTTCATTACTTAGTTCGCAATATAAAATACTAGGAATTTAATTAAGTAAAAAAAAATAGTGTTTTATATTAGTTTTTCGTTTAAGTGGCAAATTTCTGAAAAATAACGTTTATTTATTTTTTTACCGACTTTTTCGTGTTTATACCACTATATCAGTTAATTATGATTAAAATTCCAAATTATTATAGCTATAAGTTTTATCTTTATATATTTTACGATTTTTCAGTAGTTTAAAATTTTTCGTCTAGATATTATAGTTTCCAAGATATCACGACTTTAGTTAATTAGGTCATAGGTTAATTACAAAAAATGCGCTGCTCTGGCAGCGCGAACGGATAGTGAACGTTTGAGTGGATAAGTATTTATTCAACACACGGTATTCTAGTCCTTAACAGAAAACAAACGCGAGCGAGGTAGAGATAAAAGGTATGAGATATTAGCGGAATTCTGTCAATAGCTATATTAATCTTTTTTTTTTTCATAGAATAGAATAGAAGTATACTTTATTGTTCACCTATTATTAATATTTACAAGTATATGGAATACAGGTTTTTGAAATGTACAATGGGCGGCCTTATCGCTAAGTGTAACCCTTGGATGGAGATAAATGTTAGAGAACAAGTTTTCATTCTCCATCTTAGTTGTCCCAGTTGCTTCCAAATCCTACCTGGATTTGAAGCCTGGGGTCCATTTTATTTGCCTGTGAGGACTACTATGGATTGGCTTTTAATTTTCGGCATTGTAGAGAGCGACTGCCGTCTGATCTCCCATTTCGTAACGGCGCCTGCGTCGTTTCTCGTCCGTTTGTCAGCAGGTGCACGAGGCAAGCTTGGTAGCAAGTGAGATCGCTTGGGTCCAGAAGATTTTGATGGGGTTCCTCACACCCATGTCAATCGGTTTACACTTTGAAATGTATGGTTCGCAATTTTTTTTATATACAATTTTTGGTAGCATCTGCTAGTCTAACCTTATGTCCTTAAACACAACACTGTACAATGTTGGAAGTATTAATATCAATCTGCAAATTACAAATAACTATCTATCATTCGCTCAATAAGCACTTGTCTAGTTCTCGTCTAGACAAGTTATCAACGTGTTGATTATGTACTGTATACATAAAACTAGATAGATGTTATTATCTATCACTCAAGTGTCTGTGCAAATAATGATAACGATGTATCTGTAGGTGACCTTCTATTAAGGTACTAACTAGCTTCCTGACCCGGCTTTGCAATATTACTACAATATAGATGCTAATATTCATGTATTATGCTTATAAACCTTCCTCCTGTACCACTCTATATACTGTTGAAATATTCATTTATATCCGTTGAGTTATTTGAATGATTTGAGCGAACAGACAACGGGAACGACTTGTTAAAGGTGAAGCAAAATTATTACGAACTGGACGCTAGACTTCGTATGACCCTGACCAGTTTCCAAGAGCTGAATTTTTGCCACAATAGTAAAAAAAACACGTTAAGCTTATCAGACTTACATATTAATCAACTTACCGCATGAACAGAGTTGGGATCTGTGAGCCATGCATTGTACATGGTCTCCACATATGCTGAGCTGGAGCCATTAAGGAACGGTTCCGCCGCTGTTGAACTTTTTAACCTATTGGCCTTTACTGTCACAGCGGCCGCCTGTAACCAAATAAATTAAATTAATAACTATCGTTGGGACAACTCACTCAACGCCATCTGATTCCATACTAAGCAGAGCTTGTACTATGGTAACCAGATAACTGATAAACATACTTATATATCTCTAAATATCCCGTCAGGGATACAGCATGAATATAGTATAGTATATATTTCTAAATATATACATATTATAGATAAATAACATCCAGACACAGACTAAACCATCATGCTCATCACACAAAGTTTTATCCTGGGTGGTAATTGAACCCACGACCTCTTGCGTAGCAGTCGGATATACTCCCACCGCGCCACAGAGGCAGTCAACATCATACAGTGTAAGAATAATACGTCTTCATAGATGGACGCCCCCGGGGGCTTCATCTATGTACGTCATGCAGGTGCAAACTCAATGTGAGTGTATTATTACATCACCCCGCACGTCAGAAATATCTAGAATACCGCATCATGATTTTCAAATAAATTTCATTGAAAAAAAAACTATTAAAATTCTCGACGACTCCAACCACCACACTTCGTCTGGCGAATATCCAAATATGTTTGCAAAGAGCTAGAACTCCTCGTATTCATTCAGAAGTATCGGATTAATGTGGTTTCTTTTTTTAAGTATTGATAGGCCACTATAAAATTAATAAATTTTAGGGCCGTATGCCAGAACGTTTATCAATACTCAAGAAACACTTGAGAGTAGTATTTATATGGTAAAAACTAGTCTCAAGCGTCGATTGCGTATTGAGAAACGTTCTGGAATACGGCCCTTAGTATCAAATGATGAACTGAGATAGAATCGTAATATACTTTTATTTGAATATTAATGTTAACGTTTAAGCTGCTACCCTGCGCAAACCTTCTCTGTTTTACCCATAGAAATCGGAAAAACTAATATAATAATACTGGAGAGTTCGTTTGTTTGGTTGAAAGTGTAAATTTCAGGAACTACTGGTTCAAATTGAAAAATACTTTTTGTGTGGGGTATCGAGAAAGCCTATACCTATATCATTACGCCCAGGAGAGCGGCGCACTAACCATTTTTAAAAATCGGCTAAATAAGTTATTTTTCTATACCACTATGGTGGCAGACAAGCATACGGGCCATCTGATAGAAAGTGGTCACCGTAGCCTATGGACGTTTGCAACACTAGAGATGCGGCACTCGCCCTACCGACCCTATTAGTAGGCGAAGTAGCTTTAATTTTCAAAGGAATTTCATACCGGCTGATATTCTTTACCTATACATTAGAGATTTGACCGTCAGCAAGTCAAATATAAGTAAGTAAATGCTAATTAAGCTAGACTAGCAATAAACGACGGGATTAAATGGATACCACGAGGGTTCGAAATATGTCGCGCGAGGAGGTGCGGGTTCAGGTAATAAAATATTTTAGAGTTGCTATTCGAACGACTTTGATATCAACTCCGGACAACAGAAAATCTTCATTATCACGGTGAAAAGAATGACGTTAAAACATATACAACTTATATGATTGATATCTTATGAATCACAATCATATCAACAACCATATTGGACAAGTATTGCGGATTAGATAGCTCTAACTTTAATCAATAACAGAATGCGACATTGATAAGTTTAAACTAGGAAATGAAAATAATTATTAATAGGTAACAAAAAACCCCAGGGATCCACCCCATCACTTCTATTAATAGCTATGTACCTCATAGTCAGCAGTCATTGACTGGTTTGGTCTGCGTCTGCTGGGACAGTTTAGGTAGAGAAAAGTTAATAAAATTTTCTAAGAGTCATTGTAGCATGATTGCAGTATTTGACAACCGTGGGAGAAATGCCTCCAGGGCTTAGATTTTCACTATGGCAAAATGCAACAAGCATAAATAATCAAGAAATACCCAATGACTTTAAGGATAAACAATGTGAAGTTATTAACCACGTGTGGATTTTACGTAAAATTACAATTTGGTTTTCCTCATCGCAATATATTTTTTAGATACTAGCGATGTTCTCTGCGATGCTTTGATATAGGTACTTTTGATTTCGGTCATGAAACCAGGCGGCGAAACTTCTTCGTACTTATGTCATGTTCGTTATTAGAAGCCAATTGATAACCTTTTGATTCTCAATATACTAACTAGGTACATATATGCTAATCTGGATGCTAGGATGATTTAACCATTGGTTAAATCGTCCTACTCTGGATGTCATGAAAATCTGAAAACCCGACTGAATGAGATTCGTCACCAGACAAGACGTAAAATGAACAAATGTTACTGTTGATGGTGAGCGCCGAAACCAACTTACTTCAAAGATTATATTTACACACAATCTAACAAAATAGCTAAATGTGTTCAATCGTGTTGTTGTCTTAAGCTAGCAGGCTTTTACCCGCTTCCACCAGTAAAATATTACTTGTCGAAACTCTGTCAACACACACATTATTACAGGTGTATGCATGTGAGTCATACCCTGACGCCTCACGATTATAAGTACCTGCGTACGATCAGTATTATTCTAAACCTGTCAAATGTATTTTTCTTATTATGGTCACATCAAAATCGACTTTGAAAGTTTCATAGCATACGAGACCATTGTGAAAGCATTACTCAAGGTGTAATGAAGTTAGTAGGACACCTTGAACTGAATACTTTTAGCTCAAATTATTAGATATATGTACTTAGTTAAAACAGTTAAAGCCCAGCTATATGTATCCGACACTTGAAGCTGCATATGATTTAGCATCCACGTCGCACTGGGCTTACACTACATGAATGCAGTACCTATGGCGAGATAGTTTGGTTTTCTCCAAAAATATATGTTCTGATATCTAGTTAAACTCCCACCCCTCTAAGCTAAATAGGTTTTGCTGCAGGGAGTTACTTCATTATCAGTAGTATATTCGCCAGGAGTCAACAAGACCACTTTTTTATGGGTCTACACTTGCTGCACGGACCAGGGATTATACAAAGAATTAGGGTTCTTCCAGCAGAATGGAATCAGGCATATATTCACAACTGTATAAGTGGTGTCTAATTTCTGGATGGATCCATGACTTACTTTACTTACTTAAATAGGTCATATTGGAGTTGGATATTTAAAAATTAGAAACTTCCTAATTTAAGTTATAAAATCATAAGTACTATCATTCATTTGAAAATATTACCTGTG
This sequence comes from Thumatha senex, assembly GCA_948477245.1. Taxonomy (NCBI): domain Eukaryota; kingdom Metazoa; phylum Arthropoda; class Insecta; order Lepidoptera; family Erebidae; genus Thumatha; species Thumatha senex. Next base: position 28,635,647 of record OX419724.1, read on the forward strand.
GCTTATTGAGAAGCCAGGAAGCAAATCGTTCTCCACTACCAGCTTTGTTTGTTACTTGAAAAACCGCCCTTGCACGATGCATGTCTATTGTTGTTGTTGTCAATACCTAAGGAGTGTCAGATCTGTAAAAAAAGGGACTCTTGAAAAAGTTCAAAAGGTAAAATTAAAATCTTTACATAGTCACTTGCACTTAGATCCTTAAACTACTTAACAGATTTTGAGCTTTCAGTAATAGATACTGCAAAGCTAGGCCAGGTCGCTTGTAATTAATTTATGGCTGGAATTCTCTTTTTTAAGGTTATTAAAAAAAAACCTCATAAGAACATAGGATATTTTTGTAATTTTCCCTATATTGTGCCAAAAGATCTTGCTTTTTAAAAAGACTAGACTTAGGTTTTTATTACATGAATATACTAGCCACTATCTCATAAGATAATACTCAAATACTTCTAGAAATTGAATTTATAATTTACTTTCATTTTGTTTACAGAAATAATATAGCTACCTTAATAATACAAAACCTAACAGTTTCTTAGTTTTACAAGGTTAAGAAAATTTTACAAACTGAAAGCTATATGAATCATAAAAAGAAAGAACTAAGGATATAGGACACAAAACCAGATAAAGTATGTGAATGTTTCAACATTATCAGCAAGTTCTTCATTCAGATTATTAAATAAACTAATGTAGACCTTGATAGTTAGCGCATACATATAGATTTGTATGTTTTTATTGGTTGAACTCTAGACCTACTAAACAGACTTTTATTATTTCAACACTTCTCTAGAAAAAGTTTAACTATATTTTTAGGCGTTATGTATATGTGTTTATTGTTTGCTATAAACATTGCTGTTTGATGAGATCTCTACCATTCACAATTTAAAAACTTCAATTTATAATAAGGCGTAATGCGTAATATAGATTATATTGAAGATGTCTTAAAATAATGCTTATAAAATTGCAGTCAAAATCGGCATGAAACATGAATATATCATGTTATTAAGGTTTACAACAATATTCTCTGGCCTATCTCAATTTCTCAACTTTTTTGACTTTATCATGCATGAACAGTTATGAGAGGCACCCTCATAACTTTTAATGTCAGTGTACAACTTCTTTCTATGTAAAAATTTGGCACACAGTCAAAAACTACTGTCTAGTTGCATTAGTTACTACATATGTAATGTAAGGGGATATTTATAGAATAATAAAATAGTTCAAGGTTATAGGACAAATGTCACTATATAAATAATACTAGACCAAGTAGCACTGACACTGTGTAGCACAGTTAGATACCACAATTCCTGAGCCTCATTTTGTCTACATTTTTAAAAGATCTTGGACACAACTTATTTGTTTACATGTACTAGGCTTCATTATGTTTGACTTATTTATGTTGAAATTGATAACTGTATAGTTTACCAGAAAACTGAAAAACCTAATCAATAAATATTTGAATAGTCAATGATAAAGATGGTATCTCCACAACTATGAACAAAATAAAATAAGTTATCTACATCGCGTAGCATGTTATCTATTTGCTTTTTATTTAAGAGTTGGAAACACCTACTAGGGGCCAATTTTCAAGTGTGATAGGATTTAGAAATATCAAAATATAAATTACATATTTTTTTCAGACCTTTTCTGAATGTTGCGGTATGGTAATAGAATAACATTAATGATCGAATCTATAATACTTACCTGATAACTATCATTTATAAGAGAAATTATTCAATTAGAATCCACTGATCAATACTGAAGTCCCGTGATTCAAGGTTATATAACGCACTCCTTTCTAGTAAGATCAAGAACATAGATTTGAACGTCCAGGCGTTTTATACTTACACCGTGGGGAAAATGTTATTAAACAAGACAATATTACAAATAGTTTATTTTATTTGAACGAAAGTTACCTTTGACACTATTCGAATGTGTAATCTCTGGCAAGCCACTCAATTTGATTGATAAAAATTAGAGAAAATTCATACTTTTCGCTGATTCGCTATCGTCGTCGGATTTTGAAGGCGCGGGCGAAACTGTCAGATATTTTTTTATGGCCTGGTTACAATGACCTTTAAGCCACATCTTAATTTTTATATCATATTTCTTCAATCTTATCTTCTAATTAGTCCTGTCCAGTCTTTGTCGATGTCGTGTCCTCAGTTTTAGGTCGGTCCTTGCCCTCAGTATAATGGTGATTCTTATACTAAGGTTGTCAGTGGACGTTTCGCGGCAAGAGAGAAAATAGCATTTCACTGATATATATCATTGTCTTTCATTATAGCACGTTAACACAACTTTTATGTCCAAGAAACCACCACTCCCGCACATAAAACAAGATAAATGCACTAGTTTTAGAAAATAATATAGAGCAAGCGTCAGCACTTGTCACTCTTCCCGCCAAATGTCTACAATGTCACTTAATCTTGTGAACCCCGGAAAAAAACATATAAAAATAATTGTCATACGTGTTTAAAGAGGTTTCACTTCAAAAAAGCAATCTCTTTTTTTCCAGGCTAAGCGTGCGTCCAAAAGTAAAAAAGATGAACGTGAAGAATGTAAAAATATACTTAATTAACATTTTAGAGAGTTATGATTTCTTAGTGCTTGTCACATTTTTTAACAGGAAACAGGATTAATGTAGTAAATATTTGAAATCATTAATCCTTTTTCTAAAGCTCTACAGCATGAAAATACCGACTTACAGAAAGCTACATGGAGGAGGGAATTGATTCACATAACTACGAAAAAGGTCATGATATTCACCGACACTTTACAGACACACATAATGCATAAAATATTACACAGCTCAGTAGAGATCTGAAGCTCATAGCAGCTTTTAAATAACGAAAGCCGCATCTAAATCCATCAATCCGTTTGGATGTTATGATGCTACAAACAAAGCCAAACAACTAGTGGTGAAAGTTATTTTCACTGATCAAGCATCAAAATACAGATCCCATTTATTAGGTAAAATTCAGTAAATGGTATACCTTATACCTAAACATTCGCGCCTGCTCCTTTGTCGGCGCCCGCACCAGCCGCCTATGTGCCGCACCGCTCTTAGTGTACTCTAGAATCTCGACCTCTTCATATACCAGGGGTACACTTCATTTTTACGCTTGAATTCATTTGGTTCCGTACAGAAATTTTAAAATATCGTCAAATTCCTGTACATTTTTTTGTTGCAATATTTGCCAGATACGTGAATCTTTATCTATTTCGCCGTCTCAGTGTATTCCCAGTTGCTTCCAAATCGTAAATCGATTTGGAGTCTAGGATTCACTTTTATTTGGTTGCAAGGAGCAGCTATCGTTTAGCTTTTTGTTTTTGGCATTATGGGACCGACCGCGTAAATGGAAGCCTGCATCGTTGCCACATCCATTATCATGTGCACACACACTTCCATTAGCATTAAGAGCTTGGGCGCAGTAGATTTTGGTGGGGCCCCATACACCTTTATGTTTATCTTTATCATTTATTAATTATTTTTCATACATTCTGTACAAGTACATTCATTCAAAAATCATACACCGCCGCATAACCTGTGACGTACCGTAAAACAATTCAAATCTAATGACATAAGCCGTCTCAAAATCGGTTAGACCATTTAGGCTACAGGAAGTCACAATGGAACGTACAATATACGTATACGTAAATTAAACATGTTGTGTTACATCAGTTTTATTTTTCAGTATTTCCGGTCGAAATGTCGGGAAGTATACGGTAGGCTCTGTACCTAATAATAAAAAGCGCGAAAAAGACCCGAAATATCATAAAAAGAGTGAAAATCGCGAAAGTTAAAAAACTTTAATTTGTGAAACATTTTCTTGTAATTAAATTATTAGAATCAAAAGTAATAAATTGAATCGAATCATTTTCATGACTTAGGTAAGTTGGTAACCTCTCTATCTCATACGGTTGCAGCAACAATGTTTTCGTGATTGTCTTTTACACTTCATTACCCATAGTACTCTAATTAAACACAAGAAAGTATCAAGAATCAAACACCTGTGCAAAGCCGTGCGGCACGTGCGCATAGCAAGATATAGCACACAGAAACGAACGAAGAAGTCCAAAACGTAAGCTTTATATGCAACCGAAAAAAACAATAGAATGCAAACGATACCGACAGAACAAATTGCTACACTACTAAGTTTACATAATACTGTAGAAAGTGTTTCGGTCAGTGTTTACTAAAACCTGCTTTACGGTACCCTAAAATTTAAGGATAGTAATAATATTAGGAAACGCCCACATTATACACACACACATTCGAAAGAATAAGGTGAATTGTCTAATTATTGTGACCTCATAATAATCCCCGTCCAATTATTTTTTTTTTTCATTTTAATGTCTTCGCAGATGCCTCGAAACACTGCTTTTCGGACTTACTGAACTCGATTCGGTTTTTAGGCATTTACACCATATTTTTTCTGTTAGTGTTAATTTAGCAGTAAAATTTGAGAAATTAAGAAAGTAAAAGTTGAATAGGAATCACGGTATTGTTCACCGGTGAGATTTTTGAGTGATCTTTGATTCTCTTAAAGTCAGCTACCTATTTTCTGGTTGTTCACGTTCCATGAAACCAAAAATTAATATTATGACCTCAGAATTGAACGATTCACCCTATTGTTTTTTTGTGTGGGTGAATAATGGGCGTTTCCCAATATTATTTTAGGGTACCGTAAAGCACGGTTTAGTGAACACTGAGACAAATACCTTCTAAAGTATTATGTAATCCTAGTCTGTCCTTGATCTTAGTGTATTCCCGCTTGCTTCCAAATCCTAAATGGATGGCATTGTTGGGAGCAGTTGCCGTCTGATCCCCCAACCCCGTCAGGGCTCTTGCATCGTCGCCTCGTTCATTGTTCAGCAGGTGAGCCGCTAGCAGGTGAGGTCACTTGGGTCCCGGAGGCCTATCGCGACCTTTGCGGTAATTTTTCCTGTACATGCATTTAGAAATTATTCGAAATGTAAGTTAACCTAACTTGAAAGGACACTATAAATCGATGGGATTCAAAACCCCGAGCCGTGCGTTACTGATATGATTCTCAACGCCACCTTCGCATATGACTAAACCGTTCCGTAACAAATTGTATAAAAAGATAGAATTTTATTATGTAATCTTTTGAATAGACTAAAGGAAATAAGAAATCGAAATTCATTCAATGGTTTGCTAAGTGAGTCCAGAGTTGAAATATGATTAGATATATTTATTTCTCAAACTAAACAACGATTTCAGAGCCTTTGTGACCTGAGTTATATTTTAAAAATCAACGGCGAAGTGGTTTTTTGATGAGTTATCACAAGATGAGAGAATTTCAGACCCGGAATCATATTTCAAAGTCAATGTGTACTATTGTTGATTAGATATATTTATTTCTCAAACTAAACAAAGATTTCAGAGCTTTCGTGACCTGAATTATATGTTCGAAGAATTACAACCGGAGAAACTCCTATCTTCTTCAAACGAAGTGATAAAAAACGCTTTCGGAAAACTGTCGGCTAAATACAGTAAAGACATCTCAGATAATCTTTATGAACAATTAATTGTTCTGAAAACATGTTTAAAAACAGAAATTCAAAAAATTCATTCCATCAAGGAACTCATGGAATTATCGCTGATAAAATTCAATAGCCTTGCATCCAGTTCTCCGGAGGTAATAACAGCATGCTTTCTATTCTTGACCCTTCCAGCTACAACCGTATCAGCTGAAAGAAGTTTTTCAAAATTAAGACTAATAAAATTCTTCCGTGCATTGGAAGGCACGTTAAGCCGTTGGTCCCCGGTTGCCAGTAACATGGCATTCGTTCAAATTTCAATAGCAGGTAGCCACAACCCGCGTCTGTCTATTTCAATACGTGGGCCAGGAATACACATGGTGAAAAGTGGGCATATAATATGCCTTTAGGTGATAAGGTTTGATAGATAAATAAGTAAATATAAAACTAATAAAAAACTACCCAAGGACTTCGATGGGACAGGAACGGCTATCAGACTTGTCACTATTGTTTATAGAGGCAGAAATTTTAGAAAATCTGAAATTGTTTTCAGCTATAGATGATTCAATTAATCAATTTGTGGGAATAAAGGCAATAAAAGTGTACACTAAATTTGAATTGTTTGGCTAGCTCAATTTCTAAGAGGAAGTGATATGATAACTTTAAATATAATCAATAAATATTTATTTTAATTTAATGCAAGCATTATTGTTTCTTTTAGCATTAAAACACGAATTTTACACTAGTGTCGTGTCATTGCAAATATTGGCGCCAAAAGTCTTAGACCATCTAACTAATGGACTGGCCTTATGTGATCCATCGCATACAAAAATATTCTGCTAGTAGTGAAGAGGTGCGACACAACATCACCAAAACATTTGAAATATCTGCCGATTATTTTGGAAAATTGAATACTCTGGCAACCCTACACAAAAATATTATCGTCTCACATCCGGTTACAGCGTACTAGTCTATTGGTTAGTCTGTCTACGATTTGGCGCCAATTGTTGAACATGACATAGGTACGATTGCCGTATTTTATTTTCCAAAACTATTGTATAATTAGTGATTTTGTATTTAATAATGTTACATACCTACATTGTTATGAACATTTACCAATGTTACATAAAGTGTCCGAAAATGTGCATGAGTTATGGAAAGTGAAATGTTGCTGTAAATAGCGATGTTCTTTGTGTTAGTGGTAAATCTCCATAGAAAGCCCTAGTAAAAGGTCTAATGCCTTACTAGTGCAAGGACCAGGACCTAGGACTTAGGACTTGACATTGGCAAATGACTAGACATGACAAAGAATAAGAAAAAAATAATACTGAAGCCAAAGCTGTATGGACTACGTTTTCATGTCTGCCCAATATGGGTGAAAACAACTAACAACAAATGCCAATGTCAAAATAATGGAATATTTTTATGTTGTGTATGATTTTAAAAATAAATGAATTGGTAATAATAATAAGAAATATCCTGTATCCGCGCTACAACTTTAAAACAAAATGTATTGTGTTTCCTCTCGAGTGTTAAATTCAGATTTTGCTGCAATAAGAAAAATTTCATCTGTAATCACAACATCTAGAATATTTGCCACTAACAAATCTACATTTCAACAAAATAGTTACACCAACAGAAAAGATAATAAAACCACAAAACAATATCCTTACAAACATTTATGCTATTCTGTTGTATTTAGTGCTGTAGCCTATTCTTCTTACAAAATTTGGTGAGTGACATTTATTTTCTTACTTTCTGAAGCTAGAAATTTTATATGATAATTCGTCTTTTCTGTAATTATTAGGACGTATGAGCAGTTCATACCCTCCGTAACCGCTGCTGAAGAAATATCCGATTCTGAAAGTGAAGCTGATACTAAAAAGAAAAGGTACCGCAAAGAAAAAATCGGCTTCCGGGACCGTAAGGTATTTTGTTTTCTACATTAAAATTGTCTTATTGTTTTTTTTTTGTATAAATTTGGTTTTCATTTACCACAGATTATTGAATATGAAAATCGTATGAGATCATATTCCACACCAGATAAAATATTTAGATATTTTGCTACAATCAAATTAACTTTTGGTGAAAACACAGAGATTTACATGACTCCTGATGACTTTTTGAGAGCTATTACTCCTGGCATGAAACAGCCTGATGGTAGGATATTATTATTTATCTGATTTATTATAAGACTGTTTTAAATATACTACAACTAGGTGTCTTTTACTTTGGACGCTGCTGGATAGATAATTGAATATGAGAACCGTATGCGTCAATATTCTACACCAGATAAGGTTTTTCGGTACTTTGCAACACTGCAAGCTCAACATCATGACCAGCATGAAATATTCATGACACCAGATGACTTTTTGCGTTCAATGACACCTGGTGTCAAGCAACCTGATGGTAATATTATTCACATGTTTTATATTTAAAGTTAGTGAGATAAGTAGTATATGTATTAAAAGTATAGAGTAAATGACTCACCACCTATTACGTGGGACAGGAATACATGACATTCTATGTATTGTATTTGCATTATATTCACAAGCTTACCTTAGCAGCTAGATGGCGTTGTGTAAGAATTTCCCAAAAAAATATTTATTAATACAAATATCTTCACATTTTATCCCTGATGGGGTAGTCAGAGAGGACAGATTGCTAGGCCTACTTCACTTCCTGCAGATTCATTAATTGTTTTAAAGATTGTCATGGTGTTCTGCACCTGGGTGTTTGAGTACTTTTGACCTTTTTGGTTTTAAGCATTCTGATCACGTAGACTTCGCATGTATGTCTTTGTCCATACTGACTCCTCCTAACTATTCTTCGTCAATTGTTCCTCACTCATTAGTTGGATGTGATATAACCATTGAGCAAGCTTTTTTCTAGCTTTATGGTTTCCTTTAAACCTGCCATATTGCATATCACTTATTCGGTCGCGTATCAGTAATTGCATTTCCACAGCACTCAATTTACTTTTATGCATCTTCTGACATACCCAGGTTTCACTACCGAAAAGCAACGTTGGCACTAGCACTGCGTGAATTGCTAGGCATAAATCTTTTACTAAGCTTGGTCTCACTAACTGGGACAAAGCACCGTTAAGGCAGTTTGTTTAGGCAGCTACTCGCTGTTCTACATCCGAATCACATCTTCTGTCCTTGCTTAACTTACTCTTTAAATACAAATTTCATTCGCTTGCTCTAGAAATTCCTGGTTTACCTTATTTCTTTTTGCATACAAGCACTGATGTTTATTTAACTCGTTGACTGCAAAACATGGTAGTATTCTGTGATTATTTGCCAGCCTTTATGACCAGCACGGCAGCATTCAATATGTAAAGTCATTTATTTAATTAATAAAACATGCCTCATGATTTGCTAGAAACAAATATTTGATATTATCAGGAAGTAATAAAATTTTCAATTAAGTGACATAGTCATACTCTATAATTTATTGTATTTTTAAAGTAGTTTCTGTGACCAATTATTAAAATTTGACATTAAATATTATGAATTTTGACAGGCTTGGGCTTAGACCAGTACAAAAGATATGATCCAAAGGTAAGCCTCAATTTTAACTTAAAATATTATTGTATTAGTACATTAATCACTATTCTATAAGATTTCATTTTGTGGTTATTTTTCATTAATATAGATTGTTTAAAAAAGTATAAATGTTCCAATACATCTACTTGCCCTTGTCCCTATTTACTTGGGGGTTGGCGCAGTATGTCTTTTTCTTCCCTTCATCCCTGTTATTCGTCATCTGATCATTAACTCTTTTCATATTCAAGAACAACAAATATGTTAAAAGAAAATTGAGAACTTAGTTTCTGTCAGTGTTATATTATATTACGAGGGTTGGTCTAAAAGTTCGCGGAATAAGGTAAGAAGCGGTAAGGAGGTTGAAATTAAACACCAAACTATTTTTCCTTATTATATGCTCCCTTAACCCTAATACATTTTTCAGATCTCTCAAATACCTTTTTATACTATCGAAAAAATATGATTTGTCTTTGGTGTCATAATTCCGGTTTTGGCCGTCCGGAGCGGGGGTCGTCTTCAATGGAATCTCTTCCTTGTTTGAAAAGACCATGCTACTTGTAAAACATGGTTTTACCAGGGGCAGAGTCCGCGTAAACCGCCAACAAGTCTTGAAAAAAATCAGTAGCGCAATTCACATATCTCGAGTGTTCGAGATCTATGAACATCGATGACGTTTGCGCAGTAGAGGATTTGGACGCGAGATTTGTGAATTGCGCTACTGAGCTGAATTTCCTTGCTTGGTAAGGATCTCGATGACGGCGCGGTGTTTAATTTTCTCCATACTGGCTGACTTCTTCCCGATTCAGTTGTTAAGAGGTCGATAACTCATAAGTTAATCAACCCCATCTATCCGATCGGTATAGCAGGAAAGCTCGACCGGCGGGCTTAGGCAACAATGTTACGCACGTGGGACTCACGGCAACGTACGTCTCCATCGGGGATCTTTCGACGGCTTTTACGAGCAGCGTAAGGGGCGCGGGTTGCCAAGCACCCCCACAACAAGCGCTTGGATCTTTGCCCCGTTGACCGTCAGTCTGCAGTCATCCAGCCAAGGCGGGAGCGCATCCAATACACCGCCGCGTATGTGGCGGTCAAAGAGGTTGAGATATAGGCAGCTTTGTCGGCGTATAGCGCCAACATCGCGTCGTCTGGCACTGGGATATCGTCAGTGTACTTGGCGTAGAAAACAGGCAAGAGACAGCTCCCTGGAGGCACGCCGGCTCCGATGCTGCGTTTCCTGGACAGGAAGCCGTCCACGATGACCTAGAAGCGTCTTTCCTGGTGGAAGGTGGCCACAGTCTTCACTATTGGGCGCGGAGTAGTTGACGTGACCAGCTTGTAGATCATTCAGACGCGATCAAAGGCCTTCTCCTTATTGAGGAGTACTGAAACACCGTACTCTCTATTGTTGAAAGTGACGGTGAGATGATGCAGTATCCTCGCGAGCTGTAGCGTGGTAGAGTGTTTGGCTCGGAAAGCCGAATTTCTCGTCGCGTGGCTGGATGTGTGGTGTTTGGTGCAGGAGTAGAAGCTTCTCGAAGACTTTCGAGAGTGTCGACAGCAGCGTAATGGGCCGATAACTTTGGGTTTCAGTATGTTTTTCCCGGGCTTTAGCAGCATTATGACTCGGCCGAGTCTCCATGCTGCAGGTAAGTGACTGGTGCCGAGGATACCTTTAAATAAGTGCATCATCGTTGCGATGACTCGCGGGTCAGGTGAAGCAAGGCCTCGTTCGGGATCCGGTCGGGACCAGGGGCCTTCCTCAGTTGGGTGCGGCGTATCATACGCTGCACTTGGCCCGGGGAAAACACAACTGAGTCTTCCATGGGATTAATCGGCGCCTCGAAGTATGACTTCAGATACTGCTGGATAGCTTCTACTCGAACTGCGTCGGAAGCTGGGTTTGCCTGGAACTGCTTCTCCAGGTGTTCCGCAAAGATCTCCGCTCGATCCTCGGCACTGTAACGTGGGGTTCCGTCACCAGCCATCAGGGGTCTAATCGGAGGCGGTTTTCCGAAAAGTTGGCGATACAGGCTGTGGATGCCCGACCAGTCGTTCCGGGCGCAATTAATCGTGCGCTGCCAGGACTCGGTCGCTGCTGTTTCCAGGGCACCCAGCACGGGAACTTCAGGGCCTGGCATCGGTTGCGCCGTCACAGTCTTCTTAGCATCCGCTTCTTCTCGATCATCGCCAAGATGAAGGAGACCGGCAGTTGAGGAGATTTCTGGGTCGACGTAGCTTCTTTCCTCGAGTCTCGTAGCGCTGTGTTGATAACAGCGTAGAGATCTCCGGTGAGCGCGTCGACGTCGACTCGGACGCGATGCAACGGTGCGGCGAGTGCTACGCCACGAGGTCGGCAAAGGCTTGCCAATCCTCGCGGAAGCGGGGCGATGGTGGCGATGATCGAGTAGGGTTACTCATCAGGGTCAGGAGGACTGGTTGGTGATCCGAGAGGAGGATGGTCCTCCAGGACATCAATCAATGGCGCAGCTGGTGGGCCGTGCAACAGCGACAGATCGATCACGTCCGGTAGGAATGCTGCCTGGTGTGGGCAGTGTGTCGGAAACTCTGACCCTAGCGCCTCATATCCATACTGTACCGCGATGTTTAAGAGACGGCGACCGTTGGGGCAGATGGGCGTGGACTTCCAAGCCGTGTGCTTGGCGTAGAAGTCGCCCGCGACTATGACCGAGTCCGGTGAGTCCATCAGAGTGAGGACACCAGCCGTTGCCAGTCGTGCGTCCGGCGGCTTGTAGAACGCAAACACACGAATGGGGCGGTGTTCGACGCAAACTGCGACTCCTAGGGCGTAGGACGACTGCAGCGTGACTTTTGGCTGCCATTGCTTGACGACGCTTCTCTTTACCAGGACTGCTGATCTGGGAGATTTATTCCTCTCGGTACACTTGGTACCCTGGTACTCGAAATGCTGTGCTCTACCTGAGGCGCGTCTCGCTGATTGGGGCAATATGAGCCTGCCGCTGTGCGAGAAGCTGCCTCAGGAGCCTGGTCTTCGCTGGGGACATCCCGCGGCAATTCTTGGCGGCGTGGTCTATGACAGTGGTGCGAAAAGTGCCTGAACTGTGTAACTATGGCACTGACATGACAGCTAGGGTCCTCTCTATCCTCGCCATACTTTAACCTTAATCCCGGGCATACCAAACATCTCATTGATGTCGTCCGGGAGTACTGAACGCGCGTAGATAGTGCGCACGTACTTTGGCGTGAACCCCAGAGCTGTAAGCTCCTGTTCAACGTCACTGGGCTCCGTGTTGTGGGGTAGCCCACTGAAACCTTCAAACTTCTCTCTTGCGGCAGGGAGTATAAGAACCATGTGATCTTGGTGGTCTTCTTTGGCCAGGTATTTCTGTATTGTACGGTACTCGGCGGCCGATTTTGGGATAAATCTAACCCCTTTACCGAAAGCGCGGCGGTTCGGAGAGGCTACCGGAAGTGAGCTGACCAGTCCGGGAGCACTTTCATCACCTACGGTGGTATATACATATTGTCACGGCTTTATAAAAGAATGGGGAGGCAGATGCATACTATATGCCCGTATACATTTCACCGTATGCATTTTTGTCCCACGTAACAGGTGGCAAGCCAATTGCTGTGTTGAAAAGGACAAGCGCAGGCTGTGGCGACCTGCTGTTAAAATTTTTCAAGCCGCCCATAAGGCTTTCAATATTTTTTGTATTTTTCTATCAAAAATATTTACAGATCTTACAAAAATTTGTTCCGAGCATGTATGGGTAATGCATCAGGGTCACCTTTCCTTTCTTTTTATATAATAAAGTCACTGTAAAGCAGTTACAAGCACTGAAGCAGATGTGAGCGTGGTGCACGTTGTCCTATTCCCCATATTTAACGTAACTCTTTGCTTCTTTCTCATTTATAATTTGTTATGAGTTTGAGAAGCTTGTCCCGCGACATGTATTGGAGCACTCGCGGCAAGGGGTCGTTGATTGGGCTTGGTTTGTAATATTATCGTTGAAAAGCAATATTCTTTTGTAAATAAATTTATAGAGAAATTTTCTTAAGTAAGGGTATAGATCAGGCAAATGCACTGCGAGTGTGCGTATCACTAAAATAATACGAATGAATCGTAGTCAAGCTCGGGATATTCTGCGAAAGTCAATCATTTCTTAAGCGGATAGTACATAAGATCATACTAATATTATAAAGGACGATGTATGTTACTTAATCACGCTCTAACCTCTGAATCGATTTGGCGATTACATAGAGGTAGGTATACGACCTACAGATAGGTGGCTGGGCACCTTGGAGCACGTAGTCTTTTATCTCAGGAAGAAGCTGAGAAATGGGTATGAGAAAACTGCATCACGCTGGCTGAGCTGCGGGCGTTGACTAGTGGAAAATAAAATTAATTCACCAGATAACAAAATTCTGTCGTGGTGCTGTAAACCTTACTCAAAAAGCCAAATTTGCAAAAAAATAATACTCTGGATCATCTTTTATTTCACATACGCCATATTGTAATATTATACATTTTCTGTCAATTCCACAACTGAGACTAACCTAATGACATCAGAACCACATTTTGACATCAATCAAGCAGTTTAAGCTGCAGGGAAAACCAAAGAATGAGTCACACATACATATATTTGAAAACCCTCTAGCAGCTAGCAGTCCAGTAATTTCATTAATATTGCGTATAGTGTAACACAACCAACACTACCTACCCATTAGGATTCACTGCTCATCATAAATATTTTATGAACCTCTAGCTTTATAGCAACCTAAGTTGTCCTTGGACACTTGCACAGTTAGCACCGTCTTCTCTGCCACTCACATCACTTTCTTGTCTTTTCAGAGCATCGATGAGGTACTGTCTTTCTCCTCTTCTTGTATCTTCTGCTCTCGAATTTGTAATATTTTTATTTAATGTGCACATACTTGAGTTGTTTCCCAGTCAATAATAATGACATCGCTGTTGGCCACTTTAAAGCATAACTTAATCTAGATTAGTCTACTTCAATAGATTTTAGGTCAATAATTTTCTACGAACTAGTATTTTGCTACAGATCTAAGCTCGCTATTATTAGCTACCTACTTCAGCGCAATGCGTCTTAGATCCCGCCGAAAATAATTTGAACTTTGGCATGATGTTTTGATATCTTTTTTCACAATTTTTATCTTCTTTTAGCGGTAGTGTTTTGCTGAACTTTTTATATGTAGATTATTTTATGTTTTGCGTAGTATCCTATTTAACACACACTTCACGACCTATTTTGAAATAGGATATATCCTTATAGTTTAATGAGTTATGAAATTCCGGTACTAACCACTTGCCTCGTATACTTATAGTTTACACATTTAAGTCATTAGTTTTATGTATGAGTGACTAGTGATAATGCTTCAATATCAAGATGATATGAACAGTGTCGTTAATGAATTTCTTTCCATACAGAGCATCACTCAACGCCTCAACCTCGACCTTGATGAAGACTCCATTTTCTATAAACTCGGTTCATCTGGACTCATTACATTCAGTGACTACATCTTTCTCTTGACCGTATTATCAAGTAAGTTAAAATTATTTTATTTGGTCATTCACTCACGCCTTTATTTCCCAAGGGGTGGCAGAGGCATACATATGCTCACGTTTCACCGTAAACTTTTTTGTCCTGCGTAACAGGTGGTGAGACCGTTAGGTATAAATATACAATGCTCCACCACAATCTACTTAGCTGGCAGCACAAACATCTAGACAAATTTAGCTGGCTTAAAGCCAACTTCACCTGAAAGTTGTGCACTTGTTTCCCTACTTGTTGATAAGACGCCTCTACTGGGCTGTCGATGTAAAAACGCTGAAAATAAGAATTTCGTGGAGCAAAAACGGCGCCTTTAAATTCGTTTCTGACGTCTAGCAAGTTGTTGCAGCATCACTTTTGATGTTATACTTACAGTTCGGAAAAAAGCAGTAGAAGTCCATAGCTCTCGTTGTCTTCTACTCTGCCACTGTTTGTCCTTACGACATTTATTTTGAAAAAAAAAAAAATCTATGTTTTACAACATTTTGACACTATAGCTTGCATGCAAAAAATGTTAGTTACGTTTTAACATATCCATGCCAAAGACCTTTTTGTTAATCATAACAAAGTCCTGGAAGCAATCTTTGTAAGGTCACAAAACCATTGCGTGTGTTGCTTGAAGACGTTATCCCTAGGAATGCTACAAACGTTTATAAAGCGGCGTAAGTTAAGGAATGGGAATAGGCCCCTGAAGTATGGACTTCGGATACAACTGCGACTACTGACGATAACGTAAACTACCAACGCGTTCGATAAACCTTTTACTGTCTAACATAACGTTTATAAACTTTCGCATTATACCCAAACATTTCAAAATCTATACCATATATTCTTAACAATCCATTAAGCATATTTTCATCAAGTTGGCTAAAGTAATATCGTAATAAAGCTGTAGTGTTCTTCCCGTCTTTAGATTTGTTCATCACAGTTCGGAGACGCGTTCTCCGGTCACGAAGTTTCCTTTCCAAAACGTGACCTAAACCCAGTTGTTGTATTATATACGCCGAATCTCTCGCTAATGTTTCTACCTTCGCTATTACTGTGAAGTTCACTGCACAAGGGGAACAAAATCTATAGTATGGTGCCCAGTGCTCGTCAAAAGTGAAATCGCTGTCCGGGGAATTATACTTCTGGATTAAATAGGCAACAAACTCATAAAATGTTGGCCCAAAACTTTTAATGGACCCTAAAGTTCTAATCGCGTTTTCTCTGTGCCTGGCAACTATAGCTCTTGCTAGTTTCCTGTAATATGGAGGAGTAATATTTTCGAGCTTATCGCGATATGCCGAAAGCAATCTAACAAAGGGTTCCCGCACAACCAAAAATGATAAAACACCCGGGGTATTTACAGCGTCATTCAATTCTTCTTCGCTAGGTCGAGGAAACTTCTTCCTAGCTAGCGTTAATGGCGTTTGTCTAGTTCGAGCTAAAAACTTTTTGTCGTAACCACCTGAAAATTAAATAAAAACTGTTAACAAACAGGTTAGCACAACATTTTTGGCACATTTTTATCCTTTATCCCTGAGGGAGTGACAGAGACATTTTATACGCCTACTTTTCACAGACAGACACTAACGACCTGCTGTTTAAATTTTTCAAGCCTAAGGCTCAATTTGGTTAAACGACTGCCATGTTACTGGTAATACGTGCCTTCCGAAGCACGGAATTGTATAACATATTGTTTACGTATATTTTATGCTATATTACCTATAAATTATATATATGTTTGACAGATAGTTGTGTCTTTGCATGTACTGCTTTGTACAGGTATGTGGCACTATAGGTCTTAAACTAGCAAATCAATTTAGATGTAGACTTTTTTATTATTTGAAAGCAGTGTATCTGGCAATGGTCATTAGTCGATGTTTTTACAAAACTTTTTATACTGGGTTGTTGTGTCAGGAGTTTTTATATCGCTTATTTACCTTTGACTTATATATTCTATTTAACGATTAAAATAAACAGTATGATAATACTAACTTTACCTAGTATATTAAAATTATATAGCCAGGAAGAACTGGCAGCTTTGAATATATTGCACCACACAAGATTATGAGCGTGATCAACAAAGAACTCTTTATTGTTGATTAACCGAGAAGAAAGAGCTCGTTTGCGACATACATCTTGAACTTTAGCGGCACGCTTTTCCAACTCAAATATAGTTCCATTATCCGGCTCCGACCACTCAACAAAATTATTTTGTTCTGGCACATCGTCGCCCATCACTGGACCCTGCAACTGTTCACATAAACACTATTTTATCTTTGCCCACTACCTTGTACTCATTTGTCTTTTGAAATACGATCAAAACGGAAATTATTACCAGCCACTTTGTGTAATTGTCAGGTACCATCGACCAGTCCTTGATAGGGGCACTCACGTTGCTTTTGAATATTGTCATTTTCATAACAATCATATAAAGGGTCGCCCAAAATAAAAATGTTGCTGTTTTCGCACCACATCGCAGATATTGGAACGCTTTTGTTTTTAATTTCGATCGAAATCGTTTCACTGAGTATAACATAGTGTCGCGTCATGTGCTCTAAGGTAAATCAAAAGCTTGTATGAAAAAGATTAAGAAATTTAAGAATTTTCAACTTAAAGCGGGAGTATTTTCACTTGAACATGATTCAGATGACTTATTCTATGTAGTACTCGAAGCTGCTACTGGATATTTACGCAGCATCCGGGACGGTGGCGGTCGCACGGAGCATGAGCGAATCTAATGATTTTTGGCTCCCACACGCGCGAGATTTATCTCGATAGTGAAGATTTCACTATGACGCACGTGTTCTGTTACGTTGTTTACTTACTTTTATGTTCTCAAATAGAAATGGTTCACATGTAATTCGAAAAGTTGTAAACACGTATGAATTATAATACAAACCGAAATCGAGCCCCGGGTAACTACAGCGGTTAGATATAGGCAGGTGTAGGTATTGAACTATTTAACCCACTTCAAAAGGGTTGATTGGTTGGATGGAGGTGTTAATTTCTATATTAAAATGCTATAGGAATCAGAGTTGGTTACAATTTAATTTAATAAAATTCAAGTGGTCTCAATCAAGTATTTGTAGTCGGGTTATTTTGTGACAATTTTTGACAGCAACTTTACCCGTTAGATAAATAAAGATTTTCTCTCACGAAACTTAACTAAAACTCTCAAGACTTAACTGTATCGAACGTAATATATCTTATTCTCGTTATATATCTGTTACCAATGTCGTTATATTATCTTTTTTTTTGCCAAGAAATCTCAGCCAAAATGTCCCAACCGTCTTTACATTATTGAGTAACCTATTATTTTATTAGTAGGTATACTTATATCTACTTTGACGCCAGATTATTCGTTTCAAGCAGTGCTTGTAACCCCGCTAACTCAGTGTTCTGTAAAATATCACTGCGTTAAGCAGTTTTCACTATGGCTGGTCTTCAGATGGGTGATTTATGGCATTTCTATTTACGAGGGTTTCCGGGCTTCCGGGCGGAAGGCACACTAAGGCGTTGGTCCTGGTTGCTAGTATCCTGACAGTCGTTAAGTCTGCTACGTGGGGAAAAAATAAATATGGGGAAATGTGGGCTGTAGTTTGCCTCTGCGCAGTCACTGGGTTGTTGAAATTACAGAAGTTCAAACCTACAAACATAAGGGGTATAGGTATTCTTATAGCAATATCATTGACTTGCTTGAACATTTATCAGCAAGATCATTTCTATTCACCAATTAACTCTAATAATCCGCTTTGCGGGAAAACTACTTTTGTCGACGATATAATTCTAGCAGTGGACAGCGAATTCCTATATAACTACATTTTAAAACAAGGTTTTTCGAGATTCGAATTCGCACACTGATATCTCGTTACCAAATGACACTGTAGTGTATTAATAAGCCATACTTAAACTTAGTAGACTAGCTGCATTATCGCAGCTTTGCCAGCTTAATAGTTGATGTGGTTTATCATTTCTTTATACAAACCCCTGTTTCTTTTAGGAGCTAATGTTCAATAACCCTATGTTAATCTACGTGATACATAACTATTCAGCAGTTGGAACAGTGCACTCATACATCAGTCAGTCGAGGTTTCCTTTATATATTTTTGGTACAGACAGCAAGTTTAGACGTCTTCTGCCTATGTTAGTTTCTAGGTCTCTCATTATGACCACGTTACCAAGATTTACATCTACCCACTTTACTCTTCTACCATTACCACTTCCTAATACCGTTCATTTCAGTAATTTTGTCACTTTGCAGCGTCGCGTCGCCACTTCGAGATAGCCTTCCAAATGTTCGATCTAAACGGTGACGGAGATGTGGATTGTGAGGAATTCGAGAAGGTCGCCTTGCTCATACGACAGCAGAGTAGTATTGGATCCCGGCATAGGGACCATGCTAACACTGGAAACACATTTAAGGTTGGTTATGTCTTGCGTTTTCTGCTTTAAGTACCCTTGGAATTGATGTTTTATGATAGCCTGAGCCCACTGTACACGATTCTGTACTAGGCAATTTTTTATTGTACTAGGTATAGAGACTAAGTTGGGTGCATGACGTGAAAAATAAATAAAGACCTTAGAGCGTATGAAATGGAGTATTATAGGTTATACTCCATATCGGTCGTATCTGAAAGGTACCTCCGGTATCGGCAAGGCTTGTACCTAGTCTAAATCGAGTTTTTAATAAAAATCTCTTATATTATTTATTACACACAGTATCATTGAGATAAATGTTATCATTGTTTATAATATTAAACAAATGTACGTTTCAGGGCATCAACTCTGCTCTTACAACCTATTTCTTCGGTCCGAAACTCCACGAAAAATTGACTATTGAAAAGTTTTTAGACTTCCAGCATCAACTACAAAGGGAAATATTGTCTCTTGAATTTCAAAGGAAACAACCAGGCAAGCGTGTTTATTTTATTTATTACATACAATACTTTGCAGTTGTCTGAAATATATTACGATTAATATTCTAGTGTTAGGTCTATATTTATATGTTCTAAAATGGTTTGGATATACTTAACTACATATTTTGTTCCATACTTTTGAAAAATATGCTTTCACTTGCATGGACATTCGTGTCCGCAAGTAGTAATGGCTCGGATACATGTGTACGCAGAGACGTATACATACCTAATGATGATAGGTCAAAAAAGTTTCTTTTTTTTATACCACTGAGGTGGCAGGCAAGCATACAGCCCACCTGATGGAAAGTGATCACGTCTCAGATCAAGCAACACCAGAGGTGCTACACTCGCGCTGCCGACCTTTAAAAACCTTCTAAGACCCCTTTTGAAAAACCCCATATTGTAGACGTTCTATATAATTTAATAATATATTTACTTGCTTGTCCTGATTAATTCACTAACTCATCATCGCAGAGCCTAAACTGCTGGAACTACAAACTTTTTGGAGCAGACGCTTTTTCTATTGTTACCACCCACTGAGAAAGGATTTTTGGATATTTTACTCTTAAGGAGGGTCAAATTAGATAAAACGGTTGTATGAAAGTTCGTGATTTTCAAAGTTATTTATTTATTTATCTATCACGCCTTAAGGGGTGGCAGAGGCATACATATTGTATGCAAATATATATATATATATATATATTTTATACATACATATTTTCAAAGTTAAAAACGAGAAATTAACTTCACCTGTTTCTGGTTACGAATACATGGAAATTTATATAGCGGTTGTAAAAAAAATTACCATAAGGGGGTAACATTGGTGTTATACGTTTATATAGAAAAGTTTTAATTCTTAAATATGGAAATAACTGTATACCATCTTCTGATTAAAAATAAACACGTGTTTTAGGATTTTCCATAAAATTCTACCGTTAGGGTGTGAAATAAGAGATGAAAGTTCATTTGAAAATACATATTTGAACACTGATAAGGGTTGGAGATTTGGGATTAGAGGTTAGGGGCGCCCCGGTGTTCGTAGTTTGGAACGGATAAAGTGGAAGGTTACATATATTAATAAAATGTATTTGAAGAATCTTTACACAATTTGAAACCCACTTCCCTGCTCCTCTCCCCCACTACTTTAAATAGGCGATTGCAAGTAATCCTTCTTAGAAAATGCGTACGTGGTAACAACTACCTCTGTACTAAAATTAAGATATTTTTTTTATTGTAGTTTGAGTTGTGCATTATCGCATCAACTTTATATATATGTAAATATATATATATATATAAACATATATATTGTTTCAGACGAAAATGGTCGTATTACTGAAGCGGATTTCGCTGAGCTATTGTTGGCTTACGCTGGTTACCCAGCTAAGAAGAAAGCGAGAATGATTAAACGTGTTAAGAAAACGTAAGTTACTATTACACACTGTCATTTCATACCAAACGCGGTAGATTAAAAAATGTACCGCCACATTTTATGTGATGTAACGTCACACATAATCAATAATTCGCTTAAAATGGCATTTATATTGTTACCTCATTTGTCAAAATCTGTTAATCATTTTATCACAAATGTGAACGTACATAAATACAAATAAACATAGGCTGCTCAGTTTATTACCCTTACTGATGTCGGGTAGTCAAGTAAAAGGCGAAGACTAAGTTGTTATAGCTTATTAACTTATATGATTGACATTTTGAGGCGGTTCTATGGTATTTGGCAGCAAATATTTAATTGATTTTTCATGAATGGCGAAGTTTAAAAACTAGTGCAGCGAAAAAGTATTGGAAAACGTTGGTCAATGTTTAACATTAGGCATATTTATATAAAGAAGCCGTGCTCATTGGCGGAGTGGTGATAAGTATATAGGAGACCGACTGCTAAGGTTATTGGTTTGAATTCCGGGCCGGAATAAGTATTTGTGTGATTTGCAAGGTTGTCTTCTAGATCCTATAACACAAACTCGGCATAATATCTTGGTTAAATGGTACTGCGTAAAAAATCTCTATTAAGATCTGCGGGGCTCAAGTAACCTCACCTGCTAGCGGTGCACCTAATGACTCACGGACAAGGCAAATACACAGGTGCCCCTAAAAAGTAGGGAGGTAAGACGCCACTCGCTCCTAACAATGCCGAAAATCAAAAGCCAGACGACAGTTGCTCCTAGTAACCAAATATAAGTAGACCCAGATCCAGGAAGGATTTGAAAGCAACTAGGAATACACTAAGATGAAGAAAAAAGAGGCAATGTGTAGAAACATCCGCGTCCTAATAGTAGATCATGGTACAAGTGTGTAAAGTTGGTGATTACCGCTGAGGCGTTATTGAGACCCGAGCCGTACGGCGAGGGTCTAAAGTGAGCCGAAGACGGTAATCAACAATACACACGTGTAGCGTACCATACGACGTTTTTCAAAACACTTATGAATAATATAATCTATATATATATAAAAATGAATCCCTGTTTCCCTTGGTCACGCCATCACGCGGGAACGGATGGACCGATTTGAAAAATTCTTTATGTGTTGGATAGCCCATTTATTGAGGAAGGTTCTTAGCTATATATCATCACGCCACTAGACAGGAGAGCGAAGCAGTAATCATAAATGTCAACAAATCGGGGAAATTTTCATACATTTTTGGAAAAGTAATAAGCGACGGGATTAAATGGGTGCCCACGGGGTTTTAAGTATGTCACGGACGAAGCCGGTCAGGTCAGCTAGTACTAAATAAAACAAATAGATATTTTACCTTGGAGTTTTCAGGTTGTAAATCAGGCGGTATAGGTATTAAATAAATCGTTTTCTTCATAACTAGTACTTGTAGACTAGTAATTTCAACAAGGAATTGTGAAACTTTTTGAGAACAATTATTTAGTTTTTTCAGCGTAGTCAGAGAGGACAGATCGCCAGACTTCGGGATCCATGCATACTTCTTTCGCTTCTTGTGGATTCATGCACGTCTGGGTATCCGAGTACTTTTAACTTTTCCGTTTTTGTGCAATCTGCTCACGTGGTCTTCATATATAAGTCATGGCCTACCCTCGCCTACTTTCGCATTAGTAGTAATATATAGTAGAGATGTAATATCCATCGTGTATACTCGCAGTTTCCGTGACCACGGTGTCGGTATAACCGAAGACGACTACTTGAAGTTCTTCCACTTCCTGAACAATATAAACGACGTGGACACGGCGCTGACGTTCTACCACATCGCGGGCGCGTCCATCGACCAGCCGACACTGCGCCACGTGGCGCGGACGGTGGCCCACGTGGACCTCGACCCGCATGTCATCAACGTCGTGTTCACTATCTTCGATGAGAACAGTACGTATGTCTTCAATCCCCCGTCAATATTTTCGTCAATATTTATTTTAATAAATATCTTTTTCGAAATGTTTCGCTGAAAATTTAAAATTGCGTGGCTCGTTGGCTGGACGTAGACTGTTTCGACCCGGGACCTTTTGTGTGATCCGCATATGTTTCGGGGTTTGTGTGTTTCGTATGTATGATTTATCTATCACGCCGTATCCCCGAAGGGGTGGCAGAGGCATATTATACTTTTACCATGTGTATTCCTGTCCCACGTAATAGGTGGTGAGCCTATTGCCATGTTGAAATAGAAAGACGCGTGTGGCTACCTGCTTTTGAAGTTTTTTAAGCCGCCCATAAGGGCTCAACTTGACTTAACGACTGCCATGTTACTGGCAACCGGGACCAACGGCTTAACGTGCCTTCCGAAACACGGAAACGCTCGCAAACGTAAATGCCACAAAGTGGTCACCCATCCGTGACCAGCCATAACGAAAGCCTTAACGCAGTGATCATTTACAGAACACTGAATCCGCGGTACCACGAGCGCTTCATATACATATGTATGATGAGTATGTATTTAGGAAAATATTAGTATGTTTATCAGTTGTCTAAATTCGATAGCACAAGCTTATATTAGCTTAATTTGAGCTAGATAGCGCACTGTAAAAAATGTGCCTAAAAAAGAGAAAACTCTAATTTATTAAATAAGAATCAAAGTGATTATGATATAGCAAGGCTTACTGTAATTCTTATTTACAGTGGACGGTCAACTAAGCAACCGTGAATTTGTAGCTGTGATGAAGAACAGATTACTGCGCGGGCTTGAAAAGCCTAAGGACACGGGTTTTGTCAAACTCATGTATTCTCTCATCAAATGCGCGAAAGACACCAAACCAGCTATATTGGACTTTTAAAATTTATATTTTTGTATATGCCTAAGTTTAAAATATCTATCAAATTAAGAATGAATGAGTTTACCCACAGACGCGGATCATACTCGGATCGTGGTATGAACGTATTAGGCAGTAGATTAACACGATACGGTCTAGTATGCCCACTGAAACGGATCGACGGCGTTCTGTAACCGCACGTATCTCGTATGATGCCTAAATGTAATCTGTATGATGTCAAATATATACACCAAAATTTCTACATACATTTATAACAGTCATCATACGCGTTATGACCTGGGGGCCGAGTATCCTATTTCAATCGTGTCGAAATAGAATCGAATCGTTGCTCAATAGAAAGCCACCGGTACAATTTTAACAGTTTTTCGTAGTCTACTATTGCAATCGTACTCCAAAAGACTTCTATCGGTCGGCCGATAGAATTCTACTAACACGTACCGCGCCAGTGGCCTCTTTTTTGATAGTCTAATAACATTTTGACAGCTAAAAACAGCGATTCTAGTTCTCTTCTACTGCTTGTCAATAGAAGATTCAGGCCCTATAGGTTCACCGTCGCGTGCCATGCGCGGAGTGTATCACAATTAATCATGATCGCTTTGTGCATGACACGCGACGGTGCTGATCGGTGATGGAACGGTCTAATGCCCACTAGATTGCTCCGTATAGTTTCATACTTTTAAGTGCTAAGAATATATTTTTATCTGGCACGTTCCAAGCACGGTCTTGGTATAAGACGTTGTATTGGGCAGACTCCTAAATATGTAAAACTACGATCTTGTAGTGTCTTATAATAATCAGTATGTCGAAGCTAGCTGTAATTTAAAAGTTTGCAGTTTACCGTATTAGATAAATTCACTATACTGATACATAACTTACATTATGTCTTTTTTCCATAAGCGGAGGCATTCTATACACCCACTTTTCACACGTTAATTTTTTTACGTCGTCTTAAACGGGCAGAGGAACGCTGTGGATACCTGTTGTTAAAACCTTTCAAACTGCCATTAAGGATTTCATTGTGGTTTAATGACTACCGTGTTACTGGCAGCCGCGACGCACAGTTTAAAGTAGCTTCTGAGACACGGAAATACTCGTAAAATTATACAAACGGACACCTATCTCAGCACTAATCCTATGTGAGATGCTTAACGCATTGATGGTTTACAGAGCAAAGGAGACTATGACCAAATCTATTTGAATTGTAAATGATATTGTTTTCTGTTGACTTAATTTGTTGACAAAATACAGTACATTACAAACTATAGACAATTAATAACAAAATGGTAGTCGGCCATGAAGATATTATGAGAATGTCTCGCCACGTCTGGAGTGAAGCTTAACAGATAATGGTTTCTCTTCAAAGATCTTTTGATCAGACATCTTGAACGCCTTGTCTCACACACTCAACACTTTGAAATGTTATTTATTATCGTGTTGACGGATCGAACGAATTAAGGGATAGGATTTATTTCACCGCTACCAAGTAAACAGAATGAAATATTACAAATATTTTAGATAGAACTTATTAGAAAAAAAGGTTGTTTGATAAAAATTATAGTTTACATTATATTAACGAATTATCCAACACTGTCTAATATAACTAGCAGTCATAAATCTCATGTAAAATGCCCTTAACGTATAGCTAGCTGCATTCTAATAGCTCAACCTCGTAGAATAGACAAGCATTAATAAAATGATTGTGAACCTTTAAAAGGTTTGCAACATTCAGAAAATAACTGGCGGCTGGATACAGTCACTTCTGAGCGGCACATTTGTGTACAGTGGTGAATTTAACTATTTCTCTTATTACTGTACATCGGTTTGACTGGTGTTGTTATTGTGCTTGTAACAACCCATTCTATATGTCAAGTTCAAGATAAAAAGCATAATCGCGTTAATACATGTAGTTCATATTTATTTTCAATAACACCAGTGAATTACTATCGTCAAATAAGAACTTAAATTAATAGAATTTGTCTATCCGAATCTACTCCGGGTCGAACGCCTCTCCTACACCTTCAACACTAGACAATAATTTTGTATTTTATATTAATTCAATATATGTAATTGATCTTTTAATTTAGTCAGGTTATAATCGCCATTTTGTTCATATATATTATGGGTCTTACTCGCGACGTATACTATTAAGGATAAAGTTTACCTGGTACTTCCCAATTTTTCTACCTGATGTGTAATCGGCTGGTCAGTATATTCGTATTATAAATAACGGCACCACATTATACTGTTATGAAATATATCCTAATTTTATATATTATTTAGTCGTTTAAGCTCACTGTTCTGGTCATTAGTTCTCTTAAGTTTTTGACTGAGGATAGAATATTTGCATATATTTTTTTTAAATAATGTTACACAACGTTAGATGTGTGTGGTTGCGAACAGCGTTATTGTTTCGCATGGCGAGGCTATTTTAAATATTAAGTAATTCAGAAATATTACCCTTGGTTAATCAATGAACAAATGTGTAAGCAGTCACAAGTCATCAGCAAACGCACTGTTTTTGCCTGTGGTTTCTAAAAAAATATGCGATAGTGTATGTCATTTTACTACATGTATTTATTATTTACATTACATAAGTATTTCATTTTAAATGTGCATTTTATTTAGAATATTTTTAAAATAATTAAAATCCATGTGTCATAATAAAAAGATTCAAAAATCATAATAAATAATCCAAATTATTTTCAATTCCTGTATCGTAGGTACAAAATGTTAAGTAATAATTCAATTTATAATAATAAAATGCAAAGCTCACATTATAAGTACTCTAAACTTGCCTTTGATATTGGTGCATAGTAGTTATAATAAAAAAAATTAGAGTGACGATAATCAAAGTGCGTGTGTTTATTTTTAAAGCTTACTAATGTTTTATTTACATTATTTATGTATTTATGTTCAATGTACAGAGTTTATTCTATATTTTATGTAATATTATGTTGTACTTTAAAAGTATAGATTTCGTCGAACTATAAGTTTGATTTGAAGTTTGCGGTGCCCGAAACAATCTAAAACAATCTTTATTAAACAAACAAACCTGTTTTTAATGATGACCCTTCGACTCGACCATCAGACTAGCCCCATGAATTGTACTGTATCTTTTATATATATAAAAATGAAACCCTATTTCCCTTGGTCACGGCATCACGCATGAACGGCTGGACCGAATTTGCTAATTCCTTTTTTGTTGTGTTCCTTATTGTAAGGAGAAGGTTATGAAATTATGAAAGAAAAAATTAAGAAAATTAGAAAATACACCACAATATTAAATTTTCTAATGATTTTAAATGTAATCTTAGCACTTTTGACATTATAAACTTTTTAATATAACTTTGAATTATAAACTTATGAAGCGCTCGTTGCCCCGCGGTCTCAGTGTTCTGTAAACGATCACAGAGTTACGCAACTTTCACTATGGCTGGTCCTTGGATGGGTGACCACTTTGTGGCATTTATATTTGCGAGCGTTTCCGTGCTTCGGAAGGCACGTTAAACCGTTGGTCCCGGTTGCCAGTAAAATGGCAGTCGTTAAGCCTGTTTGAAGGCCTTATGGGCGGCTTGAAAACCTTCAACAGCAGGTCGCCACAACCTGCGTCTGTCTATTTAAACACGGCAATGGGCTCACCACCTATTACGTGGGACAGGAATCCACACGGTGAAAAGTGGGCATATAATATGCCTCTGCCACCCCTTCGGGGATAAGGCGTAATGGATATTTATTATTTTATTTATTTAATATAACTTTATTGCATTTGACTTAACAATGACAGAATGTGTGCTGCTAATATCGTCAAAGACATGTAAAAAATTGGTGAATTCTTTAGATACTTTGGATGAGCACTAAGAAAGAAATATCCGATATTCACATAGAAGGGGGGAAAAGCAAAACAGTCTCAAGTAGATTAGACATTGAAATTAGATGAAACTATTCAATAGATACCTTGAATGAGCACTAAGAGTTGTCAAGTGTATCGTGGACAAATAAAGTTTCAGCTGATTTTAAATTGTATTATAGATCCTTTCTTGCCCCACTCTCTTTCTCTGTTTCTCTCTCTTATGTGGCGCTAACAAAGTTGCGCGGGTCAGCTAGTCTTGTTATAAATACCAGTTTAAGTCCAATCATACGTTAAGAAGTGATTCTAATTCAGATTTACCCATAATAAAAATATCGCGGCAAGTTAAATAAAAGCTTGTAAATACGGGCACATTGTTGCACAAAGCTAACTTCACGGCAAACTAACAGCTTTCGCGATCTGATACTAGATAGTTTATGTACACTTGTAATTCTATAAAAACTGTAACTAAGACATTACATATTAAGACGTATTACATATATATATAAAAATGAATACTTTTTTAATCCATATTAAAATTACACTTATTTATTGTAAACAATATGAACATTGTTTAAAGTTAATATTTGTGAAATTTACATTGTTTCATAAATCATGTCATAAATATGTAATTGTTTAACATTACCTATATTCATCGGAATGTTACTTTGTATTTATTTTACTTTTATTTAATGTTACATGTAAATATTATTATGTACCTCAAATCGCACAACACTGAATAGCTTCGATATAACATAATATGTATAATGAGGCTTTAGGTTTTTACTAACGAAATGAAAATATAGATATATGTATGATTTATTTATTATTCTTTTTTATTGAAATTATACCTGAACATTCGGTACAAAATATTCCTTAATTTAATAACGTATCTATTCTCTATAAAGTTACATGTTCACATTCGCCTATTAAAATTTTACAGCGAATTTGACGCTCTTATTTTCAGTGTTGCTACTTTGGCACTGCCCTAGTCCACAATTTAAAGCAACAGATATTTAGGTCCGCATTCCAGAACGTTTCTCAATACTCAATCAACGCTTAAGGCCGGTTTTCGCCTTATAAAAACTACTCTCAAGCAACGATTGAGAAACGTTCTGGAATACGGCCCTTAAACTAAATACTAAACTTGCGTTATATTCCACTAAATTACCTACTTATTTTTATATATTTATTTTTTATATATTACCTAGCTAATTATTTTATGACTTTGGCAAGACTTTGTGAGGACTGTGTGCATTCCATTCATTACATATATTTAAATTGCCCGAGTGAATAACTGTCACTTTGAATCTAAAGAATTTTAATATCATCGAAAACATCAGCTCAATTTACAGTATTTGTGCCATGCCTCTTTTACATTATTTAAATATGTTTTCAGATACCAATATAAATGTTTTTGGCTTGACATCAATTATAAAACTGGGTTCTACGCTAGCAATTTCTTGTTATAAGCCTGGATTCTTTTATCTAGAAACGATATAACGATTTGACATACAAATGCTTGGGAGCATTATACGTTTACTGAGCATTCAATAGTTGTATTGGCCCAGAAACAGCTCTTATACTGTAGCTCCTGCTCTAAATCATTTAAATCACGATCTGTAGTACTGACGTTCGCTATCCCCGTACACGACGCGAAAAATAGAATATAGGTAGATGCGGGAATAATTCGAGATAATAGAAATCGGCACTGGTGAAGCGACGTTGATCTTGTAACGACGTGACGCGCCCCCCTGGTGAGTTATTCCAATATTCCATACGTGTCTGTCCGCTACGATTTCCACGTGGCGTCTAACGTATAATTTTTACTGTGACCATCTGTCCTTGTACATGGAACAGGTGATTTATCGCATAGAAATGTTGCCAAATATCTACGTAGGTGCGATATTATACTCTGATTGTAATGATTCTATTGTCTGGTTCTAATGAAACTGTTTCAGTAGTTAACCAACATTTGTCTACATTTAATAGTTAATTTTTTGTGTCAGTTTTGGCTGTGAAATAAAGGAAGAAGTGATCAAGATGCCGAGATACGAGAGGCCACCATTTTGGCGGGTGCCTCACCATCGTGTAGTCAACCCGGGAAATCAGCCCAGGGACTTCAAACAAGGAACAAAAGTAAGAGCACAGGCATATTGTACTGTAGTTATACAAAAGCTCGTGGCCCCGCGGTCTCAGTGTTCTGTAAACGATCACTGAGTTACGCAACTTTCACTATGGCTGGTCCTCGGATGGGTGACCACTTTGTAGCATTTACATTTGCGAGCGTTTCCGTGCTTCGGAAGGCACGTTAAGCCGTTGGTCCCGGTTGCCAGTCGTTAAGCCCGGTTGAATGCCTTATGGGCGGCATGAAAAATTTCAACAGCAGGTCTAACCTGCGTCTGTCTATTTTAACACGGCAATGGGCTCACACCCTATTACGTAGGACAGGAATCCACTCGGTGAAAAGTGGGCATATAATATGCCTCTGCCACCCCTTCGGGGATAAGGCGTGATGGATATTTATTTATTTTAGTTAAACATATTCGGTACTCGTCGATACAGATATATCGCTATGTACTAATGTCTAGCATTTATTTTAACAAAGATCGATAAATCCCAGTTGCATTGGCTGCACGTTTGGAGCTGGATGACTATCACGTCAATCAGCAGCTAGCACTATCTTGCACGTGTACCTTGTTTACATGGAACCCGGAGATCTTCAGCAACAATATCTATGTTTATAATATAGTATGAGCTCGGACTTATGAGCTCCGAAGTAAGGAGTTAATGTAACTGGGAACAATGCCAGGATAACTTAATTGTACTTTGACTCCTCCATGATGTTCGGAGCCCAGCCAATCTCACCTGTAAGTAAGACACCTGATGATCAACGGAAGAGGGTTACATGATTTTGAGTCGCTCCCAATACTGGCCAAAAGAAGCCATATTAGAGATATTCCTCTGTTGCAAGTATTTAAATATGTGGCCACTAAAATGCGTCTCAACAAATTATGCTAACCTCTGCCACAGTCAGGACGTTACGCATTTTAATTACTACTAATGCGTGACAACTACAATGCTGGCTGAGCTAAATGTACAATTCAATATTCATACCTTAGTGATAAATTATTTTACACAAACATCTTATGTTAAAGAACATTTCTTACACAGCCTTCTTTTGAATACGTCGTACTTGCAATATTGGGTCAGAAATTGTCCAGCAATTTCTTATCCAGCTTACTCAAGCAACCATGCAGCAATGTAATTTGAAAATGGAAGAAACTTTTTAACTTACGTACTTTTACAATTCATTCATTACAAATTGTTTGCCGAATTTACCTAATTTTTAATGTTGATAATTTCCATGCAAGTTTGAGAAAACCACTATACCCACTTTGACGACAATGTCTGAGCACTGCTAAACTTTGCGATGCGTGCCTCAATTGCACACTATGATCTTCCGGCAATGCATGCGGGCCGCGATATTAATGTACCATAAATTTCATAAACAAACTGCGACGTGTTATTTTAAACATATATTTTTAAGGATCATATGTAAGATATGCGTGTTCATAACATACGTGTACTGTTACTAAAATATTTTAAAAACTAATCTTGCAGTAAGTTTTGTTAAATAACATTAAATAGGATATCTACCATAGAAACCGTTATAAACTACGCAACCCAACTAAGAATACTTAAAATAAATAGGCTACATATAGAAGCTACAATTTAACAGATTATTTTTCTAACAAATCTATACATACATTCATTAGGCGAAAATATATGTATATTAATGTAACTGCATTTATTTAACCCATTATGATGTCTGGCATCATAATGCGTTAAATAAATACAGAATGACCATGATGCCGTAACAGCTGGATCATCAAATATCGACATATCCCAGAGTTTCCGCAAATTGATTTAGGTCGATTGCAAAGCCAGGGTTAGGCAGTGGCCTGGGGGGCAGGGGGCGTGGTGGATTTGCGGTAAAACTAATTTAGCGCGCACAACGTCGCGTATAGCCGGCGCGCTCGCACTCCGCGCCAACGACACGCGCATCGCCGCGCGCTGCACTTCACGCGCCATGGGCCGGCTGCACACGTTCGTGGTGACCCTGCGCCGCGACAACCGCGACGTCAACTGGGGCCTGCGCCTCGTGGGGGGCGCAGATCTGGCCACCCCGCTCATCGTTACCAGGGTACCCATAGCTTCTATCCATCAGTTCAGCCCTAGGCCCTTCGTCACTAGTGTAAACATTGTCCAGTCGTACCGGTTGTTTGTAAATAGACGCTGTTTGGGTAGCTGAAGGACGAACCCCAGTCTGAGTTTCGTGCTCTCATTAAATTAAATTAATGCATTACTGAATGTTTCTGCAACGTTTGAATATTATCATAGTAGCAAATTTATACAAACGAAGATAATACGTTAGGTAGATAATAAGATGGTACGTACCACTGGTATTTGGTTTTACAAGTATAAAGTTTGTTGTGTTTGTGTGAGTGTTTAACGATATTTTAAAAGAGTTGATGTGTTGAAACACATCAACCCTTTAAAAATATCGTTAAACAGTCGTTATTTAGATTAATCCGAACGTATCTTTAAAATTCTTATATCTAGAACGTCAACGAACTCTCTTTAAAACTAAATATATTCTGGGATGTATCGGTCACCAGCCGTTCGACAGCTGCCGACAACGACACGAGTTGTCTCCAATGTAATAAAACTATTGTATTTTTCGGCGTGTACTCAATAATATATCTGTCTATATTATTTATCAAATCTTTGCTGCATATCCCACCCAATTTTTTTGATTAGCTTTCGATTTTATGGCTAGCTTTTAAACCAAAAATATTATTGATCTTGAATATGCTTGACGTTTCGAATAGGGTAGATCAGTCGAGTTCAAAAGTAGACACCACACCTCATATTTGCCTTTAAGTGCCTTCTTCACCACCTCTTTGGTTTGACGAACAGTAATTTTGGAGTCCAACTGACAAAAATTGCAACATGCTTCTGACATCAGATTTGTATGTGTCCCCCTGAAAAACGCTGAAAGCGTTGACGAAAATTTGGATACTGTTAAAATAACTGAAATATTAATTTCACCAGTAGATTTCCGTCTACAAGTCTTTTTGAGGGCTTGAGTTGAGGGTTGAACCCCGAAGAGACACTAATGACTAGTTACCCAACATGAAACTGCGTGTTCATCTCACAAAAGAGGTTTTGACAAACTTCTATATTAATTTTACTTCTCATTCCTTGATGAGATCTTGAATGTCTACAGCGAGAGGCTTACTTGACTAAAATGATGTCTGCATCAGACCATCATGTCTTTGATGTACACATACTCGCTTCTTTGGGGCCTTTATATTGTGCGCAGAACCTTCTAAGGAGCCACTCGGTTTATCAAATCCACTACTCTGATGCTAAAAATCTTAGTATCTTGTGCTTCTTAAAGAATATTGTCTATATATGTGTGTGCCTGCATAGTAGAACTTTCTGTGCTTTAGTGTTTTCTGAGTTGCTTTTCTAGTCAAGTATACTCAATAAAGACAAAAAATTCAAAGCAATGCTGGAATCAACACATTTATAAATCTTTTAGTCGAACGGTATTTTATAGCAAAATATCTACTGGAATAGGAAAATGATGTGTTGAACTACGTTTAATAGTATTCTTAGCCCATAAGTAAACTTGACGTTTGAATAATTTGAAATGCGGTCACATTTCCTCTCTAGTGTTCAGAGCAACATCGTTACTAATTGCTTTGGCAATACTGTAATCAGGTTAATGATAAATAATTATTTATTTCATAACACTTACGTCCTTGTCGAAGTAAAATTAAAATAACTAATGCAGTTTTCAAATAATAACGTAGCGTGTAAGTCTTATTACATTTGTAAAATTTTCTATTACATTAAAAATAGCACGACGTAGGTGTTGCTAGCTGACAAAAGAGTTTCGCACGAGTGACACATTCCTGAATTTATGTAATTTGAAAACAAACTTGTATACTCGTATAATATAGGTTCTTGGACATCGTATGTTTTAAATTCTCTAAAGCCATTGCAATTTAATTAGGGACATAGTATACAAAGCTTCTTAAAACTTTCATATGGCCTGATGGTCTATTAGTCGGCTTTGGCCGTTGAATCGTAAGGGGTGGATTAAGTGGATATGCACACTGAACAGAAGCGGACTAAGGACCGAACCCTGGTGTACCCCGACGGTGATGGGGAAGGGTTTCGTGTCGCCAACAGCAGTCCGAACCATGGAATTAGAGTCGCGGTACATGTCCCGGATAGTGTCAATATTGACCTCTGGAACCCCTTTGGACCACAGTGCCCACCAGATCATCGCTCGAGGAACACAGTCGATGGCCTTCTGCATGTCTAGGACCATACAGTGCAGAGGCGTGTTCTTCGCCTAGTATTATTCTGCGACAACCCTCGGGGTAAAAACAGGGTCCGTGGTCCCATGACTAGGGCGAAACCCATATTGACACTCCGAGAGCGTACACTCCTGCCGGATCCATCATCATCATCCGAGCGTCTGTCCCAGTCGCGTCTCGCGACGCCCGGGGTTCGCTTTCCTACATTTTCTCCTCCACTTCGCACGGTCGCCGGCATCCCCTGTAGTGAGACCACTTGAGTAATAATACTCAGACTCCATCGGTTTGGGATCTTCCCGCTGAGGAGTATGCGTTAGAAAAGGTTAACTAAGATGCCCAGATGAAAAGGTTAACTAAGGTGGCCAGGACCCATCGCC
Organism: Thumatha senex; assembly: GCA_948477245.1. Lineage (NCBI taxonomy): Eukaryota > Metazoa > Arthropoda > Insecta > Lepidoptera > Erebidae > Thumatha > Thumatha senex. The sequence continues at coordinate 28,670,022 of OX419724.1, forward strand.
TTTCAGGCTTCAATGGGGAGTGGGGATGCCATCGGCTCCGACAGCTTTCCGATTCACCATGCGGCGAAGAGCAATCTGGACTTCTGTAGGCGTTACGGGTGGCACTAATCCCTGATTCGGAGGCAGGTCTAGAGGCTGAACCTTTTTATGCTGCTTATTTAGCAGCTCGTGGAAGCACGAGCGCCATCTCTCCTTCACCACGAGGTCTTCGCATAGCAGAGTGCCTTCAAGATCTTTTACACAGCGGCACTTGGAGATATCTTGTACCGCTTTGACCCTGGAGCGCGCCAACTTATAGATAAGCATATGCCCCTCAGACGATTCCCACTTCTCATATAGAGGTTGGAAGTGGTCACGTCTGGCCCTGGCTTCAGCTCTCTTAGTAGCGCGCTTCGCAGCCCTGTATGCATCGCGATCTTCAGCAGATCCTGACGCTTGCCACTTTTTAAAGAGGGCTTTCTTCACCCTAGTCTTCCTCTGGACTGTGTCGTTCCACTACCAAGTTTCCTTGTCACATTTGCGTCCACCCTTAGACTCGCCGAGCCCCACCTTCGCCGCTCCAAGGATGGCCGCCTGAATTTTGTCCCAGTAATCTTGAACTGGTTCGCCTTCGGTGTCGATGCACTTGTCACCGTCAGCTGAGAAGAACTCCTGGGACCTAGTTTCATCAAGCAACTACCATCTGATGCGGCGCTAACACCGCTCGATGCGTTTGCCTTTAGGCTTCACGCAGAGGTCCATGACAAGGAGACGGTGTTGTGCAGTGAGACTCTCTCCGGGTATGAAGGGTATGAAATCGATCTGAGTTGCGCGCTTCCCGCTCTTGCAGGTGATGATTTCTTCGTTCGTTTGTTCGGATTTCTTTTTGAAATACGTGTAATGTCCAGATCGGCAGCCGCACACGTTCAGAGTATTTAACCTCTTAAACCGAATAATAGTAATAAAGGAGTGATTTCGTATTTTCTCTTGGCCATAACAAAGTGGCGTGTAATGCAGGTGGCACCTGCTACTTCGTATGTTTGATACCTCTGAGTTACCGTATGGGAGGGTTCAGGTCCTCAACTTTGTCGATAAAAGTAAAAAAAATAACTTCTAGATGTTCTTAAAAAGATAGATGCGAAAGGCACAGAAGCATGTGATTAGGGCCTACCGTCTACGCCCAGCAGTAGACTGCCATAGGCTGATTTGATTAATTCATGGTCGTCTACATAAAAAATTGTTAGGGCTATATGTTATTCTGCCACGAACACGTCCTAAACCGTTCTGCCAAAGGCCCTCAAAAGGTAATTTAAAAATAGCATTTTTTACGTGTGGATATCCCTGTGGTATAATCCCCTAAGATGTTTTGTGTGATGTATATACGACGTTTAACGCTAGGCGCCCCAGGTAACTCCTCGGAAGAATGTCTTTTTGTGGCAGACTTGGCTACCATCGTGGCCTCGCCTGATGTATTGATGTTATCCCACTTGCTTAGAGGTTGATTTGGGTGTTATCCCGCTGGTTGAATCATGAGGCGTGCGTGAATTTCTCACGTCAAGACGTCGTCTTGAGCCTGTTTCTGTAAGGACAGCGGCAAGCCTGTTCCTCATATTTTTAAAAGCTAATTATTAAAGAAAGTCGCTCATGTGGTGGCGGTGTTAAAATAGACAGACGCCGGTTGTGAGAACCTGCTGTTCAATTTTTTTTTTCAACTTGGCTCATTGCTGCCAAGGTTACTAGCAACCGGGACCAACGGCTTAACATACCTTCAGAAGCACGAAAATGCTAGTAAATGGAAATACCACAAAGCGGTCACCCATCCGTAACCAGCCATAGAGACAGTTGCTTAACACAGTTAGCGGGGCTACGAGCGCTTTATGCTCTTAGGAAAATCGGATTTGCCCCCCCCTGGCCCAGATCCTGAGTACGCCCATGTGCTTGAATAAGATGAATGAATGAATGAATGAATGAAATATCTTTATTCATGTAGGTCACAATGTAACACTTATGAACGTCAAGATTATTGCTTCTACATTTACATTTACTGCCAGATTCGCAAAGCAATAGGTAGAGCCTGAGGAAGAAGCTGGCAATAAAACTCATGGCCACTCTTTTCTAACCGCCAGTAATTACATTAGTTTGATGATGACATGATATTTGACCAATTATATAGTAATGAATTTATACAAAACAAAAACAAAATCAATGTTGTGTTTAAAATCATATCGAATTAGAGCTATTCTAGTTGCCAGTTCTAGGGGTAGCCTACACTTTAAGAATAATCTAGCAAGAAAGTCAATGGATGTTCTTTTAAAATGTAGGTGTGGCAACATTAAAATTACACTTACATTGTTCCTTTGGATTTTTGTGAGAACAGTCGACTAAACTTAGTTTGCCTTAAATTTTAATAATATGATTTGTAATAATTGCTATAACAGCTATGAGCTGACCAGTCCCAACAGACGGCACCCGTTCACGGGTATGACGAATATACAGCCATCGCCCTACTCAACCGTATTATAGGGAATAAGGCGACCCGATACATACTCCGCCACTGCCAGGACACTTAGGCGAGAATGCCATACCCAAAAACTGCACAGCAACTATCATGTCAATTTCAAAATAATAAATAAGTCTACTTGGTGCTCACACAATAAAAAAACTAAAATTACATATTTGTATATTAGTTATTACCGGGACTAAACGCAGCCAATTTAGAAACCTTTAATTGTCTGACTTTTCAAATTATTCATAATGTAGAAATATAATAATACAACATATATGCAGATTCAAGTCAATTACAAAACAACACAAGATTCATTCGAATCCTAAATAGCTGGAGCAAAGGCAAGCAACTCATTTCCATTTATTTGTATCATTTAAATAATCATTAATTGTGTAATAAACCCTTTTCAAGAGGTGCGTCTTAATTTCCTGTATTATATTATGATTTATGATTATATAATTGATGCATATAGGAATAAGTAGATCAACAATACGGAGGATTTTCACAAGTTCTTATGAATCACACAGAATGCGTATGTCGTGGCTACAAGTGCTGGCACGCTGTACGGTTTATTTTTAAAAGGCTAAATACCTACATTTATACTGATAAATGTGTAATAGAATCGCAAATAGATTAATATACTTCTGAAAAAATAAATTATTAAATCTTTGCAATTTTGGCAGAATGTTAGTCTGTATGGCTTCTTCATTATTTTCACAAGGCTCTTGGGTTGTAGTAAACAAGATCATTTAGTCGTGTTCGTCCGTCTGCCTGACTGTCTGTTTGCAGTTTAGGTCAGAGTAGAGGGGTTGAACCGTTTTCTGATAATGTGAAATAATTCGCGGTACTAAGACATATGAAATGAACAGAAAAACTATCATAAATAGTAGACTGTTTACAAGTATATATTACTATGGGAACAATAGAATGAACGACATCGGCTAGCTTTTACTGGCATTTTGGAAGAAAATCATTAGTGGTGAACACCATATTTAACCACAAACAAATTTAAATGTATACGAGTAAGACAAAACACGATAGATTTTAAAAAAAATTGCAAATGTATACGAGTAAGTCCAGGAGGACACAAGGGCTCGTCTAGGCGCTGAGCTTATAGATTTCTCAGGCTCAGGTTTATGACATTCGGCAGGATGACACTAACCCGCTCTCTAATGTCATAAACCTGCGCCGGCCTATATTGCTGACATTTAAAGAAAAACTATAATTAAAGAAGACAGTTCAGTATTCAGGTAGAGGCTATCGTTGTAAGAGACACAGTCACGCTCACGGCCTAATCAATTAGTTTATATTAATACTAGCTGACCCGCGCAACTTCGTTAGCGCCACATATGAGAAACAGACAAAGAAAGAGACATTAGTTAAAGAGGGTGGCGCGTAGGCTATTCTTATGAAACAACTTCTGAAGTATTCGCTTTTTAACAACAAAAACTGATTCAAATCGGAATACTAGTTCGAGAATTACTTACAAAGAAACTGTTTGAACTGAATATCTTGTGCGAGACATTTCCTAAATACGTAATGAAGTATCATCATATCAACATCATAGGGTACTTACTTTATATCCCGGGAAAACTTCTTTCTCCCGCGAGATAACCTTTATGTGTACTAACGACTTCACTTGAGCGGAACCGCGAGCATCAACTTTCGGAAATGTTTTACATATATGCCGATTTTCATCAAAATGTGGTTAAATAACAAACGCCCAAATAATATACAAATCTTTACAAACATTCACATTTATACATTTATAATATTAGTAAAAAACATTCCCGTGGGAATACCGGGAATTCTTTCTCGGTGCTCGTCTAACGTAGGTACGTAAAGAATACGTTCACCAATCTTTAGATTGTGTATGTTTTTACCCACGTAGTTCCCGTTTCCGTGGGAATACCGGGTATTCCTTTCTTAGTGCTGATTCAATGTAGATACCTAATAAATACTTTCACGAAATTTCAGGTATGTTCGTATGTTTCATAGTTTAGACTGCGTGTGGCTTCATCCGCGTAGTTCCCGTTTCCATGGAAATATCGGGAATCCCGTTTTTATTGCTCATCCAAAGACTTAATGTATACATTTACCAAATTTCCGGTTTCCATGTTTAATGTTTCGGATGTGAGTGGTTTACTGATATAGTTTCGGTTCCCGTGGGAACAACGAACTCGCTGGTAATACAGGCCTTAGGAGATTCTTCTAAAACAGGTGTAAGTAGATGTTACGAACTTTGAAAATGACAACCTTCTATACAACCGTTTATCCCTTATTTACGCCCTTAGAGGTAAAATTTCGCAAAACTCCTACATAGAAGGCTTCATAGCTCCGTTAGCTCCATGGATTTCATAATAAATGAGTCAGTTAATATAACCTGTGTTTTACTCCTTATAGGTATTTTTTTTCAAAACCGCGATACACGTGCCCATTTATTTTTAACCAAAAACAGGTGTTCGTAAAGTCATGTTTCTAACTTTGAAAATGACGAACTTCCATACAACCGTTTAATAATAATAATAATATATCCTTTATTGTACACCAAAAATTAAACATATTACAGAAATTAAGTTCCAACTTAAGTACAATGGGCGGCCTTATCGCGAACAGCAATCTCTTCCAGGCAACCTTTAGATGGATAGAATTGTATTGAAATAGATTGTGGGAAGTTTCAATGGTGACGTATTTTGTGAAAATAATTTAAATATATATTTACCTAAACACTACACATAAATAAATACTCATAAATATATACATACATACAAACATACACACTTACACATACATAGAGGCATCTACTTTAATTTACATTAGATAAATAATATTGTTTAACCTGTGCTTTAAATGATCCTAAAGATTGAGCTCGCCTGATAGATACCGGTAGTACATTCCACAAACGTGCGGCTTGCACTGTAAAGGATTTATCAAAGAATGTTGTGTAATGAACCGGTATGTGTAGTCTCAAGTTCTCTGACGACCTTAAAAACCTCAAATGCGTGTCACATTTAAACTCAAAACGATCTTTGAGGTAAGAAGAAGCTAAAGGATTAAATAATGTATTATAAAGTAAGGAGAGTATATGAGTATTCCGACGAAGGCGAATATTGTGACACATGATCATATTTACGTAAACCATAAATAAATCTTATACAAAAATTTTGAGGGCGCTCAAGTTTATCGAGTTGCTTCTCTGTGAGATCAAGATAGCTGGCATCTGCATAGTCCAATATTGGGAGTAAGAGAGACTGTGCAAGCGAGATCTTTGTAGTGGTTGGAAGAAGGTTACGCAGTCTCCGTAACGAACCCGCTGAGGCATATAATTTACGACTGACATCGCGTAGTTGAGGCCCCCAGGATAAATTTACATCAATATGTACACCCAAATCTTTAACACTGTCACTTACCGATAATGGCATCCCACCAAATATAATTTGTGGAAGTTGTGCCCATTGAACACGGGAAATCATCCAAGGACTGCCCACAAGGATAACTTGCGAAAAGTTTACCGTTTATCGCTTATTTACTTCCTTAGAGGTAGAATTTCGAAAAATCCATTCTTATGAGAAACCTTTTTGTTAAAAGGAACCCCACTACGTTTGGGCTTCGTAGCTTTGTTAGTTTTATAGGTTTCGTGATTAATGAGTCAGTTATTATAACTTCTGTTTTACCCCCTCAAGGGTATAATTTATCAAAATTCCTTAACATGTAATTTTTTATTTTTATATTAAAGCAGGTATAAGAAATTCGGTGTTGCTATGTTTGAAAATGAAGAATTTTCCTTATAAACTTTCAACCCTTGTATACCCCCTTATAGGTAAAACTTGCAAGACCGCGATAGACGTACCCATTTATTTGTAACTAAAAACAGGTGTACATAAATTCATATTTGTAACTTAAAAAATGACGAACTTCCATACAACCGTTTATCGCTTATATACTTCCCTAGGGATAGAATTTCGCAAAATCCCTTCTTAGCGGAAACCTACGCATTAAAAAGAATCTCCATACGAAGTTTCAGCTTCACGGCTTTGTAAGTTTCAGAGATTTCGTGATTAATGAGTCAGTCAGTGATTTTGCCTTTTATATATATAAATAAATAATTATTCAATAGGAATGTTTAAGAAGTCAACAACGCCGGTATAGTGCAAACGTTCATGGTATAGGCATTTACCATATTTTCCATCGGGTTAAAAAAAAATATGGAATGTAATTAAGTAACGCAATATAATTTCAGATATAATCGCAGTTTATTGAGACGCAAATAATATCGTGCCACATCTGTTTCCTTTCAGGCCGTCGATCGAGTTATGCACTTAGACTAAATAATATTGTCTTTGACCTTGGTTGCGATGAATTTTCCAATCGCAAACACAGCCTTGAGCTCAATTTTCTTTTTATGTTGCCATTAAAAGCTTTCATTACTTCCTCTCCATATGGCAAACATGACTCAATCTAATAGATGAAAGCAAAAAACCAGAGCAAACACATTGACTCACATAATATCGGTATATGCATTTATAGAATATGTAAAACTCAATCCTATGTCATTTCTTGGCAACGAAATTGATCATTTGTTGATTTATGTGTCATGTTTATGTAATCACAAAAGTGTGACCATCACTCAAAGGGTATTCCCTGACTTTCTACTGTAGATATTCAACTAGATGTGAGTAGGTAATGCTAATCATAGTTTGAAGTAATCACGTAAAGTAATATCGTATGCTGTGTGTATGAGTAAGGCTCACTTGCGTGGATGCTGGGGTTAAATAAATAATTATAGAGTTAGATAACTCGGAATTAAGTAAATAACTTTTTTACCCTAATCATGTCTTGCACCATAGAAAAATATCATCGGGTTAACTAACCCAGTGTTTTAGGTCACTCTATGTCATCCAACCAAACATTAATGATTGAACAAAGAATGAAACAGGTATCTCTATCTCTTTTACACTACAGTTTGCCACATAAGACTTTTTCTTACACGAATGAATGTAACATGACAGCCGAGTGCATTTTATTTTTATCGTATTATGTGTGCGCGGCGTGTCATTTTAAGGAGTCCGCGTCACGCATGTGTCACGTGCCACTACATTGTCTGTCAGCTGCTAACCCAACGTTTGACGAATTAACCCTCAGAAACCGGTGAGTTAAAATTTTAGCGATTTAACCTTAGGTATACCCTTAACTCGAGGTCATGCGAGACAAATTAATGATTTAACTCGGGGTTAGTCCATACCTCCGAGTTATACACGGTAACCCAGGATCGCGCAAGTGGGCCTTGGTGTATCAAACTTACTGCAAGCAAATTTAGTTTTCTATTTTTATTAAGTGTAGATACCAATTCAGTATTTCACATACAATAATTAAGTCTGTTGTAGAAAAGTGGTGAGTATCCCCGCCTATCAAACGGGGTTCGATCCGGAGAAATTCTTTTTATGTATTTTTTTATTTAGCATAATATTTTTATCAGCCTATTCTGACCTACTGCTGGGCAAAGGCCTTTACTCATTCCGTATAGTTTTGCCTTACGCCACTTATCGTCATGAACAACTGATAGTAACGATGGAATTAAGACTCTGAATGAGTCCTCCCGACAGTGGTCTAAGGTCTCATGCTATCTCTGCCTGAGCCCACCCACCCCTTCAATATCTCTAAAATACTACCACTAATAAGAATAACAATGTAAAGAAGTATTCTATCTAAACTTTTCAGTTTCAGTTTAAACTTTTCAATTTGAGTGAACTGATGATAAGCTTCAACGTAACTATACCTTGCTTCGTCGAGAAATTAAAGTTTAATAGTCCTCATGGATTTTACGCCCCATTAAGAATGGATTCTATATTTAAGTTTTAGCGGGGCTATGTTCAAATAAAAATAAATGTATAGATGCAACCTTTTCTCAGCTTCCGTCTAATTGATTTAAAAATTTGTGGATTGTCTGGTTTTTAAGGGTTACTGATGGTAAAATTTTTTTTTTAATGGACAGACATTAAGTATTACTATTTATTAATCATAACATGACATTCTACTAATGTATCAAATTCTAGTCTATGTTAGTTTTCATTTGTCTAATTTTAGGTTAATTTTTTTTTTGTACTGTGACTTACTGATATTGTTATATTTTATAACATTTACTAACTGCTTATACATAATGATTAATTTTAAATAATCAATTTGCATACCAGTGAGGTAGATCAAAAAATACAGAAAACAAACATAACAAAATGGAACACTGATCAGCAAATAAATATTTACGATTAAAAAATAAAAACAGATTTTGACAAATACATACGGTAAATATGTTCTGCCACCCCTTCGGAGATAAAGGCGTTACTTTAGAATACTAAACCCATCACATTTCCGTTACTGCTCTTATTTATGTTATCGTATTCTCAGTTGGTATAGGTACCATACCCTACCTGAATTTGGAACCTATCGTTAACTTTTATTTTGCTACTTGGAGCAGCTTTCGTTAGGCGTTTGGTATTTGCTATTGTTAGGAGCGACTGCCGTCTAACCTCCCAACCCCGTAAAGGTATGTGCGTTGTAGTCTCAACCATTAGTCAGCAAGTGTGCCGCTTGGAGGTAAATTGCTTGGGTTCTAGAGATCATGGTGGACCTGCTACTGCAACCCCCATATACCCCCCAAGCACACGAGTCCGTATTGGGTTGCATAAATTTTAGAGGCATAACTTAAAACTGCATAACGTTTTTTGGCATACTATTCGTTTCGCATAACGTTCAAATAGAATAAATCATTAGGCATACTTTATTTTTCCATAACTTTTTTATAATAATGATATACCCGCATAAAATGTTTACGCATAAATTTTTTTACAATAACGATTACTAATCATAATATTTATTGGCATCTCACTCATTCTCGCATAAAGATTACAAGCCATACGTATAGAATACCATAATGTTAACGAGTACATATTTTAATTTTTATATCTAAGCTTGAACTGTTTAAGATTGAAATGCCCACTGATTAAAAATGTCGATAGTCACTATACTGAAGTTCAAAATGTTCAACACTTATAGGGTATAATTGTTATACGAATAAAGATAATTTATCATAAAATAAAAAAAAGAAAATGGAGGTATGGATAACCGTTTAAATCATAAATGAATAATAATTTGACTAAGAATATTTAAGAAATGATAAGACACCATTGTAAATAATCATATCACTCATAGCCAAGTTTTTAAGCTGTATCATATAAAACGATATTTTAAGTGTTATTTTTTTAGACTAGTCTTGAGCAAAGTCGTAAATAGGTACGACGACGAGCGAAGCGAGGAGGAGTGTTAGGTCACTTGTGACCACAACGCCAGAATAGAATCGCTCGTTTTAATCTCCTACTTTCTTTTTGTATTTTATTTATATATTCTATATTTAAGTCTTGATATTTTGAACTTCAGTATAGTGACTATTGACATTTTTAATCAGTGGGCATTTCAATCTTAGACATTTCAAGCTTAGATATAAAAATAAAAATATGTACTCGTTAACATTATGGTATTCTATATGTATGGCTTGTAATCTTTATGCGAGAGTGAGTAATATGCCAATAAATGTTATGATTAGTAATCGCTATTGTAAAAAAAAATATGCGTAAACATTTTATGCGGGTATATCATTATTATAAAAAAGTTATGGGAAAATAAAGTATGCCTAATGATTTATTCTGTTTGAACGTTATGCGAAACGAAGAGTATGCCAAAAAACGTTATGAAGTTTTAAGTTATGCCTCTAAAATGTATGCAACCCAACGGACCCACACACGCCGACCGTGATACTCGGGGATGTTTTAGGGAAAGCTTTGCGTAAGAACCTAATTATCTATATAAGATTTGCGCAAAAAATGTTTGGCTAACACGCGGCCAGCTGTGACCTTTTAAAAATCAACAAACCACTAAGTGAAATAGACGTCATCCAAAATATTTACCACTAGGTGTGATGACGGATGCAAGTAAATATAGCTGCATGTCCTCGCCATTGACTTGAGGAAGTGCGTGATGGATTTGCGCAGGTCGAGACGTCGATGCGACGCGGCCTCCATCCGTTCCGTCGCTTGTTTTCAATAAAAATGTCAGGTTGGCGCGGCGGCGTCGACGGACGTATTTAGCCTGGCCACTAGCCAAATTCATTGCAAGTTCCCCACGTCCCCCTCTCGTCTACCCTGGTGACAAGGTCGTGTTCATAAATGCAATTTGTTACACCCTTTAGTCTGTCCTCCAAAATAACACTCGAACTGTACATTAGCTCTATTCATTTGGAAAGCTAATGTGATTCTTATCCAGATTATACTCGCTGTGACTTTGACAGCTGTCCTATAAATTGGAAAACAAAAATTAGGTCGCGCTTTACAACTATATTTTGATTAAGTACATTTATAATTAGCTAGGTAATTTCTTACTCTCGTCTTAAGCCACAAACGTTAGCCAGTGAAATAAACAGCCAGGCACTAAGATTCTTCTTTTATAAATATGATCTTGATTTATTCATTTTAACCTCTTCGATGCATTGTTTCGACTATCATGCGGACGAATTTGGGGGAAAGCTAGCTACCTAGTCTGATATTAAAATTATATCATGATTGTGATAGAGAGTGCTGCACCTCTGGTGTTGCAAACGTCCATAGGCTACGGTGACCACTTTCCATCCGGTGGGCCGTATGCTTTTTTGCCACCTCAGTGGTATAAAAAAAAGATAGCCTACAGGGAATATTCCTTCCTTATATGTTATGTACTAATTATTGATTGCATTCCCAAGCTATTCTTAATTCTAATACTTTAATTAAGTAAATCAAGCTCTTCTAAACTTCCATGGGAACAATTCAGCTGCTACCAGTATTTGAAATGCAACATGTAAATACATTCTCATAAGTAGGTTACTCGCTAAATGCAGCAACCAGTGCTTAGTACGTATCTATGGGAGCAATTTATGGTAAACAGTTTCATAAATCAAAAGATTTCGTCTTAGTGGTATTAATAGCACACAAACCTTTGAAGAAATCCGATGAAAACTGGTGGTTGTTTTTCTTGTCAGCCGTTGTAGACTTCAAACGCATTTCTTTTCTACGTTTTAATAAATATTGACATTTAATATTGACAACACATTTGCTTTGATTTTCCATGTTTTTTTAGTATACTACGTAGCTATTAATGTATTTTTAAACATCTGTAAACATCCTTTTGCAAAGTGTTTTCTGCAAAATTTTATTCAGAGTTAACCTTTAGATCTGCGAAATGTAAACATAGTGATTTTGCCATATATTGTAGAATTATATTGGTCATGAAACAATATTTTACATGCGAGAACGCGACTAGGAGTATAGTACATATATAGTCCATACGACTATAGTATAGGATCATACATATAGCCCATCTTTCGGTAATGGTTTAACTATTAGCAAAAACCCAATGTAACTATCACATTCTTGTTCGATTTTGCATCACTGCCACAACTCAATGCAAACCAAACTATATTATGACATGACAAAAAAAGGCATAGCTACTAGTTTTATACTAATAATGTTGCTAATTCTGTTGTTGAGATCACTAAGCTAAATTTCTCTAAAATTTTCTAATTTTTATTAAGATATTGCCAAATGCTATTCTGTTATTAAGTCGAAATAAAGTTGGTGATATCATAAATAACACTTAATTTGTATCTGATGTCACTAAAATTCATTTTATGTGATAAAATTGAACAAGACGTGAAAAAATGTACATAGTCAGTCGCATGTAAATACATGCCGACTAACTTGGTGATTGAACTGTCTATTTACATTTTTCACGTTACAACGTTTTAAAAGTTTTCACGTTTCAAACGTTAACTAAAATTAATAAACGTCCCACTAAAATTAGTCCTTTCACTAAAATTAGACACCACCTAAATAGGTCACGTCTAATTTTAGTGAAAACGTCTAAATTTTGTGTGAAGTTAAGTTTGTATCTGACATCACTAAAATTCATTTTATGTGATAAAATTCAACAAAAAGTGAAAAATGTACATAGACAGTTCATTCACTAAGTTAGTCGGCATCTAAATACATGTTTTGTTAATTTTATCATATAAAAGGAATTTTAGCGATGTCAGATACAAATTTAGTGCTGTTTATAATATCACCAAGTTTAGTTCGACGTAATAACACAATAGCATATGGCAATCTTTTAATAAAAATAAGAAAATTTTAGAGAAATTTATTTTAGTGGTTTCAACAACAGAATTAGCTCCAATATCTGTCTAATATATTTAAAAAAAAAGTACGTAATCATCTCAGTAATGTCTCTCACGATTGTGATGAACTTTACTACATTATCGTTTCCATCGGAAAATGCTACCTTATGCAACGCTATTGTTGCAACGCCATCTTTTAGACTTTCTAGCTACTTAATCGTTGCGGGATACGTTGTTCCAATGCCTCGGTACTGTCACTACGACGGCGAAAATTGCCGACTAAAGCTTGTATGTCCAGCTAGTGTACATTAACGGGCTCAAATGAATTCCAGGTGAGTCCAGGCTCGCCGGCAGGGAGGGAACTGGTCCGTGGAGACATCATTGCGAAGATTGATGACTACGACGCCCGGGATCTTCGCCATGAGGACGCACAGAATCTCTTCAAGAATGCGCAAAGACAAATCAAGATTGTCGTGCAGAGGTAATTACTTTGTAAAATAATCTCTAAATTGCATATTCAGAAAAGTTCTACGTGCCATTTTCGGCTCCATCTACTTTATTCTCATATCAGCAGCGCCGTAACACGTTACCAGTTTTAATTTCTTCGAAGCTTAGTCGTATTATTGATTATGAACATCTTGTGATTTTGAAGTCGAGGTCGAACAATTTCCACATATCTATTCACCAATTTCAACATTTTAGATATATTGAATTCGGGTAAATATAGTAGTGTGTGCACAGAGGCGGGTCTACCGCTCATCTGTACTCGCTGCCTCGAGCATCCAGCAGCTTTGTAGGCCGCGTGCCCACGCCTACCTTCTATCACGAGTTCGCTGAGTAAGGGACCACCCTCGGTGTCATTTATGTTTCCGTTTACCATGCTCGTATTTTATTTATGTTGTATACCAATATCTAGGTCGCTTTGAAGTTGCAGCGCGCGTTCATTTACACTGGAAATTTCCGTGTAAAAATATGCACAACGTTGCGTGTTACAATATCAAAGTGAACTAGAAATTTTTTGACGTTATCTCCTGTGATACTGAATGTTTGTAGTATAATTTAAATCGTCCGATTGCATACTGTTAAAATATATGATACCTAATTATAATCTATGTAGAAAATAAAGATTTGTCAGGTTCAAGCTAGATTTTAACATCTCAACGACAAAAAAGTTATGAATCAGTATCTCCTGATCCTATTCGGTTCCAATACTGAAAGATAGAAAACTCTTGATAATTTCCTGATAGCCCTATTTTATTTTCTGATAACTTTTTAGCATGTATTTATTGATATATTTATCGATGTTGTGAATGTAGTTATTTAAATATTTGTTATTGATACAGGTTCTAGTTCCAGATTCCTTACAAAATCTCTTGTTTAATGTCGTTGCTATTTCACGCATGATACCACCTATGAGCATAGCTGGGCATGTTATTCAAAAAGTAAACTATTAAAATTGTTTATACCTACTATAATCTTATAAAATGGTCTTGTTAACTACGTAGTTAATTCGAATTGTAAATTATTTTTTTCTTAGAGTGACAACCATCGAATCAATAGGTACTGTTCGTAACATCGTCTTTGCGACTTCATCAATCACCATGTTATGCCCATCTATGACTATGAGGTTCTTTTCCCTTGTGTTACTAGTAGATTTTTGTGTAGAACGTCTGTAATAGTATTAACAAAACTTATTAAAATACAAACAAAATAAATTGGCAAATTACATCTATTGTGGTTATTAAAATTGGTATATTTTGTTACAAGTAAATTATCAATTCTATACTTACCTTTATTCCAAACCCAATTTTATAAACCAACTACCAATAAAAAATTGTACAAGAATTGTTAAATTACTATTGTTTATAGTATAACTGTCATCGATTGTAAACAAAACTTACTGACCAAACGGTTTTACATAAAATAGTATAAAGGAAAATAGTCGGGCTATGCCCATAACCGTTTAGGTTATAAGCATAGCCCGACTATTTTTTTTTAAATTTATTTATCATTCATTAAACAATTGTAGTTATCAACACGAAAGTTATTATTATAATTTAATATACTCGTCAAAATCTTACCATGATTTATGTTTCTATACTAACAGCATTATTGTATTTTCTACATATCATATTCATGCCGTGTCATGCGTAGGGATGTCGACCGTGATGGACCGCATCGATCTGGCACGCCGCTAGCGCCACGATCGCCCGTGCCTAATGCCGCTGCAGCTTCATACAGGTATCATTGCCATTATCACTAGTTTTAATTGTAAAACACAAACGTCAACATCAATCCTGTATATTTAATAGCCACGCCACGAAAAGCTACGGAATACCTGGGATTCATATATCAAGGACCCTTAATGTAAATAGACATTTCAACATTATTTTTTTAGAAAGACAAGTCAGCTATCAATTGCGTAGATGATCATTCATTTATGCTATTATTTAGGTACCTTTTATTATAGATCGATATTAGATGAATTTACCTAAAATGATGATAAGTGGCATGGACTAGACTGCAACCAAAGCTGAATCCTACCTAAGTGCGATGGATCAGACTGCCCGGGTAATATCCAGGGAAACTCCTAGTCATGTTCCGTGCAAGTTACTGTTTTCGAGAGGACCATTCCTTTACAAAATATTACATAGCTGTTTAACAAATAATATTTTGTATCCTTATCATCTGTTAGTCAGCAGATGCACTACTTGCAGGTGAGCCTGACATTGGCCCCGAAGATCTCACCAGGCACCTACGCACCTCATTAAATATGACTATGTTATGCATATTAAGAATAAACATGTTTTTTTAAGACTAGGGCACACAGGCTGATCCGATCGAATGTGGTTACCGTACTCTATAGACGATAATAGTAGTAAAGTTCAGGTTGGCACTGATGCAAGAGTAATATCGTGGAGCCTGCATGATCATGGGGCTTGCAACAGTGCTGTGATGTCGGAAACACATCATAACACATCGTTACTATCCCGTTTGCTCTAATACTTATATTAGGTACTCGGTGCTGACTTATAAATTGACCAAAATGAGCCCTGGTTCCGTACTTTCTCTGAAACAAAAATGCTAAAATAAACGAAATATCTTTTTAGTTTTCGATTTAGATTACTTATATGATCGAGAAGATCGATTTGAATTTTAAAACTTAAAGTAATCATGGTAGTAATGTTACGAAAATCCTTTGAAATTTCGTTTTGAGTTGGCCTCCCGACAAATATAACAAAAAACTGAAAAAAAAATGGGAAAGTTGTCAACATGGTTTTACTTTTTTTATCTGTGTTACCTGAACGTTGTCTTATTTCATAACATTTTTGCCAACTTTTTATTTTAAAACCCATATGTTCTAAGTAGTTTACACGAGCTTAAAATGTCTAGTGAATTCTTTTTTCAAACATGGCTGACTATATTCAGGACACCGAGCCCGTTACCAGCGAGCGCATGGCGTGGCTCGGACTCTCTGCCACGTACTCCGGTCCCAACCCGCGACCACGGCCCACCCCCTGCACCTATCTACACCTACCCCTTGCAAGTTGAAGACTACAGGACATCCATGCTCACCCCCGTGTCAACGCGTACCGACGAAACTGTGGATGAATCTATCGGAAGTCAGGTTTGTGATTTTTATTTTATTTTTTGCAACAATGATGACGCCTTTACTAATCTTCACACTTTATGTTCTTAGAGTATTTCCAGTTGCTTCCAAACTCTACCTGGATTTAAAGCCTGGGGTGCACTTTTATTTGGCTACTAGATTACCTACTCCTAGTCGTATGGGTTTTGATATTCGGTATTGTTGAGAGCGCCTGCGATATTACCTCCGAACCCCGCTTGCGTCTTGTCTTGCTCGTTAATCAGCAGATACACCGCCAGTAGATCAGATCGATCGTGATGATATATAGCCTATCGCCTTCCTCGATAAATGGGCTATCTAACACAAAAATATTTTTTTAAATCCGACTAGTAATTACAGAGATTAGTGCGTTCAACCAAACAAGTTTGTTTGTTTTTCAGATTCTTCAGTTTTATAATATTAGTATTGGAATAGAATACTATAGTTGAGTCATTTTAATATGCCACATTAAACACTTCGTCAAAAGTCTCCAACGTATCGTTGTAACGACAGCTGTAAAATATTATTTATTTTGCGAAGTTAGAACTACACAATTGCTGAACTTTTCTCAGTTACAATTACATATTTTATTGTCTTAATGCCCAAAGAAGGCAATTTTTCTATTTGTTTTCACTAATAAACTATTGTAAGCAAAATAAACAATTTCTGTTCTAAAGAAGTCCGTTGCGGCAGTGAACCCTTTTCCTTTTTAAACACTAGGGAGATTACCAAAAAATCGAAAGTTTATTAATAATAGAATCGAATGCAGTGAGACTTATTTGTAATATTCCACCACTTTTAAAGTTTTGTTTTAATCATGCTAATCTTCATTACTCTCATGTTTGTTTAACATACTTTTCTTTGACTTAAATAATTCTCTTATTTTGACATGTTTACTGACTTTATATCTATATTTGGTTTGTTTCTTAACATTTTAAGGTCTAATCTGCTCGCAACATCGCCCCTTCAACACAATTTTTCCTGACCACCTTAAATATGGTCCTAACACAGTTCTATCAACATAATTTAGGAAGTGTTTTTAAGCCGTCTAGAAAATGAAAATCAGCTCGCTATTCACATGGAAGATTATTCTCCACTTCCAGCGTTCTAGGGATCCAGCGCTGCAGAGATCACTGCTTAGTAATCCAGTTGTCAAAGATCTAGTGCTGTAGAGTTCTGACGTATGAAGATCCGTCGTTTGAAACAATTTCTTCTCTAAATACATACATACTCCAGAGGGCCGTGTCTACGAGTACTATAGACAAGCCGTAGAATAGAACCAGAATCGCTGTTTTTACCTGTCAAAATGTTAGTAGACTATCAAAAATGCAACTGATTAGCGGCCACTGACGCGGTACGTGTTAGTAGAATTCTAACTGCCGACCGATAGAAGTCTATTGGAGTACGATTGTAATAGGAAACTACTTACGAAAATCTGTGAAAATTGTACCGGTGGCTTTCTATTGAGCGACGATTTTGACACGATTGAAATATATTTATTTATTTTAGAAAAAAATATTTCCTGGCAGTTATTCTTTTTATGTTTTTGATTAGGAAGACTTCACTATAAATGAATACCCACATTGTTAGCGTTCACGTAATGGAGTACTCAAAGAAAATATTTTATTTTATTTTATAAGGAAAACAAACAGTTAAAATATCTAATAAAATATAGTACAAAGAAAAACTAATTTATCAATTACATGTTTTCGCATATATATACTAATTATCTCTATTATAGTCTGCTTAAGGAATATAATACAATAAGAACATTTAAAGTTAAATAATAACAAAAATTAAAATATAGAAATAGTTTTAACAATTATTGAACCAGTCCAAACCAGAGCTCCGCAAGCTTATTTTTCTAGTTAAGTGGCTTTGTATTAAACAAGTCAAACTCGGGCAAGTCAACCAACCTGTTGTAGTCTTTAGCAGCTCTTAAGAGGTACGAATTTTGTCTGTAGTTAGTAGTACAGTGTGGTGTGTACAGTGAAAGAAACGGCTTCCGGACAGATCTTGTGGGAACGCACATATGGATCTTAGAGAGAAGGTGAGGGCAATCCACGGAGGATTGTGCTAATTTCACTAGAAAATTAATATCTGATATAGACCTTCTTTCTTTGAGTGGTAATAAATGAAATCGTTTACATCTAGATTCATAATCAGGATCACATGTTTTACACTTGTATTGAAGATACCTAGTAAAGTTTTTTTGCACAGATTCCAGTCTTGAGATATGAACGTTATACAGTGGGTTCCAAACTTGCAAACAGTACTCAAGAGTACTACGAACGTAGCAGCAGAATAGTATTTTAATAATTTTTATGTCAGCAAACTGCGAGCAGGTTCTTTTCAAGAATCCCATAGCTTTATAAGCTTTATTTGTAACTGCATCTATGTGCTCCTCATATGTGAGTTTGGAGTCAAGAATCACTTCGAGGTCACGGATGTGATCCACACGATTAAGCTGGCTGTTTTTTAGAATGTACTCGTGAACTATGATGTTGGTCTTACGTGTGAACGTAATTGCGTGACACTTAGACACGTTAAGGTCTAGATTATTTTGTTGACAGTACTGTTCCAATTTTACAAGATCCGAACAGTCTATCGTTAATTTTTTTTTAAAATTTCTAGTCGTCCGCGTAGTGTAGAAAAGATGATTTTTTGAAGCATGAGTCTATGTCATTAATGAAGATATTAAAGAGCAAAGGTCCGATCAGGGATCCCTGGGGAACTCCTGAAGGGACCACATGCCATTCAGATACAACACCATTCAACGCGACTGCCTGGGAACGGTTCTGTATATAAGATGATATCCACCGGTACAGGTTACCGTGAACACCAGCATAATAAATCTTTTGTAAAAGTATTTTGTGATCAATTCGGTCAAAACATTTACTGTAGTCAGTATAAATACAGTCCACCTTACCGCCATTGTCCATGGAGTCGGTGGTAAATTCGATAAATGAAATCAAATTTAAGGTGGTCGAGCGGTTCTTTAGGAAGCCATGCTGTTCTGGCATAAAGGTGGAAGAGAAAGTGCTACATAGCTGTGTGTAAATAAGGCGTTCTAATATTTTCCCGAATAAGCACAATTTGGATATTGGTCTGTAATTGGTGATGTTCATTTTATTCCCGTTTTTGTGCACCGGTGTAATGAAAGCTGACTTCCACAGAGTAGGTACAACACCCTCCTGAACTGAACGACTAAAAATCGTTGTTATAGGTATTACCAATTCCTTAGCACATTTAACAATAAATATTGGTGGAATATTATCAGGACCCGGCCCCTTGTTCAGGTCGAGCGATTTAAGTAGCTTGTGGCGGAGTCGGCGTTAATTTCAATGTCACCTATGTGTTGGACAGGATTAGTATGGGTTACATGTGCTGTGTCTGTGATACTTGCGCTGCGGTTGGTCGACAGAAAATTGGACTGAAAGTAGGTTACAAAAGCATCGCAAATATCTTCACTAGTGCACAGGGACCCACCCTCAAGGGACATAATAGATGGTAGAGTGTTAGAGCCTTTTTTATTTGATTTTATATAAGACCAAAATGTTTTGGGATTTTTTATAATTGATGCTTCAGTTTGCGCAATGTAAGTTTTATAACATTCTTCTTTAACGGCTTAGCCCTCGCTCGGAGTATACGAAAAGATTCGTAGTCTGAGATGTTAGAGTACTTTTTATATTTCCGAAGGTATTTTTGTTTTTCTTTCAAAATTTTCTTAGGCTTTCATTGTACCAAGGGGGATACACCGACGGGTAAATAATTTTGTACGATATATATTTTTCAATTAAATTATTGAGACAGTTATAAAAAATACTGACTGCGTCATCCAACGGGTTATTTGTGAAAAGATCCCTCCATACATATTCCTTCAGGGAACTGTTGATTCTCTCATAATCTCCGGACTCAAAAAGCAGCTTCTTTCTAGGGTTGGGTTTTAACTGTGTATTGTTGTAGCAATTTAGAACAATATCCAGGGATTTGTGATGATCATCCTCTGGAACCACAGGAGATTTACAGGCATTAATAGATAAATCGATGTTACAAAACACTAAATCCAAAATTCTTCCCTTAGACACGTTACGACAAATGTTGGACTGGTTTAAATTACACTCAGAAATTATGTCAAAAATATGTATAAGTGATGTATCTTTGTCCCCCAATGGCCGAAGGTAATCATCACCCTTTACCCAGTCAATGAGTGGCATGTTAAAATCTCCCATTATTGTCCATGTGTCGTCAGGGTTTGTGTTTATCAATAGTGATAATTTGTCAGCAAAATTACACAGCTGCATGTCGTATGAGTTACCGAGGTTTTCATCGCATAGATACAGTGTGCAAAAATGAAAATTACGTTTAGTTCTATCCTTCTGTTTCAAGCTAATTGTAACCCACAAATCTTCGGCTGTGGAGTTCCAATCAGGGCGAACCCTTGCCGACAGACCATGACGTACGGCCAGCAACACTCCACCCCCCTTGGTTTGTTTGGTTTTATTGTAATCCCTATCACGTCGCCAGACCAAGTATCTATTCTCAAAAAGTTCACTGTCACTTATACTATCCAACAACCGGGTTTCTGTTATAGAGATAACGTCGTAGTTGTTTAAAGATACATTACGTTTGAATAAATTCGTCTTAGTTCGCAACCCACGTGTGTTCTGATGATATATATTAAATAACGCCATTTATGTACTTACAATTGCAATAGTGATCCATTAATATTATCAATAAAAAAGTCTATATAAATATATAGTCCGAGACTTTAATTGACCAGAACTTTAATTGGTCGTGCTAATTAGTGTTTAGCACAAAAGACCTTTTAGCCTTTTTGTTACCACCTCACTAAAAGGGCAACGGGTTCAAAATTTCTTCCAAATTTAACATCTAAAATAGACATATTTTATTAAATTTATTCAGCCCTTTAGACCCACCCAGTTCCGTGCTTCGGAAGGCACGTTAAGCCGTTGGTCCCGGTTGCCAATAAAATGGCAGTCGTTAAGCCAAGTTGAAGGCCTTATGGGCGGCTTAAAAATGTTCAACAGCAGTTCGCCACAGCCTGCGCCTGTCCATTTCAACACGGCAATGGGCTCACGTGGGACAGGAATACACATGGTGAAAAGTGGGCATACAATATATATGCCTCTGCCACCACTTCGGGGATAAGGCGTGATAGATAATAAAGAAAATAATAATGATAACATTTAACATCAATATATTGAATTGATAATTATATATTTAATATCATTTTTTTAATCCTTTTTTCTATTATTCAGCGCCACTTATGAAGTCCGCCGGAAAAAGAATGCAACGCGATTCCAAAGCAAACTTAGACATGACATGATGGTGCGATGCATTAATGCGTAAAAGTTGCTTGAGAACGGCTGCCTGAAGCTAAATGTGGCAAAGACTGAGTACTTACTTGGCCTGCAACACTGAGTGTCTCGCGCCCGTTGGTATTGGCGATGACATGTCAGTGCTACACGAGGCTTGCTTGTGATCGGGTTAACTTGTTTAGTACCACTGGGTTGGGGTATTTTGGCGCAAGTTGGCCAGTATCACTTGCAGTCCCAAAATCGAGTCCGTAGGATATCATTAACATAAATATGCAACCATGTCCATCTCTAATGGTATGTCCAACATCACTCTACACAGGAACGGGCTAAAGGCGGAGCTCAGGTGTACCCCGACGATAACGGAAAGGGCTTCGTGTCACCAACAAAGGTGTAATTTTTAATATTTACAAAGATATTGTGAGTTTGTGAATAACATTATTCGATTTCGGAATTCGTTTGTAAAATATTGACCTTAAGTGTTTTGTCTTTGTATGTATGTATGTCTTTTTAAGTTGACATTAAAATAGGCTCTGGAAGATGATGTATGGCCTGGCTAGGCAATGTAGGGCTAGGATTGTCTATTGTCATGGAAATATCGATGAAATCCAAAATCTCCACTCAGGAGCCCAGGGTCATTTTGGTTGGCTGAAACTCCATATGCGACTTACTTAGTACCGCGGTGACATGAAAATTATAACTTAAAATTCATACATGGTAGTACACACATACGTACATTTCTTTATCCATTTATCTCTGCCACAATTTATAAGTTTGATATTACGGCGGCCGCGGCGGTCTGCGAATTCCCCACCATCGTTTGCTTGTGCTCGAGATTAGAATTTGGGTTACCCATCACGCCTTATCCCCGAAGGGGTGGCGGAGGCATATTATTCCGCCACTTTTCACCGTGTGGATTCCTGTCCCACGTAATAGGTGGTGAGCCCATTACCGTGTTGAAATAGACAGACGCAGGTTGTGGCTACCTGCTGTTGAAATTTTCAAGCCGCCCATATGGCCTTTAACCAAGCTTAACAACTGCCATTTTACTGGCAACCGGGACCAACTGCTTAACGTGCCTTCCGAAGCACGGAAACGCTCGCAAATGTAAATGCCACAAAGTGGTCACCCATCCGTGGACCAGCCATAGTGAAAGTTGCGTAACTTAGTGATCGTTTACAGAACACTGAGACCGCGGGGCCACGAGCGCTTCTTTGAAGAATTTGGGTTACAATCAATTAAAATTGAAATGAAACTGATAAATCGATAACTTCTACATCACTTGATATCAGTGATGTAGAAGTTATCGATTTAAATCGATCTAATTCTAATCGGAAAAAATTACTTTTTGTGAAAATGAAATATTAAGCGGGTGTAGCCGTTTTTTTACATGTTAAAACCCTCATGGTTGATGTACAGGACTCATTCTTTTTATTGTTGGTATAACGTGATGGTAAGCAAATACGATGACCCGTGATTGACGGCCGCTATCTCAACCCACAGGGTTCCGATAGCGACCCTCAACTTGACGGCCCAGAAATATATATGTCCTGCCGACTAACACTGCACAGTGCCCTTCCATCTGCCTATTACATGTGCGTATAGCTGGGGTTCCTGGGCCCTCACCAGGACTCTCGACATACTTTGTCCGGCACCGCTGCCTTATCTCAGGGGGCCACGGGCATCCTCTAGTTTTAAATAATTTGCTGTGCCCTATTAGGTATACGATGTAATAGACTATATCAGGACGCATATAAATATTTCATTTGAGGTCATGAACATCAAAACTTCATTCAATGTCTTTTAATAATGTTATTATTTGACCGTTTGCCAAAGTATGTCTCTCTCACTCACACCAATAAATATTTTATTTGTCAACATTTAATATTCTAGTTCGTTTTGTTTGCACTTCTGTAAAGTAATAATAGTACAGGGGGGAGAGGGAGGTCACCGTTGAGGAGATTCGACTAGCTCTTACAGGTCTTTAACAATTTTCCATCCATCCAACTATTTTCCATTTTCTGTAACATGCAACCAGACTCGAAAAAATGAATTTGGAGTTGAAAATTCTGGTTTCACTATGTATAAGTAACTGGCAACAGAAATGCATCACTTCTGTTTATTATGCCTGGAGTGGAAAATGAATGATAACAATAGAAATAGGATAGAGAGAAATATAGGGAATTGAACACCCTTGTTCTTAGTAACATACCTATACTCAAGTAAGGCCTAAGCCTAACACGCATACCACCCACATTGTAAAATGTAAGAAATAGTATAATTCGATTTGTAGAGTGAGAAGCTTGATTCCTTCATACTTATGAAATGGATGCCTAATGTGTACATTCCTTGAAAAAAATGCTGTAAAATTAATTTAATGTTGTGGATATTATTACAAATACTGAGTGCCATCAAGTCCAAATAAAGCTAATTTATCATTACGATGAGCATAAAAACCGACGCAGCTAACGATACAGCTATTACCTAAATATGTAATAATAATAATATTATAAGTACTATGTTACTTGCACTGATGACTTCATACTTAATATGTATCCTTGATTTAAGATATAGGTTAACCATGCATGCTAAATTAATGACGCGTGTTGGCATTCCGCCAGCTTATAATATTTTCATAGCGCTTTCACATTAATGACTGGAGAACACCCGACAATGGAATCTAGAACTTTATAGAAGCTTTAGACGGCTAATTAAAACAGAACAGTAGCAATAATACCTCGAAATTTTAGAATGTTCTCGAAACAGTCTATATTCGTTTCTGAGTCATGAACTTCAATAATAGTTTAACCGTGATCGTATTTCTTGTACGACTTCCATTCAATATAATTATGTTCATACCAAACTTGCTAACATTCAAAAACTAAGCTGCAATTACACTGAGGTCATTGCCATGGCCAAATATACTTACAAAAACTTTTACTGTTAGGATAAAATTTCACCTCGGACTGAAAAAGCTTTCCATTCGTTTTGTTTATAATGGTATTTGAATAAAAGTAAATAAATAATATTAATTTCATGTGGTTTTCCTGGCTCGATATCTTTTCGCCCACGCAGACGCCTCTTTTCCCGCCATATTTCCAAAATAGAATGCATTGAAATCGCGTTGTTTACTCGGGAGAAGACGACTGGAGCGGCAGTTCGCGATCATACTTTGCACGGCTCACGTCCGCGCCACTTAGTGCTACTACAATGGCGGTCAATCCAAATTTCTTCCCCAATGGATATCAGGATCCCATGCATCCTGAAGAAGAGGTGGTCACCAACTGGGTGCGTGCAACAATTTAAATTTAACACTAAGACATTCTCGAAGCTAACTAATTCACTCTATTAGGAGAAGTGTATAAAAAAAGTAAAGATGTAATTCTGTAAAAGATCCGGTGCTTAATAGATTTGCCTACATTACAGGTTTTATTTTATATAGAACCTTTAAAATAGATCTCTAAAGAACCGCGTCTTGTGTTACAAAATATGTGATGAATGACGTAATTAATAACTGACCGATGGTTTTTGAAGCCGCTCGGAACAGAATCGTGACTTAAAGTGTTATGGAACAAACTATCTATAATATGTATCAATATTAGGCAAATGACGCCCACTACCTGGGTACGAAAAGTTTATGGTAATGTAATAAAAACTGATAATAGTGCGTCAAATTAACAACTTCTTGAGCACAATTTAAAATTGAAATGCTGCAACTATGTATGTAAAGTAAAATAATCTTGCAATCACTCTTTAACCATCATACCAGTAAATCATTTTGGAAATTCCGATCAGCTAGGCTTTCAATTCCTATAAGTAGACACTGAACTTGTTTAAGTTACCTATTACGAATCAAATTTTATTAGTAGTGAGAATATAGTCGGTACTAAAAGCATGTATGAAGCGATTGATGAATCTACAAGAAGCGAAAGAAATATGCATGGATCGCGAAGCCTGGCGACTTGTCATCTCTGACTATCCCATAAGGGATGTAGTTAGCAAGATTGGTGAAGTTAATATAGTCCACATCTTCGCCAATAAGTTGGGAAGAAAGACATAACATAGTACCTGAAATATGTCGATGAGTTGAGTTTTTCTGTGCATCAGCACAGAAAAACTCAAGTGAGTTTAAGCGGCATCTTACAGTTGTTAAGTTCAGGTGTTTTCGTGATTTGTAACAATAAAAAAAACTGCATAAAAAAAATAAAGAAACCTAGCGGCCCAAAGCGCAAACTTTTTGATGTTACTTTGAACATAAGTCCGTTAAAATTAGACACAGGTCCTAATTTTGATATGGAATCGCCAGCTGTAAAGTTATTTTTGCATCAATTTCACAACGCTACATTCTTACACCCACTTTATTGTCAACACGTTCTTTGCTGCTTACGTAGGTATTCTATATGTATGGTTTATGACAATTAATATTTGATTTATATATAACATATCCTCTCCAATCTTCAAATTCAATGGTAAAAGTAGTTCTTAAAATTTCATAGCGAAATATTGCATGTGGCTCGTTTTCTCAGAGATTAATGAAGTGTTCAAAATATAAAACAGCGAAATCTATATTTAAATTAGACTAATGTACATAGGTAATAAATAGATAGGTATAATAAATGTTTAGGTAAGTAAAAATCCAACTAATAGAAGGATGCGTCAGTCAGTGGCAAAAGCTCCCACTTTTGTAAACAACGACGATAATAGACGATGCGTCGTTAGTTCTTTAGTAGATAAACAGGCCTAAGACTAATTCTTAGATGTTTTATCTATAGATATACTATATAGCAATTTATTAGATTGAAACACAACCGCGACCCAAATCACACATCTGTATAAATATAACGAAATTGTGTCAGAGCTCCTACCATAACCCTCATGGAAATAACCTCGCTTTATAAATAGACGCGATGAGCAATAACAACTGTGAAGTTTATAGATTCTATATTTTCTGAATACTTTAGAGAATACGGTGTCTGATTCATGTCAACATCGCGATTAGTTTTACTTCAAGTCTTGTCTTTTAACGTCACGTAAACAGTGACAAGATCTGACTATCTCGGTGGCGCAGTGGTAGACTATGCGACTACCACTACGCTGACTACGAATCGGTTCCAATCCCGGGTCGAAACAAATATTTGTATGATCCACAAATGTTTGTTTCGGAATTAGAATGCTTTCTGTGTATAAAATGTATTAGAAACAATTTTGAAAAACGTTTGGTAGACGCTGGTTCGAGTCCAGCTTGAGACTGAATTTTTTTTTTTATTTATTAATTGTATGTTAAAAACCCATATCACAAGCTTACATTAGCTTAATTTGGGCTAAGTGGCAGTATGTGAGAATGTCTAAAAATATTTATTTATTTATCTCATCAATCGTTTCTAAATGTATTAAATAAGTAGGCATAGCTACTTATCAGTGTACAGATGAGTTAACCAGCACATACGTTTATGTGCTCCAACATTTGATTTACGCTAGTATGTCAGTTTATGTGCCTGCTACGTATGCTATATTTAACCTGTGATGTGAGCCAACTATTCTAGATCATGGTTGTGTATATACGATCATCGGATCCCTGAACTGAACAAGTCTCTGTCTTAAAACTCGTTTGAGGTAAAACCTTAATTGCGAAATGCATAGAAGACTAACTAAATGTCTTTAACAGATTGCATATTGCTATGCAGAAATCCTTTTTGCACTGAAAACTAAGATTTGATATAGCATCAAAACTAATCTCAGCCAGTTAAACTAGAAATTTTTGAACTGTACACCAATAACTAAGCCCCATTAATGTTGTGAAGTTCAATGGAATGTGTTCCTTGTTGAATCAAAAGGATAGCCTAGCTTGCATATCTGACAAGGTTTTTTATATTTGTATCCGAATTTCGTTTTTGCATAAATTGAATATGAACCAAAGATAATTAGATTTATGTAGGTTGAAATGGTAGAAAAAATATGAAAAGTAAAGAAATTTTCGATAATTTACACATCTGCATGCTGTTGTTCAGCTAATAAAGGTTATGCCAGATAAATAACTTTCGAAGGTCTTTGTCTTTAGTTCATTTTCGATATAATTAGATTTGAACAACTATAACTATCGTAAGTGAAAGTGTTTCAGTGTGTTCTATAGTACCTTATAAATGTTTATATTACAGCCGTATCGCACAACGCCCCTGGTGCTGCCGGGCGCTAAAGTTCGCCGCGAGCCAGGTCCCACCGAGAGCTATCTACGCCACCACCCCAACCCCGCTATGCGTGCGCCCCCTAGCCATGACTTCCGCGACACTCTTATGAGACAGAAGGTAACGTTACCTATATAAAATGTAAAAAAAACCTACTATTCAAAATTGCAAAGTCTATATTCCACCTATTCCCTTTTGTGATAAGATAAATGAGAATAATTAGGTTGATTTATTTTTAATACCTTAGATATTCCGAAATACTTTTGAATTCAGGAATTGTTTTAGATATATTGCCGTTCGGAAGGAACAAATGTGTCTTGAAATTATACATCTGTCTATAATTACCAGACACATTTTTCCCTTCCGAACGGCAATTTATATTATAACCGAATAGGTAAATATAAATAATCATTTATTTGAACTACAGACTGCATTCAGTCCTCAACAGTTTACACAGAAACACAAAAATGAAAAATACTTTGATTTTTTTTCTGTATGGACCAGAATGACATTAAGTGTGTTGCCGCTTTATTGTAAAAAAAAAAGATAGGTATTTAGTTTATTGGTTTTAAATGTGTTTATGCAAATTCAAGGGATATTGAATGAGAATTTTTTAAATATAATTATTTTATGTCGTGCAGTTTTATTCGGATATAGACTAGTGGACGCCCGCGACTTCTTCGCGTGGAGTGTTCTTCGCCAAAAACCCCTTCCCTTCTTTAGTGCTTGCTTGTACTTGGGGCGCAAACACCACACGTTGCGTGAATGCTTTTAACGTCAGGCGTTGAAAAAAAGGTGCACTTTGGATCAGCAGCTAAACGGATTTCACACAGACTTTACGTTTCTGACGACCGATTGGTCTAATTTGAGACGATTTTCATATTAAGTGAGATACAACTGAAAAATTCATGATTGATCACTATTTATTAAATTTAATTATACAATGTGTTAAGGAAACCATGTCCGACCCGAAAGGGGCACATAGGCACCTCAATAACAAAACCAAAAAAAAATGTAAAATCATATTATTTATAAGTATGAAATAGTTATAATTTTTTTATTATTATAGGAACGTCTAGAGCAAGTGAATGAAATTGTGTATTTTTGGAAGGGATTCGGATGTAGAACGGCGAGTAGCTGCCGGAAACAAAGTTAACGGTGCTTTGTCCCAGTTAGTAAAGCGACAAAGCATCGTAAAAGAAGCACGAATGGCGATTCATAACGCAGTGCTAGTGCCAACTTTGCTTTACGGTAGTGAAACCTGGGTATGTCAGCAGATGCATGAAAGTAAATTGAATGCTGTGGAGATGCGATCACTTCGAAAATTGTGCGGCGTTACCTTGGCCGACCGAATACGTAACGAAGTGATACGCAATATGGCAGGTTTGAATTAAAGTGTCAGCGTTAAGCTGGAAAAGGGCGTGCTCCGTTGGTTTGGACACGTCCAACGAATGAGTGAGGAACGATTGACGAAGAATATATATTGTTCAAAAGTAGAGGGTAGAAGGAGTCAGGGAATGCCGAGACTTACATATGAAGACCACGTGAGCAGATTGCTCAAAAACGGAAAGGTCAAAAGTACTCGGATACCCAGACGTGCGTGTATGAAGCGATTGATGAATCTCGAAGAAGCGAAAGAAGTATGCATGGATCGCGAAGCCTGGCGATCTGTCCTCTCTGACTACCCCGTCAGGGATACAGCGTGAAGATAGTTAGTTATAAATTTTTTAAATGCGTTTTTAGTATCAGAGTTAGTCCAATTTCCTTAAAATATAGCAAATTTTCAAAAACTGACAACACCTTTGTTGGCATGCGGCGACGAGTGTATGTGATATCAAAAGAAACCGCCGGCAGGTGTAAGCTGACCTATTGACCTTGCATTTCCGAATAGCCGTTTCCCTGTGTTGCCATGTAAGCTACCACATTATATTAATTTTTAGTTTATTTTATTCGAGGTAAAATTTTGGTGTAATTTCTAAAAAGGATTATAAGAATAATATCACATCTCGATACCTACCAATACCTTCACGGATCGGACAGGGTTTTCTTAACACATTGTATAGATGAAAAATAAAATTTAATAAAAGTTGCAACATGTGAATATCATTTTCTATCAAACTAATCTGTCCCGCATAGCTCCCAGCAAAAAGGTTGCTGGGAGCTATGTAAGTGGGACAGATAAGAAAGGGATAGATAGGTGGTCGCTTTAAATATTTTAAATAGTGTATGACATTTTGTAAGCGCCGTTAAAATGGTCTATGCAAAATAAAGATATTTTTTTATTTTTTTTTATTTTTTATTGACATCAAGCCTTTTCAGGGCGAACATCGTAAATGGCTATATATAGGAAACGAAATTTCTTACATATTTGACAGCCTCTATGGAACTGTCAGATTGGTTTGGGTGTGATTCCGCCTCTTTGGAGGTTGATTCGCCCGTCGTTTTCAGGCTCAAGTCATGGACGCTGATAGTCTTGTAGTTCGCCGCAGACTGCAAATCTCTGGTGGTAGAGTTCCTCCAGCTCCCTGAAGGACTCGGCGGCGTCCTACTTGCTCTCGCTGGAGATTTGAGTATCCAACGAGAGAATATACACGTCCAGAAGGACAGATAATAATTAAAAAAATGTTTTATAATATTGTTTTTCGTATTATTAGGCATTTTATTGGTGTTCTAGGAAGATTTTAATTACGAAATAACCTTTCCTATTAGTAGATTGATTCGCTACATAAATTAAATCAACTAAGTTAGACACAAAACATTTAAAAAAATAAAGTTTAAATCAAATTTCATTGTAGTCCATATAGAAAAAAAACCAAAGTAAGTATAATTACTTTTAAGTTTACTATCTACTCTTATTAGTGTTTGCATCTATTGTAAAAACTATGAAATGTAAACAAATATCAAAAATAAAACTTACGATGCTGCTAAAGCTGACTGACCTTCATTAATAAATACTAATAAGTTCAGAAACTGTGACTGTAGAACACGAGGGTAGGTTTATACGTAGGTAATCTATTGGCACCGTAAAACAAAGCGCTACCACAGTACATACAAAAAGTACTTATCAAACAAAGTGTAACTAAAATAACCAGCGCTGACGTCATCACCCTGAATGCTTTTTAAAGCATTCACAGTGATGACGTCAGACAGACATTATACTCTATCTTTTGTAAATACTAGCTGCACATCATACCTCTACAAACGCACGCCACTTTGCATGACCACACTACACTTTTACTCATAATAACTTACTATAAATACAGTATTCACAATAAAATTCATTCGCAAAACTAAAATAACGAAATAATTGTTAGGATTGCAAAGTACAGATTCAATAATATGACCGGAAAATAAAATCCGCCCACAATTTATCAGATATTTCTGCTCGATATCGATTTAAATCAAATTGATAAACTACTGACGACTTTATAAACTAAGGCCAAATTTATTTACTAAAAGTTTTAGTCTAGTTTTGTTATAGAAAAATATAGGAGTGTCTACATCAATTGGTTTCAATCTATATTTTTGCTATGCTATCTATTAACTAGGGGCTTAAAAATCTAATTCTAAGCAAAGCCCAAAATCATTGCTCCGTACTTAAGCATTTACAGTCAAGGTGCCATAATAGCGCACGGAATGACTACCTAGTACAATAGTGTTTTTAATAAATATCAGGTGGCCGAGTCGGTGTTGCAGCGAGTTGGCGAAGACACGAATAAGGTGGTGCACATTGTGTGACAATATCAGCTTCAAGCATGAACGACAAACTTCTGTGACGAAGCCGGTCGTCTTATTACGACATATTGCAAGAGTACAGTTTCCAGTATGCCCAAAGCGAGTCATTAACATACGCTCAATTCTATACATATTTTTCTGTTTTCTCGCGTAAATTTTGCCACGAATACGCGTCATCTCGGAGACGCGACAAAATCCAAACTCTTGATTCGGACTTTCGTTTTTCGCCGCGAACCTCTCGATTAAATGAAATGAAGAAATGATAGCGATAATATAAACGATGGTGAAATGAAGAAATCTTACTGATACGGCGTTATACGAGTATAGGCTTAATCTGAACAAAGGAGTTATTGAAATAATAAATTTGATAGTAGATACGGCATGATCTTGTGTTCTTGCAATATATCATCAATCTTCATATTCATGTGTCTATACGCCATCTAGTTTGAGCTTTTCTTCGAAATATTTTACTATCTTACGTGAACATTAATATAATTAATTCAACTCACTAGACCATTCTTCCAAACTTGATCAAAAAAGAGCGTAGCGATCCTGACTTCCGATCAATCGTGTGCCTTATAAAATCTGTCTCTTTCTACGCCGTTACATTATCTTATATTTAAGTGGTGGGAATGCGCTATATTGAATTTCGATTGTACATATAAAATCGTACATGGATCGTTTCTTCTGTCCAACAATCTCGTGGTGGTTTCAAACACGTTTTCCATGAGTATCTAGAAAAGGCTGCATCCTGCAGAGTAGACTGACCCTTTGAAGCCCATCCTAAAGCACGTTAGTTTTGGGTAGGATCACCTCGAATACCACCTAATAATTTCAAATCCGGCCAAAAAAAATATAGTAGAAAGAGACGAATATACTTAATAAGAAGAAAATGAAAGATAACCGTGACTTAGACGAAGAAGAAGAGGGAATAATAAGGGAATTGTTCGGAAATAGAGTTACCTACTTTCATATTTTTGCTCGGTTTGGAAAAAGGTATGTTTAAAACGTTTTATTGTAAGGTAAAACGTCCTTATTAAGAGAGTAACTATATCGGTATTTCTAGACCACAATTAAATTTTATCCATAATATCATACATTTTGTGTAAACTTTGATTTCATTCGAGCATCATACACTCCCAAAATGGTTAGGGGAGGCCTACGACCATCAGTAAACTGTAATAGTTTGAATTGATTAATTGTCATACTTACACTAACTTTTTAATTTTGGTCTACATACTTACTTCAAAATTAATCAAATTTGCTGAAAAGTTTTTCTTGAAAATGTTTTTTACTTATAATGGTTTTCATGGAATTGGCGTTCTTAACATTTTACGGAAGATATTTCGTAGCTGCTCTCTCATGTGTATATGTTAATATCACCTATTGAAAAGGTCTCACAATAATCATGTTTTCAAATCGCCGCAGATGGTGCACAAGCAGTTCAACTCACCGATCAATCTCTACTCTGATCAAAATATCGCCAATACGATCAGGCAACAGTCCTCGCCGTTGCCGTGAGTATTATGATGACCTTTATTTCAAAACTAGTTAAAAAAAAATTGTGATACCAATCTAGAAAATATTTGAAAACATTCAAAATCTTCCATCAAGTAAACGTAGTGTCAGTCATCTTGACCGCGCATATTTTGGCAATGAAACAGAACAACATGGACGATTGCCAAACCCAGTGTTACATAAGAACATCTACTTGACACTGTGCTGTGTACAATTTCTGTAAATATGTTTTCTCTGTATTTTTGGATTGTAAAAAGATTTCCCATGCCTTTTGCATTAAGGATATAGGACAAATATTTATATATTGAGTTTATAGCTCTATTACAAAGAGTATAATATCTGAGGATTAAACTATTTGAATCACATAATAATGGAGTATTTCTCTACTTATTTAGCTCTAACGGCCATTACGCGCGGCCGCACGTTGTCAAGAGGCAAGTGTTTTACTAGACCGCCGCCAAACAACAGTCGACGCCCATCCTCATGATGCATTAATGCTTTATTTTATATTTATTTTAGCTACTATTCGATTCTTGCGTGCCTCGTCTATTTCACTCCACGCTCAGCAATGCTATTCCTGTAAGAATATTTAAACATTTCGACAGATGAATCTGTTTAAGTAATCTGAATTTTAAAATCACAGCGCGGATTCGGTTATCGAGATATTCAAATATTGTGACAGATTGGCATAGCATTTCTATCGTCAAGCATGGTGACGACGTCGTCATGTTGACAGGGACCGCAGGAGTTTCGAACATTACATTATATATTGCAACTCCTCATGCGCCCCACGATCACGCGACCGCATTGTGTGATTACGGTGTTGCCAATCGCCACACACGATAATAGCTACTAAGTAATTTATATCTATCTATACAATTAATAATAATGTTAGTGGACTTATTCTACATAATTAATGTTAGTATTTTTATCGACCTATCCTTCCTGAAACACAAAAACTAAACTCGTACTCCGACTAACCGCTTCTGCTATCCTTTAAATTTTAACGCACCCACCTACCGGCTCGAATCTAATGTATTTTCTCTCTATTATTGCGCCCGCTAACCGACTAAAAACTAACGTCCGCGCCCGCGCCCGTGTTGTCCGTCCGATGGCCCGCCTGTCGTCCGTCGTCCGCTGCCCTGTAGTTACAAGCCGACGGTGCTGTACGACCCGGCCAAGTCGGAGACGTTCCGCGCGCTGCAGGAGGAAGGGCTGGGCGAGGTGATACAAGAGGTTCCCACGCCCGTGCAGCCCAAACTCTACGCGGCGCCGCCCTCCAAGGTACACTCAGCCACATCACTACTTTTTTTTATAATAATTTAATGGCCTGGTTACGAAGACCGTTTAGCAAAATCTTATTTTTTTTATCGTATTTCTTCAATCTTATGTTCTAATGTAGTCCTGTCCAGTCCTTTGTCGATGTCAAGTCCGGTCATAGGTCCTGTGTCCTTGCCCCATTAACGCGTTATTGGGGCTTTCAGTGGAATTTCCATGACAAATTGTAAAATAGCTTTTCATTGCAATCACTGTCTTTCACTATAGCACGTTTTCACAACTTAAAACTACCATTTTTACACATAAAATAAGGTTAATGCACTAGTTTTTTATCACTACTACATTAACACATTTTATTTTTAAATTATTGTATGAGCTTTTAGCGAAATCTTATTTATTAGTAGTCTTAAATCAACGTCATCTTGCCCCAGTAAAGTAGTAGAAGCGTTATTGAAGCTTTCAGTTGAAGATGTACTTAAAATCGTAATTAACGTTAATAATATCCTTTCATCCACATTAGTATCTGAACTTTCTTAGCTAGCTACATCACTGTCTTTATGTATGTGTTAACAGAGGGACCATGCTCTTTTGTCGCAAAACTGAAATAATATGTTTTAGTAGTAGTCTAGAAAACAATTGTAGATCAAATCTGGGAATTTGTAAAGAAATATAGCAAAAGCTACAGCCCTTAAAGGTGGCCCCTCAGTTCTCACTGCCCATCAGCCAGATCTAGGAAAGTATCAGCAAGATTAAGGGATTGTGACTATAGACATTAAGTAGAACGCTTGTAAAAGATATTTATAGAATAACAGACCAATAACATCAAAGATAACAAATATATAGCGAATTAACTGTGGTCCCTCACACCACACAAGAAAGAAAAATATCTTGTGAATATTATCCAATCAAATTGATAAAACCTTTCCTTTTCTACATAAAGTTTTAGTAAAACTTTTATACCATTTTGTAAAAACAAATGGAGAAAATCTAGCGACACAATTCGACGATAGCGATTGTAAAACTGGTCCCTCAATCCTCACATCTACTGACACTGTACATGTACTAGCGGCTTTATGAGAAAAATATCAACAAATCTACTGTACTTAACTTTTATAAAGGCGTG
Source organism: Thumatha senex (assembly GCA_948477245.1). Taxonomy (NCBI): domain Eukaryota; kingdom Metazoa; phylum Arthropoda; class Insecta; order Lepidoptera; family Erebidae; genus Thumatha; species Thumatha senex. Next base: position 28,705,505 of record OX419724.1, read on the forward strand.
AATGATAAAAATAGGTTTCCTTAATATTGTGATCTACATTTTATGGAGTGTATACGTGTAATAAGCTATGCAATAAACCATTAACATGTTATCAGGTTTTTTTTTACAAACTTGTTTTTGTTTCCTATAATGCTATATAAAATTAAAACAGTACTGTCAATTTTGTTTCATTGTGTGGTCACCCTATTCCATCTATTGTCATTGTGATTAACAAAATAATATTTTCTCAGCTAAGAGGAAATAAATCCACAATTTTTGTTATATACAAACGTTAAGTACAATAGATTTGTTGATATTTCTCTCATCAAGCGGCTAGTACATGTACAATGTCTATTACTATTATGCCAGTTCATTATTTATTCAGTTAATAAATTTATCTGGATATTAATATTATTAATATTAACTTTATTTTCTCATATAGAAACTAGCGCCAACACCGAAACCATCGAAACCTGAGGAGCTGCCGAAAGCAAAACAAACGACCTTCGTAAGTATTCTCATTGAGATACCATCTAAATTACAATGCCCCTCATCTTCTAAAATTGAATCATGAACAGAAATATCTACAATATGGCCGAAGCTCTCCCAGTAACCAAGTAGCCATGAGTCTAAGCTCTCTCCACCACATATCAAGGTGACCACCTCTGCGAGTTCTTATTCAAAGCGTTGTGCGCGCCAGGTTTTTTACTACGGAGCTATACATCTGACCCCTAAAAATTTGTATAAAACGATCATAATCCATATTCTCTCGTTGCCTAAAAAGCCCTTCATCGAGAATTCTTATTCTATTTCTTGACAACCGTGGAAAAATTAATGATGTAAATGATGCATACGACTACGATGTTTCACAGTGGCAGGCATGCCTTGCCCTGAACGCTAGCTTTGACTTCGCCCAGTTGCAACCAGTCTTCAATCTTCAATCCGGGGCCATGCTTTATGAATTTAGATATAATAACAGATTTTTTTATATTGGAAGTTACTGCCATCTGACCTAAGGCTAAGAGCTCTAAGGACGTAGGCTTGTACGTTAGTCAGCTAATGTAGGTACAAGATACTTTTTCTGGGATTATGCCGAGGTCGCGCTAGTTGTTACGTTTTTTGCCCTGTGTATTTCTGTAGATTCTGTAATTACAGCAATAGGAGTGCGGATGGAAATAGTCTCATGGAAAGAACCAGTTGGTAGTTAGTAAGTAAATAACATGCTTCTGAGCTAGGTCGTTCTGATAGAAATATTAGAAGTCATGAAGAAATATCCCTGCATCAACCGCCTTACCTTACGTATTAAAGATTGGAAGAGTGCTACGTCCAACAGTGGATTAAGTGTCATAATTGACTTCAATTTAAAAATTTCTTGCAGGTGAATTCCTTACACGAAGAGCACATCCAACAATCAAACTCGTTCAAACGCCTCATGTTCAACGTTCTGGGCGACACTGAGTTCTAGCGGCAACGCTTCGTCCACCCCTGACAGTGACTAACTACCGTCATAGTGAACCTTTAAGTTATGGTAAAGAGATGTCACTACACCAATGTTAATTGGAGAGAGTAGGCAAGCGGGCCAAGGCTCCGAAGCGAGGGCTTCGGATGAGTCGGGACTACGACAGATGTTACAACAGAAATATCTTCAACCACGCCACGCATTTAGTCGCGTACATTTATGCCACACCATAACAAAATGGACTTATTGTTAGAAATGTTTTCGGCGGTTTGCAGGCGCCATTTTAGACTTAATAATTGTTGGGTTAGCAACAAATAACATAAAAAATAATTTTAGGAAGCTATTGTAATAATGCTCCGTGGCAGTCTCTAATATTAATTTTCGATGGATTAAATTGTTCTAATACTCGAGTATTAGTTAATTTATATTTACGTTAAGTAGAATTGTAACGTTATTATAATAAGTGTTGATTTTCTGTTTGGACAGAAATATATTATTTAATATTTATAAATAAATTATGAAAATTTGAGTGTACAATCTAGTCACTGCGATCCAAACCCCGGTCGTGCCAACGAGTATAAAATTCGATCAATCTTAAATAAATTATTTATTTTTATTTACATAAGTGTTTCATTTCACATTGGACAAGCTAACGGCCTACCTGACCAAAAGTGGTCACCCCAGCCTTTAGAAGTTTGCAAAGGTGTGGCTGCGGGCCTTGCAAAAACCTAAGACCTTAAAAAACCTCATTTCTTAAAAACCAGTACACATAATCAGAGGTTTTAATTAAACGTTAAGTTAATTTCAAAATAACTATATTTATAACCCGAAGTTCACTAACGATATTACACAACGAAATAAAATACAGTCTTACAAATTTCATGAACGATAAGTACACAGATCGAAAAATGAAAATAATTTTGAGCAAATTAAAAACATCTAATAACTTATATATCACAATTCACTTTATACAGATAAGAGTGACGTCTCGTGCTATGAAAATTATTTACATCTATTCTGTTTGATTTTGTCTTAGCATCCTTTTTAAGCGTAGGAACATCTATCGTCCACATTACTGACCAACGAGGATATCGGTTTAACCAAAATGAAATAATAAGGGTTGTCATGTTATATAAAAATATACAAACAAAAGAAAACATGTTTTGATTGAACAAAACAAGGCACTATAATATTTTAAAGCAAATCATTCTTAAAATAACGGGGTAGCACACGAGACTCATGGAGATAGAATACATGTTACAAGCGTTGCATATCTTCTATTAATATTAATGAAGCACTTATTTACATTGAGCTTAAATTTCAATATCCTAGCTTGTGATATGTTAAACACAATGTAAGTATATAAATCTTCGTGCATGTAACATTAATATACATCTCCACGCACCCAAATAGACCTCACTTACATAATATTACGCAGACCAAATTGCTGGCACCTATTACGGGTACTCTTAGCAAAAAGGGTATAATTTATTAGTTTCACGGTATTAATTTCGTATTAAGTAAGGAATGTTGCAAAATTAACAAAAAAATCCTTTGTGTTATGTAAAATTAATACCGCGAACCATTTTAATATTAACAGGAAACTGACTAGTTCTATCTAAGATAAAATTTAACGTCCGGCTTGTACACAATACCCACAATATACAATTCTACTGCGGTGAAGCTTCATAGACTCTTCAAAATACACCTTGCAGCTTGTGCAGCCTACACACGTTTTTCACATTACGTTCAGTAAAAGCATTGCAAGCGACTGCAGACACCATATTCAAAAAATAAATATGTGCGGCTCTCTTCTTTAAAGGGAAGGGCAGTGAAATGATTAAAAAGGAACGCTTGCAATACGCCTGCTGGTGAGAGTCGATTCAATACGCTAGGCTAGAAAAAACTACAAGGCATGAAGCAACGACGAAATATATAGTGGGCATTGTCAAGGCGGATCGTGATGATTTGAGTAGGGTCGCACCGGAATATAACAATTATTTAATATTATTTCCTCATCGCACAAGCCTGAAATGTGCTTCATGTAGCTAATTGTGCGGAACGATACAAATAAAATTAGATCAATGTATTATTTTAAATAATAAGAGAAAACATATTTTTCAGCATATAAAATATTATGTTACCTAATTTTGGACTGACATTCACTATTATTTAGCACCAAATGTCTATCTAACTATATTAAAATATTAGTTAAACACTATCTTCCTAAAATTCAACTGCTGGTGTTATATTTTATCGACGTGTTCACTTACGTTTAAATTTATACACAGAATAAATTTAACTACAATTAGCAAATAAACAAAGAATTATTAAATTACGGACTTCATCAGAGATCGTTAAGAATTCTACATATATGCATATAAGTAGGTTTCAAAGTAGCAATTCATTCTTAAATGAAACACATATACATTTGTAATTTTTCTGTACTGTTGTTATATATTGGCCAAGACGTAGCCTTAAGGTGAAAGTTTGCCTTAGAAGGCCCAGAAAACGCGTTATTTTTTTGAGAAATATTTTTACAATAAAAAAAGGCTACTCTAGCGAATTTTTCAGATTATTTTATTGTATATTTTAATGTTTCAAAACAATAAGTCAAAAATGTTGAATCTACTAGTTAGGCTTCGACCGCGTAGATGTTTCCTTAAAATCTATTCAGTAGTTTTTACGTGAAAGAGTAACAAACTTTCGCATTTATAATATTATATTAAGATTTTGACACATTCTATTTCTATTGCACTAAAGAATGAGTAAAGTATTGAAAGACAGCTGTATGTTGATGGCTGTTATATCTGTATTTTTATAATATATTATTACACAATGCTGCCTTATGAATTTAAGCTTTTCAACAAGGTGTTAGATCTCACCTTGTTGAAAAGCTTAAATTCATAAGGCAGCATTGTGTTTGAAAGACTTTACTGTCAAAACTGGAATGATTTAATATATATTTATTTGGTTAACAAGGTACGTAAACGACATGTATGAAACCCCAAATTAGTGAAATAATTGAATCCTTTATTTTCCAAATTAGAGGTCTGTTATTATAGTTTTGACCTTAACAGCTGTACCTCTGCTTTGAACTAAATCATACACAAGGGGCGGTACAGCTGTATACATTCTCATACAACCGATGCCAACGTCTTTAGGCGGCCGAAAACTTATTGACATTGGCTTTGTTAGTTTCTTTCTCTCTTTCAGTAATTATTTTATTATATTATTTTTAGGGTCGGCCTATGTTTATGTCACCATATGACGGCCATCATTATGTTAATACTATTTATAAATCTGCGTGATACTAGGTACAGTACCCCGCAAGATATAAAATACTATAATAATAATGCACATGGAACTTAGCACACATTATGTCTAACAGTCTTACTAATGTTACATACGAAGTGTGCGACAGAGATGAAGCTCTACCAAAAAAAAACGATTGTCTCTTTCCAAAGTTAGATGTGCATTATTTTTCTACTGTATTCCTTTTAAGAAATGTGTAGATGAATTTGTGATCATTAAAAGTATACAATTCATCAAATTCTGTTTCACTTTATTAATATACGTGTTATTCATATACACATACTGTAAATACATCAGCTATCTGAAGAAATAAAATGTAGGTTTAACAAACTAATTATAATATGCCTACTTTATTATAATGTAGTTGCTAATAACAACCAAGATTATACAAATAAATAGAGAAGTCATATATTTACAAATCGGCGGCACGTACTAGGCGGATACTTTGCATTCATAAATTATATCCAATCGGATAACATAATTATATCTTCAAGAGAGCCGTCAGAAATATAAAATATTTTATAGAAACTAAATATTGATCGCAACAAGCGCTTACTGACAAAAACTTAAACCACTGAATAACTTGAGTCATTGGCGCAAGTTTCAACTAATTCTTTGGTAGTTTATAAATAAAAATGTACCCCTAGTACGACTCTCCAAACAGCTGAACAAAGTGTTCGAAATCCTTACAAAAATGTATTTCAACAATGATTAAACAAAGATTTCAAATTAAATCACATCATCGTGACTCGATTACCAAGGAAGCCGTATGCTTGAATCATTCAAAAAGACGTTAAATATTAAACACTGCACACAATAATCAGAAAACATCTTAGCCAGTCCCTATCTTTTCCTACTATGAATATAGTTAAATATGGCATTTATTGGAATGACTCCAGGGATGTCATCTTGTTGATTAATACAAATTCCTGACATGTTGTCTAAAATGGGAAGAATGTCCAGAAGGAAAGCCTCAGTCTAAAAAAGCAGTATTATGGAAATTAATGAATTCACACAATAGGATATTTGAATCTGTATACCACAATACTTATTTTTAAGATATACTACTAATGTAGTTATACTGTCGCATGGCAGAATACGTTTGCGTATTATTTTTACTATTGAATGAAACCAACGATATCAACGAAGTCTAGGGATATTTCATATTTTATAGATAATAAAAAAACACTTGATAAAACAGCAGTACCAAATTTCAATAAGAAGGAGAAAGAGTAACAAGCCGAAAGTTAAATAAAATTAAAGCTCCTCTGGGAGTACTCGTTTTCGATATTGTATATAACAATTTAGAGCTCAGATATGATTGCCTTTGATGGGTTGTTATAGCTACAAAGAGAAGGTTAGTACCTACACAAATAATTTGTTGGTATGGTAATCTTTGCACAACTTACTAAGGATTAAAACATCTTTCTTCACTCTAGTTTCTACTGTTATTTATTGAAACACTTAAAAATTATCACCGTTATATTACAACATAAATATCCCTATACTTCGTCGACGAGCATATTTTTGTATCTAAAGTACGATCACTACATCTGGCAGTATTATTTAAAGTATTCATAATCCGTAGGACGCCTAACATCGAATCTTAGCACTACGGAAAAATTGAGGGTTGTCAAATATTTACACGCAAAAGGGAAGCGGGCGATCCCGGAGCTGTGGATCGATGATTAATATTTACAGGATCCAGCCCTCGCAATCACTATACACTAGTAGACGGTGTCGTCGGGGTACAGTAGCAGAGGACGCCGGCCTCAGGAGACGGGGGGTGTTGGGCCGGGGGAGGGGGCGAGGGCGGGGGAGAGGGTCGCCGGCAGGAGCGACTCCCGCGACGCCCGCAGGTTGGGCAGCGAGCGAGCCGCGCGCGCCTCGCGCCGCGCCTCCATGGCCAGCAGCGAGCGGATGTCGGCCTCCAGCGGGTCCACGCTGATGTGGTACACGCCGCCCTGCACGCAGCGAACGTCAACCGATCCATAAACGCTTATTGGTTGATACTTCCGTATGCGTTATTGCGATAATGCGTCCCGATTCCTTGCACACGACTGCATTTTTATCGTCCGATAATTCTATTTAGTATTTTTTCGCAATAAAGATTCCCTATCGGAAGTAAACTATCTCGCAGCTTTGTGAGGGATCACAATTCGCATGCAAATGTTCTACGTCGTGTTAAAGCGTCCTACTTCTATTACATACATATTGTCACGCCTTTGTACCCGAAGGGGATGGCAGAGGTATACTATGCGCCCACATTTCACCGTATGCGTTTTTGTCCCACGTTACAGGTGGTGAGCCCATTGCCGTGTTACTTCTATTACGTCGGGTATTTGTTTTTGTTAAGTCACGCCCTGATATGTAACAGTGTAAAACTTTTTTACCGAATTTAAACCATACAGTTGAATTCTATAAAATAATATTTTTAGTAGCGGTGTTACTAAATGAGAAATAACATTGACGTTGCGTCACAGTGTAGCTCTATATGGCAATTTTTTTTTAAATCAATTGTTATAACTTAGTGTGGAAAAAGAAGTCAGGTCAGTAGGGTAAACCAGGAACGTCTAGAGCAAGTGAATGAAATTGTGTATTTAGGAAGTATGTTTAGCGCGGATGGAAGATGTGATTCGGATGTAGAACGGCGAGTAGCTACCGGAAACAAAGTTAACGGTGCTTTGTCCCAGTTAGTAAAGCGACAAAGCATCGTAAAAGAAGCACGAATGGCGATTCATAACGCAGTGCTAGTGCCACCTTTGCTTTACGGTAGTGAAACCTGGGTATGTCAGCAGATGCATGAAAGTAAATTGAATGCTGTGGAGATGCGATCACTTCGAAAATTGTGCGGCGTTACCTTGGCCGACCGAATACGTAACGAAGTGATACGCAATATGGCAGGTTTGAATGAAAGTGTCAGCGTTAAGCTGGAAAAGGGCATGCTCCGTTGGTTTGGACACGTCCAACGAATGAGTGAGGAACGATTGACGAAGAATATATATTGTTCAAAAGTAGAGGGTAGAAGGAGTCAGGGTAGGCCGAGACTTACATATGAAGACCACGTAAGCAGATTGCTCAAAAACGGAAAGGTCAAAAGTACTCGGATACCCAGACGTGCGTGTATGAAGCGATTGATGAATCTCGAAGAAGCGAAAGAAGTATGCATGGATCTCGAAGCCTGGCGATCTGTCCTCTGACTACCCCGTCAGGGATACAGCGTGAAGATAGTTTAGTTTTAGTTTTTAGAAAAAGAAGTCCCATTATGTCACACGTGTAATTCAACAGAAAATTAATTCCTAATGAGTCACACTGTTACATATCTGGATGTGTTTTTATCGTATTATACTAAAAACAGATATCGCAATAACGCATCCGATACTGTCAACTCATAATAACAATTATTTTAGTGACGTATAAGGGTATCATTAAGATCTCCGGGGCCCAGGCGACCTCATCTGCTGCCCGGCGGACGAGGTCACGCCGCAAGCGCCCTTACGGGGTTGTGAGGTCAGGCGGCAGTCGCTTAGAAATGTCATAAATAATAACCCAAACAATAGCTGCTTCTAACAGCCAAATAAAAGTGGACCCCAGACTATCCATTAACCAGAGTCAGTTTACGACGCTTGCCCGATTACCTACCCTTCAGTTTATTCTTTCTTCGTGACGCATTCATTGCGACCGTTTAGCGAAGTACATGTTTATTATTACTTACCTCTGGCCCACGCTTCGAGATGTCTTCAACTGCAACATTGACGGGATGCGCGAGGCGTGTGTCGGAGAATCTTCTAGTGTCGTCATAAGAATCGACACACAACCGATCGTCGGCTAGTGCAGACAATCGCCGGTGGGGATTGCCACGGTATGTCTCGAATCCACCACTTTCATCCTCTTCATGATAGACAGCAGGCGGAGGCGGCGGTTCAATATTTGCAATCACCTGACCACGTGCACTACGCTCACATCTTTTAACCCGAACTGGAGGTGAACCGCCGCCAATTGGTATTTTTTCGGGAGCGTTCTGTATTAACAATATCCTGTCAAATAGATAATATATTATTGATTGCACATACCTTGACGTTAAATAGACTTTGAAACATAAACGGTATGGTTACCTACCGGTTGTGCGCTCGCCAACGATTACAGAGATGCAGGTACTGACGACACTGTATGTACATGAAAACTGCGCCGCCCGTAAATCCCACAGCTACCACAACCAACTTCGTCCAAAACGGCCACGCTATAATTTATTATTAGAATCATTTAGTATTGAAAATAGTAAAGTTACATCTCTCTTCACCTTGGTGTATTCCCTCATAACTACTTCCAAATCCTACCTGGATTTGGAGCCTTGGGTTCACTTTGACTTGGCTGCTAGCATGGCTTCATATTTAGTTGTACATCCGTTAATATCCGTGAACACAGAAGTTGTCAACAGTTACCTGCAGCTATACCACTTGACAATTACATCAGTGTTCTCTTAATTACCGAGTGAAACCTACGATAAGGGCCATATTTATAGTGTACCACCTACCGCCCTAAACTAAACGGACTTTAGGGTTTGGTTGGAATACTAAAGAAAGTTTCTAGTTCGTTTTCGTCTTTGTAAAACTACGTTCAGGCATTTCTTGAATTTGAAATGGCCCAAATCCTGCTAAGTAATTGTTAAACTTTTGACTGCGATTGTAATAGTTCATATTGTATGTGCGAAAAAGATTGTAATAGTTAGTATAGTAGGTAATTACAATTATACTCACCAATGACACCGCGATTGACCTCTTCTACAGCTCGTTCAATAAGTACAAACAGTGACCACATAACACACAGAGCAGCGACGCAGTGAAACAGTACTGCACAGCAAAGTCTTCGACGCTCCACACCGGACATCTCCAGCAATCGCCACTACAAATTTTTATTCATATCCTTATTTTCAAAACTCCTAAATCTTGCGATACATTTATTTATCCATCACGCCTTATCCCCGAAGGGGTGGCAGAGGCATATTATATGCCCACATTTTTAACCATTTATATTCCTGTCCCACGTAATAGGTGGTGAGCCCATTGCCGTGTTGAAAATAGACAGACGCAGGTTGTGGCTACCTGCTGTTAATTTTTTTTAAGCCGCCCATAAGGCCTTCAACCAGGCTTAACAACTGCCATTTTACTGGCAACTGGGACTAACGGCTTAACGTGCCTTCTGAAGCAAGGAAACGCTCGCAAATGTAAATGCCACAAAGTGGTCACCCATCAGAGGACCAGTCATAGTGAAAGTTGCGTAACTCAGTGATCGTTTACTGAACACTGAGACCGCGGAGCCACGACCGCTTCTGACATTGCGATACATTGGAATATATAACAAACCCATCACTAACAAACAATAAGACTCCAACAGGCAACAATTAGCACAGGTCCAAGAAATTTCTACAATTGGTGTGAGCAGTAAAAGATTATCTTATGGCTTACAACTTGCAAATTAAAACAACCAATTATAGCTGGTGACTTGGCTTTAAGGTCATCAAAATGGCAGTCCGGCAGATTCAGAGATTAAGGGCCACCATCATAGCTATAAAAAAGTATTATAGCAGTGGCCCTAAGACACAGTCAGCGAATCTTCAGCAAAAGATGTTGCAGTGTGACTGCACTGCAACATCTTTTGCTGAAGCTGCCGTGAGCTGCAACATCTAGTAACTTGTGATCGGGAATAGTATTAGGTTAGGTTAGGTTAGGTTAGTAACAACATCTAGTAACTTGTGATCGGGAATAGTATTAGGTTAGGCAAAGAGAGTAAGTGAATGCAAGGACACAACTGGGGGAGCCCAGTCATTCAAGTGATATGCATTGTAGACGCCCAAGAACCCCTAAACTCAGTGTGCAGAAGCTGTATCTGAGCATAATGTGCTCCCTCCCTGAAATACTCCATCAGAATGGTTACATCCTAGCTTCCGATAGTCTGATCATTTTGCAAAGGTTAGCATAAAAAAGCATACTAGATCTACACCTTTTAGCATTTATGTTCAACTTTGACTATCCAATCACATATTACAAATAAATAAGAAGTTTATAGAAAGTTATGTAATGCTGATATAAACAAGGCTAACATTATAAATATTTAGATGTATAAACAAATTTGACTTTGCTTACCTCATTAAAAGGCTTTATTTTTGTGTGCATTATGAAATTAAATTTACAAAGTTCACAACATCTTGTCTCTGATGCAGTTAACCACTGCTGCAGGCAGCTTTGATGAACAAATTTGAGACTTCCTGTAAAAAAATATCTGACACATTGATATCGGTTTCATACAGACTGCCTGATTGTGTGCGGAAGAATTTCAAGCTTTTTGTATAATGCACAAGGCTAAAGTAGTCAATAAAGACAGCCTCAACTACATTGTCAGTGCTTCTTGAAGTCAACACCTTCATGCAGTACCTGTCAGTGAGTTTTACTGTAGCATGCCATCTGAGAAGACACGCTGTTGACTTCCAAAGTTCAACTAACATGGTCCTATTTCATCATAAGACTAATAAGCTAATAGTTATAATAATTGCTATTAGTCTTATGATTAGAGGAATGTCAATGGAGGACACCTCCTGAAATTATAATAAGTCATCTAACTTAGAGGAAAAAGTGCCATCCTCCTTTGACATCAACATTAAATGTTAAACTCAGCATGAATAATTTATAACTAAACCTATATTGTTTGATCAACAAAATGTAGCTAAAATTATCATCAAATATATTGAATTATCATGAAAACTCACACAATGTTGTCATCTAATAGAAACTTTTTGTTGTGAGAAAATAATTACATTCCAAAATGTAGGGAAATGTCGCCTGTTCGCGTCCACCGCCCAGTTCGCGTCCAAAAGATGGGGCACTCCTCTAAAACTGGGAAATAACCATACCGAGTCACTAACAAAAATGAATGGTATTTCTGCATATAAATAAAAGCTTTGTACCACCATTACGTAAAAAATATACAAAAATCTTGTATAATACAAATACTCTTGCGAAGCGCTCGTGGCCCCGCGGATGTAATGTTCTGTAAACGATCACTGCGTTAAGCAACTTTCACTATGGCTGGTCCTCGGATGGGTGACCACTTTGTGGCATTTATATTTGCGAGCGTTTCCATGCTTCGGAAGGCACGTTAAGCCGTTGGTCCCGGTTGCCAGTAACATGGCAGTCGTTAAGCCAGTTGAATGCCTTATGGGCGGCTTGAAAAATTTAAACAGCAGGTCGCCACAACCTGCATCTGTCCATTTCAACACGGCAATGGGCTCACCACCTGTTACGTGGGACAAAAAGCAAAGCACACGGTGAAACGTGGGCGTATAGTACGCCTCTGCCTACCCTTTCGGGGATAAAGGCGTGAAAATATGGTATGTTATGTCTAGCGATCGTATGATATTTTGCAAAAAAAATTGTGAGCAGCAGCGCGTTTCACGGGAAAGTTTTAATGGCTTTATTTCAAATTCGGGATACATTAACGTTTCTAAACCGTTTTTAAAACGGTTTTTAAAATGGTTCAGAAGAACCATATAATAAAGTAATGATATTTGTGCTCAAATTTTATTTGATTAACAATTAAAATAACGCTGGACGCGAACTGCACCACCAAATTTTAAGCCACATTGCGTCCGCAATGGACGCCATCTGGTCTATCTTATTATAACTTGGATGGTTTTTATTATATGACAAATCATGACAAACATTATGAGTTTTATATTGATTCCGTCATTATTAACATACACATTGTAATAGCCTCTTTGCGTCCACTATAAATACTATAGAAATAGATACAGATGTCGAAAATCAAACTTAGACGCAAACTGTTCCTATACCTAAGAAAAGATTGCGTCCACATTTTAGTCACACACAAAAAGTGCCTTCTCCATACTCCAGATCCACAAGAGCACAGATTTACTGTGCTCTTGTGGATCTGTTTTACTCCACCCAGGAGCTGTAAGACATCGTCGCTCTTGCGCTTAATCTCTGTCAACAATACTACACCTAAAATCTCTCATTTTTTTTAAAGATTAATATATTTTTCTCTTATATTTCGCAACTTGATCCACAGATGGTCGCAATCTGGATTTTATGGACGCAAAATGGGAAAATCATATGTTTTGGATATTAGTCTATTTATTTATTAATATATCAAACGGTTTGTCCAAAACTGTATAAAAAAATTAACAAGACTGTATACAGAATATGTGAAATCCATTTTTCATTCAAAATTACTACGTAACATTTCTATTTTCTTGCGCAAACCTACCAACTCCACTAAGTGGACGCGAACAGGCGAACTTACCCTATCTTAGTATTGTTAGTTTTTTGCTAATAGTAGGTAAATAGTCGATATTTGATGAATAAATTAAATATTAATACATTAAATTCGATTGATGATAAGTTTGTTGATACACATCTAAAACTATTACAAAAATAACAAAATTCCACAAACTACAAAACCACACAGCATACATCACAATCACACTCTCTGATAGGTGCAAGTGGTACATGTCTCACTCACACATAATAGATTGTGCAGTTCATAATTTCATAATAAAAGTTTTTATTATGAAAATAATTATTTTTTCACAGGCTAAATAATAATTTATGAAGCTGTCTAGTTCAAGGTAGTACTAAATTTTTATGAGGTGGTTGAGACAGTAAATTAAGTGTTGATGTATAAATCAAGAAGATAAGGAAAAATAATTGCTATTCTTTATTAGAAGCTAATTTTGAAATATTTAGGTGGCATTTAAAAATGTGATATAGTTTTTCAACTTTCTCATCTTTCTATGACTTATTATTTACATGATTAGTGGTTCTATTGCTTAGTCAAAACAATCTGTTGCTATTTATTATAGCAACAGATGCCTTATACCTTGATTTTTTTCTTTATATACTATATCTATTTTTTTTTGTTTAAGGCTTCGATCACTTCGTGTGACTATGCCTTTATATACTAGAATGACATTTCTGTATGTCATTATTGCTTTTTAATGTTGCAAGTTTGCAACCGTAGTGCCATACTTAGTCGATTTAGTTTATAAATCGAATCACTCGACTAGTAGGAAAGGATTATAAATACTATTCTATTAATATTATTACTACAATAATGTTGCAAATATTTCTTAACTATTATTTTTGCTCTGTGAAACTCTGTGGGACATGCTGCCCGACTAAGGTGTGGACGGCTCTCTACTGCGGGCAATATAGTCGCTTTATATGGACTTTAATATAGTATAGATAGATATAGTTTATTAACTTTCTCATCTTTCTATGACTTATTATTTACATAATTAGTGGTTCTATTGCTTGGTCAAAACAATCTGTTGCTATTTATTATAGCAACAGATGCCTTATACCGTGATTTTTTTCTTTATATACTATATCTATTTTTTTTTTGTTTAAGGCTTCGATCACTTCGTGTGAACATGCCTTTATATACTAGAATGACATTTCTGTATGTCATTATTGCTTTTTAATGTTGCAAGTTTGCAACCATAGCGCCTTACTTAGTCGATTCAGTTTATAAATCGAATCACTCGACTAGTAGGAAAGGATTATAAATACTATTCTATTAATATTATTACTACAATAATGTTGTAAATATTTCTTAACTATTATTTTTGCTCTGTGAAACTCTGTGGGACATGCTGCCCGACTAAGGTGTGGACGGCTCTCTACTGCGGGCAATACAGTCGCTTTATAGGGACTTTAAGGCTAGCGTGCGATTAGGGGGGTATGTCACCCCTTTTTGACGTCGGTACAAGCGTCATACAGGGTTGTGTCATGTCCGCCTGACTGTTCATAGTGTATCTAAACAGTTGCTTGCAGTCACTAATATGAAAGAGGAGTGTGCAAGTAAAGGTCTTTGCTTGAATGCAAATAAAACTAAGGTTATTTGAAAGAGATGACGTAAGAACTAAATGCAAGATTTGGGTAAACCAGGAATGTCTAGAGCAAGTGAATGACTTTATGTATTTAGGAAGTGTGTTTGGTGCAGACGGAAGATGTGTTTGGATGTAGAACGGCAAGTAGCTGCCGGAAACAAAATTAACGTTGCTTTGTTTCATTTCGTAAAGCAACAGAGCATCGTTAAAGCAGCACGATTAGCGATTTATAACGCAGTGCTAGTACCAACATTGCTTTTCGGTAGCGAAACCTGGGTATTTTTCACACACAATTTTCGAAGTTATCGAAAATGAGTTGGCCAAGGGGCCGACCGAATACGTAACAAAGTGATGCACAATTTGGCAGGTTTAAATGAAAGTGTCAGCGTTAAGCTGGAAAGGGGCGTGTTCCGTTGGTTTGGACACGTCGAACGAATGAGTGAGGAACGATTGACGAAGAAGACTGGCGAAAGAAGAGGGTAGAAGGAGTCAGGGTAGGCCGAGACTTACATATGGGGACCACGTAAGCAGATTTCTCAAAAAAGGAAAAGTCAAAAGTACTCGGATACCCAGACGTGAATGCATGAAGCGATTGATGAATCTGCAAGAAGCCAAAGAAGCTGAATGAATCCTGTCTGACTACCCCGTCAGGAATAATAAGTGAAGCATATAGCCTGAAGATAGTTATTATTTTTGCTCTTGAACGACGATAGCACTGCCGGGAGCAAGAACTTCATTCTCGCGAAAGAGGCGGCGTAGAGGGGGCGGGTAGTAACTCTCCAAATCGATCTGCAGTATGTCGTCATATCAACTAATTCGATAAGTTATTAGGTGACAAACGAAACAAGCGCCATTGTTCTCAAAAAGCTTATGTAGTTTTGGGAATTAGTGTTTCCACTGTTTTATATGTTAAAAGATATAAAAGAGAATGTGATGCTCACTTCGCCGCAATGATCTGGCCATAGGCTGTTTTTTAAAGACAAGTTTGACGACTTCACATTTTCTGCCATTCAACGCAAAGCTCACAGTTTTTGAAACATTCGTTTATAAACTTCTAGTCAGAGTAAAATCCGATTTGTTGCTGATCCAGAGCGTACCTTTTTTTTCGTGCGTCACAAACAAGCAACTTGAGATGAATCAAGTCGCGGATCTAAACACATATATACGCAAAACCCAAATAAAACTGCATGACTTAAATTCGTTAAATTCAAAAATTTCTCATTTAATACTTCAAGAATTTGCTTAGACACAATTTCAAACTAATCAACTAAACACCTATTATTTTTGGCCAGGACACTATCTTTTTTTTGTGATAAAGTGGCAACACTCCAAATGTCATTCTAGTCTATAAAGGAAAAAATCAGACTATAGGCATTAAGTCCGCCAATGTACTATTTTTTGTGCATAAAGTTTAATAAATAAATAAAATATTTTTTTAGTTTATGTCAAATAATCTCAGAATGATGAATCCAAAGTTTTACATCTGAAAAGAGCTAAATCCAAATCAACAATATAGATTCAAGCTTTGCTCAAGTGTAATGTGTATGTGTATTAAAGTAGATGAGAGAGTTGAAAACAAATCTATACTAATATTATAAATCTGAAGAGTTTGTTTGTTTGTTTGAACGCGCTAATCTCAGAAACTACTGGTCGGATTTGAATAATTCTTTTTGTGTTAGATAGCCCATTTATCGAGGAAGGCTATAGGCTATATATCATTACGCTACTGCACTGGGGAGCAGAGCAGTAGTCATAAATGTTGACAAATCGGGCAAATTTGTATGCATCATTGTAGAATTTATAAGCGACAGGATTAAATAGGTGTGACAGGAGGTCGAAATATTCCACGGGCGAAGCTGTGGGGTCATTTAATCATTTATATGAAGTTTACACTGTCTGGTTCATAAGGCCAAAACTTTTATAAATGATTCTTAAGTAAATAAAAATAAATAAAGCAGCTGTTTAGCTAGACCAAAACATTATAGAAACATACAAGCTGTGACTATGATATTTAACTAACTGAATATACTAACAAAATTTCACACTTACCTGAACAATAACATGGTGCTAACAAAGGATTATGGGGTTCGCTTTCACAATGACAAATGCGGCATATATCTCCACTAGAATTGCTACACGATGTGCGACTGCTTCCTGACCCAGTATGTATCACCTCCCGACCACATCCACCACCCCATTCCCAACTTTCAATATCAGATGAATTTTTCACACTAATTTGCTGAACAGGCATGATTTAAAATATCTTTGAGCTCCACTGAGCCTACATAACTTTACAAATTATCTTGTAATCTTTGAACATCGACAAAGCAAATCGAAAAACCATGTCACTTCATATCGCTGGGTATAATATAAGAATTATATTATATTATCTGTAGTATAATTAACCACCATTTGATAAGGATTTTAAATATATACCTATTAAAATTGTTGTGTAAATACAACTTGCCAACAACTTACTATTCACTTCACATTCAATCACAAAATAATATATTGAAAATGTTGTTTTTTTACATAATTATTTAATGGCCTGGTTACGAAGACCTTTTAGCAAAATCTTGTTTTTTATATCCTATTTTTTCAATCTTTTAATTTAGTCCTGTCCAGTCTTTGTCGATGTCGAGTCCTCAATCCTAGGTCCTGGTCCTTGCTCTCAGTATAATGATGGCTCTTACACTGAGGTTTTCAGTGGACTTTTCGCGACAAGAGTAAAAATAGCATTTCATTGCATATATATCATTGTCTTTCACTATAGCAAAATACTGATAAAATACTGATTTTCAAAACATGTTCTATTTATCGTCATTACAATAAATGTTCATTTTCTTTATTTGTGCTGTAAGACCTTGCTTTTCTATGTCAACGAGAAGTACCATATAGGTTTTCTACACAAAACATACTATACCGTTTGATTGACCTAATCTGGTATAAATTTTAACTTGGATCTAACCAAAAGTTTGTGAGAAAATCGACGATGAAACAAGGACTATAGACAGACAAGAAAGTAATCTTATAAAGGTTCCCATTTTACCTTTTGAGGTATGGAGGCTATGGAGCCCTAAAAAACAAGCATATCCTATTTATATGACGACTAAAACGTACTACAAATTTGTTCTAAGATTAAACTAAATGCTGAACAAAAACATTATTTACATTTATTAATGGCTTGACGTACGCATTCTTACGGGAATTATTTACTTGGCCCTTTGCGAAATCGTAACTAATTTGATTGACGCACTTTCACTAGGACATCCACTTGTAGTGCAGCCTCTATTTACATCGCTCTGTAAATTTTCTTCGTCATTCTTTCTAAATGTCCAAACCAACGTAACTACATCGGAAATTCTATTCGGCCTCTCTGGAGTCCTCCTATCATGTCTTATCTTTAACCTACTTACAGTTTTTTGCTCCTGCATGATATATAGACTAAATCAGGGAAATTCCCTGAACGTGTACTCGTATGTTCGCGGAGACGGTCACCATAATCGCGTGTTGCCGTTATCCAAAATATACCCAAAAATACTGACTTTCGCCAATGTAACAACAAAAATACCGTTATTCGGAAAAACCATTAAAAATACCGAAAAAGTTTTAAAATACTGAATCTCGAAATCGGAACAAGCAGAGGAAACTTGGTCCATACAGCCTTACTGGCCTCCATACATACAAGCAGCCTGGTCTTCAGTATTTATATTTTCTTAGTATAAGATTGGCCTCATACGTTTGGAATCCGTATTCGATTTCCGTATTCGTTTTCCGCTTACGTAGACCCGAATGCATCAAATCTATAGAGAATACATTGACTGCCGCACACACTTGCTTTTTTTTCGTACGTAATATAATGCGTTCGTACGCTGGTAGTATAATATTCCGAATGCAAAAAACGAACATCTGCGCTAGGACCACGGAATTTCGAACACGGATAATGAATTCGGAAATCGAATACGGATTCCGAACGATGCGGCCTGCCTAAGTCATGTCTAGTCCTTTATCGATGTCAAGTCCTCAGTTCTAGGTCCTGCACACGGAGTAGAGAATAAAAGCGAAGATGCCGCAAGGGCAACAGAGTAGTGTGCCACCAGGTGAGGTGTTACGTCACAGATTGAGAGTTGAGAGTCTGAATTATATTTGCGCTAAATTCTATAGTTATTGACGTTTTTCACCATAAAGTGTGCTATTCTTAGATGCAACAACGATTGAGAAACTTATTTTAAAAATAGTGACGGTAAAACATTTCATTTGTAAGTATTTTTATTTAATGAAAACAATTTATAAAATATTTTTATCGGATCTTCTTCAAAAATGTAAATTAGAGCCATCTATGAGACAATAGATAACTTTTCAATACTGAACACCTATTAAAGAAAAATTGAAAAAATAATACTCAATGTATACTTTTCTAAATACGCCATATTATGATGCTTTTTCATATTTCTGCCCAAAACGACAATTATTTTGTAAGTCTGCAGTGTGACGAAATGAAAAAAACTTACATAATGTGACGAAATTTTAAATAATAATAACACCATCTACCGGCGCATAAACCAACAATTTTATTAAAAACACATTGTACATTATTCTAGCGGAAGCATTATTTGGAGTTTCATAGAAGTACATAATATTTAACTTTATAAGTGAGAAAATATAATATTTAAAAATTAGAAATGCATGGGTAAATATCATGAACAG
The DNA here is from genome assembly GCA_948477245.1 of Thumatha senex. Taxonomy (NCBI): domain Eukaryota; kingdom Metazoa; phylum Arthropoda; class Insecta; order Lepidoptera; family Erebidae; genus Thumatha; species Thumatha senex. The sequence continues at coordinate 28,724,869 of OX419724.1, forward strand.
ACCCAGAGTAGAGAATGTTCTAGAAAAGTAGGTAGCGCTATTGTTGCGAGTAGACAAACTAAAATGTTTATTGGATCTTCAGTTCTATATGTGTTGCACGGTTATGTCGCTAGATGGATTTACAATTAGGGACGAGTTAAAGACGGAGTTAACCGCCCCTTTTCCCCCCGCGGCCCCATTTCCCACCCGCAGTTTGGCACGCGTTTTACTTAAGAGAAATTTGCTGGCAACATCTCCGTTACCGATGTCAGCTATTTCGTCACTCCTCTCATAACTGCCATAGGCCGCCAGCGTGTGTGCGCTGCGGAGAGGAGCACGCTGCTCGAGATTGCTCCAGGCCACTTGAAGAGCCACCGACTTGCGCGAACTGCGGAGGGCCCCACACAGCAAATAATGCCACGTGCCCGGTGTTCCGTAAAGAAGCCCGAAACAAGAAGGTCGGTACAGTTGCTCATACTGGGAAATTCTCCAACACGCCAGTCGCTGCTGCCAAGGAAGGCGAAGCTAACGCTCCCGGCTCGCTTATGGCTGCCGCCAACCCAGTCCAGGCAGGTAGAGTTGGCAAGAAACGCAAAAATAAAAAGCCCCGAAGCAAGAAGACTGCGATGACAGCGCAGCCGGACAGCCAACCGGAACAATCTACAGCACCCGTGGTCGCTGCCCCTCCCGGGGGGACGAAGGCGAAGCGGGTCGCCATTACGGCAACGGCTAGAGTAGACCCGGTCGTGACCCTGGCTATAGGAGTGCTGAACCAAGTGCTTGTGGCCATTCAGGAGGGGCGGGATCCAGTCCCTCTCATTCTTAAGTGCGTGGAAAATCTTTGTGCTTATGGCCGGTAGTCCCCTAAGTATAATTTACTGGAATGCTGACGGATTGTCCCCCGAGAAAGCCAGGCTTTTGAGAGCAGTTATCTCCCAGCGGCAAGTTGATATTGCCCTCATCAACGAGACGCACCTCAAGCCAAACACCAAACTTCGAATGCCAGGGTATCATGTATACCGAGAGGACCACATCTCCCCAACTGGAACTGCGTATAGGGGATTAGCAGTTCTAGTGAAGAGAAGGATCATCCACCAACCGCTGCCAGTACCTAATTTGCAGTCGTCGTACGCCCTTGGCGTGGAGGTCTGCATCGAGAGCCAGCCCACCCGTGTATATGCTTTCTATAAGCCGCCAGCCGTCCGGTTTGCGATGGCAGATGTCCACACACTGCTGGACTCGCCGATCGCAACCATCATCGCGGGCGACTTTAACGCGAAGCACACGGCGTGGAACTCCACTGTCATCTGCCCAAACGGTCGTCGCCTTTTAGACGATGCAGACCGCAACGGATACGAGGTGCTTGTACCAGAGGTCCCGACGCACTTCCCGTACCAGGCAGCCTTATTACCGGACGACATCGATCTGTCGCTCTTTCGCGGGTTACCGACCGCTCTATCGATTGACGTCCTAGATGATCATCTCCTCTCGGACCACCAAGCTGTCCTGCTAACACTGTCGCATATACCAGCCCAGACTGCTTTAAGGTCGATACCGCCAGGATTGGCGAATTTTCGCCAACTAATGGTAAAAAAATTCCCCTACCCTCGGATTGAGTCCCACGCTGAAGTCGATGCGCTCGCAGACGACCTCAGTGCTGTCATTAACGCAGCACTTCGAGAATCGAGGCTAGAAGTCGCATCGACACGAAGGCCCCCGCAAATCCCAGCGCACATTCTGGCGATGATCGAGAGGAAAAGGAAGCTGAGACGCCAATGGCAGCAAACCCGATGCCCGACCATGAAAACTCAGCTCAACGCTCTGGCTGCGAAGATTTCGGCCGAGCTGGAGACAGCCGCAACCGAATCGTGGCAACGCACCATCGAGCGAGCTGGTGACGATTGGTCAGGTATTCACCGCCTCTGCCGTCAGCTGTCTGGGAAACCACCGCCGATTGGGCCGCTTTTAGCCGGTGACGGGACCCCACGTTACCGCGCGGAAGACCGAGCCGAGATTTTCGCGAACCACCTAGAGAGTCAATTCCAGCCCAATCCAGCTTCCAACATGCAGCATGTAGAAGCTATCCAGCAGCATTTAGAGTCGTACTTTGAAGCCCCTATAGCACCCACGGAAGACCCAGTAATCTTTTCCCCTGGATAAGTGCAGCGGATGATTCGCCACACCCAATTGCGGAAAGCACCAGGCCCCGATCGGATTCCGAACGAAGCCCTGCGCCACCTACCCCCGCGAGGAATCGCTACGCTGACGCAGCTATTCAACGGAATCCTCCGTACAAGCCACTTTCCTGCATCATGGAAACTAGGTCGAGTCATCATGCTGCCCAAGCCGGGGAAAACTATACTGAAGCCTTTTGGTAGGTTGGCTAGAAAATCCATCAATAGACCTAATATATATCACGTGGTGACTGGAAATCCTCCGATATGTTTTTTAATCATCATTGTCATGAAATAGATCTACCAAAAGAACTAACTCTTTGATAATTTCCAGCCACTGTAAGGCTCACTGAAATTAATTATCAAAGTTATATCTGATACCGACTTAAGTTTACAAAGATATGTACTCGTACCTACTATATGGAATAAAATAATATGTAGTTATTAAATTATAATAAACTAGCGGCCCGGCCGGCTTTGCACGGGTGCAAATTCATTGTTAAGATGCACGAATTATACATAAACCTTCATCTTGAATTGCTTTGCTTTTTCTGGAGACAGCATTGCAAGCCGTTGAATACTTACTTTTGGAAGTGACTTTATTTTATACTATGTAAAGATAAGCACTGTATTCTATTTTAATTATCTTTCGTACTAATAACGCTCTTTTATAAGCCCTAATCAAGTTGTGATTTATTACAACGATAAAATTCTAACGGTAAAGATCATGTTCTTTACAAATACGAATCAACCTAGAATAATCATCATAGCGTTGTGTTTTCCATATTTCACCAGCAGATAACAAACACGTCTTCATAAACAATGCTGTATGTTTTCCGGAGGCACATCAATATAACGGTTTTACATAAAAATAAAACTGATATTATGTGCCAAAGGAAAACATACAGCATTGCAGGTAGATCTTACTGGTGAAGACTAATGAACATGTTGCGGACTGCTGGTCCCGCTCCCGCCTTACTGGTTATATGACAATGACAGTGACATATCTGTCAAACGTAGACAAAAAGAACCATAGAGACCGTATTTAAGGTTGAGTATACACTGCTTCTTCATAAACAATGCTGTATGTTTTTCTTTGGCATATAAAATCGGTTTTATGTTGATGTAAAACCGTTTTATTAAACCTGTTACATTTTCATGAAATATGGTGTATTCGTGTTGTGTGTCAGGGTGCAAAAATTAGTCTTTAAACGGTAGCAGCTTTTCTTTCCACGGGTAAGTAACAGCAACAACCATATTTTTGAGTAACATAGAATATTGTTGAATAAATTTTATTTCAATCTCTTAGTAATAGGTAGGTAAATAAGATACGTAGCATCTGTTCAAATTGGAGATGTGAAAGTCACCCTCGGAGTGTACAAAAGGGGTAAAACCTAACTTTTAGATATTTGAAACGAACTTGTTTAAAGCTACTTACGGATGGTGCTATTTAGTAGAAATCGTCGTAATAATGAAATAACATAAGCCATGTGTGTACCTATGCGTGTGTGTATCGAACCTACAAATGAGCTCACGAGCAAGTGAGTGCGCAGCCGGGTGCGCAACTCTCTCTTTCTATATACGTTTTTTTTGCAATACCTATAATTAATTTATATTTTGTAACGTATACTCCGTTTCTGACGGGGGTCCACTAACTAGTATAATATAAAAAGCCTATACACGAATAGTTTTTAACAACCAGAAAAAAAGAATTGGGGTAATCAGTAAACGTAACTTAATCGATATATCCAGTTTTAAGAAAACGAAAATATGCGTCCTATAAAATCTACAATATGTAGATACGAGTACGTAAAAAATATTTGGTCAGTGTCTCACCGCGCTCACGGCTCAGAGCAGTGGTAAGGCGCCTTGCCCGTGCGGCTCGTGTGATCATCGTCAGGTTGCGAGGCTAGTGAGCGAGTGACGAGCGAGTCGTCGCGCGGATGTTAATTGATGCACTTGTGTGTTACTACCGCAGCACCACCGTGACAATCGACTTTCGAAATGGCATACCAATTCACGAATCGCGAGTACGTACTCATGCTGCGTGCATATTTTATGTGTGAAGAAAATGTTAGTGCCGGTTTACGTATGTACCGCGAACTTTATCCAAACGCTCGGCAACCAAATCACTCCACGATGTTCGGCGTGTACCAGCGTTTGTTCGACCACGGGTCACTCCACATGCCCTCGCATGCACACGGCAGAGGAAGACCAGCCCTCTCACAAAACTTATTTGACGAGATACTAGAATTTTTCGCAGAAGATCCTCGTCGGAGCACTAACGACGCCGCACGTCGTTTTGGTATAAGTCATTGTTGTGCCTGGAAGATAGTGAATTCCGCTAGAATGCATCCATACCACTACAGAAAGGTCCAGGAGCTCACTGCAATCGATCTACCGCCAAGGATTGCATTCTGCAACTGGGTGATCACTAACCCTAACTTGAATGTCCTGTACACAGATTAATGTTTGTTTACGCGGATCGGGCTGTTCAACCAACACAACGAACATTGGTGGTCTTACCAAAATCCCAAATTAACCCGACAGCATTCATTCCAACTCAGGTTTAGCGTAAACGTGTGGGCTGGGATCTTAAACGAGCACATTGTAGGTCCATACTTCATTGAGGGTCGGCTGACGGGCGAACGTATCTAAATCTTCTTCGTTCTATGCTGAACTATATGCTAGACGACATTCCCTTAGTAAACCTAAGAGGGCTATGGATACAACAAGACGAGGCTCCACCGCATTACCATAGTGCGGTACGTACCTACCTTAATGCGGAGTTCGGAGATAGACGGGTCGGTCGCGGAGGTCACATCGCGTAGCCCGCGTGATCTCCTGACTTAACTCCAATGGACTTTTTCATGTGCAGTGACATAAAACGAAGAGTGTATGTGAGTGAACCAAATACAAAGGAAAATTTTAAAGGAAAGAATAATTAACGCCTTTGACTAAGTTCGACAAACAAACAGATATACTATTAAGTTTAAAAAACAACTTACAAAAATGTGCACGTGTTTGTGTCCAAAATAATGGTGGGCATTTCGAACAACAATTAAAGTATTTGTAGGTAACTTGAAAGTACTTAACTATTTACTAGAATAAATCATATCAGCTGTTTGATCGTGTTCATATACCTACCTATACATGCCTACACCGACGCGCCACACGGATAGGGCCGGTGAGCGGTCGCGTCATAGGCAAGTGAACCATGATTTGTGATATGTTTTTAATATTCATAATGGTAATAACTTTGTCATAGTAAATAATAATAATATTCTCATTAGGCCAATGTCAAAGTATATTTTGTCTGCTTCTGCCCTTAAATTTTTTCTGGTAGTTAAAAACTTTTCGTGTATAGTATATTTTTATATTATACTAGTTAACGCCCGCGGCTCCTCCGGCGCAGAGAAGTTTTCCCGTTCCCGTTTCTTATGGGAACTTGTTCCCGGGATAAAAAGTAGCCCATGTGTTATTCTGTAAAGTTTATATCGTAAAGTTTCATTAAAATCTATTCAGTAGGTTTTAAAACTAGTGCATTTTTCTTGTTTATGTGCGGGAGTGGTGGTTTCTTGGACATAAAAGTTGCGTTAACGTGCTTTAGTGAAAGACAATGATATATTTGCAGTGAAATGCTATTTTCTATCTTGCCGCGTGAGGTCCACTGAAAACCTCAGTATAAGAACTACCATTATACTGAGGACTCGACATCGACAAAACTGGACAAGATTAAATTAGAAGATAAGATTGAAGAAATATGGTTTATAAAATAAGTTTTGGCTAAAAAGTTTTCGAGAGGCCCGAAAATAATGATAAAAAAATTCATTTGAATCGTCATCGTCGTCATTCGTACTCATACGACGTATTTTTTTTTAATAATTATTTAATTGCCTGGTTTCTAAGACCTTTTAGCCAAATCTTATTTTTTATATCATATTTCTTCAATCTTATCTTCTAATTAGTCCTGTCCCGTCGATGTCGTGTCCTCAGGCTACGTCCTGGTCCTTGCCCTCAGTATAATGGTGATTCTTATACTAAGGTTGTCAGTGGACGTTTCGCGGCAAGAGAGAAAATAGCATTTCACTGCATATATATCATTGTCTTTCACTATAGCACGTTAACACAACTTTTAAGTCCAAGAAATCACCACTCCCGCACATAAAACAAGATAAATGCACTACTTTTAGAAAATAATATAAAGCAAGCGTCCGCACTTGTCACTCTTCCCGCCAAATGTCCCATACGACGTATTAATCTGCTGTGAAGTGCAGTGTAGCGGTGTTATATTAGGGGGAAATTTTCATATTCCTATTACTGAATATATTCATTAAGTCATATTATAATACCATACCCAAAATAATAGGGTAGCTTTTTTTATCGCTGTAAATGTTAACATTGTTGTACGAAGTACGTATTTTAATCGATGTGTTGTAACTCTTACCACAGAATAAATAATAGTACTATTACCTCAGCTTTAAGAGAGAAATCTTACTATTAACGTGACGCCTTAGCAATCCAATATAGCCGCCGCGCCGTGGTTATAAAATATCATGTTCGGTATCGTATAAGGGATTTTTTGGTATGCTGAGTACGAATATTGTGTTAATTGTTTATGCGGCCCTATTTGATTGCAAAATAAACACGAAATTCGTACTCAGCATACCACAAAACCTCGTATACGATACCCAACATTACATTTTACAATCACGGTGCGGCGGCTATATTGAATTGCAAAATTAACACGAAATTCATACTCAGCATACTAAAAAACCCTTATACGATACCCAACATGAAAATTTATAAAACCGGCGCGGCGGCCATATTGGATTGCACAATTAACACAATATTCGTACTCAGCATACCAAAAAAACCCTTATACGATACCGAACATGATATTTTATAACCACGGCGCGGCGGCTATATTGGATTGCACAATTAACACGAAATTCGTACTTAGCATACCAAAAAACCCCTTATACGATACCTAACATGAAAATATATACCAGTGGCGCGGCGGCCATATTTGTTTGCAAAATTAACACGAAATTCGTATTCAGCATACCAAAATACCCCTTTTGCGATACGCAACATGAAAATTTATAACAGCGGCCCGGCGGCCATATTGGATTGCAAAATTAACACGAAATTCGTACTCAGCATAACAAAAAACCCCTTATACGATACCCAACAATAAATTTTATAAAATTTTATTTTCAACGAGTTATATAATCACACTAACTAAACCAATAATACAAGAACTCTGCATAATAATTATAGAAACTGATATCCGCAAAATTCGTATTAGTATAAATTAAAATATTCGATAATATTCATGTATATCACAGGTAATTCCAAATACATCATAATAGTAACTAATATCCGCATAATTCGTATTGGTGTAAATAAAAATATTCGATAATATTTATGTAGGTATATCACAAGTAATTCCAAATACATTACAAAATAAAATGCTTTATGAAACACGAATCGTATTGTTGTCTTTTTCACTCACGTGGCCTCGACACGTTGCTATGCCACAAACTAATATTTGGTAACCTATTAAATGATATTCGTTTACCTATTATGAATACATGTGGCTTGTATTATAATATTTATACCTATTAAGTATATATTCGTTCGTCGCTAGTGGTGTGGTCATGGTCATTCGTTTTCTGTGTGTTGTAGCGATTAGCGGCGGTCTCGAGGAGCATAGTGGAGTTTGACGAATAAAATAATAAGTTTTTAAAATGGGGGACGTTGATCTTAAAATATTAGCTAATTCCTTAGTTCACCAATTTTTGATACATATTGATAAATCTCTAGCACAAAAGTTTTTGGATAAAACCAAAGCGGTAAGTAATTTAACAAACGTCCATCAACCACGTGTGACCGGCTACCCATGATACACGTGTTATGAATTAACTTTTCGCAGTGTACATATTATGTAGAGAAGACTAGAAGCAGTTGCTTTCTTTACTTATAACGTGAATAATTCAAAATCAATAAATACCTTTTTTGTATTTGCATTTTATTTACATATTTCATGCTGACATATCTTTATTTCTCAGACGCATAGAAATTTCTTGTCCATAATTTGAAGTATAAATTTTGGGATACATAAGCCAAAAATTTTAACCACAATTAACATGCATTTTATAACCTCTAACTGTTTCAGAAACCTCGTGTCAAGGGTCTCCCAACTCTAACGGATATATTGCAAGAACATTTGAAACTAAAAAAGCAAACTAATGCGGCAGGGGAAAGGTATGTATATTGAATTCTATAATTTATCAAGAAATTGAAGGTATTTACATTATGTAGTTATGTCATGCTTGATACAAAGTTTGATTGATTGATGATTACAAAGCTTGGTTAATGATCTTGTACATCTATATTTCACAGTTAAAACAAATCGAGTACTTTTAATTCATGTCATAATGATTAGCAAGTGTGCAAGCACTGGTAAGGCACTTGCACTAATTTATAGGTTAGATATTTTGGCTTAGGTACTGCTGATATTATTGTTTTTGGTCTGTTAATTTACACGTGTTTATTACGTATTATACACTTCATACATTAATTAGTAGATCACTGTTAATGCAACACTGTAAGTATTACGAGCTATGTGAAATCTTCAACAATCAAAACCATTTCCTATCTTGTGTTGCACCTCTTGTATGGTGCTCTTCTTCATTCATTGCCAATTACATTACCAACTCAAGCAATTGACAATGTGCCAATGTTATAAAGCTACTACAATACTATTGAATGTCTACATGTATGCCGAAAACTATGTTCTTTGATATGTATTTCAAACTAAGTTAGTTATTTTGTACAATGTGGGCCATAAAACGTACAGATCTGACAGAAAAATAAATACTTGATTAGTTATTCTTTATTTTATATTATGGCAATATAATACCACCTATTCGTGGGACAGGAAAACACACCATGAAAAGTAGATGTATATTATGCCTCTGCCAGCACTTTGTGATCAAGAGTGATTGGTACATACACTTATTATGGCATACCTATAAAAGTAAAGGATTTTAAAACTGATAACTCGCTAATTATTATTTAATATTTTATACCAATGTCACCATGAATCACATTGATTGTTACATATTTTAGTTCCGATGATGACTCAAGTGAAGAAGAAACATCACCACAAAAGAAGGTAGCTCCCCCTCAGAAGCCAGCTGGTCCACTAAATGGCAAAGCACCGGTTCCTAAGAAAAAGACGCAAGACTCTTCTGATTCTGATAGTTCAGAAGATAAGAAACCACAATTAGCAGTAATTATCATATTTATTAAACAATACAATATTATGTTAATTTAGAGTTTATTTAAACTATTGTGATGAGTAATTGGCAATGAACACTGTGATATTAAACCTAAATAATTCGTCACTACCTCTGAATATTTTCTTGTAAAATTTTCTGAAACTATTGTCTCAAAGAACACTTCATTAACAGTTTGACTACATTTCAGGCTAAACAAAAACCGGCAGTTACTCCTGCTAAAAAGGCAGAGTCATCCGATGACAGTGACAGCAGTGCCGATGATGCTACATCTAAACCTGTTGCTAAACCTACACCAGCCAAACCATCTGTGAAGCAAGCATTACCTCAAAAACAGGAATCTTCATCTGATGATAGTGATGATAGCGAAGACGAAAAACCTGCACCAAAGAAAGTTACGCCGCCAGCATTCAAAACACCTGCTAAAGGGCCTGTACCCAAGAAGCAAGCATCTTCATCTGATGACAGTGATGATAGTGAGGATGAGAAATCTAAAGTGCCAGTCAAAGCAACTCCTTCAAAAGCCAAACCTGCTGCCAAACCTACACCAGGTAAAAAGCTAGAAGCATCTTCATCTGATGATGACAGCAGTGATGATGAAGATCAAAAGGTTCCCCAAAAAGCGCTTCAAAAACCTCAACCTCCACCTGCCAAACCAGCAACCAAGTCTGCTGCTACAAAAGAGTCCTCTTCAGAAAGTGATGATAGCAGTGAAGATGAAAAGTCTAAAACTGTGCAAAAACCTGCAGCTAAACCTCCAGTAAAGGCAGCAGTGAAGAAAGCATCATCATCAGAGGATAGTGATGACAGTGATGATGAGTCAACTAAACCTGCTATTAAAACACCTGTCAGTTTAAGCAAACCTAAACAAGCAGCTAAAAAACAAGAATCTTCTGATGATGATGATGATGATGATGATTCAAGTGAAGATGAATCTCCTAAAAAACAAGCTCCAGCCAAAAAAGCTAAGTCTTCAAATGATGAGGATGAGGACAGTGATGATGATGCCCCTCCAGTAAAGATTACGAAGAAAGGAAATAATGAGGTAAATACATTTACAAATACCAATTCTTTAACTAAACAGCCTATCAAATGTCCTTAATTCTTCGAGCTTTTTTTTTATTATGACCTAGCTCTAAAGGGCTTGGACCTTATGAAAACTTTTCTTCTCACTACTTAGAGACACTCCATGTGACTTCCCCTCAGCCTTGGTAGAGCGGTCTTTGGTAGAGCCTCTTGACAATTAGCACTAACACTACCATTTCGTATTTCAGGAAACCAAATTCCAAACTGGTAAAAAAAGGAAAGCATCTGATGGAGATTCTGGTGCTCCTCCTAAAAAACCATACAACAATTTCGTAAAGGTTTGTATTTTTAATTTCTAATTTAATTATCAATTGCGAGTTGATATGTAGTTAACCAGATTTATAATGGGAAGTTTAACATTTTACTTTGTTGGCTTGGGTGCTGTCTAAGGTCCGTATTCCAGAATGTTTCTCAATACTCAATCAACACTTGAGAGTAGAGATGCAAAACCTAGCGGTGATTGAGTATTGAAAAACGTTCTGGAATACGGACCTAAATCTATCTAAAGCAACAAACTCATGTGCCGAGGATTCGGTAAAAAATTTGTGCCTTATTTGAGTTGAAAGCCAATTAAGCTAGACCACCAAATTGTATGAGCGCCCATACAACTCCAGAGGTCTATATTAATTGGTGATTCTATGTATCAAACATCCCTTAATTTTAATTTTTTATTTTGTGTTTTTTCCTTTATCTGTGCTATAAGATGTTGCTTCGTACCAAATTTCAAGATTCAGACTTCACGGGAAGTACCCTGTAGGTTTTTATTCCCTTGCGACTGTCGAAAATTTGCGGCATAAACGGCTGTATCTTTTGATTGTGTTGGATGAAATGAAATCAGTACTTATTTTTTCTATCATCAATTTCGGTTTCGGTTATTACATGTTATTGTCATTAATTTTAGGGTACAAATTGCGTATCTACACCAAATGGTACCGAAAGTAAACCAGCTCCATTTCGTCGAGTGGCATCACAAACTATAGAAGTGGATCCTAGACTTAAGGATAATTCATTTGATGCAAAGGTAAATGCCCTAAAGTTTGAGAAGCCAAGGCAACTCTATGTAATGCCAAAGATGTGATATTGTTCACATGATTTCAAATAGCCCAATGGCTTATGGCATTGTATAATTTTGGGCATTTACTTTTATGCAATTATGTAGTGATCACATAGGGTTGCCTTGGTATTAGTAATCTAAGTTGTATTTTCTCTTTCTAACAGGAGGGTGAAAATGAAGATGACAATGAAGACGAAGGCAACAAATCTGGAAATTGGAATAACCGCGGCGGGCGCGGCGGGTTTAATCGCGGGCGAGGATTTAACGATAGAGGGGGTCGAGGAGGGTTCAGGGGCCGAGGTGGTTTCGGTGATAGAGGAGGTCGCGGTGGGTTCGGAGACAGGGGAGGGCGAGGAGGTTTCGGTGACAGAGGTGGACGCGGCGGTTTCGGTGATAGGGGTCGCGGAGGCCGTGGGGGCAGAGGAGGCTTCGACAGGGGTGGTAGAGGAGGTTTCGATAGAGGAGGCAGAGGAAACAACCGTGGAGGTCGCGGTGACCGTCACTCTTGGGGTGGTGACAGAGGTGGATTTAACAAAGGAGGTTTCAATGACAGAAAAAGTTTCGATGGAGGAGATAATGCTCAAAACAAGAAAATAGTATTTGACTAATTAGGTAAGAATTCTATAAGACAAACTTTCGTTTATTTAAACCCTAATAAGTATATCAGACGTAGCACGAGTTTTAAAATATTAATACCTATAAATTCCTTTTATGTTACACATCCATATGTACTAATATTGTAAAGAGGTAAGATGTGGGTTTGTATTCTAAGGAGATAATCTCTAGAGATTGAACAGATTTTTGAAATTTTTTCACTGTCTCAATGGTGTACTCGTATTATTCCTGAGTGCAATATGCTACTTTTTATCCCGGAATCGTGTTTCTATTTGAAACGTAAAATCTTCGCCCGGCGGGCGGTATAATAAGTATATTTCTTTAATTAGTCTCGCATTAATCCCTGCAGGGTTGGCAGAGGAAATATGCCTCTCTTCGCCACATTTTACCATGTGCATTATTTATTACATACATACATATTGTCACGTCCTTATCCCATTATTTTTTTAATGGTCTGTTTTTAGCTCTGCATGACAAGACCTTTGGGGATCAATCTAACCACACATTTTTTTATAGTCCGGTGCACGTGGTTCATGGGGAGAGCGTGCTAATCAAGATTTAAAACACACGCGTGGCAAGTCATTCAAACATGAAAAAACGAAAAAGAAACGAGGTTCCTACCGCGGTGGTGCGATTGATACAGGTGTGCACTCCATCAAATTTGAAGACTAAAGAGTTTCTACATCAAGAAAGCAGTCGACACAGGTTTTAGATTGAAACCTGAGCTGTAGTTGAGTATTTTTCTTCTTTGGGTGTTGAAGGTTATATAGTTTTACATACCCAGTGGCAGTTTAAATGTGCATTTTGCATAGTTCATTTATTTAAAAGAAAGGAAGAGAGCGAGTTAAATGAAGATGAATATTTACAAATATATGTTTGTTTATAATTAACTGTTTTCTTAATTTGTAATGTAGTTTGGATAAATTTCAAAAATGATTTTGGTAGATATTTTACTATCAGGTAATGAAAATTATTATAAAAAATATTTGGAAAGTGATTTCTAAAGTGTTTTAGGCATTATTGCTTATTCATCATTAGTTCATTAAGTATATCTTTTAATTTGTTAGGTTTGTTCATAATTATAAAAACAAACTAAGTCAAATACAGAAAATTAGTTTACTTTTTATATTGTTTCTACATCTGTACCTATATCATATTTTAGTCTTCATGAGTAAAATAATAGTTACAGAATAATAAAATAAAATAATCTTATATCTATTTTAAGAATAGTAATAACAGTAATAGCATTTTTTTATTTTTTTATCTGACTTAATAAATACTTGAGTTAAATAAACTGTGATCTACTCTAGTATGACCAATATACTTTTAATTCCTAGGCCATTTATTTTGGTTGCTATGATATGTAAGGATGACATTTCATTTAAAATTTTATGCTGTTACTAAACTAACACTAGACATAGCACATTTGTGTGTTTTTCATTTATATTGAGTGCTAAAATTTATTTTTTGTATTTCATTATGTACATAGTATTGTTAACGTAAGTGTTTAATTTCATTAGTAATGAATATTATAGTTAGGATAAGTTACATTATTGTTAATGTATATGAAGCATACTTTTTCGTTTTTTTAATAAATATTAAGCCGCCTCTTAATATAAAGTTGGAGAAGTACTGTAATATGTTTTATTTAAAATACCTAATTGTTAATGTATCTGAAGCATACTTTTTCGTTTTGTTTAATCGTTGACGGAATACTGAATTTGTAGGGCCATGAGCGCAAGGGAATTAGTGCGAGGATAATAGAGGTTATTCGTTGGGATTGGGATCCAGACAACTGATAAACATACTTATCTATACTAATATTATAAAGATGGAAGATTTGTAAGTTCGTTTGTAACGAATAGGCACAGAAATTATTGGGCCGGTTTTAAAAATTATTTCACCATTAGAAAGAATTCTTCGTGAGTAACATAGGCTTACCTATATTAAATTCAAAAAGTATCTCTAATAATGTAACACAAGGAGTTAAAACTCATAAAATTCCTTAAATCGCGTACGCTGCGAAATATATTGACATACATACATATCATCACGCCTGTCTCCCATCGGGGTAGGCAGAGACTATGGCTTTCCACTTGCCACGATTCTGGCATACAACTTTCGCTTCGTCAACTTTCATAATTGTTTTCATACACGCTCGCCGATTAAGGGTAAGGTAAGGGTACTCTTGACCTGGCCTTTTGTCAAAAGATCTTCAATTTGATCGGTATATGTACGTCGAGGTCGACCCTTACCAGTTTGCCCATTTACTCTCACCGCATAAATTTTCTACTTAGCCTCGCGGAATGATTTTAATATGAAAGAGAGATACAAGCTGCAGAAAGTTAACACGAAGGCACTGATAGAAGAAGCTCGTGAAAGGTGCAGAATGAAAGCGGATGAAAGGTTGTCGTCCAATTTCCGGGATAATGCCAAGCTCTTCCGGAAAGAGGTAGGCAAGACCCGGAGTTGTTCGGCAATCTGCAGTATAAATAAAGTGCTTAGTGTTAACAATGACGTCCTAACAGACCAAAGTGACGTCCTGCAGAGATGGAGTGAATATTATGGAAAGATGTATGCAAGAAAAGACAGAGATGCCACATCGGGAAGTGGAGCTCACTTCGATGCTCCGGATCCCGATGTCATTGAAGTCATTAGTATGAAAGAAATAGAACAAGCGATAAGAAGTATGAAATGTGGTAAGGCTGCGGGAAAAGACAGAGTTACTGCTGAGATGATCAAGTACGGTGGGTCGCGTGTCTGGGACACACTTTGTCTGTTATGCAACTTGTGCTGGCGGACGGGTGAGGTCCCAGATGACTGGCGAGTAGCAGTTGTAGTACCTCTTTACAAAGGGAAAGGCTCGCGCCTAAACTGCTCCAGCTACAGGGCGATCAGCTTGGTCAGCTTAGCTAGTAAGGTGTATGCAAAGGTTATAACGGCACGAATGCAAGAAAAGTCTGAAAGGTATTTATGGGAGGCTCAATGCGGATTCCGACGTGGAAGAGGTTGCATGGATCAAGTGTTTTCTCTCCGCATGATCGCGGAAAAGTTTCTGGCTCTTAGCCAGAAGGTTTTCTGCGCTTTTGTGGATCTAGAGAAAGCATTTGATAACGTTGTGAGAGAAACGCTGTGGGACTTGCTGCCAGGATATGGTGTGGACGGCTCGCTACTGCGGGCAATACAGTCGCTTTATAGGGACTGTAAGGCTTGCGTGCGAGTAGGGGGGGATGTGTCACCTCTTTTTGATGTCTGTACAGGCGTCAAACAGGGATGTGTCATGTCCGCCTGGCTGTTCATAGTGTATCTGGACAGTTGCCTGCAGAAGATGAAAGATTTTAATATGGGTGTGAATTTGGGTGACTTTACAGTAAACTGTCTGCTGTACGCTGATGATGCGGTGCTCATGGCCTCATCAGAAGCCGACCTACAGGCATTAGTCACTAATATGAAAGAGGGGTGTGAAAGTAAGGGTCTCCGCATGAATGCAAGTAAAACTAAGGTTCTAGTATTTGAAAGAGGTGACGTAAGAACTAAATGCGAGATTAGGGTAAACCAGGAACGTCTAGAGCAAGTGAATGAAATTGTGTATTTAGGAAGTATGTTTAGCGCGGATGGAAGATGTGATTCGGATGTAGAACGGCGAGTAGCTGCCGGAAACAAAGTTAACGGTGCTTTGTCCCAGTTAGTAAAGCGACAAAGCATCGTAAAAGAAGCACGAATGGCGATTCATAACGCAGTGCTAGTGCCAACTTTGCTTTACGGTAGTGAAACCTGGGTATGTCAGCAGATGCATGAAAGTAAATTGAATGCTGTGGAGATGCGATCACTTCGAAAATTGTGCGGCGTTACCTTGGCCGACCGAATACGTAACGAAGTGATACGCAATATGGCAGGTTTGAATGAAAGTGTCAGCGTTAAGCTGGAAAAGGGCGTGCTCCGTTGGTTTGGACACGTCCAACGAATGAGTGAGGAACGATTGACGAAGAATATATATTGTTCAAAAGTAGAGGGTAGAAGGAGTCAGGGAAGGCCGAGACTTACATATGAAGACCACGTGAGCAGATTGCTCAAAAACGGAAAGGTCAAAAGTACTCGGATACCCAGACGTGCGTGTATGAAGCGATTGATGAATCTCGAAGAAGCGAAAGAAGTATGCATGGATCGCGAAGCCTGGCGATCTGTCCTCTCTGACTACCCCGTCAGGGATACAGCGTGAAGATAGTTAGTTAGTTAGTTAGCATAAATTTTCTTGGTCAGTCTATTTTCATCCATCCTCTCCACGTGTCCAAACCATATAAGCATCCCTTTTTCTATCTTAGTCACTACGTCTTCTGCCATACCGCAATGTTCCTTTATCACGCTGTTCCTTTTTTTATCTATCAATTTCACTCCAGCTATACTTCGCAGACTCCTCATTTCTACTGCATTAATTTTACTTCTATGCTTCTTCTGCCATACCCAACTTTCACTGCCATATGTTAGTGTAGGGACAAGCACTCCTGTATGCACAGCCAGTCTTGTCTTTTTAGACACGTTCTAGGTGCCCATAAAGGTGTACATTGCTCCATTCACTTGATTGCCAGCCATCTCTCGCAACTTGTCCGCTGATGATGCAAGTATTACCTGATCATCAGCGTAAAGAAGACATTTGATAGTCAGATCAGTCATTTTTAAACCATACGCACTTTCTTGCAGTTCTTTCAAGCAACTGTCAATGTATAGGTTAAACAGCCACGGTGACGCTACACAACCCTGTCTCACACCTTTTTCGATGTGATAAAAGTCTGTGCAAGCTCCGTTGATTCTGACACAAGCACTGGATCCCTCATATAGAGATTTCAGTGCTAGTATCAAGTTGCTGCTTACTCCATACATGGACAATGTTGACTACAGTTCATTCCTCACCAATCTATCATAGGCCTTTTCCAAGTCTACGAATGCGCAATAAACTTTGTGACTCTTCGCCAAAAGTTTTTTAATTACGCATCGTAAGGAAAAGACCTGATCCGTGCATCCTCTTCCTTTCATAAATCCTGCTTGCACATCCCACATTTTCCCTTCAGTTTCATGTATCAATGTAGAATATGGGACTCTGCCCAAAAATTGAAAAATAAAATCTAAGTGATATCCTCTAGTGATGAAACAGTTTTCGACTAATTGTATTGAATGGGTGTCTTGATCACACGGTGGAGCAACTAAACTCATCGTGTTCGTCTGCAGGCTCTAACAATACAAGTCTGTTGGGCAACAAAAAGATAAAAACTAATTCCCTCTTACTAATACAATGAGAATAAACTGATGTATTTTAAAATAAAACAATTGTGTAGAATTATATCTTTTTTATTCAACATGAGCAATGTCAACAGGCACGATAGTGTCATCCAAGAACCTTGCTGGCGCATCTATTTGTTCTTGGTGTCTGGCCCAAGACAAAAAGTACACCATGCTGGCTATATGTGCGCAGCATCCGATAGTTCGGCGGCCGTGGATACAAGAACAGTAATAATCTTCTATACTCTCTCTGCCCTCTCTTGTAGGGTTCACCAATATGTAGGTGTAATGTTGTTTACTCCTGATATATAAACAATTTGGTCGTAAGTGCTCATGGACGTATGATCTGGCGATCCTCAGGTGATAGCTGCCCAGCGTAAATAGTATCAAATCATCGTACGTCAATTGTTGGCAATCGAACGCTGCATCACTGGCATCAATTGCAGTGAAGGCTACCCTTTGCCTATTATAAATTGTGCTCACTCACATATTCCACCAGCTCATTCCTTCTATTAATATTTTCATTAATTATATTAATGAATTGCTCGGCGTAAATGCTATCCTCGTATGGTCGCCGAGTAGCGTTGATGAGCGCTTCAGTAATTCGGAAATCCGTCATCATGTTAGGCAAAGAAACATTGAAATAGGTGTGTCGGAATAACTTAAAATCTTTTTTGAAACGACCGTTCATTGTCTCGACAACACACCGGGTCATTGTTATAAGTCTAGACTTGTTCGCATCTTCGGTTGTAAGTTGCTCTCCTCTCGATCGGGATGGTGGCATCTGAGGATTGTAGCCAAATTCTTGTATTGAGGAGATTGAGTCCCGAAAGCCGCGGTCTAGTATCAAGACATCGTTTTCCGTAGAAACCAATGCCAAGGCGAGTCTTCAGCTTCCATTATGTTAGGCATAATTGTTGCATCTGATGTTGTTGCTGCGTAAGGTCCTAAGACATCTAAAATATAGCCATCTGTGCAAACTATCAGCAACGGTTTTACAAGGTTCCTGAATTTGTGCAAGCTGTATGTAATTCTTTGAAACAAAAAATTGGCACTCTTTTGCATAAGTGCCGTCAAGCACCAAAATGACTGTATTCTGGTCGCCTCCGAAAATATGAGATGGGATAGAAAGGTTTCGAGCAACAGCCTCTTCTCTGGTTATGTAGTCTAAGCCCAGAAAACGCGGGACGAAATCTTGAGTTAAGCATTCTCTTGCTAATCTTATTTTTCTCTCTAACGTTCTTCTGGACATTCGGAATTTCGTAGCCAACCTTTCATCCGATTCACCAGTCCTTATTTTTGTTAGGTATATCCCAAAAGTCGTCGCAGGCCTATCAGTTCTGTTATGAAGAGATGGTGTTAGATGTAGAAAAGTGTTGAATTGATCTTTAGTTACTCCTGTCCAAAAATGTAGCTCATTATCATCAATCGAATTTATGTTTTCGAAATCAAGTTCGTTTTTCCGTTCCAAGCCCCATTTGTATAAATTCATCATTACAAGTACATGAGCACCATTAAATTAATGCATTTGCCTCTGATTATTCAGGTTTTCCCAATCATTTCTTTGTAAATGTGATTGGCAAACACGAGCAAGAGGAGGTATATAAAAATTCATAGTATGTAATAAATAGAATTTTACATACAATGGCAATATGTGCGTAGCAATGTTTCTGCAGTTTTGAAATATGCAACGTCTTGCTGTGTTTGAAGCATGGGAATATCCTTGTATAGAAATGATTAATAAAACCGGAATTATCTTGTTGACCCTCATTTGGTTTCTCGCCAGCATCTTGCGCTTGTTGAGGTGGTTCGCCTTGTACTCGTTGAGGTGGCTCATTTTGCCAAGACTGATTTCTCAGAGTGGAATCCAATCTCACCCAGCAGGTATGGCATACAGACCGCGAACCATCAAAGGGAATCTGAAAAAAACGTGTAGGAATGTTATATGTATTTTATTTTATTACCTACTTTTACTTATTAACACTACGCTGAATTTAACGTTTAATAAATAAATATCCTTAGACATACACAGCGCCATCTAGTCTAAACTGTATAGGTTGTCGTACTGTTAGGTATTGGGTCTGTAGCTTAGCGCAAATTCAATTCGGTAAGGCAAGTAACTATGAAACATTTCTTACCTCACGTGGTGTTATGTCCTGTAATAATAACTCGGCGTGATCTCGGAACCTTCCGAGAAAGTGCACCGTGAGAATATGTTTCCTTCGCCGCAACACAGAACGGCTACACAAAACACAACTATTTTGTCTTTCCATATCAACTAAATCCAATCAAAATGCAAACTCAAAATCCAATAACACAGCAGTAATCGTTAAAAATTGTTGAAGCTCAAGAAACACACAGATCGCAACGACAAAGGACGAGGGACTGCGGCGAGCGACGAAGCTCCGAGCACAGGCGAAACCGGTTTTAACTCGTCTAACGTGCGAGAGAGACGGCTAATGCAAGCCCCTGGCCGTGTATTATTAGAAGGCGCAAACGTTTATGTTATTTTTATTGATTACAATACTTAATTGATGCCCAATATTTTTAAACACATATTTTCAACCATAGTTGATTTTAGACTTCTACCGCGTTTTTTTTAAAAAATAATCCGTGATGGAACTGGGAACTATGTATAAAAACGGTGTCTGCCATTTTAATATATTATCCACTCAAACGTTCAAGCTGCTAAGGCAGCTGACTTTTTTTGCCTTTTCTTTTTTAGAACTGACCTCATTTCAAAACCTTTTTAAAGAATGTTTTCTGTGGTTTTAATGAATGAATTTCATACCATTAGAATCGTGGATAAAAAGCCCGTGTAATATCTATATGTGTTTAATATCTATATGTCACAATATCAAAATTCAAAGTAAATGCGATATAAACATTGCCGGCGGCCATTTTCTGCAATTCCGGCAGTAGCACTCTCACTGCTCTCCCGTTAGGCCATTAAATCCTAACCGGTGCAGAAAGGCAACAAAACTCTGAAGAATCGGGACCATGTGTAGCCACGCACATTCAGCTCGCCACAAGCTGCCCTGCGGATGTGAGCTTTTCAATAACTTTCTGATACATTTTTTTGTTGATTTCAGAAAGTGTATGACTCAAAAAGCGAATCTACTATGCCCTCATAGGGTTGCGTTAATCCTATAAAAGATAACGGCTGTCCTCGAGGGCATTATTATTATTATTCTCTTTATTTACAATACAAACATATAAATTACATTTTTAAATATATCTATAAACACAAATTCATTAAAAAATATAAAAAATAGTAGCCCACCGGTATCGGGTACAGGGACCAAGCTACCGGTGGTTATGGTTCCAAAGACTGGAACCTCCTCACAATGCGTGCCGTATCGAGGATAACTGCCTTCTGCATCAAGCTGCCTAACGCGAGCCTCGTAAGATGTTGATCGAGGCTCTTGGCAATCAACCCATGTGCTGATACCACTATCGGGACAATGATTGCCGATTCCACATCCCACATGTCGACAACCTCGTGAGCCAAGTCCAAATATTTCAACAGTTTCTCTTTTTCTGCTTTCACGAGATTTTCGTCATGTGGGATGGTAATATCTACAATCATTGCGCGACGCTCTAATCGATCTATCACCACTATATCAGGTTTATAGGCAACAATGGTCCTGTCAGTAATGATAGATCGATCCCAGTACAAAGTGATACGACCATTCTCAAGAACTGGGTCGGGTACATACCTGTAATAGGGCACCTCCAATTCCACAAGTTTATATTTAAGAGCTAGTTGCTGATGGACAATCCTGGCTACTTGATTGTGTCTATGCAAATACTCCCCGTTAGCAAGACGAGAACAACCAGAAATAATATGTCTAATAGATTCTCCCGGACGATGACACGCCCGACAAATGTCAATCGTCCCATCCTTCAGTTCCTACTACATCCCGATGCATACTAACGTCCGCTGACACAAAATATTCTCTAAGGTTGCATATCTCGCGGTTGTGGAGTCTTAACATTTAAGAAGCCTCGACCCCCAAACTTCCGCGGGATATACAACCTCATGACAGACGAACGTGGGTGATGTATTCGGTATGCAGTAAACAGAGTACGAACTTTTCTATCCAGGGTGTCCAGTCCAGTATTGTATGACCCAATCGTTATAAGAGCGCACCTTGTTTCCGCCTGACAAAAGACTTTTCAGGCGGCCCAGGAAACGCTCTATTAACGATTGTTTCATACCCTTGTCATCAATTTATAATGCCTGTGACATACCCAAATATTTGTAGGTTTCATTTGCAGAAAGGGATCTAAGTTTTGTGGAATCTGAAAGTTCCATGCCTTCAGATTCCACAATCTTACCTCTTTTAACATGCATGGTGGCACATTTGTCTACACTCCATCTTGATAGAATTACTAAAGTTTTCAGTTGCCTTTAGTAAGTCTTTCAATTGGATATCATTGGAGGCAAAAAGTTTCAAATCATCCATGTAAAAGAGGTGGGATATAACTTGACCACTTCTCTGCAAATGATAGCCCAGCCCTAAACCCTCTAATATAATAGTACTGAGAGGGTAAATTGCTATACAAAACCATAAAGGACTCAAACTGTCACCCTGGAAAATGCCCCTCTTTATCTTTATAGGTTCATCGTCACCAAGAATTTCTCGACATCCCGGATAGCGAAGGACCGTACTCCATTGCCCAATACATGTCTCCAAGAAGGTGCATAGAGTTGCATCAATCTTATACAACTCCAGCACCCTCATGAGCCATGAATGTGGCACGGAGTCATAAGCCTTCTTATAGTCTATCCAAGATGTCGCCAAATCCCTTCGTTTAAGACGAAGCTGTTGGCTAATGGTCGTATCAATAATAAGGAGCTCTTTAGTACCACGGGCCCTAGTCCTACATCCATATAATTATATTATCGTTTACAGAACACTGAGTCAGCGGGGCCACGAGCGCTTATTGTAAGTCAATAAATAAGTTATAAATAATATCAGCCTTGAATACTTTCGACAACCCTACAAGCATCACTGTCTAGATGTTGTCGGCATTTTCGTCGACTTCAAAGGCGTAACGCTACTGGTAGGTTTACACTCTTTATACTGTGGTATAATTGCCTGCGCACTATTCTCGGGGCAATGAAGTCATCTACTACCAACGCTTTACAAGTTGCAGCTGTACATGTCCCACTTTTACTTCGCAGACAGTACATATGCGACAGATTTCTCTTTAAACTTATTCAAAATTCTCAACACTTCTTGATAAACTGAAATTCCTTTTCGATTACTACAACTCAAATACCAGGCCTAATCAAAATAATTTTCCTTGTCTTGTAAATAGTTTTATAAAGTACACTCTCCTTCCTCATCCGGTAACTCAGAGCCAGCTGAACCCACTTTACGCTCTCCCATAGATGCGAATGCGATATTCAATAATGTCATATCTAACAATTTTGATGGTTGGTTAAAAACTTATACTGATTCTACCAAAGTGAACAAAAACGAGCCTGTTGGTTCAGCAGTGTGGATCCCGACATACAAAATTAGGTAGGTATATTGAGCTACCAATGTCCCCCTATAACTTATATTTTCACCGGAGAGTCAAAAGCAATTCTCGAAGTCATCCAGTATATTAAATCCCAAAATCTTAATAAATCCCCTGATCCTATCTGACTCCACAAGCTGCCTACCAGCCATACTTGCAAATGCCTTGCGCTCTAATTCAAAATTCCCATCATTTTTGAAATAAAAGCGGCGCCACTGCTTTGTCACGAACGGGGCTTGCTTGTGGATACAGAATTGCGGCGCTACAGTAATGGGGCTTTTTTGTTTGGTTTGTATCACAGTACATTAAAATAGGAGATGCCCTATTCATAAGCTAACATATTTTCGATCCACAGATGTCAAATGTCATGTTGTCTCTTTTTAACTAACGGACGGTTGCGTTTGAAAAGAGGGATTAATACTATTAAATGATTTACTTTTTTCTTGTGACGTCATCAGTATGTACCTTTCGTAACAGTTACCGCCATATTGTGCTCCAAGTTTTGTGGTAGTTGGCCTGTCAAACACTAGATTGTCGTGCTTTAATTAAATAGTTCCTACCAAATCCACACTGAGTTATTGGCGGAGCAATAGTATCGCCACAAGAACAAAAAAATTAAATAGTTTTTGTGTTATATACGTTGAGAAAGTGGTTATTACAGTGTGTTGAGCTTTGTCTTATTGTGAACAATCATGCCATCGTGCTGTGTGAAACAGTGTGGTGCCAGAAAAAACAATAATCAACCAACATTGAGCCTTCATAGGTTAGTAATCAATTTTTGTTGTTTTAAGTTCTTTAGTTTACGAAATAAAATTGTTCATCGTTCCATATGAGTGATTCTAATGATTGTAAAGGGCAAAAACAGTTCTACTTGGATTTTAAACCGATAAATTTTAACATTAATAATTAACAGGTATCATAGTGCTGCTATACGATATTGAAGTATCGATACTATTTTCTTGTTCTAAAGATTACATATTTTTTCTCCAGCACCAAAAGACCTCTGCTTTGTAAAGTCTCGAAGTAAAAACTCTGTTTGCTCTCAGACTAAATTAGGTATTTGGTCGAGTTTTTGCTGAGAACATAGAATTAAAATAAAAGCACTAATTTACTTTTAATTTTAATTTGGTAATAATTTTTAGCTTTGTACTTAAACATACATTTAAATATTACACTTTAAAACAATTTTTGTCTTGTGCCTTTAAATTACACACTGCACTCAGTAGTATAATTTAAACAGCACTTGTTATGATTAAGGTCCGTGTTCCAGAACGTTGCTCAATACTCAATCAACACTTGAGACAAGATTTTGCCTTATACTATCTACTCTCAAGTGTTTCTTGAGTATTGGTAAACATTCTGGAATATGGCCCTAAGATTCATTAGACTACTTCCCTGGTTTGTGATTTAATGTCTGCACTCACAGCAAAATATTACTTTGGCCAGCCGTTAAACAAATAACAACCTTTTTTTATTAAAATGCATGTACCACAGAGTACATCAATACATTATTTAGTATGTATCAGTTGAACATATTGTACCAAATTATTAATATTCTATATTATATCTATACTAGATGACCCCCACAGCTTCGCCCGTGGAATATTTCGACCTCCCGTCGCACCTATTTAATCCCGCCGCTTATAAATTCTACAATGATGCATAAAAATTTGCCCGATTTGTCGACATTTATGACTCCTGCTCTGCTCCCTAGTATAGTAGCGTAATGATATATAGCCTATAGCCTTCCTCGATAAATGGGCTATCTAACACAAAAATATTATTTCAAAGACGACCAGTAGTTCCTGAGATTAGCGCGTTCAACCAAACAAACAAACAAATTCTTCAGTTTTATAATATTAATATAGATATATAAAAATTAATTCCTATTTCCCTTGGTCCCGCCATCATGCGTGAACGGCTAGACCAATTTGAAAAATTATTTTTGTATTGGATAGCTATTAGAGGTATTAGAAGATATATTGAGGAAGGTTCTAAGCTATATATAATCACGCCACTGCACAGGAGAGCGAAGCAGTAATCATAAATGTCAACAAATCGGGGAAACTTTCATACAATTTTGGAAAAGTAATAAGCGACGGGATTAATTGGGTGCCACGGGGTTGGAAGTATGTCACGGACGAAGCCGTGCAGGTCAGCTAGTTAATTATATTAATATTATATTGGGTAGGTATGTACAGTCAACAGCACTCCTTATGTTACCACAAACAAATTGTATATATAAAATCTATAGACTATAGTGATTTTAACACTCATAACAACAATGAAAATAATTGATCCATTTAAAGATAATAAGTGCTTTCGTTTTATATTAAACAGATTTCCCAAGAATGAGGTTTTGAAGAATAAATAGCTGGAAGTAATTGGCTCTGAAAATATTAATCACCGAAATAAAATATGGTATGTCTGCTCAATGCATTTCGAAGAAACTTGTTTGAATAAAACTCTTGATGTGGCAAGATTACATGATGGCGCAATACCTTCAGCTTATCTTTTTGTAGGTATCTTATAAGCTATTCTAAAACATTTTATATTGTATGCTTTGGTAGCAACCTAGAGTACCTATTTTGTATTTATTCATTAGTTACACATACTAGTTTACAGAGCATAAGGCCTATTTGCTAACTTTATTTAATACATGAAAGTGATAATCACTGACCTATTTACTGATCCACTACTACTTTACTATTAATAGTATTATAACCCTTGTCCTGTAATAACAGCAATGGATAAGTAAGTAGTTTGGTGATGATCACTTTGCTGTGTCTAAAAATTAGCAATTAGGCCCACAGAGCATCTAACAGACTATCATATTAGTTCACAATACACCACGATAACTTTAATTATTCATAACAATGAGAGTAAACCATAGCCAAATTCGACAAATATAAAGAAAAATTGAATGCCAGTAGAATTACTAATGTCAACTTAAATTAACCTGCGTCTGTCTATTTCAACACGTGGGACAGAAATACATATGGTGAAAACTGAAAAGCGGGCATATAATATGCCTCTGCCACCCCCTCGGGGATAAGGCGTGATAGATAAATAAACTTAAATTAATCTAAATACTGTGTTATTCTTATTTCTGTCCTAAAATTCAGTTTGCTATGTTTCGGATTGAAGGAAAGGTGGTCAGTGTATGAATTACACTGACCACCTTTCCTTCAATCCATGTAGCATCCAGTGTGCATGGAAGAAATATCATCTTAGTCCCCAGTACTTGCAGTTTTAAGTGATTTACCCTTAATATTGCAAGTGTCTATAAGCGACAGTAACCACTTAACACCAGGTGGGTCGCAAGCTTGTTTGCCATCTCGAAATATAAAAAAATAATGTTATAATTATTATGTTATACTTAACCTATGGAATGAAAAAAGGTAATTTATGATTTCTTTTTTCAGCCGAATCGTGCCTCTCGAATGGATCCTTGTACATCAAGTGAGATGGTAAGGCAAAATATCATGATTTTATAATATAGTAAATAGTAATATGTATATTTGTGGTTTCATAAAAGTATGCTGATATAATTTTGAATGAACATCTGTCTTGGTTGTTGGCTTTAGCTTTTAGTTTTTTTGTTAAAGTTTGTATGGATGTTTGTTACCCTTTCACGTAAAAACTACTGATTAAATTTTAATGAAACTTTACAATAATATAGCTTATACATCAGAATAACATAGACTACTTTATATTCCAGGAACAATTTCCAATGGGAAACGGGATCGGGAAAACTTCTCTACGCGGGCGAAGCCGCGGGCGTCAACTAGTCTTTCATATTGCTGTACCAATTTCATTTTAATATTATTTTCAGAATACCAAGGAAAACACAATTTTGCATGAAAGGCAAAACATTTTAAAGCCTACATGCGCAATGAAAGTAAAATTTCCAGAAGTTGTGAACATAGATGCACCTACAAAGGTAATTTTTCTTTATTTTAATCAGATTTTTTAGTCGCTTAAGGGACTATGTTTATATTTAAAATAAAATATTTGTATATATTTCTTCAATTGTTTCTTTTTAATGTTTATCTGAGCAGTTTTTTAAGTTTATCTGATTGTGTGATATTTTTTGGTTATGTAAAACATTAAATAAATACATAACCTTACTAATAAAAGTCCGAGACTACCAGGACTTTAATTGGTCGTGCTAATTAGTGTTTAGCACATAAGACCTTTTAGCCTTTTTGTTACCAGCTCACTAAAAAGGCAAAGAGTTCAAAACTTCTTCCAATTTTAACATCTAAAATAGACAAATTTTATTAATTTTATTAAATTTCAACAGCAGGTCGCCACGACTTGCGCCTGTCCATTTCAACACGGCAATGGACTCACCACCTGTTACGTGGGACAAAAATGCATACGGTGAAATGCGGGCGTTTAATATGCCTCTGCCTACCCCTTCGGGGATAAAGGCGTGACAATATGACAATATAATCTTACTAATATAGTTGTTAATTGTTTTAGGTTCAAGAGGAAAGCTGTGATCCAGTATTGTTTGAAAGGTTGCCAGAAGCTTATTTCAACATAGATCCACAAATTGCGAGGGTAATTTTTACGTCATTACGTTTTATTTATATTTTTCATATGATTTAATTATAAAAGTCTATTAGCCTAACATGACGTGTTTGGGTATTTATTTTTTTATAAGTAGAACTAGTTGACTTGGCCCACCTGATTTACGTGGCTATCGCCGGATATAGTTGGCATAACAAAAAAAAATCACTTGGTATTGTAGATTTGTTCACATTCTGAAGAATACTGGCAAAACAGGAAAGGGCGATGTTTCGTGTTTCCTATCTAGATGACCCTTAAGATACTGGTCTACCATCTGTTTAATTCGAATAACTTATAATATTAGGATTAATTGTTCTTTCATAATTTAGGATTTATGTCAGCTTTGAGATTTAATGACCTTTTTTCCAAAGTTTTACGAAATTAGTGGTAAATAATTAATACTTATTTTTATTTTTCAGATTCAGAAGCAAAGCGAAAAAATAAAAGTCCTTTCTAGACAATGTAATATGTTGAAAAAAAAAGTGCGATCATTGACCGCCAAGGTCCGCAGACGTGACGAAAAAATTGCTCACTTTTCGGATATTATCCAAGATATTAAAAGAAAAAACTTCATAAATAATGAAGAAATATTAATTTTAGAAGATTGTGCAGGACCAAAAGATTTTTTGAAAAGACAGGTAGCTAAGTCTAAGAATCTACCCTTAGAAAAAAAATATTCTGAGGAAGTAAGGAAATTTGCACTCACTCTTCATTTTTTTTTCGCCAAAAGCGTATAATTTTATTCGAAACACTTATAACACATGTTTACCACACACACGTACTTTAAGCAAATGGTATGAGCATGTTAATGCTGAGCCCGATTTTACCAAAGAAGCCTTTGGTGCATTACAAAGAAAAGTAGGTGAAAGTAGTCATCCTGTGCTTTGCGCTTTATCGTTGGATGAGATGGCGATTAGGAAGTCTTTGACTTGGGATCCCAGGGCTCAAAAATTTTATGGCCGTGTTGATTGTGGTCAAGGAATTAATTCTGATACTGTGGATGAAGCTAACCAAGCATTAGTAATTATGGTAACTGCAATAAATGGATCCTGGAAATTACCAATCGGATACTTCCTCATAACCTCCCTTACTGGAGAGCAAAAAACTGTCCTAGTTCAGACAGGTGTACAACTTTGCCAGGATGTTGGAGTCAAAGTGGTAAGCATCACTTGCGATGGTCTGTCCGGAAACTTCAGCATGTTCGCATCTTTGGGGTGCAATATTATGAGAGACCAAACAAAGACAAATTTAATTTAAATAAATTATTTTAAATGACAACCTATTACATATATTTATCGACCCATGCCACGCAATCAAATTAATTAGAAATGCATTCGGGGAGTTGAGGGTATTTTATGACAATACTGGCCGTGAAATAAATTTTAAGTATTTGGAGCTACTCCTAAGTATTCAGAAAGAAAAAGAGCTGCACTTGGCGACCAAAATAAATAAGGCTCATATCTTATTTCAAAAACAAAAAATGAAGGTAAAGCTTGCTACACAGTTGCTCAGTAGTTCTGTGGCAGATGCCCTTGAATTTTGTCGTAATAAATTGAAGTTAAAACAATTTGAAGATTGCAGCGGCACAGTAAATTTTATAAATATTATGAATGACGTATTTGACGTTTTGAATAGCCATTCTGTGCGTCCGCCTGGCTGGAAAAAGGCGATGTGCCCCCAAAATATTGGCTTTATAAGAGCACTGTTCGATAGTTCTACCGAATACCTAAAAAAAATCAAACTTGGTACTGGAGAGATACTAATAGAATCACGGAGAAAAACCGGGTTTCTTGCATTCATTATTTGCATGAAAAGTGCATTGGCTCTTTACGAGCAGTTGGTCGAAAATTCAAAGTTATTAAAGTATCTGCCCCTGTATAAAATTAGTCAGGACCACTTAGAGTTGTTTTTCTCTTCCATAAGAGCAAGGGGCGGATATAATAATAACCCCAATGCTGTGCAGTTTCGAGCGGCGCACAGTATACGATTTGACAAATCTAGGTGGACAAAACTCAGGAACTAAAAGAATGCTTTGTTTGTTACATTTAAAACAATAATATGATTAATAAAAGGCCAAATGGAATGTATACAATATTTATTTCAATCTTTTAACAAAGTAAGTACATCTTTGTCATGTCTCAATGTACTTTTTCTTGGAAGTTTTCGTAATAGCGTGATGTAGGGGTCTGAAGATATCAGTAAATGCTTCATTAAATCGTAATTGGTTCTGTATCTTGAGGTTTTCATTGTATGGCCTAATCTGGCCTTCCTAATTTCTTTATTCTTGGTTTCAGAAGCCTCTTCAGACATTTGTCCAATTGGTATTATACAATTTTTTATTATGCTTGCTCCATGTACAAGAATTTTGTGCACTGTGGCTGGCATATTATACCAAGCATATAAATTCACGTAAATGACTCTGGTTTCATGACAAAATTCTTGAAATTTTTCGGTATTAATTTCGTAGCCTGAAGTTATGGCCGCTAAAATAGTGCCAAATCGATGGATTAGATTTTCATCAATGTTTGTGATTTGTGCCGTTGTGGCATAATTATAAAAGAAGGCTCGCGCAGTGTTACCATCATTGCTGGTTCCAAAACCCGGCTTTACTTTGTCTATGATTAGGCCAATTCCTTTAAACTTTTTCTGGATCTCTTCTTTAGTTTTTTTTACTATTTTCTTATTCTGTTCTCCCCTTACTTGCCACTCGCGAATGTCCATGCGATAACTAATGTTTAACAAACATTCCATTGTCCGAATGTATGCATGTAGGCTCGATATGCCAAATCCGTACATGCTCTCGTCTACTTCTCTAACCATTGGTTGAAGTGAATTCATCTCTTTGGATGTTGCTTTGCAGATAAAGCACCTCTGTGTTGATTTGTTTTCTGTAAGAACATTACAGACTTTTCCGTCAATCATTGACATAATCAAATCGTGTTTTATGGAGATGGCTACACCCTTTACTTCTACGCGAGTTGGTTCCAACTCCATTATTTGCTTTTCAATTACTTGGCACTCTTCTTTGATTAATGCTTCAGTTTCTTTCTTATAAATAAATTTTATCACTCTGCAGAATCTTGGTGATGATGGACGAGGGTTTTCCCATATGATCTTCTGTTCATCATTTACGAGTCTTATTGGAACCAACGAGATGATAAACATATATTCATCTGTGCTATCTGGATCATCAAATGGTTGCTTGTATAAGCTATGGCCCGATGACCCGTCACATCCCCATTTATATATTAAAGTGTAATTCAATAAACTTATGTCTAACCTTTCTCCAATAATATCTTTGCATATTCTCAATGCAGTATGGCTCAAAAGAGCATCCAGTTTCACTTCAGCTGATATATCCGTAACAGTTATATTTTCAACAGAAGGATAGCACTGCTTCTTCACTTTGGCCACATGATCATAGCAAGGATATGCATTGAATCCCCTTTCTTTTGCTTCTTGCTGAATATTTTTATAAGTTTGGACTGTCAAGTTATTTGATATAAAAAAGGCTAAGGCTTCATCCGGAGTATACGGTCTTTTTTCTTTTGGAGTATTAAAAATTTTGCGAGCTTTCTTATACTTGGTGGCACGCTTTGGTGAGGATGTAGACAGCTCCTGTATTATTGTTGCAGCATCTCGCTTCCCACTGGCTCTGACACTTACTTGCGTCGCAAAAGTTAACTCATCGCTGCTGTAATTATGTAACAAATGTTGCACTTTTCTTTTTTTTGATTTTTCGGAACTTTCTTTAAAACTTTTCTGTGGTCTGCCACCACTAGTGCTTGGTTGTGATAAGTCTTCAGGTGCCACAAGCATATTGAAATTCAAATCTTCGTTCAACCAATCTTCGTGTTCTTTTAAAAATAAGTCTAACCTTCTTTGTTTGCGAACCCATTTGACGCGAATTTTTTCACATTCTTTTTTCAAGAATGCTTTTAATTTTTCGTCTTGCTCTTCGTTTTGAACTGAAACACCAAACTGCACCTTTACGAAGTTAATTACTTCATTTAATCGATCTTTGGCCGGAGTAGAATGCCAAAAATCGAATATCGATTTTCGCTGCATTCGGGCATCTATGAAGGAAAATTAAAAATATATTATAATCGCAAAAATCGCAAGTAATGAATACTATATCATCAAAGTATAATAAACAGGTAATCTATTAAGACTATTATCACAGCTTGACTGCGTTTGGCTACCAAGTAAAACTCCAAGTCAAAATTAAGTAGAGGAAAAAAATAAGAAATCTATGTATTTTTACACAAATGCCACACATTCGTCAAAGTAAAATATTGGTTATTTTAATATCTTAATATACAGATAATTACCTCTATTTGACGAATCCATGAAAAAAACTACTCGAAGTCGCTCAAAACACAAAAAAAACATGTACACTCTTTAACGTTAAAGGTCACACTGAGCGGGTCGGCCGACTACCTGCAGGGTTTGGGCGCTTTCGCCCTTTGTTATAACCGGTTTCGCGCGGCCTAGGGATGACTTACTGTTATTGTCAGTTAAGTAATATATTCAAGGATGTAAGGAGATCAGTAAATCGTTATTTTAAGTATTATATTTAAATACCTATTGTCCAGCTAGATTGGTCAAATCGTATGTTGTGCGGCGTACAAAAAATTATTAATTAGAGCAGAAATAAGAGACGGCGGAGTAGGAAACTGTATTCCATTGGAGCAGATTTCAATTCTAACTTGCTCCAGCAAAAATCCTATTAAATCTATAAATGAATTAACGGACAGAAGAAATTTCCAAAACATTGCTGAAGATCATAGTGATCTATATGACACATATATAGAGTATTTAGGTGCAAACTTAGATGATTACACAGAAGATTCATAAGAAGAAATTTGTCAAGACATATAAATTGCGAAGTTTGTTTGTCATTACTAGTTGGAGAAGAAAACTCGGGAAGATTAATATTTCAAAAATCACGCGGTGGGTTAAAGTACGCGTCTTCCGGGGTGTTAGAAATTATTAAGAAAACGGAAAACCTTGTAAAATCGCACCTAACAGAACAAAAAAAACCTGAAAATTATTATTTATACATCTTTAAATTCTTGACAGAATATTATGATGTCACCAGTGAAAAAACGTTGTATTTGCCCATGAATGTGGAGCATAACGTGAATCATCGGTTGCTGCTGATAAAATCAATAGTAAAAAGCTATATAGATTTAAGGTTCCGATATCACGGAAAAAAAAACACCGAAAGTTTGTCATATCGAAATAAGTTGATTTTGTTTAGAAATGAATAAAAATTTTAAAATATTAGAATATATATGTTTTTCACTCTGAAGCCTTTTTTCCACCTTGCTACTCTTCAGTGTTCCCAACTTAGGGGTTTTCCCCCAAGATTTAGGGGGTAATGAAGTGGGATGGGATTTTTTTAGGGGCGTTATATTGTCAGGGGTATTTTTGGGGTTTCTATTTTATAAAATACTTTTAGGAATATTTATAACTCTCATTATTTTTTGATAAAAACCAAAATAATAGGTAGTGTAAAAGTATTCGGGACTGTAGTAAAATTCTATTTGTTTTCGACTGAGTCACGGTATTTACTTCTGGATTTTGTATCAATGTACAAACTATCGTTTTGCAACTGTGCAAAATTTCTACTGCTAATATTAATCAATATTACATGGAAAACGATCGCAACTGAAACTTAGCACTGACCAACATAGAAGCGCTCGTAGCCCCGCCAACTCTGTTCTGTAAACGATCACTGTGTTAAGCAACATTCGCTAGGGCCCTCAAATGAGTGACCATTTTGTGGCATTTCTAGTTACTAGCGTTTCCGTATTTCGGAAACGCTCTAAGCCGTTGGTCCCGGTTGCCAGTAAAATGGCAATCGTTAAGCCAAGTTAAAGGCCTTATGGGTGGCATGAAAATTTTTTACACCAGGTCATCACAACCTGCACTTGTCCAAACTAACACGGCAACGTGCTCACATCTGTTACATGAGACAAAAATGCATAAAATGTCGGTGTAAAATATACCTCTTCGATAATATAGTTCAGGTGGTATTAAAACAGAGCAATCCGTTTTTTTGCAGACGCATATTTTACGCTCATATTTCACAATGTGCTTTTTGTCCCACATAATAGGTGGTGAACCCATTGCTGTGTTGAAATAGACAGACCCAGGTTGTGGCTACCTGTTGTTAAAATTTTTCAAGCTGTCCATAATGCCTTCAACTTGGTTTAACGACTGCCATGTTGCTGTAGTAGAAAGTAGATATAAAAAATAACAAAACCGATCTAATAAAAAACAGGTATTTTTGGATTGGCTGTATGGCCAATTATATGATCGGCCGACGACATTTACATAACTGAGATTAGCGCGTTCAATCAACCAAGAAAACTAGCTTTTTATTAATATGGTGTTTTTAATATCGTGCGGAATTCATCGCGCACGCGGGGCGGTTGCACCGGGGGGAGGGGCAATCCCGGGCCCAAGGGATGAATTCCGCGCGATATTAAAAATATCCCTTAGCATATTATTTATTTTCAGACATATTGTCACGATTCGATTGGTTAGTTCGCAATCGTGACATTGTGATCGTGCGTCGATTCGTGACTAATTTTCCACGTAAATTGACTTATTGTTACCTGGTTTCACGAATATTTATTTGTTGTTTGATTTCATTATTAAGTAAACCTTTCCGTATCCTTCATCCAAGTTTTTATTTTATATCGATAGTATAACGTGTTAGAGAGCTACAGCACTATTACATGCAGCCATTTTATATTCCCAAGGTCAATTCAATTCAATTCTTATTATGGCTTTCTGTGCTCTAATATATTCCCAAGGTCAATAGGTATGGTTACGCTAAATCCATGCATATGCCAAGTCCATTGATTAAAATGAGTTTTAAAGTGTCCGTCAAGATGAAGTACCAAGTTTCTTTTATTTTTAGTTGTTTTCGCACATCTTGGGCAAGCAAAGGAAACTTAGTCCATACAGCCTAGTCTTCATAACATAACATACATACTTTCACGCCTTTATCCCCGAAGGGGTAGGCAGAGGCGTACTATACGCCTATGTTTCACCGTATGCTTTTTGCTTTTGTCCCACGTAACAGGTGGTGAGCCCATTGCCGTGTTGAAATGGACAGGTGCAGGTTGTGGCGATCTGCTGTTGAAATTTTTCAAGCCACCCATAAGGCATTCAACTTGCTTAACGACTGCCATGTTACTGGCAACCGGGACCAACGGCTTAACGTGCCTTCCGAAGCACGGAAACGCTCTCAAATATAATTGCCACAAAGTGGTCACCCATCCGAGGACCAGCCATAGTGAAAGTTGCTTAACGCAGTGATCGTTTACAGAACACTGCACTAGTCTTCAGTATTAATTATTTTCTTGTTATTTTGTTTTAGTCCAGTCATAGTCAGTCCTAGGTCATAGTCCGTGCCCCAATAAGGCAGTGGATCCCTTGTTGCGGCTATCTATGAAAATTTGGCACTAACACAAACAACACCGCTATTCTTTGCAATATATCACTTTCGTTCAGTAATGCACTTTTCATAACTCTTTATGTATAATATTCCACCATTATTAAACACAAAAACACGAATTTTACACTAGTTTTTGAAAATAATATACGACAAACGTGCGTCACCGCTCGTGTTGGCGCCAAAAGTCAGTACCAAGTTTCGTATGCATGACAGACATACTCGACTTCGACAAAGGACTGGACAGGACTAAATTAGAAGATAAGTTTAAATAAATATGATATAATAATAAGATTTAGCTAAAAGGTCTTTGTAACCAGGCCCAGCCATAAAATAATTTAAAAGTAAAATTGTTTGTAAACAATACCAAATCACCATACGCATTATCTATTGTATTTATTTATGAAAAATTGAATTGTATTTTATTATAATTATAATAACTGTTTCAAACGAATAACAAATATGAAAATTGCAAGCTGTACAATTAATAATGTGCTTAGAAATTCAAGAAGTATTTCTTTGGTTACTGTAAGACCAATTAAAAATTTTGGTCACAAACGACAACCTGTCCCTTTGGTGACGACTATATGGCATGGATTTTTAACATTTACTTTTATGGGTTTAGTACTGCAGTGGGACAAGTATGTATTTAATTTATTGTCTATTAACTCGGTACTGCTACCCTTTATATTTGCCACTGAATAACCTATGTACATTAATGTTGTTTTTAGGCTTAAAGAGTTTATTTTCGGGGATGTAGAACTTGAAAAACTCGAAGATTCAATTGAAACTAATGTCAAATAAAATATAATGTAAGTTTTATTTTATAAATTTTAAGTAATTAGATGTAGGACCTTATGTATGCGAGTATCTCTTCATTATCTTTGGGACATTTTCATTTATGTGCATTTCCGTGCTTTTGAAGGCTATTAAGCCGTTGGGCTCTGTAAATTGCAGGCCTTATGTGCAGCTTGAAAAAAATTCTACAGCAGGTAGCCATAACCTACCCTGGTCAATTCCAACACAGTTGTCAGCAAAGTAGTAGGTCTACGGGACAAAAGTATTACTAGTGAAACATGTATTTAGTATGACACTGCCTACCCTTTTGGGGAATTAGGCGTGTAAATATGTATGTTAAAATACTTTTGAACACTAAGGGCCGTATTCCATAACGCTTATCAACACTCAAGAAACACTTGAGAGTAGATTTTATAAGGCAAAGTCTAGTCTCAAGCGTTGATCCAGTATTGAGTAACGTTCTGGAATACGGGCCTTAGTAAACAAGAAGTGACTAGCTTATATGCAATAGTTCCACTGCCCAAGAGGTTAGTTTTAGCCTGAAAAAAAGTTTATTACTAATTCTTGAGTTTGTAGAAGTATTCTGTAATACAGCTAGGTCTAAGTATGTTGCTGTTTATAGAAAATTTTGTAATAGCAAGGTGTTTTACTATTTGTGTATGTTTATATTAGTAGTGACTTTTGCAGGTAGTGTTACTAGTCGAGATAGTGGCTGTTTATAACATGTCTGAGGATCGAGGACTAGATTGTCATCTTGACGGAGCTCAGAAGTTAAATGACCTAGTATAAGAACAGCATCTATCAGAGAAACAAGTGTAAATAAATGTTAAATGTAATTGTTCTAGTTGTACATAAGTGGTTAAATAAAATTGAAGAATTAGTTTGATTTGAGTGTAGTTTATTGATTACTTTTATATTTTAACTGCTTTTCTGTAAATTGGTTATCTACTTTTATGCTGTTACATTTACCTTATGTTTTAATCATGTGACTGACAAAATGAATTGACAGAATTTAAGAACAAAATTTAGAAGGATATCAAAGTAAACAAGGCCTCTCTTAGCTTTGTTATGTTTATCCATCCATCTGTCGGTATTCTTGCTCATAGACCTTTATTACTAAAAAACTCCATCATCATCTGAGCGTCTGTCTCAGTTGCGTCTCGCGACGCCCGGGGGCCGCTTTCCTACATTTTTTACTCCACCTCGCATTGTTTACAGTTTTCCTTATCCTTTATACTTCGTCCATTAGTCAGCAAATTTCATCACTTGCAGATGAGGCAGATTTGAGCCCCGAAGATCCCCTTGCATTATGTCCCAAAGATATTTCGCATTCCACTCAGTAATCAGTCAGAGTTTTGTAGTCACTTCCATACAATAAACTAAAACTAACATATAAAAAGCCCTTAATGGTTTATAACCGGCTAAGGTCATGCAACATAAATGTATTTGTTATTGTAGGTATATCTTGCGACGAAAGTCCATACTGACGATGTTAAAATTGTTTTGTTCCGGTAGAAGTGAATTCCGAGGAATTCATCAGCATAGCTCGAAATGTACAGGGCTGTATTTTTCGACCATATTTGCTACACTACCTCATTAAGAAGTACCTCGTGATTAGGCTATAATTTAACGTTTCTTGTCACTAAAATATCTTCGCACTGCGGAAAGCATCTTACGCTACGGTTGGTCTTAAAATGGGTGACCGGTTGCGGTTTTTCCATTCACCTTCGTTGCTGTGCATTGGAGGCACTTGGTCCTGGTTGCTATTGACATGGTAATCGCACAGCACATGTAGCTATAGCCTGTTTTTCTCCGTTTCAACAAGGTAGGTAATATTGTCGACAGAGCGAATAACCATAAGTCAGAATATCAATTTCTAAAAATGCCAACCACTAGCAAGACATTAACTTCTTATAGTGCCAACTTTTCAAATTGCCAATTCCTCGAAATGTCAACTTCCAACAACAAATGACAAAGTTATGATAAGTAGGTACCTAAACAAAGCTGGTATTCTGAGCTGATTGAGCTTAAACGAAACAGGAGTAGTGAATAACAAACAAAATCACTATGTGAAATAATCAAATATCTCGTTCGTGGGTTCGATTCTCACCCAGGATAAAACATTGTGTGATGACCACGGTGGTTTATTCTGTGTCTGGGTGTTATTTATTTATTATATATCATCATCATCATCATCCGAACGTCTGTCCCAGTTGCATCTCGCGACGCACGGGGTCCGCTTTCTTACATTTTCTCCTCCACTTGGCACGGTCGTCGGCATCCCCTGTAGTGAGACCATTGGGACGCATGTCATCCCTTACGACGTCAAGACAACACTTCTTGGGTCTTACCCTCTTAGCAAAACCCGGCGGGGTTGACATGGCTAGACAATTATTTCCCACGTAGCCCAGCGGTTGCCGCAAGACGTGACCATACCAACGAAGGCGACACTCTTGCAACTTGTCTGCAATGTCGCGGACGTGAAGGCTGCCGCGGATGCGAGACTCCACACATCCACCGCAGCATCTTTATTTCCATGACACGCAGCCACTGCTTGTGTCACTCCATTATTGGCCGCGTCTCACTGCCATGTAAAAGGACAGGTCTACTGATGGTTTTGTAGACCTGTCCCTTTAACCGGATCGGCACGTTTGGCCCACGCGGCAGCAATGAGTGACTTGACATCGCAATCGATGGACTGATGGACACTGGACGTGTGAAATACAGATCCCAGGTATTTAACCTGGTCCGTGCGCTCGACGAAATCACCGTCTATGCGACGGATGTGGGATCTGTCGAGTTTAGTGCCAAGTACTCGGTCTTCGCCACATTTAGTTTCAGACCGCCGTTCTCAAGTGTCTCCTTCCACGCCTTCACACGTCGCACCAATCTGCCGCGTCTGCCAGCGCTCATGCGAGTTCCTGATGCTGACCTACAAATTGTCTAATATCACACTGAACAGAAGCGGACTAAGGACCGAAGCCTGGTGTACCCCGACGGTGATGGGGGAAGGGTTTCGTGTCGCCAACAGCAGTCCGAACCATGGAATCGGAGTCGCGGTACATGTCCCGGATAGTCTCAATATAGGAACATACAGTGCAGTGGCGTGTTCTTTGTCCTGTATTTCTCCGCGACAACCCTCAGGGCAAAATCAGGGTCCGTTGTCCCATGAGTAGGTCGGAACCCATATTGACATTCCGAGAGAGTACACTACTGCCGGATCCGGGAGTCAAAAATCCTCTCGAAGATTTTCATGGTGTGGGACATAACCTTTATACCGCGGTAGCTCCCGCACTCCTGCACTGACCCCCTTAACTTTGAAGACTGAAGTAATAACACTCGGCCTCCATTGGTTTGGGATCTGCCCGCTAAGGAGTGCGCGGTTGAAAAGGTTTACTAAGACCCACACCGCGAAGACCCATCGCCTTCTAGGCTTCGATGGGGACTCCATCGGCTCTGACAGTTTTTCGATTCATCATGCGGTAAAGAGCAATCTGGAATCCTGCAGGCGGTACCGGTGACACTAGTCCCTGATTCGGAGGGAGGTCTGGAGGCTGCAGCTCTTTATGGTGCTTATTTAGCAGCTCGTGGAAATACGAGCGCGAGAGTATCTCTCCTTCACCGCGAGGTCTTCGCATAGCAGGGTGCCTTCAGGATCTTTTACACAGCGGCACTTGGAGATATCCTGTACCGGCTTTGATCCTGGAGCGCGCCAACTTATAGATAATCTTATGCCCCTTAGATGATTTCAACTTCTAATATAGTTTTTTTTTTAATAAAGTGGAAAAAGTCAATTCGATTCGAGATGGGGATTGAACCCGTGACCTTTGCCTAACCAGGGCAATGTTAAATCAAGTTGAAATTCTCCACCATATTTTAATCGTCATTTTAAGAGTATGACCAGAGCCAACTATCGAGCTAATGAACAACTCGATACCAATGAACAGTGTTACAAGCATTTTTTAACATTGATGAAATGGACTCCACTCAGTCTAATGAATAAATTTTTCAAGCAAATATTTTGCTAAATTTCTCATATTTTTTAATAAATCGGTAAAAGACAATTCGTTTCGAGACGGGGATTGAACCCGTGACCTTTGCCTAGCCAGGGCAATGTTCTAGCCGCCTGAACTACCCGAACCGTATCGAATCGAGTTAAAATTCTCCACCATATTTTAATCATCATTTTAAGAGAGAGCCATCTATCGAGCTATTGAACAACTCGATACCAATGAACAGTGTTACAACCATTTTTAAACATTGATGCAATGGAGTACGATTGTGATAGTAGACTACGAACAAAAGTCAAAATTGTACCGGTGGCTACTGAGCGACGACTACGATTCTTTTCTGACGCGATTGAAATCGTAGACTTGGCCCTCTGGACAGCGGAGAAGTAATCAACAAATTTGGAAAATGTTCATACATTATTGTGAAATTAATAAACGACTGGATTAAATGGGTGCCACGGTATTCGAAGTATGTTACGGGAGAAGTCGGGCGGGACAGCTAGTAAAATTATAATTTGACATTTTGCGAAGTTGGCATTTCGAGAAGTTGGCATTTCGAGAAGTTGACAATTTGCAAGCTGTTGGCATATTGCGAAGGAGCGGAATGACTTTCGATCTGGGTGAGCCGTATGCTTTTCTGTCAACTCAGTAGTATAAAATATAATGACGTTGGTATATATTTTAAGAACTTTTTATCATGTTTGCAGTTTTCCAGATCTGGCAAAATTTCGATGCTCCTCTCCACGTCGTTATTAGGGCGAAGGCGCTTGCCGAGTTGCGAAGATTGAAAACTTGAAACAAAATCTTGTACCAACCTGTCTGTCCTATGTCATACTGTAAGGCCAATTTCTCACTTCATATTAGTGTATTCCCAGTTGCTTCAAAGCAGATAGGAGTAATTATACTTTGGCTTTTGATTTTCGGTATAGGGACGACTGCCGTTTGACCTGCCAACATTGTAAAGGCGCCTGCGTCATGCTCCCCTAAGGAGTAGTTGGGG
This sequence comes from Thumatha senex, assembly GCA_948477245.1. Classification (NCBI taxonomy): domain Eukaryota; kingdom Metazoa; phylum Arthropoda; class Insecta; order Lepidoptera; family Erebidae; genus Thumatha; species Thumatha senex. The sequence goes on from OX419724.1 coordinate 28,765,747, forward strand.
CTACTGGCGATCCTTAAAAACCAGCAGTGCACTATGTTAGGCTGATTTGATTGAGGAAGAGTGTAGGTCCTAGGATGCTTCCTTGAGGGAGTCAACCGGACAGTAACTAAAACTTTACTGTACACCAATATGAAATTGATTATAACAAACATAAATTCATGAATATGTACAAATGACGACCTTATCGCTAAGAGAAATTTCTTATTTCTAAATTTAAATATATATATGTATATGATTGTTACTTTGTAACTATACAGAAAAATATAATTGAAGTGTCCGTTTGTAAAAAAACTATCTTCACGCTGTATCCCTGACGGGGTAGTCAGATGTATGATTAGCAGGTGTCCGTTTGTAATTCCAAATTAACAGGTTTTCACTATATATGCATGTCAAAGTATATACGGTACTGCCGTAAAAAAATATGGAGATATGATTTTAGACTAGCAATGCTTTTGGGAACTCAAAAACAAAACTATCCTCTAATACTAATATCTAAGCCCATATCAAATATCATCGTACCGCTCGCCACAGACAGGGCGTTCACCCTCACACTTTGCGTCCGGAGCTCTCGCATACGGTTAGGTCCGATAGGGGCTTTATTTATTCCGCGCACGCTTACATTGTAGAATATTGTTGTGGGGTGTTGTGTCTTCAAAAGGGGTCTTAGAGGGTTTGGCTTAGGCTGCACCTCTGGTGTTGCAAACGTTCATAGGCTACGTGACCAATTTTCATCAGGAGGGCCGTGTGCCACCTCAGTAGAATAAAAAGCCTAATAATTAAGAAAAATATTGTAATAGTTCTACACGAAGGTAGATACTATATCAATCTCCATATATTAGTAAAAATAATATCCCAATTCCCAACACAGATTCTTTTCTCTATAAATATTGTAAAAACAGTTTCCGTTAAACTTGTTACTTGTTTGTATATCGTCTTTTGTAGAGCTATTTCATGTGTATGTATTGTAATACGATTTTGATTATAACGCTTTTAAAACTGACTATGGATGGATTTCTAAATACTTACTTACTTTTAAAATAAAACAATGTTATACAGTAAAATACTTTATTAAGCCCACATTATATTTATGTGTGCATTACACAATACGCGCACGCTTACATTGTAGAATGAACTCCCTGCCGAGGTTTTCCCGAACTTCTACAGTATAGGGTTCTTCAAAAGGGGTCTTAGAAGGTTTGGCTTAGGCTGCACCTCTGGTGTTGCAAACGTTCATAGGCTACGTGACCAATTTTCATCAGGAGGGCCGTGTGCATGCCTGCCACCTCAGTAGAATAAAAAGCCTAATAATTAAGAAAAAGATTGTAATAGTTCTACACGAAGGTAGATACTATATCAATCTCCATATATTAGTAAAAATAATATCCCAATTCCCAACACAGATTCTTTTGTCAATAAATATTGTAAAAACAGTTTCCGTTAAACTTGTTACTTGTTTGTATATCGTCTTTTGTAGAGCTATTCCATGTGTATATATTGTAATACGATTTTGATTATAACGCTTTTAAAACTGACTATGGATGGATTTCTAAATACTTACTTACTTTTAAAATAAAACAATGTTATACAGTAAAATACTTTATTAAGCCCACATTATATTTATGTGTGCATTACACAATACAACTGTAATTAAGTTACATCTAAATAAATAATCCTTAAAATAAGATTATTACCAACAGTAAACAAGAATTTGAAATTGCTCTCTAAACTTAATACCTCAAATACTATTATTACACATAGCATAGTAAAAATAAAACTAGATAAAAATTCACGTTTAATAATATTAACCACTACGTTTCGTAAAAACTTAAATGATTATTTAATTATGTTAGACTGTAGGTATATTTTATTATTCCTATACTGTATTGTTGGTGCACCAATATATGTATTTCTTTTCTACATACTCAAGATCACGCTTAGTTTATTTTTAATTTAAAAAGACTGGTTAATGTTAGTAACAGTTTACTGCAACATTCCGTAAGCTGTATACAAAGCCTTAGTTTAAAATGTGTAATATCACAATACTGCCAGCGATTGAAATGTAGTAGTGAAAAAGCACCAAAATGTTAATTATAAAAAATATTATTGATTAATTATTGGTACACAAAATACTAAAATAATATGAAATTTCGTTACCTGTATATATTTACAACTTACTATAATATGTCAAATTGGTAGCTAAAGAAACAAATCGTCCCTAAACTCAATGACTAGTTTAGTACCTATGCGTATAAAATTTTATCCAATTAAATTTATTTTTTATTTCCATAACAGTTTTGTTTTATGTACTGATATGCGAGATTATACATAATTAATATGAAACAGAGTATCGCAGCGTGATAATGTATCGGCATATTATATATAGCACTTAGCACTCCTAGTTGCTTTTCACTGATACTGTTTATTTCAGACTTACGCTTATATTTATCATTATCATAAGAAGTCAGTGGCGTTGGGTGGTAGTAATTTGCCTTTTCGTCCACGACTTTGTCATCTTCGCATACTTTTTGTGTCGCCATATTATGCACACTTTGTTGAGTGTTCTCCTTCTCGTTTTGTGAATTCGTGGAGTGGATTATTTTTTCTTCATATCTACATAAAGTATTAGTTTCGTCTTTAAAACCCCACTTCTGAATATCATTCTTAATTGTCACCGGTGAAGAAGTATATTTTTCCTTGGCTGAACAAAATTCTAAACTTTCTTGCAGGTAGCTATCTATTTTTGATAATTGCTCTGAAATTAGGACATTAGCTAGCGGGCTACATGATCTTTTATCAGGCTCTAACACGTTTAGTTTATTTAGAGAACTGATTTCAGCATTGTTAACTGCCAAAGAATCAAGTCCATCCAAGACACTCCCTTCAATGTTCAATCCTGGAGATACACTATCTCTTTTATATAACTTTTCTTTGCACAGTGAGCTGACAATTTTGTAACTTTGTAAATCTTCGAAATTATCTTTTAGGTACTCAATTGGAACAGTATCCTTTTGATGAATTTGAAATGGAGATGCCAGTGGAGCGTCAAGTTCTGGTGGCACTGGTGTAAATTTCACAGTGATTACATCTTTATTCGTAAACATTTCAGTTTTAACAATATCATCAATTTTACTGTTTCCATTGGGATCGTTATCAACTTTCACGCTGGGTGAATCGGTGATGTCGTGTCGTGTTGATCTTTCTACCCGATCCACGGTCACCTTGCTGAGTAACTTACCATCTGAACTTCTTATGTCGGAAAACAGTCCTCCATCAAAGTGGAGGGGCGTTTCCAACTTCCTCGTCCTTTGGGGCGACGGTGTTTTTAAAAGTGGTGTAACAGGTGATGGCGAGACGGGTCGAAAAGTAGTAGTTGAGTAAACAGTATCAGATCTATATATCATATTATGAGGACTTTTAGCGGGCGTGTATCTTACAGAAGGGTCGTCCTCCCTTGGCAAAGAAACTCTGTCCCTCGAGGTTCTTTTTGCACACCTGTAAATAAAATGTGCAATCAAATTATTTAAGATTAGTAAGAGATTGAAGTTTTGGTAGACTTTTCAATTTAAAGATTCATAACATACAAACTGATATAATTAATCTAATAAAACAAAAACAAGTCTAATATTATTTTGAATCAAAACACGGTTGGGAATGTAGGTAATATAATAGAATACATAAAATAGCCATAACTACTCAAAATGTCTCACGGAAACAATTCTACAAGCATTTGTATAAGTTTTTAACTACGTGAAGTATGATTACATACGATGAAAACACTCTATCACAAACTTCCTGATCTGTGGGAAGTTTAGAAAAATACAAATAATAAATATATACAGGGTTTCGTTATATAGGCACTTATAAGTAAGTATGAGGTTACATTTCATTGAATGCACACACACGATCATGGTTATTGGTAGGAAGGGAGCAAAGTGGCAGCGTATGACGAGCTTTGTAGAGTCGTGGGTAGATAGATAATATCCGCTTACAATTGATACAAGTTCTATTTTTAATTACAGTTTTTTCATACTAAACAACATAGCGGTTTAAAAATCTAACACACTTTTAAATGTTACTATTTATCATCTTTTAATGGAGTTTTGAAGTTATAAGAGCTTTTTGTATATTAAAGTTGGTAATGGGACAAATACTTGAATGTATATTGTATTGGGGAATATTATAATGTGCAGGTATTTACAATAGTAAAAATTCTTTTACATTAATGTATTATGTCCGTTAGGATATAATAATATTGAATTGCAGCAAGAATGGTGTTGCATGAAAAAAAATGCATTTTAAATTGAGGAGCTTTGACTATTTTATGTTTTACATATTTATTGTAATTTGATAGTAATATTTTACCAAGAGCTATTTGAGTGTTACGTGTATGTTCGTTTGTTTTAGTACGAGTCTCATCATACGCACCGTGCAGTTGAAGCACTGACTGTGGTAGTTATTGTTGAGCGCCTCGACCCACCTGTCGCCTGCCTCCACGGGGAAGCCGCAAGCGAAACACTTCGTAGTAAACAGGTCATTCCAATCTGTAAAGTGATATATCTAATAAAGTGAAGTTTTTTACCCAGCATTTCATTCCTTGCCTAAACAAATTTAGAAACTATAATAAATATCAATCACGCCTTATCCCCGAAGGGGTGGCAGAGGCATATTATATGCCCACTTTTCACCGTGTGGATTCCTGTCCCACGTAATAGGTGGTGAGCCCATTGCCGTGTTGAAATAGACAGACGCAGGTTGTGGCTACCTGCTGTTGAAATTTTTTAAGCCGCCTATAAGGCCTTCAACCAGGCTTAACGACTGCCATTTTACTGGCAACCGGGACCAACGGCTTAACGTGCCTTCCGAAGCACGGAAACGCTCGCATATGTAAATGCCACAAAGTGGTCACCCATCCGACGACCAGCCATAGTGAAAGTTGCGTACCTCAGTGATTGTTTTACCGAACACTGAGACCGCGGGGCCACGAAGAATGAGAAAATATATATTTAGAGCTCTGTTCTTGCCACCATAATTTAAAGTTTTGAGTATTTGAATTGGGTCTTGTATACTTACCAGATTCACAGTAAGGCAGTCCATCTTCTAAAAAGAATGGGTTATTCCCGAACAGTTTTCCGCAGTAAACACAGTTGAAGCATTCTGGGTGGTAGTGCTTGCCAATGGCGTTTAAGCAGTCCTAGAAAAACACAAATGTATCTCTGATTTAATATTGTTATTATACGTATGTGTATGCCACGGGTCACTATTATCAATATTTATAGAGTTTGAGTAAAATATTTTCACCTTTATGAACAGTCAGAACGTGTCTAGAAAAGCAAGACTGGTTGTACATAGAGGAGTGCTGGTCCCCACACTTATATATGGCAGTGAAAGTAGGGTGTGGCAGAAGATGCATAAAAGTAAAATTAATGCAGTTGAAATGAGATGTCTGCGAAGTATAGCTGGAGTGAAGTTAAACATTGCGGTATGACAGAAGATGTAGTGACTAAGATAGAAAAAGAGAATGCTTAGATGCTCGGATACGTATAGAGCATGGATGAAAATAGACTGACGGAGCAGATTTATGTGGCGAGAGTGAATGGGCGAACTGGTAGGGGTCGATCTCGGCGTACGTATGTCAATTAAATTTAAGTCCTTTTGGCAGAAGGCCAGGTCAAGAGTATCGTTAACCGGCGAGCGTGTATGAAAACACTCATGAAAGTAGAAGAAGCGAAAGTTGTATGTCAGGATCGTAGCAAGTGGAAAGCCAGTCTCTGTCTATCCCGATACAGGAGACACGGAGACAGGCGTGATAATATGTATGTATGAATAAAATATATTACTTACGCCTTTAATTTTAGCGTGGCATTTATCGCAAGCAGGTGCAATATACTGCTCGAAGCAGAATTCACAATAGAGTTGACCATTTTCTTCCACGAAGCCAATATCTTGGAGAGGGCGCCTACACGTCGCGTTTACGCAAATGAAATGTTCAGGACACCATATGCGACCCAAAGCCGTTATGAATGGACCTCTGTATAAAACAAAATTTCGTTAAATTCTTGATAGAATGTAGGAGATAATATAGATTTCTCTTTCTAGGCTCAATGAAGCCCGGTAATTTATATCATTATTTCAAAAAAATGGAGTTAATTATGTTAAACCAAAATCAAACGACAATCGACACTCATGCGTTTCAAATTAAAACCAGCAGTCCTAACTTACTTGAATTTTGATTTGTAATGCCTGTAAATTTTTAGTAAAACCTTTTTACCTGGTTATGGCTTTGTCACATTTGTGGCACACAGGATAAAGTCCATCTGCTACATCTGCGCATTGTATGGTGCTCAAAGGACGGGCAATAATATGAGAATCTCGTCTGCCATCATCATCTCGTATATTCTTTTTATGCCGTCTTCTTACAATTACTTCCTCATCATTACTATGTTGATAATGTCTTTCATCATTACCAGACAAGTTCTTCACTTCATCTGTTTGAAAATTTGAATGATCTTTGTTGTTTTTACTTTGTTCAAAATTATTAAATTTATTACCATTGCTTGAAACTTTTAAAGTATAGAGCGAATTATCTTGTAAATTATTAGGAAGGTCTTTCTTTTTGGTTAAGTTTTCATCCTGATTGATGAATGAATTGTTAATATTCTCCGACTTTTTGATTGATCGCAATGTTTGGTCAAATGTCTTCTTCCATGTATTTGTGTCCGCTATATCATTCTCTTTGCTATTTGATTTGTGTTCACAATTTAAAGTAGTTGATACATCATCTAGTTTCTCAAACAGTTTTCTCTTATTCAAGGTATTGGAGTATGACCCATTTAACATAGATTCCGTTTTATTGTCTCCATTTGAAATGAAACCATCGGTGACGTTCATACTGCTAAGAAATGAAGACTTATCAAATCCAGTTTTTTTTAATGTACCAGTGAAGTTGTGTTCTACCTTATCTTTGTAAGTGTCTTCGCTGATTGAATAACTACTTCCATTATGAGACATTTCTGTAGTATGTAGTATGCGCTCATCGGGTTCATAATTAGAGGTTGCTAGTATAGGTATAATTTCCTGTTTCTTTCTGTCATCATTGATATGAATAGAATCAACTATGTTAGTATGGTGAACGTTAAAAGTTGGTACTGGAGAATTTGGCAATGGCGGTGGTATCATAGGATTTGGCTTAGATAGAGATTCTGTTATAGTGTGATTATTTTTAAGGGTTTCCTTAATTCGGTCGCTAATATTATCCTTAAATCCTCTTTCTGAAGTTTTAGTTAAAGTATTATCTGCAGGAGCCAGTGTATCTGTGTTTAATGGATGCTTTGTAACAACTGTATCTTGTATTTTTTCAGCCATAGATTGTATGTGATCAGCTGGCTTGATTTTTCTTTGTATACCTATTTCATAACCATTCAATGCCATTTTAGCCATTTTTCTGATTAGTCTCTCTTCAGCTGGACTTTTAAATTCTGTTTTATGGGGACTGCTTGTTGCCAGAGGTTCGTTAACTGTTAAAAAATTAAAACAATCCAATAAGGTTAAAGCATTTCTATGATACTAAGTAAAGTATGTAAATTAATAACTAATGAAAATCAGTCCACAACAGAATAAAGTGCAAAAAATAAATCCTATGTATATTAGAATCACACATCTATCAAACAGAGAATTCATGCACACACACACAAAATACACCAACACTTTTTACGATTCAATCACCTAATATTCCCATTACAGGAGCCACATAGTGGCACACGGGAGCCTGGCAGCGCAGCTTTATTCAAAACGCCCCGTCCTCGTTTTGGAGCGGATGACACACCAAAAGTTTTGCCACGAGCGGCAGCTCCTACACTCGAACCTGTCGATGGGGTAGGATCACACACTGGATCGAGGTTAGTACCAGAAATCGAAGGCTTTGTTGGTTCATAGTTTTCTGTTACTCTACTGGCGGCAGTGGAAGTAAAATTTTGATTAGTGTGATTAAAAGATGAAATCTGTTGGGTTGGTGACACAGTCATTAGAGGAGGTGGAAAAACTTGCTTAGGGTTAATATTTGCTGGCTGAATATTGGAATCAAATTGTTCAAATGTTCCGGTTCTCGATGAACCTCCTTTCCTAATTTCAATAACTTTAGCCGACTGAGTGCTTTCGAATTCTTCGTATGTCTTTGTAGTTCTATGAATTGTTGTATTGTCCTTTTCAACAACGTTGTGGGATTGCATGTGCCTTTGACCATAGTTTTCTTTGCACAAAGAATCTTCCTTAATTTTCATATCGCCCTTTGAATAGTTTTCCGATCTATATCCTGTGTTACAATGTCTCTGTTCACTAACTACCACTGGGGAAGGTTGAATTTGTCCCCAATTCTTCATGCTATCCATGTTATATAAATCATTAGCACCGTGAAAACTTTTCTGATCTATTTCCAGTTGCTTTTTGACGTTTACAGAATCTTCTTTCGCCGGTGTATAACGTTGTTGGGTATTTTCTTTAACACGCGGTGCTTGAGCTTTGAGTGGATTGGGGGGAGGACCTTGTGCCGGAGATCGTGATCTGGGTTTAGGTGTTGGTGACCTGCTAGGTTCTCGGCTGGATGGCTCATATAGGTGACTGTCCGGAGCTAGATGTTCTACTGTTACCAGATTCATTTGGTAATGAGGAATTATAGGTGCTGGTTTATTAATTAAACTTGGTGTGTTTGGCCGACTGCGTGACGGTGAAACTCTTAAAAAGTTTTCATGTGTTACAGGTTGAAATGTCATTGTAATAGGAGTATCTTTATGAAAGTGTACTGGCTGTGATTGAGGAACTGGTGTCTTTAATTGCGGAACTTTAGAGTGTTGTACTTCGGTTGTCATGTAAGTTGGGTGTGGTTCAAGGGATCTCTCTTTAGATTTACAAGGTGGATCAGTTGTGGGTGTTAGTGGTCTCTGCAAGACAGCAGGCGCATTATAAATTTCAGGTGTTATTCCCCTTTGAGAAGGCAACTTTTCAATCTTTTTTTGGTATGGAGGAATATCATCGGGCTTATGTAACCCAGATTTTGAACGCGTTGCGGTTGACGACATGGACTCTTTTTTATCAAGTTGCTCAAAGTAGTTTTGAGCATTTTTTACGGATGAATATAATTGACTATTCATGCTTGCTGAAAATGAATGTTGCATCGTCATAGATTCTGAATAAGTTTCTTGTTTGCTTTTAGTTCCCTGTTCGAAACTCGTTTTTAGCCCATTGCTAATCGGAGAGAAACTGGATGTTTTGTAAAGTTCTTCAGATGGACAGGGTTGTTTAGCTACAGGTCTAAATGCAGACATTTCCGAAGATGATTGCAATTGACACGTATTTTGTATCGCTGAAAATTCTGAGTGCATTTTATCTGTGGTTTGAGTTAATGTCTGGGTTGCCTTTGGTTTAATAATATCACACAAATTTGTTTCTGTCACATGAGAAACAGAACTTGTCATGTATGACTGACGAGTTTGTGTTGTACTGATAGAACTAAAAGGGCTGTAAGGTCTCTCTGGAGCGATGGTTAAAGCTTTTATAAGCGATCCTCTTTCGACTTCTTGGTTTTGAATTTGTGTAGGTGTAAATGGTCTATTCGGTGCTGTTGTTAAAGCTTCCACAAATGGTGAAGAAGATTTATTACGAGGGATTTTTGGTTCAATATTAATTATAAAATCGGGTGGGATATATGGAGCGGTCTGTTCTGGCATTGGAATTGGGGGCGCAACTTTTTCTGGAGGATTATAAGTCTTTATAGGTGGTATGGATGTTATGACCCTCTTTATATCTTGAGAAAACATTGGTGATGGATGTATTGGTAGCTGAATCTCTTTTTGATCATATTTGTCTTCTAAATTATTCAGTACCATATTTTCTAACTCTTTTTCTTCGACCTTTATTTGAGTAACTTGTGCCATGGTTGTAATTGGCTGTGTTGGTGTTGGTAAAGGAGAATATGAACGATCTGGGGCTGTTGTCAATGCATCTACCATAGATGTGACAGGAGCTGTGATTGTATTCATATTCGCATTAATTTCAAATGCCTCCTGATTTGAAATGTAGCCGTTAAGATTATAGTCAACACTGAAGTTATTTTCTTTGACAGTTTTATATTCTGTAATTTTTGATTCTTTCTGCTCCAACATTACATTTTCAGCTTCATTTATCTTGACTAGTGCTGATGTTTCAGTGGACTCCGTTACTTTATGGTCTTCAATTCTTCCATCATAAGGTTTCATTTTCGATTTTTGAACTACCTCGGTTTTGTTTTCTGTTTTATAACTCTCGGACTTATTCGTGTTTTGCATTGCAACATCTGTGGTAGTTTGGGTTTGCGTATTTTCTGTAGCTTCAGTTTTCTGAATTGCTTTATAATTGTCTACTGTATCAGTATTAGGATTTGAATGAATTGTATTAATATTTGCTTGTGTCTGGTAAACAGTTGAACTCTGGCTCTGTGACGCTTCTTGAGAAAACGATTTAACGGTTCTGCTAGATGTTTCTCCCAATTGCTTGCTTTGAATGGTTGATTCGGATTTGGAAGTCTCTGTCATTGAGGACATAGTAGCGGCAGAATATGAAATGCTAGAGGACATGTCTTCCCCTTGTTTTGACGTAGTTACTAATTGATTCATAGATTGTTGTTCGACGAAAGCAACTTTAGATTTTGATTCAGAACAAGTGTTCTGAATGTTTTGCATTGTCTGCTCTTTGCTACATACGGAAGGTTCATCATCAGAGGTATTTGCAGGTGGGGGCCACACAACGCTTTTTAGGGTTTGTGCTATTAGTAGGTTATATAATTTAAAATATTATTGAAAGGGAAAAGAAGATGAAACACTTATTAGTAAATTTGAATAAGCAAATTAAGAGTTTGTGTAAGTTAAAAACTAATTTCAAACTGTTTTAAATAAGTTAGAAAGTTATAAAATGTACCTACTGTATTTATAGTAATTAGGTACTAATAATTTATTACGTGATTCATGGCAGGACAATTAATTTTTAATGGTGTGACTATGTTCATATTCAGATATGCTGTCTGCGTAGCGCATTCACTCTACAACTGATAATTATTTACATTATTATTAAGTACATATAAAACAAATCAATAGCTAAAAGAAGCTTAGCTGCGCCTATTTATAAATTACCTTTAAAAAAGGAAACTGGGGTCTCTGTCAAAATAAAAATGATTTTAAATAACTTGATTTTATCCTACTAATATTATAAACGCGAAAGTTTGCAAGAATGTATGGATGTGGGTTCTTCACGCAAAAACTACTGAATGGATTTTGATGTAACTTTGGAATAATACCTAAAGCGCTTACACATCAGAATAACACATAGGCTACTTTTTATCCAGAAAACAATTTCCTGTGGAAAACGGGAATAAGAAAACTACACGCGGGCGGAGCCTAATAATAGTAATGCTGTTCAAGTTTCTAATATTGTTTTGAAAATAAATGCTTCGATAACTATTGATAATAAAGATGTAAAGTACCTATTTCGTAACTTAAAATTACGAATTTTATGTGTGGTAAGTATAAGACAATAGAATTCCGTAATATTATGTAAGTTATTGGTTATGTTGCCCATTTAAGCTTACTTGAGTTTATCCCTAAAACATTGTTACAAAATTAATTAACATTGCCATAGCATTCCTATTTTATAGGTAGGTAAATGTCGGTAAATAATAAGTTTGCCTCTGCACTCTACACATTAGATACGAGTACAGCTGTCTTCAATTATCTTCTTTTTGTTTGTTTCATTTGTTTATACTATAAAGTAACGTCACATTACGGTATTACAGAAAATTATTTCTAGCAACACCGTCTGTACTTTTTGTAGGTATTATTTAGCTTTTCAAATACTATAAACTTGTATGAATAAATGGTAATCCATAGATATGACGGAGGGAAGTTTGCACATTACATAAAATGAAAATCGTCTACTTCGCAACCCAAGTCAATATTGTTGTTTGATATAATAGGGAAAGACTGCTCCTAGAATGATGGAGTGTATAAGATGTAGGGTTTTAAAGTTTATATGGCAAAAGTAACTCTCTTACTGGGAGCATAGGGTGCCGCCAGGGGCGCAGCGGGCGCGTGAGCGGGAGCGGGCGCGGGCGGCTGCACGGGGCGCGCGGGCGACAGCGGCGCCGAGCGCGGCGACAGCGATGGCGAGTAGGCCGAGCCGATCGACGAGCCGAACGGCTTCGGGCCCGACAAGTTGCTTGACGGCTGTATACGCATTATACGATTACTTACTTTTTTTCATCAATCTTACGAAAGCAGATAATTTATTTTAATATTATTTTTACTTACGCTGAACAATGAAGACGAGCCATTCGAGTAGTTGTTCGTAGCAAGCGGTGGTAGCGGAGTGGAGTACGTATTGGTAGGAAGACGTCCACCGCTGCGCATGAAACGGATAATACATAAATAATTATTAAATAATCCCTGAGTATTTTTCTGAATGTAAAAATAACGATGATTAATAAACAATATGACGAAGAAACTGCACTTACGGAGAAACAGTAACTGGTTCGAGATTGGGAGCAGGCGGGTGTTGGCGAGCCACGAGTTTGGCATGAATGTCACAGTAGAGCTTCCCGTTCAAGTTGTAGTAGCCCTGGTTCTTGAGTGAGCTGCCACACGTCGAGCACTTGAAACATTCCACGTGCAGGTTTTTGTCGCTGATGCGCACGAACACACCGCTACAACAGGTAACAAATTGTCAATGGACAACGGTGTAAGAGCATTATTAATACACATGCTAACATTTAGTTCTAGTGAAATCACAAATACCCCTCTATGTTTGGGGAAAATCTATAGCCAGGGGTGACCATCAACCGTCTGAGAGTACTCGCTCTCTCCCTCTCTCTCTCTCTCTTTTGATAGATGACCAATTGTAACCTATTAAAAGTAATATAATAAGTACATAATATCTGATAAAAAATCAAAACTATTTGTTTTTGAATTTGGAAGTGATGTAGAATATATGGATGTGTAGTGTAGGATTTGTACCCATACTTGATGGTACAAATTCTGAGAAGGAATAACTTCTATAAGTACATAATTAACATAAGTATTAAGAATAAAAAATAATACGAGTATGTTAGAGAATGAAATATCCGTAGTGCGCCCATATTTATTTCTTTTTTTTTCTGCGCAATTTTTCTTCCGATGTGTCGTAGCATTATTGACAAATATGGTGAAACGATAAGGGTTCCTTGTTTACCATGAAGTCAGAGGCGGATCTTGAAGTTGAGGGGCCCTGGGCTAATACTGCTTAGGTTAGGGCCCCTAAGCAGTATTGAGGTGATCGGCATCGTTAAAAAAGTCTTTAAGATGGTATAGCGGTTTGGGAAGACATCAATTTCTTTTAATAAATTAGCCAAAAAAATCCACTGTAAGAGGTGTAAGGCTCTGTCTTAAACTGCAGTAAGTAAGATTTTTACTGAATGCACTCATTCACTAAATGTTCGTCTGGGTCATTTGGATAATAATCAATAATATTATCTCGTGGCCTCGCGGTCTCAGTGTTCTGTAAACGATCACTGAATTACGCAACTTTCACTATGGCTGGTCCTCGGATGGGTGACCACTTTGTGGCATTTACATTTGCGAGCGTTTCCGTGCTTCGGAAGGCACGTTAAGCCGTTGGTCCCGGTTGCCAGTAAAGTGGCAGTCGTTAAGCCTGGTTGAAGGCCTTATGGGCGGCTTGAAAATTTCAACAGCAGGTAGCCACAACCTGCGTCTGTCTATTTCAACACGGCAATGGGCTCACCACCTATTACGAGGGACAGGAATCCACACGGTGAAAAGTGGGCATATAATATGCCTCTGCCACCCCTTCGGGAATAAGGCGTGATGGATATTTATTTTATTTTAATATTATCTTATCTTATCTTATTATTGGGGTTGGCTTTACCCTACTACACACCTACTACACTTCGACCCTATTGGGTCTTTTGTGCTATACCCCTTACCCATTACACATCCCCTCAGCGCTCATGCAGCACCTTCATAAGTCTCAGTATGCGGTTTGGAGGAATGTACCTTTAGTCTTCAAGTGTCGGATATGCCATTCCCAGAAGATCCATTCTCCTTGCACCAAGTGCCACGCATTCACACAGTAGATGGTGCATGGATTCGTCAGCATCTTCACAGGTCCTACACGTCGGATCTTCCGCGAGTCCCATCTTGTGGAGCTGCTGCCTTGTAGCATAGTGCCCTGTGAGCGCTCCGGTGATTCTCCGGAGCTGCTCCCTGCTGTATGTCCACATCTTCTTGGACCATCCAGCCCTAATATCTCCCAGAAACATTTTTGAATGTTTCTGGCCTACTGTCGATTGCCACTGATTGCTATGCTCCTCAGTGGCAGCCTCCTGTAGCGCTCGTCTTATCACTCCGTAATCAAGTCCGACGAACGGCTCTGGTCCAGTAAACTGTTTCTCTGAGCCCTTTCTCGCGAGATCATCCGCCCCCTAATTGCCCTCGATGCCTGCGTGACCTGGCACCCAGACCAATCTGACTCTGTTGCGCTTGCCTAGTCCATTCAGGCATCTAATGCAGTGCAACACTAATCCAGACTTTACCTCACTTGGTGTGAGAGCTTTGAGTGCAGCTTGGCTGTCACACACAATATAGACAGTCTCATCAGTGACTTTCCTGTCTATCATCTCTGTCGCGCAAGTTAATATGGCAAAGGTTTTCGCCTGGAAGACCGATGCATACCTACCCATGCTCTGACTAATGTTGCAGTAGTCACTGTGTACTCCTGCACCTGATCCAGTTCTCATCTTGGAACCGTCTGTATACCATACCTGGACTTTCATGTCCTTCTGTCGCATTCCAGCTTTCCAGTCTTCTCTGGTGGGAATGTGCACACTGTAGTTTCTTTTAAAGTTATAGACGGTCTGTATCTTGTCCAGACACATTTCCATAACTCCTTCCTATAATCAATAATATTAAGTACACTTTCCAGATCTATGAGTTCTTTATTTTTGTCTTGCAAATCCATTAAAAATTAAACTTTTTTGCTATAAGTCTCATAGGCTTGGCTTCTATTATTTATATCCATTATCATGTTATCCAAACGTTAAGCGTGTCTCTTTTAATTTTTTCTGCGCCGCTTACTGAGACTATCTGTATATTTATCTGAAAATTTTGAAGTAATGCGTCTTAGCAATATGCATATCTTTAGCATTATGTCACTGTGGGCTGTTTCCACACTAGTACTTAATTTTTTACTTTTCTCTTCATCTTTTAGCTCCTGAACCGATCGTTGCCTTATGTTGTACACGAACTCTTTTAATGACACAATTGACTTAATCAGGGCTCTGTACTTTTATAAATTTAATATTACGAACAATAATGTGGTGTAAGAAATAATCAGAATACTATTGTACTTAACGGTTATGAAAGTTGATCGCAGTGTCGCAATCTTATGATCGGATATTTATTTAATTTTAGATATTTTTTATTATTGACAATATCGTCTCTTGTTTTCAGTTCGGTTGGGGGCCCTCTGTATCCACGGGGCCCTGGGCTGCAGCCCAAAAAGCCTTTAAATAGATCCGCCCCTGCATGAAACCCTTTTTTTTTTTCGTGTGGAAATCCTCATGGATGCTTTGCCGGACTCCTACTGACTAAAACCACACGTTTCCCTTCATCTGTCTATAGCCAGGAGTTCCGGGTGAGCTCTCGGAAGGATAGCCCCAGGCCTCCTGACAGACTTTGTCCGCTACTACAGGCTCGTTCAGGGGGGGTTCGGGTGTTATCACGATAACACCATTTGTAGTTCCATTGTAATGGAACCCTAGCATGAAAAGTATGTGAGATTAACTTTAAAATAGTAATGGATATTAAAACATTTTTGCTTCTTAGATTCATCATCCAGAAAGTCAAAAAAATTTCAGAGTAAACATTTTAACGTCTTACATAATTTTTTTTGCAAAGGTAGATAAAAAGTTGATCAGTAGGAATGGTTCACGCCTCGCCTTCGGTTTATCGTTTTTGGTGCATGGCGAAACGGTAGTGCTGGTTGAAAACGTATAAGTTTTCCTTCTATGCTTGTATTATTTCTTATTCTTATGTTATTGCTTACTACAGACATGCTCACCAAGTTGCTCGTGCTTACCCACCAAATTTGTTACATAACTAAATACACTGGTGTTCATCGCAATACGGAAATGGATAGCGAAGTGAGGTCATGCTAAGTGAAGATATAGAGTGACGCTATATTTATACATATCTACTTATAATAATAAAATTATTTCTTTCTGTTTAATTAAGTACTAAGTGTGAAGGTAGAAATGAGAACGATTAATAAATGAGCGATGGTTTCAGAACTAGCACGCATCGCGGTGAAAACGAATCCATTCTACTGAAAATAAAAGAAGGGGCTCGTTTCACAAAGCACGATTCGTGAACTGGCTCACGTGTAACGCCTCCCAACGGTGCCTGAACACATATTTACAAGGCGAACAATATAATACACGAGGGAGACGTCCAACGTATGATCACATCGAATGACTTTTAATCTACACGATAGAGCTACACAGGTCGACACGGTCGCAAACACGGCAAGGCATACATGGGGGCCCCGCTTACATAATGTAGCGATTACAGTCGGAGCAATAGGGGGTGTCGTGGACGACGGGCAGGGAGTCGCGCGGCTGCGGCACGGCGGGCGCGCCCAGCGCGATGCGGCCGTCGGGCAGCACTTCGTGGCAGCCCAGGGGGATGCTGGCGCGGTGCGGCGGCGACGGCGCCAGCTGCTCCGCCGTCTGCGTGGAGGCGGCGGCGCGCTCGGGCGCGGGCGGCAGCGGCGTGGCGCGGCCTTCGCCCGCCACGTGCGGCGTGCGCGAGCGCGAGCGGTGCGAGCGGTGCAAACAGCTCGGCGTGCCGGCGCGCGCCACGCTCGCGCGGGAGTAAAAGTGAGAAGGCTCTGCTGGCCCGCAACAACGAGTTATTGCACACACCCCGCATGCTTACATCGCGATATATTTGCCATACTATAAGAATAAGCGACCGCGGGGTCGCGATCGAGGGTGACCTCGCTGGAAGTGACCAAGTTTTACGCCTAATTGGAACCGAGAACGAATTTAGCCTGCGAATCTGGTACCGTGTCGGCCCGCGCTCGTCGTCCGACTTACGTGATGAGCCTTTCGCACTCCTCACAGATGTTCTGCCCCGGAGGCAAGCCTCCGGTGTTGTTGACGGGGGCGTCGGGCCGCGTGACGGGCGCCTGCACGTGGCGTAATCCTGACACCGGCGTCGAGGGGGCGGGCGTTCCCCTCTGGTGTGCCACCTCTACTATTGTGATAGATATGCCAATTAGATATTAATTTTGACCTGTGATAATTATTTCTAGGACAATAACTATTGATAAATAACGCAATAATTTCTCCACATTATTATATATTTTATTACGTGAATACTCATAATCTATTTCTCAACACGCAATCAGAATAGGTAATGTTAACTCAATAATAAAATATGTCGCAACTGTCACGACGCGATCATGTAAAATATTACTCGGACAACATTTCATACACAAATTATACTTTCTCCAATAACGCGGTATTCATTGATATTTATTTCAGTACTAATCATATCTGTTGTAAATTTTTTTGTCTATCAACTTTTACATTTACTTTATCAGGATTCCATTAACAAAGTTCTCTCTTTCGTTTCACGCAACTCTTGATTTGGACTATTACTCATTGTTTATGTAGCTATTGGTTATGTAGTTGATATGGTCACGTACCTACTTTGATTTCTATAGTATGATTAGTTCTAAATATTTTTGAAGGTATACCTGGCTCGGGGTCGTTCTGTTCTTCTTGCAAAACCTTGAAGACAGCACTTTTCTCGGCGTCATATGTTTTCTCATTTTTCTTAAAGTTCACTCTGGCAATTATAGAATATTTTTAAGTCTGTATGAATTATATTAATTAGTACCTATAAATCCTTTACATTTTTATGAGATAACAATAAATATATTAAAAATACTATTGCCATATCCATAGTGGCTGCAAAATCTAATAACGAACCAGACAAAGTTAGCAATGTTATAATTTCACATAACCTTTTTCAATTTCAACTTGGAATCATTGGAATATTTTACAGTATTCAGAACATTACGTCTATTTACTTTCAAAACAATATGTTCAATTCAATCTTACCCAAGTACACCGCCCGCAAGTACTTCTGTCTGAGCGGACAGTGTTTCTGCAATGGTTTTGTCGCTGTACATGTTGACAGGTGTGTTGTACTGTTTGTTTACGATGCTCTTCACTGAATCGTTACCGTTCATCTACAAAACAAAATAAAAATTCTGATGATCATATTAGAATCAGTAATATTGAGACGTTCATGTTGAACGGATAAATCGTTAGTTCGTTTCAATCTAAGATTTAAATTTTGTGTCCTATTTAATAGAATAAAATTTCAGTCATCTTTGCAATTCTATTGCTAAAATAGATCATATTGAATTAAATATTACGTGGGCTGTACTCACATAGCCGAAGGGTTTAGCAACGTTGTTATGGCCTGAACCAAAGGCGCGCGTGGGTTGTGGTGTGGCCTTCAAAGAGGTGTTAGTGACCAGGGCAGGTGAACCTCCGATGGGCCTGGAGCCTGGCCTCGGCAGACTGCCGGTGGGGGTGACTGTTGGTCGCCACGTGCTGCCGCCGCTGTTGACAATGATAATAATGTGTTCACATTCGATTTCTATACATTGTCCCGGTTTTATAAGTTTCATATCACAAGTAATTCTATAATTAAAACCTGTCAATTTATGTAGAATTCAAACAACACAATACAACTACAAAGACTTAGGTTTAAATTAAGAGTCAATAACAAGAACGACGCTTAGACAAAGTAAGTACCTATCTTTTGTTTATCAATAATTCAAAGATCTCAGTAATGCCAGAGCTTGGATTGTAGAAGTATAAACTTAAAGAATTTTGCCTATATAACAGGTTACAATTTATTTTAAAACTACCAAACTACATCTAGAGTTAGTATCACATACCAACATACCGTTGTACGGTGAGTTCGAGGTTCACACCAGCGGCGCGGATGGCATCCTGTGCTTCCTGGTGTCGCAGTAGATACACATCGGTGTTGTTGACGCGGATCAACGCGTCTCCTGCTTGAAGACCAGCGCGCTCGGCAGCACTGCCACCGTTCACCTAAAGAAAGAACATTATATGGTGTAAATACTTGCAGGAGATCTCTGATGAAAGAGAAATTTTATGTTTAAAGCAGGGAAGGGAATATTGAACTAAAAAAAATGCGCAAACAGATTAACATATTTTACATAGTTAAAGTTTTTGGACCTTTAACATTAAATGAATTATTGGCCTCGCGGTCTCAGTGTTCTGTAAACGATCACTGAGTTACGCAACTTTCACTATGGCTGGTCCTCGGATGGGTGACCACTTTGTGGCATTTACATTTGCGAGCGTTTCCGTGCTTCGGAAGGCACGTTAAGCCGTTGGTCCTGGTAGCCAGTAAAATGGCAGTCGTTAAGCCTGGTTGAAGGCCTTATGGGCGGCTTGAAAATTTCAACAGCAGGTAGCCACAACCTGCGTCTGTGTATTTCAACACGGCAATGGGCTCACCACCTATTACGTGGGACAGGAATCCACACGGTGAAAAGTGGGCATATAATATGCCTCTGCCACCCCTTCGGGGATAAGGCGTGATGGATATTTATTTATTTATTTTTTTATTAATCTAACAACACGATGTTCTCGAATCTTTGTAGCACAGATATAGAAAAACAGAAACAATCAAAAAGGACTTTTCATATTGCATCTTGCATCCTAGTAGCAATTTTTTGTTTTAAAGGTGAATTAGTCGGGAGTGTTCTTAGCTATGTTTCATGAAAATCGATCCATAATGACCGCCGCCACAAAATGGCGGCACATATATTGTTTTAACAACTCCCTCAATATGGATATCAAATGAAAGGTCTTGAATAGTAGAATAATGTACATATATACATATCGTCACGCCTTTCTCCCATCGGGGTAGGCAGAGACTATGGCTTTCCACTTGCTACAATCCTGTCATACAACTTTAGCTTCTTCCACTTTCATAATGTAAAGGTAATAATATAAAAAAAATTTAAAACCCAATATATATATTTTTATGTAAGCTATGCGGGACGGACTAGTTCGTCATGTTGCTACTTTTAATGTATTTTTAAGCCCCGACGCAAACGAAGGGGTGTAATAAGTTTGACGTGTCTGTGCGTCTGTGGCATCATAGCTCCCGAGCGGATGAAGCGATTTCAATTTAGTTTTTCACGTATTAAAGGGAGACTTATGTGCGAGTGTTGTTAGACATGTTCGATGAAAATCTGTTGAACCGTTTAAAAGTTGTGTGGGTTGAAAGTGGAGAAGAATAACCGAATTTCTTCAAAATATACTCGTTTGGGGTCTCAAATAAAAGCGCATCACGTGTACATTACATAATAATATGTTCAATGAAAATCGGTTGAGTTGTGAGAAAACTCTGGGGTGAAAGTGGAAAAACATAACCAATGACTGCAAATATAAATGATGGGTCTTTAAAAAGAATATATAAAACATAATGTATTCACAACTTAACACAATCGATTTTTTAATAAGTGTGTACCTAAAAAAACAATTTAATAAAAATTTAAACACAAATTTAAAAAACCCAAAAACCGAAGTTTCCTTTAATAAGTAAAAAATAATAAAAGAAACTATCTTAAAGTACCTAAGGATGCATTAATAATTCTAAAAAAATAAGTGCGTTGGGGCCCCTCCTAACCTAACAATTTAATTACAAATAGTCTAACCTAACATTACCTAACCTAACCAGATCGTGGGGGTCCTAATGCGACTAATTGGAAGTCGGCCACTTCCGGAGGAGATCGATCGCTGGAGACAAGCGGCTCGCGACGATCTCTTCCGAAAGTGTGCCGAAAGAATGATGAGCCCCACTGCGAGCGCGCGGCTCGTGGGGGCCATACGGCCCGTCCTACGGCAATGGGTAAATAGAGAGGGCGCACGGTACTCCGACGTACCACCTCACCCAGCTTCTCACAGGTCATGGCTGTTTCGCCAAATACCTGTGTGAGCTGGTGGGCGTGGAGCCGGACTCCGTGTGCCGTGGACACGGCTGAGCATACGTACATGTGTACGGCTTGGGACGGGCCCCGCAATGCGCCGCCGCCGTCGCCTCCTTCGCCAAAGAGGTGATGGCGGAAAAAAGAGAGGAGCTGCGGGTCCGGGAGCGAGCAGGACGCACGCTCCCGTCTCGAGGGCGTCGAGGGCGGCGCCGGGCGGATACGCGGCGCACCGCCGACTAACTTGTGGCTGTGGGCGGAAGGTCGGGGGACCACGCTCACATTAGCCTCCTGGCGGCTGGCACCCCTCGTGTTCCGGGGTGCCTTCAGGTGCCCGCTCGATCACTCTCCACATGGTTGGGGACGGCTCGAGCGGCCACAACTTAACCTCCTCCGTGAGATTGTGGGGGGCAGCACATCTGGCCCCCCGAGGAGAGCCTCATAGTGGGGCATTCCCTTAGCCGGGTCGCAGTGAATAGCCCTTAGGCCTATCCTGCGACCCGGTTGGGAAGAAGGTAGAACACCGCGGGGTTTAGTGGGTAGGACGGCCTCCAAAGGGCCGGGAGTCCCACACACCATCCCTGCTGCCCCCGAAGCAGGGATGACGGTGCAAAAAAGCATTCCACGCGTCATAAAAAAAAAACCAGATCGTGGGGCTCCCCAGTACCGGGGGGCCGGGTAGTTCGTGCCGCCGTCTCTATGTAATTTTTCAAGCTAAATTATTGGCAAGTACAACTGCTTTTATTGAGCAGGATAGTTTTGACACTTCACATTTGGAAAATGAAATTCCAAAAAACTAGTTTATAGGACAACAGATAATAAATCTGGCCAGTTGACTTTGGCCCCTGAGAATAATCTTAGTAAAAATATTGTTTTTATAAACCTGGTGCACCATAATGTTAGAGGTTTAATAAATGGTAAAGATTTAAAGTTAGAGCTGTACATTAATGCAAATTCCATTAATATTTTTTGTGCTACAGAGCACTGGTTAAAAGATCATGATTGAAGAGACCATGTGGAACTTCGTAAATCACCAGGTTGCTAGCTCGTTCAATAGAAAACATTCTAAACGTGGAGGCTCTTTAATATTAATTAATAAAAATATAAAATTTAAAGAACGTAAAGACTTGGTAGCCCTCTCCATTGAGCGAGTTATTGAGATTGCCAGTATTGAGTTTGAGCATTTCATCTTGTTAAGTGAATACAGTCCCCCTGATGCTTCTTACATTAAATTTGAAGAAAAGCTTGAAGAAGCACTGTTCAAATGCCAATGTTCTAAGAAATCTATAATAGTTTGTGGAGATTTTAATGTTGATATATTAGATACATCATTAACTCCATCAGAGAGAAATAAAATGAAAAATTTATTTAAAACCTTTAATCGGCATAGTACATTCTTAGAACCCACTCGTATTACAGCCACCAGTGCAAAATTTATTGATAATATTTTTACTGATATTAAACGAAAGTATACTTGCCTGTGTTTCTGTTGTTGTGTAAGTGTTGCTTATTGTTGTAAAATACCAAGATGGAGACTAAAATTTATTTACCAGTATTTCTATTGTTATGTAGGGTTTGTTTATTATTGTAAAATAGCGAGATGGAGACCAAAGTATACTTGCCTGTGTTTCTGTTGTTGTGTAGGTGTAGCTAATTGTTGTAAGATACCAAGATGGAGACTAAAATGTATTACCTGTATTCCTATTGTTATGTAGGTGTTGTTTATTATTGTAAAATGGCAAGATGGAGACCAAAATATACTTACCAGTGTTTCTTTTATTGTGTGGGTGTTGATTAAGATTTTGTAACGCTGAGATGGCGACCAGGATATACTTGCCTGTATTTCTGTTGTTGTGTAGGTCTTGCTTATTATTGTGGGATACCAGGATGGAGATTAAAATGTATTTATCTGTATTTGTATTGTTATGTGGGTGTTGTTTATTATTGTAAGATAGCGAAATGGAGACCAAGATATACTTACCTGTGTTTCTTTTATTGTGTAGGTGTTGATTATGATTTTATAATACCGAGATGGAGACCAGGATATACTTGTCTGTATTTTTGTAGTTGTGTATGTGTTGCTAATTGTAGAATAACAAGTGGGGGCCTAAAATGTATTTACATATATTTTTATATTTGTTTGTGTTTGATTCTAGCGTGTGAATTTTCAACATTTTTATAAGTGGATGTCAACCGAAGAAAGTGTTTGACTGTGGGTTTGTTAAATGTGAGGTCGCTACATACTGGAAGAAGTGATTTATTATATACCAAGGAGAAATATTCACCAGATATCTTGGCGCTAAATGAGACGTGGCTGAAAGAGGCGGAGGAGGAGAAATACATTCCAAAGGTGCCAGGTTACCTTTTAAAACATAGAACACGTCCGACAGGCCGACGTGGTGGAGGCGTGGGATTTTTTATCCGAAAAGAGTTACGTACACGGGTGCGCCCGTGCCCTGTTTCAACTCTTGAACAAATGTGGTTGGAAGTAATATTGCCTGGTGGCATAAGACTGGCAATAGGGACAGCCTACAGACCAGAATCGATGTCAGTGGAATCTGCTATCGACTCCCTCAGCCAATCGGTGAGTGGTTTTGGACACTGTAATCATATTTTTATCCTATCTGATTTCAACGTCAATATGCTGGAGCCTGACCTGCCTCGTGTTAGGGATCTCCTAACATTTTTATCACAACAAAATTTGTTTGTATTGTTAAGCCCAAGCGCATTCCATGCTACATTACAAGACGTTCCCTGAAGTCAATAAATGAAAATGATTTTGTAACTATTAATACGTTCGTGCTTGGCCTTTTTGATAAGTATGCACTGCTGCAGCGATATAGACCCAGAGCAGAGCCACAGCCTTGGCTTACTAATACTATTTAAAAAATGATGTATTTAAGAGATACAGCGTTTAGGAGAGCCCATAGGACTAAATTGGAACGTCACTACATTTATTACAAAAAATTAAGAAACCTTGTAACTGCCGCGTTGGTGAGAGAAGAAAAGGCTTTTTACTCTATTTATGTTAATAAGAATATAAAATACCCTCAGGAAATGTGGTCCTACCTTAAAAAAACAGCCGTGGCTATGGTGGCATGAAGCATCCGGACGCTATTAACGGTTTCTTTCTCGATGTCCCAGGTATTAAAGACATACATACCGAAACTTATAACTACTTTTTGAACAACAGGCTTGGTGACTCAGTCTTCGAATTGCAATTGTGCAGTCAGGAGCAGGTATTGAAAATGGTTCAAAGTGTCAAAACACAAGCAGTTGGAAATGACAATATAAGTATGCAAATGATTCGTCTGACCCTTGACTATACGTTGCCGATCATAACATTTATGGTAAATAAATCATTGTCTGACAATGTCTTCCCAGATACCTGGAAAATAGCTAGGGTCAAGCCTCTACCAAAGAGGGGTACTGTTATAACACTAAATGATCTGAGACCCATCAGTATATTGCCAGCTTTGTCAAAGCTGGTAGAGAGAGATGTATGCACACAACTCATGTGCTTTTTAGAAAATAATGACATTTTACCTAGTGTGTAATCAGGTTTCCGTAGGTTGCATGGAACAGATACGGCTCTTGCGCAGGTCACGGATGATGTATTGGCATGGCAGCAGATCAGGGAAAGAGTACAATACTGGTGTTACTGGATTGTTCTAGAGCTTTTGACTGCATAAATGCAAAGCTCTTGTTGGCCAAAATGTCCTACTACGGAATAACACCGGACTCATTAAAATGGTTTGACTCGTTTCTGCGGAATAGGAACCAATATGTTGTGGTTGAAGACGATCAGGAAAATGAGATCAAATCAGGTGTGGATAGTATCACGAGAGGCACTCCTCAGGGCTCAAGTATTAGTTTTACTGTTTATTTTATTTACAGCTGATCTTAGCAATCGTGTAAGGTACAGCAAGATACATCTGTATGCTGATGATACTCAGCTCTATTACTCATTTAATCTAAATGAAACTAAGGACGCTGTAGATAAAATAAATCAAGATCTAAATGCAATTAAAACATGGGCTCTAAACAATTATTTGGTGCTTAATCCCGAGAAATCTAAGTACATCATTTTGGGCACAAAACACCAAAGAGAGTTAGTCATTAGCCACGCGCCGTTGGTGTTTATTGATGGAAAAGATATCGAGAGGGTTGCTGTTGTGCGTAACCTGGGTCTCATGATGGATAGTGATTTGAGGTTCACACAACACGTAAACACGAAAATCGGTAACGCTTTTTATAGACTAAATACTTTATATAGTCTGAGAGGCTGTCTCTCTGAAGAGGTTAGAATACTGTTGGTGGAGTCTTAGGTGCTTTCACTCTTTAATTACTGTGACGTTATGTATGGTCCTAGAATACTAGCAAAGACGAGCCGAGCTATTCAGCGTGTCCAAAATGCGTGTGCTGAACGTTGGCGCAGAGGGCGGCGCGGGCGTACTGCACTATCTCGTACGAGGCGGCGTGCCTCATAGCAGGGAGCCTCCCGTGGGACCTCAAGGCTGGAGTCCTACGGCGGGTGTATGCCGAGGGCGACCTGATGCGACGAATTGGATGTCGGCCACTTCCGGAGGAGATCGATCGCTGGAGACAAGCGGCTCGCGACGATCTTTTTCGAAAGTGGGCCGAAAGAATGATGAGCCCCACTACGAGCGCGCGGCTCGTGGGGGCCATACGGCCCGTCCTAAGGCAATGGGTAGAGATGGCGCACGGTACTCCGACGTACCACCTCACCCAGCTTCTCACAGGTCATGGCTGCTTCGCCAAATACCTGTGTGAGCTGGTGGGCGTAGAGCCGGACTCCGTGTGCCGTCACTGCCCGAGCGGCGCCGTGGACACGGCTGAGCATACGCTCACCGTGTGTACGGCTTAGGACGGGCCCCGCAATGCCCTCACGGGCATTGTTGGGACGGATTTGTCGCTGCCGGCCGTGGTTCGAGCCATGGCCGGCAGTCGACAATGCTGGACCGCCGTCGCCTCCTTCGCCAGCGAGATGATGGCGGCAAAAAGAGAGGAGCTGCGGGTTCGGGAGCGAGCAGGACGCACGCTCCCGTCTCGAGGGCGTCGAGGGCGGCGCCGGGCGAATACGCGGCGCACCGCCGACTAACTTGTGGCTGTGGGCGGAAGGTCGGGGGACCCCGCTCACAATAGCCTCCTGGCGGCTGGCACCCCTCGTGTTCCGTGGTGCCTTCAAGGTCCCGCTCGATCACTCTCCCTCTCCACCGCAACTTAGGTTTTTGAGTCGGAGTATTTATATATTTTTTTGTCTAGGTAGTTATATTAGTTGGACTTCATAGCTAGTTTGGTTGGAAATTTTCCTAGTGATATTTAACAAACGTTAGCCTTATACTCATAAGTGTGCCACTTGTATGACATTATTTAGGTTACGAGAACCATGAACAATCCCAAAATTGTGCAATGGTAAAAACCATTAAATGATTCAACACTAGCAAGTCCATTTCTCAATATTTATACGGAGACGGCCGTCTGTCGGTCTGTTTCTCTCTGTCAAAACCCTTTATCTCGGTAACGCGTGGAGTGATTGGGTTGAAATTAAAACCATACATCTACTCATGTCTACAGTCTCTTGAAGCTGTGAAAAAATGAAACTTCTTAGTTAACGGAAAAAAATGATACATGTATATGCTAAAATATCGTATATAAGTATTTCGACACTCGAGGTATTCAAAATTTAAAGGGTATTTAGTGTACTTAGGGTATTGGCCTAGGACTATGAAATTTGGTTTATATTACAAGTATACGGAAAAATCTAAAACCTTTTTTACCTTTTGAGGTACGGGACCTCAAAAAGTGTGGATTTGATTGGA
The DNA here is from genome assembly GCA_948477245.1 of Thumatha senex. NCBI lineage: Eukaryota > Metazoa > Arthropoda > Insecta > Lepidoptera > Erebidae > Thumatha > Thumatha senex. The sequence goes on from OX419724.1 coordinate 28,792,710, forward strand.
TCGATAAAACTAAGTAAGTAGTTAGCAACTAATATGATATTGATATTAATAACAACTAATATGATTCAAACTGTTTGTAATACCAAATAATGACTTAAAAATGAAAATAATTTAATTTTAAAATTCCTTTAAACCGTAATTATCCGAAACCATCGGATAATCCGAAATAATTACATATCCGTAACCGTTACCGAAACCGGTACCTATAATATTATTCTTATATCCGTAACCGTTTTCGTATCCGAAATTTTATATCCAAAACATCCCTAAAATAAAATAGAATCTAAGTCACTCTTTTTATTATCAGCTAAATGCCAGAGAAAGTCCCGTTAAAATTGGTTCCGCCGGAACACATAGGCAGAAAAAAATTAGATTGTAATTACAAAAAGACACCAATTTTATTTACCTGTATAGATATAAATATACAAGATGTTTTTAAAATAAATCAATCATTATAGGTCAGGGTGGCCCTGTATTTTATATCCTTTGCCCACTGTACCATAGAATAGAATATAAATTCTTACCGTAAAATAAGGCACTGATTTGTCAAAGAGGAAAATATATTTATTAATTGTTATAATTAGAACCACAAGTCAAATGCACAAACCTCGACACATTTAACAACCTACTACTTGCAAATAATTAATGAGACTTCAAGTCGAGACTGCACCTATATTTTTGTTATAGGTATAGTTGCCCCTTCCCTCATCACTGATGTCATTGTATTTTATGTTCCAAGCTTCCTTCCGCTTCGCGCACTACCGGTAATTACCGAGCCAACTTGACACTGCACCAGCAACCTGTCACTGCGCTAGTAGGTAATTTAAAATGTACTTACAACAACCACATTTTATTTTAATTGACTGTTTTATTTTATCATGAGCCCTGTGACTGCGACCTTGACATGGAAGTATGTCAAGGTTCTGTCAGTAATTGATAGTTATCTGCCGGACTGGTAAATGAAATTTCTTTTTTGAGAAATAAGCAGTAACATTGTTACTAGTCTTACTTATGAAATTGCCTACGCTATGTGTACAATGTTAAATAAAAAATAATGCACCATATAAGATTTCGAATGGACATTTGTCTTAACGAGTCGGTTAAGAGGATTTCTACTCATTTTCCTTCACTGTTCATACGATGAGGCTACAGAACTCTCTTTCACTGAAGATCCAATCTTGTCAAAACATTCGCTTAGAAAAAGAGAGTGAAGGAATACTACCAGCCTCTAGTTTTTGCCACGCCATAGGTACATGGATATACTTAATAATTAAGTGTCTATACACTTGTACACACTTGTTAACTTAAATTCTCCTTACCATATCTCTCAGGTCTATTTTTAACGTACGGTACGTGCTGCACTTGAACCGACTAAAACCATACGGTCCCTTGCCTATCAGTCTAGCACCGGGTGCCCCAGGGTTACACCTCGGAAGGACGTCCAAGGTTTCCCGGCATACTTTGGCTACCACCTAGATAATATAGTTTGTGTCCGCATTGTTATATTAGGTACTTGTATGTCTCGGATAAGATTTTTTTTTAATATTATAGGTATTATAGCAATATACAAGAAGTCCATTTTTACAGGTGATTATTTATAATAAGTCATCATTTCGGCAAAGGGGCTCCATTAGATCTCGTATCTATTAAATCTTAACTTGTAGTTTAGATATCTATGGGCTCCTCGTCCTAGGCTCCATGACAATGTATGATCAAAGACAACTAGACATTGTATGATATAAGGTACAGTCTACTGCCTTCCCACGCAAGTAACGAAACGTGAATCCTAGTTTAGATCTGGTCAGACTACAAAATTGGTCAGAATTACCTTGGGCATAAAATTTTTATCTAAATATGGTATTCATTCTCTTTTATATATTGTCTTGGACTTTTGTGTGATATGAACATACATGTAATGCAGCAGTGTCCTCAGATCGGCGCCTCACGCGCACCGGCCATATATGGCAAGGGAAGTACAAGAACAAGAAATTAAATGCACCTTCGCCACGCTCGAGGTCAGTCTGGCGATCTTTACTATCAAACATTTTCGAATCAAAACGTCTGGTAGGTAAGTAAAACGGGTAATCGAATTTAATGAACGTGACAAATACAAGGATTCAAACAATCTTAAGAACTTTAATGAAAAGCATCTTGCTTCACCAACCTCTACGGCTGAATATCCTATTTATCTGTAGTCCCCGGTCTAGTCCTCCTGGGAAAACGATTTTGCCTATGAAACCTCAAGAGGAACAATGGACTACCATGGGCAAAACTTTCGGCTGACTGGTACTACTCTACTAAATCGTAATCTTAAAAATGTCTTTTTTAAGAAAGTACCGACGTCATGTTTTATATATTTTTAATATAATACATTGAAATGAATGAGACACCAAGGACAATAAGCGAGTATTTTAACAAACTTCGAACACTGTAGTATCTTATTAAGCCGTATCTCCGTATTTGCACTACCTAGTAGCACAGATAATATAATATAATTCTTATACTAGTAGGTAATATAAGAATATCTGCGCGAGTTTTATGACATTTATTATAACTGCTCCGCTCCCTTGGGGAAGTAACACAATGATACATAGCCTGAGTATGTTAACTATAAAATTCTGAATAACTTGACACTGTAGTAAAATAATTTATGAAATCTATACAGTATTTATAAAGTTCAACAAAAAATCTTCCTCGTTATACTTATAGTATATTAGATTTCATAGATAAACTATGATTATTTAAGGGGTTTAAAAGGCAGAATTATTTGGTCATAGAATCCCCAGGACCAACTCCATACGTAGAAATAAATAAATTTTGAAATGTCTTAAACTACTTCAATTCTATTCTTAAAGAAGACAGTGGAACAGCCATTGAGCTACAAGCTCTTCATTAAAGCTATTCATTTAAATATACGAAATGTACTCTGTTAGTAATATTATTTCAATGGCAACACCAGTGCACGTGAACCTAGCCAGTGACTGCGCTGCGTGTACCTATCAGCTATCAATAGAGCACAGCAGCGTGGTAGGTATAATGTAATTATTAGAATAGACAAATAGCGATAATCCACAGAAGGCGTTGTTGTCGCAGCTCGCCGTTCTAATTTCAAAACAAATCCCTGCCAGTACGTGACTCAGATTGTGTTCCATATAAACGTACAGAACCCGAATAGTTACGCAACTACCAATGCCAGGCAAGCTCTGCGCGATTCCGGTTAATGAGAGTGAAACTGGTAGGTACGTGGCTCGGGATATAAACACAACAGGAAAAAATATCTGTAGTCGTTCATGAACATAATAAATTGCCTTTAGGATGAATTAAGCTCTCGTTAATAACATGTTAAGTATACTAAAATGTTTGTCCAAATTGTATTTGGATAGTGAAAATATAAACAACAGAGGTTAGAAAGAATATGAAATACTCCGTGTAGGTAAGTACCTCCGTGGTAAGTTCCTATTTATTGTTGATTTAGTAAGGTTTCAAATTAAACAGATCTATCCGTACTACCTACTATTAAGAGAATAATTTCACAGGTTATCTCAGTTTCGCCAAATTATGGCAACTAAGGCTTTGCCTACCTATTAAAAACCGGATAAGAGCATACAGATACAGTTAAGGGTTTCATATCACATGTCCTCCTTTAAAGTTATAATACAAGTATCAGTGATTCGAATTCTTTTAATGCTACTATCCCTTCCGATTCAAAACAGAACATAACATACAGAGGTGTCAACCCTTTATTCTGTAGATTGAATCTTACTCGTCAAACCACAAGGTAAGGACTCAGGAACTTTGTAATTGAATTCAAAATGACATTCGGGTGAAGTGTAAAATTGTAGTCTTAAACCGAATAGCGTTTCGCGAACAGATCCATGAAATTTATTATTTTTTAATTCTTCAAGCGTGGCCCGATATCTCACAGAAAAAATATCTACTTTACTGACAATGTCAGAAAAATCCGGTGTGAAACAATTTACATGACATTACTAAAATATTGATCGTCGGGATATTTACCATGTCTACTTTCATTCGCGAGTATGATATTTCGGCACTTTTGCAATATCGGATACTCGCGAATGAAAGTAGACATGGTAAATATCCCGACGATCAATATTTTAGTAATGTTTATGACAATGACAGTTTATATTTACATGACGTTGTCCCTTACACATAAAAAGACACCAAGTAAGTAGGTACGTGTCTGTTCGTTCCATTCTTTGTAGGCTACGGAACCCTAACAATCGTCGTCTTGAGTGGTCTTTCGTTTCAAACCTGCTAAAAAGGATTACGTTTCACAATCCCATGAACACGATCTCTGTTGATTGACTAAAAATAGTGATTGCAAATATTGAAATACAACTAAAGATAATGAAATACTATACATGGTATTATTTTCTTACACATCCGCTTTTACTTTAGGGCAATAGTTCCAATCGTCTCATCATCCTTAATACTAAAGGTAAAGTAGTGAGGTAGAGAGATATATAATCAGTAAATACAAGATATATCTTTGGGGCCTAAGCCAACTTCACTTCCAAGTGGTGCACCTTGTTGACTAACGGACAAGGTCGTGGCAATGAGAAGAAAAACTGTCTCGAAACAAAACAAACCCTGTCTCTCTCAACCTATAACAAAGTCAGCGTGGTACAGCTAGGTCAATAACCCTCCCAAAATCATTGGTCCTATCCTCCATTCTTGATAAGCTAATTTAATTGATTTGAAGCTTGGATAACTGGGGTGATAACGATTATCTACATGTAGATAATAAGACGATTTGATTTAAGTAATAGTTAAGATGTAAGTACAGTAGGTACTTACTTCTTAACGAAGACTTAATTACAAATTCCTCTGACATCTGAAACATTTTTTTATACTTAGACCTCACCGGAAACAGAACTGAGATGACTATGACCGTATTGAACATTAAAAGAAGTCCAGGAACAAAGGCCGACATCAGTCGTCTCCGACAACAATGTTATTGGGAGATCGCTGTCACTTCTGTCATATTTTGACTGCATCATGCACCATGCACTCCAGTTTTGAATTGAGTCAAAAAAAAAACACTGTTGAATGTTTAATATATTCGTTAATCTTATGGTTCACTTTTATTATTTGCAAGAACTGCATTGTAATAACCTATGTAGTACGAATGTGAATAACTACAGTCATAAAAATCCAAATTATAAATGTAGGTGAAACAATGAAGTCAGTACTCGTATATTCTGACAATTATTTTGTTTAACAACAGATGGAAATTAGTTGCACTTCAAGGAAAAATATCTTCATGATTACATCATTACAACGAGAAATATTATCTACTAAAGTAAGCCTACCTACCTCATATTTTCTTTTTCTTCTGAACATACCTGAATACAGTCACGTCTTTTTCCTCGATGGTAAAGGCAGAGGCATACTTTACGCCCAAATTTCACCAGTAATTTATTGGACCTACCACGTATTAAGTGATAAGCATTTTGTCGTGTTGACACGGACAGGATCAGATTGTGTAACTATCTGCTGTTGAAATTTTGCAAATCGCCCATATTTCCTTCAACTTGGCTTCACGACTACCATTAACATGATCTGGCAGCGGAGATCAACGGCTTAATGTGCCTTATGAAACACGAAAAAATGCTCCTATACGACCGCATATGGTCATCTTTCTCAAGATCATGACCACTTGTGGCGTAAGATGCAAGTGGGGCCACTAGCGTTACTCTTGCATTAATCTAAAAAAAAAATATTTTTTTATACATCTTTATTTTTTCAAACAAATGTTACTCTCAGTGTTGAGGTTTCAACATCGTGATTACACTGATGTTGAAATTAATTATCCTCACGCTCTACTCTGCTCCTGACGAGAAGTCAGAGGCGACCGATCGCTAGGCTTTGCTATATTTGCATACCTATTTAGCTTACTGCAGATTTATTAATCGTTTCATACATACACGTCTGGGTATCAGGGTACTTTTGACCTTTTCGGTTTTGAGCAATCTGCTCACGGGCTCTTTGTATACCCAGTATTGATCTACACAGTATTCACTCCTGCCCTCTACTTTTGCACAATATATATTCTTCGTCAATCGTTCCTATACTTCCTATACTAGCTCATTCGTCGGATGTTTCCAAACCAACAGATCACGCCTTTTGTAGCTTAATGCAGATACTTTAATACCATTCTGATATTAGTAACAATTTTGAAAAGCAATTAGCATGCTAACTATATCTAAATTTTAAATATAAAGTAGAAAATTATTTTAGTCTCGAGCAGGACTCGTACCAACGTCTTCTGGTTGAACGTACCAGACGTAAACCAATCACATCACCGAGACCTTCCCGAAACTGACTTTGCTAAAGTTCTGATATATTCTGTCATTATGAATACAAACTTTCCAAGTCCACCATGCAAATAACATTTTAACTCAGTACAAATCTAAGTTCAATAAACTAACAAACATGATTCGCTTGACATCTATTTAGTCGAACACAATCACTAAGCATCATCAGAAGGAACGCATCACTCAAATGGTACCGTTAGTTTTGGCTAAGCTAATATACCATCCACAAAATGTACTCGCTATCTCATATTGACATTTCTAAACGTTATTGGGTATTCGATATGTCGACGTACTTAGGTATACGTTCGATCGATCAGTTTGAACAAGATAAAAATTATATTAAATTTGCTATTGGCGTTTTGCATGTTTCACCGTCATTTAACCTTTGATCATGATTCATGAACAGTGCTTCAGTACTAATACCTATAGCATGTTGTCTTAATAGTCTTTGCCTATAGAACTTTTTCTGACGTAGGTATTTAGTACATATTGGTTGGTTTTCTTTTTACACAAAGAACATGATATAATTACATACTTCGTTATATATGAATATAGTCTACTGGGTACCAAATCCTATCCTACTTATCCCACCAACTACGTTACGTTTACGTTTAAACTACGGAATTGATTTAAACGATATTTGGTATAAAGATGATTTAGAGTCCGAAAGGTCATAAGCTACTTTTTATCCCGGGAATAAGTTCCTGTGGGAAACGGTAACAGGAAAACTTTACGACGCGTGCATAAATTTTAATCAAAGTTAAAACAATGGTTTAAGAGGCAATTTTGATAACGGCGAAAAAACTTTGCAAGCGTTCATAAATTTATGCGTAGTCAGTTAAAAACTGGTAATAAAATAAGGTCGCGGTATTTAGGCCATGATTTATGTCAAACGATGGTTTGTCTGCAGGATTCCTGTTATTTAGACCTTTTTATATCCAACATTAGTAACAACAAAGTAAACAGATATTTGGAAGCGACGCCAGCGTAGTAATATGCTATGCTAATAAATATCACGTAATTTTAAAAAGAGAAGTGCAGAGAAACTTTTCGAAATAAATGTATAACTGTTATGTGGGTCAAAAAAGCGTACAGTAAAATGTGGGTGTACAGTATGTCTCCAAAACTGCCTGGACAATATAGGTATTTGTATATCTATTTAACTTTGAGACGACGCCACAGAACCGGACATCGGAATCCCTACCATATGTAGATGAAACGGCAACGTGAGGATTTAGTCGGTAAGATTTCAGCGTAGCATCCTTAAGTGTTTCCACTTCAAATAAAACGACCCCCCGTAGGTGGTTTACTTTTAAATAAATAAATAAATATCCATCACGCCTTATCCCCGAAGGGGTGGCATTATATGCCCACTTTTCACCGTGTGGATTCCTGTCCCACGTAATAGGTTGATTATGTACGATTATGTATGATTATGTATGTAGTCCTGTCCCACGTAATAGGCCCATTGCCGTGTTGAAATAGACAGACGCAGGTTGTGGCTACCTGCTGTTGAAATTTTTTAAGCCGCCTCTAAGGCCTTCAACCAGGCTTAACGACTGCCATTTTACTGGCAACCGGGACCAACGGCTTAACGTGCCTTCCGAAGCACGGAAACGCTCGCAAATGTAAATGCCACAAAGTGGTCACCCATCCGACGACCAGCCATAGTGAAAGTTGTGTACCTCGGTGATCGTTTACCGAACACTGAGACCGCGGGGCCTCGAGCGCTTCTAAAAAAGGGTTTACTTTTACATTCTAAGTTATTAAAATATTACTACTTATATTAGTTTTAATAATAGTAGTAGTGACTTCGGTTAACTATATACTGTACCTACCCTTATTTTCATTGTAATGTTAAAATGCAGATAGGAGACAATTTAATGTATGAGTTCGTTAACATTAATTCCATGTGGGCCTGCTTTGTGCAAATTTTTATCGTTTCCTTAATCTATATGGTGAATCATGCAGTATACGCGGTAAGCGAGCGTCACACGCTGCTATTGTTCGATAACATTGCAGTTCTATATCAGTTCTCATTTTTTTTAATAGAACAGGATTGGATATCTTACATACACGATAATAGTATTAATTTAAGAGAATTCGTAAAAAAAACCTGGATTTTATCTTAACTAAAAATCCAAAGATTTTATCTTAACATTTTCTATATTGAGGACATAGATTTTTTGCGATAGCTATCGAAATAGCGAATCAATTTTGAAAGTTTTTCATTTTGATTGTTAAATATTTATGTCAATTATTACGCCAACTTTCATTAGTAAGTACCTACTCAGTATATAACCCTGAACAGAATTTGATTTGGCTATCGCGTAGGAATTCCCAGTTGCTCCTAAACTCCAGCTGAATTCTTAACCTGGTGTCCGCTTGTTGGCTGCTAGGAGCATTTATGGTTTGGTTTTTTATATTCTTCATCGTTGGGAGGGACTCGAATCCCATCTGACGTTGCAATCTAAATAAATATCTTGTATGGCACCTACGTCGCGGTCTACGACTAGTCCGTTGGTCAGTAGGTGCACCGCTATCGGGTAAGGTTCGCTTGGGCCAGGAGTTCATGGTTACGGACCTTACACCCAACCTGCAAATCCTGCTAGGTACATAGTTATTTTATAGAGGGAATCCTTGTCCGACTCCCAAACCGATTTCAAAAGGATAAAATCTTTTAAAAAAAATTTATTAGGGAACGATATTCTTAATATTCCAGCTAGCCCAGACTTTTTATAAAGAAAGGGAGAATTGTCTACCATACAGCGGCGTTGGTGATCTGCGAGGTCGGGACTCCGAAGATTTCGTATCAAGAGTATACAGGTTGAGAGGTCAGACAGCAGTAGTTTCCAACAATGCCTAAAATTAAAAGCTAAACGATAGCTGCTTCTAGAAACCAAATAAAAGCAATCCCAAAGTGCAGATAGGGTTTGAAAGCAACTAGGAAAAAGCTTAAGATGTGGAGTTTAATAGTAGGTACTATGAACATATAAGTTCTTATTGCATTCTGTATTTATTTATCTAACACGCCTTATCCCCCAAAGGGTGACATAGAGGCATATATATTATACGCCTAGTTTTCACCATGTGTATTCCTGTCCTACGTAATAGGTGCGCCCATTCCCACGTGAGCCCATTGTCGTGTTGAAATAGACAGAAGCAGGTTGTGGCTACCTGCTGTTGAAAACTTACAAGCCGACCATAAGGCCTTCTACTTTACTTAACGACTGCCATGTTACTGGCAACCAAGACCAACGGCTAAACGTGCCTTCCGAAGCACGGAAACTCTCGCAAATGTAAATGCCCCAAAGTGGTCATCCATCCGTTACCAGCTATAGCGAAAGTTGCTTAACGTAGGGGTCGTTTACAGAACACAGTCCGCGGGACAACGAGTGCTTCATTCTGCATCAATGTACCAAACCAATTTCATAATCATAACACAAGAAAGAGTTTATAATGTTGATGCGTATGTAGGTTCCCTAATCTATACAAATAAATAAGCGAAGCATCCGTTTGTAACGTCCAAATAAAAGCTTGTTACTTAACGCATGGTAGGTACATGTAGTATACAAGGTACTAACACCTAAAGCAATATATTATTCGTCTGTGTTGTTCCGGGTAACCTCCCGAACTATTGAACCAATTATAACGGGGCTGTGGTATACACTAAGGTATGGTAGATTGCTGATATTTCAGGGAGTATTTTAAGCTACTGTTATTTTAGAAACAGGGTTTAAAAAAAACTCTATTAATTAGCAGGTATCTTCACGCGTATGAGGTCCTGAATTTAAATGCATCCGCTCGAACCTCTACTTGAATTGGTGATATATCACCCCCAGCTGATTCACACAAGTTTTGCAATTCCGTGGAGTAACCAAAGTTGTTGCGTTTAAAGCTGTGATTACGCACTCGTAAATTATGCAGTCATTTAAGCGGATATTTATTTGACACATTCCGTTTACTGACCTTTTGAACGACTAGTGGTGTGCCGAAGTCTTTGCCGCCTTGAAGACGAAATCCGAGGGGCTGATGGTCGGATTTATTTAACCGCACAGTAACAACCTGTGCCATCTGTAAACAAAAAAAAATTGCATAAAGTTGCCTAAACTGTTGGCTGGAGACAGACCTCTAATGGCCGGTTACAATATTCTATCTTCAGTTAAACATAAATCGCTATCACAAATAAACAGTTGAATTTAGTAACCAAAACTTTTGTCGATAGGTACCGAGATGGTAACTATTTTGACATTATTTTAGACAATAGTAAAAGATAGATAGGTCATTGAGACCGCCGGCCATAAGCCACTCTGTTAATTTTAAATCCGGATTTTTAAACATAATAGCTTCGACAATGTGTATAAGTGTTGGGAAGTGATATGATTATTATTGTTATTTTACTTTATTCACAGAGAGCTCCAGTAATGTGTTCGCTAGAGAATAACTTTGAATATACCTATAAATCATCGTCATCATCTCAGTCCATTCGCCACAACGTTCGGTACTGTGCCTTCCGCAACCAGAAACCATACATGAATTCCATGTTACAAGAGACAAAGTACTACTAACTATACTATAGTTAGTAGTACTTTTACTTTTCACCGTATGGATTCCTGTCCCACGTAATAGGTGGTGAGCCCATTGCCGTGTTGAAATAGACAGACGCAGGTTGTGGCTACCTGCTGTTGAAATTTTCAAGCCGCCCATAAGGCCTTCAACCAGGCTTAACGACTGCCATTTTACTGGCAACCGGGACCAACGGCTTAACGTGCCTTCCGAAGCACGGAAACGCTCGCAAATGTAAATGCCACAAAGTGGTCACCCATCCGAGGACCAGCCATAGTGAAAGTTGCGTAACTCAGTGATCGTTTACAGAACACTGAGACCGCGAGGCCACGAACGCTTCTAAATTATAATTATGAATTAACAAAATTAAAATTATAATTATGAATGTATGTCGCATAGATGGCCCTTACCTATAGAGTGCACCCAATTCTCGTAAATATCTTGTTAAAGAGATCGGTATCGTTCAGAAAGTAATACTAAAGTTTCAGTGTTATCGGCTACGTACATCCGAAAGGAACGTTCATGTTTTTAGGTTAATATTTATTTTCTTGGCACTCATCTGTTTCTATTTTAAGACAATTATGGAGCTAGGTAAAGTAATTATTATTCCCGAATGCGCTATATTAGAAAGTGGATACAAAAGTAATGACAAGTAATAAGTAGATTTATTAGATTACACTTTTCTCTATCTGTTTGTTCCTGATTATCTCTGAAACGGCTGGACCGATTTTAACGGGACCTTCACTGGCAGATAGCTTATGTTATAAGGGGTAACTTAGTATTTATTTTATCCCTGTATTCCTACGGAAACCACGCGAGTAATACCGCGAAGCGTCCGCTAGCTTTTGTACAAAGTTCAGTATCCAGGTTGGTCGATAGGTTATTTTCAAGTAGAATAATCTTAAAAGTAACCATTTTAAAAGCTTTTAATATAAAGAAATAGTCAGTAGTGTAAGAGATTTTTTAAGAGATAACTGGGGTCAGCCACCTTACAGTACGTATGGTACCTACAACACAACATTAGTCTGGTATTTGACTGACCCAAATGAAAATGTATTTTCTCTCGGTCCCAACCTCACTGGCCGAGTACTGTATTCATACATCACGCGATCTATTTTATCTTCGATCAACATCTAAATACAAAACCCAAAGACATTAGTGAAAGGAGGCTGAGAGCGAAACTCGTTTATTTATACAGGGAATAAACAATAATCAAATCATTTATCGAATTTCAGTGGTAGATTTTTCTACGTGATATTTTAAATTTCATTAAAAAATGCTGATAGCATCTCTATTGTTTATCCAGTTAAATATATCTATACTAATATTATAAAGCTGAAGAGTTTGTTTGTTTCTTTGGTTGAACTCGCTAATCTCAGGAACTACTGGTCGAATTTAAAAAAAAAATGTAAATAGGCCATTTATCGAGGAAGGCTATAGACTATATATCATCACGCTACTTCTTTGGAGAGTGGAGCAGTAGTCATAAATGTCGACAAATCGGGCAAATTTTAATGAGTTATTGTAGAATTTTTAAGCGACGAGATTAAATAGGTGCTTCGAACCCCCGGTCATGTCACGAGCGAAGCCGGGAGGATCACCTAGGGCAGTATTTTAGAACGTTACTCAATACTCAAGAAACGCTTGAGGCTAGTTTTCGCCTTAAAAAACTACTCTCAAGTGTTTCTTGAGTATTGAGGAACGTTCTAAAATACGGCCCCTAGTTATTAATATATTTCAATAACTATGTTTGTGAATTTGAACAACTGAACCGTCTGATAATTAAAAGCGCTGTTTAAACATGTGTAAAAAAGTATCTACTTAGTTGTAGGCGTCTGAAGATGAACAGATTTCGAAAAAAAAAATACCGCTTAGGTGGCAGACAAGCATACCTGATGGAAAGTGGTAAGCAAGTAGACGTTGGAACACTAGAAGTACAGCACTAGCGCTATAACAAGAATATTAACAAGTAACAGCATATTAACAAGGATATAGAAGACAATTATCTAGAATTCTAGATGAAAGATCAATCGTCTTTTCATCTAGATAATTGTCTGTTCATAGTACAATCAGCCTCAAAAGTAGATTAACGCAATACAGTTACAAAATATTTTTGAATGGAAATTTGTGTTTGCTGAGCTTTAAAGTGAAACTTAGTCTGCCAACACACCACAAGACCTTAATTATTTCAGTTGTTTTGATAGTACACTATAGTGTAGCCTTGGTTTGCATTGTTAAAGAAGAGGTCAACACATCGTCACGCGACGCTGTACCGTCTTCATTGGCTCATTTCAATACTAACAATAAATGTACTGATAATGAACTAGCACCTCGTTTATTAATGAGGCGACATTGAAGTAACGGTTTATAATCAATTAGGTACTTATTGTAGATAAATACACAGAAAAAGGTTGACTAGCTAGGCGGTGGCGCAGTAGTAGTGTATGCGATTACTATTTTATTTATGCACGCATATCCTCATGGGTTGTATGCTGCACTTCTATTTGAATATGGTACCTCTAGCGGGAGATAAACCCTAGGACCAGACTTTCTTTGTTTGCCACCGCAGCTTCGCTTCTTTGAGCGGTTCGGGTGTTATACCTACACGGATCCATAGCACCCATTTAATTTCGCCGACATTTATTAATTTTACAATAACTTATAAAAATTTTGCCCGACATGTCGACATTTATTACTGCTCCACTTTCAGGGATGCTAGCTAGTAGCTCGTAACTTATGTAACTATGGATATCATCCGCTTTCTGCTACTTTTTATGAAGTGAAAACTTCTTTTAGCGCGGTACGCATATTTTTAGATGAGATAAAATCTCTGGACTCGCGGCACCGTTACGAGATGCAGCTATAGTGTGTGCATATATGCATGTACATATAGCAGACCGAGAATGCGTCTAGATAAAAAAAAATATATAAATTTAGTTTTCACTTCTGTCGGTACTCCCGGAGTGCAACCCGTAATTTTTTTCTTAATGCAGTTACAGTTAATCCCTACTTGGATTACGAGCCTGGGGTTCACATTTATTTGCCTGCTTGGAGCAGCTATTGCTATGCTTTAAATTTTCGCCATTATTGAGAGTTACTACCATCTAACATTCCAACCTGTAAGGGCACCTTCGTCATTACCTCGTCCGTTATTTAGCAAGTGCACCGCTTGCAGGTGAGGTCTCGCTTGAACCCTGGAGAACTTAGTGGAGCTTAAAACACCCTTACGGTTTCGGTCATGTTCCGTTGTTTTCCGAATGCGCTGCCCAACCCGGTTGGAGTAGACGATTCACCTCTTTTCCAAACTTTCACAGAGTCACAGGCATTTCATTCCGCCTTATCTTATCGCCTCTCTTTTGTATTAATCGAATATAAACATACAATATTGCAATCAAAATATTGCAATCACTTAGTTAACAAAGGTAGGTAATTAATATCGTCTGGGCTGTACAATCAAATACCTCTTGTCAATTTTAATTAGTTAGTTACAAACCACTATTAAACGTGTTTTTATACCATTGTGTAGGGTAATCACTTGTGTGATTTGATTTGTCTGATTTAAAGTATTACAAAACATTTATACCTACTAATAATATAAAGCTCAAGAGTTTGTTGGTTTAAATTTCCACATGTTAGGTTCATTTTGAAGACGATGGTCAGGTGACCATAACCATTTTATTTCCAAACCAAATCATTTTATTTTCATTTATCTTAAAGTCGATACTTCAGTCAAAGATAATAACTAATAGTGTAGGTATATACCTATCTCCACTCCTATATACCTGAGCTGATAGTACAGTCTGCATCCATAATATATACCTATATATTATGGATGCAGACTGTACTATCAGCTCAGGTATATAGGAGTGGAGATAGCTGATAGTACAGTCTGCATCCATAATATATACCTATATATTATGGATGCAGACTGTACTATCAGCTCAGGTATATAGGAGTGGAGATAGGTATATACCTACACTATTAGTTATTATCTTTGACTGAAGTATCGACTTTAAGGATCCCATTTATGCTAACTCAAACAGGAGTTCCAAGAACTTCGAAATTTACGCAAACAATTTTTAGCTTACCTTTATTTTTTGTGAGGAATATTTAACTTAAAGTAGCTTAAAGTTATTATTATTATTTACCTATCACGTCTTATCCCCGAAGGGGTGGCAGAGTTACATATAAAGTAAAAGTTAAAGTAAAAAAAAAAGTTTTAAAGTTATTAAAGTTCATTCCAGTATACTACCTACTAGCCAGGTGCCAAATTGCTAATTCGTAACAGAAGAGTATACTTATCTATAAGATCTATAGGATGATTTTTCCGAGATTTTTTAACCTCGGTTATAAGGGTGGGCCTCTCCAGAATTATATATGATAAAACAACGTTTGCCGGGTCATTTAGTATTATATATATATGCCTTTACTGATATGACAGAAGTTACGTTACTTTAGTCGTGATAAATCGTCCACACTCAAATGACCACTTAAAAGTGAGAGCCTTACAACATTTATGGAGATAACATCCCAAAGTATTTAGTAGAATAATTATTTCGTGCCGACATTTATGTACTTATACTTACATACATTTTTCAATAAACAACTTCATATCAAGTTTTTCCTTTTCATTTATATTAGATTCATTTAAGTAAGTACAATAATCATTTACATTAATAAATGAAACGTAATCGATATTCCATTAGAAACTGAGAGACAGTTTCAACCTAATGATCTACTATCTATCATTAAGTAGATTCTGATCATTGCAACATCTTGAAGCCATTAATGATTTGCTTCCTAGAAGGTTGATTAATCATTATAACATTAACTAATCTTTCTGACGGGTCCATATCGTTTAACAAATTTGGAAGCTGAATTTCAACTTGTTAGGTATTTGCGCCTGCACTGCAAAAAAGCACTATTTTGGGACTCCAACTCAATATTTTCATTTCATAGAACCTAAAAATAATTTTAAAAAGCAATTACGCAGTATAAGTTGTAAGTAAAAATTATTTTATAAATTTAAAGTGGAAAAATGTATGTCCTATAACTTTGTGCAATCATTAGGTAGATATAGATACCACTGTCTACGCATTCAAGGATGCACTACGATTAGCTTATTATAATTGCAAATAAGATCATTTCTGTAGTAATTTTCCTGCAAAAAAAAAAAATTCCATTTCTCTACTATGTCAATTTGAAAGCCTTTGTTCGTGTTTGTTAGTATCGTCTACAGAGTCAGCCTTATCTCAAGAATGTTGTGTACGTTAATTATTATAGTATTTTTACGAGCCAGCCCTAATGCATTCTCTCATTTGATTTCCATACAAGTAGGCGATTGAAAACTTGGAAAAATTGTTTCGATGTAATTTGATAGGGCAATTGTTTTTTTATACCACTGAGCTGGCAGATAAGCCTTCGATTTTCCCGCACCTCAAGGTTCAAGTTCAAGGTTTTCGGTTTGCGTTGGTAACCTTCGTCCGATATGTTTAGTTTGAAGGTTTGTCCTACACCGTCAACCTGCACATATTGTCGTGTGTCGCACGCATATGGGATGTAATGGGATTAGTAGCACCTGTCGTCTTGTACGCAAAGCTTCTCATAAAAGAACTTTGGCTGTCCAACTGTGACTGGGACGGCACTCCTACTGACCACATCATTAAATTGTGGGACCGCTTTAGAGCCGAGCTTCCTATGCTCGAGTAAATTAGAATACCGCGCCATGTTGGCATCTCCGATGATAGTATTGTAACTGTTTTAGGTTTCGCTGACGCTAGTGAGAAAGCGTATGGGGGTGTTGTGTACTTCCACGTTCGTAACGGTGATGACATTTCATTTCACCTTATCAGCGCTAAATCTAAAGCAGTCCCTAGTAAGGTAGTCTCTCTCGCTCGTCTCGAGCTGTGCGCTATACTGGTTCTAGCCCAGCTCATTGGTTTGATTGTTAGTAGTTGTTGCAACCGCATTAATATAGATAGAATTTTCGCATTCTCGGACTCGACCGTCGCTTTGTGTTGGACACATTCTTCGCCCCATCGTTGGGATACATTTGTCGCAAATAGGGTGGCAAAAATTCAGTCAGAATTGGCGCCGCAAAACTTTTATCACGTCTCAGGTACGGACAACCCTGCCGATTGTTTGTCTTGTGGGTTAACACCTGCACAGATTTTGGATCATCCGTTGTGGTTCCATGGCTCTTCCTAGTGCCAAGCCCCACCTGATGAATGGCCTGTTAGTCCTTTCAACCCCGCTACTGTGTCCACGCCGCCAGAGGAAAAGAAAACCTCTTTAGTTACTACCGCACCGCTCGATAAATCGCCTATCTTAGAGTTGGCTAGCCGTGTTTCATCGTGGTCGATTCTTTTACGTAGTGTTGTTTTTATTTGTCGATTTTTGAAAATCATTCCTCGTCGCGAGCATGTTACCGCCTTTGACTTAAACAAGGCTGAGTTAATCGTGCTTCGTGAACTTCAGCGATTTTATTTTTCGTCTGAAATTAGATATTTGGAATTAAATAAACCTTGTAGTCGCGCTTTTGAAATAGAGGAAGATCGACTTCATCTTCTCTCGCGTCACGCCTTATTGGATGAACTCGTTCAATCGTTTTGGAAGCGTTGGAGAACAGACTATTTGCGTACGCTACAGTCACGTCAGAAATGGAATACTCCATCGAACCCTATTACTGTCGGTACTGTCGTAGTTATTGTAACTGAAAATATGCCTCCATTGGCCTCTTGGGGTGGTAAGAAGTTTTCTCTGGGTCAAATGGGATCACCCGTACAGTTGGCGTTAAAACCGCAACTGGTTCGTACTTGCGACGAGTTATTCGTCTTTGTCCTTTGCCTAATCAACAGTAACGTCAATAACAAATTTAGCTTGTTCGATTAGGTTTAGTTTAGTTTAGTTCGATAGCATTTTGTTTATTTAGCAGCTAAAGCTTAGTGGCAACTGTATAGTCAGTTGTTCCTTTTTCGAAGGTAACCGTTCAAGCCGGGGGGGAAATGGTTGCGCCGGTATACGATTCGAAAGTTGCAGCGTTATTTTTTCTATGTTGCATCGCCGATCTCCATTTGTTTTTAATTAATTAGTTGACGACACTCCCCCTCTCTTCCCTTTATTCCATTTCTCTTTCGCACCTACCTTGTCTCGCATAAAAGAAGAGCGAGACAGCTGTATTACGCGCCATCTAAAACTCCACCGCAGCGCTGTCAACACACAGGCAGCGAAGACGTAGTACTGCAATGGCCGCGCGCGCGCTCGCATAAACTTTTCGTAATAGTTGTGTTTTCCATGGATAAATAGTGTTTTCGTGCAAGGAAACCAGGAATCCAAGTCCAGGGACGTCCCCGGCTGCCTCCATCTCAGCATCTCGCAGCAGCAGCAAGGTAGTGTACCCATTCCTGTTTCCATTTCTTTTTCGTCGACAACCGCGTGTAAATTTCATTTTTGTCTTTCCCCGCAAATACAGTCCACTTCGAATTTATTTATCTCGCCCGCTCAACCAATTTCTGGTTCCGGCTCTGATGGAAAGTTGTCACCGTAGCCTATGGACATTTGCAACATCAGAGGAGCGGCACTCGCCGTGCTGACCCTGTAAAATCTTCCAAGACCCCGTTTGAAGAACACCATACTATAGACGTTCGGGAAACCCCAGGCAGGGGCCTCATTCTACAATACAAGTAGAAAACCCCTATCAGACCTAACCGTATGCGACCGCTCCGAATGCAAAGTGAACACTCTGTTTATGGCGACCGGTGCGATGATAGAAACAAGTCGTGGGCATTATATTAAACAAATTCTCAGAGCACACACCGTTGAACAGGCGATAGAACACGCATAAGGAGGCAAAGTTTCTTTTGTCGCGAAGGGGATCGACACCGCCTGCTAGTATAGGATTGTTGACAATCCTCATAGCACGCCTTTCTACCGAATTGAAAGGTCGAACCTGGTATTAAGGTTTAGGTACACCAGCCCAAAGGTTATACTTTACCTATAACGTTTTTTTCTATACATAAAAGTATTTATTATAACTGTTATTTTCTATGTTAAAGGTCTATCTTATAATTGAAGAAAGTATAAATTAAAGGTGATAGTTCAAAGGAAAGTTCTTCTGTAGTATATTGGAGGTCACGAGCGTTCCAATGACTGCTAGCCAGATCGATTATGAATTTATGATCGAATGAAAACTTTTCATTAAGGTTCAGACAACTATTAACTACTTGGAGTACCTACCTATAGATTCCAGTGTTGCAAAAGTCCATGTGCTACGGTCGACGGTGCTACGCATGTCTGTTCTCATTGAGGTAAAAAAAGAAAAAAAAAGAAATATGCGTGATTTGAGGTAGTTGATTGATTGAGAATTTACACTTTTTTATACAAAAGAAGTTAATAATTTTCCGAGCGTGTCAAATTAGTCCTCAATATTCTCTGAAGTAACGAACAGCGGCATATTGTTCAATATACATATTTATTTAGCACATTTCATTTTTCAAAGGACTGTGAGTCAGTCGGATCGTCGGATCATATGTTAATCGGTGACGTCACCGGTGAGTAACAACTAAACTCGTTCGTGGATCACAAAAGCGGTTTGCCCGGCATTGGGTGGGTGAAATGGACTCCATGGTTTATGTATAACTATGTATTTCTGCTTTCTGAATTTTATATAGAATAGAATCCTGATATTCCCATACTGCGTCGTGAGGTACAATAATTTTTTCAACACACTTGCTCGTAAAGTGGGTCTTATTCCATCGGTTTGAGATACGTAGAGAAGCTCGTAAAGCACTCGTTCGTTATGAATCCAAATAGTGAAGTTTTATTTCATAATTGCACTATTTGATTTTTTTCATCAGCAAAGGGTTGTCATGTAAATATTTTGTGAGAACGTGCGAGACTTGGTCCCTTCACCTTCGTTTTCACAGACACAATATTTTTGTTAATAATTAAACTATATTACTTAAACATACATACATACATACATATTGTCACGCCTTTTTCCCCGAAAGGGTAGGCAGAGGCATAATAAACGCCCACATTTCACCGTATGCATTTTTAACCCACGTAACAGGTGGTGAGCCCATTGCCGTGTTGAAATGGACAGTCGCAGGCTGTGACGACTTGCTGTTGAATTTTTTTTAAGGATGTGCTTCGGAAGGCACGTTAAGCCGTTGGTCCCGGTTGCCAGTAAAATGGCAGTCGTTAAGCCTGGTTGAAGGCCTTATAGGCGGCTTAAAAAATTTAAAAGCAGGTAGCCACAACCTGCGTCTGTCTATTTCAACACGGCAATGGGCTCACCACCTATTACGTGGGACAGGAATCCACACGGTGAAAAGTGGGCATATAATATGCCTCTGCCACCCCTTCGGGGATAAGGCGTGATGGATATTTATTTATACTTAAAATATAACAAATAAACATTTGTTTTCATACCATTATTTACTTTTGTATACAAATTAACAGTGATTAGTTTTATTTAATAAAAAGAAGTATTTATTATGTATTTAAAAAACTAGGCTGTATGTAGAAGGTTTAGCGTACGCAGTTAAAATACGGCTAAAAATAAAATAATGTGCGCGCCATTTTTCACGTTTTTTTTCTTTGTAATTGGGAGCCCTTTCGATCGCATAATTTTTTTCAGCATAATGTAGTTTGGCATAACAGTTTCAGCATAAAGTTTTCTCGCCTAAATTATGATAAGCAGAGTGGTGTAAACGCATAATGGTTTTATTGGCATAACATTAACTTACTCTAATTTTTTTATCATAATTTTAATCAGCATACATGTAAAGGGCATAATTGTTATACGCCTAAAGATAATTTATCATAAAATACAAAACGCATAATGGAGGTATGGATAACCGTTTAAACCATAAATTAATAATAATTTGACTATGAATATTTTAGAAATGATAAGACACCATTGTAAATAATCATCTCACTCATAGCCAAGTTTGTAAGCTGTAACACATAACATTTTTTAAGACTAGTCTTGAGCAAAGTCGTAAATAGGTACGACGACGAGCGAAGCGAGGAGGAGTGTTAGGTCACATGTGTCCACAACGCGCGATCCGAGCGAGCGAAGCGAGCGGGCCGCGGTAGTGGCCGGCGATGCGCTAGAACAGAATCGCTCGTTTTAATCTACCTACTTCTGTTTGTATTTTATTTATATATTCTATATTTAAGTCTTGACATTTTGAACTTCGAACTTGAAGTATAGTGTTGACATTTTGAACTTCGAACTTGAAGTATAGTGATTATCGACATTTTTAATCAGTGGGCATTTCAATCTTAGACAGGTCAAGCTTAGATATAAAAATAAAAATATGTACTCGTTAACATTATGGTATTCTATATGTAATGACTTGTAATCTTTATACGAGAGTGAGTGAGATGCCAATAAATGTTATGATTAGTAAACGTTATTGTAAAAAAAATTATGCGAAAACATTTTATGCGGGTATATCATTATTATAAAGAAGTTATGGGAAAATGAAGTATGCCTAATGATTTATTCTGTTTGAACGTTATGCGAAACGAAGAGTATGCCAAAAAACATTATGCAGTTTTAAATTATGCCTCTAAAATTTTTGCAAGCCAATACGGACCCATGTAGTACGTTTAGCGTACGCAGTTAAAATACGGCTAAAAATAAAATAATGTGCGCGCCATTTTTCACGTTTTTTTTTTCATTGTAATTAAGAAGAATAGGCGAATGTTTTTAAAGCATATTATAACCGCCATAACGCACTTGTATCGCAATGTACTACCCCGTCAGGGATACAGCGTGAAGTAATGTAGGTACTAGGTACTATAATGCATGCAATTAATTTTATCTATAGCGTTCAGTACGTCAAATATGGTAAGTTAAAGGGAATAAAAAGATAACATATTATGTTGTTTATTTTTATATTTTATACTAGGTGACCTCTCCGGCTTCGCCCTCGACATATTTTGAACTGTCGTCGCATAAATTTAATCCCGTCGCTTATAAATTCTACAAGAATGCAATAAATTTGCCCGATTTGTCGACTTTTATGACTACTGCTCCGCTCTCCAGGGAAGTAGCGTGATGATATATAGCCTATAGCCTTCCTCGATAAATGGGCTATCTATCACAAAAAGTTTTTTTTCAAATCCGACCAGTAGTATACGATTAGCGCGTTCAACCAAACAACCAAAAAACTCTTCAGCTTTATAATGTTAGTATAGATGTTTGAATAGTTAATGTAGTACATATATTGAAATAATGTGCTTTTTGTCTATCGCGGGGACATAACTTATACAAAAACTTAAAAAACAACCTTTTATAACTAAATGTCTGTAGATGTAATTTCATTGAATATAATATTTATAAAAATTGGGAACGACAAACATGGAAAATTTTATTTTAATTAATCTAAAATAGAAAGCGTACTATCTGGATAAATTATTATTATAAATCATTTACTTCGTCGTTTCCAAAGAACCAGTTTAAGTATCAGAGATTTTTTTACAAACCGCTTGTCAATGGTTTGGAGTCCGAATCCGTTAGTATGGATTTATTAACATCTATTAGTAATATGGCAAATCAATTAACTTTAATCTCTAAACTTAAACGATCAAAGGTAAGAGCTATGTTTTCTAATTGCTACGCTACGCTAGATGTTTAACTTTGTAAGTAAATAGACTTTATATGCATGAAAATGAAGTACATTTTATTAAATTATGTATAACATATGTCATTTATATTCATACATTGTATGCATATAAATAAATAAGAGGAGAGAAACACAGGGAAAATCCAGGGTTGTTAGAGGGAAACACAGTCAAACAATATTTATTTATATAAATTAATGCAACACATTATATATTCCCTACGTAGGTAATTCTAATCATAAAAATTATGTAACTATAGTTTAATTACCTACATTAATGTTGTACCTTTTATTCTTCTAAATCTCTTAACGTTAATTAGAGCCTTTTGTAAGAAAATGCAAAGGGCGTTGAATTGTAAACATTATGTACATGAAGTTTTTAAAAAAAGTACTATAGGAGTAATTATTAATATGTTATCTATATGGTATATGATGGAACTCAGATACAACAATTGATCTTATAGGTACCTATAGCATGAGTATATGTAGTAGTAGTGTATATTTATATATATGTTGTAGATACCAATATATAGTTCTGTCTGTTCAGCAACCCAGATGCTGTAAGTTTTAAATTTAATTCATTTAAGCAATGAAATGCTATTGATAGTGAGAAGAGGAAGTTTCCCTCCTCTTACAACCCGGGTTCTCCCTGTGTTTCCATCTTACAACCCTGGTTTCTCTTCTCTTACAACCCGGGCTCTCCCCGTGTTTACAACCCCGGGATCTCTCTGTGTTTCCCTCCTCTTACAACCCCGGGTTCTCGCTGTGTTCTTTTTCCTCTTACAACCCCGGGTTCTCCGTGTTTCCCTAATACATCCCCGGGTTCTCTTTGTGTTTCCCTCTTACAACCCCGGATTTCCCGTGTGTCTTTCCTCTTACAACCCCGGGTTCTCCCTGTGTTTGCTACCTCTTACGACCCCAGGTTCTCCACGTGCTTCCATCTTACAACCCCTGGTTCTTGCTGAGTTTCCCCCTCTTACAGCCCGGGTTCTCCCCGTGTTTCTCTGCTCTTACAACACCGGGCTCTCCCTGTGGAGAGTTAAGAGGCACATCGTTGGACCTTCAACTTTAGGGTCACTGTCTTTGTGTCTGTGAGCCAAGATTTCACGAAAACTTGGCTTTAACAATAAGCACGCATGGCTAAACATAGAAAAAGGCACATTTATCTCGATGCTATAGGTATAAAACGATACCGATAACAGCAACAGTACAATGAGAATTTTAATGGAAATCCATATCTACTAGGTGCCGTATGGTAAGACCCATGTGTTCACACATGTAGTTTAATAAGAATAGGTATTATAATAACATAGCGGGGATCAATGCGGGATGCGTGGGTTTCTATTGTAACTACGACGCACGTTAAAATAGAATCGTAAGCTACTGTTATTGTATGTATTGATCGCAGATAAAAAGTTATCAAATACTAAAAGAAACTCGAGTGCAATACAGCGAATTTACAAAACGGTAAAGCTAGCAAAAAGCGAATAGTCTAGACTTGGAGTAAGGTGTCGCTTAATTAGATGTGGTTTTTGTGGAAACGACTACCGTGAGATCTTCGTTGGTAGGACAGCACACAACGCTAACTCTTCTTTTCAGTTGGTTTCACTACAGTCGGGTAAAAAGGTTTATGTTCCTATCAAAATTATTAAATCCTCAAAAAATTAAATCCTCAAAGAGTTTGTTTATTTGGTTGAACGCGCTAATCTCAGGAACTACTGGTAGGATTTGAAAAAAGTCCATTTATCGAGGAAGGCTATAGGCTATATATCACTAGTGGTTCTGTGAACCGATATGAATACGATAAAAGTTGTTGTCTACATCAAGGATTGTCCATGCCAAGTTGCATGCAAATCCGATGAAAAATGCGACCAGTAGATTGAATGGACGGACGAACATCAATAGCATTTTTCCCGTACTAGTGGAGGTAAAACGGTGACTTTCGTCGGCTCGATACGCTCGCCTCCTCAGTCAATTACGCTACTACACTGGGGAGCAGAGCAGTAGTCATAAATGTCGACAAATCGGGCAATTTTTTATGCATCATTGTAGAATTTATAAGCGACGGGATTAAATAGGTGCGACGGGAGGTCAAAATATTTCACGGGCGAGGTAGTGGGGGTCATCTAGTTCATTTATATCAACTTCTAAAAAGAAGATCCGATATTCGATTCGATTAAGAGGTATATAAGAAGGTGCTAAGAAATCCTAGTACCTCTTCTAAGCATACATACCTATATACTAATGTATAATAGAAACTACCTTTTACATAGGTATGATGAGCTGATAGTGGCATTCTTTGAATCGTAATTATAAAATACATAGATACGTGTGTTTAATATTGTTTACTCAACTGTGGCCTTGTGAGGTCGAACTGCTCACGACGACAAATCATTTGACACTTGTTGATAATATACATGAATTAAATGGTATATGCAATGGCTCCATCGATTTGTTGTACTGACTTGCATTACTTATAATGAAACACTGAAACACGCATATTGCATTCGAGAGCAGAGTCCGATCGGCGATCAGGCAACGGAGCTGCGGAGGTGTCGCAAGACTCGCAATCATTGGCGTCTGCTGAACAATTCCAACCAGCTGACAGTGACGGTGCGGCGCGGCGCCGACACGAGACCTGGCGCCGTCGTTCGTTTCTTGGCTATTCACTTAAGTACCTACCAATATTGTAATGTTGCATGATTTATACATTCATAATCAAATCATGATACTTATTATAAGTATTATAATTGTACTTATTGGTAAATAGTTAACACCTTTTTTGTTGCTTGGCCTCTGATGGTTCGACCAAATTGCACCAGTCGTGATCCCCGGTTGATAGGAATAATTTTTAGATGTCTTTGGCAATGTTACAAACAACCTTTTTTAACGCGTTAAAATTTCATCTTATGTTTTGCTGGACTTGAACCGTTTAAAACCACACGGTCCTACCTGCCTGGTTAATTACTGTGTTCTAGTTATTATAGAGTCAATTCCGTTGTGTGCCAGCTTCAATGGCTGCTTACCCATTTTAGATAATTAGGTTTTATTCTGAATGAAATATTTATCGGGTACGTTTCGCTTACATTTTATATATTTAGTTCAGCCTCGGACGGTGTTATTTCTGTGAGTACAGCGTCACTTACGTCTCCACATTGGCGTAAACTTGGCACTAACACTGAGCGTTTGCTGTCAATGTCTCCTGTACTCATCACACTCTAGGCTTTACGTCTTTCACCAAAATGAGATAATGTATTGTGTAACCCTGTATTAATGTCAATAACCCCCAAACTGCAACGTAAGGAACCTTGGTGAGTAAATATAGATGAGTTACGAAAGTTTTGGCGACCGGCCATCGCGTCTCAGACACCGCGCCCGTCCGTGCTGATAACGTAGTTCACAAACAAGCAATGGTTTTGATTTCCCCGAGTTATCGTATTAGGTAGATATTGCATAATTTAGACGGTAATCAGTTACATAACCACTATCCGATTGTAAGTTATGATTTCTCCAATAAATAAGTACCAAAATATGACATAGTAACCTTTTCATTTATTGGACTTTAGTGAACGAAGATTGAAGTTTTGCGATTTGCTGGAGTTATCGTCTATGTATAAACCTCCTATGTTGCTCGATTCCGCCTACTATTGCCTTCTTCACTGTTTCGCTAGGTTCACTTAATAACAGCGCGGCGGGTTACTTAATTGCGCTTTATACCTGGTGCTTTGGTTTTTGAGAACATTTTTTTTAAAATTTAAAGTTTTAAGAAAAGGCTAGTTAATTCTACATACCTAATTGGTTTTTGAATTACTCCTAGACGTCGACAACGGCGCAACGACACTCGTGTAACTCGCAATTTATAACATCAATTAACATATAGCTCAATCAATTTCTGTGGGTCATAGAAGCTCGTGGAATGTACCCTTCAGATGATTAAAATATACTCCATGATATAAGTGATACACTTATAATTACAACAGCTGTCCCTTATTACGGTTGAAGTAAACATAAAAATACCATTGTTTTTCATAAGGTCAGTTCTAGAACTTTTATGTGGCCTTCCCTTGGCTTGACTTGTTTGTAGTTGCAAGTACCTTATACCAAAATTTAATAAGCGGGATTTGACCTCATATCCTTGCCCATTCTGGGGAGCTTAGGTTAAAAAAAAAATATAAGTACGTAAAAGATTCTTGTATCAAGATTCTTGATACACTTGGGTGGAAAAACAGTTTTTTCTGTTCTGTGGTAGTTAGTACTTACTTATAGTCATTGAACATTAAGCAACCGTACCTAGGTTTCTATATGACAACTTGCTCCAGATTAATAGGCCGTTTAAGTTATAGGTAAGTATACTGTATAGTAGACACAAGAGTAGTATTGTAGTAGAGTGTTGTGCAACAAACTTGAACTGCCTACCTATAAAGTGTGTTCGTTGTTCAGATGTTCATAGGATCAAATTTGACACACGTCCGTAGCAACTATCAGTTTTAATATTATAAAGGCGAAAGTTTGTGAGTGTGTATGTTTTGTATAACGCTCAAACCGATAATATAATTTTGATATTATTTTTTTGTGGAGGTACATGACACCCTGGATTAACACATAAGTAGACTACGTTTTATCCCAGGAATAGGTTCCAGATATTGGAAAAAATACCCACACGGGAGTTAGATTAGATGAATCAAAAATATCTTAGTTTATGAGGGTACGAGACGTCTCATAAACACAAATTTGGATTAAAAAAGAAATTAAGCTAAACTTCTTTCGCAAATAATCTTTTCAGTATGTTTAGAATAGTGAGGAGAAAATCTAAAATTATTCTTGGCAGTCACGTTGAGCTACGAACTGTGGGCGGACAAGAGAGTCGTACCCACCAAATGAAAACCGTTCCACGTAGAATATTTATTAAGATTCGGGCTGGCAATTTTTAAAAACTTAACATAATAATTATCACTATGCACGTGGATTTTATCTCTTTTTTTCGCAAACAAGCAACAGAATTTGATATAGCAATTATTGTCTTACAAAGGCAGGGTCAGATCGACGAGGATAAGCCATGAAAGCAAATAAATACTTATTGTCGAATAAACCAACTGTTTAAATTTTTATTGGTGTTAGGCTTGAAAGGATAATAAATAACTAAAACTTTCAAAGAATACTTTTAAGACAACAAAACTTACCTGCAACTATATACTGCAGTAATTCATACATAAGTATGAAAGATGACATACCTAGTATAGAATGAATAGCTGCTGACATGATAGCAAGTGGAGATTAAAGGAGAAGTGTTTTTGAGCAGTTTGCAATCAGTCAAAGTAGTTCGGTAGAATCTTTTTTATCTTTCTCTTTTTGTAAATTGCTTCATAAATTGAACATCACTCTTATGAGTATCATGGGGGTCACAATATTGAAGGCAGCCCTGGCGATAGGCCTCTGGTGTTATTCAATGTGAGTCCAACTGATACTCAACTAGGGACGGTATAATTATCAGATAATCGTGGAGTAAAACCTTTATCTAAATTGTCCTCAGTTAAAATGAATACCAACAGTGTTTGAAGCGAGTATGGTTCGGACTTATAATATACCTTCTAGTTACATTGTATGTGGAGGCTTGTAAATAGCAATTTCTCAACGTTTTAATATACACCTAACCAATTTGTAATTAGTCAGTAAGCCTTCATAAATCAAATTGAAAAAAAAAAACCGGATAAGTGTGAGTCGGTCTCACATACCGAGGGTTCCGTTTTGCGCCATAAAGGGCCATGACTTTTTTTATCAGGTAAGTAGTTTAATTTTTTTACAGCTTCAGGGACCATAGATCTAAATGAATAGGTACAATGTCAACTCGATGTCAACTGTCATGCGTTCCCGAGATAAAGAGTCTTGACAAACAGACTAACGAATGTACGACAAAGTGATCCTAAAAGGGTTTCCTATTTTCCTATTCAGATAAAAAAATGTCTCTAATACCTATATTTAACGTTAAAACACTTTAAAATTTAGGAGACTGTAAGCAGACGTGATGCAACAGTCTCATACAGGTAGGTGCGTCACATAACTAACCTTCACTATGTAGGTACTTATAATACAAGTTCAATGTTGTCTTGCTTAAAATATAAAATATTTACTTCCTACAAATGTTATTGTGCATTCCAGCCTACTACTGGAGCAGGAGCAAGAAGATATTTTTTCATAAACAGCATAATAGTCACTCATAGCGAAGTTTTGGCACCCAACCAATTAACAATTATAACACTATCTCCGTAGGTTATCTTATGAAATTAGACGACCATGAAATTAAATTTTTCACATAATTAAAATAACACGAATTCTTAAAGATTAAATCTTGATTGAAATAAATTAATAAAATTGCTGTTTAACTATACTCTACTACTTCCTACCCATATTTTAATAGGATCTGTGGACAAGATCGATCTTTATATAGAATGACGTCAGAGGCAGATCGTATAATTGCATTTTTGACGTATTTATGTACACACAGTCTGTGGTCTAGTTGGTCATTCTAAGAACTTCAAATACGTACAAAATAATACGTAGTATATCGTGAACAACGATGGCGTCATGGAGTTTGGAGCAACATGAGTAATAACGAAATAAATAGCGACGATA
Source organism: Thumatha senex (assembly GCA_948477245.1). Lineage (NCBI taxonomy): Eukaryota > Metazoa > Arthropoda > Insecta > Lepidoptera > Erebidae > Thumatha > Thumatha senex. The sequence goes on from OX419724.1 coordinate 28,821,883, forward strand.
TTGAACTGAGCTAATTTACCTACATGTCATCAAGTACTTATGCTTCAGTTCTGAACAACGGATGTGCATCACTGATCCCGATGCTATATTGACATCTTTATGAATGACACGATTCACTGTCTGAGTAAATGCGAGACAGCACAATATCTACCTATATGCCTATTCATAGTTATAAGTATCTGTAAGTCAGGAATTTAGAGCACAAAAAATAGATAGGATTATTTATTTATTCATGTTCCTTGCTTTCTATAGAATGTGAACTATTTGTGATACACAGTATTGTTTACTTAATAGACCCTTACCTGCCGTTTGTAAATTCTTATGTATTTTTTTTTGTCACAAGGTGTAATGAGGAGAGCGAGATAATTAATACACAAGTATTTTTATTTATAAGACCCATAACTTAGCTGCCATATTTGTAAATCATTATTCAGAAACAAAATTTTCAAACCATCGTGTAAATAATCTTCGGGTTATATGCTCGATGGGAACTACTCACACCCTTATTCATCACCCCGGGGCTAACTGTGAAATGCACAAATGGGATAAAAATTACACTGTGTGCTCACTCAATGCTGCCACAGAACTTGAATTATACTTGATGGTCTTTTAAAACATTAATAAGAGAAGTAGCTAAAACGCAGTCACGCAGATTTAACAAGCCTTTAGTTTATCTAATAAGAGGAAATATTACTACAAACATAGCTACATACATACATATTGTCACGCCTCCATCCCCGAAGGGGTAGGCAGAGGCTTATTTAACGCCCACGTTTCACCGTATGCATTTCTGTCCCACGTAACAGGTGGTGAGCCCACTGCCGCGTTGAAATGGACAGGCGCAGGCTGCATCGACCTGCTGTTGAAATTTTTTAAGCCGCCCATCGGGCCTCCAACTTGGCTTAACGACTGCCATTTTATTGGCAACCGGGACCAACGACTTAACGTGCCTTCCGAAGCACGGAACTGGGGTGGGTCTAAAGGGACGAAAAAATTTAATAAAATGTGTCTATTTAAGATGTTAAATTTGGAAGAAATTTTGAACCGGTTGCCTTTTTAGTGAGATGGTAACAAAAAGGCTAAAAGGTCTTATGTGCTAGACACTAATAAGCATGACCAATTAAAGTCCTGGTAGTCTCGGACTATAACAAACATAGCTAATCAGTGCTATAAGAACCTAATTAAACATTGTAGCAAAAAAATGCCTTCTTGTGCCTAATTATTATAATCCAACAATAAATTTAAAAAAAAATATAACATATTAGTAGTTAATACATTTATGATGGATAATCTAGCTCGCATTAATGAAAGTTAAATAAAAGTTTGTAATTTGCCTAATAAAATCGAAAAATCGGAAGCTTACGCACAAACAGTCAAATAAACGATGGAGATGAACATAATATTTTCGTCGAGTCAAGGTTAATTGAAGCTAATTGTAAACTGACACAAAACAAAACAAGTTTCTAAACCTCTTGACATAAGATGCCCATTGATTTTAACACACGGCATTTGAGCGAATCGGATATTAAATGTTATTGTTGAGCAGATATTAAAGTTTGTGTGGTCAATCTCCAATCCAATCAAGCCTCAAAATTATCGGGCGTTTTATCTCTTGAACTCTAACTGGATTTATTTATTGTGTAGTCGGTGACGCACATCGACTTAACGTTTATTCGAAATGCACCCACCGAGCTGCTTACGGATTACGACTTACCGAGTGAATCGACCGAGGATGCCGAGCAATGAGACGCATTAAAGCCTTTCTACGCTCGTCAATCATTGTTACAAATGTGGAAGTAAGAAGTAAGTATCATTATTATAAGAACTTTAACAAGAGTGATATTATGTGTGAATAACGAGTTGAATATTGGAAATAAGTACAGTGTATCTCCACGGTCTTCACTTATTCCTAGTTCTCAAACTGTTACCAGATTTATGTCTATTGTAAAAGGATTGGATTATGACATTGGTAGTAAGCATCTAATACCATACATCAAATACGCAAGGACAAAGACATTCTTGGACTCATCAATATTCATTTTGCCAGGATGTATCCACAGTGCTGCCTTGCAGAACTCCGAGTTGTCGAATAAGCATGTTTAATTTGGCCATGTATATATAAATGTTCACCAACAACATAAAGTAATAACGATACTAACGGCCTTTACGTAATTTAAAAGAAATATCAGATAAGATCACTTATAATGTGATGAGTAATCAAAACTATGCACACATACGACCCTATGATTCATAACTTTAAGGTAAGGTCAAGAACTTAAGATTAAAAAAATAAACCGAAGTTAATCCGGATTCCATATCAAACAAAGGCTTTACTAACATTATGGCTTACCTTCATATTTAAACTAAGTATAGTTTAGTCTTATTTTGTAGTGGTAGGTAGGTAACATTACACTTAAGGACTGCGAAGACTAAACAATAAAAGAATTTGAAACTAAGCAGAAACAAAATTTTGCTAAGGAAAAGTACCGACACTTAGGTATTCACTTCAGCGAACAAATTACCAACCTACCTGGTAAGCAAATATTGACTTATCAGTACATGATTCGTTACTAAAAGTGGTCTCTTGGCACAGAGTCAATAATATAAAGGCGCTTTATACTGCTCAAAATTATCCTCAAAACTATCCTTTTCTCTGTCTGATAAACTCTGAGAATATTCATTGGATATTTTAAATAAGTATTCTTCTTTATTAGAAGCGCTCGTGGCCCCGCGGTCTCAGTGTTCGGTAAACGATCACTGAGGTACGCAACTTTCACTATGGCTGGTCGTCGGATGGGTGACCACTTTGTGGCATTTACATTTGCGAGCGTTTCCGTGCTTCGGACGGCACGTTAAGCCGTTGCCAGTAAAATGGCAGTCGTTAAGCCTAGTTGAAGGCCTTATAGGCGGCTTAAAAAATTTCAACAGCAGGTAGCCACAGCCTGCGTCTGTCTATTTCAACACGGCAATGGGCTCACCACCTATTACGTGGGACAGGAATCCACACGGTGAAAAGTGGGCATATAATATGCCTCTGCCACCCCTTCGGGGATAAGGCGTGATGGATATTTATTTATTTTAAGTATTCTTCTAGGAAATATAAGTAAAAGTAATTTGTAACTCAATAGCACAATGAAGATTTAAACGAAGAAAATCTATAGGAACTTCCTGTACGGAATATTTGGTACGGCCTCTGAAAATGGAAAAATTTTAGGTCTCTGGAATACATTTTAAGCATTATTCTTTAGGAAATGTTCAAAGGCTTACTAGAAATCATTCAACCGTGCAAGATTTCGTGAAAAGTGCCTCTTATATTTTAAAATCTATACTAATATTATAACGCTAAAGAGTTTGTTTGGTTGAACGCGCTAATCTCAGGAAATACTAGTCTGAATTGAAAAATTCTATATGTGTTAGATCGCCCATTAATCGAGGAAGGTTATATATCATCACGCTACTACCCCGAAGAGCGGAGCAGTAGTCATAAATGTCGACAAATCGGGCAAATTTGTATGCATTAATGTAGAATTTATAAGCGACGGGGTTAAATAGGTGCGACGGGAGTTCATTCGAGGAGTTATACAATAAAATTAGTGTGTTAAGTGCAAAGTCTGGTATAATGGTGGATGCGTATAGTATATGCTACATAAATAGCTGACGACATTAGAAAAGTTTGAGAAAAGAAGAGTACAACTGTGCCTGCCTGAGCTATATGCACTACGTATTCATTTTTTTATAATTGGCAAAACAGCTTTATTTAAGGCTGTCTTGCCTGTTCTTTTGTGGTGTCACAGACGTTGTTACCTAAACACAAAATGTGTAGGTGGTAAGAGTTATCCCAAGTTCTTAAGTTTTGATTAGGTAGATAACCGAAATGAACAGTTTGTCAATAACGATTCCACGTCTTAAGAGAACTCATGTTAACTAGAATTATGTTGATACAAAACAAGAATAGGTAAATAAACATTGGACAACGTTTCCTTTACTGCAGCTAATAGGTGTTTATTGTCAACTCATGACTGTAATAAACAATAAGCATTAATTCCATCTTTATGCCATTTTCAGCGAATGATACCAGTTAAAGGAAAATGTTAGGAATTATTATTATGCGTCGTAAGTAATACACTATATACTACGAACATGCTGAATAGAACAGAGTTATATTACCTATAAGCACATCTGCTATTTAAATCACCCACTGTACACAAACATGTTGTTACATTAACAAGAGTCATCTCTATTTACATATAACCATGAATAATAAATATTGATACTGCTAATATGCCTTATCAAGAATGTATGTAAGGTATATCGATTAGAAGAGTATGACTAAAGGCATTGGAAATAAAAAATCTGCAGAAATCTTTAGATAGGTATACCTATATACGTAATAATTTGATTGATTAGACTAGATTAGAGAATAGGTAATATAATAATACAAAGACTAACATTATAAAATCAGGGCGATTTAAAATTCCTTTAGTTTGGGCCGTTGCACTCTCTAGCGAAGGGACTCGTCTAACCGGCCCGCTATCAGTCCGTGGTTCGATTCATCGCACGGGCGCCCGTGGCCAATGTGCTGGGATACCACCACCAATCGTAACTGCAGGCTATATTCAAACTCACTACCATGGTTACAAGTTACAACTCCAAGAGTAGTTACAAAGACACATTGCAATGAAAACGATACAGGCTCTAAGAATAGACCAGTAATATAAGAATGCAATCATAATGCAATTAATCGATTTATAGCAATGCGCACTAAGTTTATCTCTCGTCATTCTTAATTGAATAATAATATTTAGGCGGGCACTGTAATTTAGTTTTAATTGCTCGTTACCAATTTAAATGGAGGCAACAAGCTCAATCACTGGCAGCTAATGATTACCAAAGCTCAACTACTTACTAATTCATATATTTAAAGGGGAATACTTTTCACTCTCAAGTTGGACTCGAACCAGCTACTTCTTACTTGACGGGTGACTTATTAGTTATTACAATTGGTACAATCAATCCCTTTTCATGAAAATCGTCCCGAGATTATGTTAACTAGAGCAAAAAATATATATATCTTTATTTTTTTTGAAACACTCTTATGTGTAAATTTTAATAGGTTGCTCGTTAGTAGGGTACCTCCTGTAAATACAGAGTTTGTTGACTGGCATCACATAACCATTAGGTAGGTTAAGTAAAGTTGATTTAGATCGATAACAGTCATTCATATTAGTAATCAAAAACCTACTTAATCTTTGAATGGATTTTGATGAAATTAATTAACAATAATTTTTATTTTACAATTAATTTCATTCTGGGTGTACCATTTTGAGCGTTCATCCCAGTTACTGCCTGGGTGATGATATGTGACTGTCAAGCTAAGGGCCAGGTTCGAATCTCAGGTATACAGTCTAATTATTTTGTTTTAAATATGATATCTATTAAAATAATGAAGTGTCATCAATATCTGAATCCCACCACACCGTCATCTTTAATAGCAACGAAATTATATGTATGTATGTCACTCTTAACAAATACATACAACATGATCAGTAGGTAGGTAGTGACTAGTTAGTCCATAGGTAAAATCCTGTGTAGTGTATTACTGAGATTATACTAACCCAGATTTTTTTATGACAGGATGATATAAAATAGTCAAGGTTATCACATAGCGAATGAAAATATGTGAAGTTTCAGCACTATATTTATTTGGCTATTTTTGCAAGAGGATGTTTATGTTAACGAGAAAAATAGGTAAGTTACCATAGACTAAATAGTGGGCAGCATTTCATTGGTACTGGCTTCTTAGAGTTAACTGAGCACTCTGCATTTTATGATGATGGAATTTATTATTAAGATCTTGTTCATGTATTTGTGATTTAAATGTACAGTACATATTAGTAAATGAGGGAGCAATCTACAATATTATTACAGAAAAAATGTATAATTCTTAAACACTAATTCTAGGGCGATAATCCTTTGTAGATCTCTGAAGTAAGTCGCTTCGTTTTTCCAGTAGGTTTTGCCAATTAGTTCTGCAGCACTTGTCAAAAAGAACAACTATACAGCCAGAAATGATTAATGATCACTTAAACTAACTGCTAAATTTTGATTTTAGAAGGATTTGACGACGGCGCAATGGTAGGTAGTGTATCTATGCGATTGTTATAGAGGTCTCGAGTTCAAACCCCGCGGGTCGGATGGAACAAATGTTTCTATAATCAGCAAATGTTTTTTTCCGAGTTTGGACGATTTCTGTGTTATGTATTTAGAAGTATGTTTGTCACTTGTCCAAATCCTTACAACAGCGAAAAGTTTTACTAACTTAATTTGGGCGTAATGGAGCCTTGTAAAAAAGTCGGACAATATTATATCATTAAATGAATGTCAAATATTCATCAAAACAGAGCTACTAGCCGCGAACTAGGGTAACTATTGGCTATTATGCAATTGACCAGGTTTCCAATACATGATGATGTCTTCATTTTGGATATAAATTTTAATGATTAAGCAAGCGTTGTAGTTGAAGAATTTAAAAAAAATTTACGTACATATATAAGGGCTAAGCACCCATTAGGTAACCAGTTAAGTAGGAATTGGATATTTACGTAAACTGTCATGAAGACCGACCTAACGAAGTAAACATCAGTCCGGTAAGAAATAGATATCTGAGCTGAGATACCTAGTGAGAAATAATGCAAAACTATAAACTCCAATAGCGTTTCTTCAGTCGCACCCTAAACCTAGTTCCCTGAATTCTTCGAGGTCATCCCGCGACCACATGATCGCTGGACATAAATTTCGAATCGTGTCATGTCTCTGTGACAGTAATCGCTACAAGGACCCAAAGAATATTACAAAGGGACCCCTAACTTCAATATTTGTATAAAAGGGTTTTGTGTATTCCAGTCCCACTGAATATATATTCACTGTCACAGGTCACTGGTCTCGACAATAATCCTAATCGTACATAATAGTATTTCCCAAAACGTACTCCGATTCGTTACCTACTCTCAATTTAGCACTGTTACGAGCTCTATAGAATCCGAGAACAGCTGTTTATTTTAATATCGCAAGGCCGTAATACAATACAGCCAACCTAATGTCTACTCTATATTTCGAGGATACTTACTTCGAGGACTGTCGGCTCGATCAGATGGTTTTCTTCACTTAGCACTGTCAATCACTGGTTCAAAACACGGCGCGCGACCGTTTCTAAATTGGCGATCGCGCTCGCGGGTTATATTTAGAGCGGTAATACGACACCGGGCGCGGGCGTGAGTCGTTCGTTCGTGGAGATAAGGCAAGCGGTGGCGCGCGAGTGCGCCGCGACAAGTTCGTACCGTGGCTCGTCCTCCCCCCCCCCCCCCCCCCCCCCAACCGCGCGCGCCCTCTGCCCTCCCTTCGACGGACCGCGCCCGCGCAGCCTCTATACTCCGAGGACGATACCCTCGCACCGACATCCCTTTGTGTAACTTGGTGCTTCACATACATGTAACATTGTACCATAAGCCGGCTTAACGGACCGTTGCCTATCAGCTTCGAATTTTACTGGCATTTAAAGAAGTTGATCTCATTGTCCCAATATTTTAATACTTTTTCTTTGAATCCAATACACAGTGCTGCCGCTGTAAAATCTGTATTGTAGAAATGGATAAACCTGGCGATTAATGCAAAAGATGAGCAAAGCTAATTATAATATTTTGGGAATGTTAATTAGAAGGTACAAAAAGGATGGGCAAGTTCATTTTCATGTTAGGCCTAATCAGCCTATCAGAATATCGGGGACCCAAGTCCAGTTAACTGACAGGTGTATGATAGGTCTCTACAGGCAGAGGTAGGTTGGAATTTTTATTATTAATAAGTTTTGAAGTGGACATTTAGTATGCAAGATGAACTTGAAATTAAGCAGATGAGATTTCTGATACCCTAGGTTTATTAAGTAAAAACTGATAATCTATTAATTAATTTTAATAAAAGAACATATTTCCTGGCTATTGCATAAATTAGAAATCTTAAAATAAGAATTGCTGAGACTGACAATTTTTATTTTTATCCATCACGCCTTATCCCCGAAGGGGTGGCCACGTGCCAGGGGTGGTGGTGGGTTTATATGCCCACTTTTCATCATTTTTATTTCTGTCCCACGTAATAGGTGGTGAGCCCATTGCCGTGTTGAAGTACAGACGCAGGTTGCGGCTAACTGTTTTTGAAAATTTTTAAGCCGCCTTTAAGGCCTTCAACCAGTCTTAACGACTACCATTTTACTGGCAACCGGGACCAACGGCTTAACGTGTTGTGCCTTCCGAAGCACGGAAACGCTCGCAAATGTTAATGCCACAAAGTGGTCAACCATCCGAGGACCAGCCATAGTGAAAGTTGCGTATCTGAGTGATCGTTTACAGAACACTGAGACCGCGGGGCTACGAGCGCTTCAATTTGTACCGATCTGTATAGTTCACTCCCCGGTAACAAGGCACCATTGACTTCTTGAAGCAGCTTCTGCTGGAGTAAGAGGGAGATCCAGTTCCAACGGGCATAGTTTCTCTATTATCGTAAAGTGTGCGTTGCTAGGTAGACCTCCATGCATGGCGCCTTACAAACATGAACTTGCGATATGGCTTCCGGTGCAGAGACCCTAAAGCTTGAACGCTGTATCTGTTTGAAACACCAAGTAGTAGGGCCGTACTGACTGGCGCCCAACACAAAGTGCGAGCTACCACGCCCGTGAAATGTGGATATCATTAACACATAACATTTTCTCTGATTGAATAATAGTATTTTATTTATTTGTTAAAAGATAGCTTTCCTAGCTATACGAGTATATTATCTTCTCACTATCCCTGACGGGGTAGTCAGAGGGCATATCGCCAAGCTTCGCGATCCTCGCATACGTCTTTCGCTTCCTGCACGTTTGTTAATCGTTGGAGGGTCTATATATGAAACATTGTTGAAATCTTTGCAGGTTTTTTTCAAATTATTTGTAACCACTGTCAATGGTCAATAAACTTTATTTTATACATTTTCATGAATTCCTTGGTAAATATTTACAAATGACCAATGTCAGTATATTTATGACTTCCCAGAATTTAATCTTGCTTGATTTTCTTTATTTTCAATTCTTGTTCTTATAGTTTTTGAGAGACCAACGTTCGTTGAACGGTATTTATTGCACTCCAATAATGTGGAACTTTCCTCTGTACGGACTGTTACGGCAGTACTTTTTAGAAGAATATCTTATATTTACAGAAACACAAAAAGGATGAAAATGAAACACAAATTTGGTTATAAAATATTATATTCACTTGCTCTCGGACCACACAACAACCACCCAGTAATAAACTCTATAAAAATAACTTAGTGCTCAACTACTCCTCCTCGACCTCGTCGTCTGTAGTGAATTCACTTTCGTTGCCTCCCTGTTGACAAAATAATCGTAATTAGCAATTTTGGCAATTTTTCGTATTAGCTAAGTTTCAATTTTGCTTGCAGGCGGCGAGTCTAGGGGCCGTATACCAATACTCAAGAAACACTTGAGAGTAGATTTTATAAGGCAAAATCTAGTCTCAAGCGTTGATTGAGTATTGAGAAACGTTCTAGAATACGGACCTAGGTATGTGTTCATACCTAAAACTGACTTTTGTTAGGGAGTGACACTTCTGTACGTAGTACTATTACTTTCTTATTCTGTGGTTAGGGGTGTCGGAAAATAGAAGTATAGACGAATCAAATGCATGTGAGGAAAAAAATAATGAAGTTAAAAACTATATCCCATAGAATCTCCCCAGAGATTCTATGGGATTTAGTTTTTAACTTCAATTAGCTTATTTTTTAACTTCAATTAAAATAATTAAATGTTCTGAATAATACGACGTAAATTGGGACTTCCTGTTTGGGAACAGGAAGTCCCAATGGTTACGTGATAGAATTAATAGGAGCGAAAACCCCAGTACTTTCTTGACCTATGATATCTATACGCAGTATTATATGTTGCCCGATTATAATTAACTCAGTCAATTTAGAGCTGTTTTGGAGAGATTACCGATTCGGGATCGATAATAATAAATTACATTAAAAAATTAATTTGAAAAAAAAAAGTTAACATTATTTAATTTTATTATAAATAAAGTAAAAAAATTAAGTATCTATTAATTGTTATCACACATTTGAGTACAAAGTAACAGAAAAATTACTTTTCACACAAAGCTTCTTAATTTTTTCAATTAATGTTTTAATTGCTTCAGTTATTGATAGCGGTGTAAATATTGTTTCGCTCAAAAAATTCAATATATTCATCGTGTATTTTACCAATGTATCATGACACCAAAGAAACACGTGGTGGCCATGGTGTTCTCCTTCACCGGCACCAAACGGCTTTAGCTAAGAATTTAATACAATATGTGTTGCGGTTTCAATCAACTACAATCTTATAATCGGCGACGACATAAAGCAACGAAGTGGATTGGCAGTTCATGACTTGAAGCTACTGTTATTTAGTGTTAAGATTTTTAACCGTAGTATTAGTTGAGCAATAACTGCTTAGGGTGTAATGCATGGTAATACTTATGGTGTATAGGCGCAATACGTATGGACATCATACAACATTTTAAAGCGGAATATTGCAAAAGGAAATTAAAAACAAAAGTAATTATAGTTTTAAAGAATAATTCTAAGGCTACCCATTTAAAGATATGCCCATAGATTAGATGTCAGCCGACTAAAACCACGCGCATGGGCGTACCCAATTGGGCAGAGGGGGGCACAAGGATGTTGTGTGTAATGTGTGTACGCCGTTTAACGCCGGGCGCCCCGGGTAACTCCTCGGAAGGATGTCCCAGATTTACCACCTTGCCCTCGCCTGAAGGTGGTGTTATTCCGCTTGCTTAGGGTGGTTTGGGTGTTATCCCACATGTTGAATCATCAGTCGTGCGTGATTTTCTCACGTCAAGGCGTTAAAATAGCTAATATAATAGTTTTTTTTGTGTAAATATCGTTTATACCTACTTTCATTAAGTTGTAATTTTAGAATTACAAACAGACACTTCAATATTCAATTTTATTCATTTGTATAGTAGATTTAAACCTAACTGTATAAATTAAAACAGATAGTTTTAGGCTCATCCGTCACGTCTTTATCCCCAAGGCGGTGGCGGAGGCATATTAAATGCCCACATTTCACAGTAAGCATCTTTCTCCAAGGTGGTGAGTCAATTGCCCTGTTGAAATAGACAGACACAGGTTGTGACTACCTGTTGTTGCTTATTTTTTATAAGACCTTCAACTTGGCTAACGACTGCCATGTTACTGGCAACCGGAACCAACGGCATAACGTGCCTTCCGAAGCCGAAACGCTAGTAAACGGAAATACCACAAAGCGGTTACCCATTCGTAACCAGCCATAGCGGCAGTGGCTTAACGCAGTGATCGTTTACAGAATACTGAGTTAGCGCGCCTACGAGCGCTTTATGCTCTTAGGAAAATTGGATTTGCCCCCCTGGCCCAGAACCTGGGTACGCCCATGACCACGCGGTTCCTAGCTATCCACCTAGCGCCAGGTACCAAGGCTAAGTCCTCGGAAGGATGTTTAAGGGTTCCAAAGGTACGGATGTACATATTTAAAATTTTCTTATCTATTTGCTGCCTAAAGTTTCGATCAGGTTGCACCGACCGTGGTCACTGACCACGTTCTATAGCTCCAACTAATATTGTAAGTGAGACGACAGTGAGTTGGTTTGTTACATTATCACGTATATATTTATCACACACATAAATCACACCTATAAATCTGAGAGCAAAGACAGAGGTGAATTACACCAAATTCAAAATCTAGGTAAGGTTTGGAAGCAGCTGGGATACACATAAATAAAGAGAGAAAGAGGTGTGAGCAAAGCGCATCTGACCTGATCATTGTTATCCGTGTCTGAGTCGCTGAGGTCCCACTGCGGATGTTCTGCAGGAACGGCTGCCGCCTCCTTCACGTCGAGCTTCATATCTTGTTGCTGGTCCATGCCGATGTACGAATCTGGACAACAGATATTGCATCATCTAAGCCGGTCGACGCCTAGCTTGGATATAATCACAACGCAACGGTTGGTCATGAGCCACCCGCATCAAGTAATTTTATTGTTACCTTAACGAGGTCGTCAATTCACTTCGTAGTATGATAATAATTTAATACAGATATTTTCTATTATATATATATATATACACATATACAATACGAAAATAAAAAGTGAAAACTTTAGACGAAAATTTTAGAAATATCTATATAATATAATATCATGAACAAGTTTTGCCTGAAAAAGTTTTCTGATGCCATCAACTGAGAAGGAACTATGAGGTATTGTAATATAGAATCCTTCAGGAAATGTTCAAAGTCACAGTTTGTATTACACTGAAAATCGTCACAAAATATAGGTGGAAGGTACCTTTTTTGTGATGATGTTCAGTGTTATACAAACTGTAGATTAGAATTAGAAGAACAATAGACAATAACCAGAAGTAATCTTATTACAAAGTTATCTATTCTACATTGTAATGCAAATATTTAGTACGGTCCTTTGAGTTAAATGAATCGGAATAATTTTGCAATACAATATCCATCTTAAACAGCTTTTTTTTCTTATAATACTGGTAAAAGTGAAATTGTACGAAAGAGATAACAGTATATAAAATGTTTACATTCTTGAGCTTTATTGCTCTAGATATTGATATTTTAACTACAAGTAGTAAATAAATAAATAAATAAATATCCATCACGCCTTATCCCCGAAGGGGTGGCAGAGGCATATTATATGCCCACTTTTCACCGTGAGGATTCCTGTCCCGCGTAATAGGTGGTGAGCCCATTGCCGTGTTGAAATAGACAGACGCAGGTTGTGGCTACCTGCTGTTGAAATTTTCAAGCCGCCCATAAGGCCTTCAACCAGGCTTAACGACTGCCATTTTACTGGCAACCGGGACCAACGGCTTAACGTGCCTTCCGAAGCACGGAAACGCTCGCAAATGTAAATGCCACAAAGTGGTCACCCATCCGAGGACCAGCCATAGTGAAAGTTGCATAACTCAGTGATCGTTTACCGAACACTAAGACCGCGAGACCGGACCGACCGACCGGAAGACCGCGCCACGAGCGCTTCTAAAAGACAAGTAGTCTACTTATAAATAAATCAATTAAATAAAATGACGGGCAACATAGCAAATATTGAGGTCTTGTTATTATAGAGGTTCGTCACAAGAGGTCCTCAATACCTTGTCCTATGCCATGAACGACAAGCAATGTTAAGTTGACCTAATTGATGTATGTTACGACTATTCTCTTTTTACCACATACCTAGAATACAACTTGATACACATAACTTTATACAATATACTATATACTATATACAATACAGCTATTTATAGCGTGACGAGCTGACAAAATCAAACAAGTCAATGACACCCATTACATTAACCTATTTGTTAACGTGAATTTAATGTCATAATTAATTGACCATTATGTGTTTATTAAAGAATTTGTCTGTTCCACTAACTAAAGTGCGTAACACAAAGCTATGAATATGTCAAACTTCAGTGGAGAGAAGAATGCGTAATGTAAAGAAATCTAATAGATTATGAAATAAAAGTATCAGAAAAAGCACAAAAATAGAAAATTACGACGATACATACATACATACATACATATTGTCACGCCTTTATCCCTGAAGGGGTAGGGAGAGGCATACTATCCGCCCTCATTTCACCGTATGCATTTTTGTCCCACGTAACAGGTGGTGAGCCCATTGCCGTGTTCAAATGGACAGGCGCAGGCTGTGGCGACCTGCTGTTGAAATTTACCGAGGCGCAGTAATTCCAGGTCACAAATCTCTCGCCATCTCGAATAATATCGAAATTTCCAGCCTGGTGTTAGGGGGTTAACGACAATATACACTGTACATAGCATGAGAAATAAGAATCTATAAAAAGATATGTTCTACTACAGGGGATGCCGACGACCGTGAGAAGTGGAGGAGAAAATGTCGGAAAGCGGACCCCGGGCGTCGCTCGGATGATGATAATGAAAAAGATCTGTATAGAACGAAGCTGCTGAATTAAACGTACCTGACCGGAGACAGCAGGCAAGGGTGTAGAGTCCAGGCCAGCGTGGCGCGGTGAACCTCAGCTGCAGTTCGTGCGAGTCAACTAGCGCGGTCACGTGTGCCGGTGCCGTCAGCAAACTGTGCGACTTGCGGTCACAGATGTAGCACCACCAGTATTCTTGCTTCTCCTATTTTGAAAACAAGTTAGGCTAAAAATTTGGATTTATCTCACAGGCATTTAACTATTACCTAAAGAGCTATAGGAAATTGGAACTGTGTACCCGCTTTGTTGGAGCGGAAGTGAGTCCAAATGTCAACAAATCAATAAAATATTCATTGTCAATATCTTTCATTTATAATAGGGTTTCAGTAGATTTTAATACTATTAAGGTAGCAAACAACGACCCACCTGGTGGTAAACTGTAGCACATGAACGCTTGCAACACCCAGAGGTGTCACTCGCGCGTTGCTACCTGCAGATTGGAAGTTAAGTTAAGGAAGGTATAAAAAAACAGGAAAGGAAGAGGTAGGAAGAGCTCTATAAAACATGTGGCAACTCTCATGGGAGACAATAATGTGGATCCTTTGCCAACCACTATATAAGTCACGTGTGGGAATCATCACAACCCTGCAGTATATCGCAGCAATAGTAACTTGGTTCTGCTGGGTTGTGCTCCGTCAGTGAGCAAGGTTCTAAAGCTCATTTTAAATTGACCTTGGCATGTTATTTGAGAAATTTTCCTTCCCTTCCATCTTCATTAAAAAAGATCTGTTTCACATGGGGCCATCACCACAACGAAAGGCCATCGGTAATCTGCTCAACCTTAAACGAGGTACTTCCTCAATAGTATGCAAATATCTTCTTTAATTATGTAAATGTTTCAATCAATTTGGAATAAGGTCGTCGCTATAAAAAGAAACTATTGAAAGCAATAGTGTCGATGGCTAAGAATGAGTTAGGTTCGTCTACTTTTAAAAGTAGCGACGCTTTCTCTTAAGCTATACACAAAGCTTTACGTGACCCTGACCGCTATCAAAGACATTCATGTGCGTCATTAAGTTACTTAAGCTTTCGTGCAGTCTGTTACGGCTACGCATAATTACGGTCAACTAAATACAACATATAACACCTAGAAAAGATCAGGGCAAGGTCGTTGTTCACATCCCAATTGATAGAAATGTGAAATTTACATTTGCTTTGAGAGATAACGTTTGTTTAATCGTAAAAACTTTTAAAGGTTTTGTATCATTTAAAAGGGATGATAACATCCAAAACGTTTTTATTAAAGTAGGATGCCGAAAAGAATGGATTAACCATTCTTGTCGAAGGAGAAGGATCACTTCGAAGTAATTAATGCTTGGAACTGTACTTTAGGTCAATTTCTATAACTTTTCGTTGGGAGCTCCCAATGAAAGTTATGAAATGAGAAAAAAATTCCATGTTCGTAGCTGGTTACTGAAGTTCAGTTACGAATGTGGATGAAAGGAATGATTCCCATGTTTTCCCAAGTTAAAACATTTTGGGTATTACAATCATGTAAAAGGGTCCTAAAACAAAATTGTTTGCCGTTCATTGACGATTGACAGATACTGTCTTTTAGTGACATCGTTTTACTGCAAATATGTTTATCAAATTACATACATAAAAATTGCGAAGTGGGTACATTAAAAAGGCCAGATATTGCATTTCTTAGCAACAAGTGCAATGAGTGGTACGAGTGAAGGTATTCCATTTTCTTAGCGAAATTTCGCTTTTCATCTATTATTTTGTAATAATTTTTCGACTGTTTTCACCGGACTTGGCTCGTGCGTTGGCTTTTTCCTATTCGAGTAAAATCTCTGCTACCAAAACGGATAATCATAACGGGTTTCCTTCTGATATTTATAAATGGATTCGTCTCAACATGTATTTTAATATTAAATTTCAACCAAATTGACTCTGCTCCTTCCAATCCTCAAGCGGGAATAAATAATGGAAAATTTTCAGCGAGATCTAGTATTCGTAGAGCTACTGTTTATCATTTAAAACGTGTGAGCAGACTAACTAATGGCAGCGATCAGAGGATGGAGGCAGAAAACTACGTGTAAAATATTTATTCTTAGAATAATAATAGCCTTTATGTCTACATGGATGTACAAAGCACGCTTTGTTGAGACTAATACGCAGTAAGCAGTTTGAGTGTTACAGTGCCGTTTTGCAATATGTGACCCCAGGTTAAACACACACAAAGGTGGCAGTGAAAAGACTACATTCGGTCCGCTACATTAGTAACAGTCAATTGCGAAGACATTGCGAAATCGATAAGTTATGTAAGTCTATATGCGACAGATATGTATAAATACGATAACGCAATCCGATATTATTCAAGAAACGGAACTAGTAGTAATACGTAAATTTTTTTTCCGCAATAGCCTAGTTGACTGTCAACTAATTTAGTTTCTTTTTATTACTCGACACGAATTCTTTGGGATAGTTGTGCGAAATACCATAGTTATGACATCATACCTACGAATATCAGAACATTAACATAAATAGATGATTTAGTACTTATTTAAAAAGGATTAATAGTTCGTTATTGAGGAAAAGGAGATTCACGACTTTATGCAAACGATGAAGCGTATCGAGGTCGTGTGTGAGTCATATTCATAGCGATAGACTGTAATCTCTTTGGTGGTTCTGATGCAATGGACAATGTCTGACAGTGGATGGATTGGATGTAAGGAGTCCTGGCAATAATGTAGGAATTTCGTGAGGAATAAGGCCAACAACAAAATGGTCAAGTATCTTTCTAATGACAGTACAACTTTTTATATTTTATTTATATATTTCATCAATCACGCCTTATCCCCGAAGGGGTGTCAAGAGGCATATTATACGCCTAATTATTTTTAGTAGTAATTGGTGGTAGTCTTTTGCCGTGTTAAAATGTATATGCGCAGGTTGTGGCGACCTGCTGTTTATATAAATTTTCAAGCCGCCCATAAAGCCTCCCAGTTGGTTTAACAACTGCCATGTTACTAGCAACCGCGATCGACGACTTAACGTGCCTTATAAAGTACAGAAGCCCTCGTAAATAGCAATGCCACAAAGCGGTCACCCATCTGAGGTCCAGCCAAATGAAAGATGCTTAACACTGTGATCGTTTAAAAGAACACTGCATTTTATTGTTTTCGAATCTATCAATGCTTTAAAACATCTGTTAGGCAAATTCTGTAAGTAATAAATCGTGTTGTCGATATTATTGTACATGTGTATATGCAAGGTCAGGGAAGAGCCATTAGCGAAAAAACCGCTTCCGTGAACATGGGCTAAGAAAAATGCAGAAAATATTGTCTTGCTGAACGATCGTGTTAGTAAACAAAGGAAAGACCTCGAATTATTGTGAAATACGTATGCGTTAAGACACTTTGACACTCTTTACTTGAGCGATATTAACTACTAGCTAATACACGCAGCTTCGCCCGCATTCGTTCTGAACCTCCTCTTCACCTACGAAAACAATTCCTAGCTGATAGATTCTTTTTCAATATTATCTAACTAAGGTCTCACCCACTTCTTCCTATTTTGAATCAGCTGTTTCATCTCATTCCTCATCTTCTTTCGAATTCTCTTGTGAAATTTAATAACCTCCCTGTACCTGTTACTCAGACCCTTCTTAACCCACTTTTCAGCACAGACTTCCAAGCCGTGCTATTTAAACTAACAGTAATTCTATACTTTGGAATCAGCAAACATTGCCTAGAAGCTAATAAAACCTTCCTTAATATCCTGCACAAAGACTGGTCAGAATGGATAGCTATATATACTGATGCATCAAAATTATCATTAGCTTCCCCAGTCGGATCAGCCGTCTGGATACCAAAATATTGAATCATCCTTAATTTTAAAAGTCCCTCCCTCAATTCAATCTTCACTGGTGAATTCATTGCCCTCTTAGAGTCAGTATCCTATGTAGAATCTCATAAATTAAACAGAGCTCTCATCCTCTCTGACTCCATGAGTTGCTTATTAGACCTACTGAAAAACCCTTTCAAATCACGCAGTAATTTCCCAATCACTCTCAAAATAAAAGCAACATTACTCAGATGTCACCTGTCTGGTATTGAGGTAGTGCTGGCTTGGATTCCCAGTCATGTTGGCATATCAGGTAATGAAACAGCGGACTCTTGTGCAAAGGTTGCTGCTCAATCAGGTTCTACTACATAAAACTACACCTTCCCTAGAGACCTTCATGCCTTATCTAAACCATAACTAATTAAAACCTGGGATGATTTGTGGCAATCCACTCGCTTAATCACTGGCAAATGTTACGGAGCCATCCAACACACTATCACCTCAAAATCATGGTTCATCAGCCCCAAAATGATAAATAAAAACGCGACCTCTGTTATTATTCGACTTCGCCTCGGTTTTGTATGCACTCCGGTATTCTTGGCCAAAATTCGGGTGCGGGATCATTCCCTATGCGAATGCGGTCTGGACGAAGGTACTCTTGAGCACATTTTTTTTGAATGCCCAGAATAGTAACTCCGTTATATGACCTCCTATCAAAAGATATCTACCGACCCGTTAATTTGACCTACCTACTCACTCAAGTAAACACCCTTCTAATAAAAATCCTCTACAATTTCATTTCCTTAAATAATATCAAACTATAATCTTGCCCCTTTTACTCCCCCTCACACTTTCCTTCTGTCTTAATATTCCACTAACTACCGCACCATGTTTCCTATATTTACATCCTAGCAGTGGTTATATCCTCATTTCATCCATGTATGGGTACTATCAAAGATTAACACTTGTGTCGTCCTCTTTCAGAATACAAAACGTCTAAATTACCGAGCAAGTGTCTCGCAACTAAACCTCAATCTATTAAATCTTCTCTACTCTCCACCTTGACGTTGGCGGAATCGTCGGTAAACGATGGGGCCGATAAAACAAAAGAAGAATAATAAAATGATTATAATAAGTTAACCTTAAAAAATAGGGATATGCTGTCGCGAACTTTTTTTTAGAACTTTTAAAGGGGAATTATATATTATATTATTCATATATTTAGTTTTTGCGTAACTTTAATCGTTTACGCAGCGTTCGCAACGGAAGCTATCAAAAGGAATATTTTGTCCCCGATTTTGCTACATTTATCATTGCTGTTCCGCACCTATTAGTCGTAGCGTGATGCTATATAGCCTATAGCCTTCCTCGATAAATTGACAATTAAACACAAAAAAATTTTGCTAATCGAACCTGTAGTCCCTGTAGTGTAGAGATTAGCGCATTCAACCAAACAAACAAACTCTTCAGCTTTTTAATATTAGTATAGATAACTGGGCAAGTGTGAGTTGTACTCCATTGAAGTCCCGAACGTTTAAGATGTACCAAATTATTATTTAAATTTTATTTCAAAACAAATTTCTCATAAATTAAAACCCATAAATATTGAAAGATTAAAGATGAAGAACATCTTCCTATAAGTTTTCCTGTAATCTATAGGGTCATTTATTAAACGCCAGAAACCTGCTAGAACTAGATAGCTAACATCTTATTGTTTTTGACATTAAATCGTATGTACCTATTGATATTTTTTAAATTTGTTAATTTGCCATAAAATAAGACGCATTGTCGAAATATATTGATATCCGTTATTTCAGATAAGGAATTTTTTTTATGCTATCAATCGTCGCATTGTCTCTCTGAAGGAGTAATCGGAGAGGACAGATCGGCCAGGCTTATGGTTTATGCTAACTTCTTTAACTTCCTGCATTCATTAATCGTTTCATACATGCACTGATTTGTTTAAAGTTCGAAACGAGAGTTTTTTTACGAGTACTCCTGTACTCATAAAGAACTCTCGGCATCGGCATCCGAAAACAAATTATTTTCAAGATTTTATCGTCAAGCTTGTCGGCGTGAGTGATATGTAAAACATGCCAAATTACTTGCTCACATAACTAGTGGTGGTAAAAATGTATCATTGTTGAGAATGGATCATTTGTATCTGGATCTGTTAAAAGATTCGAGTCAGTAAAGTGCATCATTTGCATCAGTGACTCAACTTGTATCTTAGCTCGATTTATTGGCGCAAATAAATTAAAATAAATCGTTGTTATAGACTTTTCAAGAAACGACTTACTGAGTCGTTTCAGTAAAGAGCGACGCACCTCTACACATAACTACAAAGATTTGGATAGCTTTTATCTACATTATTGGAAGTAATTGCCGACTGCTTGCTTACACTCCAAATTTTACGTTCCAGTAACCATGAGTAAATAAATATTTCTGTAAAAAACCCATTCTGATTTAAACTTTACGCAGTTTATACCAATTGACATCCCATCACTATCAGTCATTGGTTAACGTTCATCAGTTTATTGTGGGTTATGTGGGTATTATTAACTTGAATCTCACCGAAATTAGTAAGTCAACACTTTGTATTGATCTTTTAAAAATATTTTACTCTACTACTTCGATAGCAAAAACTTGGGTGCATGGGGAGCAGCTTCCATGGCTATATGGTATATTGAGCTCTGATAACTTTTTTTAGAAGGTGTGAGTAGTGCTTTAAGGGACCAAAGAGTTCAACATAATTCTGAGGGAGAGTCGTTTCTCTATAACACAAAAATGTGTGTGTGAGTTTGTTCTGATATTTATTAAATCCTTCTCTCATTACCAGTCTTACTCTCGACTATCAAATTATACAGAAATTGTAACTAACTATAAACTATCTTCAGAAATAAAATGAATACCAGTAACCTTTGTACCTTGCTTTCATTGACTACTCCAAAGCATTTGACACGATTAACCACCACTATATTTGGACAAATCTAAAGCAACAAGGAGTAAATAAAGTATATATAAACGTAATTAAAAACCTATAAACCCATTCCCTATTTGCAAGGGTGTAAGACAAGGGGACCCTCTGTCTCCTAAGCTCTTTACCGCCGTTCTTGAAGGCATTTTTAGGAAACTGGACTGGGAAAACTTTGGCCTAAACATCAATGGTTGCCGACTTAACCACCTGCGGTTTGCGGACGATATAGTTTTGTTTGAAGAAGATCCAAAGAAGCTTGAAACTATGATCCAAGATTTAGCTGCAAAAAGTATGGAAGTAGGCCTCAAATTAAATAAAGAAAAGACCAAGGTGATGACCAACTCAAATTACATCGATTTGTTTTTAAATGGGGATCTTTTTGAGTATGCTGCTGAGTATATGTACCTGGGTCAAATAATATCTTTCAGTGACCAGTTACGGTTGGAAAAAATACTGGTCGCTGAAGGAAATAATGAAAAGCAGGAGTCTGGGGATCCGCATCAAAAGAAATGCATTTGAAACATGCATTCCGCCTTGTATGACCTATGGTTGCGAGACTTGGTCCCTAACGACGCAACTAAGGGATAAGCTAGCCCATTGTCAGCGTGCTATGGAGAGAAGTATGTTGGGAGTGAGGCTAAGCGATAGGATCAGAAACGAGGAGTTAAGATCAAGGACAAAAGTAACGGATATACTAACCAGAGTGGACCAACAAAAATGGAGATGGACAGGCCACTTGTTGAGAAATGCCATAGACAAATGGAGCAAGCGAGTGAAAGTCTGGTATCCTAGAGATGGAAAGCGTAAGAAAAAACGCCAGTACAGAAGATGGGAGGATGAAATCAGCAGCACTCTGGGTCCGTATTGGTCAAGAGTTGCAGCTGACAGAGTCGAATGGTGTCGGTTGGAGGAGGCCTTTGCCAAAAGGCACACAGAACTACGGGACATATTGTAAACTATATTATTTTAAGTAAGTTCTGAAATAAAGGCTATTTTATTTTATTTTATTTATTTTATAAACTATCTTCACGCTGTATCCCTGACGGGGTAGTCAGAGAGGACATATCGCCAGGCTTCACGATCCATGCATACTTCTTTCGCTTATTGCAGATTCACCAATCGCTTCATACATGCACATCTGGGTATCCGAGTACTTTTGACTTTTCTTTTTTTAGTTATCTAGTAACAATACAAAAAATATGCACTTACTTGTGGGAAGTAAGGACAATGTACAGGATGAGAGCTTTTTGAACGTCCTTCTAAGCGCTCCCTCTTCTGTAATCTCTTTTGAAACTTCTCCCATTGGTCGTCGTCTTCTGCCGCAGACGACTTGTCGCGTGATTCGTCTTCAGATCCGGAACTATGAGATGCCGATTCATCTGAACTGGCTGCTTCTGAGTCGTCACCTAAATATAATGGAAGAATAAATTATTTATTTTAATATATTATGCTATTATAGCTTCCGATAGATCCATAAAGAATTGAAAGGTAACACCGAGGTGTGGCGACCTCTAAGAGACGCCTATGCCCAACGTTGGGCGTCAATTGACTGAGATGAAGATGATGATAGTAAGACATCCAATAAGAAATTATTTTGAAATTTCTCCTCTACAACCTCAAAATAGAAGGGTTCAAAGTTTAAGTAGAGAAATCATTAAGAATATCAATTACCACGCGGGCTGTAAATAGTCCGCATTGCAATTCAAAAATGGTTAATCGCCTAAAATAATTATTTTATGAATAACTAGTTGACACCCGCGGCTTCGTCTGGGATAAAAAGTAGTCTATGTGGTATTCTGATGTATAAACTATATTATTGTAGTTTCATTAAAATCTATTCAGTAGTTTTTACGTGAAAGAGTAACAAACATCCATACAAACTTTCAAGTTTATAATATTATTAAGATATTACATCCTTTTAAGCTCTTCCATTCATTTGTATTAGGACAACGACGATTTAAAAATAACTCACACAAAAAATTAGCATAACATATAAAAAAAGTTTGTTTTAAAAAGCAGAATGCTTTAATCGTCTACTGAAATACACAAAAAGTACATACCTTGGCCATCATCATCCTTTTTCTTTGGTTCTTTAGTTTTCTTGGTGTCATTAGTTGGCGGAGGGGGGGTGGATGGCGCGGGCGCCGCTTTGGCCTGCGGTTTGGCCGCGACGGGTTTCTTGGTCTTTTTGGAGGCGGCGTGTTTCTTGGTCTGTTGTTTCATCCACACTGGCCTCTTGAATGTTTCCTTTTTGTCGTTTTTGTCATTCTCGGGTTTCTCACCATTCTCGCCGCCACCGTCCTCTTCATCCCTATTAGTAAAATTCCTAATATAATTTCCAATAACTACGGCAAAATGTTTAAATACGAATAGAGATATTTTTGCGCATAAGTCTATTTAAGTGGCTGTTGCAACTGTGATTTAGCATTTTTTCAGTGATATTAGCGATTGCCGTCTGAACTACCAAATTACCAGCGTCAGAGTAGTTTCATAGCATATGGTACCCATACCATACACCTAACCTGACCTAACATACTTTTAAAAGAGCCTGATTTCTCCCGTTTGTATTGGAAAAATACCTAAGAAGATATCACAGTTACACCTTTTAATAATATTGCACAATATTGTCAAAATACTACACGAACCTTTCGGAGAAAAATTCAACTTCCAATCGACTACCCACATTGGAGTGACTTCCATCTGACTTTTGCAACTGACTGTTGGCAGGCTTTCAACCGAATGCTACGCAATGATAAATTTCAAAGTCAAATCGGTTAAAAGTTGGAAACCAAGTGGAAGTGAATCCTATGCCAGGGAACAATTAAAATAGGTTGGAAGACTGTTAGAGGTCAGTCGGAAACCCGGAAGTAAGTTCATACCTACTGCCATTCTATCCTACTTCATAGTAGGATTGAATTCGGTGAGATGTCAGAC